>CP136060.1:190850749-192238249 GCA_032464435.1 Aegilops umbellulata
ATCCTACAATGTGAACATTTTTCTAGAGGCAAAACAGAAACAAAAAAACACTTTTTGTAAATTCCAAATAAAATCAAATTTGAATTCAAACTTTTTTTTGGCAATATTTTCTTCTGACATTTTTCTTTGGAGTGTCATGTTTACTCCTCTCATACTTTTGCTCAAGTATTTGTCAGGTATTTTTGAAATAAATTTCAATTGCCAAAGTCAAATTCAAATTCAAATAAAACTCAAATGCCTCTGAACTTTCCAAATGCCACTCAATTCAAACAAAATGCATAGATGCTTAGCTAATAATTGTGAAACATTCCAAATTGAAAATTTGGGATGTTATAGTAGCGGAACCGTTGGTGATACACAGTAGATCGCAAATGATTTGCAATGCTATTACGTGTGCGTAGGGTTTCCGGAACCGTTTGTGATATCGCGTTATCGCACACGAGAATTCGGAGTAAACCGTGCCCAATGTAAAACAATCCCACTCGCAATTTTTTCAGGAAACGTTTGGGATCCCAAACGAAAAGCACACGTCACTGTTGTGGTAACCGTCGGTGATACCCAACAAATCATAAACGGTCTGCGACACTTGTATGTGTGCGAAGGGGCTCCTGAACCGTTTGTGATAGAACATTATTGCAAACGATAATTGTTGGGAAACATGTGCGATGGAGTCTTGCATAGCAGATGGGTTACGCAGAAAACTCTTGTGCGATGGGGCACAAATCGCACATAGTTCTTATGTTGGCCCGTGTGCCTTACATACTGTTTCCCAAACGGTTCATTATGACAGACCGTATGGTCTCACTGCGTCATTAGAAACGTTTAATCACCGATACCACACGTGCAAAAGAATTTAGTGCATGCTGCATCGCACACGATTACATTTTGGAAGGCGTTTGGATCACAGCTCCATATCCATGGGTCGTGTGGGAAGGACACCCTATCACCCGCACTCACTAGGCGACGGTCCCAAATGTCGTCGCGGAAAAGGGTTAAAAACCGTTTGTATAGCACCGACGCACACCAGTGTTACTATGATGTTTGTACATGAGTTATCATCTTTGATATGCGTATGTTACCATGTTATTTACATAGAGCTTACCAGAGTATGTTTCTCAGTGACTTTTATCACGGGGTCCAAAGTTATCGTGGTGTTTGTATGTGAGTTATCATATGTTGTGCATGTATTACCATTCTATTTACACAGAGGTTACCGGGAGTATGCTTTTTAACAATTTATACGTGAGTTATCATCTTTGCTCTACGTATATTACCATGTTATTTGCATAAAAAATACCGAGGGTATGTTTTTCAGCAACTTTTATCGTGGGGTCAAAAGTTACCATGTTGTTTGTAGTGAGTTACCATCTCTACCATGCGTATATTACCATGTTGTTTACACAGAGGTAAGGGGTGTCAATAATTTTAAAACAACTTTTTCTGGAGGGTCTGTAGTTACCGTGGTAAATATGACCGGTCACCAAGCAACCAACAAAAAGTTAAAAATAAAAAAAGGTAATATCACTCAGAGTAATGGAACTTGCACCTGATGTTTAGTTTGGTGCTAAAACTTTAAAAATACGGATTTGTTGTCATTCAATTTGCATTCCCGTTCAAATACAGTGCTTCCTCTCATATCTATCTTTATGGCCTACTCACATGGCGCGCCAGTCTGGCGGAGGCCCACTTGTCAGTGGCTAGGAGTACACATGGCATTGGGTGTACCTAGAAGGCTGGATTCTTTTTTAGAAAACCTCCTTGCAATTTATTTAATTTTTTATGCGCAAAAGGCCTTAAATATAAGGAGAAAGAAAATCAAACAATGAGGATGAAACTCACGACTTGTTACTAAAAAACAGGTAGGTGTACAACCATCGCACCAGCACCAGTGAGCGATGGAATCGATCTCTCGACCTCGACCGTATTAGCACGCGAGCTAACCACAACACCATGTACCTGTTAGTAGCTACAAAGAGAAGTACTGAATTTTTTAATTTTGCCACCACGACTACCATATTTTTGGTTTTTTCTCCTAGACCAATTTTTTATTCTTATTTTTTTTGTTAAACTAAATATATTCAGATGTTCAAAAATTCATTTCAAAACTTTAGGCAGAAAAAAGTAGAATTTTTGAAACCCGGATTTGCCAGCCCCTTACAAAAAAAGGAATCGAAAAAAAATCTCGCTCGCGGAAAAGTTTTGTACGTTATGGGTGAAACATTATATATCTTGACGCGGTTTTTTCATTTGAATTTTTTTGGAAAAATAAGCCAAGATCTCCGGAAACTAGAGAAAAAAGGAATTTAGAGGAAACAAACTACGTACAATATAAAATCTAGTCTGTCTCTGAACCTGCATGAGCATGTGAGAGGGGCTTATGTTTAATTAAATACAAAGTGAGGGGTGATTATGCAAAAAAAATAGTTCTAGTCACTGACAGTGGGCCATAGCCACGCCGGCGTGCCACATAAGCACTGGATACGTCTGAATACGAGCGAAGTGACCGTATTTGCATGAGAACGCAAGTTGAATGACCACAAATTCGTATTTTTTAAGTTTTAGCACCAAACTGAACATCACATGCAAGTTTCGCGACTGCCAGTGATATTACCACTAAAAATGACCAGTGACCGAGCTAATAAAACTCTCAATATGTTTGTTCCATGTCTTGGCTGCTATTAGATTATGGGTAATCGCCGAAAACCTAGCCATGTGGTGCGATAGAAGCGAACAAAAATCAAGAAAGAAAAGAGGAAGCGTGTGATACGTGTTCATCGTATGTACTTTTCCTAATGCTTTTGGTCTTGTTTTAGACTCTAATTTAGATGATTTGAATGAAACTAACCCGGACTGACGTTGTTTTTAGTAGAACTACCATGGTGTTGTTTTTGTGCAGAAATAGAAGTTCTCGGAATTGGATAAAACTTTTTCGAGAATTATTTTGCAATAAATAAAAAATACTAGAACCAAGACCCAATAGAGGGGGCCTAGCCGCCCACTAGGCACTAGGGTGCGTCACCCCCCTCTGGCACCCTGGTGGGTAGTGGGGCCCACGAGGCTCCGGTGACCCCAATTCCAACTGTATAAATTCCTATTTTTGGAGAAAAAAGTGGAGAGGAAGTTTCATCGTATTTTACGATATAGAGCCGCCGCCACCTCTCATTCTTCATCGGGAGGCCAGATCTGGAGTCTGTTCGGAGCTCCGGAGAGGGGGATCTTTCGTCTTCGTCATCATTAACCATCCTCCATCACTAATTCCATGATGCTCATCGCCAGGAGGGAGTAATTCCTTCATAGGATTGCTGGTCGATGAGGAGTTGGATGAGATTCATCATGTAACCGAGTTAGTTTTGTTACGGCTTGATCCCTAGTATCCACTATGTTCTGAGATTGATGTTGCTATGAATTTGCTATGCTTAATGCTCGTCACTAGGGCCTGAGTGCCATGATTTCAGATCAGAACCATTTATATTTTCACCATTATATCTATGTTCTTGATCCGATCTTGCAAGTTATATGCACCTATTATGTGTTATGATCCATAAACCCCAAGGTGACAATAATTGGGATACTTCCGGTGATAACCGTAGTTTGAGGAGTTCATGTATTCACTATGTGTTAATGCTTTGTTCCGGTTCTCTACTAAAAGGAGGCTTTAATATCCCTTAGTTTTTTTATGGACCCCCGTGCCACGCGAGGGTAGGACAAAAGATATCATGCAAGTTCTTTTCCATAAGCATGTATGACTATTTACGGAATACATTTCTACATTATATTGACGAACTGGATCTAGTTTTGTGTCGCCCTAGGTTATGACTGTTATATGATGAATATCATCCAACGAAATCACCGATCCAATGCCTACGAGCTTTTTACATATTGTTCTTGCTAAGTTACTAATGTTACTGCTACTGTTACAACTACTATAAAGTATTGCTACTATTACTATTGTTGCTACTACTATTGCTATCGCTATCAAACTATCGTACTACTATGCTACTGATGACTTTGCTGCAGATATTTAGTCTCCAGGTGTGGTTGAGTTGACAACTCAACTGCTAATACTTGCAAATATTCTTTGGCTCCCCTTGTGTCGAATCAATAAATTTGGGTTGAATACTCTACCCTCAAAAATTGTTGTGATCCCGTATACTTGTGGGTTATCAAGACATTTTTCTGGCGCCGTTGTCGGGGAGCATAGCTATATTTGTTGAGTCACTTGGGATTGATATCTATTGATCACTATGAAGAATCTGAAAGATACCAAAACCAAGATCGTTCCCTCTGAGACGATGAGAGGTAAGGAATTGCCATCTAGCTCTGCACTTGATTCACCTTCCATTTTGAATAGACTTGCAATGCCACCACCTGCTATTAATTCTGATATGTCACAAGTTATTGATGATGCTACTTCTGCTGTGAATGATGCTTGTACCTTGCTTGATAAGAATGTGCCACAGAATTCCTTGATGAATAACTTGCTAATGCTAAAGATATTAAGAATGTTGAAACTGATGAAATTACTGAAACTGATGAAGTCTTTGAAACTGAGAATTATGAAACACCTATTAGACCTAGCTCTCCTAGATATGAATATCCTGAAATACCTGAGGGTTATGTTATGGATGGAGAGGTTGCAAGGGATTTTCTTGCTTCTAAGGATAGAGATTATCTTAAGAAATTATCATGCAAGTTGAAAGAAAAATCTTTGAATGCTAGAATGAAATGTGACCCTAAGTTTGCTACTTCACCAATCTTTATTACTGATAAGGATTGTGAATTATCTGTCGACCCAGAGTTAATTACTTTGGTTGAATCTGATCCTTTCCATGGCTATGAAACTGAAACTGTTGTGGCACATCTTACTAAATTAAATGATATAGCCACCCTACTTGCTCATGCTGAGAAAATTCGCTACTACTATATTCTCAAGTTATTTCCATTATCATTAAAGGGTGATGCTAAGATATGGTACAATCCCATTGCTCCTGGTTGTGCGCGTAGTCCCTAGGATGTGATTTATCACTTCTCTAAAAAGTATTTTCCTACTCATAAGAAACAAGCTGTGTTACAGGAAATATTTAACTTTGTGCAAATTGAAGAAGAGGTCTCCCACAAGCTTGGGGGAGGCTTCTCCAATTACTTAATGCTTTGCCTGATCATCCTCACAAGAAAAATGAAATATACTTGATATCTTCTATAATGGACTAACTGATGCTTCTAGGGACTTCCTAGATAGCTGTGCCGGTTGTGTTTTCAGGGAACGAACTGCTGAACAAGCTAAGGAATTATTGAATAATATATTGAAGAATTATGATGATTGGACACTTCCTGAACCACTGCCTAAACCCACTGCGAAGAAGAGGGGTATTCTATTTCTCGGTCCTGAAGATATGCAAGAAGCAAAAATGTATCAGGGAAAAAGGTATTAAAGCTGAAGATGTTAAGAATTTACCACCTATTGAAGAAATACATGGTTGATAACCCTCAAGTATAGGGGATCGCAACAGTTTTCGAGGGTAGAGTATTCAACCCAAATTTATTGATTCGACACAAATGAGCCAAAGAATATTCACAAGTATTAGCAGTTGAGTTGTCAATTCAACCACACCTGGAAGACTTAATATCTGCAATATGGAAGCAGTGGTAACAGTAGCGGTTTTAGTGATTGTAACAACAGTAGCAACGTTAGCAAAGATCAATATGTGAACAACCCATAGGCAATGGATCGACAATGATAATTGTGTTGGATGATATTCATCATGTAGTAGTCATAACCTAGGGTGACACAGAACTAGCTCAAATTCATCAATATAATATAGGCATGTATTTCGTATATAGTCATACGTTCTTATGGAAAAGAACTTGCGTGATATATTTTGTCCTACCCTCTCATGGCAGCGGGGTCCTAATGGAAACTAAGGGATATTAAGGCCTCCTTTTAATAGCGAACCAGAACAAAGCATTAGCACTTAGTGAATACATGAACTCCGCAAACTATGGTAATCACCGGAAAGAATCCCAATTATTGTCACCTTGGGGTATGCGGATCATAACTCGTAATAGGTGTCTACAACTTGCAAGATAGGATCAAGAACACACATATATTCATCAAAACATAATAGGTTCTGATCTGAAATCATGACACTCGGGCCCTAGTGACAAGCATTAAGCATAGCAAAGTCATGGCAACATCAATCTCAGAACATAGTGGATACTAGGTATCTAACCCTAAAAAACTAACTCAATTACATGATAAATCTCATCCAACCCATCACCATCCAGCAAGCGATGAAATTACTGACTCCCGACGGTGAGCATCATGAAATTGGTGATGGAGGAAGGTTGATGTTGATGATGGCGACGGATTCCACCCTCCGGAGCCCCGAACAGACTCCAGATCAGCCCTTGTCATGAAGAACAGGAGGTGGCGGCGGCTCCATATCGTAAAACGTGATGAATACTTCTCTCTGATTTTTTCTCCATGAGTAGGTATATATGGAGTTGGAGTTAGGGTTGTAGACGGTCCAGGGAGCCCACAAGCCAGGTAGGTGTGCCCTGCGGGGTAAGCATGCCCCGTGGGCTTGTGGCCCCTGGGTGGACCCCTCTAGTATCTTTTTCCGTCAGTATTTTTTACATATTCTATAAATATTCTCCGTAATTTGCAGGTCAATCCGAGAACTTCTATTTGTGCACAAAAATAACATCATGGCAATTCTGTTGAAAACAACGTCAGTCCGGGTTAGTTCCATTCAAATCGTGCAAATTAGAGTCCAAAAGAAGGGCAAAAGAGTATAGAAAAGTAGATACGATGGAGATGTGTCAACTCCCCCAAGCTTAACCTATTGCTTGTCCTCAAGCAATTCAGTTGACAAACAGAAAGTGACAAAGAAAAACTTTTACAAACTCTGTTTGATGTTGTTGTTGCAAATATGTCTAGCCAATGTTGAGGTTTTCAGCAAAGATTGTGAACTAACCATATTCACAATAACATTTAGGTCACACATTTACTCATATCAATGGCATAACAAACTAGCAAGTAATAATTAGATATCTCGGATGACAACACTTTTTCAAAACAATCATAATATAATATGACAAAGTGATATCTCGCTAGCCCTTTCGGAGACCGCAAAACATAAATGCAAAGCACCCCTGAAGACCAAGGACGGACTGACATTGTAATTCATAGAAAAAGAGGTCCAGTCATAATCATACTCAATATCGAATAAAAACAAAGCATATAAATGATAATAGTCCTCTCCGACTGGTGCTTTTAATAAGAGGACAATGAGTCAACAATAAAAGTAAATAGATAGGCCCTTCCCATAGGGAAGCAGGGATTTGCAGAAGTGCTAGAGCTCAAAGTTTTTAAAACATAGATGAATATAATTTTGAGAGGCATGCTTTCATTGTCATCGTAACAACCAAGAGATCTCACTATCTTCCATGCCAGACACATTATAGGCGGTTCCCAAACAGAATGGTAAAGTTTTACTCCCCCTCCACCAAAAATCACACTCAACGGCTAGCCGATTCCACGGGTATCGTCCATACCAACAACAGTCCTAGGGGAGTTTTGTTTCATTGTTATATTTTGATTTAATTTTTATCATGGAACTGGGCATCCCGATTACCATCCACTTTCTCGTGAATGACAAGTGAATAAACACTCATCGTGAGAATAACCCATCTAGCATGGAAGATACTGAATGCCCGCAGTCGCTACATGAGCAATTCAGGCATATAAAACAGATTATTATTTAAAGGTTTAGAGTTTCACACATGCAAATTTACTTGGAACGGCAGGTAAATACCGCATATAGGTATGTAGGGTGGACTCATATGGAACAACTTTGGGTTTAAGGAAGTGGATGCACAAGCAGTATTCCCACTTAGTACAGGTGAAGGCTAGCATAAAGATTGAGGAGCAACCAACTAGAGAGCGACAACAGTCATAAACATGCATTGAGGTTAATCGAAATTGAATGCAAGCATGAGTAGGATATAAATCACCATGAACATAAATATCGTGGAGGATGTGTTGTTTTCGATTCAACTACATGTGTGAACATGTGCCAAGTCAAGCCACTTGAATCATTCAGAAGAGGATACCATCCTATCATATTACATCATAACCATTTTAAATGCATGTTGGCACACAAGATAAACCATTATCCACTCCTAGATAAGTAAGCATGGCATGAGAAACTATGATCTCTAATTGTCATTGCAAGCATATTTCATTCATAATAGGCTGAATTAGGAACTGTGAGCTAATAATATTTACAAAAACAAAATAGATCAAGTTCATACTAGCATTTCCTCATCTCAATCATTTCATCAAATATCGTCGTTATTGCCTTTCACTTGCACGACTGAATGATGTGAATAATAATAAGAGTGCACATGCCATGGACTAAGCTAGAATCTATAAAAAATTATTCAACAGAGAAGACAAGGTAATATGGGATCTTTGTTAGATCAACAATAATGCATATGAGAGCCACTCAACATTTTCATCATGGTCTTCTCCTTACGACCCAAAGAAAAGAAAAGAATTTCAAAGAAACACTGAAATATTTTTGGAGTCCTTTTTTTGAAGAAAGATGAACGAAAAAGAGAAAAACTATTTGCAGGGGAAAGCTCCCAACAAGCAAAAGAAGAACGAGAAATATTTTTGGGTTTTCTTTTAATACTACAACTAATTAAACTAGAATAAAAACGAAAAAGAAGCCGGAAATATTTTTGGATTTTATCAAAAAATTTCAAACACACAAGAAGAAAGCAAGAAACATAAACTAACATGGATTATACAATTAAAAAGGATGAACACCAACAACTGGAATGAATGTGTGAACATGAATGTAGTGTTGGTGAGAAATGCATACTCCCCCAAGATTAGGCTTTTGGCCTAAGTTGGTCTAGGGCCACGCCTCGAAGTAACCCTCTCCTGGATACTGCGGAGGGTCCTGAGGGTTCCACTAGTTGGCGAGCTCCTGTGGCTCCCGCTGGTAAATAGGCTCCTGATATGGCTCAGATGCTGGTTCTGGCTCAGGTTCTGGGGATTGCGTCAGTTCCCAGTACGCATAAATGTCCGCGAGCATAATAATGTACCTGCCTGAATGAATATCGAACAAAGAAGGTGCATGCAAATTAATGATCTCACAAGCGCCCTGACTGAATACTAAGTTATAGCAGAGTCATTGGCTCTTATCCACATTGTTACTAAAGTGATGTGCTACCATACTGGCATAGTCAAAATATTTGGTGGGTAGCCGCATCTCCTCTTTTTCATCATGCCTAATAGGTATCTCAAAATGTTTAGCAAGGCGGGAGGCATAAACACTGCCAAAAATAGCACCCTTCATTCGGTTTGTGCGTAACCGGCAAGCAACCATAGCGCCCAAACTAAAAGTTCTACCAGCATATAAAGCATGGCGCAAAATAGCAAAGTCTGGTGAACTGAGAGTTCCACTCTCTCCACGACCAGTAAGACATCTCCTGGCAAATAATGCATAGTATCATAAAACAGGAAAATGTAAACTAGCCACTCTTCCTTCCGACACTCCTCTCTCTTCCCCCACAGTAGTTTCAGAAATGAAATCATCCATGTCTCTAGGATGTGGCTCACTGATGCTTCCCTCATAAGGTATTTTGCAAACATCGCAAAAATCATATAATGTCATCTCCTTAGGCTCATCATACAAATGAAATTCTATCGTGGGTGGTGTCTTCTTAGGATAAAAACAAAAGTTTTGCATAAAGGTTTTAGTGAGTAGGGGGTATTGGTCACACTTATCTTGGACGAAAGGCGTGATTCTGGCATTATTCACCAAGTAATAGAAATCTTCATAAATTCCCGCCGTTATCAAGAACGAATCGCTTGGCCAGAACCTCCATCGCACGCGAAAGATTGTACTTGGGCTACTTCTTTGGAGTTTCATTTGAATCATAGCTTGATGAGCCCCTTAACCACCTCCTCATGGTTCTATTTTTCTCTGAAAATTTCTGAAACTTTTAGTGACTCAAAATGAAAGTGAACCAAACTCAACGAAATTGATAGAAACTACTCTCCTACAAGTGCCTAGAGGCTATATCATGCAACGAAACTAGTTTGGACCAGATAAATTTGACTTGCAAGCTCAAGAACATGGTCACGCATTAGCAAAAATTTGCAATATCTAGAACAAAAACTAATTGAACCATTGGAGGAGTCACATACCGAAGAACAATCCCCAAAAACAGTTTCGGAAACGGAGCTCTGAGCAAGGAGATAAAAAAGGAAGCAAGATGAGCAAGAACATGGGTTTAAGCAATGGTGTGATTTTTTTGGAGGAAGATGAAGTGGATGGCTGGCTGGAATAAGTGAGGGGCCTACGTGGGCCCCACAAGCCACCTAGGCATTGTCGGCGTTCTGGGAACCAGGGTACCCAGACTTGCCTGCCTGTGGCCCACGGCATGGCTGCGTCAATGACCTGGTATGGCCTATCTCCAACATCGACAATACAAGACCCTCGCGAGGGGCCAAGCCTTGCGAGGCTGGCGATGCTAGGACCTCCACAGGGAGCGGCCTCCCTAGGCTGGCTCCTGAGGAGCGGATATTCCTATGCAGGCGCTCACCTCATGAGGTTGAGGTGACGTAAGCCATGACGGCCAAGGCCAGGAGGGCACCAGCAGGCGCAGAGCAGCAGGTTTCCTCGTTGGTGCTAAGGAGGCAAACGCAGGCATGGAGTCTCGAGGAATCAGCCAAAGGTTTGCATTCCCATGCTACAAGACCAAGACTGCCAGGGCGGCAGAACGTACGTCATCTCCGAGCCCACAATGGCGTCATGAGCAGAAGCTTTGCAGGCGAAGACCACCCATCAGGATAGGATGTACTTCTTTTCCCCTTTCAAACTGGCCGCTGTGGAATCCCTTCCTGCCTACATTTTGGGAGAAGAGGATAGAGGCCTATATATATATAGGTTAGCCACCACCATAGAAGGGAATTGGACCCCAGAACCCCCACTAACTCACACCAACACAAGAACTGACCTCCTGAGGTTGTTCTTCCTCTGTACTAGTTCATCCTCAGCCCCTCGCAAGACCAATCCACCCCAAAGCAGGAGTAAGGTCTTACACCACAAGGTGGCCCGAACCTGGGTAAACTGTCATGTCTCTTTCCTTTCCCATTCATTAAGCTAGGCCGTGAGAGCGACGAGTTGGTAGGATGGGGAGATCGAGTTCTTTGCACACACCCTAGAGTTCAAACTTTTCTTGGGTGTGCGGAGCCCTGAATCCCACATTTTGCGCGCCAGGTAGGGGTGCGTCAGAGCCTCTCTCCCATCGGTCGATTCGCCGCCGTTCCACCGTTCTCATGGCTGACGCTCATCGAGTTTGTGCTGAGCGCCGGGCTGCCCTCGGTGCCCGCGTCACCCAGACAACGTCGGCGGGCGACGGCGCCCCCGTCATTCCCCATTGCCTGCGGCTAACGCTGCCACAGGCCCCGCAGCCCACGAGCAGCAGGCTTCGTCGCTACAGCCTTCTGTGCGGCGTGATGGACGCACCGCCACTCCATCGCTGACTCCGGCGTCTGCTTCGTCTTCCCATGCTCGCCGCGGGCCGGCGAACGCGCAAGCTGCGTTGCTCATGGCACGTGAGCTTCTGCGCTATAGCCCAACCGATGACCTCTATGAGGACTGGCTGGACCGCGTCGTCGAGCTCGTCAGCGTCGCTGGAGAGGCCCCTGCACCGTCTCGCTCGCAGCCTCCCCCACCGCCTCTTGTGGGAGACATGGCCCACGGTGCGCCTCCTCCACCTCCCAAGCAAGATGTTGTCCTCGAGCCAAGGCCCCTCGGTGCGACCAGCCGCGCAGGGCACCGGCGCGCGACGAAGAAAGCTGCCAAGTGGTGCAACAGCCTCAAGGAGAGGCGTGTGCGCTCCCAGCACCGCCACGTCAAGACTGCATGCTGCTCGAGGTGGCGGCCCGCGAGCGCCAAGACCAGGCTCAACCTCTACGGTGGGCTCCCGTGAGGGCGGCAGGCTGCCGTGCGTTCACCCCGGAGCTGCGCTGCGTCGTCTGGCCTGGGAAGTTCAAGCTGGACCTGCCTCCGCGATATGACGGCACCCCTAAACCCGCCTAGTTCCTCCAGCTCTATGAGCTGAGCATCGAGGCGGCAAATGGCGATGAGAAGGTCATGTCGAACTGGTTTCCCATGGCCCTCAAGGATGGCACGCGCTCATGGCTCCTGAACCTCCCCGCGGGATCGATCTCCTCCTGAGATGAAATGCGAGAGCGTTTCATCGCCAACTTCCAGGGCACTCGCGACCGTGCCCCTGCTACGGGTGACCTGTGGTGCATCGAGAAGAAGCCAGGGGAGACCTTGCCCAAATACATCTAGCGCTTCACCAACGTTCGCCTCAAGATCCCCAAGGTGTTAGATGAGGCCATCTGTCGGTATCAAAACCGACGGATCTCGGGTAGGGGGTCCCGAACTGTGCGTCAAGGTCGGATGGTAACAGGAGACAAGGGACACTTTATTTTACCCAGGTTCGGGCCCTCTCGATGGAGGTAAAACCCTACTCCTGCTAGATTAATATTGATGATATGGGTAGTACAAGAGTAGATCTACCACGAGATCAAGGAGGCTAAACCCTAGAAGCTAGCCTATGGTATGATTGTGTATGATGATGGTTGTCCTACGGACTACAACCCTCCGGTTTATATAGACACCGGATAGGGTTAGGGTTACACAGAGTCGGTTACAATGGTAGGAGATCTTGAATATCCGCACGCCTAGCTTGCCTTCCACGCCAAGAAAAGATCCTTCCGGACACGGGACGAAGTCTTCAATCTTGTATCTTCATAGTCCTGGAGTCCGGCTGAAGGTATAGTCCGGCTATCCGAACACCCCCTAATTTAGGACTCCCTCAGTAGCCCCTGAACTAGGCTTCAATGAAGACGAGTCCAGCACGCAGATTGTCTTCGGCATTGCAAGGCGGGTTCCTCCTCCAATTTCTTCAAGAAAATTGTAAACACCAAAAATAGTGTCCGGCTCTTCAAAATAAGTTTCCACATATTTCCGTATAGAGAATAATATTAACACAAATCAAATCTGCTGACGTATTCCGCAGTGCGTCATAACACTATGGCCAAGCTCTTTATATAAATTGTTTTCATTGTTCCACCTCAGCGTGTTTAGCGAGGCGGTTTCCTTGGCACGTCTTGTCAAAGCAGAGATCGTGTGCCCCTTTTAACGGGATTCTCATCAATACGGACGTGGGTAACCCAACCGCGCCATTTACCATGGCGCTTGGGAGGCAAGTGAGTTTTATTAGGTAGGTGGGGATGCCTAACCGCACCCGCTTGTATAAAGGGATAAGGATTCACCTTTTTAACCTACGCCTTCTTCCTCCTTTGCGAATCCATCTCTCGTGCACTCAAGCTCCAGCGCCCAAGTCCGCTCTTCCTTCCTCAACCTTCTCCAACAATGTCCGGAGCGGGAGGCAAGTGGATGGCCTCCTCCGTTACGGAGGCCCAAGTAAAAAGCTAAGGAAAGCCGGATACTTGTCCATGGACATCCCGCATCGGCTTCCTGAGAAGGGGTAGCTTCTGCCTACCCCAGGGCCCCATGTGAGGGTAGTTTTTCTTCCCCACTTCCTCCGCGGACTGGGCTTTCCACTTCACCCATTTGTCCGGGGGCTCACGTTCTACTACGGCCTGGATTTCCATGATCTGGCCCCGAACTTTGTCCTCAACATCTCGGCGTTTATCGTCGTGTGTGAGGCCTTTCTCCGTGTCCGCCCCCACTTCGGCCTCTGGCTCAAGACCTTCAACGTCAAGCCCAAGGTGGTGTCCGGCACCCAGGCGGAGTGCGGAGGCGCTATGGCCGGCAAGATGGCCAACGTCCTCTGGTTCGATGGCTCCTATGTGGAGTGCCTAAAGGGGTGGCAGGCCGGGTGGTTTTACATCACCGAGCCTGTTGGGGAACGTAGTAATTTCAAAAAATTTCCTACGCACACGCAAGATCATGGTGATGCATAGCAACGAGAGGGGAGAGTGTTGTCTACGTACCCTCGTAGACCGAAGCGGAAGCGTTGACACAACGTAGAGGAAGTAGTCGTACGTTCTCCTCGCGATCCAACCGATCACAGCACCGTTACTCTGGCACCTCCGAGTTCTTGGCACACGTTCAGCTCGATGACGATCCCCGGGCTCCGATCCAGCAAAGCGTCGGGGAAGAGTTCCGTCAGCACGACGGCGTGGTGACGATCTTGATGTGTTACCGGCGCAGGGCTTCGCCTAAGCACTGCAACGATATGACCGAGGTGGAATTTGGTGGAAGGGGGCACCGCACACGGCTAAGGAAAGATCTCAATGATCAATTGTGTGTCTATGGGGTGCCCCCTGCCCCCGTATATAAAGGAGCCAAGGGGGAGGGGCTGGCCGGCCAAGCCTGGCGCGCCAGGAGAGTCCTACTCCCTCTGGGAGTAGGATTCCCCCCCCCCCCCCAATCCTAGTTGGACTAGGATTCTCCAAGGGGGGGGGGGAGAGAGAGAGGGGGCGCCCACCTCTCCTAGTCCTAATAGGACTAGGGGAAAGGGGGGGAGGCGCGCAGCCCATGAGGGCAGCCCTCTCACCTCTCCTCCAAGTCCCATGTTGGCCCATTATGCTCCTGGGGGGTTCCGGTAACCCTCCCGGTATTCCGGTAAAATCCTGATTTCACCTGGAATGCATCCGATGTCCAAACATAGGCTTCCAATATATCATTCTTTACGTCTCGACCATTTCGAGACTCCTCGTCATGTCCCCGATCTCATCCGGGACTCCGAACTCCTTCGGTACATCAAAACTCATAAACTCATAATATAATTGTCATCGAAACCTTAAGCGTGCGGACCCTACGGTTCGAGAACAATGTAGACATGACCGAGACATGTCTCCGGTCAATAACCAATAGCGGGACCTGGATGCCCATATTGGCTCCTACATATTCTACGAAGATCTTTAACGGTTAGACCGCATAACAACATACGTCGTTCCCTTTGTCATCGGTATGTTACTTGCCCGAGATTCGATCGTCGGTATCCAATACCTAGTTCAATCTCGTTACCGGAAAGTCTCTTTACTCGTTCCGTAATACATCATCTCACAACTAACACATTAGTTGCAATGCTTGCAAGGCTTATGTGATGTGCATTACCGAGAGGGCCAGAGATACCTCTCCGACAATCGGAGTGACAAATCCTAATCTCGAAATACGCCAACCCAACATGTACCTTCGGAGACACCTGTAGAGCACCTTTATAATCACTCAGTTACGTTGTGACGTTTGGTAGCACACAAAGTGTTCCTACGGTAAACGGGAGTTGCATAATCTCATAGTTAAAGGAACATGTATAAGTCATGGATAAAAGCAATAGCAACATACTAAACGATCGGGTGCTAAGCTAATGGAATGGGTCATGTCAATCAGATCATTCAACTAATGATGTGACCTCATTAATCAAATAACAACTCCTTGTTCATGGTTAGGAAACATAACCATCTTTGATTAATGAGCTAGTCAAGTAGAGGCATACTAGTGACACTCTGTTTGTCTATGTATTCACACATGTATTATGTTTCCAGTTAATACAATTCTAGCATGAATAATAAACATTTATCATGATATAAGGAAATAAATAATAACTTTATTATTGCCTCTAGGGCATATTTCCTTCAGTCTCCCACTTGCACTAGAGTCAATAATCTAGATCACATCACCATGTGATTAACATCAATAGTTCACATCATCATGTGATTAACACCCATAGTTCACATCGCTATGTGACCGACACCCAAAGGGTTTACTAGATTCAGTAATCTAGTTTACATCGCTATGTAATTAACACCCAAAGAGTACTACGGTGTGATCATGTTTTGCTTGTGAGAGAATCTTAGTCAACGGGTCTGCTACATTCAGATCCGCATGTACTTTGCAAATTTCTATGTCAACAATGCTCTGCATGGAGCTACTCTAGCTAATTGCTCCCACTTTCAATATGTATCCAGATTGAGACTTAGAGTCATCTGGATCAGTGTCAAAACTTGCATCGACGTAACCTTTTACGACGAACCTTTTTGTCACATCCATTATCGAGAAACATATCCTTATTCCACTAAGGATAATTTTGACCGCCGTCCAGTCATCTACTCCTAGATCACTATTGTACTCCCGTGCCAATCTCAGGGTAGGGTATACAATAGGTCTGGTACACAACATGGCATACTTTATAGAACCTATGGCCAAAGCATAGGGAATGACTTTCATTCTCTTTCTATCTTCTGCCGTGGTCGGTCTTTGAGTCTTACTCAATTTCACACCTTGTAACACAGGCAAGAACTCTTTCTTTGACTGTTCCATTTTGAACTACTTCAAAATCTTGTCAAGGTATGTACTCATTGAAAAAACTTATCAAGCGTCTCGATCTATCTCTATAGATCTTGATGCTCGATATGTAAGTAGCTTCCCTGAGGTCTTTCTTTGAAAAACTCTTTTCAAACACTCCTTTATGCTTTGCAGAATAATTCTACATTATTTCCGATCAACAATATGTCATTCACATATACTTATCAGAAATGCTGTAGTGCTCCCACTCACTTTCTTGTAAATACAGGCTTCACCATAAGTCTGTATAAAACTATATGCTTTGATCAACTTATCAAAGCGTATATTCCAACTCTGAGATGCTTGCACCAGTCCATAGATGGATCGCTGGAGCTTGCTCACTTTATTAGCACCTTTATGGTCGACAAAACCTTCTGGTTGTATCATATACAACTCTCCATTAAGGAATGCAGTTTTGTTTATCCATTTGCCAGATTTCATAAAATGCGGCAATTGCTAACATGATTCGGACAGACTTAAGCATAGATACGAGTGAGAAACTCTCATCGTAGTCAATACTTTGAACTTGTCGAAAACCTTTTTGCGACAATTCTAGCTTTGTAGATAGTAACACTACTATCAGCGTCCGTCTTCCTCTTGAAGATCCATTTATTTTCTATGGCTTTGCCGATCATCGGGCAAATCCATCAAAGTCCATACTTTGTTCTTATACATGGATCATATCTCAGATTTCATGGCCTCAAACCATTTTGCGGAATCTGGGCTCATCATCGCTTCCTCATAGTTCGCAAGTTCGTCATGGTCTAGTAACATGACTTCCAGAATAGGATTACCGTACCACTCTGGTGCGGATCTCACTCTGGTTTACCTACGAGATTCGGTAGTTACTTGATCTGAAGTTACATGATCATCATCATTAGCTTCCTCACTAATTGGTGTAGTAGTCACAAGAACAGATTTCTGTGATGAACTACTTTCCAATAAGGGAGAAGGTACAATTACCTTATCAAGTTTTCTACTTTCCTCCCACTCACTTCTTTCGAGAGAAATTCCTTCTCTGGAAAGGATCCATTCTCAGCAACGAATATCTTGCCTTCGGATCTGTGATAGAAGGTGTACCCAACAGTCTCCTTTGGGTACCTATGAAGACACATTTCTCCGATTTGGGTTTGAGCTTATCAGGATGAAACTTTTTCATGTAAACATCACAACCCCAAACTTTCAGACACGACAACTTTGGTTTCTTGCCAAACCACAGTTCAGATTGTGTCGTCTCAACGGACTTTAGATGGTGCCCCTTTTAACGTGAATGCAGCTGTCTCTAATGCATGATCCCAAAACGATATTGGTAAATCGGTAAGAAACATCATAGATTGTACTATATCCAATGAAGTACGGTTATGACGTTTGGACACACCATTATGCTGTGGTGTTCCAGGTGGCATGAATTTGTGAAACTATTCCACATTGTTTTAATTGAAGGCCAAAACTCGTAACTCAAATATTTTACCTCTGCGATCATATCGTAGAAACTTTTTATTTTCTTGTTACGATGATTATCCACTTCACTCTGAAATTCTTTGAACTTTTCAAACGTTTCAGACTTATGTTTCATTAAGTCGATATACCCATATCTGCTTAAATCATCTGTGAAGTTCTGAAAATAATGATACTTGTTGCGAGCCTTAATATTCATCGGACCACATACATCAGTATGTATGATTTCCAACAAATCTGTTGCTTGCTCCATTGTTCCGGAGAACGGCGTTTTAGTCATCTTGCCCAAGAGGCATGGTTCGCAAGCATCAAGTGATTCATAATCAAGTGATTCCAAAATCCCATCAGCATGGAGTTTCTTCATGCGCTTTACACCAATATGACCTAAACGGCAGTGCCACAAATAGGTTGCACTATCATTATTAACTTCGCATCTTTTGGTTTCAATATTATGAATATGTGTATCACTACGATCGAGATCCAATGAACTATTTTCATTGGTGTGTATGACCATAGAAGGTTTTATTCATGTAAACAGAACAACGATTGTTCTCTAACTTAAATGAATAACTGTATTGCAATTAACATGATCAAATCATATTCATGCTCAACGCAAACACCAAATAACACTTATTTAGTTTCAACACTAATCCCGAAAGTATAGGGAGTGTGTGATGATGATCATATCAATCTTGGAACCACTTCCAACACACATCGTCACCTTGCCCTTTAACTAGTCTTTGTTAATTCTGCAACTCCCGTTTCGAGTTACTAATCTTAGCAACTTGAACTAGTACCAAATACTGAGGGGTTGCTATGAACACTAGTAAAGTACACATCAATAACATGTATATCAAATATACTTATGTTCACTTTGCCATCCTTCTTATCCGCCAATCACTTGGGGTAGTTCCGCTTCCAGTGACCAGTCCCTTTGCAGTAGAAGCACTTAGTCTCAGGCTTAGGACCAGACTTGGGCTTTTTCACTTGAGCAGCAACTTGCTTGCCGTTCTTATTGAAGTTCCCCTTCTTTCCTTTTTGCCCTTTTCTTGAAACTAGTGATCTTGTCAACCATCAACACTTGATGTTTTTCTTTGATTTCTACCTTCGCCGATTTTAGCATCGCGAAGAGCTTGGGAATATTTTCCGTTATCCCTTGCATATTATAGTTCATCACGAAGTTCTACTAACTTGGTGATGGTGACTAGAGAATTCTGTCAATCACTATTTTATCTGGAAGATTAACTCCCACTTGATTCAAGCGATTGTAGTACTCAGACTATCTGAGCACATGCTCACTAGTTGAGCGATTCTCCTCCATCTTTTAGCTATAGAACTTGTTGGAGACTTCATATCTCTCAACTCGGGTATTTGCTTGAAATATTAACTTCAACTCCTGGAACATCTCGTATGGTCCATGACGTTCAAAACGTCTTTGAAGTCTCGATTCTTAAGCCGTTTAAGCATGGTGCACTAAACTATTAAGTAGTCATCATATTGAGCTAGCACAACGTTTCATAACGTCTGCATCTACTCCTACAATAGGTCCGTCACCTAGCGGTGCATCAAGGACATAATTCTTCTGTGCAGCAATGAGGATAAACCTTAAATCACGGATCCAATCCGCATCATTGCTACTAACATTTTTCAACACAATTTTCTCTAGGAACATATCAAAATTAACACAGGGATGCAACAATGAGAGCTATTGTTCTACAACATAGATATGCTAATACTACCAGGACTAAGTTCATGATAAATTAAAGTTCAATTAATCATATTACTTAAGAACTCCCACTTAGATAGACATCCCTCTAATCTTCTAAGTGATCACGTGACCCAAATCAACTAAACCATAACCGATCATCACGTGATATGGAGTAGTTTTCAATGGTGAACATCGTTATGTTGATCATATCTACTATATGATTCACGCTCGACCTTTCGGTCTCTGTGTTCCGAGGTCATATATTATATGCATAGCTCGTCAAGTATAACCTGAGTATTCCGCGTGTGCAACTGTTTTGCACCCGTTGTATTTGAACGTAGAGCCTATCACACCCGATCATCACGTGGTGTCTCAGCACGAAGAACTTTCGCAACGGTGCATACTCAGGGAGAACACTTCTTGATAATTAGTGAGAGATCATCTTATAATGCTACCGTCAATCAAAGCAAGATAAGATGCATAAAAGATAAACATCACATGCAATCAATATAAGTGATATGATATGGCCATCATCATCTCGTGCTTGTGATCTCCATCTTCGAAGCACCGTCATGATCACCATCGTCACCGGCGCGACACCTTGATCTCCATCGTAGCATCATTGTCGTCTCGCCAATCTTATGCTTCCACGACTATCACTACCGCTTAGTAATAAAGTAAAGCATTACATCGCGATTGCATTGCATACAATAAAGCGACAACCATATGGCTCCTGCCAGTTGCCGATAACTCGGTTACAAAACATGATCATCTCATACAATAAAATTTAGCATCATGTCTTGACCATATCACATCACAACATGCCCTGCAAAAACAAGTTAGACGTCCTCTACTTTGTTGTTGCAAGTTTTACGTGGCTGCTACGGGCTTAAGCAAGAACTCATCTTTCCTACGCATCAAAACCACAACGATAGTTTGTCAAATAGACTCCGTTTTAACCTTCTCAAGGACCGGGCGTAGCCACACTCGGTTCAACTAAAGTTGGAGAGACAGTCTTCCGCAAGCCATCTATGTGCAAAGCACGTCGAGGGAACCGGTCTCGCGTAAGCGTACGCGTAAGGTTGGTCCGGATCGTCTCGTCCAACAATACCGCTGAACCAAAGTATGACATGCTGGTAGGCAGTATGACTTGTATCGTCCACAACTTACTTGTGTTCTACTCGTGCAAATAACATCAAACCATAAAAACCTAGGCTCGGATACCACTGTTGGGGAACGTAGTAATTTCAAAAAATTTCCTACGCACACGCAAGATCATGGTGATGCATAGCAACGAGAGGGGAGAGTGTTGTCTACGTACCCTCGTAGACCGAAGCGGAAGCGTTGACACAACATAGAGGAAGTAGTCGTACGTTCTCCTCGCGATCCAACCGATCACAGCACCGTTACTCCGGCACCTCCGAGTTCTTGGCACACGTTCAGCTCGATGACGATCCCCGGGCTCCGATCCAGCAAAGCGTCGGGGAAGAGTTCCGTCAGCATGACGGCGTGGTGGCGATCTTGATGTGTTACCGGCGCAGGGCTTCGCCTAAGCACTGCAACGATATGACCGAGGTGGAATTTGGTGGAAGGGGGCACCGCACACGGCTAAGGAAAGATCTCAATGATCAATTGTGTGTCTATGGGGTGCCCCCTGCCCCCGTATATAAAGGAGCCAAGGGGGAGGGGCTGGCCGGCCAAGCCTGGCGTGCCAGGAGAGTCCTACTCCCTCTGGGAGTAGGATTCCCCCCCCCCCAATCCTAGTTGGACTAGGATTCTCCAAGGGGGAGAGAGAGAGAGAGGGGGCGCCCACCTCTCCTAGTCCTAATAGGACTAGGGGAAAGGGGGAGGCGCGCAGCCCATGAGGGCAGCCCTCTCACCTCTCCTCCAAGGCCCATGTTGGCCCATTATGCTCCTGGGGGGTTCCGGTAACCCTCCCGGTATTCCGGTAAAATCCTGATTTCACCTGGAATGCATCCGATGTCCAAACATAGGCTTCCAATATATCATTCTTTACGTCTCGACCATTTCGAGACTCCTCGTCATGTCCCCGATCTCATCCGGGACTCCGAACTCCTTCGGTACATCAAAACTCATAAACTCATAATATAATTGTCATCGAAACCTTAAGCGTGCGGACCCTACGGTTCGAGAACAATGTAGACATGACCGAGACATGTCTCCGGTCAATAACCAATAGCGGGACCTGGATGCCCATATTGGCTCCTACATATTCTACGAAGATCTTTATCGGTCAGACCGCATAACAACATACGTCGTTCCCTTTGTCATCGGTATGTTACTTGCCCGAGATTCGATCGTCGATATCCAATACCTAGTTCAATCTCGTTACCGGCAAGTCCCTTTACTCGTTCCGTAATACATCATCTCACAACTAACACATTAGTTGCAATGCTTGCAAGGCTTATGTGATGTGCATTACCGAGAGGGCCCAGAGATACCTCTCCGACAATCGGAGTGACAAATCCTAATCTCGAAATACGCCAACCCAACATGTACCTTCGGAGACACCTGTAGAGCACCTTTATAATCACTCAGTTACGTTGTGACGTTTGGTAGCACACAAAGTGTTCCTACGGTAAACGGGAGTTGCATAATCTCATAGTTAAAGGAACATGTATAAGTCATGGATAAAAGCAATAGCAACATACTAAACGATCGGGTGCTAAGCTAATGGAATGGGTCATGTCAATCAGATCATTCAACTAATGATGTGACCTCATTAATCAAATAACAACTCCTTGTTCATGGTTAGGAAACATAACCATCTTTGATTAATGAGCTGTTTGTCTATGTATACTAGTGACACTCTGTTCAAGTAGAGGCATACTAGTGACACTCTGTTTGTCTATGTATTCACACATGTATTATGTTTCCAGTTAATACAATTCTAGCATGAATAATAAACATTTATCATGATATAAGGAAATAAATAATAACTTTATTATTGCCTCTAGGGCATATTTCCTTCAGAGCCACGCGATCCGAAATGGGTCGCAGCCCCCGAGTTCAGATCCGGACCCCCCACGCGGCTCATGTCCTGGAAAGAGACGGGCCTGTCGTGGGGTAACGAGGAAGAAGTGACTGGGTTGCAAACGTGCATCCAGTCCCTGGTGAACAGGCCAATCCGGCTGATTAATGTGATCCAGGTCATGCTCTATCGCCGGATCCTCCCGTGCCAACAACGGGATTTTACTTTGTGGGAATTCGACCCGGCGCAGCACCAAACCCTCAGTAGGCTCTTCGACACGACGTATGAAGACGTCTAGAAAGTGCTAACCAAAGGCGCCGAGTCCCCCACATCCGCTTCCGAGGACCGCGGATACAGCTTGCAGCATCATGCCAGCGAGGTGAGCTATCTATACCTTTGACAGGTTTGTTAAGCTCTTCTTCATAGATTAACTCTATGCGGGATCTAAACTCCCTTTACCTTTGACAGGCTTGGCGGGCTATATCCGGACCAATTAACTGTCCGGCTCCCCTGCCCGAAGACCCAGCCCCAGCTCTCTTGGTGAAGCTGCTGGCTCCAGCACCTTATGTGGTGCCAGAGAAGAAGGCCAAGAAGAAGAAAACCACCGGGACTCGAAAAAGTTCCCGCAACATGGTGGTGTCGGACTCGTCATCTGACGAGTCCGCGACGCTCTCCTCTCGTGAAAATGAGGAGGAGGAACAAGAAAGCTCTCCCCCCCCAGCGAGGGGAGAAAAGAAGAAGAAGGCCACCCCAACGGGGGAGGCCGAGGGGTCGAGGAAAAGGAAGACCCCTCCGCTGGACTGCTCCCACGACGCCGAAGAGGGCGGAGAGGAGTGGCCGGACAGAACCAAGCGTCCGGCGAAATCGTAAGTATTTATATACCAGAGTGACTCATGATATTCTTTTAATGCGCGGCTTTCCCTAAAATCGCTCGTAATTTATGCAGCCCACCCCGGGCCGAACTCGACGATTCATCGAGCGGCTCCCTGGATTCGTCGGACATGAACTCTGTTCCGCCCGCTGTCTCCCCCTGCAGGGCGGACGACGCCGAAGTGGTGTCCCGCCAAGCTCCAGGGCAGGCGGAGATAGTCCTGGAGGAGCCGCAAGGCAATCCTCCGGACCCCAGGAGTAAAGGGGATGAAACCCCCCAGGGCTCCAAGTCCGGCTTTGTGCCGGACACCGCGCCGGACTCGACAGTCCTGGTCCGCGGTGGGCGAACTCCTTCCGAGAGGAGTAAGCCGTCTGAGCCGGCGACCTCCGTCCAACCAGAGGCGCCGGACAATCTGCTGGAGGTGCTTGAGGGTGCCGCCATCGACGAGGAGCACCGTACTGTTATGAGTACGGTGATCCAAAGGGTTCAGTCCGCCAAGAGCGGACTGACTGAAGCTTGCGCTAGCCTTCTAACAGGCTTCGAGGTAAGTAAAAATATGTCAAATTATTTACCGCATAGATAGTAGCCCCTGATGCTCTGTTCGGTGTTCGGAAAGAAAAGCCGAATAGAGGATCTAGTAATTTTCGCAGGAGTCTAACAACAAAAAGTCAAATATGCGTATGCAGGCTTCGGTGCTGTCCACCGCCGCACTGACTGCGCAGGTGGATGTCCTTAAAAAGGACCTCGGGTGGACCAAGCAAGAGCTCGGCCTTGCCAAACGGCAGCTCGAGGAGAAAGAAGGTAAGAAATACCCTAAAAAAGAAAAAAAGGTGCCTATAGAGAGGCTTGATTGCAGAAAGAAATAACAGGATTGTACTGCTTATTGTAGGGGCCACAACCGAGGTGGCAACCCTGAAGCAGGCGCTGGCTGAGGCCGGAAAGAAAACGGCCGAGGAGCGCGCCGAGCGAGAAAGGCTTGGGGTTCAGGTCGGCGAGGTGCAGCAAGAGCTGCAAGCTCTCATGAAAAAACATGAGAGTTTGGAGCTTGAGTCAAAAGTGCAAGCATCCGAGCTCGCGTCGGCCCTTGAGACCGCCAAGAGTGCCAAGGCCGAAGCCCAAAAGGCCCTCCAAGAGTTGGAGGAGGTGAAAAAGATCGCAACGGGTAAGGCATTCTTAATGCAAAGTAGGAATATAAAAGTAAACTACCTGTTACTTACCCGAATCCGGAGTTCTCCAGGGGCGTTCGCCGATCTTCCCCGCAGCGTATCCGACGCCGCCGCGTTCTACCGAGCTGAAGAGGGCAGCTCGACGGAGAGTGTGTTCTGGTCTCAGTATTCTGAGGCCGGACACCCTGTGCCTTTGAGCGATCAGCTGAAACATCTGGTCGAGCTCCACAAGGTGCCCGAACAGGCCATGAAGGGCTTACTAGTTCGGCTATGGCCTGGAGAGGCCCTGCCTGGGAGCTATTTCGGGCTAGTGTGGCGGCTGGTGGAGGCCTATCCACGGCTTGAGGTCATCAAGCGCTCCGCCTGCATTGAAGGTGCCCGGAGGGCCCTTGCCCGTGTAAGGGTACACTGGGGTAAGCTGGACGGAGAGAAGCTAGTGAAGGACGGGCCACCGCCGGGGAAGGAGCATCGCAAGCCCGAGAACTACTACAAGGAAGTTCTTGCCGGAGCCCGCCTTGTCGCGGATGAATGTACTAAAGATGTAGTATTTGAATGAACTCGCTCGTTTGTATCCTGTGCGCTGAAAACTTGTTCATATGCACTAAGCAATGCTTATTGAATTTAAAATATTATTTTCTGTGCAGCCGTTTATCAAAAATTGAGAGATGGCCAGTCGTCGGCTTCTGCCCCCATGCCACTAGTGCTGGGGTGTTCGGGATAAACCTGAGGGCTCTTTTTCCCATAGTTGGGTCCTTCGAGGGAGGCGCTCAGCACAACGAACTAGGCAATCGGACTATAATGCTTGAACACTCTCACTTAGCCATAGAACGTTATAATTTTAAATTTCGGCGAAGCCCCTAGTTCGGAAGGCCGAATTCGGGGCGCTATCCACGCCTTTGGCCGGACATAGCCAGCTCCTAGCGGCATAAGTCTTTAAGGACTCGAAAAACCTCTCGAACAGCGACCGGTCTCACGCCTTATCATTACAGTCTATTTTAGCTTTCTCCACTAAGGTGCTTAACCCAGCTGAACTGGGGCACAATCGCAGTGGTTCCCCTAGTGCTACCTTAGCCGATATAGCGGAACGTAAGGCACCAAAACATAGGAGCCGGGCAAACCCAACATGTGACCAAAATCATGATTCGGAGCCGATGCATATAGTGCTATAAGTTCGGGGTGCCGCACTTGTGAAAGTGTACGGACTTCTCACACCAGATAGAAGGGTAATGAAGCCCCTGGCGTGTACCATGGTGTACGGTTGCGATCATGTTTTTTCTAATGAACATATATATTAAAAGAGGACAACGCAAAAAATAGGCGAAAAGCTATGCATTGTTTATAGAGAGGCTATTTATCAAAGCCGAACGATACAAGTAGTGCGATAAGCAAAAAAGATATTTAGACTATTTAACATGTCCTGACCAGGCACAGGCCGCAGAATTTAGAAAAAAATAGAGACTACCTGAGAGTTCCGTAATGCGGCGTAGTTTTGTCTGCTTTCCTGGGTCTTGCATTGTCTGTGCGGCAGCAAAGCCGAACAGGTTATCCAGAGTGTGGAGTCCTGAAAGTAAAAAAAATCCGGCAGCCCCTAGTACGTTTGACGCCGTATTGTGAGCATGCCGTTAATGTGCCCCTCCCCCTGTGCCCATGGAATTTCGAGGGCGTAATTGTGTACTCGAGGTACTACCTCCGCTATGTTGCGATGGCTGGGGTTGGGGCCGTATTGCTACGCTTGCTCCGAACGTGCCAGGCGGTCTTGTTTTAGGTTACTCCGGGCGCGCTTTGCATTGTCCGGCTTTTTAATGGCCGGACTGGAGAGTTGCCTTGAAAGGCTGCTTTGTACTTCCGCTGCGAGGGCCGCCGTGTGCTCCTCCGTACGGATGGAGCGTTCTGTGTTTCCGTTGACCGTAATTACTCCTCGAGGGCCTGGCATCTTGAGCTTGAGATATGCATAGTGCGGCACCGCATTGAATTTAGCGAATGCGGTTCGTCCGAGCGGGGCGTGATAGCCACTACGGAACGGGACTATATCGAAGATTAACTCTTCGCTTCAGAAGTTATCCGGAGATCCGAAGACCACATCAAGTGTTACCGAGCCTGTGCAATTGGCCTCTACACCTGGTATGACGCCTCTAAAGGTCGTCCTTGTGGGCTTGATCCTTGATGGATCTATGCCCATTTTCCGCACTGTATCCTGATAAAGCAGGTTCAGGCTACTGCCGCCGTCCATGAGGACTCTTGTGAGATGAAATCCGTCAATGATTGGGTCAAGAACCAATAAGGCAAAACCACCGTGACGGATGCTAGTGGGGTGGTCCCTTCGATCAAAAGTGATCGGGCAGGAGGACCATGGGTTGAACTTTGGGGCGACTGGCTCCATCGCGTATACGTCCCATAGCGCACGCTTCCACTCCCTCTGGGGAATGTGGGTCGCGTATATCATGTTCACCATCCGCACTTGTGGGGGAAACCCCTTCTGTCCATTGTCGTTCGGCGGCCTGGGCTCCTCCTCCTCGTCGCTATGCAGCCCCTTGTCTTTGTGTTCGGCTCTTAACTTGCCTGCCTGCTTGAACACCCAATAATCCCTGTTGGTGTGATTGGCTGGCCTTTCGGGGGTGCCATGAATCTGGCACGAGCGGTCGAGTATCCGGTCCAAACTGGACGGGCCCTGGGTATTCTTTTTAAATGGCTTTTTCCGCTGACCGGATTTATAGCCTCTGAATCCGGCATTTACTACCGTATCCTCATTGCTGTCGCTGCTAACGCGGCGCTTTTGCTTATTTCGACGTGTCCTGCCACTTTTGTCCTTGGTATCCGAATTACCAGGGTTCTTCGATAAGTTGTTGCTGCGAGCTAGCCAACTATCTTCGCCCGCGCAAAAGCGGGTCATGAGTGTCGTGAGGGCTGCCATAGATTTCAGCTTTTCCTGTCCCAGGTGCCGGGTAAGCCACTCGTCGTGGATGTTATGTTTGAAGGCTGCTAGGGCCTCTGCGTCCGGACAATCGACTATCTGATTTTTCTTTGTTAGGAACCGTGTCCAGAATTGCCTGGCCGATTCTTCTGGCTGCTGAATTATGTGGCTTAGGTCGTCGGCGTCCGGTGGCCGCACATAGGTCCCCTGGAAGTTGTCGAGGAATGCGGCTTCCAGGTCTTCCCAAGAACCGATTGAGTCCGCTGGTAGGCTATTAAGCCAGTGCCGGGCTGGTCCCTTGAGCTTAAGGGGGAGATATTTGATGGCGTGTAGATCGTCGCCACGTGCCATGTGGATGTGAAGGAGATAATCCTCAATCCATACTGCCGGATCTGCCGTACCATCGTACGACTCGATGTTGACGGGTTTAAAACCCTCTGGGATTTTATGATCCATTACTTCATCTGTGAAGCATAGTGGGTGTGCGGTGCCCCTGTACTGGGCTATGTCACGACGCAGCTCGGAAGAGCTATGCCTGTTGTGTTCGGCCCGGCCGGATTTATTGTGTCCGGAGTGAAGATCATCACGTGTCGTCGGGCGTCCGCGCGATCCATAGATCGATCTTGTTTGCCTTGCTTTATCCTCTAGTACGTCTCGCAGGTCTGGCTCATTTTCCCGTGCCTTAGTTGAGCGGCACCGGGGCATGGCTTGTTTAGAGGTTCGACATGCCTCTCTGTCGCGGCCGCGAGGTGGCCGGTCTGCCATGTCATGCATTGGTAATGTAGGTGTTTCCCCCTCTGATTGGGGTAGCGGCCTGCGCTTAGGATAATTTTTGGAGGAGCGCTCGAGTTCATACTCTTCGGCCACAAGGACTTCAGTCCATCTGTCAGCTAGCAAATCTTGATCAGCTCTAAGCTGTTGCTGCTTTTTCTTTAGGCTATTCGGCGTGGCTAGAAGCCTGCGTTTAAAACGCTCTTGTTTGGAGGGGTCTGATGGTACGACGAATTCGTCGTCGTCGAGGCTTGCCTCGTCTTCGGAGGGAGGCATGTAGTTATCATCCTCAACCTCTCGCTCTGCCGCTCTCTCATGAGGGCTGGCTTCTCCATCTTCCTGCACCGAATCTTGCTGGACTTGGTGTTCTTCGGCGCTATCCGGGGTAGTATTATATCCCGTGCCGGAATCACCGTTTCTGTTGTGGCGGGATTTAGAGCGGCGCCGTTGACGCCGGCGTTTTGGCTGTTTTTTCGAGGTGTCATCCTCCGATGTTCCATCGCCATCTCCATCCTTTGGAGCGTCCACCATATATATGTCATATGACGAGGTGGCGGTCCAGCGCCCTACAGGTGCTGGTTCTTGTTCGTCTCCTCCTTCGTCGTCCATACCGTCGAAGTCTTCGGAGCCGAAGTCAAGTATGTCGGTTAAATCATCGACAGTGGCTATTAAGTGGGTGGTGGGTGGGCTTTGAATTTCTTCGTCGTCTGAATCCCAACCTCGCAGACCATAGTCCGGCCTGGGCTCTCCTGATAGAGAGAGAGAGACTTGAGAGAATTCAGGATATCACCGAAAGGTGAGTGCTGAAAGATGTCCGCGGCGGTGAACTCCATTATAGGCACCCAATCGGATTCGATCGGCAGGGGCACGGGAGGCCCGGAGTTCGGAGAAGAATCCGACTCCTTGGAGTCATGGGCCGTGCGGAGTACGGGGCTGGCATTCGGCTCGATCGCCTTCAAGATCGCAGCCCCCGAGGTGACGTCCAACCGTTCATCCTCAAAGAACGCAGCAGGCTCCGAGTCGAGGATCGGGGTCGGTGCGTGTGCGGCCTCCAGGGCACTATTCGGAGGCAGAGCTATATCCTGCCCCTCGAGGTAGTGCGACGCGCTTGGCTATGGCTCGAACCCGTCGAAGATCAAGTCTCCACGGATATCTGTCGTGTAGTTTAGGCTTCCAAACCTGACTTGATGGCCAGGGGCGTAGCTTTCGATCTGCTCCAGATGACCAAGCGAATTGGCCCGCAGAGCGAAGCCGCCGAAGACGAAGATTTGTCCGAGGAGGAAAGTCTCACCCTGGACCTAATCATTGTTGATGATCAAAGGATCCATCGGGCCTAAAAGCAACGACATAGAGGAACTCTCAATGAAAGCACCAATGTCGGTGTCAAAACCGGCGGATCTCGGGTAGGGGGTCCCGAACTATGCGTCAAGGTCGGATGGTAACAGGAGACAAGGGACACTTTATTTTACCCAGGTTCGGGCCCTCTCGATGGAGGTAAAACCCTACTCCTGCTAGATTAATATTGATGATATGGGTAGTACAAGAGTAGATCTACCACGAGATCAAGGAGGCTAAACCCTAGAAGCTTGCCTATGGTATGATTGTGTATGATGATGGTTGTCCTACGGACTACAACCCTCCGGTTTATATAGACACCAGATAGGGTTAGGGTTACACAGAGTCGGTTACAATGGTAGGAGATCTTGAATATCCGCACGCCTAGCTTGCCTTCCACGCCAAGAAAAGATCCTTCCGGACACGGGACGAAGTCTTCAATCTTGTATCTTCATAGTCCTGGAGTCCGGCTGAAGGTATAGTCCAGCTATCCGAACACCCCCTAATCCAGGACTCCCTCACCATCATTTCGGCATTCACTAATGGCGTCCGGGATGTCTAGATGAAGGAAGAGCTGGCCATACACGAGGACCTGTGCTCGGCTCTGGAGGTGTTCAACATGGAAACTAGATGCGCGAGGGCTAAGGAAGGTTGCCTCTCCCTCCTTGTGCTCTCGAAGGCCGATCCACAAGATAAGAAGGCCAAGGCCAAGGACGTGAAGCGCAAGGGCCCGGATGTGTTCGCGCCCGAACAAGAGATGAAGCGCGGTTGCGACCACCTAGAGTCTTTCAAGGGCAACCGCCCGTTCTACATCTTCCACAATGTACACAGCCACAACACCAATGACTGCTAGGAGCTCAGGGCCATCCGAGACGGGCGCCTTGGCCACCGCCTTGAGCGCAACGACCGCGGCTACGACCGTGGAGGATGCCGATGTGGGGGAAACTGGGACAACCGCGACCCCACCAGGACTGGCACGATCAGCCTCGTGAGGATCGCTGGCAGGGCCAGCCTCGTGAGGTCCGTACTCACGGCAACGCTGGCCTTCCTCCGCTGCCGCCGCCGCCAAGGAGGAATTACGACCACAACCAAGATGATGGGGCCGGGGGCTTCCAAGAGCCTCAGGCCATTTCTTGCATCCTAGGCGGCACTTAGCCCCGTGCCTCCCATCACATCTTCAAGCAGTTTTCTCGCGAGGTGAAAGCGGCCCTCCCCAAGCTCGAGGCATTGCGTCTGCTCAGGTGGTCCAAGTACGCTATCACCTTCGACTCTACTGACCAGCTCAAGTGCGCAGCAACTGCTGGCACGCTCCCGATGCTTTGCTCGCCCACCCTTAGCAATGTCCACATCACCTGGACACTCATCGATGGTGGCGCGGGGCTCAATGTCTTCTCCGTCGAGACGTTCGACACGCTCCAGGTGCGATATGACTAGCTTCAGCCTACCAAGCCTTTTTTGGGGGTGACCGATGGCTCCACCGTCCCCATAGGGCAGATCCACCTCCCTGTCACCTTCAGCAAGCGTGACAACTACCACACTAAGCTCATCGACTTCGACATCGCCCACATTCGCCTCCGTACAACGCCATACTTGGATATCTAGCCCTGGCCAAGTTCATGGCCGCGACTCACCACGGCTACAATATCCTCAAGAAGCTAGGAATAGGCGGCATCTCACTATTGCCTATGACGAAAAGGATGCAGTGTGCTCCTTCGAGCATGATATCGCTTGAAGCTACGTCGGTATTTCCCCAAAGATGAAGGGATGATGCAGCACAACGGCGGTAGGTCTTTCCCTCAGATATGAAACCAAGGTTATCGGACCAGTAGGAGAACCAAGCAACACAACGTAAACAGCCCCTGCACACTAATAACAAATCCTCGCAACCCGACGTGTTAAAAGGGGTTGTCAATCCCTTCTGGGGTACGACGCCTCAAGATAGGCAAATGGACGTGAGGTAAATTTGTAGTAGATTGAAAGATAGATCGCAAATAAAATAAAGTGCATCAAAGTATTTTGTAGTTTTGGTTTAATAGATCTAAAAATAAATGCAAGGAAAAAGTAGATCGCAAAGGCAAAATATATGAGAAAGAAAACCCGGGGGCCATAGGTTTCACTAGTGGCTTCTCTCGAGAAAAATAGCAAACAGTGGGTAAACAAATTACTGTTGGGCAATTGATAGAACTTCGAATAATCATGAAGATATCTAGGCAATGATCATTATATAGGCATCACGTCCAAGATTAGTAGTCCGACTCCTGCCTGCATCTACTACTATTACTCCACACATCGACCGCTATCCGGCATGCATCTAGTGTATTAAGTTCATGGAAAAATGGAGTAATGCAATAAGAACGATGACATGATGTAGACAAGATCTATCTATGTAGAGATAGACCCCATCGTTTTATGCTTAGTAGAAACGATAAATACGTGTCGTTTCCCTTTCTGTCACTGGGATCCAGCACCGTAAGATCGAACCCACTACAAAGCACCTCTTCCCATTGCAAGATAAATAGATCAAGTTGGCCAAACAAAACCCAAATATCTGAGAAGAAATATGAGGCTATAAGCAATCATGCATATAAGAGATCAAAGAAACTCAAATAACTTTCATGGATATAAAAAGATATAACTGATCATAACTCGAAGTTCATTAGATCCCAACAAACACAACACGAAAGAGTTACATCATATGGATCTCCAAGAGACCATTGCATTGAGAATTGAGTGAGAGAGAGGAAGCCATCTAGCTACTAACTACGGACCCGAAGGTCTACGAAGAACTACTCACGCATCATCGGAGTGGCACCAATGGAGGTGCTGAACCCCATCCGAGATGGTGTCTAGATTGGATCTGGTGGTTCTGCACTCTGCGGCGGCTGGATGAATATTTCGTCGATGCCTTTAGGGTTTCTGGAATATTGGGGTATTTATAGAGCAAAGAGATGGTTCGAGGGGCACCCGAGGTGGGCACCACCCACTAGGGCGCGCCTGGGCCTCCTGGCGCACCCTGGTGGGTTGTGTCTCCCTTGGGGCACCCCCCAGGCGCAGCTAGGGCCCGTTGTGTTCCTTTTGGCCCATAAAAAATCATCGTGGAGTTTCATGGCATTTGGACTCCGTCTAATATTGATTTTCTGCGATGTAAAAAACATGGAAAAAATAGCAACTGGCACTTGGCACTATGTCAATAGCCAAGATTGATAATATAACAACATGGAACAATAAACAATTATAAATACATTGGAGACGTATCAGCATCCCCAAGCTTAACTCCTACTCGTCCTCGAGTAGGTAAGTGATAAAAACAGAATTTTTGATGTTGAATGCTGCCTATCATGTCATACCATATTCTTTGCTTTATAGCATGGACAATTGGACTTTTATGTGATTTAAAGCAACAGTCTAGTTTTGACATAATAATTTAGATACTCAAGCATATCAACAAGCAACCATGTCTTTCAAAATATCAATGCTAAAATAAGTTATCCCTAGCCCATTATGCTTAACCATTGATCCATTCATGAAACACACTCGAATATTAGCTACACCCAATACTTAAGTACGATCATATTTCCTCCTAGTTCGTGCTTTTGTAAGAGAAGATGGATACTCAAGAATAATAAAAATTGCATAAAGTAAAAGAAAGGCCCATCACAGAGGGAAGTAGGGATTTGTAGAGGTGCCAAGCTTAAAGCGAAAAATTAGAGATAAAAACATTTTGGGAGGTGTATCCATCCCATCAACGAAAATGACTTAGAGTTCCCCACACTTTCCATGCCAGATATGCCATAGGAGGTTCCCAAACAGAAAATAAAGTGTATTCCTTTTTCCACCAAACTTTCACTTTCCATGGCTGGCCGTATCCATGGTGCCTTCCATACCAACACTCTCCAAGGAATTTATTATTTGACAACATAAAGTAAATTCATTTTTGCATTTCAGGACTGGGAATCCCTAAAACCTTTGCCTTACTCTCGTGCAATGACAAGTGAATAAACACTCATTGTGAGAATAACACATCCAACATGGAAAATATTAGCCACCCCTCACCGCTCTGCGAGCGAAACAAACACACAAAAGAGAATTTTATTTTGAAAATTAGAGATGGCACATGCAAATTTTCTTAGAACGGCAAAAGAATACCGCATATAGGTAGGTATAGTGGACTCATATGGCAAAACTGGTTTAAAGGATTTTGGATGCACAAGTAGAGATCATACTTAGTGCAAAATGAAGGCTAGCAAAATATTGAGAAGCGACCAACTAAGAAACGGATAATCTCATAAGCAAACATTAAGCATAATTAACACTGAATAATGCACCACAAGTAGGATATAATTTCATTGCATGACTATTGACTTTCATACTTGCATAGGGAATCACAAACCTTAACACCAATATTCTTACTAAAGCATAATTACTCATCAACATAACTTACATATCACATCATCATATCTCAAAACTATTACTAAGAATCAAGTTTATTTTGTCCAATGATCTTCATGAAAGTTTTTTTATATCCTTCTTGGTTATCTATCACTTTGGGACTAATTTTCATGTGTTGCTTTTCATAAGCTCAAACAAATATAAGTGAAGATCATGAGCATAATTCTTTTTCTTTCTCTCAAAATAATTTAAGTGAAGCAAGAGAGAATTTCTTGAAAATTTTACTAACTCTCAAATAAATCTAAGTGAAGCAAGAGAGCATTTCTTCAAAAAAATACTAAGCACACCATCCTCAAAAAGATATAAGTGAAGAACTAGAGCAAGACGATAGCTCATAAAAAATTTAAGTGAAGCATAGAGAGCAATTCTAACAAGTCATGACATAATTTTGGCTCTCCCAAATAAGTGTGTCCAGTAAGGATTGATGAATTAAAACACAAAATAAAACAAGCAAAGATTCATATCATACAAGACGCTCCAAGCAAAACACATATCATGTGGCGAATAAAATATAGCTTCGAGTAAAATACCGATAGTCATTGGAAGAAAGAGAGGATGCCACTCGGGGGCATCCCCAAGCTTAGTTGGTTGCTCATTTTGGATAATAGCTTGGGATGCCGGGGCATCCCCAAGCTTAGGCTCTTCTATCCTTTCTTCATCCATCGTAAGATAACCCAAAACTTGAAAACTTCAATCACACAAAACTCAACAAAACCTTCGTGAGATCCGTTAGTGTAAGAAAAATAAATCACTACTATAAGTGTTGTATCAAACCAATTCATATTTTGTTTTTCCATTATATCTATTGTATTCCAAGTTTTCTATGGCAAAGACTCATCAAAGAAAACCATAGAGCCATCAAAATAAGCACACAACACAAAGAAAACATAATCTATCAAAACAGAACAGTCTGTAGCAATCTGATTTGTTCAAATACTTCTAGAATTACAAAAATTCTGAAAAACTAGGATAACCTGGGTAATTTGTATATTAATCTTCTTCAAAAAGAATCAGAGAAAAGGCTTTTTTGATAAAAAAATGAGAATTGTTTTCGTGAGCGCAAAGTTTCTGTCTTTTTCAGCTAGATCAAACAACTATCACCCAAGAAGATCCTATTGGTTCTACTTGGCACAAACACTAATTAAAACACAAAAAGCACAATCATAACAGTAGCATAATTCTGCTAACACACAAGAATAGAAAGCAAAAAGAAAAAATAAAATTTATTCATTGGGTTGTCTCCCAACAAGCGCTATAGTTTTACGCCCTTAGCTAGGCATAAAGCAAGGATCTAAGTTTTATCATCTTTGGTTCGAGATCCATAAGATGCCCTCATGATTGATTCATAAGGTGGCCTAATTCTTGTTCTAGTAAAGTGTTCCATACCATTCCTCAAAGGAAATTGGAACTTAATATTGCCTTCTTTCATATCAATCACGACACCGATAGTGAATAAAAACGGTCTACCAAGAATAATTGGACAAGACGGATTGCAATCAATATCAAGAACAATAATATCTATGGCACCTAATTCGTATTTGCAAGAATAAGAACATCATTAATTCTTCCCATAGGCTTTTCAATAGTAGAATCCGCCAAGTGCAAATTCAAAGAACATTCTTCAAGATTAGTAAGACCAAGCACATCACATAAAGATTTTGGAATTGTAGAAACACTAGAACCCAAGTCACACAAAGAAAAACACTCATAATTATTAATCTTGACTTTGATAGTAGGTTCCCATTCATCATGCAATTTTCTAGGAATAGATACTTCTAATTCCATTTTTTCTTCAAAAGCTTTCATCATAGCATCAACAAAATGCTTAGTAAAAGCTTTATTTTGTTCATAGGCATGGGTTGAATTTATCATGGTTTGCAAAAAATAAATACAATCAATCAAAGAGCAACTATCATAATTAAAGTATTTGTAATCCAAAAGAGTGGGCACATCACTAGCTAAAGTTTTGACCTCATCAAACCCACTTTCATCAATTTTCTCAACAAGATTTTCACCCTCCGAAATATTGGGACGCCTTCTACCTAAAGTTGACTCTTCTACAGTCACTTTTTCATCAATCTTAACTTTGCTAAACAAAGAACCAATAGAATAAACACCAATCATTTTAACATCTTTGTCACTTTTGCGAAAGAAATCACTAGAAAACGCTTTTTCTAAAAATTCTCTATTAGCTCTAAGCATAGCGGTTATTTTCACACTTTCATCCATAGAAACATAAAGAGCTTTAATTGATTCATCTACACAAAAAATTTCATCTAGAGATTTTCCACATCATGATTAATTCTATCAACAATTCTAGACAAATCATCAATCTTACTCAACTTTTCTTCTATGGAAGTGTTGAAAACTTTTTGTGTGTTGATAAATTCTTTAATATTATTCTCAAGATCAGAGGTGTTCCTATTATTATTATAAGATTGATTTCCATAGGAATTACCATAATTATTAGAGGGGTTACTAGGAAAAGGCTTATGATTAAAATTACCTCTATAAGCATTGTTGTTGAAATTATTTCGAGAGATAAAATTCACATCTATGGCATCACTATTTTGCTCAATCAAAGTAGACAAAGGCATATCATTAAAATCAATAGTGTCGAATTTCGGGTTTCGGCAAAACCCTTGAGGTTCGAACACTGGGGTGCGCATGAAGATCTCTCCCCCCTCTAGCTCGCTCGCATCAAGATCTCTCAGCCTAGCTCGACGGACCCAAGGAACAAAGAGACACAAGATTTATCCTGGTTCGGGCCACCGTTGCGGTGTAATACCCTACTCCAGTGCGGTGTGGTGGATTGCCTCTTGGGCTGAGGATGAACAGTACAAGGGAAGAACAGCCTCGCGAGGAGAGGTGTTCTTGTGCTCGGTGAACTAGTGTGGCTGAGGATCCAGTCTCCCCCTTCCTACTGTGGTGGCTAGTCCTATTTATAGAGGCCCTAGTCCTCTTCCCAAATATTGAGCGGGAAGGGATCCCACAACGGCCAGTTTGAAGGGGGACAACTAGTACAAGCTATCCTAACTAAATGTGGTCTTCGCCTGCCAAAGGCTCTCGTGCTGACGCCGTCTTGGGCTCCACGGTGACCTCCGTCTTGCCGTCCTTCTCGTCTTCGTCTTGTTGCATCTATATGGAAACCTTTGCCTGATGCCTCGGGACTCCTCGCCTGCGCTTGCCCCTTTAGCACCAAAGAGGAAACGAGGACACTGTGGGCGTTGGCGCCCGCCTGGCCTTGGTGATCATGGCTTACGTCATAGGAACCTCGCGAGGTTCCCCTTGCCTTGATCTGTCTGCCCCTCGCGAGCCAGCCTGGTGAGGCTGCCCCCGAGGAGGTCTTGTGTCGTCCGCCTCGCGAGGCTTGGCCCCTCGCGATGGTCTTGTGGGTTTGTTGGTGAAGATGGGCCATACAGGGCAGCTAGCCACGCCGTGGGCCACAGGCAGGCAAGTCTGGGGACCCCCATTCTCAGAATGCCGACAGTAGCCCCCGGGCCCAAGGCGTGCTCGGACTTGGCTTCGAGGCGAAGCCAAAGGGCAAGTGCGGAGCACCGTGGGCCCCAACAGCCTACGGCCTTGGTCGACGCGTGGCGATTGATTGGACGTGGGCGTCTCCGCTTCCCCATGCTGCCTCGGCAACTGCCTGACTTGACGAGTCCCCGCTGCATGCAAGGAAAAAACCGACATTACTTGTGATCATGGGGATCACTGGTTGGCTTCTCCTGCTATAAATGAAGAGGGGGGAGGGGCCCCCGTTGCCCATCTCTTCCCGTTCCGCTTGCTCCATCTCCCTTGCTCCATTGCTAGTAGCCACACCCATGGTGCCTGCAAAGAGGTTTTCAGCCACGGAGAAGAGAAAGGCTCGCCAAGAGGGGCCCGGCTCTCTGCCGCCCAAGCGTGGGTGCGGCCATCATCGCAAGCACACCACGACCCCCGCCGTGGCCCCCCAGGGCCGCGGCGCCGCCCCTTCGGGTGGTAGGAGTCTCCCAAGTCGTGGCATCCCCGTTGATGAAGGGAGGCACACCATGGTCGCACAGCCTCCCCGGCCATGCTTCCACTCGGTGGAGGTGCTGCCAGAGTTCATCGTGTGGTCGGATAACCTGGCCGGCGCCTGGCTTCAGCTCCCGTGCTTCTTCGTTGACAAGCTGCCGACCACAGGTCCAGGCGGGCTCTGGCTGCAGGCAGACGACTGCTGCAGCAAAGCTTCCTGGGTCACGGTTGAGGTCGCCATTGCAGGAAACGCAGCCCTGGCCCGCGGCTGGCAGACATTTGCCCACGCGTGCGGCCTGGGCAGGCGGTGCACCCTCCACTTCAAATATGACGGCAACGCGACCCTCTACGTGAGGGTGTTCGGAGGAGATCGCCGGCGTGTTGGGTGCTACCTCGAGGACAACGACGGCGCCGAGGTGCTCGGCCTTGGCGACGGCCGTGATGAGGGTGAGGATGGCCTTGCCCTCGGCACTAGCCGCTGCTCGTCCAGCTACGGCGGTTCTTCCTTCAGCGACAACTCTAGCAGCGGCGGTTATGACCAGCCGCCACGCCGCCGCGCCCGCTTCGAAGGTGGCAGTGGGTCATATCGCCGCCGTGCTCCGGTGAAGCGCGAGGAGGGGTCTGGCTGAGCTCAGGGGAGCGCCATGGGCCCATCCTCGCAAACTGCCGCGGGAGCACGTGCCGCCTTTGATTCGTTTTTCCCTTCCTTCCTGCATTAAGAGAGACAAGTTTGGGGCCCCGCTGGGGCGTGCATAAACTATGATTTCCAAGTGGATATGCTATGTTTATCGTTCTTGTGTTGTGTAGCAGCATCAACATTCTATGTAGGCGTGTAGCAATAACTTAGCTTGAGGCACTCGAAGTGGTAGTTTCCGCCTTGTGAAGCGCTCATTAGTACCTGACGAGGCCTCCATCGCTCGGGAGGCATCTGGGGACTACAAAAATTCATTAGGAAACTCCTACTCTCCAAGCTCTGGTCGCAGGCCCAGAAGCCATGACCTAGCGCCTCGCATCGCGGTACCCGATGGGCACACATTAGGGGAGGTACACCAATTTGAGAGCTCAAGCGAGGGTGCCTTGCAAAGAACAGGGAAAAAACCCTCACAAGGTCCCCTGTCCAGCCCCCTCGCAATGCATGCGAGGGAGAGAACGGGTCAAAACGAGGAACCGAGAGCAGAAAGGGGGGGGGTCAAAAAGGCAGGGGAACCAAGCCAGCGAGGAACACTAGAAAGCAAATTCTCATTAAAGAGGGGCAAGCCAACTGCGGAAAGCAAATGAAAAGCCGCGCCCGACACCTAGTCTAGTCTTCTTATCTTCTCACCAGCATGGAGCTAAGTGTTGCCACTAGGACGTGGGAGGGAGCCCTCGAGGCCCGAGGGCGGCACTCCTGAGACTACGGGAGTGTCATGAGCGGAGACCTTCACAGGCACTGGGCCTTTCTTCATGGGTAGAACTTCTGGAGGTGTTGGATGTTCTAGGCGTTTTGGATGGGGATCCCGTCCTGCGTCTCTAGGCGCGCGGCGCCAGGCCTGGAGACGTGGGTGACCTGAAACGGTCCCTCCCACATGGGTGAGAGCTTGTGCAGCCCTTCACTGGAGAGCACCCGCCTCAAGACGAGATCGCCCACCTCGAGCGTCCTAGAGCGGATGCTGCGGCAGTGGTACCGCCGCAGCGCCTGCTGGTACCTTGTGGCTCGAAGCAAGGCTTCATGGCAGCGTTCCTCCCCCAACACGAGGTCCATCCCCCGCATGGCATCCTCCTGCGTTTCGTCGAACGCCAGGACCCGCACGGAGCGATGCCTAACCTCATGTGCGAGAACCGCTTCTGCTCCGTAGACGAGGAAGAACGGAGTCTCCCCTGTTGGCTTGGTGGCGGTGGTGCGGATGGACCATAGCACGTAGTGGAGCTCGTCGTGCCAGCCCCTGCCACAGGCCTCGAGCTTCTTATTGAAGGTCCTGGTCTTGAGACCCCTCAAGACTTCCGCGTTGGCATGCTCGGCCTGGCCGTTGCTCCTGGGGTGCGCCATGGAGGCATAGCAGATCTGCGTTCCAACATAGCACAATATGTTTTGAAGAGATTGCTAGTGAACTGCGAGCCGTTGTCGGTGATGATGCGGTTAGGGACCCCAAATTGGCTTACAAGGCCCTTGATGAACTTGACTGCCGACCCGGCATGGATGGTGCGGACGGCTTCCACTTCCGCCCACTTGGTGAATTTGTCGATGGCGACATAGAGGTAGCGGTAGCCCCCAGGCGCTCGAGGGAACGGGCCCAAGATGTCCAGCCCCCAGACTGCAAATGGCCATGAGAGTGGGATGGTCTGGAGGCCCTGAGCCGGCTGATGGATCTGCTTGGCGTGGAATTGGCAGGCCTCGCAAGATTTCACCAGCTCGACCGCGTCGTTGAGAGCCGTAGGCCAGTAGAAACCACTGTGAAAAGCCTTGGCGACTAGGGTGTGTGACGACGAGTGGTGCCCACAGTCTCCACCATGTATGCCAGCCAGCAACTCGCTCCCCTGTTCCCTGGAGATGCATCATAGAGAAACATCATTTGGACGCTTTCTGTATAGCTCACCGTCCTGAATGCAGTACGTCGTAGCCTGCCGGGCCACACGCTCGGCGTCTTCTTCCCTCTCCGGCAACATGCCTTGCGTCAGGTATGCCCTAAACTCCACGGTCCAGCACCCCTCCTGAGGCTCGAGCACCAAGAGTAGGCGCGCTCCTGAGGTCGGGCCATAGGCGGTGGCTCCCGAGGCTGGTGGCTGGGGGAGTTCCTCCCGAGGTAGCGCCGGTTCCGTAGGCGGAGGTGCTGCCAAAGGCTTGAAGAGCCGCTCCTCCAAGACGTTGGGCTCTTGGGGTAGCCGCTTGGATGCTCTCCTAGCAATGTCGTCGGACTCCTTGTTGGTACCACAAGGCACATGCTATAGCTTTAGGCCTAGGAACTGCTTCTCCATTTTGCGTACCTCCGCGTGGTACGCCTCCATGTGCTCATCCCTCGGCTCATACACCTTGTTGGAGAAGTTGATGAAGAGCTACGAGTCTCCCTTGACGATGAGGCGTTTCACCCCCAGGGCCACCGCAGCCCTGAGGCCGGCGATGAGGCCCTCGTACTCCACGATGTTGTTGGAGACCTTCTCGCCCTGCTAGAAGCAGAGCTGCACGGCGTAGTAGAGATTGTCCTGGGTAGGCGAGATGAGCACAGCTCCAGCCCCTGCGCCCTGGTGTGCGAACGCCCCGTCGAAGTACATGACCCGGCCATCCGGCACTTCACTCCCTGGCAAGAGGGATCGGTCCTCGCCAACTTCGAGTTCCGGGGTGTCGGTCCATTCGGCCACAAAGTCGGCGAGCGCATCCCCCTTGATGACCCTGGTTGTGCAGAACTCCAAGTCAAACGCTTGCAACTCGATGTTCCATTCGGCAACCCTTCCCACAGCATTGGGGCTCCTGAGTACTCTCCCCAACGGGTAAGCTAAGACGACCTTGATGGTGTGACCCTGGAAGTTGTGGCGCAGCTTACGCGAAGCTACTAGGAGCGCGAGCAAGAGCTTCTGAGGCATGGGGTATCATGCTCTTGCGTCCCGTAGCACTATGCTGACGAAGTGCACCGGTTGCTCAACGAGGGCGGGAGAGCTGGCGGAGTCTTTGGCTCTCAGGGGCTATGGTGTTTCCTGTGGGTCTCCAGCTTCTGGGGCCTGATGATTTGCCGGGGCATCCACTGTCTCAGGAGCATTGCCTTGGTGTTGTACTTCCTCGTCCGGCTTGGCGACTTCACTTGGCAGGCCCTTGTCTTGACACTCTTTTCTGAGGGCCACCAGCGCTGCGCTGGCGGAGTGGGGCGTGGTAGATAGGTAAAGTACCAAGGGCTCGAGAGGACGAGGTGCCACCATCACCGGTGGGCTGGTCAAGTATCTCTTGAGGTCTTGAAATGCTTGGTCAGCCTCCGGGGTCCACTCAAATGGGCCCTCCTTCTTCATCAGCTTGAAGAATTGTAGGGCTCGCTCTCCCAACTTGGAGATGAAGCGCCCCAGCGAAGTCACGCAACCGGCAAGCTTCTGCATCTCTTTGAGGGTTTGCGGTGGGCTCATGTCTTCGATCGCCTTGACCTTCTCTGGATTGGCCTCGATCCCCCTATGGGACACGAGGAAGCACAACAACTTGCCGGAAGGGACACTGAACATGCACTTCTCCAGGTTGAGCCGTAGGTGCACCTGGCGCAGGCTCGTGAAGGTCTCTTTCAGGTCCTGAATCAAAGTTCTCGCCTCCCGAGACTTTGCCACAATGTCGTCAACGTAGGCTTCAGCGTTTCTCCCGAGCTGCCGCCCCAAGGCAATGTGCATCAACCACCGAAAGGTTGCTCCTGCGTTGCGCAGTCTGAAGGGCATGCACGTGTAGCAGTATACCCCGAACGGGGTTCAAGAAAGTTGTTTTCTCCACATCTTCCACCGCCATCTTGATCTGGTGGTAGCCTGAGAACGCATCTAGGAAACATAGCAGGTCGCACTCAGCGGCGGAGTCGATGATCTGGTCGATGCGCGGAAGCGAGAATGGTTCTTGAGGGCAGGCCTTGTTGAGATTGGTGAAGTCGACACACATGCGCTCCATCCCACCTTTCTTTGGCACAACGACCGGGTTCGCCAGCCACTCTGGGTACCAGACCTCGTGAATGACACCTGCCGCCTCCAGCTTGTGGGTTTCCTGAACAATGAAAGACTGCTTCTCCGCGGACTGCCGCCTCGCCCTCTGCTTCACAGGGCGCACGTTAGGGCACACCTATAACACTCACGATGCGGCTATATCTCCCACGTGTCGGGGCACGACTTGGAGGCATAACCGCATGGTGGTTTTGTCGCAAGAGGGGTAATCTTCACACAACCCATGTACTGAATAAGAAAGGGATAAAGAGTTGGCTTACAATTGCCACTTCACACAAATAAAAAGTAAACATAAATCATTCAGAGTACACACATAGTCCGACTACGGACAAATACAAATGAAAAGAAGATAACCCCAAATGCTCCCACTTGAGCTCGGTTGCGTCACCTGCACTGGTATCATCGGCACCTACAACTATTTTGGTAGAATCTGTGAGTCACGAGGACTCAGCAATCTCAAAACCCACGAGATCAAGACTATTTAAGCTTATGGGTGGAGCTGCAGCAAGGACTAAGCAAAAATGGTAGCCAACATACGCAAATAAGAGCAAGAAGAGAAGCAAAGCAACGGTCGTGAAGCTAGAAGTGATCAAGAAGTGATCCTGAAACTACTTACATTCATACATAACCCAAACCGTGTTCACTTCCCGGACTCCGCCGAAAAGAGACCATCACGGCTACACACACGGTTGACGTGTTTTAATTAAGTCAAGTGTCAAGTTCTCTACAACTGGACATTAAGAAATTCCCATCTGCCACATAACCGGGGCACGGCTTTCGAAAGTTTATACCCTACATGGGTGTCCCAACTTAGCCCATCACAAGCTCTCACGGCCAACGAAGGATATTCCTTCTCCCCGGAAGACCCGACCAGACTCGGAATCCCGGTTACAAGACATTTCAACAATGGTAAAACAAGGCCAGCAAAGCCACCCGATGTGCCGACAATCCCGATAGGAGTCGCACGTATCTCGTTCTCAGGGCAACACCGGATGAGACAGGCTACAAGTAAAACCAGACCTCGAGTTTCCCCGAGGTGGCCCCGCAGGTAGCTCGGTTCGGACCAACACTTAGTGAAGCACTGGCCCGGGGGGGGGGGTTAAAATAAAGATGACCCTCGGGTTAATTACTCCCAAGGGAAAGGTAATAGGTTGTTAGGAAAATGTAAAACCAAGGATGGGCCTTGCTGGAGGATTTTTATTCAAAGTGAACTGTCAAGGGGTTCCCATAACACCCAACAACGTAAGGAACGCAAAATCAAGGAACATAACACCGGTATGACGGAAACTAGGGCGGCAAGAGTGGAACAAAACACCAGGCAAAAGGCCGAGCCTTCCACCCTTTACCAAGTATATAGATGCATTAATTAAATAAGAGATAGTGTGATATCCCAACATAAACATGTTCCAACATGGAGCAATCTTCAACTTCACCTTCAACTAACAACGCTATAAGAGGGGCTGAGCAAAAGCGGTAACATAGCCAAACAACGGTTTGCTAGGAAAGGATGGTTAGAGGCTTTATATGGCAATATGGGAGGCATGATATAACAAGTGGTAGTTAGCGCAACATAGCGATAGAGCGAACAACTAGCAAGCAAATATAGAAGTGATTTCGAGGGTATGGTCATCTTGCCTGAGATCCTGCAAGGAAGAAGAATGAGTTCAAGAAATAGACGACCCAAAGTAGTCGAACGAATCCTCACAACTCCAGAACGAAACCGAAGCTAACGAGAGAAGCAACCTGGAAAGAAGCAAGCAACATAGTAAACAACCATCACATAAACATGGCATGATGCACAACCAAGGATGATGCATGTCCAGTTTAATGAGGCATGTCATGGCAAAGTGCACAAACAATACTACAAATTAAGTGGAGCTCATTATGCAACGAGTTGCATATTGACGAAACACCACATTCACTCATTTAGTTCACTCTTGTTTATGTACAAAACAATATTAAATGTTATTACACATGGCAGAAGGTGAAGCATAATAAAACTACATATCTAGGCAAGTTTAAATGAGGCCGGAACAACAAGCAACAAGTCCGGAAAAATCCTCATCTGCATATTTTTAAAGTTGGTACTGTTCTTCCCTATACACAATTTTAGAGTTGTTAAACATGCAAAGTACTGCCACCATGTTAATCTATGCATTTTTCTACCCCATTTACATATAAAGTTTATTAAAAATGGAGCTACGGTTATTTAGTTATGAAATAAATCATTTTAGCATGTTATTTAAGCAAATTAAAACAAACAGCAATTTAAACATTTCAAACATGGATGAAAGTTGGAAATTATTAATCTACATGAAAATCTAAGCATTTTACATGTATAGTTTGTTTAATTTGGATACAAGCATATTTAGTTATTAACAATACAAAAGAGTGGCATTCCTGTAATTATGCATGCACTGGAAAAAGACTAAAACCAGAGAAGGAAAAAACATACGTGGGACGGAATGCAACACAGTGCAGCAGCCCAGGAGCATATTTGGCCCAGCGGTTGAGAGTGCAAAAAAATAGGAAAACAGAGCAAAAATGATATTTGGCCCAGCGGTTGAGTGTGTAAAAAAACAGGAAAACAGAGCAAAAATGGGGCCGGTTGGGACTTGATCCCACGACCTCCTGCGTAGAGGAGTAGAGCGCTGACAAGTTGGCCTAACTGAGTGTTTTTGATTACTGGAGGGCCATAGACCCTGTTGAATAGGCAAACGCCCGGTCTTGGAAACACCATGAACGCGCAGCAACTTGTCGACGACGACGACAAGCAAAGTGGTGGTTGTGAGTGTTGCAGAACACCAGCGGGGGTACGGGTTTGGGTGCAGGTGCGGCAGGTGCAAGCGGAGCAGCTGCCGGAGTGAAGGTGCATGTGTGCGTGGGTGCAGCTGGGGCTTGAGAACAAGCTCGAGCACGAGCATATCTCGGCCACGCGGCGAGGCTACAGCTACAGCGGCCATGTGCGCAAGCGCGGGGCAAAGCATGAGTGGGGCGTTGTGTGAGTGTGCTTGCGTCCACAAGAGCGAGGCGAGCTAAATGGTTGTGGCGTTGGGATAGCTGCAGAGGCGTGGGTGTGGGATGACGCATGCGCGTGCGAGCGTCTGCGAGCAGGTTCAGGGTCAGAGAACCCAAGCACAAGTCTGGGGCTTGCTTCAATGGAGGCCATGGCGACAGGAGCGGTTGGTGTGTGTGTGTGTGGACAGAAGAAGCATCTGGCAAGGTGTGGTAGTGCAAAGGCATGCGGGGGAGCGACAAACAAGGCATCGACTTGGCTCAAAACGGCCATGGCGATAGCACGACAACTAGTGGCGGAGCCAGAAAATTTGGATGGGGGGCTGATTGCAGTCAAAACAGGTTAGGGAGGGCCAAAGCATAGAAAAATAAGACTTTAATCATCAAATAATTTCTAATTATGCACTATTCATGATTGAATTAGCAGGAAAGTCCTAATGTCAGGGGGGCCAGGGCCCCTGCTGGTCCCCCTGCCTCCGCCACTGACGGCAACAACAGCTCGGACACAACGGGATCGTTGACTACATGCATGCAAAGAAGCGGCGAAGGAGGGGATTCGACGCGGCTCACCGAGGGGGTGCGGAAGGTGAGCTCGGACGGGCGCGAGGAGGCCGATCCGAGGCGTGGCGAGGACCATGAAGCAGAGGAAGCGGGGAAGGCGACCGGGCGCTGGACTTGGCGATCCGGCTCGGGGAGGTCGTGCCAGGGGGTCGCTCCAGAGGAAGAAGAAGGCCGCCGGCTACGTGGACGACGCCGGGCTCGAGCTCGGCTTGGCTCGACCGGCCTTGGCGACGGCAACGACAGGGAGGCTCGTTGGGGAGGTTCCCGCCCAGCTAACTCCGGCCATTGGTCGAGGAGGGTGACGGGGTGCAGGACGACCTTCCGGAGAGGGTCCTGGCGCAGGCCGGACGCGAGGGCGACGATGGATGCCGGCGGTTTTCTTCTCTCGGGTGCTCTTTACTAGAGGAAGAAGAACAACTAGAGAAGCGGAGGGGTTGTGGCGGCGTTGAAGGGAGAAGGAGAAGCTAGGGTAGGGCACTATACGGCAGCCCATTGAGCGGTGCCATGGCGATCTGACGACTACGGTGGGTGAACAAATTACTGTTGAGCAATTGACAGAATTGAGCATAGTTATGAGAATATCTAAGGTATGATCATGTATATAGGCATCACGTCCGAGACAAGTAGACCGACTCCTGCCTGCATCTACTACTATTATTCCACTCATCGACCACTATCCAGCATGCATCTAGAGTATTAAGTTAGAAACAGAGTAACGCTTTATGCAAGATGACATGATGTAGAGAGATAAATTCATGCAATATGAAATAAACCCCATATTGTTATCCTCGATGGCAACGATGCAATACGTGCCTTGCTGCCCCTTCTGTCACTGGGAAAGGACACTGCAAGATCGAACCCAAAGCTAAGCACTTCTCCCATGGCAAGAAAAACCAATCTAGTAGGCCAAACCAAACTGATAATACGAAGAGACTTGCAAAGATAACCAATCATACATAAAAGAATTCAGAGAAGATTCAAATATCATTCATAGATAGACTTGATCATAAACCCACAATTCATTGGTCTCAAAAAACACACCGCAAAAAGAAGATTCCATCGAACAGATCTGTCGGGGTTTTCCTGGGCTCCCCGAGCACCTATGGGGACGGAGCCCCTTTCTCGGTTCGGCGGGGGGCGGAGGTCGCGCGAAGAGCGGATCGAGGCGAGGCACGCGGGGGAAGGTTTTTACCCAGCTTCGGAGCTCTCCAGAGAGATAACACTCCTACTGCTGCTTTGTGGATTGTATTGAGTTCTTGCTCGGGAGCGCCGAGTGCTACAGTACACTCGAGCAGCTAACGAGACCAAGCGCTTCTCTGAGGATCCCTCCCCCCTACGTTGTGCATGGGCCTACTTTTATATGTCCAAGGGGTCTCCAACAGGTGGCAACGTAGGTAAGGGTAAAAGTGTAAATATGCTGCGGTAGGTACAGCTACCTACACAGTGTATCATACCTAACCCTGACGGCAGGGGACAAAGGCATTAAATGCCCGTCTACATCGCCCAGACGGTGCAGAAAAGGGACCGTCAGGGGCGCTATCGCTCGCCATGATGGCGATCCTGTCAGCGCTGCATGCCATAGTGTACCCCTGGCTGCACAGCCTCCCGCCACATACGCTGGGAAGGGTCCCGGAGCGACACGTAGGTGGGTGAGCTGGAGCGCGGGTGCAGAGTGGCTGCCTTCCACGGCAAGTGCCTTGCCGCGGCCGTTGCCTTGTCGTGCCCGGGAACTTGTCGCTCGCCTGGTCCTGCCGGGACGCGTGGCGTGCCGCGGCAGGTTCTTTGAGATGCTCTTGTTGGGCTTCCCGGCAAGCTCCTCTTGCCGGGGTCTTGTACCTTGAATGGCCTTCCCGACAAGCTCCTCTTGCCGGGGACTTGTCTTCTTGACTTAAATATTTTGTTCTCGAATGGCTCCAAAGGAACCATAGAGAGCCTTGGTGATCACCTGGCGGGCCTTGCCGCGGGGTGCTGCGACTGCCCATGCACAAGTTCGGGATACTAGAGTACCCCTACTTTAGTACACCGACAGGAGCCCCCGGGCCTGGGCCACACACGGTGCCGAGCGCTGTTGGGCCAGGCCCAAAAAAGGGCACGGGCACGCACGGCCTGGGTCGCGTTGTACCTTGCTCCGCATCCACCACGCCCTCCCGAACGGCACGCGTCGATTGAGACGTCGTGGGGGACGTCGTGGGTGGTTCCTTTACTCGGAATGGCGAAACGTACGCCCCCATCCCTCCTTATAAGCAGGGGAAACAGGGGCAGTTCGCCCATCGGCCCGTTGCTGTTCCTTCCTCGAGAATCTCCACCACTCCCCTTCTTCCCAAAGCCGAAGGAGAGCAGAGCCCCGTCCCCATCGCCACCAGCACCACCAACGCTGTTGTCCTCCTTCTCCATTCCCGCCATGGCCCCGAAGGCCGAGAAGGCGAAGTCGGCTGAGGCACAGCGGCTCGCGGCGCTGCGAAAGGAGCGGGCAATCTTCCCTCCGAGCCTCGAGGCAGTAGAGCTGAAGGAGGATTTCTATCTCTTCTGGTCGACGGGGACGCGAGCGCATCCGCGCACAAAGGTACTCCCAGCCACTGCTTGGGATAAGTATCCCACTGGGTATCCCTTCTTTGCCTTCTTCTTCTACTGCGGGCTCTGCCCGCCCTTTTCTGAATTCTTTTGCAATGTCATGAACACCTACGGGCTCCACCTTCTTGATTTCACCCCCAATGCTGTCCTGACCATGGCAGTTTTCGCACATCTCTGCGAAAACTTTGTCGGGATCCATCCAAACGTAGCCCTTTTCCGCCATTTCTTTTCGCCTCGGGTTGAGAAAGGAGAGCCTTTATCTGGCAGAATCGCCTAGATCTCGAAAGCTGGCAAGAAAGATGCTTATCTGGAGGGAGAGCTCCGCAGCAAGTGGGAGGAGTGGAGGGCTGACTGGTGTTTGATTGTCGAGGAGAACCCCCAGCCATTTACTGCTCTGCGCGAAACCCCAGTAGTGCGCGGCGGCGATTGGAGTAGCCTGGCCCGGAGGACGACAGACTGAGGATTGCTGTCACCCGGATCCTGTGCCTCAGGCTTGCCGAGCTTACTGTAGGAGTGGTTGGCGCAGATTTCCTCCGCCGCCGCATTGCCCCCCTGCAGGAGAGGAGGAGACCCTCCTGGGAGTTCCAGAATGCGGCGGATATCATGAGGTTGCGGCCGGGCCTCAATTTCAACTTCACTATCCTGGAGCTCAACGTGATGCTCCAGGAGCTGCTCAAGCACGACCCACAGCATCCCGAAGTGTTCTGGTTGCCGAGGGGCGTCGTCCCGCTGTGCAACAACCCCGCGCTCGACCGCATCCGTGCAATAATGCCGCTGTGCGACTCGCATGGAATTGATCCAGCCTGGATAGAGCCTGCGGATGATGTCGTGCGGGCGTTCTTCGACAACTTGATAGAAGTGCCGGTCGACGCCGACGAGAAAAAGGGGCTCACCCGGGACACCACCGACGATGAGCTCAAGCGAATCGCCACCAGGATGGAAGAGGCGGCGGCAGCCGCCGCTGCGGGCGAGTTTGGGTTCACCGTGGAGGAAGCAGAGGCAGCCGAGGTGGCAAGCCTTGCCGACCGAGAGGAGCTTGCCGGCGAGAGGAGGTCCGCCGAGCAGGACGTCGGGCCGAGCGGGCCTGCCGAGGACACGAGCGGCTCGCTGGAGATCGGCTCCTCTTCCTCTTCGTCTTCGGACAGCCTGCCGCAAGTAGAGCCTCTGGCTCCACAAGCAGAGCCCCCGACTCCACAAGCAGAGCCCCCGGCTCCACCAAGGAAGCGTCTTCGCAAGGCCGGGGACGTAGCGGAGCGGCGAGCGAGTCAACCCCCGCCGCGCCGCACGACACGCTCCACCGCGGCAAGTTCTGTTGCCGCGGGAACACCTCGCGCTGCAGCGGCAACTGGGGCGGGGTCCTCTCGGCCTGCCGCCCCAACTCCCGCCAAGCGGCCAAGAGATCCCACTCCCCCGCCTCCTCGCACCGGAGGTGGGCCAGGCTTTGACTTCTCCATGCTCAGCTCCGACGAGGAAGAAGGAGAGTAAGATCCTTGTTGTATTTGCACGTCTTCAATACTTGTTGTCTTGTATTGTATCTCATTTGCCTTACTCTGAACTCATCCCTTTTTAGGACGCTGGCCCAGAGAATGGCAAAGAGGGCCAAGGTCCCGGTGATCGCTATCGAGGATGACCCCTCCGTGGGAGCAGGGGGTGCGCCCGAGATAAACTCGCCGGACCCGACGACTGTTCTTCAAAGCAGCCCCCAGCGCAGCCTCCAGCGTAAGTATATGGTTTACTTCCAGCTGTTAGGCGCGCACGGATACTCTTTGCTTGCTGATATCTGACCGTTGGCTTATGTAGGAGCAGAGCAGCTCCACCAGGAGTGCCCAGAGGCCACCCCCGACGTGCCACCTGCTTCGACCACGCCGCCAAGGGAGAATTCTCTGGCAAGGGAGAGCTCCCCGGCGAGGGAGAAGTCCCCGACGAGGGAGAGTTCCTTGGCGAGGGAGAATTCTCCGGCAAGGGACGGTACCAGCGAACCCCCGGCAGTGGAGATCCCCACTACCGAGCCTGGTACAGGTACTCCTTGCTTCTAAGCCCCCCTTGGGTTCTTCTTTTTGGATATTTGCTTGACTTTTCTTCTTTTTTTCGGCCGTCAGATCCATCCACTGTGGAGCTGATGGAGACCGAAGTCGTTATTGACGACGCCACTGCCACCGAGGAAACGGCCGGCCCTGATGATCCCGCCAGCGAAGAGGCCGCCAAGGCTGCCGCCGCAGCAGCTGACGAGGGGTCCGACGATCGTACTGACGACCCTGGGGCCACAGGAGCGACGGGCGCTACACCGACCGCTGATCCTCCCGCCGCTGCCGCAGCGTCAGGCTCCGAGGAACCCCAGCCAGGCGTCTACTTGAAGGCTGGCGCCGGCATCTTCATCAACCTCCCATGGGCATCAACGTCCAGGGCGCCAGTCGAAGGAGAAAGCTTCGACGTGGAGGTGCTCGCCTCCGCTGGGCTGACGTTGGTCGATGCACCAAGCAGCAGCAGCGACGAGCCCGAGGAGGAGCGACTGCTGCGGAAGCTGGTGTCGCTCTACCGCGCCCGCCAGGCCAAACTGGAGTCCCGCGAAGCGCTTGTCGCGAAGGCGGGGGTGGACGTGGAGAAGTGCACGGAAGAGCTCCGAGGCCTCAACCAGGCAGCTCTCCAGTCACTGGCGGTGGAGCGGGTGCAACTCAATGAGGCGCAGAAGGCTTTCATCCTTGAGAAGGCAGAGGTTGCAGAGCAACAGCGGCTTGCCGCCGAGGAGTTATCTGCGCGGGACGGCGAGTTGGTGCAGCTGAAGGCCAGCCTGGACAGCCACGAAGAGGAGCTAGCTGCGCGCGAGCAAGCACTCAGCGGAGCCCTCAAGGAAGCAAAGGACGCTGCCGCAGCTGCCGAGGCCTCCAAGAAGGAGCTGGAGGCGAAAGTGGCGCAGCTGGAGACTAATCTCAAGGCGAGCGGTGAAGCGCTTGCTGCGCTCAAGCATGAGCGCGAGAAGGACGCCTACACCTTTGGCGAACTGCAGGGTTGTCTCGCTGAGAAGGTCAAGGAGCTTGACGCCGCCAAGGACTCCAACATTGACCTTGAGCTGAAGCTGGCAACTTTGACCAAGACGCTGGACGGCGCCAAGGAGCAGGAGGCGGCCTTGAAGAAGGAGATCGAGGCCGACCAGGCGCTGCTGGAGAACATCGCTGCCACCCAGAATGAGTTCAGGGGAACTGTGGAGCGGTGGACGGAGGACCTTGTGAGCGCTGCCGCAGGCATCGGCAAGGAGTTGGTGTTGCTGGGGGTGGAGGATCTCGGGTATTCCTCCGACGAGAGCCTCCCGTCTAGCCCCAAGCTCACCTTGTTCTTCAAAGGCGTGGCGACGGCCCTCCAGCAACTCCGCGAGAGGATCCCAAAGCAGTTGGCCGACGAGTCACGCGAGATCTGCGCGGGAGCTCTCAAAAAGGTGCTGATGAAGGTGGCCTTCCGCAACCCGGGCCTCCGCCTCACTAATATCCTCAGGTCCCTGCCGCCGGAAGCCGATCTGGATGAGCTCGAGGCCCTCGTCGCACCCATCGTGGACAAGGTGAGCGGGATCAAGAGGGTTGAGGGCGACCGCGCGGACTAGGCTGCCTATTTTCTTCTTTTCTTGTCGTCGCTGGTCATGTTATGAAAACAGTCTATTAGAGCCGCGACAAACTATCTTGTAATATAACTCTGTTTCATGTCACGATTACAATGCTATTCCCTTTACTCGACTCCCTCCTTTGTATGTTTTTGGCCTACGCTTTTAGGGAACTTGCCGGTGTAGGCACCTTTGCCACGAGGGCTGAGTGCGGGACGTCAGCAGCCTGCTGGTGGTGCCGTTACCGACAAGAAACCTTGTCGCGACTAGTCGCAGCTCGCTTAATTTGCTGAGCGAACTCGAAAGAAAGTAAGGGCGCGACTCTAGTCGCGGCACACTTAAGCTGTTGAGTGAACTCGAAGCAAAGTAAGGGCGCAACTAGCCATGAGCTGGTTCCTTCGCGCACGGGTTTCCCATACAAAGCATGGTCGTTCAAGGAAAATAACTTAAAATCAAAAAATCTGATTGCTCAAACTTTGGCACTTAGCTTTTTTGTCGTTTGCTCCTCGGCAAGGCGAAATTTTTCCTGAACGACGCCGGGTCCGTACCATTATCTTCCCATCCCCCCGGCTAACTTGTGGGCTAAGGATCCTTCCTCTCCTTTAGAAAAAGAAAAGAGAAAACAATAGTATGGAGCCTTATGGCTCGTTATTGCTTACCAAGGGTGCTTGCTGCACAAAGTGTCAGATAATTCATGCAGAAAGGCATGAAATTGACAAGGTGTGCAGAGCACGTGAGTTTTATTTATGCACAGGGTCTGTGCCTGGCTTTGTACAAAGGATTACATGCAACAGCGGCATGACTTGTACAAAATGGTTGTTGCCTAACAGGGTCCGACAACCGCGCCTTACGGGTAAAACTTACGAAGATGCTCGATGTTCCAGGAGTTGCTCACCGGAAAGCCATCCTCGGTCTCAAGGCGGACAGCGCCAGGCCTAGTGACTCGTTTCACCCGGTAAGAGCCTTCCCACTTCGGCGTCAACTTGTTGGAATTCTTGGCGGAATGAACGCGCCGAAGAACAAGGTCGCCTTCCTCGAGACTTCTGGCTTTAACTTTGCGGCTATGGTAGCGGCGCAAAGCTTGCTGGAACCGAGCAGCTCGTACAGCAGCCTGAAGACGGTCCTCCTCAAGGAGCAGCGCGTCATCTTGCCGCAGCTGCTCTTGCTCAAGCTCATCATAAGCGAGCACTCGAGGTGACCCGTATACGAGTTCCGTGGGGATAACTGCCTCTGCTCCATAGACTAGAGCGAAAGGTGTCTGGCCAGTGGCTCGATTTGGCGTTGTCCTGATCGACCAAAGAACCACCGGCAGCTCCTCGATCCAGTTTCTTCCGCACTTGTGCAGCCTGTCGAAAGTCCGGGTCTTGAGTCCACGCAGCACTTCAGCATTTGCCCTCTCTGCTTGACCGTTGCTCCTGGGGTGAGCAACAGAAGCGAAGCAGACCTTGGAGCCAAGGTCGTGGACGTACTGCATGAAGTTACGACTCATGAATTGCGTACCATTGTCGGTTATGATCCTGTTAGGGATTCCGAAGCGGCAAACAATCGACCTGAAGAACTTGACTGCTGACTGTGCTGTCACCTTCCTCACTGGTTCCACTTCTGGCCACTTTGTGAACTTGTCGATTGCGACGTACAAGTACTCAAAGCCCCCAACTGCTCGGGGGAAAGGGCCGAGGATGTCGAGCCCCTAGACCGAAAATGGCCAGGATAAAGGGATTGTCTAGAGAGCTTGAGCTGGTTGGTGTATCTGCTTGGAATGGAACTGGCACGCTTCACACTTGGTTACTTGTGCGTTGCATCCTGGAGGGCTGTCGGCCAAAAGAAACCTTGCCGGAACGCTTTGCCGGCAAGTGCTCTGGCACCAATGTGATGACCACATATGCCTCCATGCACCTCTGCCAACAGCTTCTGTCCATCTTCCCGGGGAATACACTTCAATTTCACTCTGTTGAGCCTTCTTCTGTACAGTGCGTTGTCAACGAACTGGTACATACTAGACTGCCGGGCTACTCTTTCCGCTTCTTCTGGCTCTTCGGGAAGTTCTCTTGACTGGAGGAAACGGACGATCTGCTGTGCCCATGCTGGAGCCTGCGGCTCGACAACAAGGACTAAAGGCATATCTGCTGCTGCGGGAACATCCGCTTCTACGGCGAGAACCCGCGGTTCAGCCGCAGCTTGATGATCCGTGGCAAGTTTGCCGGAGCGAAACTTGTCGGGAGCGTCTGCTTCAACGAAACAAACCTTGGGGCTTGTCGGAGCAGACTGCTCCTCAGCACTCTTGGTGTTGATCCTGGGGACCCTCTTGGCGGCGGCTTCGGGAAGCTCAACCGGAAGATAGTCACCAGAAATCAAGTTTCTCTTCCTGCTCTGTCCACTTGGTGGCGTCACGGATGGCTGAGTCAGCTTGAGCACAAAGATCCCTGGTTCCACAGGTAACCTAAATGCCGCGCACTTTGATAGGCCATCAGTGATGTCGTTCTGAGCTCTAGGAACATGTTCCATCTATAGGCCGACAAAGCGCTCTTCCAGCTTCCTCACTTCATCAACGTAAGCTTCCATCAACGGACTCTGATAATCCTTGTTTACTTGGCGTACGACAAGCTGGGAGTCACCCCTGACAATGAGCTGCTTGATCCCAAGGTCTGCCGCGATCCTGAGACCGGCGAGCAATCCTTCATACTCTGCAGTATTGTTTGTTGCTTGCTCCTTGGGAAAGTGCATCTGGACCACGTACTTGAGGTGCTCTCTGGTGGGTGCGACAAGCAGCACGCCAGCACCGGCGCCTTGTAGCGAGAACGCGCCATCAAAGTACATCAGCCACTCTTTGTTTGCTTCCTTGACGGGGATGCTCGTCTCTGGGGTTTCTTCGTCAGGTGTTGGCGTCCATTCTGCTATGAATTCTGCCAATGCTCTGCTTTGAATAGTTGAAGTGCTCCCAAACTTGAGGCCAAAGCTCGACAGTTCCAATGCCCACTCAAAAATCCTGCCTGTTGCCTCTGGATTCTGCAGTATCCTCTTCAGCGGAAAGCGAGTGACAACTGTGATCTCATGTGCTTGAAAGTAATGGCGCAGCTTTCTCGAGGCCGTAAGAAGGCCGAAAAGCAACTTCTGCACACCATAGTACCTCGACCTAGCCCCCTGCAGAAGGGAACTTACAAAGTAGACTGGGCGCTGCACCATTTTCTTCTGTATCCCTTCGCACATCTGCGCAGATCTATCTTTGTCGGGACCAGAGCTCGTCGGGGAAGCCCCTTGCTTGTCGCTGGATGCGCTTGCCATGGTTGCTGGCTCATCATCTGCCTCTCTCTCCGCTACCAACGCAGCACTAACCACTTGATTGGTTGCCGCCAGATATAGCAGCAACTTCTCTTGTGGTTTAGGTGCGACAAGTATTGGAGTGGAGGGCAGGTATCTCTTCAAGTCCTGCAGCGCAGCCTCCGCTTCCGGAGTCCATTTCATTGGACCTGCCTTTTTCAAGATTTTGAAAAACGGCAGGGCGCGCTCAGCAGACTTAGAGATAAACCTGCTGAGAGCCGCCATGCAGCCGGCAAGTTTTCGTACATCCTTGACGCACTTCGGTGCTTCGATCTACTCAATGGCCTTGATCTTGTCAGGATTGGCTTCAATCCCCCGCTGGGACACAAAGAACCCGAGAAGCTTGCCGGAAGGGACTCCAAACACTCACTTCTTGGGGTTGAGCTTGAGGCTGATCTTATGCAGATTTGCAAAAGTTTCTTCTAGATCTTGAATCAGAGTTGACTTGTCCCTACTTTTGACCACTATATCGTCCATGTAGGCTTCCACATTTCTGTGTATTTGCGGCTCAAAAGCAGTATGGACGACCCTTGCAAATGTTGAACCAGCATTCTTCAAACCGAAAGGCATCCGTACAAAACAGTACGTGCCACATGGAGTGATGAACGCGGTTTTCACCTCATCCTCTTCTGCCATGAAGATCTGATGGTATCCTGAGTATGCGTTAAGAAACGAAAGCAAGTCGCATCCGGCTGTGGAGTCGACAATCTGGTCAATGCGCGGCAAGGGAAATGGGTCTTTGGGACAAGCTTTGTTGACATCGGTGAAGTCGATGCAAAGTCTCCATTTCCCGTTCGCCTTGCGCACGACTACAGGATTAGCCAACCACATAGGATGGAGCACTCCTCTGACGAGGCCTACTGCTTCCAACTTCTTGATCTCTTCGGCGATGAACACTTGGCGCTCCATCGCTTGTTTCCTGACTCTTTGCTTGACGGGTCGCGCGTGAGGACAGACGACGAGGTGGTGCTCGATTACTTTCCTGGGAACGCCGGGGATGTCAGACGGTTTCCACGCAAACACGTCGACATTCTCCCGCAGGAAAGCAACGAGCGCGCTTTCCTATTTAGGGTCGGGAGTGGCACTGATGGTGAAGGTACCACCAGTGCCGTCCTCCTTGGCGGACACCTTCTTGGTTGCTGGCGGAGCTACCATTGTCTTCTTACACTTGCCGGTGGAGCTCGATGGTGCGTCCTAGACGGTAGCGCAACACTCCTAAGAAGTGCGCTTGCCGGAGTGGGCATCAGAGCTCTTGCCGGACTTGGTCTTCTTCTTCCCCCCGGGAGCTTCAGCGGCAAGTGTCTCGCGATCCGCGGTGGCTACTGCTTCCCGGTAGATCTTGTCGACACAGATGAGAGCGCCTTTCTTGTCGCCATGTACAGAGATGACACTTATCGGGCCTGGCATCTTCAGCATGTTGTACGCGTAGTGAGAGGCCGCCATGAACTTGGCGAGCGCTGGACGACCGAGAATTCCATTGTAAGGCAATGGAAAATTGGCAACGTCGAAAGTGATCCTCTCAGTCCTGAAGTTCAACTCACTGCCAAATGTCACCGGCAGCGTGATCTTCCCCTTCGGCTTGCTCCTTCCCGGGTTGATTCCTTAGAACGTGCCGGTCTCTTCGAGCTCGCTGTCAGGGACTTGGAGTCTCCGAAGTACAGCGGAGGAGATCAGGTTCAAGCCGGCCCCGCCGTCAACTAGCATCTTAGTGACCTTGAGGTTGCGGATAGTTGGTGAGACCAACATCGGCAAACACCCGACAGCAGTTGTGCGATCGGGGTGGTCCTCAATATCAAAGATGATAGGTGTGCTGGACCATTTCAGAAGCTTGCGTGACTCGACGGGTAGTTCTGCTGCATTAACTTCCCGTACCCACTGCTTGAGTTGGCGGTGTGAAGTATGCAGAGAAGCACCGCCGTCAACGCACAAAACTTCTTTGGCTTTCTGGAACTCCTGCTCGCTGGTCTCGGCGTCATCCATGTCTTCGTCGTCGTCGTCATCTTCATCCTTGTCGCGGCCGCGGGGAGGTCTGTCGCCTTGCCGCTGCTTGGTGTTGCCGCGACGTCCCCCTCGGCCAGTGCGCTTCGTACCAGATCCTCCAGCACCTCCTTGGGCCTTCTCCTTGTCGCGTCGCTCGTACTCAGCCTTTTGCAGCTCAACAAGCTGTTCGACCTTCTTGCAGCTCTGGAGGTCATGGCCTTTGGTGCGGTGAATCTTGCAGTACTGCTTGTTGGTGCCATCCTGCTTGTCGGCGGCCGCCACAGCCTGGCAGTTGGCGCATGCGGCAACCTCCTTGCCGGAGCCATCAGTCTTGGCTATCTTGGCGCCACCTTCGTTGCCGGATTGCTCGACAACTAGCACATCTTTGCCTTTCCTCTTCCTGTTGTTCCGCCGTCTGTTTTTGCTTGCTGGGGCGGCATCGTCGCTGTCAGATCCTGCGGTTCCTACGTTCTCCCCGGGGAGTTTCCTTCCTTCCTTAGCACGTGCACATCTGTCGGCCAGGGCATACAGCTCGCTGACGTCTCTGATCTTGCACATCGCCATCTCCTCCCGCATCCTGCGGTTGCGCACGTTCTGATGGAACGCACTGATGACCGTGGCAGGGTGGACGTCTGGGATGTTGCGTTGCACTTGGCTGAATCTCTGGATGTACTTACGTAGAGGCTCCCCTTCCTTCTGGGCAAGCAGGTGAAGATCACTCTCCTGGCCATGGGGTTTGTGGCCGCCTGTAAAGGCGCCGAAAAATTGATGGCATAGGTCCGCCCAGGAAGATATGGAGTTTTCCGGCAAGTGCATGAGCCAGGACCTGACGTTGGGCTTGAGCACCAGAGGGAAGTAATTGGCGAGGATCTTGTCGTCCCGCCCCCCGCCAGCCTGCACCACAATGGTGTAGATGCTGAGGAACTCCGACGGATGCAGCCTGTCGTCGTACTTCTCTGGTACATCTGGCTTGAAATTCTTCGTGCTGGGCCACTGGACTTGCCGCAGCTCACAGGTAAACGCAGGGCAACCCACCGCGTACGGCAGGTCGCCTGGTTCCCCTGGCGCTTGCATGTCGACAGTGGGGCCAGCGTGTCGGTCTGATTGATGCCGCATTTCTCTCCGACGCTCGATGCGGGTGCGGGCGTCTTCTTGCTGCCGTTCGTGAAGAACGTGGCGCTGATTGCGACGAGTTTGCGGATCTAAGGAAGCAGTGGAGTCGCTGTCGTGGCGGACCCGGCGAGTCGGCGATTTTGGCCTTTGGGGCGGAGAGTGCACGGTGGTTGCACCCCCACCGGTTTTGTCGCCATCGGCTCGCACTCGGCTGGCCTGCCGCGGCTGCGATGTGGCCGCTGGCCGCGGAGTGTCGCCATTGGCGAAGCCGATGAGACTCTGAATGGTGGCCCTCCAGTCGTCGATCTTGTCTGGCGCTGGAGGGAAGTCTAGGAGTAGTTGAGCTCGCGCTAGAGCTTCTGCTGGGGTGGCGGGTAGCGGTGGCGAACGATGCGAGGAGCGGGATATGCTCGGGCTCCCAACGATGTTGGAAGGAGCAGTATTCCGTCCAGGCGACCGTGCCTCGCTCGCGCCAGCACGTCGGCGTGCATGTTGGCCTTGAGCGTCCCGGGATCCGCTAGCTCGATTTGGGTCCAGCGAGCGTATGGTGCCGTGAGTACCATGACGCTATCGGTCCTGCGCCTCTTGAGATGGGCGCGGTGCGTCTATGGACGCCCGGTCGTCGGGGGAGCCGACTACGCCGCCAGCGGGAAGCGCGGTCTTGTCCTTGGACTTGTTGGCACCATGGGATCCCTCGTCGGCGCCCGTTCCACCACCGGCGTTCTCCCCGCTGACCGTTTGCTGCGGCGGCGGTGGATTCGACGCGGACGGCGCAGCCGCCTCCGAAGCCTTCTTCTTCCGCGGCATGTCGATGAAGTCGATGAAGATTCAGCTCGCGTGAACGCCGGATCAGGTTCACACAACCTCGACGCCCCCTACCTGGCGCGCCAGAGATGCCAGGGTTTTGCTGGGCTCCCCGAGCAATTATGGGGATGGAGCCCCTTTCTCGGTTCGGCGGGGGGCGGAGGTGGCGCGAAGAGTGGATCGAGGCGAGGCACGCGGGGGAAGGTTTTTACCCAGCTTCGGAGCTCTCCGGAGAGATAACACTCCTACTGGTGCTTTGTGGATTGTATTGAGTTCTTGCTCGGGAGCGCCGAGTGCTACAGTACACTCGAGCAGCTCACGAGACCGAGTGCTTCTCTGAGGATCCCTCCCCCCCACGTTGTGCATGGGCCTCCTTTTATATGTCCAAGGGGTCTCCAGCAGGTGGCAACGTAGGTAAGAGTAAAAGTGTAAATATGCTGCGGTAGGTACAACTACCTACACAGTGTATCATACCTAACCCTGACGGCAGGGGACAAAGGCGTTAAATGCCCGTCTACGTCGCCCAGACGGTGCAGAAAAGGGACTGTCAGGGGCGCTATCGCTCGCCACGATGGCGATCCTGTCAGCGCTGCATGCCATAGTGTACCCCTGGCTGCACAGCCTCCCGCCACATACGCTGGGAAGGGTCCCGGAGCGACACGTAGGTGGGTGAGCTGGAGCGCGGGTGCAGAGTGGCTGCCTGCCGCGGCAAGTGCCTTGCCGCGGCCGTTGCCTTGTCGCGCCCGGGAACTTGTCGCTCGCCGGGTCCTGCCGGGACGCGTGGCGTGCCGCGACAGGTTCTTTGAGATGCTCTTGTTGGGCTTCCCGGCAAGCTCCTCTTGTCGGGGTCTTGTACCTTGAATGGCCTTCCCGACAAGCTCCTCTTGCCGGGGACTTGTCTTCTTGACTTAAATATTTTGTTCTCGAATGGATCCAAAGGAAACATAGAGAGCCTTGGTGATCACCTGGCGGGCCTTGCCCCGGGGTGCTGCGACTGCCCGTGCACAAGTTCGGGATACTAGAGTACCCCTACTTTCGTACACCGACAAGATCTCCACAAGAGAGGGGGAGAACTTTGTATTGAGATCCAAAAAGAGAGAAAAAGCCATCTAGCTACTAACTATGGACCCGAACGTCTGAGGTAAACTACTCACACTTCATCGGAGAGGCTATGATGATGTAGAAGCCCTCCGTGATGACGGCCCTCTCCGGCGGAGCTCCGGAACTGGCCCCAAGATGGGATCTCGTGGATACAGAAGGTTGCGGCGGTGCAATTAGGCTGTTGGCTCCTGTTCTGATCGTTTGGGGGTACGTAGGTATATATAGGAGGAAGGAGTACGTCGGTGGAGCTTTGAGGGGCCCACGAGGTAGGGGGCGCGCCCTAAGGGGGGCGCCCCCCACCCTCGTGACCGCCTCTCTGATGCCTTGGCGTAGGGTCCAAGTCCCCTGGATCATATTCGGTGAGAAAATCACGTTCCCGAAGATTTTATTCTTTTTGGACTCCGTTTGATATTCTGTTTCTCCGAAACATGGAAATAGGCAAAACAAAGCAATTCTGGGTTGGGCCTCCGGTTAATAGGTTAGTCCCAAAAATAATATAAAAGTGGAAAATAAAGCCCAATATAGTCCAAAATAGTAGATAATATAGCATGGAGCAATAAAAAATTATAGATACGTTGGAGACGTATCAGGCATACCCAAGCTTAATTCCTGCTCGTCCTTGAGTAGGTAAATGATAAAAAGAGAATTTTTGATGCGGAGTGCTACTTGGCATAATTTCAATGTAAAACTTCTTAATTATGGTATGAATATTCAGATTCGAAAGATTCAAGACAAAAGTTCATGTTGACATAAAAATAATAATACTTCAAGCATACTAATAAAGCAATTATGTCTTCTCAAAATAACATGGCCAAAGAAAGTTATCCCTACAAAATCATATAGTCTGGCTATGCTCCATCTACACCACACAAAGTATTTAAATCATGCGCAACCCCGATGACAAGCCAGGCAATTGTTTCATACTTTAACATTTTCAAAACTTTTTCAACCTTCACGCAATACATGAGCGTGAGCCATGGATATAGCACTATATGTGGAATAGAACGGTGGTTGTGGAGAAGACAAAAAGAGGGGAAGATAGTCTCACATCAAATAGGCGTATCAACAGGCTATGGAGATGTCCATTAACAGATATCAATGTGAGTGAGTAGGGATTGCCATGCAACGGATGCGCTAGAGCTATAAGTATATGAAAGCTCAACAAAAGAAACTAAGTGGGTGTGCATCCAACTCGCTTGCTCACGAAGACCTAGGGAATTTTGAGGAAGCTCATCATTGGAATATACAAGCCAAGTTCTATGATGAAAATTCCCACTAGTATATGAAAGTGACAACATAGGAGACTCTCTATCATGAAGATCTTGGTGCTACTTTGAAGCACAAGTGTGGTAAAAGGATAGTAGCATTGCCCCTTCTCTCTTTTTCTCTCATTTTTTTCGTCCGGAGTCTCATCCCGACTTGTGGGGGAATCATTTTCTCCATCATTCTTTCCTCACTTGGGACAATGCTCTAAAAAATGATGATCATCACACTTTTATTTTTCTTACAACTCAACAATTATAACTCGATACTTAGAACAAGATATGACTCTATATGAATGCCTCCGACGGTGTACCGGGATATGCAATGAATCAAGAGTGGCATGTATGAAAGAATTATGAATGGTGGCTTTGCCACAAATACGATGTCAACTACATGATCATGCTAGCAATATGACAATGATGGAGCGTGTCATAATAAACGAAACGGTGGAAAGTTGCATGGCAATATATCTCAGAATGGCTATGGAAATGCCATGATAGGTAGGTATGGTGGCTGTTTTGAGGAAGATATATGGTGGGTGTATGATACCAGTGAAAAGTGCGCGGCATTAGAGAGGCTAGCAATGGTGCAAGGATGGGAAAAAGTGCGTATAATCCATGGACTCAACATTACTCATAAAGAACTCATATACTTATTGCAAAAATCTAGAAGTTATCAAAGCAAAGTATTACGTGCATGATACTAGGGGGATATATTGGTAGGAAAATACCATCGCTCGTCCCCAACCACCACTCATAAGGTGGACAATGAATAAACACCTCATGCTCCAACTTTGTTACATAACGGTTCACCATACGTGCATGCTATGGGAATCACAAACTTCGATGCAAGTATTCTTTAAATTCACAACTAATCAACTAGCATGACTCTAATATTGTCACCTCCATATCTCAAAACAATTATTATGCTTCAATCTTTTCTTATTATTCAACGCACTAAAAAGAAAATTTCACAAATCATGAATACCAAGCATATTAATATTAAGCAATTTACCATGCTATTAAGACTCTCTAAATGATCTAAGTGAAGCATGAGAGATCAATAGTTTCTTTAAAACAAGTCCACCACCGTGCTCTAAAAGATCTAAGTGAAGCACATAGAGCAAAATTATCATGCTCAAAAGATATAAGTGAAGCACATAGAGCAAAACTGCATAGCTCAAAAGATATAAGTGAAGTACAAAGAGTATTCTAACAAATTTTAATTCATAAATGGCTCTCTCAAAGGTGTGTAAAGCAAGGATGATTGTGGCACACTAACAAACAAAGACACAAATAATACAAGACGCTCCAAGCAAAACACATATCATGTTGGTGAATAAAAATATAGCTCCAAGTAAAATACAGATGGAAGTAGACGAAGGAGGGGATGCCTTCCGGGGCATCCCCAAGCTTTGACTTTTTGGTGTCCTTGGATTATCTTGGGGGTGCCATGGGCATCCCCAAGCTTAGGATCTTGCCACTCCTTGTTCCATAATCCATCAAAAGATTTCACCCAAAACTTGAAAAGTTCACAACACAAAACTCAATAGAAATCTCGTGAGCTCCGTTAGAGAAAGGAAACATAAAACCACTTCAAGGTAATGTAATGGACTCATTCTTTATTTATATTGGTGTTAAACCTACTGTATTCCAACTTCTCTATGGACTATAAACTATTTTACTAGCCATAGATTCATCAAAATAAGCAAACAACACGCGAAAAACAGAATCCGTCAAAAACAGAACAGTCTGTAGTAATCTGTAACTAACGCAAACTTCTGGAACTCCAAAAAATCTACCAAAATTAGACAACCTAGACAATTTGTTTATTGATCAGCAGCAATTGTAATCAGACTTTTATCACGTCCTGCTGATTTTTAATAATTCGGGCACTAAGCGCAAAGTTTCCGGAAATTACAGCAAGATCAAATAACTATCATCCAAGAAGATCCAATAGGTCTAGCTTGGCACAAACACTAATTGAAACACAAAACTACATCTAAACAGAAGGTAGATGGATTATTTATTCCTAAAGAGAAGCAAAAACAAAAAAGTCAAAATAAAATTGGGTTGCCTCCCAACAAGCGCTATCGTTTAACGCCCCTAGCTATGCATAAAAGCGAGGATAGATTTAGGTATTACCATCTTTGGTTGGCCATTCTTCGATGAGGCATCTACCTTCTTTAGGAATTTATTTCTTTCTAGTAATTATCAAACTTTTAGGCACAAGATCGAAAAATTTATTTGTAGCAAATGGTTCCTTAATGACAGCAAAAAGATCGGGATGAATACTTATAGATTTAAGACCCGCAGTTTCCTTAGAGGATTCACCCTTATTTTTAGGAACATACATAAGCTTGGAAATTTTAGTAGGAGGACTTGGAGTATTCTTTACGGAAGAAAAAGAGGTTCTGAAATTTGTAATGATACCCTCAAGATTATCGATTCTAGTAGAATCTAGATTTATTTTCTCATTAACTATAGGTTCCTTTTCCTTAATATTTTTCAAAGTCATTCCTACCTTAGATCCATATTGACTAATTTGATTGTGCATACTTTTATCTAGATTTTCAATTGATTCAATGGTAGCAACTTTATTTTCAATAATTTCAAGTCTTTGCATAACATGCTCCAAAGTTAACATAGTTCCATTAACCAAAAGAGGTGGTGAGCCAAATAAATCTATCATGGCATTATAAGAATCAAAAGTATGGCTACCCAAGAAATTCCCCCCGGTAATGGTATCAAGGATATATCTATACCAAGGACTGCAAAGAAGAACCGAAGTAGATTGCTTCCTGGTAGCTCTGTTTTGAGCATTGCAAATTCTATACCAAGCGTCTTTCAGATTTTCTCCCCCCTTTGTTTAAAATTAAGAAATTCTTTCTCGGGAGATAACGGAGAAGATATAAGACTAGCCATGACGACAAGGCAAGCGAGAAAGGCAAACGGAAAAAAGAAGGAGAAGGATAAGGAGAAGAGAGGGCGAATAAAACGGCAAGGGTGAAGTGGGGGAGAGGAAAACGAGAGGCAAATGGCAACTAATGTAATGCGGGAGATAGGGATTGTGATGGGTACTTGGTATGTTGACTTTTTGCGTAGACTCCCCGGCAACGGCGCCAGAAATTCTTCTTGCTACCTCTTGAGCTTGTGTTGGTTTTCCCCGAAGAGGAGAGGATGATGCAACAGAGTAGCGTAAGTATTTCCCTCAGTTTTTGAGAACCAAGGTATCAATCCAGTAGGAGGCCACGCTCAAGTCTCTCGTACCTGCACAAAACGATAGCAACTCGCAACCAACGTGATTAGGGGTTGTCAATCCCTTCACGGTCACTTACGAGAGTGAGAACTGATAGATAATGTTTTATGTATTTTTGATATAGAGATGCAAAGTGAAAAGTAAAAGTCAAAGTAAAAAGCAAATCAAGATTAAAGTGATTGAGATTGATATGATGATAATAGACCCGGGGGCCATAGGTTTCACTAGTGGCTTCTCTCAAGAGCATAAGTATTCTATGGTGGGTGAACAAATTACTGTTGAGCAATTGACAGAATTGAGCATAGTTATGAGAATATCTAAGGTATGATCATGTATATAGGCATCACGTCTGAGACAAGTAGACCGACTCCTGCATGCATCTACTACTATTACTCCACTCATCGACCGCTATCCAGCATGAGTCTAGAGTATTAAGTTAGAAACAGAGTAACGCTTTAAGCAAGATGACATGATGTAGAGAGATAAATTCATGCAAGATGAAATAAACCCCATCTTGTTATCCTCGATGGCAACAATGCAATACGTGCCTTGCTGCCCCTTCTGTCACTGGGAAAGGACACCACAAGATCGAACCCAAAGCTAAGCAATTCTCCCATGGCAAGAAAAACCAATCTAGTAGGCCAAACCAAACTGATAATTCGAAGAGACTTGCAAAGATAACCCATCATAAATAAAAGAATTCAGAGAAGATTCAAATATTATTCATAGATAGACTTGATCTTAAACCCACAATTCATCGGTCTCAACAAACACACCGCAGAAAGAAGATTACATCGAATAGATCTCCACAAGAGAGGGGGAGAACTTTGTATTGAGATCCAAAAAGAGAGAAGAAGCCATCTAGCTACTAACTATGGACCCGAAGGTCTGAGGTAAACTACTCACAGACTTCATCGAAGAGGCTATGATGATGTAGAAGCCCTCCGTGATGACGGCCCTCTCCGGCGGAGCTTCGGAACAGGCCCCAAGATGGGATCTCGTGGATACAGAAGGTTGCGGCGGTGGAATTAGGTTTTTGGCTCCTGTTCTGATCGTTTGGGGGTACGTAGGTATATATAGGAGGAAGGAGTACATCGGTGGAGCTTCGAGGGGCCCACGAGGCAGGGGCGCGCCCTAAGGGGGCCGCGCCCCCACCCTCGTGACCGCCTCTCTAATGCCTTGGCGTAGGGTCCAAGTCTCTTGGATCACGTTCGGTGAGAAAATCATGTTCCGGAAGATTTTATTCCGTTTGGACTCCGTTGATATTCTGTTTCTCCGAAACACTGAAATAGGAAAAAAACAGCAATTCTGGGCTAGGCCTCCGATTAATAGGTTAGTCCCAAAAATAATTTAAAAGTGGAAAATAAAGCTCAATATAGTCCAAAACAGTAGATAATATAGGATGGAGCAATCAAAAATTATAGATACATTGGAGACATATCAAGGGCGCCCGTCGATCCAGTCGGGGAAGAGGCAGAGTCCATGAGAGCTGGTCGGTGAAGCATAGCCTTCGGGGGGGGCGAAGCTTCAGCGCACCCCTACCTGGTGCGCCAAATGTTGGATTTCGGGTTCCGGCAAAACCCTTAAGGTTCTAACACAGGAGTGCGCACGAAGATCTCTCCCCCCTCTAGCTCGCTCGCATCATGATCTCTGGACCTAGCTCGACGGACCAAAGGAACAAAGAGACACAAGATTTATACTGATTCGGGCCACCGTTGCGGTGTAATACCCTACTCCAGTGTGGTGTGGTGGATTGCCTCTTGGCCTGAGGATGAACAGTACAATGGAAGAACAGCTTCGCGAGGAGAGGTGTTCTTGTGCTCGGTGAACTAGTGTGGCTGAGAATCCAGTCTCCCCCTTCCTACTGTGGTGGCTAGTCCTATTTATAGAGGCCCTGGTCCTCTTCCCAAATATTGAGCGGGAAGGGATCCCACAACGACCAGTTTGAAGGGGGGCAACTAATACAAGCTATCCGGACTAAAGCTGGTCTTCGCCTGCCAAAGGCTCTGGTGGTGACGCCGTCTTGGGATCCATGGTGACCTCCGTCTTGCCGTCCTTCTCGTCTTGGTCTTGTTGCACCGATATGGAAACCTTTGCCTGATGCCTCAGGACTCCTCGCCTGCGCTTGCCCCTATAGCACCAAAGAGGAAACGAGGACACTGCGCGTTGGCGCCCGCCTAGACTTGGTCGTCATGGCTTACATCATAGGAACCTCGCGAGGCTCCCCTTGCCTTGATCTCTCCGCCCCTCGTGAGCCATCCTGGTGAGGCTGCCCCTGAGGAGGTCTTGTGTCATCCGACTCGCGAGGCTTGGACCCTCGCGAGGGTCTTGTGGGTTTGTTGGTGAAGATGGGCCGTACAGGGCCGCTGCTGGAGCCACGCTGTGGGCCGCAGGCAGGCAAGTCTGGGGACCCCCTTTCCCAGAACGCCGACAAATAGGAGCACTTTTACTAGCAACCAATTTCATAATAGCATCCACTTTTTCACTCAAAGAAGTCATTTCTTCAACCGAATTAACTTTTTTTTACTAGTAGAAGCTCTTTCGGTATGCCATTGTGAATAATTTGCCATGATATTATCAAGCAATTTGGTGGCTTCACCCAAAGTAATTTCCATAAAAGTACCACCCACGGCGGAATCTAAAAGATTACGAGAAACAAAATTCAACCCCGCATAGAAATTTTGTATGATCATCCAAAGATTTAACCCATGAGTTGGCCAATTCCTTAGCATCATTTTCATCCTTTCCCAACATTGTGCAACATGCTCATGTTCAGGTTGCTTGAAATTCATGATCTGGGTTCTCAGGGAAATAACTTTAGCCGGAGGAAAATACTTAGTGATAAAAGCATCTATGCACTAATTCCAAGAATCGATACTATTGCGAGTCAAAGAAAAGAACCAATTTTTTGTAGAATCACGCAAGGAAAACGGAAATAATTTCATCTTCACCACATCATTGTACACATCTCTTTTCTTTTGCATATCAAATAATTCCATGAAGGTATTAAGATGGGACGCGAAATCCTCATTAGGAGTACAGGGAAATTGGTCTTTCATAACAAGATTCACCAAAGCGGTTTTAATATCACAAGTCTCCGCACTAGTGGCGGGAGGAGCAAGTGTAGTGCCAATAAAATCATTGTTGTTGGTATTTGAGAAATCACATAATTTGGTGTTCTCTTGAGTCATGATGACCACACAACAAGATTGCACTCAAAAACAGATCCGACAAGAAAATGGCAAACGGAAAAAGAGAGGTGAATAAAGCAGCAAATTTTTGTGAAGTGGGGGAGAGGAAAAACGATAGGAAAATGGAAAATAATGAAAATTGCAAGGAGATGAGATTTGTGATTAGGAACCTAGTATATGTTGAAGATCCTCCCCGACAACGGTGCCAGGAATTCCTTTTGATGTCGCTTGAAGCTAGGTCGGTATCTCCCCAAAGAGGAAGGGATGATGCAGCACAGCGGCGGTAGGTATTTCCCTTAGATATGAAACCAAGGTTATCGAACCAGTAGGAGAACAAAGCAACACAACGTAAACAGCCCCTGCACATAGATAACAAATCATCGCAACCCGACGTGTTAAAGGGGTTGTCAATCCCTTCCGGGGTACGGCGCCTCAAGATAGGCAAACGGACGTGAGGTAAATTTGTAATAGATTCAAAGATAGATCGCAAATAAAATAAAGTGCAGCAAAGTATTATTGAATTTTTGGTTTAATAGATCTGAAAATAAATGCAAGGAAAAAGTAGTTCGCAAAGGCAAAATATATGAGAAATAAGACCCGGGGGCCGTAGGTTTCACTAGTGGCTTCTCTCGAGAAAAATAGCAAACGGTGGGTAAACAAATTACTGTTGGGCAATTGATAGAACTTCGAATAATCATGATGATATCCAGGCAATGATCATTATATAGGCATCACGTCCAAGATTAGTAGAACGACTCCTGCCTGCATCTACTACTATTACTCCACACATCGACCGCTATCTAGCATGCATCTAGTGTATTAAGTTCATGGAAAAACGGAGTAATGCAATAAGAACGATGACATGATGTAGACAAGATCTATCTATGTAGAGATAGACCGCATTGTTTTATCCTTAATAGCAACGATACATACGTGTCGCTTCCCTTTCTGTCACTGGGATCAAGCACCGTAAGATCGAACCCACTACAAAGCACATCTTCCCATTGCAAGATAAATAGATCAAGTTGGCCAAACAAAACCCAAATATCAGAGAAGAAATACGAGGCTATAAGCAATCATGAATATAAGAGATCAAAGAAACTCAAATAACTTTCATGGATATAAAAAGATATAACTGATTATAAACTAGAAGTTCATCAGATCCAAACAAACACATCGCAAAAGAGTTACATCATATGGATCTCCAAGACACCATTGTACTAAGAATTCAGCGAGAGAGAGGAAGCCATCTAGCTACTAACTACGGACCCAAAGGTGTCGGCGTTCTGGGAACGGAGGTCCCCAGACTTGCCTGCCTGCGGCCTATGGCGTGGCTCAAATGGGGGCCCAGCGTGGCCCATCTTTATCAACACAAGGCTCAAGACCCTCGCGAGGGGCCAAGCCTCGCGAGGCGGACGACACGGCGCTTCCTCAAGCATGGCCTCCTTAGGCTGGCTCGCGAGGAGGCGGAGAGATCAAGGTGGGTACCTCACGAGGTGCCCATGACGCAAGCCATGACGACCAAGGGTGCCAGGCGGGCGCCAGCCCACGCAGCGTCTCCCTCTCCTCTTTGGTGCAAAGGGGGCAAGCGCAGGCGAGAGGATCAAGCAAAGGCACCCATTTCGGTGCAACGAGACCAAGACCAGTCCAACGGTGGGAAGGACGTCACCATGGAGCCCAGGACGGCGTCACCACAGGGCCTTTGGCAAGCGAAGACAAACTTTAGTCAGGATAAGTGTACCAGATGTTCCCCTTCAAATTGGCCAATTGTTGGCGCCCTTCCCGCTCAATATTTGGGAAGAGGCCCAGGGCCTTTGCCTATAAATAGGACTAGCCACCCCCAGGGTAGGGGGACGAGATGGAATCCGGCATCTAGAGAGAGAGAGAGAGAGAAGGGCGATCGAACTCCCCTAGCAGTTCATCCCCTAGCCAAGAACAGACCCTCACGATGCGGTTCTTCCTTGTACTGTTCTTCCTCATCAGCCCAAGAGGCAATCCACCCACCACAAACTAGAGTAGGGTATTACACCACAATGGTGACCCGAACTAGTATAATCCCTGTGTCTCTTGCGTTGTTCTTCTTGTAGTTAGATCCTTACGAGACAGCCAGGTAGAGGGCACGATCTCCGCGTGCTCCCCAGAGTTTGAACCTTAAGGGTCTGCCGGAACCCGTGATCCGACATTTGGCGCGCCAGGTAGGGGTGCGCCGGAATCTGCCTTCCACCGCTTCGTCCTCCCCCGGCTGCCGCATCCATGTACGGCGCACGTCGAGCTTGCGTCACGCCAGCGGCCCTCGTTGGCGGACGTCCTCGACGTTCCCCGTCGCACACCGTCAACACCACCACCGGCCCAGCGAGAGGCGAGTAGCAAGCACCACCCCGGCGTCTGCCTATGCGACAGGGCGGCTGCACCACGACGTCGACGCTCCCGGTCGTTGCGGCCCTCCTAGGCGGCTCGCAGGCGCCACCCATGAGCCGCCACATCAAGCCGTTTGCCCGCCAGATCGGCGCCGTTTCTGCGCAGCAGGGGGCTCCCTCGGACCGGGCGGCGCGCAAGGTTGGTCTGACCTTCAGCTCGGAGGACCACCCCGCTAACTTGGCCGGCTTGGGCGCGCTCCCCCTGTTGTGCACCCCCACCATCTGCCAGGTGGCCGTCACCAGAACCCTCGTCGATGGCGGTGCGGGCCTCAACGTGCTCTCGGTCGAGACCTTCAACCTCCTCTGCATACCCCGGGAGCGGCTGCAGCCCAGCCGATCCTTCTCGGGCGTAGGGGGCGGGCCGTCCGACTCCTCGGGACAGATCCGGCTCCCGGTAACCCTCGGCACCTACGACAACTTCCGCACGGAGATGGTCGACTTCGACATCGCCCCCATCGGCCTCCCTTACAACGCCATCCTCGGCTACCCGGCACTGGCTCAGTTCATGGCCACCACGCACCCGGTGTACAACCTCATGAAGATGCCCGGGAGCAACGGCACCCTCACCGTGCACGGAGACACCGGGGATGCCCTGCGAGTACTCAAGCTCGCCTTCAAGACGGCGGCATCGGCACAGCCCACCGACGCGGGGACCCCCGAGCCCAAGGGGGCTGCGCCCACCAAGAAGAAGCAGTTGTTCACTCAAGACAAGGCAGAAACCAAGCAGATACCCGTCGACGAGGACGGGTCCTCCAGCGCCACTTTCACCATTGGCGCCAACCTGGGGCCTGAGCAGGAGGAGGCCCTGGTCAAGTTCCTGCGTGCAAACAAGAAAGTGTTTGCTTGGGAGCCCGATCAGTTGGCAAGGATCCCCAGGGACGTCATCGAGCACCACCTCAACGTGTGCCCAAATGTGCGCCCCGTGAAGCAGAAGGCCAGCCGGCAGTCCGCAGAGAAGCAGGCCTTCATCGTCCAAGAGACCCACAAGTTAGAAGCCGTTGGAGTCATTCGCGAGGTCCGGTACCCAGATTGGTTGGCCAACCCTGTCGTTGTGCCCAAGAAAGGGGGGAAGGAATGCATGTGTGTCGACTTCACCAACCTCAACAAGGCGTGCCCGCAAGACCCGTTCCCGCTCCCTCGCATCGACCAGATCGTCGATTCCACCGCCGAGTGCGACCTACTGTGCTTTTTGGATGCCTTCTCCTGATATCACCAGATCAAGATGGCGATAGAAGACGTTGAGAAGACCGCCTTCTTGACCCCGTGCGGGGTATACTGCTATACATGCATGCCATTTGGACTGCGCAACGCAGGGGCAACTTTTCAGCGGCTGATGCACATCACCTTGGGCCCGCAGCTCGGGAAGAATGTTGAAGTATACGTTGATGACATTGTGGTGAAATCTCGAGAGGCCAGGACCCTGATACAAGACCTGGAGGAGACCTTCGCGAGCCTCGACGCAGTGAACCTGCGGCTCAACACGGAGAAATGTGTGTTTGGCATTCCCTCGGGCAAGCTTTTGGGATTCCTCGTATGTCACCGTGGCATCGAGGCCAATCCCGAGAAGGTCAAGGCGGTCGAGGACGTGAGTCCGCCAAAGACCCTCAGAGAAATGCAGAAGCTCACTGGGCGCGTGACCACACTAGGGCGCTTCATCTCCAGGTTGGGGGAACGAGCGCTGCCTTTCATTCAGCTGATGAAGAAAAAGGGGCCCTTTGAATGGACTGAAGAGGCAGATAAGGCGTTTCGGGATCTCAAGAGGTACCTAACCAGTCCCCCAGTCATGGTGGCTCCGCGTCCTCAAGAGCCCCTGCTGCTCTAGCTCACTGCCACCCCCTACTCCGCCAGTGCGGCCTTGGTGGCGGTTAGGGAGGAGCGCCAGGTCAAGACCGCAGCGGCAGCCCGAGGCAAGGCGAAAAGGGAACAAGGAAAGCCCGAGGAAGCCAAAACCACAGATGAGGAGGATCAACCGCTGAAGAACGCACCAGAGACAGGAGAGGCCACACGCCCGAATGGTCCACCTCATGAGGTCACGTTGTCCTGTGAGGTGCCCTCACCTCCCAAGGGCACCGCGACCCAAGATGCTCTCAACCTTGTTGAGCACCCGGTCTACTTCGTTAGCACGGTGCTACGGGACGCGAGGGCACGATACCCGATGCCTCAGAAGCTCCTCCTCGCGCTACTAGTGGCCTCGCGCAAGCTGCGTCACTACTTCCAAGCTCACCCGATCAAGGTCATCTCATCGTACCCCCTAGAGAGGGTGCTCAGGAGCCCTAACTCAGCCGGAAGGGTCGCTGAGTGGAACATAGAGTTGCAGGCATTTCAGCTCGAGTTCAGCACAACTAGGGTCATCAAAGGAGCCGCATTGGCAGATTTCATGGCAGAATGGACAGAGGCGCCAGGCCTCAAGGAGAACGAGGATCGTCCCCTCTCCCCAGGGAGCGAGGCGCCAGAAGGCTGGGTCATGTACTTCGACGGGGCATTCTCCAGGCACGGCGCGGGGGCTGGTGCTGTGCTGATATCACCCACTCAGGATAAGCTTTACTATGCAGTACAACTCTGTTTCCAGCAAGGAGAAAAGGTCTCCAACAACAGAGCAGAATATGAGGGACTGATAGCCGGGTTGAAGGCCGCAGCGGCCCTGGGAGTGAAGCGCCTCACTGTCAAAGGCGACTCGCAGCTTCTAGTCAACTTCTCCAATAAGGTGTACTAGCCGAAGGACGAGCATATGGAGGCCTACCTGGCGGAGGTCCGCAGGATTGAAAAGCAGTTCTGGGGGCTGGAGCTGAAGCACGTGCCCCGTGGCACCAACCAGGAAGCTAACGACATAGCCGGACGGGCGTCTAGGCGGCTGCCGCAGGAGCCTGGCGTCTTCGAAGAGTGGCTCTTCAAGCCTTCAGTGCAGCCAACGCTATCAAGCACGCCTCAGCCTCGAGAGGAGCTCCCTCAGCCGCCAGCCTCGGGAGCCCCGGCCTGCGGACTGCCCTCAGGAGCACGCTTGCTCCTGACGATGGAACCTCAGGAGGAATGCTGGATCACAGAGCTCCGGAATTACCTGACACATGGGGCCCTGCCAGAGAAGGAGGAGGAAGCAGAACGTGTGGCGCGGCAGGCCACGGCATACTGCATCAGAGATGGAGAACTCTACCGGAAGCGACCCAACGACGTATCTATGCACTGCATCTCGAGGGAGCAAGGAAGGGAACTACTAGGGGACATACACAGCGGAGACTGCGGACACCACTCATCATCACGGACCCTCGTCGACAAAGCATTCCGTAGTGGGTTCTATTGGCCCACCACGCTCAACGACGCAATCGAATTAGTAAAGGCTTGTGAGGCCTGCCAGTTCCATTCCAAGCAGATCCATCAACCAGCGGGGAGCCTGCAGACTATACCCCTCTCGTGGCCATTCGCAGTTTGGGGGTTGGATATTCTGGTCCTGTTCCCTCAGGCGCCAGGGGGCTACCGTTACCTCTACGTCGCCATTGACAAGTTCACCAAGTGGGCAGAGGTGGAGGCTGTCCGTACCATCCCCGCGGGCTCCGCGGTCAAGTTCATTAGGGGTATCGTGAGCCGGTTCGGGGTGCCGAACCGCATCATCACAGACAACGGTTCGTAGTTCACCAGTAATCTCTTCAAAACATACTGCGGTAACCTTGGAACGCAGATATGCTACGCTTCGGTGGCACATCCGCGAAGCAATGGGCAAGCCGAACGAGCCAACGCGGAGGTCCTGAGAGGCCTCAAGACCAGAACGTTCAAGAAGAAGCTGGAGGCCTGCGGCACGGGTTGGTACGACGAGCTCCAATCCGTGATGTGGTCCATCCGCACAACCGCGACCAAACCAACTGGGGAAACCCCGTTCTTCCTGGTCTATGGAGCCGAAGCAGTCCTTCCTCACGAGGTCAGGCGTCGCTCCACGCGGGTCTTGGCGTTCGACGAGGCGCAGCAGGACGCCATGCAGGGGATGGACCTCGTGCTGGGGGAGGAACGCTGCCGGGAAGCCGCGCTGCGAGCGGCAAGGTACCAACAGGCGCTACGACGATATCACTGCCGCAACATCTGCCCCAGGACCCTCGAGGTAGGAGACCTCGTACTCAGGCGGGTCCTCTCCAGGGAAGGGCTGCACAAGCTCTCTCCCATGTGGGAGGGCCCGTTCAAGGTTCTTCATGTTTCTAGGCCTGGCTCCGTGCGCTTGGAAACTCAAGAGGGGGAGCCGATCCAGAACGCGTGGAACAACCAGCACCTCCGGAGGTTCTACCCCTGAAAGGCCCAGAGCCTGTGAAGAAGGCAAACGCCTGTGAAGATCGTCTCTTTTTGGAAAAGGCCCAGAGCCTGTGAAGAAAGCGAATGCCTGTGAAGATCGTCTCTTTTTGGAAAAGGCCCAGAGCCTGTGAAGAAGGCGAACGCATGTGAAGATCGTCTCTTTTTGGAAAAGGCCCAGAGCCTGTGAAGAAGGTGAACGCCTGTGAAGATCATCTCTTTTTTGGAAAAGGCCCTGAGCCTGTGAAGAAGGCGAACGCCTGTGAAGATCGTCTCTTTCTGGAAAAGGCCCAGAGCCTGTGAAGAAGGCGAATGCCTGTGAAGCTTATTACCTCTAAGGGAAAAGGCCCAGAGCCTGTGAAGAAGGCGAATGCTTGTGAAGCTTATTACCTCTAAGGGAAAAGGCCCAGAGCCTGTGAAGAAGGCGCCTGTGAAGCTTATTACCTCTAAGGAGAAAGGCCCGGAGCCTGTGAAGAAGGCCAATGCCTGTGAAGCTCGCCACCCCATGACACTCTCACGTAATAATGAGTGGGGCTGTACACACCCCGGAGTCTCAGGAGCGCCGGCCTCAGGCCCTGGGGCTCCCTCCCACGCCCAGTGGCAGCACTTAGCTTCGCGTTGGTGAGAAGACGTCGAAGACTAGACTAGGTGCCGGACGCGGCTTTTTCATTTGCTTTCCGCATTTGACATGTTTTACTCGCATCTGAAGTCTTATCGAAACTATCGCCATTGTTGATTTGTGGTTTATCGATTTTCGCTCCCCGTTTTGGTTTTCTTTCATGAAAGGCCTCGCGAGGGATGGGACTCGAACGCCCTCGCGAGCGTTTCTGCTCTAGCAGCTTGGAGTTTTCACGGCCCGGGCTCTCTACAGGAGCACCCCTCTGGTCCTTGCCCCTCGGGCACCGCGACATGCACACAGGGCCTGGGTCGGTCGCCCCCCAGCTGGGCCGCAAACTACCTAAGTGAGGGCAAATAGTTGAGAAGCGCAACAAAAAAATCAAGGTAATGGCTACAACGGCAATGATTCTCAACACGCCCCCACGGGGCTCCATGCAGCTGTCTTGTCTTACACAGGGAGCAAAAGGAAAAGGAAAGGGCGAGCCCGGCGCGGCCCGCCTCACATCGGCCTGCTGAGGCGACACCGGATGCCTCCGGAGCTCAGGCAGACTCCCTCTCGCGCTTCACCGGGGCGCGGCGACGGGCGGATGAACAGCCACCCCCAAGCAAGCGCGGTGGCGAGGGGGCTGGCTGCGGCCACCGCTAGAGGAGCCGCCTGAAGAAGAGTTGGCGGAGCTTGGGGAGCCTCGGGCGCCACCAGCAGAGTGGGCGATGTCTCCTCCATCGTCGTCCTCAGGGCAGCATCCTGCGTGGCGACCATCTTCCCCAAACACCCTCACATAGAGGGTGTCGTCGCCGTCGAACTTGAAGTGCAGGGTGCACCGCTGGCCCAGGCCGCGCGCGCGGGCAAACGTTTGCCAGCCGCGGGCCAGGGCCCCATTCCCAGAAGGGGAGACCTCGAGCGAAACCCAAGAGGCCCTAGTGCAGCAGCCGTCAGCCTGGAGCCAGAAGCCGCACCGGGCGCTGGCCGGCAGCTCGCTGATGAAGAAGCGAGGGAGCTGGAGCCAGGTGTTGGTCGGGTCCGCCGACCACACGACGAACTCCGGCAGCACCTCCGCCGAGCGAAAGCGCGGCCTGGGAGGCCGCGCAACCACAACCTGCCTCCCCCATGGCAGCCGAGCGCTCACCACCACGCGGAGAACCACCCCTGTGCCCGCGGGGAGCCACAGCGGGGACCGCGGGATGCTTGCGGGGACGACCCCGGCCGTGCTTGGCTGGAGGGGAGTCGGGCCCCGCCCGACTAGCCTTCCCCTTCTCTGCGGCTGAGAACCTCTTCGGAGCCATGCGAGCGGCGGCGGCGAAGGAGAGGAAGAAGAAGAGAAGCGGGAAGGGGTGGACTGGTGGATCTTGCGCGGCCTCGCACTTATAGCCGGAAGAGGCCAACCGCCGAGCACCACGATCGCAGGTAATAATGATCCGTATCTACGCATGTAGGGACTAGTCAAGTCACGCAGTTGCCAAGACGTCGTGGGGAAGCGGAGACGCCCACGTCCTTTCAAACCGCCACGCGGCGCCCAGGGCCGCAGGCTGTTAGGGCCCATGGCGCTTCGCCCTTGCCCTTTCGCCTCTCGGCACGGCCAAGTCGGTGACCGCCTTGGGCCCGGGGGCTACTGTCGGCGTTCTGAGAACGGGGGTCCCCAGACTTGCCTGCCTGCGGCCTGCGGCGTGGCTCAAATGGGGGCCCAGCGTGGCCCATCTTCATCAACACAAGGCTCAAGACCCTCGCGAGGGGCCAAGCCTCATGAGGTGGACGACACAGCGCTTCCTCAAGCACGGCCTCCTTGGGCTGGCTCGCGAGGAGGCGGAGAGATCAAGGCAGGTACCTCACGAGGTGCCCATGACGCAAGCCATGACGACCAAGGGTGCCAGGCGGGCGCCAGCCCGTGCAGCGTCTTCCTTTCCTATTTGGTGCAAAGGGGGAAAGCGCAGGCGAGAGGATCAAGCAAAGGCACCCATTTCGGTGCAACGAGACGAAGACCAGTCCAACGGTGGGCAGGAGGTCACCATGGAGCCCAGGACGGCGTCACCACAGGGCCTTTGGCAGGCGAAGACCAACTTTAGTCAGGATAAGTGTACCAGATGTTCCCCTTCAAATTGGCCAATTGTTGGCGTCCTTCCCGCTCAATATTTGGGAAGAGGCCCAGGGCCTTTGCCTATAAATAGGACTAGCCACCCCCAGGGTAGGGGGACGAGATGGAATCCGGCATCTAGAGAGAGAGAGAGAGAAGGGCGATCGAACTACCCTAGCAGTTCATCCCCTAGCCAAGAACAGACCTGTCGGGGGAAATCTGCCTCCACGAACACCTATGGGGACCGAGCCCCTTTCTGGTTCGGCGGGGGGCGGAGGTCACGCGAAGAGCGGATCGAGGCGATGCACACAAGGGGTTTACCCAGCTTCGGGCCGCACGGATGCGTAAAACCCTACTGCTGCTTTGTGGTTTGTATTGTGTTCTTGTTCGGGAGCGCTGAGTGCTACAGTACACTCAGGCAACTAATCAGACCGAGCGTGAGTGGCCTCTTTTCTCCTCTTCTTCACGTTGCGCATGGGGCCTCCTTTTATATGCGCAAGGGGTTACCCACAGGTGGCAACGTAGGCGGGGGTAAAACTAGAAAACGCTGTGTTGGGTACAGCTGTTTGCACAGTGCTATCATACCTAACTCTGAAGGCAGGGGACAAGGGCATTGAATGCCCGTCTAGGTCGCCCAAATAGTGCAGAGAAGGGACCGTCAGGGGCGCCACCGTTTGCCACGACGGCTACCCTGTCAGCGTTGCTTCGCCACCGCATGCCCCTGGCTGCGCAGCCTCTCGCCACGTACGCCTGGAATGGCCCCAGAGCGACGCGTGGGTGGATGAGCTGGAACACAGACGCGGGGTGGTGACTTGCTGCGACAAGCGCCTTGCCGTGGTTGATGCCTTCTCACGCCCGGGAGCTTGTTGCTCACCGGTCCTTGCCGGGACGCGTGGCGCATCGCAGCAAGTCTCTTGTCGTGCCCTGGTCGGCCTTCCCGGCAAGCTCCTCTTGCCGGGGCCTTATGCTTCGAGCGGCCGTCCCGGCAGGCTCCTCTTGCCGGGGCCTTGCTCTCTTAGGGTGGCCTTCCTGGCAAGCTCCTCCTGCCGGGGCCTTGGCTCAAATACTTTGTTCTTGGATGGCCCAAAAAGGGACCATGGAGAGTTTTGGCGATCGCTTGGCAAGCCTTGCCGCGGGGTGCTATGACTGCCCGTGCACAAGTTCGGGGTACTAAGGTACCCCTACTTTAGTACACCGACAGGAGCCCCCAGGCCTGGGCCATACACGGTGCCGAGCGCTGTTGGGCCAGGCCCAAAACAGTGCACGGGCACGCGCGGCCTGGGTCACGCTGCATCTTCTTCTGCATCCACCACGTCCTCCCCGAACGGCACGCGTCGAACGCGGCATCGTGGGGAGAGGCGTGCGTGACGTGGGCGGCGTGCGCGGGGCTGGGCCCCGCAGGCATGCGTCATGTCGCAATAAAGGGGGACGGCTCGCGCCATCTCCATAAGTGGAGGGAGGCGTGGAGGCGTGGCTCGTTTGCTGGACGGGGCCGAGGCACGGTTTCCGAGGCGTTCGCTCCCCACGATCACGGGGTGAGGGGAGGTCGCCTCATCCGTCGCCTCGGTCCTGCACTCCAGCCACGCGGCTTCCATGCACCTGGAGTCGCGGACGGTGGAGGCAGGAAACCGGGCCGTCGCGGGTCGAGGCAGCAGGCCGGTCCCAGTCGCCTGCTCTTCCTGCGTCTTGATTGGCTGAGCGGGGCGGCCGAGCCCCCACCCTGCTCCTTTATAAAGAGCAAGAGGGGGCGACGGAAACCCACACTGCTTCATCTTTGCTTCCCTTCAGCTTCTGATCCCCTCTCTTGATTCTCCATGGAGAAAGGGAACCCTGGTCCTTCATCGGTGGCGGCGAGGGTCGTCGCTAGGCAACACGCTCCTCCTCCCCTTGCACCCGCGGTGGCAGAGCCAACCGTAAGGGGAAGGGGGAGGGGGCGAGGTCGTGGACGAGGCCGAGGTGCTCGGGGACGAGGCGGACGGGGCGACGCGCCGGCCTCGCCTCCGCCAGCGGCTCCTCTTCTCACGGCAGTCCACATCGGGGACGACCCTTGCGAGTTCTTCGTCAGGCTGCGCCAGGCGCCTCGTCGTCGCCTCCGTCTCCCGGCTCCCTTCGCAAGCGTGATGGAGATGGAATAACCCGAGACGCTAAGACTGCGCATGAGGGGCTGCGGGATCAGCGGCAGGCGGGTCCACGTTGAGTCCCCAGCCCCCGGCGTGATGTATCTTGGTCGAGGGTGGAAGACGTTCGCCCGTATCCATAGCTTGATGGAGGGCGATCTCCTCTCCGTCAACGTCATCGGGTGCTACGGGACCTGGGCCCGGTGCTGCGTGGATAGCTCCTCCGACAGCGAAGGCTCCTCCTCGAGCGAGAGTGACGAGGAGGGGAGCGACAGCGACGACGAGGGTAGCGGTCGTCGGGATGACGGGTCCGACTAGGCGTCGGTCGCGTCTCCGCGTGGCACCGGTGACCCCATCATCCGTGTCGCCGGCTCCTTGAACTTCCCGGGGTCGTCTCCTTGGCGGCTGGCGTAGGGAGGCTGCGGAAGAGGAAGAGGGCGGGCGGCAAGGCCGTCAACTTGGAGTACGAGGGCACGGCGCCCTCGACAGCGCGCTGACGTCTTGCCGCCTCGTCGAGCCCTGCTTCCGGCGCTGCCGTCACCGTCCAGCTTTCAGACGGCCCCCGGGGTGTTCTCATGGTGTCTTCTGCCACCCGTAGCTCGTCTAGGCACCCCTTTTGCCCTTTTCGCCTCCCTGTCCTACCTCCTGAGGAGAGAGACAAGAAAGGGATTACGGGCACCTTATCTCTTTTTAACTTGTAAGCCTTCGGGCTTTAGTTGCATTTAAAGCTTGTAATCCCATCTCTCATGTTTTTCATTCTCTCTGAACTGTACCTGAGCGGAATGTTTTTTTTAATGAAAAGGGGATGTTTGCCGGGCCATTTGTCTCACGGGTAAAACCCACGCCAAGGAGCGAATCCTTTATATCGTTAAGATAGACACTTCTTTGCCCGGCAACAGGCCCTGCCGTCTTCCCACGCCACTCGACCTTTCTCACGCCTTTGGCGGAGGCAGGGATGAGGCGGGTTCGGGCTCCTCACTCCGTCCCTTTGCCGCCGCAGCTACTACCAAAACTGGCCCCAGGAACGCGCTCTGGAGCCCAGAGTTAAGGGAGCACGACAGCTTTTTAGGAAGAAACAAGGTTTTCGCATTCCTCAGTCCATAAGAGAATGCATGACAAGGGATGAAAAACTTATCTGGGATTGCAGCCCCCGGCAACTTTGGCTTGCCGTGGGCGAATCTTTGTACTTGCAGCCCCCGGCAACACTGGTTTGCCGGGGACCAGATGCTGGTCCGCCCTTCTTCTCTTCTTCGTCCTTAAGCGGTCTGGTCAGGAGATGCAAAACCCTGCGAACCAAGGGAAACGAAAGAACAGGAAAAAAGGACGCAGACCCGACCTCTAAGCTAGGGGTTAGCAACTGTTAGGCACTATCAACCCTAACCAAGGACGAGACTCGACTCAGCATGCCTGCTAAAACTTAGGGCGCCAGCGCTTCATTTACTGCTGCTCAGGGTCTGCGACTGGCTTTGTACAAAGGATTACATGCAACAGCGGCAAGACTTGTACAAAAGGGTGGTTGCCGGACGGGGTCCGACAACCACGCCTTACGGGTAAAACTTACGAAGATGCTCAATATTCCAGGAGTTGTTCACCGGAGTGCCATCTTCGGTCTCAAGGCGGACAGCGCCGGGCCTCGTGACTCGTCTCACCCGGTAAGGGCCTTCCCACTTCGGCGTCAACTTGTTATGATTCTTGGCGGACGGAGCGCGCCGAAGAACAAGGTCGCCTTCCTCGAAGCTTCTGGCTTTAACTTTGCGGCTATGGTAGCGACGCAAAGCTTGCTGGTAGCGAGAGGCTCGCACAGCAGCCTGAAGACGATCTTCCTCAAGGAGCAGCGCGTCATCTTCACGCAGCCGCTCTTGCTCAAGCTCATCATAAGCGAGCACTCGAGGTGACCCGTATACGAGTTCCGTGGGGGTAACTGCTTCTGCTCCATAGACTAGAGCAAATGGTGTCTGGCCAGTGGCTCGATTTGGCGTCGTTCTGATCGACCAAAGAGCCACCGGCAGCTCCTCGATCCAGTTTCTTCCGCACTTGTGCAGCCTGTCAAAAGTTCTGGTCTTGAGCCCGCGCAGCACTTCGGCATTGGCCCTCTCCGCTTGACCGTTGCTCCTGGGATGAGCAACAGAAGCGAAGCAGACCTTGGTGCCGAGATCTTGGACGTATTGCATGAAGGCGCGGCTCGTGAATTGCGTACCGTTGTCGGTGATGATCCTGTTGGGGATCCCGAAGCGGCAAACAATCGACCTGAAGAACTTGACTGCTGACTGTGCTATCACCTTCCTCACTGGTTCCACTTCCGGCCACTTTGTGAACTTGTCGATTGCGACGTACAAGTACTCAAAGCCCCCGACAGCTCGGGGGAAGGGGCCGAGGATGTCGAGCCCCCAGACCGAAAATGGCCAGGATAAAGGGATCGTCTGGAGAGCTTGAGCTGGCTGGTGTATCTGCTTGGAATGGAACTGGCACGCTTCACACTTGGTTACTTGTGCAGTTGCATCCTGGAGGGCTGTCGGCCAGAAGAAACCTTGCCGGAACGCTTTGTCGGCAAGTGCTCTTGCGCCAATGTGGTGACCACATATGCCTCCATGTATCTCTGCCAACATCTTTTGTCCGTCTTCCCGGGGGATACACTTCAATTTCACACCGTTGCGCCCTCTTCTGTACAGTGTGTTGTCAACGAACTGGTACATACTTGAGCACCGGGCTACTCTTTCCGCTTCTTCTTGTTCTCCGGGAAGTTCTCTGTTCTGGAGGAAACGGACAGTCAGCTGCACCCATGCTGGAGCCTGTGGCTCGACAACAAGGACTGAAGGCACATCTGCTGCTGCGGGAACGTCCGCTTCTACGGCGAGGATCTGGGGCTCAGCCGGAGCTTGATGTTCCCCGGCAAGCTTGCCGGAGCAAAACTTGCCGGGAGCGCCTGCTTCTACGGAACAGACCCTGGGGTTTGCCGGAGCAGACGGCTCCTCAGCGCTCTTGGCGTCGATCTTGGGGACCTTCTTGGCGGCGACTCCAGGGAGCTATGCCGGAAGATAGTCGCCGGAGACCAACTTCCTCTTCTTGCTCTATTCGGTTGATGGTGTTACGGATGGCTGAGTCAGCTTGAGCACAAAGGTTCCTGGCTCCACAGGTAACTTAAGTGTTGCGCACTTTGTCAGGCCATCAGCAATGTCGTTCTCAGCTCTTGGAATGTGTTCCATTTGCAGGCCGTCAAAGTGCTCTTCTAGCTTCCTCACTTCATTAACGTACGCTTCCATCAACGGACTCTGGTAATCTTTGTTCACTTGGCGGACGACAAGCTGCGGGTCACCCCTGACAATGAGCTTCTTGATCCCAAGTTCTGCCGCGATCCTGAGACCGGCAAGCAAACCTTCATACTCTGCAGTATTGTTGGTTGCTTGCTCCTTGGGGAAGTGCATCTGGACTATGTACTTGATATGCTCTCCGATGGGCGCGATAAGCAACGCGCCAGCACCGGCGCCTTGCAGCGAGAAGGCACCATCAAAGTACATCATCCACTCTTTGCTTGCTTCTTTGACGGGGATGCTCGTCTCTGGGATCTCTTCGTCTGGTGTCGGTGTCCACTCTGCTATGAACTCCGCCAATGCTCTGCTTTGGATAGTTGAAGTGCTCTCGAACTTGAGACCGAAGCTTGACAGTTCCAGTGCCCACTCGACAATCCTGCCTGTTGCTTCTGGATTCTGCAGTATCCTCTTCAGCGGAAAGCGGGTGACAACTGTAATCTCATGTGCTTGGAAGTAATGGCGCAGCTTTCTCGAGGCCATGAGAAGGACGAAAAGCAATTTCTGCACACCAGAGTACCTTGACCTAGCCCCCTGCAGGAGGGAGCTGACAAAGTAAACTAGGCGCTGCACCATTCTCTTCTTCTGCACCTCCACTCGCTCCTGCGCAGATTCATCCTTGTCGGGGACAGATCTTGTCGGGGAAGCCTCCTGCTTGTCGCTGGACGCGCTTGCCGCGGTTGCTAGCTCATCATCTGCCTCCCTCTCCGCTACTAACGCAGCACTAACCACTTGATTGGTTGCCGCCAGGTACAGCAGCAACTTCTCTTGTGGTTTAGGCGCGAAAAGTATTGGAGCGGAGGACAGGTATTTCTTCAAGTCCTGCAGCGCAGCCTCCGCTTCCGGAGTCCATTTTACTGGACCTGCCTTTTTCAAAACTTTGAAAAATGGCAGGGCGTGTTCTGCAGACTTGGAAATAACCCTGCTGAGAGCCGCGACGCAGCCAGCAAGCCTTCGTACATCCTTGACGCGTGTTGGTGCTTCAATCTGCTCGATGGCCTTGATTTTGTCTGGATTGGCTTCGATTCCTCGCTGAGACACGAAGAACCCGAGAAGCTTGCCGGAAGGGACTCCAAACACGCACTTCTCGGGGTTGAGCTTGAGGCTGATCCTGCGCAGGTTCGTAAAGGTCTCCTCTAAATCTTGAATCAGGGTTGCCCTGTTCCTGCTTTTGACCACTATGTCATCCATGTAGGCTTCCACATTTCTGTGGATTTGCGGCTCAAAAGCGGTATGGACAACCCTCGCGAACGTTGAACCAGCATTCTTCAAACCGAAAGGCATCCGTACGAAAATATGTGCCACATGGAGTGATGAATGCGGTCTTTTCCTCATCTTCTTCAGCCATGAAGATCTGATGGTATCCTGAGTATGCGTCAAGAAATGAAAGCAGGTCACATCTGGCCGTGGAGTCAACAATCTGGTCAATGCGCGGCAAGGGAAAGGGATCTTTGGGACAAGCTTTGTTAACATCAGTAAAGTTGATGCAAAGCCTCCATTTCCCATTTGCTTAGCGCACGACAACAGGATTGGCCAACCACGTCGGATGGAGCACACCTCTGACAAGGCCTGCCACTTCCAACTTCTTGATCTCTTCTGCGATGAACTCTTGGTGCTCCACCGCTTGCTTCCTGACTTTCTGCTTGACGGGCCGCGCATGAGGGCAGACGACGAGGTGGTGCTCAATCACTTTCCTGGGAACGCTGGGGATGTCAGATGGTTGCCAGGCAAACACATCGACATTCGCCCGCAGGAAAGCAACGAGCGCGCTTTCCTATTTGGGGTCGAGAGTGGCACTGATGGTGAAGGTACCACCAGTGCCGTCCTCCTTGGCGGACACCTTCTTGGTCGTTGGCGGGGCTGCCATTGACTTCCTACTCTTGCCGGCGGAGCTCGATGACGCGTCCTCGACGGTAGCGCAGCACTCCGAAGAGGTGCGCTTGCCGGAGTGGGCGCCAGAGCACTTGCCGGGCTTGGTCTTCTTCTTCCCTCCGGGAGCTTCAGCGGCAAGTGGCTTGTGATCCGTTGCGGCTGCTGCTTCCCAGTAGATCTTGTCGGCACAGATAAGGGCATCCTTCTTGTCGCCGGGGGACAGAGATGACGCTTATCGGGCCTGGCATCTTGAGCATGTTGTATGCGTAGTGAGAGGCCGCCATGAACTTGGCGAGCGCTGGTCGGCCGAGAATTCCATTGTAGGGCAATGGAAAATCGGTAACGTCAAAAGTGATCCTCTCTGTCCTGAAATTCAGCTCGCTGCCAAATGTCACTGGCAATGTTATCTTCCCCTTCGGCTTGCTCCTTCCCGGGTTGATTCCTTGGAACGTGTCGGTCTCTTCGAGCTCGCTGTCGGGGACTTGGAGTTTCTGGAGCACAGCGGAGGAGATCAGGTTCAGGCCGGCCCCACCATCGACTAGCATCTTAGTGACCTTGAGGTTGCGGACTGTTGGTGAGACCAACATCGGCAAGCACCCGATCGCAGTTGTGCGGTCAGGGTGGTACTCAATATCGAAGATGATAGGCGTGTTGGACCATTTCAGAGGCTTGCGCGACTCGATGGGTGGTTCTGCTGCATTGACTTCCCGCGCCCACTGCTTGAGCTGGCGGTGAGAAGTATGCAGAGAAGCACCGCCGTCTACGCACAAGACCTCTGTGGCTTTCTGAAACTCCTGCTCACTGGTCTCGACATCATCCATGTCTTCGTCTTCGTCGTCGTCTTCATTCTTGTCGTGGCCGCGGGGAGGTCTGTCTGCTTGCCGCTGCTTGTCCTTGTCATGGCGTCCTCCCTGGCCGGGGCGCTTCGTGCCGGATCCTCCGCCACCTCCCCGGGCTCTCTCCTTGTTGCGTCGCTCGTACTCGGCCTTTTGCAGCTCGACGAGCCGCTCGACCTGCTTGCAGCTCTGGAGGTCATGGCCCTTGGCGCGGTGGATCTTGCAGTACTCTTTGTTGGTGCCGTCCCGCTCGTCGGCGACCGCCACAGCCTGGCAGTTGGCGCATCCGGCAACCTCCTTGCCGGAGCTACCAGCCTGGGCCTTCTTGGCGGTGCCTTCATCGCCGGACTGCTCAACAACCAGTACTTCTTGGCTCTTCTTCTTCCTGTTTCTCCGCCGCCGGTTCTTCCTTGCCGGGGCGGTATCCTCACTGTCAGATTCTCCTGCTCCAGTGTTCTCTCCGGGGAGTTTCCTTCCTTCCTCAGCACGTGCACACTTGTCGGCCAGGGCATATAGCTCGCTGACGTCTTTGATCTTGCACATCGCCATCTCCTCCCGCATCCTACGGTTACACACGTTCTGATGGAACGCGTTGATGACCGCGGCAGGGTGGACGTCTGGGATGTTGTAGTGTACGCGGCTGAATCTCTGGATGAACTTGCGCAAGGGTTCCCCTTCCTTCTGGACGAGCAGATGAAGGTCGCTCGCTTGGCCATGGGGTTTGTGGCCGCCTGTAAAAGCGCCAACAAACTGATGGCACAAGTCTGTCCAGGAGGTTATGGAGTTATCCGGCAAGTGCATGAGCCAGGATCTGACGTTGGATTTGAGTACTAGCGGGAAGTAGTTGGCAAGGATCTTGTCGTCTCGCCCTCCAGCAGCCTGCACCGCAATGGTGTAGATGTTGAGGAACTCCGACGGATGCGACTTGCCGTCGTACTTCTCTGGTACGTCTGGCTTGAAATTCTTCGTGCTGGGCCACTGGACTTGTCACAGCTCACGGGTGAACGCAGGGCAGCCTACCGCGTACGGCAGGTCGCCTGGTCCCCCCGGCGAATGCATGTCGACAAAGGGCCCAGCGTGCTGGTCTGATTGACGCCGCGCTTCTCTTCGACGCTCGATGCGAGTACGAGCGTCCTCTTGCTCTCGCTCGTGAAGAACTTGGCGTTGATCGCGACGAGTTCGCGGATTTGACGACGCGGTGGAGTCGTTGTCGTGATGGTTCCGGCGAGTCGGCGATCTTGGCCTTTGGGGCGGTGAATGCACGGTGGTCGCACCCCCACCGGTCTTGGCGCCATCGGTTCTCGCCTGGCCGACCTGCCGCGGCTGCGACGCACTATGCTGTCGCGGGGTGTCGCCGTTAGCGAAGCCGATGAGACTCTGTATCGTGGCCCTCCAGTCGTCGAGCTTGTCCGCCGTTGGAGGGTAGTCTAGGAGCAGTTGAGCTCGTGCTAGAGCTTCTGCTGGAGTGGCGGGCAGCGGTGGCGAACGGCGCGTGGAGCGGGATGTGCTCGAACTTCTAACTATGTTAGAAGGAGCAGCACCCGGACCAGGCAGTCGCGCCACGCTTGCGCCAGCACGTTGGTGTGTATGCTGGCCTTGAGCACCCTGGGATCCGCCAGCTCGATCTGGGTCCAGCGAGCGTATGGTACCGTGAGTGCCAAGACGCTGCTGGTCCCGTGCCTCCTGAGAGGGGCGCGGTGCATGTTCGGACGCCGTGGCACCATGAGCTGGCTCGACGACGCCCGTTCCGCCGCCGGTGCCGTCCCCACCACCCGTTTGCTCTAGGGGCGGTGGGTTCGACGCGGACGGACCAGCCACTTCCGGAGCCTTCTTCTTCACTGGCATGTCGATGAAGACGATGGAGATCTAGCCTGTGCAGACGCCGGATCAGGTTCACACAACTTCGACGCCCCCTACCTGGCGCGCCAAAGGTGTCGGGGGAAATCTGCCTCCACGAACACCTATGGGGACCGAGCCCCTTTCTGGTTCGGCGGGGGGCGGAGGTCGCGCGAAGAGAGGATCGAGGCGATGCACACAAGGGGTTTACCCAGCTTCGGGCCGCACGGATGCGTAAAACCCTACTGCTGCTTTGTGGTTTGTATTGTGTTCTTGTTCGGGAGCGCTGAGTGCTACAGTACACTCAGGCAACTAATCAGACCAAGCGTGAGTGGCCTCTTTTCTCCTCTTCTTCACGCTGCGCATGGGGCCTCCTTTTATATGTGCAAGGGGTTACCCACAGGTGGCAACGTAGGCGGGGGTAAAACTTGAAAACGCTGTGTTGGGTACAGCTGTTTGCATAGTGCTATCATACCTAACTCTGACGGCAGGGGACAAGGGCATTAAATGCCCGTCTAGGTCGCCCAAACAGTGCAGAGAAGGGACCGTCAGGGGTGCCACCGTTTGCCACGACGGCTACCCTGTCAGCGTTGCTTCGCCACCGCATGCCCCTGGCTGCGCAGCCTCTCGCCACGTACTCCTGGAATGGCCCCAGAGCGACGCGTGGGTGGATGAGTTGGAACGCAGGCGCGGGGTGGTGACTTTCCGTGGCAAGCGCCTTGCCGCGGTTGATGCCTTGTCGCGCCCGGGAGCTTGTTGCTCACCGGTCCTTGCCGGGACGCGTGGCGCGTCGCAGCAAGTCTCTTGTCGTGCCCTGGTCGGCCTTCCCGGCAAGCTCCTCTTGCCGGGGCCTTGTGCTTCGAGCGGCCGTCCCGGCAAGCTCCTCTTGCCGGGGCCTTGCTCTCTTCGGGTGGCCTTCCCGGCAAGCTCCTCCTCCCGGGGCCTTGGCTCAAATACTTTGTTCTTGGATGGCCCAAAAAGGGACCATGGAGAGTTTTGGCGATCGCCTGGCAAGCCTTGCCGCGGGGTGCTACGACTGCCCGTGCACAAGTTCGGGGTACTAAAGTACCCCTACTTTAGTACACCGACAAGACCATCATGAGGCGGTTCTTCCTTGTACTGTTCTTCCTCATCAGCCCAAGAGGCAATCCACCCACCACAAACTAGAGTAGGGTATTACACCACAATGGTGGCCCTAACTAGTATAAACCCTGTGTCTCTTGTGTTGTTCTTCTTGTAGTTAGATCCTTACGAGACGGCCAGGTAGAGGGCATGATCTCCGCGCGCGCCCCAGAGTTCGAACCTCAAGGGTCTGCCGGAACCCGTGATCCGACAGAAGGTCTACAAAGAACTACTCACGCATCATCGGAGAGGCACCAATGAAGGTTGTGAACCCCATTCGAGATGGTGTCTAGATTGGATTTGGTGGTTCTGGACTCTACGGCGGCTGGATGAATATTTCGTCGATGCCTTTAGGGTTTCTGGAATATTTGGATATTTATAGAGCAAAGAGGCGGTCCGGGGGCACCCGAGGTGGGCACAACCCACCAGGGCGCGCCTGGGCCTCCTGGTGCGCCCTGGTGAGTTGTGCCCCCCTCGGGGCAACCCCCAGGCACAACCAGGGCCCGTTGTGTTCCTTATGGCCCATAAAGAATCATCATGGAGTTTCGTGGCATTTGGACTCCGTCTGATATTGATTTTCTGTGAAGTAAAAAACATGGAAAAATAGAACTGGCACTTGGCACTATGTCAATAGGTTAGTACCCAAAAATGATATAAAATGACTGTAAAATGATTATAAAACATCCAAGATTGATAATATAATAGCATGGAACAATCCAAAATTATAGATATGTTGGTGACGTATCAGAGCGCGCCTATCAGGCTGCGGCGGTCGAGAACACACATGACGAAGGCGCCATCTACTACCTAAGGTGGTCCCTCAGAAGACTCCGCCGAGGATCTCAGGAGAATGCGGCGTCCGACGATCGAGCCTCAGGCCTCACGCCCACTGATGGGGCGCCTTCCCCTCTCGCATAGGAAGGTGCACCCGGCTCCCCTCTTGGGTTGGGCTTGGGGGCTATCCTCTAGAGGGCCTCAGACCTGGCCAGCGTCACGAGGGAGGCATTCGGGCACCATGTGGAGGCCTGTTTCGATGCGCACTTCTGTGAGAAGGGCGCGGGGTGCGAGACGCCAGGTGCTCAGGAGTTCATCACCAAGGCAATCGAGGAGCTTCAGGAGGTGAGAGCCATGCGAGGCGAGCATCGCCCCGCACCGCCCAGAGCATCTCCCACCCAGTCGCGGGCAACGACCTGCGTGTCTGCGTAGACATCCCAGGGCTCAATAGAGCCGCGTCTCAGGAGCTCTTCTGGCCGTCCACGTCGGCCGGTGCGAGGGCCCCCCTCACATCTATGTTCGCATGCCTTTCGGTCTGCCGAACACAGTTGCTGATCACCAGCGCCATATGCGGGCCGTCCTAGAGGCTCATGAGGCCCAATGCAAGGTGGTCCAGACGGAGGAGGTGACAGACCCTTGCGATCCCCCCAGGCCTCCGGAGCCTCACGAGGCTCAGGAGTTGGACGAATCATGAGGGGCGACTTCTGCGGCACGCATCTTCAGCTACTCCAACACTTCTTCGGCGACGGTGCCAGGTGACCTTTGTGGTTTGTTCAGTTGGGGGCGTGAAAGTGCAACTATCCCTGGGAGGTTTTGGTAATTCCTAACAACATATAGCTCATTGAGCTAACATTATTCCAAGAGTAATATTTCAGGAAAAGCTCAATGAATGGCATGGCATGGATGAGGAAAGTGGATCCCTCAAAATTCTAAGGACAAAAAGAATTGGCTGAAGATTCAAGATCAAGACTCTACATTTTATATTTTAGTGATCCAAGATCACATTGAGTCCATAGGAAAAGCCAATACTATCAAGGAGGGATGAGGTGTTGCTTAATGAGTTTTTTTGCTTCATGTGCTTAGTGATATGCTCCAAAACCCTCAACTACCCTCCCACATCCACATATGACCTAAACCAAAAGTCAAACTCGGCCCCACCGATTCTTTCTATCCGGAGCCACCGAGTTTCAAATGTCATAGCCACTGCCACAAACCCTAGGCAAATCGGTCTCACCGATAGGGATATCGGTCTCACCGAGATGGGATTGCAATCTCTCTGTTTCCCTTCATAACGTTTCGGTCTAACCGAAGTGAGCGATCGGTCCCACCGAGATTGCAATGTAAACTCTCTGTTTCCCTTTTGTAACATTTCGGTCTCACCGAAAAGAGCGAACCGGTCCCACCGAGTTTACCTGACCAACTCTCTGGTTAGCTTATTACCAAAATTGGCCCACCGAGTTTGTGTAATCGGTCACACCAAGATTATGTTATGGCTGAACCCTAACCATATCGGTCCTACCGAGTTGCATCTCAGTCTCACCAAAAATCCTAACGGTCACTAGGTTTGCTGAATCGGTCCGACCGAGTTTAACTATTCGGTCCCACCGAGTTTGGCAAATTGTGTGTAACAGTTAGACTTTGTGTGAAGGCTATATATACACATCCACCCACTCTTCATTCGAGGAGAAAGCCATCATAACACGTCTACACTTCTAGTACACATGTTCTGAGAGAGAACCACCTACACTTGTGTTGAGGTCAAGATATTCCATTCCTACCATATGAATCTTGATCTCTAGCCTTCGCAAGTTGCTTTCCACTCAAATCTTCTTTCCATCAAATCCAAATCCTATGAGAGAGAGTTGAGTGTTGGGGAGACTATCATTTGAAGCACAAGAGCAAGGAGTTCATCATCAACACACCATTTGTTACTTCTTGGAGAGTAGTGTCTCCTAGATTGGCTAGGTGTGACTTGGGAGCCTCCGACAAGATTGTGGAGTTGAACCAAGGAGTTTGTAAGGGCAAGGAGATCGCCTACTTCGTGAAGATCTACCGCTAGTGAGGCAAGTCCTTCGTGGGCGACGGCCGTGATGGAATAGACAAGGTTGCTTCTTCGTGGACCCTTCGTGGGTGGAGCCCTCTGTGGACTCGCGCAACCGTTACCCTCCGTAGGTTCAAGTCTCCATCAACGTGGATGTACGATAGCACCACCTATTGGAACCACGACAAAAACATCTGTGTCTCCAATTGCTTTTGAATCCTCCAAACCCTTCCCCTTATATTGTTGCAAGTTGCATGCTTTACTTTCCGCTGCTCATATACTCTTTTGCATGCTTGCTTGAATTGTGTGGATATTGCTTGACTTGTGCCAAGATAGCTAAAATCTGCCAAGAACTAAAATTGGGAAAAGGCTAGATTTTTATTTGGTCAAGTAGTCTAATCACCCCCTCTAGACATCTTTTCGATCCTACAAGTGGTATCAGAGCGTTGGTTTCCATTTGCTTTGATTTCCATAGCTTTTGGTGGTCATAGCCTTGGTTTCACAACCTAGGAGAGTATGGCGTCTAGCGAGGGAAATTATCACCGTAGAGGTCCTTACTTTGATGGAAGTAATTTTGCTAGTTGGAAGCATAAAATGAAAATGCATATTCTTGGACATAACCCCGCCGTTTGGGCTATTGTGTGTGTTGGTTTGCAAGGTGACTTCTTTGATGGAAAAGAACCGAACCGTCTACATGAAGTCATCATCGACAAAACCCGAGGTTAGTTCATCCCTCTTAAGGGGGATCGCACATCTAGGGGGAGCTTTACTCAAAAATTGAGCCAAAGCAACTGTAATGATGTGAACACAACAATGCTTTATGTAAAAGTGGTAACCCCTCTTGCACTTAAACGATGAGTATGACCTATGATCAAATGTTCTCATTTGACTCCTAAGTCAATATACTCATATATAGATGACCTAGTCATCGCATATTGCTTGAAAGATGCTAGAATTGGTTGTGCATGCTTTGCCACATATTTCTATTGCCATTCTATTGTGTGAGCATGTTGGTCGCATATTTCACTCATTTGAGGACGTCCACTTGTTGTTTTGATTGATTGGTTTCTTTTCTTTGGCCAAGTGGATGGACAAGAATGCCTAAGAACCTTCTCTAGCTATCTATGCTCTTCTCGTCTCAAACTCTATTCATGCTACATCACAAAATTTGATCAAGTCAGATTCGAACCACTCTGTGTGAGGAGCACTTGGAGTCCCCGATTCGTCATAGACTTAAACATCCAAAACTTCTAGGTGTATTTCGGTCTGACCGATTCCTCCATTTCGGTCATACCGAGATCACTAAGTCGATCTAGGTTTTCAATCTCGGTGCAACGGATTTGAACTTTTCGGTCCCACCGAGTTGCTGTAACTGTCAACAGTTATGCATCTCGGTGCCACCGAGTTGTTCCACTCGGTCACATCAACAGGGTCGGGCTATATATACTCACGGGCAAAATTTTGGAAATTTCTCTGAAACCTCTTCGCACGCGCATAGCTCACTCTGCCTCCTGGGTCTCCGAATCGTCCTCCTCATCGCCAGCCGCCTCCCGTCGCTAGTCTCCGTCGGCGTCAACGGAATTCTCCTCCGTCGTTGCCGCTGTAGCGAGTTCATCGCCGAACTAGGGTGTGGACTCGATCACAGTGCTATCCCCGTCCGATTCCTAGCACATTGTGTTCATTATGATTCTTGCCACGATTGAAACGCCTCTATCCAGTCAAAACACTCCGTAGATTTGAGTTGAATCAAAAATTTAGGGTTAGGTTTCCACCGAAACCATCTCGGACCCACCGGGATGCAGAACTCGGTTCCACCGATTCGGCCAAGGCCATTGCACATGTGGTTCTCGGTCTGACCGAGAATTGCAAATTGGTGTGACCGAGTTCAGGACTTTGTGAAACCCTAGCAGTCTCGGTGCCACCGAACTATGACTCGGTCTGACCGAGTTCACTAGTTTTGGTTCCAACAGCTGCTTCGGTATCACCGAGTTTGCAAATCGGTTGATCCGAAATGCTTTCCGTGGAAAACTAAAACTAAGTTTTGACTCATTCTTTTGCAAAAATCTCTGTATTTTGTGATGCTCATCCACTCTATCTCATCTACAATCTATTCACAGGATCTGCAGTCAGTGTTTGCAACATGTCTGACCAAAGTGACAGCCAGAACAAGTCAGAGGAGCAGGTTCACTTGAGCGAGGGCACTAGTCCCTCTAGCAGCTCAGATGAGGGTAGCAGAAGCACCCCAAGCAACTTGCCAAAGGCTGCCACTAGAGCAAGAAGAAAAGGACTTCAGAGTCTGAAGATGAAGATTATGTGGCAGAGGAAGAGGAAGCCACTTCAAAGAAGAAACTGCTCAAGAAGGAATATGGCTCAGCTGCAGCCACAAAGCCAGGTATGCAGAAGAAGGCACCTGCAAGGAGAGTTCCCACTTCCAAACTTAGGAAGGTTGCTACTTGAGAAACCATAAAGTTTACCATGGAGTCAGAAAAGGAAGCTGTTGGCCCAGATAAAAAGAAAAAGAGAGTCAGAACCACTACTGCCAGAGTTCTTGGCAAACCCTCTATGAGGAGAGATTCAAAAGAAGAAGAGGAAGAGGTTGCTGCACCAGCACCCAAGGCACAAAAGCTAATGGGTGATGCTATAAGGACAGGGGCTACATCTTCAAAGCCCAAAGAAGCACCCAAAGCTTCCTCCAAGCCCAAGAGTGCACCCAAGAGGAATAGCAGGAACATATCTGCTGCTGAGAAGAACAAGGCCCCAGTGCCTGAAGTTGCTGCTGATGAAGAAGATGAAGAGCATGTTTTGAGAAAGCTCAAACCCAAGATTCCAGACCACAATGATGCTCATCCTGTGGCTGAGAACATGAAGCTCAGAAGAGACTCAGGGCTGAGGAAATGGAGAGAGATAGATCCATATGCTACAAGGAGAAGGACTGCTGTTGATTACAGGTTCCACACAAAGGAACAGAAAGACTTCTATGAGACAGTGCTGCTGGACAAGAAACCCATAGTGTGTGATATGAGGTGGGTCGACTGGACCTACATGAAGGAAAATGAAGAACACTATCCTGGAGTGTATGACAGCTTCAATGCTTGTGGAGTTGCAGACTTTGTTGGGCAGAAGCTCACAAAGTGGAATGAGGAGCTCATAATGCAATTCTACTCCACAACACATTTCTCTCCAGATGGCAGGATAGTTTGGATGTCTGAAGGTACTAGGTACCACTCAACTATTGAGGAATGGGCCAATCTAATCAATGCCCAAAGGAAGAAGAAGATGACTTGGATGTCTACGCCAATAAGAAGATGGATCACAATTCCATGTCAAACATGCATAAGGAGATCCCAGACAAAGCACTTGAGACTTTCAAGTTTGGATCAGTCCATTTTCTTCTGTCAGGGCTGCCTACAATCAACTGGATCCTAAGGCATACTCTTCTACCTAAGTCAAGTGACCACAACATGATCAGAGGGCATGCAATTAACTTGCTACACATATTTGATGTGCCACAGAAGTTCAAAGTCATGAGCCTCATTGTTGAGACTATCAAGAGGACATCAGCTGATCAAAAGAGAAGTTGTGGATATGCCCCACATATTCAGGAGTTGATTAACTCGAAGATGGGCATAGGCACATACCTGTTGGGTAAGGAACACTTGCCCATTCATCCAGATTTCGAGGACAATCAAGTTGTAATGAATGAGAATAAGCCATCATCAATACAAGCTCAAGCAAAGAAGGAGAAGGCAAAGATGGAGAAAGCTACCAAGATGCCAACTCAAGAGGAGGCATCTGAGTACTTTCTGAAGAGCAAGCAGGAGCAGCTCGGTTATCTGATAGCATCAACTCTGAGGATTGAGAAAGGACTGGCCACCCTGACTCGAAACCAAGAGAGCTTGGAAAGAATCATGGAACAAAAGTTCTATGACTTAGATGTGAAAGTAACTGAGATTCAGTCCGTTGTGGAGCAGTTACAGGATGACATACATGAGAGGAAGGGCAGGACAACCACTGATGCATTTGCCAGAGTGCCTAGAGCCCAGAGATCATCTGCAGTGCCGGTTTCTGACACCAGAGCCACTACTTCTGCACCAGCTACAACTTCAGTGCCACCAGCTCCAGCATCTACACCAGCTCCAGTTCCGTCTGCTTCAACTGAAGCCTTCATCCTTGGCGTTATCCGGACTCCACCACCTGAAGAACAAGCCTGAAAGTCGTTTAGTGCTATGCATTTTCTATGAACTTTTTGGTAACTTGTTGCCAAAGGGGAGAAAAATGTATAGATCATAGGCTTCGAGAGAGAGAGTTTGTTGCTTTTGTTCTCTCTTGTCTTCGTGGTTTATACTTTGTTTACTTTTGATTGCTTGAGATACTATGCTTATTTGTGAGACATTGATGATCATGTGGTTGATCATAAGCTACACTTATGCTTGTTGGATGATACTATCATTATCTCTGTTTGATCATTCACTTTGCTTGGTGTTGAGTGCATGTATTTAAATCTTATCATTTTGAGCGCTCCACCAAGATGTATGTGACATGGAAGAGTAACCCATGATCCTAACTCATTGTGCATTTGCAGTCCAAAGAAAATCTTAAGATATGCACAAATTTAGGGGGAGCTCTTGCTTTTCACATACTTCTCAAAGAGACAATATCTTTCACTCTTATTATCATTTGTCGAAGCTTTGATCTATATGTTGTCATCAATTACCAAAAAGGGGGAGATTGAAAGTGCAACTATCCCTGGGTGGTTTTGGTAATTCCTAACAACATATAGCTCATTGAGCTAACATTATTCCAAGAGTAATATTTCAGTAAAAGCTCAATGAATGGCATGGCATCGATGAGGAAAGTGGATCCCTCAAAATTCTAAGGACAAAAAGAATTGGCTCAAGCTTCAAGATCAAGACTCTACATTTTATATTTTAGTGATCCAAGATCACATTGAGTCCATAGGAAAAGCCAATACTATCAAGGAGGGATGAGGTGTTGCTTAATGAGTTTTTTGCTTCATGTGCTTAGTGATATGCTCCAAAACCCTCAACTACCTTCCCACATCCACATATGACCTAAACCAAAAGTCAAACTCGGCCCCACCGATTCTTTCTATCCAGAGCCACCGAGTTTCAAATGTCATAGCCACTGCCACAAACCCTAGGCAAATCGGTCTCACCGATAGGGATCTCTGTCTCACCGAGATGGGATTGCAATCTCTCTCTTTCCCTTCGTAACGTTTCGGTCTAACCGAAGTGAGCGATCGGTCCCACCGAGATTGCAATGTAAACTCTATGTTTCCTTTCGTAAAATTTCGGTCTCATCGAAAAGAGCGAACCGGTCCCACCGAGTTTACCTGACCAACTCTCTGGTTAGCTTATTACCAAAATCAGTCCCACCGAGTTTGTGTAATCGGTCACACCGAGATTACGGTATGCCTGAACCCTAACCATATCGGTCCTACCGAGTTGCATCTCAGTCTCACCAAAAATCCTAACAGTCACTAGGTTTGCTGAATCGGTCCGACCGAGTTTAACTATTCGGTCCCACCGAGTTTGGCAAATTGTGTGTAATGGTTAGATCTTGTGTGAAGGCTATACATACACATCCACCCACTCTTCATTCGAGGAGAAAGCCATCAGAACACATCTACACTTCCAATACACATATTCTGAGAGAGAACCACCTACACTTGTGTTGAGGTCAAGATATTCCATTCCTACCATATGAATCTTGATCTCTAGCCTTCCCAAGTTTCTTTCCACTCAAATCTTTTTTCCACCAAATCCAAATCCTGTGAGGAAGAGTTGAGTGTTGGGGAGACTATCATTTGAAGCACAAGAGCAAGGAGTTCATCATCAACACACCATTTGTTACTTCTTTGAGAGTGGTGTCTCCTAGATTGGCTAGGTGTCACTTGGGAGCCTCCGACAAGATTGTGGAGTTGAACCAAGGAGTTTGTAAGGGCAAGGAGATCGCCTACTTCGTGAAGATCTACCGCTAGTGAGGCAAGTCCGTCGTGGGCGACGGCCGTGATGGAATAGACAAGGTTGCTTCTTCGTGGACCCTTCGTGGGTGGAGCCCTCTATGGACTCGCGCAACCATTACCCTCCACGGGTTGAAGTCTCCATCAACGTGGATGTACGATAGCACCACCTATCGGAACCACGACAAAAACATCCGTGTCTCCAATTGCGTTTGAATCCTCCAAACCCTTCCCCTTATATTCTTGCAAGTTGCATGCTTTACTTTCCGCTGCTCATATACTCTTTTGCATGCTTGCTTGAATTGTGTGGAGATTTCTTGACTTGTGCCAAGATAGCTAAAATCTGCCAAGAACTAAAATTGGGAAAAGGTTAGATTTTTATTTGGTCAAGTAGTCTAATCACCCCCCTCTAGACATACTTTCGATCCTACAAGTGGTATCAGAGCGTTGGTTTCCATTTTCTTTGATTTCCATAGCTTTTGGTGGTCATAGCCTTGGTTTCACAACCTAGGAGAGTATGGCGTCTAGCGAGGGAAATTATCACCGTAGAGGTCCTTACTTTGATGGTACTAATTTTGCTAGTTGGAAGCATAAGATGAAAATGCATATTCTTGGACATAACCCCGCCGTTTGGCCTATTGTGTGTGTTGGTTTGCAAGGTGACTTCTTTGATGGAAAAGAACCTGTCGGTGGGAAACGACACCTATGGGATCACGAGGATCCCTTTCTGCGTTTGCGGGGCGCGGGGGCCGTGAGAAGAGCGGATCGAGCAGGTAGTACACGATTCCTTTACCCAGGTTCAGGCCGCGAAGATGCGTAAAACCCTACTCCTGCTTTGGTGGATTATATGTTTGTGTTCTTGAGCTAGCTATGGGGCGTGAGGAGCTCCAAAAAGCCGAATCCTCTTCCTGGTCGCCTCGGGCCTCCTTTTATAGGGAAAGGGGCTGCCACAGTGGCACACAAGAGGTGGAAAGGGTACAGTGATTTGAGGTTATCCCTCGCATTACATGACAAGGTGCATTTAATGCGCCTTGCTTGGGTGTCCTTGCTTTATTGGGGGCGGGGGAGAGCCATGTCTCGTCCGTCGCCGCTCTCTTCCGCGTCGACACGCGCCCTGGCCAGCGGTGCCTGCGATGCCATGTAGGCGGGCAGGCAGCTGAGGTGGCGCAGCGGTGAGTCTCCACGAGGATCTGCATGCCGCCACGCAGGTGCCTGCCCAGCTGGTTGGGTCCGTAGCTGCATGCGAACGGTGGTGGAGGCGTGACTAGTGCGGGTCTGATGGTGGCCCCGCGGGTGTCCTTGGCAATTTCCTTGCCGCGGTCCCAGCAAGGGTCTTGTCGCGGTCCCAACAAGGGTCTTGCTGTGGCGCCTGCTGCCATCCCCGGCAAGGCTCTTGTCGGGGGCCTTGTGGTTTTCCTTGGCTGGGATCCCGCCAAGGATCATCATCTTCTAAAGTGTGCATCTGATCTTGAATGTCTTCACAAAGATCTGCATACCACCACGGGGATGCCTCCCGAATCCTTGCCCCATGGGGGCATTGGACTCAAGGGTGACCCGCTCCGTAGGTGTGGGGCGAGCTGCCACGGCAAGGGTCTTGCCGGGTTTGCAAAAGCCGCCTCCTAGCAAGGATCTTGCCGGGGGGGCCGCTTCGCCCCCTTTGCTCTTTGTGGTCTTGGTCTTGGCGTTGTTCTGCTCCTCTTTGGCTTCGGCCTTACCTTGGTTCTACCTCCCTTACCGGGCTCGGTGCGGCGGCGCTCGTGGCTCAGACTGCCCGTGCACGGTCATAGGGGTACAAAAAGTGTACCCCTCTTTTTGTACACCGACAGGAGCCCCCAGGCCTGGGCCACACATAAGCACTACGCGTTGTTGGGCCAGGCCCAAGAACGGTGCGCGGGCAGGCAGGGCGGTTTTTACCGCGGTAAGTTTCTTCGCGCGCTGCGCCTCCCATGCTTCCCGCGTGTGGCGCGTCGTGGGGAGGCGTGCGTGACGCGGGCGGCATGCGTGAGGCTGGCCTCTGCACGCATGTGTCACGTCGTAGAAAAAAGGGGGCGGCTTGCGTCTTCCCCATAAACGGAGGGAAGCGTGGAGGCGCGGCCCATTTACTGGACGGGGCCGAGGCGTGGTCTTTCAAGGAACCCACTCCCTTTAGTCACGGGGCGGGGAGAAGTCACCTCAACCGTCGCTTCGGTTCGGCATGTTCGCCACGTGGCGCTCATGCGCCTGGGGTGGCAGTTGGTGGAGGCGGGAAGCCGGGCCGTCGCGGGCTGGGGCGGCGGATCGGCCCCGGTCTCCTGCGCCATTCACGACCTCATTGGCGGAATGGGGCGGTCGAGCCCCCACCCTGCTCCTTTATAAAGAGCGGGGGGGGGGGGGGGGTCGGTGCCCTGCATTCCTCCATCTCACTTCTTCAGCTTCTGCTCCCCTCCCTCTCATTCTCCATGGAAGAAGGGAACCCTGGTCCTTCGACGGTGGCGACGAGGGTCGCCGCTCGACAACGCGTCCCTCCTTCTCCTGCACCTGCGGTGGCAGAGCCAGCCGCGAGGGGAAGGGGGAGAGGGCGAGGCCGTGGGCGAGGCCGAGGCGCTCGGGGAAGAGGAGGACGGGGCGGCGCGCCGGCTTCGCCTCCGCCAGCAGTTCCTCTCACCATGGAGGGCCACGTTGGGGACGACCCTTGTGAGTTCTTCGTCAGGCTGCGGCGGCCGCCTCGCTGTCGTCTTCGTCTCCCGACTCCATTCGCGAGCGAGATGGAGCTGGACCCGCCTGAGACACTGAGGCTGCACATGAGGGGCTGTGGAATCAGCGGTACGCGAGTCCGCGTCGACTGCCCAGCCCCTAATGTGATGTATCTTGGTCGAGGGTGGAAGATGTTCGCCTATATCCACCGCCTGACGGAGGGGCTCACCCTCCATTTTAAGATGATGGAGGGCGGTCTCCTCTCCATCAAGGTCTTCGGGTGCTTCGGGACTCGGGCAAGGTGCTGCGTGGAGAGCTCCTCCGATAGCGAAGACTCCTCCTCGAGCGGGAGTGACGAGGAGGACAGCGGCAGCGACGGCGAGGGTAGCGGGCGGCAGGATGACGGGTCCGACTAGGTGTCGGGCGCCGCTCCATGCGGCACCGGCCACCCCATCATCCGTGTCGCTGGCTCCTTGAACTTCTCGGGGTCGTCTCCTTGGGCGGCTGGCGTTGGGACGCTGCGGAAGAGGAAGAGGGCGGGCGGCAAGGCCGTCAACTCGGAGTATGTGGGCTCTGCCGCCGGCGCTACCATCACCATCCAGCCTTTGGACGACCACCGAGATGTTCTCTTGGTGTCTTCTGCCACCTGTAGCTCGTCTAGGTGCCCCTTTTGCCCTTTTCGCATCCTTGACCTGCCTCCTGAAGAGAGGGACAAGAAAGGGATTACGGGCACCTTATCTCTTTTTAGTTTGTAAGCCTTCGGGCCTTAGCTAAATTTAAAGCTTGTAATCCCATCATTCATGTTTTTCATTCTCCATGAACTGTACCTGAGTGGAATGTTTTTAATGAAAAAGGGATGCTTGCCGGGTCACTTGTCTTGCGGGTGGAACCCACGTCCAGGGGCAAATCCTTGATATCTTTAAGATAGACACTTCCTTGCCCGGCAGCAGGCCCTGCCGTCTTCCCACGTCGCTCGACCTTTCTCACGCTTTCGGCGGAGGCAGGGATGAGGCGGGTTCAGGCTCCTCGTTTCGTCCCTTCGTTGCCGTGACTACGACTAAACCTGGCCCCAGGAACGAGCCCTAGGGCCTAGAGTTAGGGGAGCACGGTAGCTTTAGGAAGAAACGAGGTTTTGCATACCTCAGTCCATAAGAGAATGCATGATAAGAGATGAAGAACTTATCTGAAACTGCAGCCCCCGGCAACTCTGGTTCGCCGTGGGTGAATCTTTGTACTTGCAGCCCCCGGCAACACTGGCTTGCCGGGGTCTAGATGCTGGTCCGTCCCTCTTCTCCTTTTTTTTCATCCTCAAGTGATCCGGCAAGGATATCCGAGCCCTGCGAACCAAAGGAGACAAAAGAACGTCCAAGAGACGCACACTCAACCTCTAAGCTAGGGGTTAGCCGCCGCTAAGCACTATCAACCCTAACCAAGGACGCGACTCGATCTAGCATGCATGCTATAACATAGGGTGCCAGCGCTTCATTTATGCTCAGGGTCTGCGCCTGGCTTTGTACAAAGGGCATCATCGGCAATGCTTGTACAAAAGGTGGCTTGCCGGGAGGCCCGACAAGCCGTGCCTTATGGGTAAAACTTGCGAAGATGCTCGATGTTCCAGGAGTTGCTCACCGGAACGACATCTTCGGTCTCCAGGCGGACCGCGCCGGGCCTGGTGACTCGTATTACCCGATAAGGGCCTTCCCACTTCGGCGTCAACTTGTTGGAATTCTTGGCCGATTGAACGCGCCGAAGAACAAGGTCGCCTTCCTCAAGGCTCCGGGCATGAACCTTGTGGCTATGGTAGCGGCGCAAGGCTTGCTGGTAGCATGCTGCTCTCACAGCCGCCCGAAGATGATCTTCCTCAAGGAGCAGTGCGTCGTCTTGCCGCAGTTGCTCTTGCTCAAGCTCATCATAAGCGAGCACTCGAGGTGCCCCGTATATGAGTTCAGTGGGGATAACTGCTTCTGCCCCGTATACCAGGGCAAAGGGTGTCTGGCCGGTGGCTTGATTTGGTGTCGTCCTGATTGACCAAAGAACCGTCGGCAACTCATCAATCCAGCGCCTTCCGCGCTTGTGCAGTCTGTCAAAGGTCTTGGTCCTTAAGCCTCGCAACACTTCAGCATTTGCCCTCTCAGCTTGCCCGTTGCTCCGCGGGTGTGCGACGGAAGCGAAACAGACTTTGCTGCCGAGGTCCTGAGTATATTGCATGAAGGTGCGGCTTGTGAACTGCGTACCGTTGTCGGTGATGATCCGGTTGGGTACACCGTAACGACACACTAGCCCCTTGAAGAACTTGACGGCTGACTGAGTTGTGACCTTCCTCACTGCCTCCACTTCTGGCCACTTTGTGAACTTGTTGATGGCTACATACAAGTACTCAAAGCCCCCGACAGCGTGGGGGAAAGGGCCCAGTACGTTGAGCCCCCAGACCGAGAAGGGCCAGGAGAGAGGAATGGTTTGAAGGGCTTGAGCTGGTTGATGAAGCTTTCTTGAATGGAACCGACACGCCTCACACCTGGTGACGAGTGTCGTTGCATCCTAGAGGGCGGTGGGCCAGAAGAAACCCTGCCGGAACGCCTTGCCGGCAAGGGCTCTCGACCCAATGTGGGATCCACATATGCCTCCATGTATCTCTGCCAACAGCTCCAGTCCTTCCTCTCGAGGGATGCACTTCAATTTCACACCGTTCGATCTCTTCATGTACAGGACGTCATCGACGAACTGGTACATGGCAGAGCGACGGGCTACTTTTCCGCATCTTCCTGCTCCTCAGGAAGCTCCCCTGTCTGGAGGAATCGGATGGTATGCTGTGCCCACGCTGGAGCCTGAGGCTCGACGGCAAGGACTAAAGGCATTTCCTCCGCTATAGGGGCGGATGTCTCCACGGCAAGAGCTTGGCGTCCTGCCGGAGCTAGCCGTCCCGTGGCGGGTTCAGTGTACTCGGCAACATCCTTGTCGGCGGCTCCGGGGAGCTCGGCGGGAAAGTACTTGTCGGGTCCTGATTTCCTTCTCTTGTTCTGCTCTGTTGATGGATCAATGAATGGCTGAGTTAGCTGAAGCACAAAGGTACCTGGTTCCACAGGTAGCTTGAGGACAGTGCGCTTCGATAGGTAATCGGCAATATCATTCTCCATTCGGGGAACGTATTCAGCCTGGATACCGTTGAAATGCTCTGTCGGATCACGGGTTCCGGCAGACCCTTAAGATTCGAACTCTGTGGTGCGCGCGGAGATTATGCCCTCTACCTCTCCGTCTCGCAAGGATCTAAACTAACGAGCAAACAGCACAAGAGACATAGGGTTTATACTAGTTCGGGCCACCATTGTGGTGTAATACCCTACTCTAGTTTGTGGTGGGTGGATTGCCTCTTGGGCTGATGAGGATGAACAGTACAAGGAAGAACAGCCTCGCGAGGGTCTGTTCTTGGCTGGGGGATGAACTGCTGGGGGAGTTCAATCGCCCTTCTCACTCTCTGGGTGTGTTGCTAGCTCTGTTCGTGTATCGATCTCTATATGTCAAGATGCCTCTACCCTGGGGGTGGCTAGTCCTATTTATAGGCTAAGGCCCTGGGCCTCTTCCCAAATATTTGAGCGGGAAGGGCGCCAACAATCGGCCAATTCGAAGGGGAACATCTGGTACACTTATCCTGACTAAAGTTGGTCTTCGCCTGCCAAAGGCCGTGTGGTGACGCCGTTCTGGGCTCCATGGTGACCTCCTTCCCACCGTTGGGCTGGTCTTGGTCTTGTTGCACCGAAATGGGTGCCTTTGCTTGATCCCCTCACCTGCGCTTGCCCCCTTTGCACCAAAGAGGAAAGGGGAACGCTGCACGGGCCGGCGCCCGCCTGGCATCCTCGATCGTCATGGCTTGCGTCATGGGCACCTCGCAAGGTACCCCGCCTTGATCTCTCCGCCTCCTCGCGAGCCAGCCTGAGGAGGCCGCGCCTGAGGAAGCGCCGTGTCGTCCTCCCCGCGAGGCTTGGCCCCTCGCGAGGGTCTTGAGTCTTATGTTGATGAAGATGGGCCACGCTGGGCCCCCATTTGAGCCACGCCGCAGGCCGCAGGCAGGCAAGTCTTGGGACCCCCGTTCCCGGAACGCCGACAGTAGCCCCCGGGCCCAAGGCGCGCATGGACTTGGCTGTGCCGAGAGGCGAAAGGGCAAGGGCGAAGCGCCACGGGCCCTAACAGCCTGCGGCCTTGGGCGCCGCGTGGCGGTTGATTGGACGTGGGCGTCTCCACTTCCCCACGACGCCTTGGCAACTGTGTGACTTGACTAGTCCCTGCGTGCGTAGATACGGGTCATTATTACTTACGATCGTGGTGCTCGACGGTTGGCCTCTTCACGCTATAAGTACGAGGCCGCATAAGCTCCGCCAGTTCGCCCCTTCCCGCTTCTCTTCTTCTTCCTCTCCTTTGCCGCCCGCCGCTCGCATGGCTCCGAAGAGGTTCTCTGCCGCAGAGAAGGGGAAGGCTAGTCGGGCGGGGCCCGACTCCCCTCCGGCCAAGCGCGGCCGGGGTCGTCCCCGCAAGCATGCCGCGGTCCCCGCCATGGCTCCCCGTGGCCACAGGGACGGTTCTTCGCATGGTGGTGAGCGCTCGGCTGCCAAAGGGAGGCAGGCTGTGGCTGCGCGGCCCCCCAGGCCACGCTTTCGCTCGGCGGAGGTGCTGCCGGAGTTCGTCGTGTGGGTGGAGGACCCGAGCAACACCTGGCTCCAGCTCCCTCGCTTCTTCATCAGCGAGCTGCCGGCCAGCGCCCGGTGCGGCTTCTGGCTTCAGGCTAACGGTTGCTGCAGCAGGGCCTCCTGGGTTTCGCTCGAGGTCTCCCCTTCTGGGAAAGGGTCCCTGACCCGCGGCTGGCAAACGTTTGCCCGCGCGCGCGGCCTGGGCCAGCGGTGCACCCTGCACTTCAAGTTCGACGGCGACGGCACCCTCTATGTGAGGGTGTTTGGGGAAGATGGTCGCCGCGTAGGATGCTGTCCCGAGGGCGACGACCGTGGCCAGGGGCCTCGCTCCGACGATGATGGAGGAGACAGCGCCCGCTCCGATGGCGGCGCCCGATGCTCCCCAAGCTCCACCAACTCTTCTTCGGGCGGCTCCTCCAGCGGTGGCCGCAGCCAGCCCCCTCGCCGTCGCGCTTGCTTGGGGGGTGGCTGTTCATCCGCCCGTCGCTGCGCCCCGGTGAAGCGCGAGAGGGAGTCCGCCTGAGCTTCGGAGGCATCCCGTGTCGCCTCTGCGGGCCGATGTGAGGCGGGCCGCGCCGGGCTCGCCCTTTTCTTTTCCTTTTGCTCCCTTGACTTTGTTGTTGCGCTTCTCAACTATTTGCCCTCGCGTAGGTAGTTTGCGGCCCCAGCCGGGGGGCGACCGACCCAGGCCCTGTGAGCGTGTCGCGGTGCCCGAGGGGCACGGACTAGAGGGGTGCTCCTATAGAGAGGCTGGGCCGTGAAACCTTTAAGCGGCTAGAGCAAAAACGCTCGCGAGGGCGTTCGAGTTCCGTCCCTCGCGAGGCCTTTCATGAGAAAAATCAAAACGAGGAGCGAAAATCGACGAACCACAAATCAACAACGGCGATACTTTCGATAAGACTTCGGATGCATGTAAACACGTCAAATGCGGAAAGCAAATGAAAAAGCCGCGTCCGGCACCTAGTCTAGTCTTCGACATCTTCTCACCAGCGCGGAGCTAAGTGCTGCCATTGCGCGTGGGAGGGAGCCCCAGGTCCTGAGGCCGGCGCTCCTGAGACTCCGGGGCGTGTACAGCCCCACTCATTATTACGTGAGAGTGTCACGGGGCGGTGAGCATCACAGGCATTGGCCTTCTTCACAGGCTCCGGGCCTTTCTCCTTAAAGGTAATAAGCTTCATAGGCACTCGCCTTCTTCACAGGCTCTAGGCCTTTTCCAAAAAGAGATGAGCTTCACAGGCGTTCGCCTTCTTCACAGGCTCTGGGCCTTCTCCAAAAGAGATGATCTTCATAGGCGTTCGCCTTCTTCACAGGCTCTGGGCCTTTTCCAAAAAGAGATGATCTTCACAGGCGTTCGCCTTCTTCACAGGCTCTGGGCCTTCTCCAAAAGGGATGATCTTCACAGGCGTTCGCCTTCTTCATAGGCTCTAGGCCTTCTCCAAAAGGGATGATCTTCACAGGCGTTCGCCTTCTTCACATGCTCTGGGCCTTTTAGGGGTAGAACCTCCGGAGGTGCTGGATGTTCCACGCGTTCTGGATTGGCTCCCCCTCTTGAGTCTCCAAGCGCACGGAGCCTGGCCTGGAAACATGAACAACCTTGAATGGGCCCTCCCACATGGGAGAGAGCTTGTGCAGCCCCTCCCTGGAGAGGACCCGCCTGAGTACGAGGTCTCCTACCTCGAGGGTCCTGGGCGGATGTTGCGGCAGTGATATCGCCATAGCGCCTGTTGGTACCTCGCCGCTCGCAGCGCGGCTTCCCGGCGGGGTTCCTCCCCCAGCACGAGGTCCATCCCCCACATGGCGTCCTGCTGCGCCTCGTCGAACGCCAGGACCCGTGCGGAGCGACGCCTGACCTCGTGAGGAAGGACTGCTTCGGCTCCATAGACCAGGAAGAACGGGGTCTCCCCGGTTGGTTTGGTCGCGGTGGTGCGGATGGACCACAGCACGGATTGGAGCTCGTCGTACCAGCCCCTGCCACAGGCCTCCAGCTTCTTCTTGAACGTTCTGGTCTTGAGGCCTCTCAGGACCTCCGCGTTGGCTCGTTCGGCCTGCCCATTGCTTCGCGGGTGCGCCACCAAAGCGTAGCATATCTGCGTCCCAAGGTTACCACAGTATGTTTTGAAGAGATTACTGGTGAACTACGAACCGTTGTCTGTGATGATGCGGTTCGGCACCCCGAACCGGCTCACGATACCCCTAATGAACTTGACCGCGGAGCCCGCGGGGATGGTACGGACAGCCTCCACCTCTGCCCACTTGGTGAACTTGTCAATGGCTACGTAGAGGTAATGGTAGCCCCCTGGCGCCTGAGGGAACGGGCCCAGGATATCCAACCCCCAAACTGCGAATGGCCACGAGAGGGGTATAGTCTGCAGGCCCCCCGCTGGTTGATGGATCTGCCTGGAATGGAACTGGCAGGCCTCACAAGCCTTCACCAATTCGATTGCGTCGTTGAGCGCGGTGGGCCAATAGAACCCACCTAGGAATGCCTTGCCGACGAGGGTCCGTGATGATGAGTGGTGTCCGCAGTCTCCACCGTGTATGTCTTCCAGTAGTTCCTTTCCTTGCTCCCTGGAGATGCAGCGCAGAGATACATCGTTTGGTCGCTTCCGGTAAAGTTCTCCATCTCTGATGCAGTATGTCGTGGCCTGTCGCGCCACACGTTCTGCTTCCTCTTCCTTTTCCGGTAGGGCCCCTTGTGTTAGATAACTCCGGAGTTCTGTGATCCAGCACTCCTCCTGAGGTTCCATCGTCAGGAGCAGGCGTGCTCCTGAGGTCGGCCCACATACCGGGGCTCCCGAGGCTGGCGGCTGGGGGAGCTCCTCTCGAGGCTGAGCCGTGTTTGATAACGTCGGCTGTGCTGAAGCTTTGAAGAGCCGCTCCTCGAAGACGTCGGGTTCCCGCGGCAACCGCCTGGATGCCCGTCTGGCTATGTCGTCAGCTTCCTAATTGGTGCCACGGGGCACGTGCTTCAACTCCAGCCCCCAGAACTGGTTTTCCATCCTGCGGACCTCCGCCAGGTAAGCCTCCATATGCTCGTCCTTCGGCTCGCACACCTTGTTGGAGAAATTGACTAGGAGCTGCGAGTCGCCCTTGACGGTGAGGCGCTTCACTCCCAGGGCCACTGCGGCCCTCAGCCCGGCTATCAGTCCCTCATACTCTGCTATGTTGTTGGACACCTTTTCACCTTGCTGGAAACAGAGCTGTACAGCATAATAGAGCTTATCCTCAGTGGGTGATATCAGCACCGCACCAGCCCCCGCGCCGTGCCTGGAGAACGCCCCATCGAAGTACATAACCCAGCCTTCCGGCGCCTCACTTCCTGGGGAGAGGGACCGATCCTCGTCGCCCTTGAGGCCTGGTGCCTCCGCCCATTCTGCCACGAAATCCGCCAATGTTGCTCCTTTGATGACCCTGGTTGTGCTGAACTCGAGCTGAAACGCCTGCAGCTCTATATTCCACTCGGCGACCCTTCCGGCCGAGTTAGGGCTCCTGAGCACTCTCTCCAGGGGGTACGGTGAGACGACCTTGATGGGGTGAGCTTGGAAGTAGTGACGCAGCTTGCGCGAGGCTACCAGTAGCGCGAGTAGGAGCTTCTGAGGCATTGGGTACCGTGCCCTCGCGTCCCTTAGCACCGTGCTAACAAAGTAGACCGGGTGCTCAACAAGGCTGAGAGTATCTTGGGTCGCGGCGCCCTCGGGAGGTAAGGGCACCTCATGAGATGACGTGGCCTCAGGAGGTGAACCATCTGGGCATGCAGCCTCCCTGTCTCCGGTGCGTTCTTCGGTAGCTGACCCTCTTCATCTGTGGTTGTGGCTTCCACGGGCTTTCCTTGTTCCCGTTTTGTCTTGCCTCGGGTTGTCGCTGCAGTCCTGACCTGGCGCTCCTCCCTAACCGCAACCAGGGTTGCGCTGGCGGAGTAGGGAGTGGCGGCGAGGTAAAGCAGCAGGGGCTCTTGAGGGTGCGGAGCCACCATGACTGGGGGACTGGTCAGGTACCTCTTGAGATCTTGAAACGCCTTATCTGCCTCTTCAATCCATTCAAAGGGCCCCTTTTTCTTCATCACTTGAAAGAAAGGCAGCGCTCGCTCCCCCAATTTGGAGATGAAGCGCCCTAGCGAGGTCACGCGCCCAGTGAGCTTCTGCATTTCTCTGAGGGTCTTTGGCGGGCTCATGTCCTCGACCGCCTTGACCTTCTCTGGGTTAGCCTCGATGCCACGGTGGGACATGAGGAAGCCCAAGAGCTTGCCTGAGGGTACCCCGAACACACATTTCTCTGGGTTGAGTCGCAGGTTTACTGTGTCGAGGCTCGCGAAGGTCTCCTCCAGGTCTTGTATCAGGGTCTTGGCCTCCCGAGATTTCACCACAATGTCATCAACGTAGGCTCCGACATTCTTCCCGAGTTGCGGGCCCAAGGTGATGTGCATCAGCCGCTGAAAAGTCGCCCCTGCGTTACGCAGTCCAAATGGCATGCATGTATAGCAGTATACCCCGCACGGGGTCAAGAAGGCGGTCTTCTCAACGTCTTCTACCGCCATCTTGATCTGGTGATATCCGGAGAAGGCATCCAAGAAGCACAGCAGGTCGCACTCGGCGGTGGAATCGACGATCTGGTCGATGCGGGGGAGCGGAAACGGATCTTGCGGGCATGCCTTGTTGAGATTGGTGAAGTCGACACACATGCGTTCCTTCCCCCCTTTCTTGGGCACAACGACAGGGTTGGCCAACCAATCCGGGTATCGGACCTCGCGAATGACCCCAGCGGATTCTAACTTGCGGGTCTCTTGGACGATGAAGGCCTGCTTCTCTACGGACTGCCGCCTGGCCTTCTGCTTCACGGGGCGCACATTTGGGCACACATTGAGGTGATGCTCGATGACGCTCCTGAGGATCCCTGCCAACTGATCGGGCTCCCAAGAAAACACCTTCTTATTTGCGCGCAGGAACCTGACCAATGCCTCTTCCTGCTCAGGCTCAAGGTTGGCGCCTATGGTGAAAGTGGCACTGAAGGACCCGTCCTCGTCGACAGGTATCTGATTGGTTTCTGCCTTGTCCTGGGTGAACAACTGCTTCTTCTTGGTGGCAGCAGCCCCCTTGGGCTCTGGGGTCCCCACGTCGGCGGGATGTGCCGATGCCGCCGTCTTGAAGGCGAGCTTGAATACTCGCAGGGCGTCCCCGGTGTCTCCGTGCACGGTGAGGGTACCGTTGCTCCCGGGCATCTTCATGAGGTTGTACGCCGGATGCGTGGCGGCCATGAACTAAGCCAGTGCCGGGTAGCCAAGGATGGCATTGTAAGGGAGGCCGATGGGGGCGATGTCGAAGTCGACCATCTCCGTGCGGAAGTTGTCGTAGGTGCCGAAGGTTACTGGGAGCCGGATCTGTCCCAAGGAGTCGGATGATCCGCCCCCGACGCCCGAGAAAGATCGGCTGGGTTGCAGCCGCTCCCGGGGTATGCAGAGAAGGTTGAAGGTCTCGACCGAAAGCACACTGAGGCCCGCGCCGCCGTCGACGAGGTTTCTGGTGACGGCCACCTGGCAGATGGTGGGGGTGCACAACAGGGGGAGCGCGCCCGAGCCGGCCAAGTTAGCGGGGTGGTCCTCCGAGCTGAAGGTCAGACCGACCTCGTGCGCCCCCTGGTCCGGGGGAGCCCCCTGCCGTGCGGAAACGGCGCTGACCCGGCGGGCAAACGGCTTGACGTGGCGGCTCGTGGGCGGCGCCTGCGAGCCGCCCAGGAGGGCCGCAACGACCGGACGCGTTGATGTCATGGTGCGGTCGCCCTGTCGCATAGGCGGATGCTAGGGTGGTGCTTGCCGCTCGTTTCCCGCTGGGCCGGTGGCGGTGTTGAGGGCGGGCGACGGGGGACGGCGAGAACGCCCACCGGCGAGGGCCGCTGGCGCGACGCGAGCTCGATGGGCGCCGTACATGGATGCGGCAGCCGGAGGAGGACAGAGCGGTGGAAGGCAGATTCCGGCGCACCCCTACCTGGCGCGCCAAATGTCGGATCACGGGTTCCGGCAGACCCTTAAGGTTCGAACTCTGGGGTGCGCGCGGAGATTATGCCCTCTACCTCTCCGTCTCGCAAGGATCTAAACTACCGAACGAACAGCACAAGAGACACAGGGTTTATACTAGTTCGGGCCACCATTGTTGTGTAATACCCTACTCTAGTTTGTGGTGGGTGGATTGCCTCTAAGGCTGATGAGGATGAACAGTACAAGGAAGAACAGCCTCGCGAGGGTCTGTTCTTGGCTGGGGGATGAACTGTTGGGGGAGTTCAATCGCCCTTCTCACTCTCTGGGTGTGTTGCTAGCTCTGTTCGTGTATCGATCTCTAGATGTCAAGATGGCTCTACCCTGGGGGTGGCTAGTCCTATTTATAGGCTAAGGCCCTGGGCCTCTTCCCAAATATTTGAGCAGGAAGGGCGCCAACAATCGGCCAATTCGAAGGGGAACATCTGGTACACTTATCCTGACTAAAGTTGGTCTTCGCCTGCCAAAGGCCCTGTGGTGACGCCCTTCTGGGCTCCATGGTGACCTCCTTCCCACCGTTGGGCTGGTCTTGGTCTTGTTGCACCGAAATGGATGCCTTTGCTTGATCCCCTTGCCTACGCTTGCCCCCTTTGCACCAAAGAGGAAAGGGGAACGCTGCGCGGGCTGGCGCCCGCCTGGCATCCTCGATCGTCATGGCTTGCGTCATGGGCACCTCGCGAGGTACCCTGCCTTGATCTCTCCGCCTCCTCGCGAGCCAGCCTGAGGAGGCCGCGCCTGAGGAAGCGCCGTGTCGTCCGCCCCGCGAGGCTTGGCCCCTCGCGAGGGTCTTGAGTCTTGTGTTGATGAAGATGGGCCACGCTGGGCCCCCATTTGAGCCACGCCGAAGGCCGCAGGCAGGCAAGTCTGGGGACCCCCGTTCCCAGAACGCCGACACGCTCTTCCAGCTTTCTCACTTCATCAACGTAGGCCTTCATCAACGGGCTCTGGTAATCCTTATTGACTTGCTTGACGACAAGCTGCGAGTCGCCCCTGACGATGAGCTTTTTGATTCCGAGGTCCGCCGCGATCCTAAGATAGGCAAGCAGCCCTTTGCATTCCGCCGTGTTGTTTGTTGACGCCTCCTTGGGGAAGTGCATCTGGATCATGTAGTTGAGGTGCTCTCCGGTGGGGGCGACGAGCAGTACGCCAGCCCCGGCACCCTGGAGGGAGAAAGCCCCATCAAAGTACATAATCCAATCACAACTTGCCGCTTGCCGGGGAGAGCAGTCTCTTGGGCTTCTTCGTCAGGTGTGGCGGTCCATTCTGCAATGAACTCTGCTAGGACTCGGCTCTGGATCGTCGAAGTTCTTTCAAACTTGAGGCCAAAGCTGGACAGCTCTAGTGCCCATTCCATAATCCTCCCCGTCGCATCTGGGTTGTGCAATATCCGCTGCAGAGGGAGGCGAGTGATGACAGTGATCTCGTGTGCCTGGAAGTAGTGACGCAGCTTCCTCGAGGCCATGAGGAGGCCGAAGAGCAGTTTCTGCACACCGGAGTACCTCGACCTAGCCCCCTGCAAGAGGGAGCTAACGAAGTAGACCGGGCGCTGCATCACTTCCTTCTTTGGCGGCACCTCGACCAACTGTGTTGGCTCCGCACTGGTGGCGTCGGGCTCTGTTGCTGCCATTACCTCGTCGTCGACATCCCTCTGCACCACTAGTGCGGCGCTGACCACTTGGTTCGTTGCCGCTAAGTGTAGCAGCAACGGCTCCTGGGGCCTGGGCGCAACTAGTGTTGGTGCGGAGGAGAGGTACTTCTTCAAGTCTTGCAATGCCGCTTCGGCTTCTGGTGTCCACTCCACCGGGCCCGCCTTTTTCAGGATCTTGAAAAAGGGAAGGGCGCGCTCTGCGGACTTGGATATGAACCTGCCAAGGGCAGCGACGCAACCAGCGAGCCGGCGCACATCCTTGATTCGCTTGGGTGCTTCAATCTACTCTCCCCCCTACCTGGCGCGCCAAAGATGTCGGTGGGAAACGACACCTATGGGATCACGAGGATCCCTTTCTGCGGTTGCGGGGCGCGGGGGCCGTGAGAAGAGCGGATCGAGCAAGCAGTACATGATTCCTTTACCCAGGTTCGGGCCGCGAAGATGCGTAAAACCCTACTCCTGCTTTGGTGGATTATATGTTTATGTTCTTGAGCTAGCTATGGGGCGTGAGGAGCTCCAAAAAGCCGAATCCTCTTACTGGTCGCCTGGGGCCTCCTTTTATAGGGAAAGGGGCTGCCACAGTGGCACACAGGAGGTGGAAAGGGTACAGTGATGCGAGGTTATCCCTCGCATTACATGACAAGGTGCATTTAATGCGCCTTGCTTAGGTGTCCTTGCTTTATCGGGGGTGGGGGAGAGCCTTGTCTCGTCCGTCGCCGCTCTCTTCCGCGTCAACACGCGCCCTGGCCAGCGGTGCTTGCGATGCCATTTAGGCGGGCAGGCAGCTGAGGTGGCGCAGCGGTGGGTCTCCACGAGGATCTGCATGCCGCCACGCAGGTGCCTACCCAGCTGGTTGGGTCGGCAGCTGCATGCGAACGGTGGTGGAGGCGTGACTGGTGCGGGTCCGATGGTGGCCCCACGGGTGTCCTTGGCAAGGGCCTTGTCGCGGCCCCGGTAAGGGTCTTGTCGGGGTCCCGACAAGGGTCTTGGCGTGGCGCCTGCTGCCATCCCCGGCAAGGCTCTTGCCGGGGGCCTTGTGGTTTTCCTTGGCTGGGATCCGGCCAAGGATTATCATCTTCTAAAGTGTGCATCTGATCTTGAATGTCTTCACAAAGATCTGCATACCATCACGGGGATGCCTCCTGAATCCTTGCCCCATGGGGGCAGTGGACTCAAGGGTGACCCGCTCCGTAGGTGTGGGGCGAGCTGCCACGGCAAGGGTCTTGCCGGGTTTGCAAAAACCGCCTCCCAGCAAGGATCTTGCCGGGGGGCCCCGCTTCGCCCCCTTTGCTCTTTGTGGTCTTGGTCTTGGCGTCGTTCTGCTCCTCTTTGGCTTCGGCCTTACCTTGGTTCTACCTCCATTGCCGGGCTCGGTGCGGCGGCGCCCGTGGCTCAGACTGCCCGTGCACAGTCATAGGGGTACAAAAAGTGTACCCCTCTTTTTGTACACCGATAGAACCTAACCGTGAAGCTACCACGGAAGAGTTGAAGATGTTGCAATACAACGCTCAAGCTTGTGACATCCTCTTCAACGGATTGTGCCCCGAAGAATTCAACAAAATCAGTCGTCTTGGGAATGCAAAGGAAATTTGGGATACCTTGATTGATATGCACTAAGGTACCGACTCCGTCAAGGAATCCAAATTGGATGTGCTCCAAAGTCAACTTGACAAGTTCAAAATGAAGGATGGTGAAGGTGTCGCTGAAATGTACTCTAGGCTTGCTCTTATCACAAATGAGATTGCCGACTTAGGGAGTGAAGAGATGACCGATAGATTCATCATCAAGAAGATTCTAAGAGCCTTGGATGGAAGATATGATACCGTGTGCACATTGATCCAAATGATGCCAAATTACAAAGATCTCAAGCCAACGGAAGTCATCGGAAGAATTGTTGCTCTTGAGATGTCACTCAAGGATAAAGAGGAACTTCACAACAAATCAAGTGGTGCTTAGAAAGCCTCATGTGAAATCCCCACATCATCAAGTGAGAAAAAAACCTTCAATGAAGAATTGAGCTTAATGGTGAAGAACTTCAACAAGCTCTACAAGAGTAGAAGCAAAGAGAAAAGCTCCAAGTCAAGGTCCTACAATGACAAAAGAACTTCTAGTCGAGAGCGAAACTGCTACAATTGTGGAAGGCCCGGACACTATTCCAATGAGTGTACGGCTCCCAACAAGAGAAGAGAAGATTCTCCTAAGAGAAGAAGTAAAAGAGAAGAATCACCATCTAGAGAAAGAAGGAGTAGAGATGATCTTTATGAACGAAGACCCTCACGGAGAAGCAAGGATTCGGAAAGAAAGGACAAATCATCAAGGAGCTACACAAAACGAAGACATCAAGCTCATGTTGGTGAATGGGTATCCGGTTCCGACTCCGACAACCACTCCGAGAGAAGCTATCATTCCGACTCCGAATATACTCAAGATGAAGGTGTTGCCGGTCTAGCTCTTGTGACAACCAACTCCTACGACATATTTGACTCACCAAATGAAGGAGTTGGAACATGCTTTATGGCTAAAGGACCAAAGGTATCACACCCCGAGTATGTTGATTTCAATAGTGATGAAGATGACTTGTTAGGTGATGATGATTTACTTGTTGACAACTCTAGTGATGAATACTATGATGAAACGTCAATTGATCATTCTAATCAAGATAAAACGAATGACAATGATAAGGAGAAGATTGAGTCTCTAACTAAAGAACTAAACACTCTTAAGTTAGCTCATGAAACTATCTTAGGAGATCATCGAGAACTATTAAGGACTCATGAGAAATTACGCTTTGAAAAGCTCAACCTTGAGCAAGAGCATGAGTTCTTAAAAGCAATCAATGATGATCTTCGTAAGAAAAGTTCTTCTTACATTGCCAAGCGTTTACTGTTATCCACTTACATGTCTCAAGTCAAGTCTAGTAACAAGAACAAGAATGATTCTTCCTCTAGTAGTAACAATGATCTAGCTAAATCTAATATTGTTGCTTCTAGTAGTTCCTTTGATTCCACTAATGATTCTCTTAGCCAAGTTACACTTGAGCAAGAAAATAGCTTATTGAAGGGAATTATAGAGAAAGGTGTTTACAAGAGCCTTGCCGGAAGTAAGCAATTCGAAGAAATTGTACGCAAGCAAGGAAGACACCGGAAGAATCAAGGTGTTGGTTTTGAACGAAAGTTCAATGCCAATGGATTTGAGTGGGAAGAAGATCAATACCCCAAGACGAAGTTTGTTCCTCAACAAGAGAAGTATGATCCTACTTCTTTCAAAGGGACACAGGCTCAAGATGATCTTCCACTACTAGACCACAAGCAAAAAGGCAAGGACAAGCTTCCAGAGGAAATTGATGCATTTGAAGAAGCTCCCAAGGCCTTGGTCAAATTGGTTCCTAAGACTACTTCAAGTTCCACTTCATCAAGTACAACTACAACTCCGAGGATTCCCATCAAGATGGTGTGGATCCAGAAGAAGAAGAACTAGAGAGTTCTTGAGGGTGACTCTGCCAACATATTTCACTCTTATCATCTTGGCAAGAACAAGTGCAATCAACTTCCACATCTTGCACTAGTTCAAGGAGTCACAAACACTCTTGTTGGTACGACAAGGGACAAGGTAACCTAAAAGCTTTCATAGATATCATCTTGTTTGTGCATCACTCTATGTCTATGGATATCCTTGTTCGTTCCTTGTGGGACTAACCCGTGTAGGTATTGAGAGTGCAACTCACTCCAATGGATAGCTTCAAATGATCTACATCAACATTGAGCATCCACATCCTCAACATCTACATGAAGTCATCATCGACAAAACCCGAGGTTAGTTCATCCCTCTTAAGGGGCATCACACATCTAGGGGGAGCTTTACTCAAAAATTGAGCCAAAGCAACTCTAAAGATGTGAACACAACAATACTTTGTGTAAAAGTGGTAACCCCATTTGCGCTTAAACGATGAGTATGACCTATGATCAAATGTTCTCATTTGACTCCTAAGTCAATATACTCATATATAGATGACCTAGTCATTGCATATTGCTTGATAGATGCTAGAATTAGTTGTGCATGCTTTGCCACATATTTCTATTGCCATTCTATTGTGTGAGCATGTTGGTCGCATATTTCACTCATTCGAGGACGTCCACTTGTTGTTTTGATTGATTGGTTTCTTTTCTTTGGCCAAGTGGATGGACAAGAATGCCTAAGAACCTTCTCTAGCTATCTATGCTCTTCTCGTCTCAAACTCTATTCATGCTACATCACAAAATTTGATCAAGTCAGATTCGAACCACTCTATGTGAGGAGCACTCGGAGGCCCCGATTCGTCATAGACTTAAACTTCCAAAACTTCTTTGTGTATTTCGGTCTGACCGATTCCTCCATTTTGGTCATACCGAGATCACTAAGTCGATCTAGGTTTTCAATCTTGGTGCAACCGATTTGAACTTTTCGGTCCCACCGAGTTGCTGTAACTGTCAACAGTTATGCATCTCGGTGCGACCGAGTTGTTCCACTCGGTCACACCGACAGGGTCGGTCTATATATACCCACGGGCAAAATTTTGGAAATTTCTCCGAAACCACTTCGCACGCGCATAGCTCGCTCTGCCTCCTGGGTCTCCGGATCGTCCTCCTTGTCGCCAGCCGCCTCCTGTCGCTGGTCTCCGTCACCATCAACGAAATTCTCCTCCGCCATTGCCACCGTAGAGAGTTCATCGCTGAACTAGGGTATGGACTCCATCACAGTGCTATCCCCGTCCGATTCCTAGCACATTGTGTTCATTTTGATTCTTGCCACGATTGAAACGCCTCTATCCAGTCAAAACACTCCATAGATTAGAGCTGAATCAAATATTTAGGGTTAGGTTTCCGCCGAAACCATCTCGGACCCACCGGGTTGCAGAATTCGGTTCCACCGATTCGGCCAAGGCCATTGCACATGTGGTTCTCGGTCTGACCGAGAATTGCAAATCGGTGTGACCGAGTTTAGGACTTTGTGAAACCCTAGCAGTCTCGGTGCCACCGAACTGTGGCTCGGTCTGACCGAGTTCACTAGTTTTGGTTCCAACAGCTACTTCGTTATCACCGAGTTTGCAAATCGGTTGATCCGAAATGCTTTCTGTGGAAAACTAAAACTAAGTTTTTGACTCATTCTTTTGCAAAAATCTCTTTATTTTGTGATGCTCATCCACTCTATCTCATATACAATCTATTCACAGGGTCTGCAGTCAGTGTTTGCAACATGTCTGACCAAAGTGACAGCCAGAACAAGGCAGAGGAGCAGGTTCACTTGAGCGAGGGCACTAGTCCCTCTAGCAGCTCAGATGAGGGTAGCAGAAGCACCCCAAGCAACTTGCCAGAGGCTGCCACTAGAGCAAGCAAGAAAAGGACTTCAGAGTCTGAAGATGAAGATTATGTGGCAGAGGAAGAGGAAGCCACTTCAAATAAGAAAGTGCTCAAGAAGGAATATGGCTCAGCTGCAGCCACAAAGCCAGGTATGCAGAAGAAGGCACCTGCAAGGAGAGTTCCCACTTCCAAACCTAGGAAGGTTGCTACTGGAGAAACCATAAAGTTTACCATGGAGTCAGAAAAGGAAGCTGTTGGCCTAGATAAAAAGAAAAAGAGAGTCAGAACCACTACTGCCAGAGTTCTTGGCAAACCCTCTATGAGGGGAGATTCAGAAGAAGAAGAAGAGGAAGAGGTTGTTGCAAAAGCACCCAAGGCACAAAAGCTAATGGGTGATGCTATAAGGACAGGGGCTACATCTTCAAAGCCCAAAGAAGCACCCAAAGCTGCCTCCAAGCCCAAGAGTGCACCCAAGAGGAATACCAGGAACATATCTGCTGCTGAGAAGAACAAGGCCCCAGTGCCTGAAGTTGCTGCTGATGAAGAAGATGAAGAGCATGTTCTGAGAAAGCTCAAAACCAAGATTCCAGACCACAATGATGCTCATCTTGTGCCTGAGAACATGAAGCTCAGAAGAGACTCAGGGCTGAGGAAATGGAGAGAGACAGATCCATATGCTACAAGGAGAAGGACTGCTGTTGATTACAGGTTACACACAAAGGAACAGCAAGACTTCTATGAGACAGTGCTGCTGGACAAGAAACCCATAGTGTGTGATATGAGGTGGGTTGACTGGACCTACATGAAGGAAAATGAAGAACACTATCCTGGAGTGTATGACAGCTTCAATGCTTGTGGAGTTGCAGACTTTGTTGGGCAGAAGCTCACAAAGTGGAATGACGAGCTCATAATGCAATTCTACTCCACAGCACATTTCTATCCAAATGGCAGGATAGTTTGGATGTCTGAAGGTACTAGGTACCACTCAACTATTGAGGAATGGGCCAATCTGATCAATGCCCCAAAGGAAGAAGAAGATGACTTGGATGTCTATGCCAAGAAGAAGATGGATCACAATTCCATGTCAAACATGTATAAGGAGATCCCAGACAAAGCACTTGAGACATTCAAGTTTGGATCAGTCCATTTTCTTTTGTCAGGGCTGCCTACAATCAACTGGATCCTAAGGCATAATCTTCTGCCCAAGTCAGGTGACCACAACATGATCAGAGGGCATGCAATTAACTTGCTACACATATTTGATGTGCCACAGAAGTTCAAAGTCATGAGCCTCATTGTTGAGACTATCAAGAGGACATCAGCTGATCAAAAGAGAAGTTGTGGATATGCCCCACATATTCAGGAGTTGATTAACTCGAAGATGGGCACAGGCACATACCTGTTGGATAAGGAACACTTGCCCATTCATCCAAATTTCGAGGACAATCAAGTTGTAATGAATGAGAATGAACCATCATCAATACAAGCTCAAGCAAAGAAGGAGAAGGCAAAGATGGAGAAAGCTGCCAAGATGCCAACTCACGAGGAGGCATCTGAGTACTTTCTGAAGAGCAAGCAGGAGCAGCTTGGTTATGTGATAGCATCAACTCTGAGGATTGAGAAAGGACTGGCCACCCTGACTCGAAACCAAGAGAGCTTGGAAAGAATCATGGAACAAAAGTTCTATGACTTAGATGTGAAAGTAACTGAGATTCAGTCTGTTGTGGAGCAGTTACAGGATGACATGCAGGAGAGGAAGGGCAGGACAACCACTGATGCATTTTCTAGAGTGCCTAGAGCTCAGAGATCATCTGCAGTGCCAGTTTCTGACACCAGAGCCACTACTTCTGCACCAGCTACAACTTCAGTGCCACCAGCTCCAGCATCTACACCAGCTCCATCTCCGTCTTCTTCAACTGAAGCCTTCGTCCTTGGCGTTATCCGGACTCCACCACCTGAAGACCAAGCTTGAGAGTTGTTTATTGCTATGCATTTTCTATGAACTTTTTGGTAACTTGTTGCCAAAGGGGGAGAAAAATGTATAGATCATAGGCTGAGAGAGAGAGAGAGTCTGTTGCTTTTGTTCTCTCTTGTCTTCGTGGTTGATACTTTGTTTGATTTTGATTGCTTGAGAAACTATGCTTGTTTGTGAGACATTGATGATCATGTGGTTGATCATAAGCTACACTTATGCTTGTTGGATGATACTATCATTATCTCTGTTTGATCATTCACTTTGCTTGGTGATGAGTGCATGTATTTAAATCTTATCATTTTGAGCGCTCCACCAAGATGTATGTGACATGGAAGAGTAACCCATGATCCTAACTCACTGTGCATTTGCAGTCCAAAGCAAATCTTAAGATATGCACAAATTTAGGGGGAGTCCTTGCTTTTCACATACTTCTCAAAGCGACAATATCTTTCACTCTTATTATCATTTGTCGAAGCTTTGATCTATATGTTGTCATCAATTACCAAAAAGGGGGAGATTGAAAGTGCAACTATCCCTGGGTGGTTTTGGTAATTCCTAGCAACATATAGCTCTTTGAGCTAATATTATTCAAGAGTAATATTTCAGGAAAAGCTCAATGAATGGCATGGCATGGATGAGGAAAGTGGATCCCTCAAAATTCTAAGGACAAAAAGAATTGTCTCAAGCTTCAAGATCAAGACTCTACATTTTATATTTTAGTGATCCAAGATCACATTGAGTCCATAGGAAAAGCCAATACTATCAAGTAGGGATGAGGTGTTGCTTAATGAGTTTTTTGCTTCATGTGCTCAGTGATATGCTCCAAAACCCTCAACTACCTTCCCACATCCACATATGACCTAAACCAAAAGTCAAACTCGGCCCCACCAATTCTTTCTATCCGGAGCCACCGAGTTTCAAATGTCATAGCCACTGCCACAAAACCTAGGCAAATCGGTCTCACCGATAGGGATCTTGGTCTCACCGAGATGGGATTGCAATCTCTGTGTTTCCCTTCATAATGTTTCGGTCTAACCGAAGTGAGCGATCGGTCCCACCGAGATTGCAATGTAAACTCTCTGTTTCCCTTTCGTAACATTTCGGTCTCACCGAAAAGAGCGAACCGGTCCCACCGAGTTTACCTGACCAACTCTTTGGTTAGCTTATTACCAAAATCAGTCCCACCGAGTTTGTGTAATCGGTCACACCGAGATTACGTTATGCCTGAACCCTAACCATATCAGTCGTACCGAGTTGCATCTCAGTCTCACCGAAAATCCTAACGGTCACTAGGTTTGTTGAATCGGTCCGACCGAGTTTAACTATTCAGTCCCACCGAGTTTGGCAAATTGTGTGTAACGGTTAGATTTTGTGTGAAGGCTATATATACACATCCACCCACTCTTCATTCGAGGAGAAAGCCATCAAAACACATCTACACTTCCAATACACATGTTCTGAGAGAGAACCACCTACACTTGTGTTGAGGTCAAGATATTCCATTCCTACCATATGAATCTTGATCTCTAGCCTTCCCAAGTTGCTTTCCACTCAAATTTTCTTTCCACCAAATACAAATCCTGTGAGAGAGAGTTGAGTGTTGGGGAGACTATCATTTGAAGCACAAGAGCAAGGAGTTCATCATCAACACACCATTTGTTACTTCTTGGAGAGTGGTGTCTCCTAGATTGGCTACGTGTCACTTGGGAGCCTCTGACAAGATTGTGGAGTTGAACCAAGGAGTTTGTAAGGTCAAGGAGATCGCCTACTTCATGAAGATCTACCGCTAGTGAGGCAAGTCCTTTGTGGGCGACGGCCGTGATGCAATAGACAAGGTTGCTTCTTCGTGGACCCTTCGTGGGTGGAGCCCTCCGTGGACTCGCGCAACCGTTACCCTCCGTGGGTTGAAGTCTCCATCAACGTGGATGTACGATAGCACCACCTATCGAAACCACGACAAAAACATCTGTGACTCCAACTGCGTTTGAATCCTCCAAACCCTTCCCCTTATATTCTTGCAAGTTGCATGCTTTACTTTCCGCTACTCATAATCTCTTTTGCATGCTTGCTTGAATTTGTGTGGAGATTGCTTGAGTTGTGCCAAGATAGCTAAAATCTGCCAAGAACTAAAATTGGGAAAAGGCTAGAGTTTCATTTGGTCAAGTAGTCTAATCAACCCCCCCCCCCCTCTAGACATACTTTCGATCCTACAGGGCGCCCCTCGGGTTGCATTATCCCCAAGCTGTATGAGTCCGTCTATCGGTGTCAAAGCCGGCGGATCTCGGGTAGGTGGTCCCGAACTATGCGTCTAGGCAGATGGTAACAGGAGACAAGGGACATGATGTTTTTACCCAGGTTCGGGCCCTCTCGATGGAGGTAAAACCCTACTCCTGCTTGATTGATATTGATGATATGGGTAGTACAAGACTTGATCGACCACGAGATCAGAGAGGCTAAACCCTAGAAGCTAGCTTATGGTATGATTGTTGTTGTTATGTCCTACGGACTAAACCCTCCGGTTTATATAGACATCGGATGGGGCTAGGGTTACACAGAGTTGGTTACAAGGAACGAGATCTACATATCCGTATTGCCAAGCTTGCCTTCCACGCCAAGGAGAGTCCCATCCCGACACGGGACGAAGTCTTCAATATTGTATCTTCATAGTCCAACAGTCCGGCCAAAGGTTATAGCCCGGCTGTCCGGATACCCCCTAATCCAGGACTCCCTCAGTAGCCCCGGAACCTGGCTTCAATGATGATGAGTCCGGCGCACAGATTGTCTTCGGCATTGCAAGGCGGGTTCCTCCTCGGAATACCGCACAGAAGATTTTGAACACGAGGATCGTGTCCGGCTCTGCAAAACAATTCCACATACCAGCATAGAGAGAATAATATTTCCACAAATCTAATCTTCTGACGTATCCCGTAGTGTGACATCACACCACAACCAAGCCTTTATTCGAATCGTTTTTTACAGCCAACCTCAGCGCATTTTGCGAGGCGGTTTCCTTGGCACGTCTTGTCGAAGCAGAGATCGTGTCCCCTTTATTTACGGGATTCTCATCAACACGGACGTGGGTAACCCAATCGCGCCCGTTGGTATGACCCCTTGATCGAAGGTAAGCCCCAAAAGGTCACGAGGAGGGCTCTTGGTATTCAATCTCTTTTATAAAGAACCACGGCATGTTCCTTTCTTTCGACCTCAATCGAATCTGCCTCCTGCCTCGAGTTCCAACAGCCAAGCTTAGGTTTAGGCGCTTCGGACCTTCGATCATGTCCGGATCCAACCTTCAAGGTTGGTGGATGCCCTCCTCCGTCACAGAGGAGGACGTAATAAAGCTAAGGGAGGCCAGGTACCTGACCGGAGAAATCCCGCATAGGTTGCCTGCTCGAGGGCAAGTTATTCCCACTCCCAAGCCCGGTGAGAGTGTCGTGTTCGTACCTCACTTCCTCTGAGGGCTAGGCTTCATGCCGGATCCCTTCGTGAGGGGGATCATGTTCTATTTTGGGCTGGACTTCCATGATTTAGCTCCAGAGTCTATCCTCCATATTTCATCGTTCATCGTTGTGTGCGAAGCTTTCCTCCGTATTACTCCTCATTTCGGATTGTGGCTCAAGACCTTCAAAGTGGAGCTGAAGATGATCGAGGGGCGGCACGCAGAGTGCGGAGGCGCCGTAATAAGCAAAAATGCTGACGCCCCATGGCCCGAGGGCTCTTTCCAAGAGGAGTCCAGCTTATGGAAACGAGAGTGGTTTTATATCACAGCTCCCAGGGGCACCAAGTGGGTGGCTCCACCTGTTTTTCGCTCGGGTCCCCCGTCACGACTAACGTCATGGGTCAACAACGGGCTAGACTGGGGGCCAGCAAAGGATGTGCCCATATTGCAGAGCCAGATCCGAGATCTCCTGGAGAGAGATGTCAGTCTGGTCGTCGTGACACAAGTCATGTTAATTCGCCGAGTCCTGCCCTGCAAACATCGTCCCCTTCGCCTGTGGGAGTTCAATCCGGAGGGACCGCGAGCTCTTCAACATTTCCTTGGCATGACGCCCGCGGAGATGTACAAATTGTTCTTCGGACCACAAATAATGTGTCCGGAATCCACTCAGGATGCATGTATGAGCTGTAATCATCCGGATACCCAAGTAAATAGCCCTGTGCCCGAACACACCATCCATTTATTTATCGCAACATCGCCCTCTAAAAAGGATCCGCTCTTGAACCAGGACTGCATAGCGAAGGCAAAGTTGATCAGGTGTCCGGCCCCCCTTCCTGAGACCTCGCCAGATCCTGTGTTAACCAGGATGCTGGAGATCGCGCCTTATCAAGCGCCCTTGGGAGAAGATGAAGGGGGGAACAAGGAAGCTACTGCCTCCGCGGAGGAGGTTGACCGGAAGGGAGGAATTGAAAATTCCTCTCCTCGGGGGAAGAAGAGGACCGCCTCTGAAGACCCAGAGACAATGGTCTCAAAGCGGGGGAAGAAATCTTCACCAGAGGGTCCTATAGCGGGGGATACACCGGCCGTACTATGCCCTCAAGGGGATCAGCCCTCCATCGAGCTATAAGTAAAAGGGTGTTTAATAATGAGAAAAAACCTTGCTTTACTTCTAAGGAAAATAACTGAAGCATTTATCTTGTAGTTCGGATCTTAGCCCTTCTCAGCAAAGCTCGTCTTCGGGGGATCTTCTTCCAGAGATGATGGAGAGCGGAACGCCTCCCCCTGCCATACCGCCTCATGAGGCGGGCGACCCCGAGGTGTCGTCGCGGAGGGTTTCTCCTGATCCGGCAAGGCCAGAAGGTAGTCGTATGGCCACCCGAAGCCCTCAGTATCCGGCTTTTGAAAAAAGCAATCGGATGAGTCCGGCACCGTCTGTTGCGTGGTCGGACGTACTGAGGGATCTGCTAGGGCGAACGTCTATCTCAGAAGAGCACCGTACATTGATGGGTACGGTAATTGAAAGGATTTCGTCCGTGGAGAGCGGGTTGCATGAGGCTGTCATGAGTCTACTGAAAGGTTTTGAGGTACGTGAAATGATGTACCCTTTTGACAGTATCGCATACTTTAAGATGCGCCCTGTGTAGATAGTAGCCCCTGAGACTATGGGTGTTGTCGAAGACGACGGCGCGCAGAGGATCATAGTCCAGGTATAATTTTGCCGCCTTAATATGCAGGTGGCGAAGTGTCCAGTGGCCAGTCGGACTGATGAATTTGCCGAGTTAAAGCGGCAGCTTGACGTGGCAGATGCCGACATCGTACTTGTCAACAAGCAGCTTGACGAGGCACAGGGTATGTAATGTCTCCAGTGACACATGATAAGAGGAGCATGATGTCACTATGTATAATATATGTTTTAAATGCAGATGGAGCTGCGGCCGTGGAGAACCTTCGGGCGGAACTTGCCCGAGCTAAAGAACAAGCCAAGAGAAGTGATGTGGCTGCCCTAAAGGCAATCGGGGAGCTGAATGCCGAACAGACTACTCACTGCCAAAGCAAGGAGAAAATAGCCAAGATGGCTATGGAGTTGAAGAATGCCACTGACCGTTACAAGCTTCTTGAAAATGAAGATCAAGTGAAGAGGTCGGACCTAGAGAAGGCCATGGTGACGGCCAAAGACACCCGCTCTGCCATGAGAGCGATGAAGGAGGAGTTGCGTCAGGCCGGAGATATCGCGGCTGGAAGCCCTTTATGCTGCGGATGAAGTTCGGCGATCCAAAGTACGCCTCCTTAGACCGGCTATGGAGTTCGGCAGATGCATACCTTGATCTGGCAGCGAGTGCTGCCGATGCGGCCAAGTACTTCTGAGATCAAAAGGGTCGTGAAGTGGAGAAGTTGTTCTGGTCATAGTTTAATGATCCAGAGCGTCTTCTTCCGTTGACTGATCGGTTGGCCGAATGGGCCGAGCTGAATAGATTGTCCGGACTTGCCATGAGGTCTGTTGTGGATCATCTGTGGCTGGAAAGGCCAAAGCCGAATAGTTACTTTAGTTTGGTGCAGCAGTTCGTTGGTGTCGTGCTGCATATCATCGCGATGAATAGGTCGGCGTGCGTAGAGGGTGCGCAGATGGACCTTGCCCGTGTCAAGACATACTGGGCAGAGATGGAGGCCACCGCCATTGCAGCTCAAGACTTGGACCGAAGCCGAGTACCTGCCGAGCACTATTTCCAAGAAGTTCTTGAGGGTGCTCGTGCAATAGAGGCGCAGCGCTCGAAGAATATTATGTTCGAGTGACATGTATTGCCATTGAAAACAATGTTTGCTTTAAATGTAAAGGCTTTTTTATACTTGTGCCTGCAAGAATTATAATACCTCCAGTGCGGCCGTTTATGTATATATGTATATAACCTGAAAGATGGCAGTCGTCGGCTTCAGCCCCCACGCATATAATGCGGGGGTGCTTGCAGAAGACGCATATTCACACTTGATCCAACGTCTTGGTCCATTACGGAGGTGATAGCGCAGCGAGCTAGGCAATCGGACTATAATGCTTTATCACTTTCACTTAGCCATAGGAGTTTGACAGTGGGGCTACTATATAGCCCCTGGTGGCTCCGCGCTCATCCGAATTCGGGGCGCGTGTGTGTCTGGCCGGGATACGGCCCTTCGTTAAGGCGGAGGAATATCGAAGATTCCGCTGGGTCATCGAGTGGTTGACCAGTCTCGCGCTATATCATGACAGTCAGTTTTCGGCGTTCTCTACTGAGGTGCTCGCTTGGCTGAACAAGGGCACAATCGCAGTAGTTCTCCTGGTGCCACCTTAGCCGATAGAGCGGAACGTAAGGCAGCAAAACACAGGAGTCGGGCAAACCCAACATTTGACCAAAGACATGATTCAGAGCTGATGCATATAAGGACAAACTCGCGACGCCGAACACTCCCTAAGGTATTCGGTCTTTATGATATAAACTGGGCGAAACGTCGCCCTTTGTAATAAGCCCCTGGTGTCCAGGTACGTGTAATAATCTGACGTGGCCACATGCCAACACGTCAGCATCCATCTCAGCTTTACTGGGAATCCGGGGGATGTTTATCAACAAGAGACAGTAAAAAAGGTTTACGCAGGGTCTTAATCTGAAGAGAATCCTTAGAATGGGTCCCTGCTGCACGTCTGCGCCTGTGTCTCCGTTGTGCCGTATCCTGGACGGGTGTAGCACGATGGTCATCTGTAGAAGAGAGGAACTTAGTTGCAAAATTGTCGTCCAAAATGTATATTATACTAAATAAATCAAGTATAGTTCAAGATGGGCAGAATTGAGTCTTATTGTCACTTGTTTACACGCGTGGAGTCCCTTGTATTGTTACCGGGGTATAGCCATCAAACCTTTATCAATTATATTGCCATGCCGGACTCGTCTAGCCGCATCCATGGTCTTAACGACCTGTAAGATGCTCTAGTTGGTGAGGCCGTCTAGTATGCGGCTGTCAAGGCAGCCGCACAGTCGTCCGCGCGCAAGGAGCGCTCAATATTTCCCTTTACTATAATGATGCCGCGTGGACCGGGCAACTTAAGCATGAGAGACGCGTAAAGCGGTATTGCGTTAAAGCGAGCGAAAGCTTCGCGCCCCAGTAGTGCTTGATAGCCACTTTGAAATGGAGCGATGTGGAAGGTTAGCTTTTCGCTGCGGAGGTTATCGGGGAAGCCGAATATAGCCTCCAGTAGCAGGGAGCCTATGCAATGGGCCCCTGGGCCTGACGTTACTCCTTTAAAAGAAGTATTGCTACGGCTAATTTTTGTTGGGTCTATCCCCATTTTGTGGACTGTGTCCTAATATATCAGGTTGAAACTACTGCCGCCATCCATCAGGACTCATGTGAAGTGGTATCCATCAATTATCAGGTCTAGCACCAAGGCAGCCCATCCTGCGTGCCAGATACTTGCGGAGTAATCCCGATGGTCGAAGGTAATCGGTTCGGCCGACCAGTGGCGGAACTCCACGGTGATAGGCCCTGGGGCACGTATTTCAGTGAGTGTCACGTTGTTTTTATTTATCACGTGTAACACGTTTACTGTTTTGACTTCAAGTGGGCATTTCTTCTGTTTGCCACTGCTTTGCTTGCGAGGCTCATCCTCGTCTTCCTTGGTGTATCCAGCCCCATGTGTTCGGCGTTGAGCTTGCCAGACTGCTTGAAGACCCAACATTCTCTATGGGTATGATTTGCAGGTTTATCGAGGGTGTTGTGGATTTGACATAGCTTGTCCAGAATTTTGTTTAGGCTAGACAGTTCATCTATGTTGCCTTTGGAGGGCAGCTTTTGCTGACCTGGCCGAGAGCTTTTGAATCCGGCGTTTACCGTCGTGCTCTTCGGGCTGTTTTCTTTATTCCGGCGCTGGTTTTTGCTGCGTCGTGGCTTCCCGTTCCCGTCCCTAACTTCGGATGTACTTGGGTCGCTGGTGCTGCATCTTGCCAGCCAGCTGTCCTCGCCCGCGCAAAAGCGGGTCATGAGGCTTGTTAATGCGGCCATTGTTCTTGGATTTTCTTGGCCGAGGTGTCTGGCGAGCCATTCATCTTGGATGCTGTGTTTGAAAGCTGCTAATGCTTCGGCGTCCGGACAGTCGACTATTTGGTGCTTTTTAGTAAGAAATCTATTCCAAAGCTTTCGGGATGACTCTCCGGGCTGTTGAGTTATATGACTTAATTTCGGGCTGACTCTCCGGGCTGTTGAGTTATATGACTTAAATCGTCTGCATCCGGTGGTCGAACATAGGTCCCTTGAAAATTTGCCCAAAAGGCGTCCTCGAGCTCTTCCCAACTTCCAGTGGTGTTTTCGGGGAGGCTTTTAAGCCAGTGCCTGGCTGTCCCTTTGAGCTTGAGGGGTAGGTACTTGATGGCATGAAGATCATCTCCTCGAGCCTTGTGGATATGGAGGATGTAGTCCTCAATCCAGACCCCAGGGTCTGTCGTTCCGTCGTACGCCTCTATGTTTACGGGTTTGAATCCCTCTGGAAATTCATGGTCCAGCACCTCATCGGTGAAACATAGGGGGTGTGCGGCACCCCTGTATTTGGGTGTACCGTGGTGTTCGGATTTTTGTTGTGTTGCATTGCTTGCTGGAGCGCGCTTTCTTGGCCCGTAGATAGATCTGGTTGGGCCGTCTTTTTGATGTGGATCCTCATGTGGATCGCATGCTGGCTTGTGTGCGGCGTCGTTTGCCGCTCTATGTTGACCATGAGGTCGTCTATCCGACCGGGTGGCTGCTTTGTTTTTTGATTGCGGGGGCTCTAAGGCCTCCTCATCAAATTCAGGCAGTAGCTTTCACTTCGGGTAGCTCTTTGTGTGGCGACTGTTGCCATGTTTCTCTGCGGTGTTGAGTACTTTGCTCCATTTTATTCTAAGTGTATCTTCCACAGCCTTGACTTTTTGCTTCTGCTTTTTCAGGCTCCGCGCGGTGGCGACAAGCCTTTTATGGAGGTTCTTCTGCTCCAGGAGCTTATCCGGCGTGAGGTCCTCCGGACTATTATCTTCGCCGGAGACGGGTTGTGCGGATTGGTTCTCCGTGTTTCCATGGTCGGACGGTTGTTCAATGCCATCTTCATCGTCCGCCGGCTCACCCTGCTCTATCTGGGTCTGTATGACCGTTGTTTCTGCCGAGGCGGGATTTGGAGCGGCGCTTACGCCGTCGCTTTGACTGCTTCTCGAGGGAACGATCCTTTGCTCCATCCTTCCGCTCCTCGTCGTCGTTTTCTTTTGGTGTGTCCACCATGTATACATCATGGGATGAGGTGGCTGTCCAGTGCCCTATGGGCAGTGGTTCCTATTCGTCTCCTACATCGTCGTCCATACCGTCGATGTCTTCAGAGTCAAAGTCTAGCATGTCGGTTAAATCATCGACAGTGGCTACTAAGTGGGTGGTGGGTGGGCAGCGAATTTCTTCTTCATCTGCATCCCAATCCTGCTGGTCAAAGTCCGATCAGGACTCTCCTGACAAGGAGAGAGACCTTAGACAGTTCCGTACGTCGCCGAAGGACGAGTCTTGAAAGATATCCGCGGAGGTGAACTCCATGATTGGCGCCCAGTCGGATTCGATTGGCGAGGGCGCAGGCAGTTCGGAGCCCGTGGCCGGAGAAGAATCCGGCAACCTGGGGTCACAACTTTCATGAAGGGTAAGGTTGGTATTCGGCTCGATCACTGCTGAGACTGCGGCATCCGGTGCAAGGTCTAGCCACCCGTCCACGGATGGCGCGCCTGGCTCCAAATTGTATGTCGGAGCGGTTGTCGGTGCGGTATTCGGAACACTGTCCGGCGGTAGAGCTAAATCATGCTCATCGTGACGGTGCGGTGCACTCGGCAGGGGCTCGAATCCATTGAAGATCAAGTCTCCGAGGATGTCAGCCGTGTAGTTTAAGCTTCCAAACCTGACCTGGTGGCCAGGGGCATAACTTTCGATCTCCTCCAGATGGCCAAGCGAGTTGGCCCGCAGTACGAAGCCGCCGAATACGAAGATCTGTCCGGGGAGAAAAGTCTCACCCCGGACTGCATCTTATCGATGATTGAAGGAGCCATCAAACCTAACGATGACGACACAGAGGAACTCTTAATGAAAGCACCAATGTCGGTGTCAAAACCGGCGGATCTCGGGTAGGGGGTCCCGAACTGTGTGTCTAGGCAGATGGTAACAGGAGACAAGGGGCACGATGTTTTTACCCAGGTTCGGGCCCTCTCGATGGAGGTAAGACCCTACTCCTACTTGATTGATATTGATGATATGGGTAGTACAAGAGTTGATCTACCACGAAATAAGAGAGGCTAAACCCTAGAAGCTAGCCTATGGTATGATTGTTGTTGTTATGTCCTACGGACTAAACCCTCCGGTTTATATAGACACCGGAGGGGGCTAGGGTTACATAGAGTCGGTTACAAGGAAGGAGATCTACATATCCGTATTGCCAAGCTTGCCTTCCACGCCAAGGAGAGTCCCATCCGGACACGGGACGAAGTCTTCAATCTTGTATCTTCATAATCCAACAGTCCGGCCAAAGGTTATAGCCCGGCTGTCCAGATACCCCCTAATCCAGGACTCCCTCACCATCCCTGCGGCATGTATTGTTTTTCGCATATGTCAGAACTTGCCTTACCCTTTCATGAGTTGCTTTATGTCATCACCTGCCTGTTCGGCGCTTCGCCGCCATGAACGTCGTACGCCCTTGCAAACCCACCCACGATCGCGTCATGATTAAGGACTGGCACGGTGTCTGTGCTCGAGTCCGTCCCTGCAGCGTCAGTAAACCCAAGTGGCTGAGCACTGACTCGCGGGCCAGTTCCCGTGCACATCACCTCCCATGGTCCTTGGTTCCTTGTTCTCGCATGAGCTAATCGAGAGCAGATGAGTTAGGGTGCGCGACCCGGTGCCATGCCATCGCACAAGCCGCGTGTCGGTTGTCTTTCTTTAGGATTTATGCATGAGAAACTGGGCACGGCGTCTGTGCTCGGGTCCGTCCCTGCAACGTCGAGAAACCCAACAGGTGAGCTTTGTCTGGCGGTCCGGACCCGTTCATGTCACCTCCTGGGTTCGTTGGTGCTTGGCTTGTCATGCGATATCCTCCGGAGATTCACCCGGCGCATGCTACCTGACCATCTCGCAGGACCCTTGCAAATTTTCCGAACCAAAAGCCAGGTGCAATCCGCCTTGAGGTAGGGCCTCCTGAGTCCCCCGCTGGCTCACGAGTGCCCATACACACCTCCTCCAGTCCTGTCGTGCAAGCCACATGCCGGGACGGGGCTATGCACGCCCCGGAGTCTCCCCTCAGAGGGAGCTCCCACCCATGTACCAGTGGAAGCCCCATGCTCCGTGCTGGCGGATGACACGGTCGAGGAGTGGAAGCCCCATGCTCTGCATTGGTGAATAAACAACTGAGGGCACCCTAGCGGCTGCAGTAACCTCAGGAGAGCCACCAAGCTCGCTGCTCAGCCTCACCGCACCACTTTCCTCTCGGGAGTGTTGCACGAGGGGGCTTGGCATGAGGGCGACGCTCAGGTCACGCCTGGTGTATACCACCTCACCAGGTCCCTCGGACCTGGTCTTCTCGCGTCCCTCCCGAGTGAAAGCCCGGTGAGGAAAGGTATGGAGAGTTGTTCGTACGTCAAGGGGGATCCCTGAGCACCACGACTCAGGGGACTCACTGGTCACGGAGCCCCTCACCCCTTGGTCTCGTCCTGGTGATCCGGGGGCCCCAACGGCAGCTGAGGTATGCGCGGGGCCGGGCCCTGCCGATGCATAACGCTAAAAACGGTGCTCAAGCTTCCTTCATAAGGGTTGTACGTACGTCAAGGGGACCCCTGAGCATCGCGACTCAGGGGCCTCACTGTTCACACAGCCCCTCACCCCTTGTTCTTGCCCTGGTGATCCGGACGCCCCAACGGCGGCTGAGGTATGCGCGGGGCCGGGCCCTGCCGATGCAGAACACTAAAGCAAACAGAAAGGAAAGCGCGGAGTCCTAGCAAACTATTACAAAACATAATGTCTCATAAGTTCAAAGCATAAGTTCTCACACCTCCATGAGGCATGGTAAATGTTGCAGGATTAAACAGGGGGAAGCGCTGCCTTCAGCCCTGGTTGCTGCTGTCGCCTGCCTTCGGGAGATCGTCGTCGACAACGCCACCGTCGTCTTCTCCACCAGCCCTGGCCGCTGCAGCCTCAGGGTTGACGCAGCGGAACTTCTCTAGTAGGATTTTTACCTGCCCCTTCACGGCCTCGACAGCAACATCGCGAGCCTCAGGAGCCACTGGCTCGATCAGTGCACCAAGGTCAAAGCTTGGGTCTTGGAGATGGAGGTGGCAGAGAACAAGCGCCGCGGCCGCTGTGAAGAGCGCACGACACTCCCCTTCCACCATGGTGTCCACCGCGGCGGTGATGCCCTTGAGTTCCACAGCTAGCTTGGTGAGAAGACCGGCAAGGCCGTCATCCAGAGTCGCTAGCGGCCCCTCGTACCCTCCCCCGTAAAGGGATTGCAGCGCCGTGTGGGACCGCGGCTCAAGGGAGACGAAGGCGTCGCGCCCCGCGGTGGCTGCCTTCTCAGCCGCAGCGAACGTCTTCTCCCTGGCCTCCAGTTGGGCCTTCTCCTCAGTAACAAGCTTGGTGTGATCCGCCTAGGCCGTCTCCATCTCTTCCTTCAGCTTCCTCAGGAGGCCCCGCTCCACGGCCTGTTCTTGGGCTGCCTGCTCCAGCTCGGCATCACGATTGGCGAGCACGGTCTCCTGGGCCTTGAGCTCCTCCTCCTACTCCTGAAGCCGACGGGTGCGGGCGGCCTGCTCTTCGCGAGGGCCTTCAGCTCGGCTTCCACCACACTGCAGCGTGCCTTGGCAGACGCTGCATCGACCAACGCCGCATCATGAGCCACCGTGGCTTCGCCAGCCTCCTTCTTTCCCTCTGCGACGGCAGCCTCGGCCTGGCCCCAGGCCGTCCTGACGGAGAAGTCGGCTTGGAGGCACCCCGAGATCAGCCCCAGATGCCCCATTACCATGCACCGGTCGGTGCCTTGAAGATCTGTTCGGAGCTGGTCCAGCACGACATAGGCCTCCTCCAAAGTGCCGGGCATGGCAGAGGAGCCATGGTCCACCAACGCGAGGGCTTGGGGAGGAGGTGGCACTGTTGCCTGTACTGGCGGTGCTATAGTAGCAAGGGCGGCAGGGGGCTCCGGAGCCCTCGAACCCCCCGTGGGTGCGTCAGAGATAGGCGCCCCTGGAGTCTGCTTGGCCATGGAAGTAGTATCCTCCTGAGGCTTAGCCACCGAGCGTCAAGGGGCCCGTTCCGTCAAGGGTGAATGTGAGGCGGCCTCCTCCGCACGTGCCAGGGTCGCCGCAACCACGGTAGGCCACATGGCCTCGGAGGCCATGGGATCCTCCTTCCTCTTCTTCACCACGGGCTTCAGCCTAGCCACCAGGGGGAGAATATCATGGGCACGGCGTCATGGATGGAAAGCAAAACAAGGTAAGATGCTTACTGATCATCAGCGACGCACGCCCTTTTTCTGGCAAGGACTATGGAGCCCCCATGCCTCTTGAGCGCGGGCTTCGTCACACTTTCAGGATCAGCCGGGCGCATGACGGCTGGCTGTGGAACGGCAGCGACGGACGACAAGGCAGGGGCGTCGCCCCGGGGAAGCGACGCTGCCTGGCCCTTCTTCGGGGTCGCCCGACTCAGCCTCCACAGAGGGGTTCCTCCGGACCTTGTAGCAACCCCTGGGGAGCGCGGGGAATTCTCGACCAAGTATTCGCCGATATCATCATCATCGGAGAGATCGCGGAGGAGCTCGCTCTGCATTTGGAGGAGAAGCCCCCCACCTCTTCCACGGTCGCCTTCGAGTCCTCCTCCCCCTCCTCCTCAGAGTCCTCGTCGGAGGACACCGACACCGGGGAGTTCGGGAGCTTGGGCGGCACCAGCCCCAGCTCGTTGAAGACAGGCATAGCGGTGGCCACCTCCGCCCTGTCGCCACGACAGTACAAATGAAGGTAGGCTGCTGGGAGGACGCCAGTATCCTTTTCAAGCAAGGTACACACAGCCTTGCCAAGCTCCTCGCTCGTCAAGCTCCCTCGGCGCACCCCGGAGGTCGTCCTGTGCGCCCTTAAGATCCCACATGGGGCGCGAATGTGCTTGGAGCAAGGCCAGGCGCTGCATGAGGAACTCCTTGACGATCATGGCCCCCATCAGCGCCCCGAAGTCCACGTCCGCCTGTATCATCCTCAAGACGGGCACCGCCCGAGGGTCGGTGAGCTTCCCATGGGCCAACTGGTCCAGCTTCTCTGGCATCCTGGTCGGCAGGTCCAGCCGAGCGTGGAGGCCCCTTGCGTCCATGTAAAACCACTTGCGCCCGAAGTCCTCCACCTTCTTCCCGGCCCTCATGAGCGTGTTGCCCCCGTGGGGCGTGACGAAGGAGACGCATCCAGAGCGCTGGGTTGAGTCTTGCATCCGGAGGGAGAAGAAATGGTGGAGCAGCGCAACGGAGGGCGTCACGCCCATGAACGCCTCACAGTAGAAGGCGAAGATCGACAGAAGGAGGATGGAGTTGGGCTGGAGGTGTAGAGCATGGATCTGATAATGGTCGAGGAAGGCGAGGAAGAACCTGGAGAAGGGCGGGACGAGCCCCGCGAAGACGTTGTGGAGAAAACAGGTATAGAATGTCCCCGCCAAAGTCTCCCGCTTGGTGGAACCGGCCCGAAGCTCTGTCTCCCTCCCCTCGTTGGCACTGCTCACCGTCAGCAGGAGCACGGCGGCAAGGTGCCCCGCCTCGGTGATGGAGGACATGCTGAGGGCCGGCGCGGGTGAGGAGACGGAGTGCACGACCGAAGCGGTGATACGTCTCCAACGTATCTATAATTTTTTATTGTTCCATGCTATTATATTATCTGTTTTGGATGTCTATGGGCTTTATTAAACAATTTTATATTATTTTTGGGACTAACCTATTGACCCAGAGCTCAGTGGCAGTTCTTGTTTTTCCCTTGTTTCAGTGTTTCGAAGAAAAGGAATATCAAACGGAGTCAAAATGGAATGAAACCTTCTGGAGAAGTTACTTTTGGAAGGAAAGCTACCCGATAGACTTGGAGTGCACGTTGGGAAAGAAACAAGGGAGCCACGAGGTAGGGGGCGCCCACCCCCTAGGGCACTCCCTCCACCCTCGTGGGCCCCTCGTGGCTCCCCTGACGTACTTCTTCCTCCTATATATACCCATATACCCTAAAACCAATCGGGGAACAGAATAGATCGGGAGTTCCGCCGCCGCAAGCCTCTGTAGCCACCAAAAACCAATCAGGAACCTGTTTCGGCACCCTGCCGAAGGGGGGAACCCCCACCGATGGCCATCTTCATCATCCTGGTGCTCTAGATGATGAGTAGGGAGTAGTTCACCCTCGGGGCTGAGGGTATGTACAAGTAGCTATGTGTTTGATCTCTCTCTCTCTCTCTCTCTCTCTCTCGTGTTCTTGATTTGGCATGATCTTGATGTATCGCGAGCTTTGCTATTATAGTTGGATCTTATGTTTCTTCTCCCCATCTACTCTCTTGTAATGGATTGAGTTTTCTCCTTGAAGTAATCTTATCGGATTGAGTCTTTAATGACTTGAGAACACTTGATGTATGTCTTGTCGTGCGTATCTGTGGTGACAATGGGATATCACGTGATTCACTTGACGTATGTTTTGGTGATCAACTTGCGGGTTCCGCCCATGAACTTATGCATAGGGGTTGGCACACGTTTTCGTCTTGATTCTCCGGTAGAAACTTTGGGGCACTCTTTGAGTACTTTGTGTTGGATTGGATAGATGAATCTGATATTGTGTGATGCATATCGTATAATCATGCCCACGGATACTTGAGGTGACATTGGAGTATCTAGGTGACATTAGGGTTTTGGTTTATTTGTGTCTTAAGGTGTTATTCTAGTACGAACTCTAGGGCTGTTTGTGACACTTATAGGAATAGCCCAACGGATTGATTGGAAAGAATAACTTTGAGGTGGTTTCGTACCCTACCATAATCTCTTCATTTGTTCTCCGCTATTAGTGTATTTGGAGTGACTCTTTGTTGCATGTTGAGGGATAGTTATATGATCTAATTATGTTATTATTGTTGATAGAACTTGCACTAGTGAAAGTATGAACCCTAGGCCTTGTTTACTAGCATTGCAATACCGTTTGTGCTCACTTTTATCATTAGTTACCTTGCTGTTTTTATATTTTCAGATTACAAAAACCTATATATACCATCCATATTGCACTTGTATCACCATCTCTTCGCCGAACTAGTGCACCTATACAATTTACCATTGTATTGGGTATGTTGGGGACACAAGAGACTCTTTGTTATTTGGTTGCAGGGTTGCTTGAGAGACACCATCTTCATCCTATGCCTCCCATGGATTGATAAACCTTGGGTCATCCACTTGAGGGTAACTTGCTACTGTCCTACAAACCTCTGCACTTGGAGGCCCAACAACGTCTACAAGAAGAAGGTTGTCTAGTAGACATCAAGTAGTTTCTGGTGTCGTTGCCGGGGAGGTGAGTGCTTGAAGGTATATCTTTAGATCTTGCAATCGAATCTTTTTTGTTTCTTGTTTTAGCACTAGTTTAGTTTATAAAATAAAACTACAAAAAATGGAATTGAGTTTGTCTCGTATGCTTCATCTTTTTAATATCTTTTCTGAGTATGATGGAAAGGAAAATTGTGCCAACGTGTTAGAAGAAGAATGCATTGAAATTTTTGCACTAAATCTTTGAATGATGAGCATGATTGCAATGTTTGTGAGTATGAACTCCTTGAATATCCATAGTACTAATGATGATTGCACTAGTTATGATGAAAATGTCTCCTATAAACATGTCAATTTTTGTGGAGTGCATTGGGTTTGTGAGTATACACCAAATAGCGAAGATAGATATTGCAAGAGGCATAAGTACTTAGAAACTAAATTGTTGCAAGAGAGGCTAGATGATTGCGCTGAAAGATTCAATATTTATCGCGCCCCTTGTGAACTTTGCAATGAACATGGTCATTTAAAACTCCAATGCTATTTGTTTCATGATCAAGTCGTGTCCAAAAATTGTGATAATTTGATTACCCTTGAACATCATAAAGATCTTAGTCTTCTTTTGGGGTATGAGGAAATGAAACGTATAACTGAGGGTATTCCAAAGTTTAATCTTGATAGATTTCTTGATTTTGATCTAGAGAAGATTTATATGTATTGTGCGGTGAATTGCATTGAAAATCCTTATATTGCCAATTACATAAAGAAAAGAAAACAAATAGAAGATGAAGAGAATGCTAACAAAAGGGAAGAGACCTCCCAATATTCTCCTATTATTTCTTATGATGAATCAGGTAACAAGGAGGAGCCTTCTATTCAACCAATCTCATTAATAAGGAGCTCCAAAAAGAGGATTGAACCCACACATGAGGTGAAGAAGAAGAAAAGAAAAAGGAAGAGAGGTAAAAGGATATCTCTCCCTAATAATGTTGCTCCTATTATTGTTGTGCCTCATGAAAATGAATCAAAAATAATTATGGAACATCATGCACTTGATGATGATCTCGTTATGCCTATTGCTTGTTGTGATGATTATGATTGGGAAGATAGTGATACTTCTTATGATCTTGAAAATCTTTTTGGCGCTTGCTTGGAACAATATGATAATTGCTATACTATAGGTGCTATCCATAGTATTAATGATGAGAGTGATTATGCTTATGATATAAAAAGGCCCAAGATTGGGGATGCTATGTTTGAAGAAGATGATGTTCTTTAGAATATATTTGCTACAATTAATGTTTGTCCCAAGATTGGGGATGCTATGTTTAATGAAGATGATATTTTTAGCCTCCCAAGTTTTGATATGCAAAATTGTTATGATGATAGCATGCCTTCTACCTATGATGATTATATTGATGAAAGTGGGTTTGGAAGAGTGTCAACTTTAGGAAGTAATGATCCCGCTATTTTGGAGGATGTTGAATCTTATTATGATAATTATGAAAGTAGATTTGGAGAGGTCATGACTTTATTTAGTGATGTATCCACTATCTTGGAAGAGGTTTCAATCGATTACGATGAGAACAAAGTTACTACTTGTGATGATTATTGTGATGAAACTTATGCTATAAAAAGTAGCGATGATTATATCTATAAAACTTGTCATGATTATGATTACCCTTTTTCTGAACATTACTCTTTTAATGTGGAAACAATTTATAGTATTCAAGTCTCTTATGATACTCCCACTATTCCGAATGAGAAGAATTTTTCTTATGAGGAGAGTAATAAAAAATTTATTCTTGTAGATCATGAAAAGAATGCTTTAGGTGTTGGTTATATGATTAAATCCATTCATGATTCTACTGAAAATTATTATGAGGGAGGAATATATGCTTGTAGGAATTGCAATAATATCAATTTTCCTCTCTACGTGCTTAAAATTTTAAGGTTATGCTTGTTTTGCCTTCCTATGCTAGTTGATTATTGTTCCCATAAGTTGTTTACTCACAAAATCCCTATGCATAGGAAGTGGGTTAGACTTAAATGTGCTAGTCATATTCTTCATGATGCTCTCTTTATGCTTCAATTCTTATCTTTTATGCGAGCATCATTGACATCATCATGCCTAGCTAGGGGCGTTAAACGTTAGCGCTTGTTGGGAGGCAACCCAATTTTATTTTAATTTCTTGCTTTTTGGTTCTGTTTAGGAATAAATAATCCATATAGCCTCTGTTTAGATGTGTTTTTATGTTTTAATTAGTGTTTGTGCCAAGTAAGACCTATAGGATCTTCCTGGATGATAGTTATTTGATCTTGCTGAAAATTCCAGAAACTTTATGTTCACGAAAAAATTTGTTAAAAATCACCAGAACGTGATAAAATATTGATTCCAATTGCAGAAGATCATTAAACAAATTTTCTAGGTCGTCCTATTTTGGTAGAAGTTTTGGAGTTCCAGAAGTATACATTTATACATATTACTACAGACTGTTCTGTTTTTGACAGATTCTGTTTTCATTGTGTTGTTTGCTTATTTTGATGAATCTATGGCTAGTAAAATAGTTTATAAACCATAGAGAAGTTGGAATACAGTAGGTTTAACACCAATATCAATAAAGAATGAGTTCATTACAGTACCTAAGTGGTTATTTATTTTCTTATACTAACGGAGCTTATGAGTTTTCTGTTAAGTTTTGTGTTGTGAAGTTTTCAAGTTTTGGGTAAAGATTCGATGGACTATGGAATAAGGAGTGGCAAGAGACTAAGCTTGGTGATGCCCAAGGCACCCCAATATAATATTCAAGGATAACCAAGAGCCTAAGCTTGGGGATGCCCCGGATGGCATCCCCTCTTTCGTCTTCGTTCATCGGTAACTTTACTTAGAGCTATATTTTTATTCACCACATGATATGTGTTTTGCTTGGAGTGTCATGTCATTTTATTTTGTTTTGCTTGATGTTTGAATAAAGTATCAAGATCTGAAATTCTTAAAATGGGAGAGTCTTCACATAGTTGCATAATTATTCGACTACTCATTGATCTTCACTTATATCTTTCATAGTAGTTTGTTGTTGCTCTAGTGCTTCACTTATATCTTTTAGAGCACGGCGGTGGATTTATTTTGAAGAAACAGATGAACTCTCATGCTTCACTTATATTATTTTGAGAGTCTTTAGAACAACATGGTAATTTTCTTTGGTTATGAATTTAGTCCTAATATGCTGGACATCCAAGATAGGTATAATAAAAACTTTCATATAAAGTGCATTGAATACTATGAGAAGTTTGATTCTTTATGATTGTTTTGAGATATGAAGATGGTGATGTGAGAGTCATGCTAATTGAGTAGTTGTGAATTTGAGAAATACTTGTGTTGAAGTTTGTGATTCCCGTAGCATGCACGTATGGTGAACTGTTATGTGATGAAGTCAGAGCATGATTTGTTTATTGATTGTCCTCCTTATGAGTGGCGGTCGAGGACGAGCGATGGTATTTTCCTACCAATCTATCCCCCTAGGAGCATGCGCGTAGTACTTTGTTTCGATAACTAATAGATTTTTGCAATAAGTATGCGAGTTCTTTATGACTAATGTTGAGTCCATGGATTATACGCACTCTCACCCCTCCACCATTGCTAGCCTCTCTAATACCGTGCACCTTTCGCCGGTGTCATACACCCACCATATACCTTCCTCAAAACAGCCACCATACCAACCTATTATGGCATTTCCATAGCCATTCCGAGATATATTGCCATGCAACTTTCCACCGTTCCATTTATTATGACACGCTCAATCATTGTCATATTGCTTTGCATGATCATGTAGTTGACATCGTATTTGTGGCAAAGCCACCGTTCATAACTCTTTCATACATGTCACTCTTGATTCATTGCATATCCTGGTACACCTTCGGAGGCATTCATATAGAGTCATATTTTGTTCTAAGTATCGAGTCGTAATTCATGAGTTGTAAGTGAATAAAGGTGTGATGATCATCATTATTAGAGCATTGTCCCAAGTGAGGAAAGGATGATGGAGACTATGATTCCCCCATAAGTCGGGATGAGACTTCGGACTAAATAAAAAAAGAAAAAGAAAAAAAGAGGCCATAAAAAGGGAGAAAAGGCCCAAATAAAAAAATGAGAGAAAAAGAGAGAAGGGACAATGCTACTATCCTTTTACCACACTTGTGCTTCAAAGTAGCACCATGATCTTCATGATAGAGAGTCTCCTATGTTGTCACCTTCATATACTAGTGGGAATTTTACATTATAGAACTTGGCTTGTATATTCCAATGATGGGCTTCCTCAAAATGCCCTAGGTCTTCGTGAGCAAGCGAGTTGGATGCACACCCGCTTAGTTTCTTTTTGAGCTTTCATACACTTATAGCTCTAGTGCATCCGTTGCATGGCAATCCCTACTCACTCACATTCACATCTATTGATGGGCATCTCCATAGCCCGTTGATATGCCTAGTTGATGTGAGACTATCTTCTCCCTTTTTGTCTTCTCCACAACCACCATTCTATTCCACCTATAGTGCTATGTCCATGGCTCACGCTCATGTATTGCGTGAAGATTGAAAAAGTTTGAGAACATCAAAAGTATGAAACAATTGCTTGGCTTTTCATCGGGGTTGTGCATGATTTAAATATTTTGTGTGATGAAGATAGAGCATAGCCAGACTATATGATTTTGTAGGGATAGCTTGCTTTGGCCATGTTATTTTGAGAAGACATGATTGCTTTGTCATTATGCTTGAAGTATTATTGTTTTCATGTCAATTTAAACTTTTGTTTTGAATCTTATGGATCTGAATATTCTTGCCACCATAAAGAAGATTACATTGATAAATATGTTAGGTAGCATTCCACATCAAAAATTCTGTTTTTATCATTTACCTACTCGAGGACGAGCAGGAATTAAGCTTGGGGATGCTGATACGTCTCCAACGTATCTATAATTTTTGATTGTTCCATGCTATTATATTATCTGTTTTGGATGTTTATGGGCTTTATTAAACAATTTTATATTATTTTTGGGACTAACCTATTGACCCAGAGCCCAGTGCCAGTTCCTATTTTCCCCTTGTTTCAGAGTTTCAAAGAAAAGGAATATCAAACAGAGTCAAAACGGAATGAAACCTTCTGGAGAAGTTATTTTTGGAAGGAAAGCTACCCGATAGACTTGGAGTGCACGTCGGGAAAGAAACAAGGGAGCCACGAGGTAGGGGGGCGCGCCCACACCCCTAGGGCGCGCCCTCCACCCTCATGGGCCCCTCGTGGCTCCCCTGACGTACTTCTTCCTCCTATATATGCCCATATATCCTAAAACGATCGGGGAACATAATAGATCGGGAGTTTTGCTGCCGCAAGCCTCTGTAGCCACCAAAAACCAATTGGGACCCTGTTTCGGCACCCTGCCAGAGGGGGGGAACCCTCACCGATGGCCATCTTCATCATCCCGGCGCTCTCCGTGAAGAGGAGGGAGTAGTTCACCCTCGGGGCTGAGGGTATGTACCAGTAGCTATGTGTTTGATCTCTCTCTCTATCTCTCTCTCTCTCTCTCTCTCTCTCTCTCTCTCTCTCTCTCTCTCTCTCTCTCTCTCTCTCTCTCTCTCGTGTTCTTGATTTGGCACGATCTTGATGTATCGCGAGCTTTGCTATTATAGTTGGATCTTATGTTGCTTCTCCCCCTCTACTCTCGTGTAATGGATTGAGTTTTCCGCTTGAAGTAATCTTATCGGATTGAGTATTTAATGACTTGAGAACACTTGATGTATGTCTTGCCGTGCGTATCTGTGGTGACAATGGGATATCACGTGATTCACTTGATGTATGTTTTGGTGATCAACTTCCGGGTTCCGCCCATGAACTTATGCATAGGGGTTGGCACACGTTTTCATCTTGATTCTCCGGTAGAAACTTTGGGGCACTCTTTGAGTACTTTGTGTCAGATTGAATAGATGAATCTGATATTGTGTGATGCATATCGTGTAATCAAGCCCACAGATACTTGAGGTGACATTGGAGTATCTAGGTGACATTAGAGTTTTGGTTGATTTTTGTCTTAAGGTGTTATTCTAGTATGAACTCTAGGGCTGTTTGTGACACTTATAGGAATAGCCCAACGGATTGATTGGAAAGAATAACTTTGAGGTGGTTTCATACCCTACCATAATCTCTTCGTTTGTTCTCCGTTGTTAGTGTCTTTGGAGTGACTCTTTGTTGCATGTTGAGGGATAGTTATATGATCCATTTATGTTATTATTGTTGAGAGAACTTGCACTAGTGAAAGTATGAACCCTAGGCCTTGTTTCCTAGCATTGCAATACCGTCAGTGCTCACTTTTATTATTAGTTACCTTGCTGTTTTTATATTTTCAGATTACAAAAACCTATATCTACCATCCATATTGCACTTGTATCACCATCTCTTCGCCGAACTAGTGCACCTATAAAATTTACCATTGTATTGGGTGTGTTGGGGACACAGGAGACTCTTTGTTATTTGGTTGCAGGGTTGCTTGCGAGAGACCATCTTCATCCTACGCCTGCCACGGATTGATAAACCTTAGGTCATCCACTTGAGGGAAACTTGCTACTGTCCTACAAACCTCTACACTTGGAGGCCCAACAATGTCTATAAGAAGAAGGTTGTGTAGTAGACATCAAGCGGCGGGCTTCCCCTTCTTGGTCGCCATCAACGAAGAGCTCGGGGGAAGATTCAGCTGGTCCGGAGGCGCTCTTGGTGGAGAGAAAAGGAGATCTGGAGCAAGATGAAGAGAAGGAAATGAAGGCTCAATGGCAAGAACCGGTCTTTTTGTCCCCCAGGACTGTTGCCGAGGGAGCATGGGGAGGTGCAAGTGCCCACGTCCCATCAAGCGCCACACATCGACTCGGTCTGCAAGCGATTGGGGCCTGCAGCGTTTCGCCCTTGCCCCTTGGCTTCGCCACGAAGCCAAGTACGAGCACGGCTTAGGACCAGATGTGGGATTCAGGGCTCCCCGGGCCCAAAAAGTTCAAACTCTGGGGTGTGTGCAAAGAACTCGATCTCCCCAGCCTACCAACTCGTCGCTCTCACGGCCTAGCTCGATGAAAGGGAAAGGAAAGAGACACGACAGATTACCCAAGGTCGGGCCACCTTGCGGTGCAAGACCCTACTCATGCTTTGGGGTGGATTGGCCTCACAAGGGGCTGAGGATGAACTAGTACAGAGGAAGAATAACCTCAGGAGGTCAGTTCTTGTGTTGGTGTGAGCTAGTGAGGGTTCCGGGGTCCGATCCCCTTCTATGGTTGTGGCAAACCTATGAATATAGAGGCCTCGGTCCTCTTCCCCCAAAATGTAGGCGAGAAGGGATTCCACAATGACCAGTTTGAAAGGGGATAAGAAGTACATCCTATCCTGATGAAAGGTGGTCTTCGCCTGCAAAGCTTCTGCTCGTTATGCTATGGTGGGCTCGGCGATGACCTCCGTCCTACCACCCTGGTGGTCTTGGTCTTGTAGCACGGGAATGGATGCCTTTGGCTGATTCCTCGGGACTCCGCGCCTGCGCTTACCTCCTTAGCACCAAAGAGTAAACCTGCTGCTCTACGCCCACTGGCGCCCGCCTGGCCTTGGTCGTCATGGCTTACGTCACCTCAAACTCATGAGGTGAGCGCCTGCATAGGAATCTCCGCTCCTCAGGAGCAAGCCTAAGGAGGCCGCTCCCTCCGGAGGTCTTGGTGTTGCCTGCCTCGCGAGGCTTGGCCCCTCACGAGGGTCTTGTCTTGTCGACGCTGAAGATGGGCCTACCAGGCCGTTGACAGAGCCATGTCATGGGCCGCAGGTAGGCAAGTCTGGGTACCCTGGTTCCCAGAACACCAGCAGGCGCACCCAGGGGGTGGGCGCGCCCTGTCGGCTTGTGGCTCATAGGTGCACCCCCCTAGGGTGTGTTTAGTGCCAAAATTTTTCAAATGTTCTAGAAAAAATCATATAAAATTTTCAGGGCAGTTGGTGAACTTTATTTTCTGGTCATTTTTTATTGCACGGATAATTCAAAAAACAGAAAAATAATAGTATTTCTACTTTATTAATTCTAAATAATGGAAAGTAAACGGTGGGTACAGAAAGTTGTGTTTACTAAATTCATCCATCTCATGCCCGTCAAAAGTAATACATTAATAAGGTTGATCAAGTCTTATTAACAAACTTCTTCCGAATGACATGAAACCGGAGAATATTCGTATGACACTAGGTTACCTTAGTGGGGATTTGCATGTCCCTAACAATAAGAATATCATATTTATTTTTTAAGTAGGAATAGGGAATTCAAAACCTCCAATAGTAATTGTTGAAATTTTGCCAATAGATTTGTTACTATTCACTGGAGGTTGTTTCTTCGGAAAGTGTACCAGATGCCTATTACCATTAACATGAAAAGTAACATTGCCTTTATTGCAATCAATATCAACCCCTACAGTATTCAAAAATGGTCTACCAAGGATGATCGACATATTGTCGTCCTCGGGTATATCAAGAATAACAAAGTCCGTTAAAATAGTAACATTTGCAACTACGACAGGCACATCCTCACAAATACCGATGGGTATAGGAATTGATTTATCAACCATTTGCAAAGAGATCTCAGTAGGTGTTAACTTGTTCAAATCAAGTCTACGATATAAAGAGAAGGACATAACACTAACACCGGCTCCTAGATCACATAAAGCAGTTTTAACATAGTTTCTTTTAATGGAGCATGGTATAGTTGGTATTCCTAGAGCTCCTAGTTTCTTTGGTATTCCACCCTTAAATGTATAATGAGCAAGCATGGTGGATATTTCAGCTTTTGGTATCTTTCTTTTATTAGTAACAATACCTTCCATATACTTAGCATAAGGAGACATTTTCAGAATATCAGTCAAACGCAAACGCAAAAAGACAGGTCTAAGCATTTCAATGAAGCGCTCAAATTCCTCATCATCTTTATTCTTTGAAGCTTTAGGAGGAAAAGTCATGGGTTTCTGAACCCATGGTTCTCTTTCTTTACCATGTTTCCTAGCAATGAAGTTTCTCTTATCATATTTTTTATTCTTAGGTTGTGGGTTATCAAGATCAACAACAGCCTCTATCTCCACATCATTATCATTACTAGGTTGATTATCAACATGAACATCATTATTATCATTATTACTAGGTTCATGTTCATCACCAGATTGTGTTTCAGCATCAGAAATAGAAATATCATTTGGATTCTCAGGTGTGTCTACAATAGGTTCACTAGAAGCATGCAAAGTCATATCATCATTCTTTTTATTTTATTTTTAGAAGGACTAGGTGCATCAATATTAATTCTTCAAGAGTCTTGCTCTATTCTCTTAGGATGGCCTTTACGGTACAAAGGTTCTGAGTCATTTTACCACCTCTAGTCATAACTCTAACAGCATGATCATTCTTTTTGATGTTCATCTCATTAAGCAAATCATTTTATTCCTTGAGAACTTGTTCCACTTAAGTTTTTACCATGGAAGAATATTTACTAAAAACCTTGAGATCATTAACATTTCTAAGCATATAGTCACTCAAGTGTTCAATCATATAAGCATTTCGTTTAATTGTCTACTAACATATGCATTGAAGTTTTCTTGCTTATCAATAAAGTTATGAAATTCATCCATGCATTGAGTAGAAGATTTAGTATAAGGAATACCACCTTCATCAAATCTATAGAGACAATTTACCTCTACTACTTGTGTCGGGGTATTAATACCATGTACTTCTTCAATAGGTGGTAAATTCTTAACATCTTCACCTTTAATACCTTCTTCTTTCATAGATTTATTTGCCTCTTGCATATCTTCAGGACTGAGAAATAGAATACCCCTTTTCCTTGGGGTTGGCTTGGGCGGTGGTTCAGGAAGAGTCCAATAATTATCATTACTCAATAGATTGTTCAATAGTTCTTTAGCTAGTTCGATAGTTTGTTCCCTGGAAACACAACTAGCACAACTATTTAGGTGGTCCCTAGAAGCATCGGTTAGTCCATTATAAAATATATCAAGTATTTCATTTTTCTTGAGAGGATGATTAGGAAAATCATTAAGTAATTGGATAATCCTCCCCCAAGCTCGTGGGAGACTGTCTTTTTCAATTTGCACAAAGTTAAATATTTCCTTCAAGGCCGCTTGTTCCTTATGAGCAGGAAAATATTTTTCAGAGAAGTAATGTATCATATCCTAGGGACTACGCACACAACCAGGAGCAAGATAATTAAACCATATCTTAGCATCACCCTTTGATGAGAAAGGAAACAACTTAAGAATATAGTAACAACGAATTTTTTCCTCATGAGCAAATAGGGTGGCTATGTCATTTAATTTAGTAAGATGTGCCACAACAGTTTCAGATTCATAACCATAGAAAGGATTAGATTCAACCAAAGTAACTAACTCAAGATCGACAGAGAATTAATGATTGAAAGGATCGATATAGTTGACTAGAGGGGGGTGAATAGGCAACTAACAATTTTTAGCTTTTCTTTACCAAATTAAACTTTGCATCAAAGTAGGCTGTCTAGATATGCAACTAGGTGAGCAACCTATATGATGCAACAACAATAAGCACACGAGAAAGCAAGGGATATAACACAAATAAGCTTGCACAAGTAAAGGCACGAGATAACCAAGAGTGGAGCCGGTGAAGACGAGGATGTGTTACCGAAGTTTCTTCCCTTTGAGGGGAAGTACGTCTCCGTTGGAGCGGTGTGGAGGCACAATGCTCCCCGAGAAGCCACTAGGGCCACCGTATTCTCCTCACTCCCTCACACAATGCGAGATGCCGTGATTCCACTACTGGTGCCCATGGCGGCGGCAACCGAACCCTTACAAACAAGGTTGGGGCAATCTCCACAACTTAATTGAAGGCTCCCAACGACACCACAAAGCTTCACCACAACGGACTATGGCTACACGGTGAACTCAACCGTCTAGGGTGCTCAAACACCCAAGAGTAACAAGATCCGCAAGGGATTGGTGGGGGGAATCAAATTTCTCTTGGTGGAAGTGTAGATTGGGGCCTTCTCAACCAATCCCGAGCAAATCAACAAGTTTGATTGGCCAGGGAGAGAGATCGGGCGAAAATGGAGCTTGGAGCAACAATGGAGCTTAGGGTTGGAAGAGGTGGTCAACTAGAGGAAGAAGACACTCCTTATATAGTGGAGAACCAAATCCAACCGTTATCCACTAAACCAGCCCGCGACCTGCGGTACTACCGCCCCTGACAAGCGGTACTACCGCAAGGCCTCACGGTACTACCGCGACTGACCGCGGTACTACCGCTGCTACGGTAGGAACCAGGACAGGCCAGACGCACAGAGGCTGAGAGCGGTACTGCCACAGACGCGGTACTACCGCTCCCCATTGCGGTACTACCGCAAGGTAGGATTGGCCTAGCCTGGGAAGGGCACGGACGAATAAAAATACATCCGTGCCAACTTCCGCTGAAAAACAATCGACGCAAAAATCCGACACGGTACTACCGCACATGGCATGCGGTACTACTGCGCAGGGAGCAGATGTAAAAAATTACATCCGCTCCTACTTCCGCTCATGTAGCTGTGCCAGACCAGGACTCATGGTACTACCGCGCGCTTGGGGCGGTACTACCGCGTAGGGCGCGGGCGTAAAAAATTATGTCCGCTCCTACAGCAGTGCGAGCAGCTGAGTCTAGTCTGAGGCCATGGTAGTACAGCTCCGTAGAAGCGGTACTACCGCGGGCGCCTACGGTACTACCGCAAGGGTGTGCGGTACTACTGCAGGGGCCTGCGGTACTACCGCTCCGTGGAGCAGTACTACCGCATGCCCCAGAACAACAACACTAGGAATCCTTCTCTTTGCATAAAAACGAGGAAAACGGAGGATGCTCCAAAGCCCAAGGCGAAAGGTGGTGACAAGGAAGAAAACGTGTACGAGATGATTCCACCCGAACCTTTCCGAAGCGGACCCCCTCTTAATAGTACAGCTTTCCTACGACTCAACTCCATCGAAAAGAAACGTAGAAAAACGTTGTCTTCAATAGTCTTCGAGGGGCACCAAACCGTCTTGTGCCTAGCGATGAAATGTCTGAGAAACTCAAGGCACATGATTAGTCCACAAAAGCATTGTCATCAATCACCAAAACACTTTAGGGATAAATATGCCCTTACAATCTCCCCCTTTTTGGTGGATTGATGACAATACAGGATTTGCACAAAGGGAAATAATATAGAGCATTAGCAAACCCTTCATCTCTAAAATATAGACGGGCTCCCCCTAGATGTGTGCAATCTAGATAGGTGCTATGGACTGCATGACACACATACTAGGATCAGCACTCCCCCTATATTTTATAGACAAGGCATATCTCGCAATAATAAGGCTAACAGTAAGCAAGAATGCAAACACGTAGCACAATATATCGTAAGCTCACTAAGATACGATAGAGTGCATATGTCTTACACCATATGAAGGATAAGTCTCACAAGCGCAAACCAAACCAAAGCAAACGAGGTTCAACTGAACAAACACGAACGAAGCAACAAGATAAAACGACTCACAAATCGCAAATCCTACACTCTCTCCCCCTTTGGCATCGAGACGCCAAAAAGGCAGAGAGGACACCTACACACAAGTGGTGGCTCAAGCGGAGTAATCACTCGCATGCTCCTCGTCAGACTCGGCAGCAGGGACGGTCTCCTTGAAATCCTCCTCAGAGTCAGTCCACTTGAATCCTTGCTTCGCCATCCACTCAGCCTCTGGAGTGATGATCTCCTCAGAACCGCCAGAGACTTCCTTGCTAAATACCTTCATAATCTTCTTGTCGCGGAGGCGACTCTCTTTGGAGGCAACGTGAGTCCTGTACTGTACCTTTGCCTGCATGCAGAATAGAGTCTTCATCTTGTCCTTCAGCTTCTTGGCCCACGAGGGCTCAGGGGAGCGAGGGGCAAACCCAGCAGCGCGGTCCTCACCAGCATCTTCCGCCTCAGCCTCCTCCCCATCAACAACCCTCTTAGCATTCGTCGCCTTAGCACGAGTAGTATTGTTGGCCCACTTGGGCTTGACACGGAGACTGATGGACTCATGATGAATCCAGTGTGGAGGAAGGAACTCATCACCGGAGAACAGCTTCTCCCAAGTCTTGGAGATCAACAGAAACAGGTACGGTCCATAGATGGGTACCTTGCGGTTGAACACCGCGAACCGAAGCTCACACCACATGATATGTGAGACATCAAGTGGTTGAGATTGAGACACACGCGCCTCCTCGCACAGGAGCATCATATCCACCAAATAGGCATGCACCTTGTCCTTGTGACCAATGCGAGGGAAAAGAGAGTTGCGGAAGATGCGATACATGATGTCGAGAAATGGGTTCAGCACCCACGTCGTCTTGCCACTGGGAAGCGTCTTCGCAACATAATACTGCTGGAGCTTGTTCTTGCTGGCTGACTCGGGGTTGGCATGAGGGCGAACACCAACGGGTGTGTTGAGCCCCTCATTCAGGTACGTGGAGCAGATCCATGAAGTCCCTCCAGGTAGCAGTCAACTGACGTCCATTGGTCATCCAGGTCATCCTTCGATCCTCCCCAGAGTGAAAGTGAACTGAGGCAAAGAACTGGAAAAAAAATCTCAGGGTCATAGTCCAAGTGAAAGGAGATCACATGTTAAATGCCAAACTGCTCCACCAAGTCCAGAGCCTCTCCAAAGTAATCACGGTGCTTGTCCTGCCTCATGTGATTCATGTCAATCCACTTGACATCCACATAGGTGTTTTGCTTGGCCTTGATCACATCTAGATAAATGAGAGTCTGCTGCTTGGTCCAAAACAAGTCATTTCCTCTGAAGATAGCATGGGCATTCACATATGGGTTGATCTGCCTTCGAGGGATAAAATCAGAGAGTGGTATCTCGTCCATGCCCTTTGCGGGTTCCTTGTACTTGCTGACGGAGGACTTGACATTGCGCTTGGGGGCACTGCAGCCCTCTGGAGCTTCATCTTGATTGCGCAGACACTTGGAGCTAGTGTCACGGCTGGGATTGGAACGGCGAGCAGGAGCACCGGAGCCACCACCTAAGACACAAAGCAAAAGGCACAAATGAAAAACAAGAAGAATCAATGCAAAGACCTCAGCAAAGCAAGGGAAACATGTAGAAAGCATACGTGGTAATTGACAAGAGGAAGATTGGACAACAAAGGTAGTACTGCCAGATTGCGCGGTACTAAAATTTTAGTACCGCTCCTGGTCGCGATAGTACCGTGTGAAGACACGGTAGTACCGGGGCTCGGACCGGTAGTAGGACGTTAGTACCACAGCTCGTGCAGTAGTACCGCACCTGACGGGCGGAAGTACCGCACCTGAGGTGCGGTAGTACCGCACGGCGGCAGATCCGAACCACTTTGAATCTGAGAACAACCCGAAAACGCAGCGGTACTACGGTTGATCAAATCAACCACGGGACAACATATCAAGTATAATTTCTACGCAACACTACTCTCCTACATCCTACTCTTGCATTGATTTGGCCTAAAATATCAAGAACACATGCATCTCCCCAAAAACCTAGATGCAAAAGAACAAACAAGAGAGAGAGGGATTTGGGGAGAAACCTTGTTCCATGGCAAGAGGAAGTGGTGGGGAACGATCCCACCTGTCGGAATCCGAGGAGAGCGGCCGGAGGTGGAGATCCAGCGAGGGTCTCCGACGCCGTTCTTGAGGAGAGAGAGAGAGGCGGCGGGGGAGAGAGATAGAAGAATGGGTATGGGGGAGTTGGAACTCCCCCTGCCCGGGTCATAACCCCCACGCGCACCCGTCAGCGCGGTAGTACCGCTCAGGCAGAAGTGCCGCACCGAAGAGGTAGTACTGCTCCCCCAGGCGGGAGTAAAAAATTACTGCCGCGCTGGGTGCGGTAGTACCATGGCAGGCCGCGGTAGTACCGTGAGCTCAAGAAGATGCATGTTTCAAACACAAGAGAAATGGTCTTCACAAGGAAACTTCAAGCAACCGAGACACCACAATAACAACTCAGCACGAAGAAAGAAAGGCAAGAGACAACAAGGACCAACCAAGATACACAACTTCTCCAAGGAGAGGGCGGTGGCCGAAGCCACCTATGTTTGAGTCAATTGGAATGGCACCGCGAAGAATTATCCTTGGGCCCATGACCAAAACTCATCTTTGAAGCAAAAGTACCATCAAAAGTGGCTAATGTGAAAGAGTTGATCAATTTATGCATAATGGGGGGAGGGAGAGTTGATTGAGAGAACAACACTCCCCCTATGTCCATGCCTACATCTAAACAAGACAACAAGTTGAGTATGGTGGGGTGTGCAAGGGTTCAAGCAACATTGCTCGAATCAATGATATTTAGCTCATGCCTTAACTCGTGAAGTCTTGCTTCATCCAATGGCTTCGTGAAAATATCTGCAAGGTTATCATGAGTGTTGACGTAGTTGAGCTTGATCTCCCCTCGCCTAATGTGATCCCGGATGAAGTGATACCGAATCTCAATATGCTTCTTCTTGAAGTGTTGCACCGGGTTGAGAGAAATCTTGATGGCACTTTCATTGTCACACCAAAGAGGCACTTTGTCACAAATGACACCGTAATCCTTTAAGGTTTGCCTCATCCATAGGAGTTGTGCACAACAACTACCGGCCGCCACATACTCCGCTTTGGTGGACGAGAGAGACACACAACTTTGCTTCTTAGAAGACCAACTCACCAAAGAGCAACCAAGAAATTGGCACCCTCCGGAAGTGAACTTCCTATCCACTTTGTCTCCTGCCCAATAGGAGTCCGAATACCCTACAAGCTTGAAGTTTGCTCCTCTTGGGTACTATAAGCCAAAGTTTGGGGTATGAGCCAAATATCGAAAGATTCGCTTGACCACCACAAAGTGGCTTTCCTTAGGTGCGGCTTGAAACCGTGCACAAATTCCCACACTCAACATGATATCCGGTCTAGATGCACAAAGGTAAAGCAAGGATCCAATCATGGAGTGTATACCTTTTGATCCACCGCTTTACCATTGGGATCAATGTCAAGTTGGCACTTTGTGGGCATTGGAGTGGAAGACGGCTTGACATCACTTAGCTTGAATCTCTTGAGCATGTCTTGAGTGTATTTGGCTTAGTTGATGAAGGTTCCTTCTCTTCTTTGCTTCACTTCGGACCCGAGAAAGAACTTCAACTCTCCCATGGAAGATAGCTTGAACTTTGAGGTCATGAGAGCGGTAAATTCCTCATTGAGAGCTTTGTTAGGGGAACCAAAGATAATATCATCAACATATAGTTGGCACACAAACAACTCCCCTTTGACCTTCTTAGTAAAAATAGTGGGGTCGATTAACCCAACTTCAAATCCACGGTCTTGTTACAACTCGGTAAGGTGGTCATACCACGCACGTGGGGCTTGTTTAAGGCGGTAGAGTGCCTTATCGAGTTGATACACATGATCGGGAAAGTAGGGATCCTCGAACCCGGGGGGTTGCTTGACATATACCAACTCATTAATAGGACTATTAATGAAAGCACTTTTCACATCCATTTGTTGCAACTTAAAGTTGTGATGAGAAGCATAAGAAATCAACAAACGAATGGATTCAAGGTGAGCAACGGGAGCAAAGGTTTCACCGTAGTCGATACCCTCGACTTGGGAGTAGCCGTGTGCCACCAACCTTGCCTTGTTGCGAACAATGGTCCCATGAGCATCTTGCTTGTTCTTGAATATACACTTGGTTCCAATGAAACTGTGGTTCCCCGTTGGCCTTGGCACCAATCTTCACACCTTGTTATACTCGAAATTGTTGAGCTATTCATGCATGGCATTGAGACAATCCGGATCTTCGAGCGCCTCATAGACCTTTTGGGGTTCAACACAAGAGACAAACGCATGATGTTCACAATAGTTTGCCAATTTTCTACGAGTGCTTACCCCCTTTTGAAGGCTTCCAAGCACATTCTTCATAAGATGACCCTTGGTAGAGAGCTTGGATGCAATCTTGGCGGCACGACGCTCCAATTCCTCCTCGGAGGTGAGTTGAGGAGCGGTCACTTGATCATCTTGAGCGTCGTCTTGAGCTTGTTCTTGATCTTGAGCTTGCTCTTGATCTTGAACTTGCTCGGAGGAGAGAACTTGACCTTGGGCATCACATTGTGACTAAACACCGTCTTGAGGTTGATCTTTCCCTTGGTCATGTTCATGGGTTTGAGGGCCTTCACTTTGTTCTTCGAAAGCGTGTGGGCCTTGGGTTGGTGATGGCTCCACTTGAGTGGAGCATTGTCCTTCTCCTTCGGCCACAAGGGGTTCCTCAATGGGTAGGATAAACCCAACTCCCATTCTTCTTATGGCTTGAGGAGGAATTTCATCACCTACATCACAAGTGCCAATTTTCTCCACTTGGGAGTCGTTATTCTCATCAAACTCCATGTTACAAGTCTCCTCAATAAGTCCCGTGGACTTATTGAGGTCACGGTAAGCATGATTTTGTAGCATAACCAACAAATATGCCCTCATAAGCTCTAGCCTTAAATTTAGACAAACGAACACGTTTCTTGAGAATGAAACACTTACACCCGAACACCCGAAAGTACTTGAGGTTAGGCTTGTTACCGGTGAGTACCTCATATGGAGTCTTGTTCAAGCCCTTGCGGAGGTAGAGCCGATTGGATGCATGACACGCGGTGTTGATGGCTTCGGCCCAAAAGTTGTATGGAGACTTGAACTCCGCCATCATGGTCCTTGCCGCATCCATCAACATCCGGTTCTTCCTCTCCGCTACACCATTTTGTTGAGGGGTGTATGGTGCGGAATATTGATGCTTGATCCCCTCATCACTAAGAAACTCATCCAAGGTGTAGTTCTTGAACTTGGTGCCGTTGTCGCTTCTTATAGTCAAGATCTTTGCATTGTGTTGACGTTGGGCTTCATTCGCAAAGTCAATGATGGTTTGTTGGGTCTCGCTCTTCCTCTTGAAAAAATATACCCATGTGTATCTTGAATAGTCATCCACAATCACCAAGCAATAATTTCTACCCCCAAGACTATCAAAGGATGGAATCCCAAAGAGATCCAAGTGAAGGAGCTCCAAAGGCCTCTTCGAGTAAATGATAGTCGTGGGAGGGTGAGCCTTCTCATGTAGCTTTCCTTTGATACAAGCACTGCAAGCATGATCTTTAGCAAAACTAACATTCGTTAGTTCACGACCATGGTCCCCCTTGAGAAGACTTTGCAAATATCTCATATTGACATGGGCTAAACAGCGATGCCAAAGCCATCCCACGTCAACTTTAGCCATTAGGCATGTCGCGGTCTTAGTGGGTCGCTCCGAAAAGTTAATCACATGTAGACCATTCTCGACATGCCCAACAAAGGCTACTTTAAGAGTCTTGCTCCACAAGAGGGCCACAATATCAATATCAAAGAAGGTGGCAAAGCCCATGATTGCAGGTTGACGAACGGAAAGTAAATTGTATGCAAGGGACTCAACAAGCATGACCTTCTCGATCGTGAGAACATGAGAAATGACAACCTTGCCGAGTCCCAATACCTTAGAAGATGAGGCGTCACCCCACTCGACGTTGGTGGGCGTAGATGGAATCTTGTGCACGTCAACCACCAAGTCCTTGCTTTCGGTCATATGATTTGTAGCTCCACTATCGAGCAACCATGACCCCCCACCAGAAGCAAACACCTACAAGAGATCAATGCTTGGTTTTAGGTACCCATTTTGTAATGGGTCCTTTGATGTTAGTGACAAGGGTCTTCGGAACCCAAATACACCATTAAATATACTCATGAGGATAACCAACAAATTTGGCATAAACATGCCCATCACTAGCATGACACAAAACATAAGAAGGGTTAAAGTCGTCGGCTTTGTTGGAAGGGGTGGCATTGCCTTTCTTGACACCACCACCCTTCACATTGCTCTTCTTCTCCTTGGAAGCACCCTCTCCCTCATTCACAAAGGTTTGTTTGAGAGGGGGAAGTCGTTTGGTCTTGTCATTCTTCTTCTTGTTCTTGGGCATGGGTGTGAACCCAATCCCTTCCTTGGCCACAACTTCCTTTTGATTGCTCAAAAGGTTGTTGAGGTTCTTCTCACCTTGAATGCACGACACAAGGCCTTTCTCAAGTTGCTCTTTCAACGTAGCATTCTCCTCAACAATATGCACATACTCACAACAAGGGTTAGTAGCATTGGCATTATCAATTAACACCATATGAGGAAATGTGGCTTTCTCCTTGGTTAGCTTTACTTGGAGTTGATCATGAGACTCCTTGAGGCTAGCATGAGCACCCTTCAAGACTTTGTGAGCCTTGTCAAGTATGTCAAACTCCTGTTTGAGTCTAGCAAGATACCCCAAGCTTGGCTTTCTCGGAATTGAGCACAAAAGAAACAACAAGAGCATGATCAGCATCTTTCTTTAACTTAGCATGATCATTGTTGTGTGACTCCTCAAGAGCCAAACGAAGACCACGCTCTTCCTCAAGAGCATTGGAAAGATCCGAAATCTCATCGGCATAGTCTCAACTATGCCCCTCCATCTTAGAGATGGTATCTTCGTGAGCTGGATCATGTCATTGGCTTCACCAAGTTGTTCCAAGAGAGCAACGAAGTGCTTCTTGGATTTACCCTTGAGTTTACCCATAAAGGACTCAAAATCATTCTCCTCCACATTAGATCCCTCATGTTCATCAATGCAATCCGTCAAGGAAGGATAATGATGGCAGTTTTCATGTTGGGGTTACCTTGTTGGTGGCTTTAGCCATGAGACACTTGGCGGTGATGCTCTCATTAGGTGAATCGAAGAGAGACACCCGTGGAGTCGTCGCAATAGCAACGGAGGCCATGGCAACCGACTCACCATCTTCATCATCATCATCATCCTCATTGTACTCTTCTTGTACCACCAAAGCCTTGGGAGGAGTCTTCTTGGTGAAGTTGCTCTTGTTGGGGAAAGACTTGGCCTTGTCCTTTCGGATGAGCTTGCCACCATTGTCTTCCCTCTTCTCATAAGGGCACTCCGCAACAAAGTGACTCACATTGCCACAATTATAGCAAGTCCTCACACGTTGCTTGACCTTTGCGCCACTTGAATTATTCTTGTTGAAGTTGAGCCTTGAGTTCTTCTTGCTCCAAAATTGCCTTAAAGCAAGAGCCATGTGTTCATGATAGGCATACTTTGTATCTTTGGGGTTGCTCTGCTCTTCTTCCTCTTCGTCCTCCTCCTTCACATTAACCTTGGACCTTAGTGCAAGGTTGGGCTTCTTTACTCTTTGAGACTGTAGCACCGCATTGTCGGCGGTCTTGTCCAAGATGCTCATAGCAACAAACTCATCCAACACTTCACTTGAGGAGAAAGTGTGGAAGTCCGGCCTTTGACGAATGACGGAGGACATGGCCTTGTGGTAAGGCACCATTGCCTTGAGGAATTTGTGCTTGATCCAATCGCCATCCGTGTCCTTGCTTCCATGATCTCGGAGTGAAACCACGAGTTTGGTTACCCTCCGATAAAGCTCACGAGGTTCTTCATCTTCTTTCATTGCAAACTCATCGGCTTCATCTTGTACCACTTCATAGTTTGAACGTTGAATGCTTGCACTTCCCCGGTAGAGAGAAACAACTTGGTGCCAAGCATCTTTGGCCATGGAGTAGGGCCGGAGATGAGGAAGATCTTCGGGTGGAATTGCTTCTTGGATGATGAAGAGAGCATTCTCATTGAATTGATTATCCACGACTTTTCTAGGAGTGAAGTTGCTTCGGTCATGCGGATAGAAACCGTCTTCAATGATTCTCCAAAGATTAGTATTCACATGATTTAAATGACGCTTAAAGAGATAGACCAAAGAATCATGGTCCACATTCTTCTCAATCTTAGGGGCGGGGCCGACATGATTCAAATGAGTGGAAGGAAGCGGTCCACCATAGACAAGTGGAGGTTCCACATGGGCAAAGATGCTAGTGCCATTTTTACCACTAGAAGAAGGAGCTTTCTCGCTAGTAGCTTCCCCTTTGTCGGAGGTAGCATCCGTCACCTTGTTAGCGGGATCACCCACTTTCAACGGTGTGGTGGAAAGTTTAAGCCCTTCTATGAATTTATTAAACATGCTTTCGACCTCGGTCGTCATGGAGATATTCAATGTGTCCAAGGCCACACTGAATTCCTCACGAGAGACCGCGGTTCCCCCATCGGCCGTAGACGAGAATGGATTCACACCAGAGTGCTCCTCCGCACCGTCTATGGTGTCAACCATACTCTTTGGACGGGAAAGTCCTTAATAAAGAGACGAGGCTCTCATACCAATTGAAAGGATCGATATAGTTGACTAGAGGGGGGGTGAATAGTCTACTAACAATTTTTAGCTTTTCTTTACCAAATTATACTTTGCATCAAAGTAGGTTGTCTAGATATGCAACTAGGTGAGCAACCTATATGATGGAACAACAACAAGCACACGAGCAAGCAAGGGATATAACACAAAAAAGCTTGCACAAGTAAAGGCACGAGATAACCAAGACTGGAGCCGGTGAAGACAAGGATGTGTTACCGATGTTCCTTCCCTTTGAGGGGAAGTATGTCTCCGTTGGAGCGGTGTGGAGGCACAATGCTCCCCAAGAAGCAACTAGGGCCACCGTATTCTCCTCATGCCCTCACACAATGTGAGATGTCGTGATTCCACTATTGGTTCCCTTGGAGGCGGCGACTGAACCCATACAAACAAGGTTCCCAACGACACCACTTAATTGGAGGCTCCCAACGACACCACAAAGCTTCACCACAATGGACTATGGATCCGCGGTGAACTCAATCGTCTAGGGTGCTCAAACACCCAAGAGTAACAAGATCTGCAAGGGATTAGTGGGGGGAATCCAATTTCTCTTGGTGGAAGTGTAGATCGGGACCTTCTCAACCAATCCCGAGCAAATCAACAAGTTTGATTGGCTAGGGAGAGAGATCGGGCGAAAATGGAGCTTGGAGCAACAATGGAGCTTAGGGTTGGAAGAGGTGGTCAACTAGAGGAAGAAGACACCCCTTATATAGTGGAGAACCAAATCCAACCGTTATCCACTAAACCAGCCCACGACCTGTGGTACTACCGCCCGTGACAAGCGGTACTACCGCAAGGCCTCACGGTACTACCGCGACCGACCGCGGTACTACCGCTGCTACGACAGGAACCAGGATAGGCCAGACGCACAGAGGCTGAGAGCGGTACTGCTGCAGACGCGGTACTACCACTCCCCCTTTCGGTACTACCGCAAGGTAGGATTGGCCTAGCCTGGGAAGGGCGCGGACGAATGGAAATACATCAGTGCCAACTTCCGCTGAAAAACAATCGACGCAAAAATCCGACACGGTACTACCGCACATGGCATGCGGTACTACTGCGCAGGGAGCGGATGTAAAAAATTACATCCGCCCTACTTCCGCCCATGTAGCTGCGCCAGACCAGGACACGGTACTACCACGCGCTTGGGGCGGTACTACCGCGTAGGATGTGGACGTAAAAAATTACGTCTGCTCCTACAGTCGCGCGAGCAGCTGAGTCTGGTCTGAGGCCACGGTAGTACAGCTCCGTATAAGTGGTACTACCGCGGGCGCCTACGGTACTACCGCAAGGGCGTACGGTACTACCGCAGGGGCCTGCGGTACTACCGCTCCGTGGAGCAGTACTACCGCATGCCCTAGAATAGCAACACTAGGAATCCTTCTCTTTGCATAAAAACGAGGAGAACGGAGGATGCTCCAAAGCGCAAGGGGAAAGGTGGTGACAAGGAAGAAAACGTGTACGTAATGATTCCACCCGAACCTTTCCGAAGCGGACCCCCTCTTAATAGTACGTCTTTCCTACGACTCAACTCCACCGAAAAGAAACATAGAAAAACACCATCTTCAATAGTCTTCGAGGGGCACCAAACCGTCTTGTGCCTAGCGGTGAAATGTCTGAGAAACTCAAGGCACATGATTAGTCTGCAAAAGCATTGTCATCAATCACCAAAACACTTTAGGGATAAATATGCCCTTACAATGATCCTTATCAGTAACGAAGATATGTGAAGTAGCAAATTTATGATCATATTGCATTCTAGAATTCAAAGATTTTTCTTTCAACTTGACTAGTAGTTTCTTAAGATCAGATCATCTCTATCCTTACGAGCAAGAAAGTCACTAGCTACCTTTTCATCCATAACATAACCCTCAGGTATATTAGGCAATTCATATCTAGGACTGCTAGTTCTAATAGGTGTTTCAAAGTGTTCAGTTTCAATAATTTCATAGGTTTCAGAAATGTCATCAGTTTCAGCATTCTCAATATCTTTAGCTCTAGCAAGTTGTTCATCAAGAAATTCACCTAGTGGCACAGTCTTATCAAGCAAAGTAGCATCATCATAAGCATTATTCATAGCAGAAGTAACATCATCAATAACTTACGACATATCACAAGCTTACTCAAAATAAAAGGTGAATCAAGTGTAGAGCTAGATGGCAGTTCCTTACCTCCCTTCGTAGTAGAGGGAAAAATCTTGGTTCTAGTATCTTTAAGATTCCTCATAGTGATCAGCATATATAAATCCCAAGTGACTTAGTAAATAGAGCTATGATCCCCGGCAACGACGCTAGAAAAAGGTCTTGATAACCCACAAGTATAGGGGATCGCAACAGTTTTCAAGGGTAGAGTATTCAACCCAAATTCATTGATTAGACACAAGGGGAGCCAAAGAATATTCGCAAGTATTAGTGCTACCTCTTGAGCACTGATTGGTTTTCCCTTGAAGAGGAAAGGGTGATGCAGTAAAGTAGCGTAAGTATTTCCCTCAATTTTTGAGAACCAATGTATCAATCCAATAGGAGATCACGCACGAGTCCCACGCACCTACAAAAACAAATAAGAACCTCGCAACCAACATGATAAAGAGGTTGTCAATCCCTCAACGATCACTTACGAGAGTGAGATCTGGTAGATATGATACGATAATATTTTTGGTATTTCTATGATAAAGATGCAAAGTAAAATAAAAGGCAATAAAAATAACTAAGTATTGGAAGATTAATATGATGGAGAATAGACCCGAGGGCCATAGGTTTCACTAGTGGCTTCTCTCAAGATAGCATAAGTATTACAGTGGGTAACGAATTACTGTCGAGCAATTGATAGAATTGAGCATAGTTATGAGAATATCTAGGTATGATCATGTATATAGGCATCACGTCCGTGACAAGTAGACTGAAACGATTCTGCATCTACTACTATTACTCCACACATCGACCGCTATCAAGCATGCATCTAGAGTATTAGGTTCATAAGAACAGAGTAATGCTTTAAGTAAGATGACATGATGTAGAGGGATAAACTCATGCAATATGATATAAACCCCATCTTTTTATCCTTGATGGAAACAATACAATACGTGTCGTTTCCCTTTCTGTCACTGGGATAGAGCACCGCAAGATTGAACCCAAAGCTAAGCACTTCTCCTATTGCAAGAAAGATCAATCTAGTAGGCCAAACCAAACTGATAATTCGAAGAGACTTGCAAAGATAACAAATCATACATAAAAGAATTCAGAGGAGATTCAAATATTGTTCATAGATAATCTTGATCATAAACCCACAATTCATCGGATCTCGACAAACACACCGCAAAAGAATATTACATCGAATAGATCTCCAAGAAGATCGAGGAGAACTTTGTATTGAGATCCAAAGAGAGAGAAGAAGCCATCTAGCTAATAATTATGGACCCGAAGGTCTGAGGTAAATTACACACACATCATCAGAGAGGCTATGGTGTTGATGTAGAAGCCCTCCGTGATCAATGCCCCCTCTGGCGGAGCGCCGGAAAAGGCCCCAAGATAGGATCTCACGGGTACAGAAGGTTGCGGCGGTGGAAATAGGTTTTTGGCTCCGTATATGAAAGTTTGGGGGTACGTAGGTATATATAGGAGGAAGAAGTACGTCGGTGGAGCAACGCACTACTAGGAAAAGGCCTGCTAGTGGCGCACCTGTTTTCGCTACTAATGGCGCACTACAGGTGCGCTACTAGCACCACGCCATTAGAATTTTTTTACTAATGGCGCACCACAGGTGCGCCATTAGTATCCCACAGGTGCGCCATTAGTATCTGGTATACTAATGGCGATACTAATGGCGCACCACATAGAAGTGCGTCATTAGTAACAATTTTTTTAAAAAAAATTCAGAATTTTTTTTCGTTTTTTTCTTAATCTCGGGTCACTATGGCTTAATCTCGAGTCAATATGTTTAATCTCAAGTCAAATCGCACTTTGTGGTCAAACTTCCCGGAAGTTCACCCATCCTCACACTACTCCAGCCCGAGCACACTTAACTTCACAGTTCTATCCAACCCCAACACCAGCTCACTTCACAGGCGCTTGTTGATATATCTATCATATCAATCCTATTAAACCTTGTTGATGTCTACGACTTTGTTCATGTTCATGAGTATGATGAAATTTTGAAAAAATATTTCAAACTTCCCGGTCGTATTACGTATCATATTTTAAAAAAAATCAATTTTTTTAAACCAATTTATTTTTCTGTTACTAGTGGCGCACCTAGCAAATGGTGCGCCACTAGTAAGTTTGAATTGTTTTTCATTCCCCCCCTCTAGATCTTAAAAGCCCGGTATCTTTTGTTCTGTTAGGTTTTTTGGGATTTTGAAGATATTGAACGATGTTCCCCCGTATCAGTTCGGATGTAACTTTTCGAGTAGATGATTTTTCATATAAAAAACTTTTTAATCCGAGTTCGTATGCAAAAGTTATGCCAATTTTACAAATTTCAGAGAGATTTTGCAAATAAAGTCGAAATTCATATTTGTAAATTTTCCAACAAGTAGACCACATATCACATGGGAAACTTATTTTTTTTTTATTTTTTTGACATTTCCATCATTTTCTTTTATTTTATTAAAAACTGAAAAGGCGGTCCGGGGGGTGCATTCGGTGGATTTTTTTGGTCAAAGTTAGTAATGGTGCACCACACCCACGGTGCGCCATTACTAGTTTTGAAAAAAAATAAAAAAATTGAAATAAAATTTGAAAAAAACTTAGTAATGGCGCACCGTGGGTGTGGTGCGCCATTAAACTAGTAATGGCGCACCACACCCTCGGTGCGCCATTACTAGTTTTGAAAAAGAAAAGTTGAAAACAAAATTGTACTGGCGCACCGAGGGTGTGGTGCGCCATCCCTAGTGCGCCATTACTAGTTTGGAAAAAAATAAAAAAAATTGTTAGTAGTGGCGCACCGTGGGTGTGGTGCACCATTAGTATTTAGAGTTTATTGGCGCACCAACACATGGTGCGCCATTAGTATATAGTAGTGGCGCACCACATGTGTGGTGCGCCATTAATGTCCATATTATCTATACCCATTTTCCTAGTAGTGACGTGGGCCCCACAAGGGTGGAGGCCGCGCCTGGGGGAGGGTAGGCGCGCCCCCTGCCTCGTGCTCTCCTCGTTGAGTGCTTTGCGTAGACTCCATGTCCTCTAGATCACGTTTGTTCTGAAAATCACGTTCTCGAAGGTTTCATTCTGTTTGGACTCCGTTTGATATCCTTTTTCTGCCAAACACTGAAATAGGAAAAAAACAACAATTTGGGCTGGCCCTCCGGTTAATAGGTTAGTCCCAAAAATAATATAAAAGTGTATAATAAAGCCCATTAAACATCCAAAACAGAATATAATATAGCATGGAACAATAAAAAATTATAGATACATTGGAGACGTATCAATTAGCAGTTGAGTAGTCGATTCAACCACACCTGAAAGACTTAATATCTACAAAAAAGTATTTAGTAGCAAAGTAGTATGGAACTAACGATAACAGTGGCAATACTAACCATAACGGTTTGTAGTGATTGTAACAACAATAGCAACAGAAGTAACTTAGCAAAGATAAGTATGTGAATAGCTTGTAGGCATTGGATCAGCAATGATAATTGTGTTGGATGATATTCATCATCTAGCAGTTATAACCTAGGGTGACACAGAACTAGCTCCAATTCATCAATATAATATAGGCATGTATTCCGTATATAGTCATACGTGCTGATGGAAAAGAACTTGCATGACATCTGTCCTACCCTCCCGTGGCAGCGGGATCCTAACGGAAACTAAGGGATATTAAGGCCTCCTTTTAGTAGAGAACCGAAACAAAGCATTAGCACTTAGCGAATACATGAACTCCCAATTATTGTCATCTTGGGGTATGCGGATCATAAGTCGTAATAGGTGTCTACAACTTGCAAGATAGGATCAAGAACACACATATATTCATGAAAACATAATAGGCTCAGATTTGAAATCATGGCACTCGGGCCCTAGTGACAAGCATTAAGCATAGCAAAGTCATAGTAACATCAATCTCAGAACATAGTGCATACTAGGGATCTAAACCTAACAAAACTAACTCGATTACATGATAAATGTCATCCAACCCATCACCGTCCAGCAAGCCTACAATGGAACTACTCACTCCCAGCGGTGAGCATCATAAAATTGGTGATGGAGGAAGGTTGTTGATGATGATGATGATGGCAACAGATTCCACCCTCTGGAGCCCCAAACGAACTCCAGATCAGCCCTACGTATGAAGGACAGGAGGTGGCGGAGGATCCGTATCGTAAAACATGATGAATCCTTCTCTCTGATTTTTTTCTCCGCGAATAGGTATATATGGAGTTGGAGTTAGGGTTGTAGATAGTCCAGGGGGCCCACAAGCCAGGTAGGCACACCCCCTGAGCTTGTGGCCCCCCTCTGGTATCTTTTTCCGCCAGTATTTTTTTATATATTTCAGAAATATTCTCCGTAAATTTTCATGTCAATCCGAGAGGTTTTATTTCTACACACAAATAACACCATGGCAATTATGCTGAAAACATCGTTTGTCCGGGTTAGTTCCATTCAAATCATGCAAATATGAGTCGAAAACAAGGGAAAAAGAGTTTGGAAAAGTAGATATGATGGGGACGTATCAATGGTCTTGACACACCACCATAGGTGGTAGAGGTAAATTCTCTTTTAAAGTTTGATGAAGGTGACATCCCTCATAATAAACCTCCTAGTCAATGCTTATATGAATTTGATAATTACATTATGATGAAAGATCATTTCAATGCCTATGTTATGAAATAGTAAAAGCAAAATTCTGACATGATTGCTCGCTTGAGTGACTTGTTATTTAGAATCACTAATGATGTTAGAGGAGTAGGAAAACATGCTTCTATGGTTCAAACTCAGTTAGAACAAGTTGCTAAATCTCAAAGTGAGCTAATCAATGGAATGAATAATAATATGAATGATCATGCTGTTAGAGTAATGACTAGAGAAGGCAAAATGACTTAGGGGCCACTTTATTATGAAGGTCACCCTAAAAGAATTGAACAAGACTCTCAAAGAACTAATGTAGATGCACCTAGTCCTTCTAAAAGGAAAAAGGAAAAGGAAAATTATAGGACTTTGCATACTTCTAGTGAACCTGAGGTAGAAAAAGCTTTTGAAGATAACAATGATGTTTCTATCTCTGATGCTGAAACTCAATCTGGAAATGAACATTCGCCTAGTGATAATGAAAATGATAATGATGATGTTCATGAAGATACTCAACCAGACAATGATAAAGAACCAGATAATGATGCTGAAACAGAACCTGCTGTTGATCTTGATAACCCACAACCTAAAAAATGTTATGATAGAAGACACTTTGTTGCTAGAAAACATGGTAAAGTAAGAGAACCATGGGATCAGAAACCCATACACTTTCCACCTAAACCATATAAGAAAAAGGATGATGAGGAATTTGAACGCTTTGCTGAAATGCTTAGGCCAATCTTTTTGCGTACTCGTTTGACTGATATTTTAAAGATGGCCCCTTATGGTAAATATATGAAAGATATTGTCAGTAATAAAAGGAAAATACCTAAAGTTGAAATATCCACTATGCTTGCTAAATATTCTTTTAAGGATGGAATACCTAAGAAACTAGGAGATCCAGGAATACCACCTATACCATGTTCCATCAAAAGAAGTTATATTAAAACTGCTTTATGTGAGTAAGGAGCTGGTGTTAGTGTTAAGCCTTTCTCTTTATATAAAAGACTTTATTTGAATAAACTCACACCCACTGAAATACCATTGCAGATGGTTGACAAATCAACTACCATACCTATCGGTATTTGTGAGGATGTGCCCCTTGTTATTGCAAATGTTACTATCTTAACAGACTTGTTATACTTGAGATGCCCGAGGACAACAACATGTCGATTATCCGTGGTAGACCATTTTTGAATACTGCATGGGCTGCTATTGATTGCAATAAAAGCAAAGTCACTTTTCATATCAATGGTAATGAGCATATGGTGCACTTTTCGAAGAAACAATTTCAAGTGAATGGTATTAATGTTATTGAAAAATCTCCAACTATTACTATTGGAAGCTTTCAGCTCTCTCTACCAACTACCAAAAAGAAATATGAAACACTTATTGTTGGGGAGATTCGTCTCTCCGTTGAGGTAACTTAGTGTTTTACGAAAGTTTTTTGAGTTCATGTTAATCGTAAGTGGTTGTTAATATGACTTGATCAACCTTATTAATGGATTACTTTTGAGAGACATGTCATCGATGAATTTAGTAAGCACAACTTTCTGTACCCACTTTTTATTTTCTGTTATTTTAGTTAAATACAATAAAATGCCGTGTTTATCCTGTTTTCTGAATTTTCCGTGCAATAAAAAGGTGCCCAAAACTAAAAGTGCTCAGAATGACCTGAAATTTTAACATGTTTTTTTCTGGATATTTAAGAATGTCTGATACAAATAACATCACAGGGGGTGTGATAACCGACAAGTATAGTGCATTGCAATAGTTTTCAAGGGTATAGTATTCAACCCAAATTTATAGATTCGACACAAGGGGAGCCAAATAATATTTGTAAGTATTAGTAGTTGAGTTGTCAATTCAACCACACCTAGATATTAAATATCTGCAGCAAAGTGATCAGTAGCACAGTAACATGATAGTTTGATAGTATTAATAACGATAGCAGTGGTAACGGTAAAACAATAACAGTTTTGCAGCAGTTGTAATAGTAGCAATAGCAATAGTAACTTAGCAAGACCAATATGTGGAAAACTCATAGGCATTGGATCAGTGATTACGTTGGGTAATATTCATTATATAACAGTCATAACCTAGGGTGACACAGAACTAGCTCCAGTTCATAAATATAATGTAGGCATGCATTCCGTAAATAGTAATACATGCTTACGGAAAATAACTTGCATGACATATTTTGTCCTACCCTCCGATGGCAGCGGGGTCCATAAGGAAACTAAGGGATATTAAGGCCTCCTTTTAATTTACAACCGGAACAAAGCATTAGCACATAGTGAATACATGAGCTCCTCAAACTACTGTCATCACCGAAAAGTATCTCAATTGTTGTCACCTTTGGGTTTACGAATCATAACACATAAAAGGTTAATATGACTTGCAAGATCAGATCACAAACATAGATATAATGGTGATAACATAAACGGTTCAGATCTGAAATCATGGCACTCGTGCCCTAGTGACAAGCATTAGGCATAGCAAAGTCATAACATCAATCTCAGAACATAGTGGATACTAGGGATCAAGCCCTAACAAAACTAACTCGATTACATGATGAATCTCATCCAACTCCTCACCGACCAGCGAGCCTACGAAGGAATTACTCACTCCCGGCAGTGAGCATCACGAAATTGGTGATGGAAGATGGTTGATGATGACGAATACCGAAGATTCCCCTCTTCGCAGCCCCGAACATACTCCAAATCTGGCCTCCCAATGAAGAACAGGAGGTGGAGGCGGCTCCGTATCGTAAAATGCGATGAAACTTTACCTCCTATTTTTTCTAGAACAATAGGATTTTATAACTTCGGGATTAGGATCAGCGGAGGCCGAGGGCCGCACCACCCACCAGGGCGCGCCTGAGGGGGTGGCGTGCCCTGGTGTCTTGTGGGAAGCCAGGGCCCACCTCTGCTGGGTCTTGGTTCTAGTATTTTTTGTTTATTCAAAAATAATTCTCCAGAAAGTTCCGTCCGACTCCGAGAACTTTCATTTCTGCACAAAAACAACACCATGGTAGTTCTGCTGAAAACAGCATCAGTCCTGGTTAGTTTCATTCAAATCATGCAAATTAGAGTCCAAAACAATAGCAAAAGCGTTAGGAAAAGTAGATATGATGGAGACGTATCAGGATGCCCCTAGTGCCCACTTGTCACCAGGGCGCGCCAGCTACCCCAGGTGCGCCCTGGTGGGTAGTGGGCCACACAAGGCCCCCCTCACTTATCCCTTCAGCTCACTTCACCACCTACCTCTAAAAAAACACTCTAGTTGTCTCTCCCATGTTCTTGCTCTCAAACCCGCGAATTTCAATCTCTTTGCTCGAAGCTTCATTTCCGAAACTATTTTGGGGGATTGCTAGTTGGTATGTGACTCCTCCGTTGCTCTAATTAGTTTTTGTTATAGTGGTTTATATTTCAAGTAATTAGCTACTCTTGGTGCTGCTGTAAATGAGCTTGCATGTTGAATTCTCTGAGTTCCAAGTAATTTGAATGCTTGATATGGACTCTAGGCATCCATATGAGTAGTTGCTATCAATCTTGTGAAGTTTCGTTGACAAATTTTTATGACTCAAAACTTTCAGAAATTGTTAGCAAATACAATGTAATTCTTTGGGAGGAGCTCTTTGAGGAGGAGGTCCTCAAAGGCATCATCGAGCGGGAGCTCGATACGATAGTCTTATGTGATCCAAGTGCAAGCTCGATGCGGGACGCCAATACCAAATCGTGCCTATGGCCGTGTAACGAGTTCATGTTAGGTGCATGTCTCAAGGAAGAATTTGAGCAGTATGTTCACAACACCGAGCTCGCTCCCTTCATCGCAGATAAGTGCATTCCACATCTCAACCTCACACAGACGTTCACTAGAAATTTAAATATCATTCCTGTGATACTAGAGTTTTATTTAGCCTTTATGATAATGCCTTCACCATGCCTCTAGAAGAGTTCTCTTTTGCATTCAAAATTCCATATTGGGGTTCACTGGACGAATCACCAAAATTTGACTATGAGATGTTTTTGACTACTCTTGTTGTGGTGAGGATAGAGAAGTGACACGAGCTACAATAAATAGTATACAATTTCCAACAATTCGTTACTTTGCACTCTTTAATGGCAAATGCATCATGGGCAAACAAGATTCCAGTACCCTCTGTGCCCCAAACTTGAGCATCATACACACTGCTTTAGAAGGAATTAAATGTTATAATCTTGGAGAAATCATCGCATGAGGTTGCAACACAATGCTTACAGTGGTCACTTTTATGGTGGGATATAGCCTCTCATATAGCTAGGAAGCTGTGTGTGTCACCTTGATCTAATGATCCTATCTTACCTACCCAGTACTTAGACTTTGGAGCCATGTAGCGTCATAAATTCATTAAGGCTGGAGCCACTAATTATAATTACAACTTGATGTTCGATAAAAAAACATTGTTTCGGTTATTTTTCCTGCACCTGTTCTCTTTGATTATCATAGTAAAGGAAGATACTACATCTATGAGAGAGAGAGAGAGAGACGCGCTAGTACAATGCAGCGGTAGAGGACGCCCGTTGAGCTGAGGAGGACACACAAAGAGCCTCCATGAGTTATCACTCTGACTATTATCCAGGCCATGGGTGGTGATTAACAAGCTAGGGCTAAATCCTAATCTTGGGGGACTACGTATTTCCATCGACATTATATTCATGTTCACGCACTTCGTTCCAATTGTCGGTGTTCATACTTTTCCATTGTATTATCCATGCTAGTTTTTATTTTCTCGCTTTCTTCTTGGGTGTTTGAAAACTTTGAGAAAACCCAAAAAATATTTCTTCCTTCTTTTCGGTTTTTCTTTCTAGTTTAATTTGTTGTAGTATTAAAATAAAACCCAAAAAAAAGATTTATCATTCCTTCTTTTGCTTGTTGGGAGCTTCCCCGTGTAAATAGTTTTTCTCGTTTTTGTTTTTCTTTCTTCAATTTGCTTCTTTCAAGAAAAACTAAAAACTCCAAAAATGTCCTAGTGAGTTTTCTGAAATTCTTTTCTTTTGTTTTGTTGAGTCCTATCAAGGAGAAGACCACGATGAAAATGTTGAGTGGCTCACGTATGCACTATTGTTGATCTAATGAAGGGCCAAATTATTTTGTCTTATCCTTTAAATAATTTTTTTGCAGATTCTAGCTTAGTCCACGACATTCTTACACTATTATTATTTCAATATCATTCGGTCGTGCAAGTGAAAGACAATAATGATGATATATGATGAAGTGGTTGAGGCAAGGAAAGGCGGGTATTAACTCAACTTGTTTTTGCTTTTGTAAATATGTTTAACTTAGTATACATGATTCAACATATTATGATTAAACATGTTTGTGATGAAAATTAAAGATTATAGTTGCTCATGCCTTGCTTAAGTAGCTAGGACTGGATAATGATTTATCTTACATGTCAACATGGATTAATATGGTTGTCATGTAGTATGATGATATGGTATCCTCCACTGAATGTTTCAAGTGGCTTGACTTGGCACATGTTCACGCATCTAGTTGAATCAAAACGAACATAGCCTCCACGATATTTATGTTCATGGTTTTTCTATCCTACTCAAGCTAGTATTCAATGTTAATTGTTCATAATGCATGATCATGACCGTTTTCGCTCTCAAGCTAGTTGCTTCTCAACCTAACTGCTAGCTTTCGCCTGTACTAAGCGGGAATACTGCTTGTGCATCAAAACCCTTAAACCAAAGTTATTTCAGATGAGTCCACTATATCTACCTATATGCGGTATTACCCTGTCGTTCCAAGTAAATTTGCATGTGCCACCTCTAAAAATTCAAATGAACATATTTTTGTGTCCCCGGACCACTCATGGAGCGACATGGGGTGGTTAGTATCTTCCATGCTAAGCGGATTATTCTAATGATGAGTGTTTATTCACTCATCCTTGCACGAGAGTGGCTGGTAATAGGGATGCTGAGTCCCGAAATAAAAAATTCCAAATAATTAAACAAAACTCCCCCGGACTATTGTTGGTATGGAGGGAACCAAGAGATTCGTCTAGCCATGGCTTGTGTTCGTTGGTGGAGGGGGGTGAACTTTACTTTTATCTCTTGGGAACCGCCGCTAATTTGTTTAGCATGGAAGATATTGAAAACTCTTGGTCGTAACATTGATAGGAAAGTATACCTCCCAAAATTATATTTATCTCTGATTTAAGATTTGAGCTCTAGCACCTCTACAAATCCATAATTCCCTCTATGAAGGGCCTATACTTTTACTTCTATGTTACTTTACTTTTATGTTGAGCCATCACCTTCTCAAAGAAGCACCAGTCCTGAGAGCACTATTGTCATCATCACGCATTGTGTATAGTTAACATTGAATGCATCATGACTGGATCTCTTCTACCATGAATTACAATGTTTAGTCATTGCTTGAACTTTGGAGGTGCTCTGCATTTATGTTTTGCAGTCTTAGAAAGGGCTAGCAAGATACATTTATTATCATATTATATCATGATTGTTTTGAAAAAGTGTTGGCATTTGAGATATTTTATTATTGCTTGCTAGTTGATTATGCCATTGATATGAGTGAATATGATTTCTAAGAATTATTGTTTGCATGGTTAGTCATGATCTTTGCTGAAACCTTAGGTGCTATTTAAGCATATATATGAGCACAAGAACAAAAGAGTTCACAAAAGTTTTTCTTTATCACTTTCAATTTGTCAACTGAATTGCTTGAGGACAAGCAATGGGTTAAGCTTGGGGGAGTTCATATGTCTCCATTATATCTACTTTTCCTAACGCTTTTAATCTTGTTTTGAACTCTAATTTGCATGATTTGAATGAAACTAACCTGGACTAACGTTGTTTTCAGCAAAACTACCATGGTGTTGTTTTTGTGCAAAAGAAAAGTTCTTGGAATTGGACGAAAGTTTTTGGAGATTTATTTTGGAATAAATAAAAAATACAGAAACCAAGACCCACTGGAGGGGGTAGCTGCCCACTAGGTACCAGGGCGTGCCACCCCCCTCTGGCGCGCCCTGGTGGGTAGTGGGCCCGCGAGGCTCCGCTGACCCTAATTCCAACTCTATAAATTCCTATTTTTGGATAAAAAAGAGGAGTGGAAGTTTTGTCATGTTTTATGATATGGAGCCACTGCCACCTCCTGTTCTTCATCGGGAGGCCAGATATGGAGCCCATTCGGGGCTCCGGAGAGGAAGGTCTTCCGTCTTGTCATCATCAACCATCCTCCATCACCAATTCCATGATGCTCACCGCCGGGAGTGAGTAATTTCTTCATAGGCTCGCTGGTCGGTGAGGAGTTGGATGAGATTCATCATGTAATTGAGTTATTTTTGTTAGGGCTTCATCCCTAGTATCCACTATGTTCTGAGATTGATGTTGCTATGACTTTGTTGTGCTTAATGCTTGTCACTAGGGCCCGAGTGCCACGATTTTAGATCTGAACTGTTTATGTTATCACCATTATATTGATGTTCTTGATCCGATCTTGCAAGTTATATGCACCTATTATGTGTTATGATTCGTAAACCCCAAGGTGTGGTTGAATTGACAACCCAACTGCTAATACTTGCAAATATTCTTCAGCTCCCCTTGTGTCGAATCAATAAATTTGGGTTGAATACTCTACCCTCAAAAATTGTTGCGATCCCCTATACGTCTGGGTTATCAGCGGGCGAGCGTTAGATGCGGATCATGCAGCTCCCGAGTTTCTCGAACGAATCTCTAAAATTAAGGCATTAGACGGTTATTTGGTTCAATTTTTTAGTGTCCAAATTTATGTTTATTTTTGTGATGCGGAGCTGAAGTTCATGGATTCCTTTCATCATAGGTGAATCATAGGGTAGCCTAGTTTGTCGTTAGATTTTCTGAGTTGAGCATGACTAGAGATCTACTTGCATTCACACATAATTTTTCCTCATAGGAATTTCACAAGTTGAAAAGAGGAAAGAAAAGAGCGGGACTGGCGGGAGATATTGGCGGGGCTTGCTTTGACCATCCGAGAGAGGTAAAGCCAGAAAACCATGATGGAGAGAGAAAACGGAGCGAACGCATGTAGCGCGTGATGCGGAGTGGGCGGCGACAGAATCGGTTGGGTCTGTAAATAAAGTTAGCTTGTTTGGATGTTAAATTTCTTGTTCTAATTAAAATACTCCATCCATCCCAAATTACTTGTTGTAGCAATGGATAAAAATGGATGTATATAGAACGAAAATACGTATATATACACCCATTTCCACGACAAGTAATTTTAAACGGAGGGAGTATCGTGGTTGTTTTGTTTTTCTTTGGAGCGAGAAATCCTCTGAGATGGTGTTCACGATATACAAGGAATCGGAAAAGCCCAAAGGATAGCTTCAAAGAAGCAGCTCATGGGCTTGGAAAACCATAACGTGGTAAATAAAGCCCAATATGTGTGTAGGCCGACTAGTTTGCGCACATGTTCTTTCGGGACCTCCTATACAACTCTTGCGGCGTCAATTGCCCTCTCTAACGCATGAAGCCACCTATATGGGCCAACCCATCTTGCACTATTGGTTCGTTATCGCTCGGTGGCTTCCTTCTTGTTTTTTCTCACCTATTTTTTGGTTGATTTAAAAAACATTTTTTTGAAAAAAGTTCACGCAGATGAAAAAATGTACAACTTTTGTTTGAAAAACTTTGAAATTTTGAAAAAAGCTTAAGAATTCAAACAAGGTTCATGAATTTGAGAAAAGTTTAGGAATTTGAAAAAAATTGAAAAAGTAAAAACAAAAAGGAAGAAGACAAAATAAGGTGGCAATAAGCCTTACGCCTGATGGGCCGAAAGCTTGTTGTTATGTCACCTGTTTGGGACCATCAATAAAAAGCCAGTTGTTACTTCTGTATAAGCAGCCATCGCCTCATAGGCCTTATAAAACCAATGTACGCTATGCACGCTAAATAGAACATGCCGTTCTCTAGACATGTTATAACAAAGGTGACGTCGCTGGCCCAAATAAAATACCCACAAGGAGCGGCATCGCAAGTCGCAACCTATTGATCATATAATCCCCTCTCACTAGGGTTTAGCTTCCCGCCGATAGCGCCTTCGGCACGACGTGGAGATCTCGCTCCCCTGCCCCCCCCCCTCGCCGCCGGCTGGCTGGAGCCTTGTGCTCCCGTCGTGGTGGTAAGCTAGGGGTTCTCCTAGGAGTTTCCCATCCGCGGAGCAAAGCTTTCACAGACTAGAGATCTGATGGGTAGTTCGGCTGAAGCTGCAGGCTCCAGCACGAGCAGGTTGGAGAAGATGATGAAGGAACTTGATCTCAAGGAGGCGGATATGACTGACGTGTTGTGGAGGATGGTGATCTTCTAGAAGACGTGGCCAGATGGATGGCGGTGGCCAGGGTCCATACAAACAAATCTTACAACCAGTATTGGTTCTATAGAAACATGTGTGTGGCTTGGGACCTGGCGCAAGAAGTCAAGATCAGGCCGCTCAATGAAAACCTGTACAGTATGCAATTCTCTTGCTTAGGCGGTTCAGAATGGGTGATAGAGGAAGGCCCTTGGGCGTTCAAAGGAAAGGTAGTGGTCATTGAACCCTATGACGGCATCACCAGGTCGTCATTGATCCAGCTGAACAAGATTGAGATGTGGATTCAGATCCACGATTTGCCTGACCTACTTTACCCAATGATCAAGCCTTTGGCTAGTAAAATAGGTGATTTCATATATGTTGAGTAGAAAATTTTTGACTTTGAAGGGAATTTCTTAAGAGTTAGGGTAAAGGTTGATGTCACCAAACCCCTGAAGAATGCAGTCTCGCTGATCACCAAGCAGAAAAGGGAGACTTTCATGTGAAGTACGAGCGGCTGCCTGATTGGTGATCGATCTATGGAAATTTGGGGCATCTTCACAAAGAATGCGGTGACGGGGTTCATCCCCCATCGGCATTGATGTTTAAAGGCTTGACAGCAGACTGGTGGAAAGGGCCAGGTCGCAGCCCTTAAGCTGGATGGGCGCAAGGAGGCAGCAAAGGAAGGGGGAGAACAGGTCATGGACCTGGCCATGGACAGTCGCAGAAGGATCCTATTGGCACAGAATATGAGGAACGATCATGATTTAGAGATGCTGGATGCGGATAGCAAGAACAGGAGTGTTTCTCAGGTCACCGATCCATCAGTGACCCTCACATGTAAAACTCCACTACTCATTCAGGGTGGTAAAACCGATCAGACTACTGTACCTTCAAGCCCCTCCTTGAAACAGGAGCCCAAGAAGAACAGACCCACAATGGGAACAAGACTTCTGATGCGCGTTTGGCGGGCCCCCAAGGGTGGTCGCGCCTAGCACAATGAGCACCCTAGTATGGAACTATCGCGGGGCAGACAAGCCTGCGACAGCTCGTTACTCAAAGCAACTTGCCCCCTCTATCGTTTGTATCCTTGAAACCCAAATAGAGGACTCTAGAGTAGAGAATATGGCAGGAACTTTAGGGTACAATAAAAGCTTTGTTCTAAGCAGTAATGGTAGGAGCGGTGGTATTGGTATTTTCTGGAATGAGGAAATAAAACTGAAAGTTATTGGTTACTCTGAGTATCACATAGATTTCCCTATTGCTGAAATGGTGGAATCACAAACGAGAATAACCTTTGTGTATGGAGAGGCACAAGTAAACAGAAGATACAAGACGTGGAACATGCTAAGAGGCATTGTGGGAACTAGCAATTTACCTTGGGTCGTGATAGGAGATTTTAACGAGGTGCTCCATGCTAATGAACATGACGGAGTAGGGCAGCAGAGTCAAACTCAGATGGATGCCTTTCGTGATGCGTTGGACACATGTGGACTCTCTGACATAGGCCACGAGGGTTTACACTGGACTTGGGAGAAATTTTTTACAGACGGTACATTTACAAGAGTCCGACTGGATCGCTGTGTTGCCACTCCAGCGGGGATGCTTGATTTCCTAGCCACTACTGTCGTGGAATTGTCATGGCAGATGTCCTTAGTGTTAGGACTTTGTCGCAAGGCCAACGCATCTATGCGGTAGCTTGAGAGGGGTTGATCGGGACAAGAGATGCAACACACAAGACAAGGATTTAGACAGCTTCGGGCCCCGGGAAACATCATCCGGTAATAACCCTACATGCTATTTGGGCTAGGTCTCATTATGCTCATGACGGAGTCGCCGCATAAGCCGGCTCCTCCTTTGTGTCTAGCCCTAGATATTGTTTCTTGTTGCTTGTCCCTCTTTGGGGAGCCCTGCCCCTCCTTATATAAGTTGAAGGAGCGGCTTACATGTAGAGTCCTAGCAGGATTAGAACTAACCTATTCTCTATTACAAGTCGGATACAAGTACGGATCTTGCTTCCTTGTAAAGGAAATATTCCTCATGCCTTCTGTCTTAAGTCGGCCCACCATAACATGAGCCGGCCTACTGGGCCTTGGGCCCTTGTTATCCGTCTGACCCGCCGTCGGGGCCATCATTAAGTCGCCAGGCTCGTGAGTCGTCAGACTAGTGAGCTGCGAGACTCGTAAGTCGCCAAACCTCCGGCGGGTTACCAGTGAAACGCCAAGTCCCAGCCGGGTCATCCATCCGGCCGGGTCATACCGCGGGGTGTATCCCCGACATTAGCCCCCAGTTTAATTTGGATTTATCCATGTTAAACTGATCCTGCAAAATAACTCAAGAACAAATTTGACAGGTTGTGCTCCGGGTTAAATATTATTGTAAGCCAGCACCTGAACATCTTTAAGTCCTTGTCATTTCCTTCTTGATATAAATATGTCCATAACCTCATAGAAAAGATCTTCTTTACTAGATATGCTTCAACTTTGTCAATGCAAAAAATCCAGATACTTCTTTTTGAAAAATCCGGGTTAACAGGCCAGCTTCAGAATCAATTTGCTGACATTGATCTTCTTGTAGAGAAATATAGTAAGAGATAATCCACTTGAATCGGCCTCCAAAACACTGGCTTAAAAAATATTGGTCTTGAAATACTCATCTAAATTTCAACCGGCTTGAAGATGTAACACTTGTCGGTTTATCATCACCAAAATTGCGGGATTAAAAAATACACGATGTCGGGTCATGTAATTGTTGCTGATGACGGGTTAATCTTACGACGACGCCGGGTCATAAACTTTGCAGATTTCTCTGATAATAACATAATACCTGATTTGCTCAAAACTGAGAATTTGAAGTTATTCCTCCCTTATATGCATATCACCTGTAGCCCCCAAGTGTCGGGTTGTCATGCTTGCAGCAACCTGGGACTTGTAACTGCCTTATGCTCATAAAAATTTCAACCAATGTAGCCCCCAAGGGCCGGGTCATTATGCAATAATAAGCAGGGACTCTGTAGATATATCCATGTAAACTTGAATAACAACTAGTAGACCCCAAGGGCCGGCTTAGTAAGATAATACTGAGCTGGGACTTTCTATATAATTTATTGATAATAACATCATATAATATAATCTCCACCATGGGGCTTGAACCCACGTCCACAAGGTTAAGAGCTTTGTACTCTACCAACTGAGTAGTGGATCTTTCAACACAATGGATTAAAACTTGTGTACCTTGAATTTTCAACAGGAGCAATTGGTAGCCCCCAAGGGTCGGCTCATTTAAAATGTGATGAGTCGGGTCTTCAATAAGTTGAGCAAAAAATGACTTTGCATTAGCCCCCAAGTGCCATGGTGCACGCTGCCAGTGACATGGGACTTGTATATTCGATGTAATCTCGATTTGAACAATGTAGCCCACAAGTGTCGGGTCGTAAGCCTGCAGCGACTCGGGACTATTTCCTCCATTGTAAAATAAATCATGCCCATTGATAAAAATAATAGCCGTTGCGCTAAAACGACTTTGAAAACCTCAATCATAACACTGGTTATTGATAATCACAATAGAAATCCAGCCATGTTGGCTATTCAAGATTTGAATAATATAATCCGGTATGAAAACCTCAATCATTCAATATCATCATGAAAATCCAGCCAGTTTTGGCTATTAAAGATCTGAATACCTCATCGGTTGACAAGTAAATCCGGAGTTTAAATACCTGACGGCTCTTGGCCGATGACGACTTAATGCGCATTCATTGTAAGCCGGAATTTTTGTAACCCGATGGCCTATAGCCCTTGAGAAAATCAATAATTCATAACCCTTTTGAGACACCAATTTCAGTGATGAGCTTGGACTGAAGCATTTATATAAGTCATAGTTCTGCAAATCCTACACAAAGTTTAAACAACATATGCCCTCACGACTTAACGTCAAGAGCCAGGGCGGGTAACCACCCAAATGTAGTCTTACCCTGCACACAAGTAGATCACAAGAACCCTTGGTGGTTTGCCACAGGGCGGGTCATAATACCTCACATATAACCACTTTGATATTGAATTTGTACTGCCAGTTTACCTGACCTATGCAGTAAGGGTGATAACCCAATCCTTAGAAGTCAATGCTTCCACATAGATGATGATTGTCATAAGCTGGCGACTTATAGTCAGAAGTCAAGCCAGGTTAAGCATAAACACTCATATACATTTGAGACATAATCCATAAAAGGTCTCAAGTCAAACCCAAAATTGTTCGCAAAATAGACTTAAAAATTTTAAGGCTTCTGATTCGTATACGATCAGAAAACCATTCCAAAGGGGTTGAGCTAAGATTCGAATATGATCATATAGCCCCCAGTGGCTTTGGCGTTGCCGATCAAGAGGGTACCAACAACTATGTTCTCTTTGGTTCGAATATGACCTATGTTTGAACAGGAAGCCCCCAAATGACCTTGAGAGTTGTTTAACGACGCTGATTCGAATACGATCCACGTTGGACCCAAAAGAGGTTAAGCTATGATTCGGATACGATCAAGAAGCCCCCTATTGAGTTTGGCAGTGTGCCGATCAAAAGGGTACCGACAGCTATGTTCTATTTAGTTCGAATACGACCTATGTTTGAACAGGAAGCCCCCAAGTGACCATAATAAGATAAGCCGTAAGGCGGGATACCTATGTTTGAACCACGCATCATGGCAGCAAGTTCTTTTTGGCAACCTTTAATTTTTCTTTGAACTTGAACTTGTGATAGATTAATTCTTTTTGAACCAGATATTGAGAGCTTCAAAGCTTTGCGGGAGAAAGATGTCTCTTGAGCCAGATTTTAAACCGGAATCTTTGAATTTGAACCGGTCATTTTCTGGCGGCCTTTAAATTTTCATCAATATGGCGGTGGCCTCCGGAACCGGGTTATCCTTCCCTCCAATGACCCGGAGTTCCCGAGTCATGTCATTGTAGCCCCCGAGTCTCAAGACGACTCGAAGAGTTGGCTTGAGATTCTCCATGTTTAACTGTGATATAAACCGGCATGAGTTATCCAATAGCTCAGTGATATAATAATCCCTTTTTGCAGTGGACAATTTGTCCTGCATTAGAAAACTTGCAAGCCAGAGTAATTGCTCTTTTAAAGAAAGCAATATATAATATAAAAATATAATAGAGGGATTTCACCTGATATGTTAGACCAGAAAATATCCACCGCGGAACGGTGAAGCTGAAATCAATCATGGGCGAGTCGGCCATGCAGGCAGACATGAATCGGCCGCGGCGTTGTAAGCCGGTGTGGACGGGGAGAGTCGGCACCGGCATTGTAAGTCGGTGCAGACGGGAAGTCGGCCGCGGCATTATGAGCCGGTGCGGACAAGAGAGTCAGCCGCGGTGTTGGAAACGGCATGGACGCGGGTAAATCGGCCGTAGGCACGGACGACGACTCAATTGCATATGTTGATATAGACAGAAGTCAACCACAATGTTTGAAGACGGCGCGGTCGCAAGAGATGGCTGCGGCGTTGCAAGCCGGTGCGGTCCCTAGAGACGGCCGTGGCGTTGATGTAGCCTGAAAATATGAGAGCGGCGGCCTGCACGTTTCCGTTGCACAACGCCACTTGGCACCGATGTAAACATAGCCTCCAACACGCAAGGACCAGATCATACTTCAGCCCTGAGTTGTCAACCTGCGTACATAATAGCACACCTCGGATAAATCATTTTAATGATATATAATTATACCAAACTAGAGCTAGAAAAATAGCACCTGATTGTTTTTGCTCGGCGAGTCTATAGAGCTTTTCTTTGTCTCTGTTCCGTTTGCAAAATGCTTTGACGTGCAGCATTTATATGCATATTTTCCCATTCATCAATTGGTACTAGCTCTGCTAGCACTTTGCCCTCGCTTGGATCTTCACGCTTGGGAAAAATTGACTCATCCTCGAAGCCGCTTGTCCTTTATAGAAATATACGGAAAATACTGCCCTGAGCCGTCCATACTCCAGTATCGTTTTGAGGCCGGGTCGCGGGGCGGCTCGGAGGCCGGCGGCAGCTCACTAGAACAAAGGGAACAGGGAGGTGTAGCTCGGTGGAATAGCTTAAGGCGGGGACGGTGCCACGCGCGTGATCAGAGGAGGCAAGCTACGTCAGGTCAGTGAGCAGAAGTGGCACGAAGCAAAAAACCAGGTCACAGCCCGACTCAGCTCATGGTGGCCCAGACTTGCCGACTTGGAGGTAGGGGACGAGCCGAGGCGACTTGACAGCAGAGACGGTGCCGCAGAGCCGGGGTGACTTGAGCATGGAGGTGGCTCGATGCGAGGGCGCCGCCAAGCAGCTTCTTGGCAATGCAGGACCGGTTTGAAGATGATGTGAGGGCGGATCGGAGGCCGGTGAAAACAGCGGTTTAGAAAATGGAGCAATGATTGGCAGAGGTGGCTCGCCTACGGAAGCGTGCTGGTGGAGGCTGGCGACTCAACGCGAGGCCCGCGTGAGGGCGGCTCGGAACGAGGCCACAACAGTTGTCTCTGAATCCAGCCCCTGTCCATGCTCCGGTTGTAACTGGTTTGACCCTCCGCCCGACCATGTAAAATCCATCTGTTGGTCCCGCTTGATCTGATCTTAGTAGAATTTGTAGCCGTACTGATGGCGTTACCTATGTCATTTTTCTGGTGGCCGCCGGCCCATATATATACTCCCACTGTAAACCTTGGGTGTTGAGACTTTGACCGTATTGATCTTGTGGCAATAATCTATACTGCCTGTGAATCATTCCAATATGGATTTTGTAGTCTCGTTTGTTTATTCCAGCTTTTTCATGGAAGCTGACTTGATTTCGGTAGTTGATGTACAAGTCCGACACGGGACTTGATTTTGCTAGCTGCAATTTGATGATAGTGGTTCGCGGTTCGACAGCGACCACATCGACAAACAAACGACTGTTGCCTTGGCAATTTTCACGTAATGGAGAATCCTGTCGGTCCGTACTTCTAGCAGCGCCCCTGAAATCGATCTCGTTTCGGATTAGACTACCTGTCGGTCTTGTCAACTCGACGAGTTTGCTGGTTTCCTCATTGGGACTTGGTCCTCCTTGGTCCCTGCAACCCTAAAATCTGCTGCCACAAAAAACTTTTGTCTTGGACTCTTTGGATTACCACGACGCGTGAGGCGGCTGTACAACGTGTAACCCTAAAATCAATCTCAATTTCGTATCCGCTGCTATAGAACGCTTCCTTAATCTTGACTAATGAACTTTATAGTTGATGTGGACTTTCCACGCCGGCTCTGGTTGAGCCGGAAAATTGTGAAATTCTCGATCCATAAAAAAGATCCCTTCAAGAACTCAACACCATCGTGCGCAGGCCCCACGGTGGGCGCCAACTGTCGTGGAATTGTCACGGCAGATGTCCTTAGTGTCAGGACTTAGTCGCGAGGCCAATGCATCTATGCGGTAGCTTGAGAGGGGTTGATTGGGACGAGAGACGCAACACACAAGACAAGAATTTAGATAGCTTCGGGCCCCGGGAAACATCATCCGGTAATAACCCTACATGCTGTTTGGGCTAGGTCTCATTATGCTCATGACGGAGTCGCCGCATAAGACGGCTCCTCCTTTGTGTCTAGCCCTAGATATTGTTTCTTGTTGCTTGTCCCTCTTTAGGGAGCCCTGCCCCTCCTTATATAAGTTGAAGGGGCGGCTTACATGTAGAGTCCTAGTAGGATTAGAACTAACCTATTCTCTATTACAAGTCGGATACAAGTACGGGTCTTGCTTCCTTGTAAAGGAAATATTCCTCATGCCTTCTGTCTTAAGCCGGCCCACCATAACATGAGCCGGCCTACTGGGCCTTGGGCCCTTGTTATCCGTCTGACCCGCCGTCGGGGCCATCATTAAGTCGCCAGGCTCGTGAGTCATGAGACTAATGAGCTGCGAGACTCGTAAGTCGCCAAACCTCCGGCGGGTTACCAGTGAAACGCCAAGTCCCAACCGGGTCATCCATCCGGCCGGGTCATACCGCGGGGTATATCCCTGACAACTACACTTGGGCACAAATTGGCAGCAAGATCTGATCATGTACCTAGCGAGGTGGGGTACGCTAGGCGTGGCCTGAGCGTAAGCCCTGTGCCCAGCCCCCTCGCGCGAATCTCCCGAGGGAAGAGCGGCATGGTGAGGCTGAGCTGCGAGCCTAGCGGCTCTCCTCAGGTTACTACATCCATGAGGCTACCCTCAATTGTTTATTCACCAGCACGGAGCATGCTGCTTCCACTCTTGCACGGGCATAGCCGCTCCTCGACAGTGTCATCCGCCAGCGCGGAGCATGGGGCTTCCACTGGTATGTGGGTGGGAGCTCCCTCTGAGTGGAGACTCCGGGGCGTGTACAGCCCCGCCCTGACACATGGCTTGCATGGCAGGGCTAGAGGAGCTGTGTATGGGCACTCGTGAACCAGTGCGGGACTCATGAGGCCCTACCTCATGGCGGGTTGTGCCTGAATGTGGTTCAGAACACTTGTGATAGTCCTGCGAGATGGTTAGCTAACCCGCGCCGAGTGAATCTCCTGAGGTTATCACATTAGAAGGCCAAACACCAACGACCCCAGGAGGTGACGTGAACATGGACGGCCTGCCAGACAGAGCTCAGCCGTTGGGTTTGTCGACGCTTCAGGGACGGACCCGAGTACAGACGCCGTGCCCAATTTCTCATGCAAAAGTCCTGAAGAAAGACAACCGACGCGCGGCTCCCGCGGCGGCGAGGCACCGGGTCGCCGGCCCTAACTTATCCGCCCCCAATTAGCTTATGCGAGAACAAGGCACCAAGGACCATGGGAGGTGACGTGCATGAGAGCTGGCCGGCGAGCCGGAGCTCAGCCACTTGGGTTTAGCGACGCTGCAGGGATGAACCCGAGCACGACGTCGTGCCAGTCCTTAATCATGAGGCGATCGCGGGTGGGTTCGCAAGGGCATACGACGTTCATGGTGGCGAAGCACCGGATAGGCAGGTGATAATCATAAAGCAACTCATGGAAGAGGGTAAAGCCAGTTCTGATAGATGCAAAAACGATACATGTCGCAGGGACGGACCCACGTGACTTGGGGATGATGCAGCCTGTCGGTGCAACAAACCCTGGGTATGTTGCCCAGACTGTGCACAGGCACAAGAACAAGAGTACAACACCAGGTCGTGCGAGAGTACGAGAAACCGAGATCATCAAAGGACCAACTTGTGGATCAAGAGGACCAAGGTCAAGCCAGAGAAGCAAGATACCACCAAGAGAAAAGCCTCCCTTGCCGGGCAGACGAGTTCGACAAGGACGGGGTCAGCCCCAGAAGAAGACGTCCAAGACGTCCCAGCAAGGCCTGCCGGGGCTCACAAAGGCAAAACCACCTCACCCAACCACTCCGCCACGACCTATGTCATCAATCAGTGCGGTGCCAAGCCGCAAAGTGACTAAGTGGAACGATTTTCCACATGGCGGCCTCTTTCTATAGGGAATGCCTACAGATGACACCCGTCCTGCGACGTGTCAAGCGAGCAGGCGTGGAGCTGGCGAGATAGCCCAGCATGGCTTGCCGGGTAACCAGTGACGTGATGTTAAGCGATGCATTTAATGCACCCTGTCATCCTGCAGAGTTAGGTATGATAGCACTGTTTGCTATCTTATCAGTGCATAATGACTACTTTGCCGTTGTGGTAACCCCTTAATCTATAAAAGGAGGCCCATGGCAGGGTTAGAAGGTTGGATAACACACACACCCATACGCACGTAGCCAGTGTCGCCCCTGCCGGGCAAGTGTACTACGCTCCACCACCATTCTTCCACCATCAATCCACCAAAGCAGGAGTAGGGTTTTACACCTCACGGTGGCCTGAACCTGGGTAAAATTGCTTGTGTGATCATTGCCTTGCTGCCCCCACGTTCTTCTGCTCTTTGTGCAACGCGACATCCCCCCTGTCAAACCAGCAAGGGGCCCTTGGTCCCATAGGTGGCCGTGGTTTCCCGCGACATCTTTGGCGCGCCAGGTAGGGGGATCGCTTGCGTGAACAAGAAAGCGTGTGTAGCGCGTCATCTTCATCACCATCGTCACCTTCGACGGCGCCATCGACCATGGCGCCCAAGAAGAAATCCGGTGCTTTGGCTCATCCATCCAGTTTGAAGGCTCCGCCACCCACGGCCTCTGACGCTGCGGGGGATACGGAGGCACGCGAGGACGTGGACGCTGCGGGGGACGTGGTCGTAGCAGGCGACACCGCCACCACTTGCCCCGTAGCCGATGCAGGAGCGGGAAACACCAAAGGAGAACAGCATCAGCAGTGCCCCAACGGCCATGCTCCGCAAGGTACGGGTGAAGGGGTTACTCCGCTCGCGCCGCTTCCTCCCACCATGGGCACAATCGCACAATGGCGCGCAGTCCTGAGTGAATCGCTGCCCTCTGTTGCCCCCACCAAGCGAGCGGTCGTGGCGCGTGCGCCTCCCTCGGGATGGGTCGACGAAGTCGCTGCACCCGACGAAGCCGCTGGCCCTCGAGCACCTTCACCGCACCACCCTGCCATCCAGGTGGCCGGCCCGCAACAACGGGGGCGCGGTGCTGGCACCGCTGGCACCATCAGGAGCTAAGCGACGGTGTGATCTACTTCATCATCACCCATGCCAAGTACAGCCACGGAGGCTAGGGCGCGGGCTCAGCTACTGCTGAGGTTTCCGCCAGCGGCTGAGTAGATGGACGAATGGTGTGCCATCATCCAAAGTCTACTCGGTTTCACCGAAGTCGGGGGCTCATAGCGAGCTGGTCTGCCACGGCCTCCCCAAGCTACGATGACGGCTCATGCTGCTGGTCGTACGGAAGGGGCCACCCCCACGGTGCAGTCCGCACCATGGCAGCTAGCGCGAGCGCAGTAGAATCAAGATCCTGACGACGTCTCGATGGCCTCTTCTGACCCACAAGCGCATCCAGGCCGACGGCGAGCCCCGGAGGATAGGCGGCCTAGGGGGGACGCGCGCGCCATCGTCGAGCGATGCCGCAACTAGCACTACTAGACCAACGGGTGCGATGGCCCCGATGTTGACGAGCCTGCGTTCGGTATTGGCGGGTCCCTACCTTTCGAGGTTGGGTGCCCTGCCTTTACTCGCGAGCTACGGCAAGTCTGTTGGCCATCCGTTTGTACGTTCAAGCCAGAGATACCCGAGAAGTACGATGGGAGGCTGAACCCAACATAGTTTCTGAGCATCTACACCATCGCTGTTCAGGCTGCCGAGGAAAGAGATGAGAAGGTGTTTGCCAACTACATCCCTTTGGCCCTCAAGTCCAATGTAAGGTCCTGGCTGATGCACCTGCCGGAGAACTCCACATCATCTTGGGCTAACCTGTGCCATGAATTCATTGGCGCCTTCACTGGCGGCCATCAAGAGCCAGGTCGACCCAGCCACTTGCAGCTTCTCCAACGGAAGGAATGAGAGACCCTCCGTAAATATTTACAGAGATTCAGCAAGGTCCATAGGAACATCCCAAATATCCATCCGGCAGCTGTGATAGCTGCCTTCCAGTCCAATGTGCGCAACCGCCGGATTCGTTCCAAGATGAACATGCGGTTGCCCAAGACTGTGAAGAAGCTCTACAGCTTGGTGGATAAGTGTGCTCAGATGGAGGAGGGAAGGAAGTTGCCCGGAGAGGAAGATTGCACCAACATCGATTCATGGGATGATGATAAATCAACCAGTCAGAGGAAGAGCAAGAAGCGCAGTAAGAAGCGGAAGGATAAGGCAGTGATGACTATTGAAGGATCAGGTAACCTAGTATCGGCAAGAAGGCCAAGGCTGAGGTCCCCGGCAAGGAAGCTTCTGTGTGCGCTGACTGCCGGGAGGCCGTGGCTGCCGAGAAGGTCGGGAAAGGTGATGGACCATATTGCAAGATTCAACGGACCAAAGGCCACGACCTTCAAGAGTGTTATAAGGTTGAGCAGCTTGTTAAGAGACAAGGAGTAGAATATGAGAAGCGCGACAAGGAAAGGGGTCAGAATGTCGCTGGCGGTAAGGGCCGAGGCGGTGAAGTAAATCACCCCGGAAAACCCTTCCGGAACCATGGAAAACCCGCCAGAGGTCGAGAGAAGGAAACCTATGATGATGAGAGCGATGGAGGGGATGAAGAGGAAACCAGTGAGCAAGAGTTTCAGAAGGCCACTAACACCCTGTGCATTGACGGGGGTGCATCTTTGCACACCTCTCACTGCCAGCTCAAACGGTGGGCATGAGAAGTCAATGTCGTGGAACCAGCGCCAGAGGCCCGGAAGCTGCTTAAATGGTCACGCACGTCCATCATCTTTGATGAAGAGGATCATCCTAACCGCACCACAGCGGTAGGGTGTTTGCCATTGTTGGTCTCTCTAACAATTCGCAACCTCAAGGTCACAAAAATGTTGGTGGACGGCGTGTCCGGGTTGAATCTGATTTCCCCGGCAGTCATCAGCAAACTTCGGATAGCAGAAGATGAGTTGAAGGCCACCGGAACGTTTCAAGAAGTTAATCCCGGCAGGAGTCATCCTATGGGAAAGATCATGTTACTCATGACGTTTGGGGGAGAGCTGAACTACTGGATTGAGATGATTGTGTTTGATGTGGTCGACCTCCCCCTGTCGTATAATGGAATTCTTGGACGCCCAGCCCTAGCTAAATTCAAGGCGGCATTGTGACGCCCGAATAATTAAGCTACAGTAAACCCTTGTTAATGGCGCCACGTCACCACATTTACTATTAATAAACTCGCGTTCCCCGTTCAAATTCAAAATTTGAATCGTAAGTCAAAAAGAAAAATTATTTCTTCAAGCAGCAAACCAAAAATGTTGGGTGTGTTGAGAATATTCCCTAACAAAGTTTCATGATGAAGCCAACCTCATTTGAATTCCCAAAATCCTTTAGCATCAATTAAAGAGGCCCAACAACAATTAACTTGGCCCTTCCAATTCCTAAAAATACCTAAACATTACCAAGTGCTCTAAAACTTTTTGCACGGCCTAATAATGTTGATCTTGATTTATGTGCCGAGTTTCACCTTTAACAAAAATCTTTTAGTAGCTAGAGAAAATAGAAACAGAGAAGAAAATTGAAGCAGAGAAATAAAACGAGAAGGGTTAACCTAACTACTGTGCACTTAAGGCCCGTGAGACCACTAGCTAGCTATTTGTGTAAACCGCCCAGGAGGGGCCGGGTTACGCAAAGAAGACTCATCGTGAAAGAAGCCCAAGACCCAGTATTAGGATGGCGGTTCATAGGGTTTAAAGCCCACGGGCGGCTTAAGGCCCATTGTGACAAACCGCCATGATGCCTTCTCCTCATGGAGGAATTATTCCTCATGCCTTTTCATCATCTCATCCATGATGGGCGCCAACTGTCGTGGAATTGTCACGGCAGATGTCCTTAGGGTCAGGACTTAGTCGCGAGGCCAACGCTTCTATATGGTAGCTTGAGAGGGGTTGAGCGGAATCGAGAGACGCAACATAGGACAAGGATTTAGACAGCTTCGGGCCGCGGGAAACATCATCCGGTAATAACCCTACATGTTGTTTGTGGCTAGATCTCATTATGCTCATGGGAGAGTCGCCGGTAAGCCGGCTCTTTGTGTCTAGCCCTAGAGATTGTTTCTTGTTGCTTGCCCCTCTTGGGGAGCCCTGCCCCTCCTTATATATGTTGGAGGGGCGGTTTACATGTGGAGTCCTATTAGGATTAGGACTAGTCTATCTTCTATTACAAGTTGGATACAAGTCCGGGTCTTGCTTCCTCGTAAAGGAAATATTACTCATGCCTTTTCTCTTAATCCGGCCCACCATAACATGAGCCGGTCGTCTAGGCCTTGGGCCCTGTCGTCCGTCTGACCCTCCCGCCAGGTCACAGTGAGTCGCCAAGTGTCAGTCGGGTCTTTGGTGAGTCGCCAAGTCCGATTGGGTCATATCTCCAGCCAGGTCATACCGCAGGGTATATCCCCGACATTAGTCCCCAGTTTAATTTGGATTTATCCATGTTAAACTGATCCTGTAAAACAAACACAAGAACAACTTTGACAGATTGTGTTCCAGGTTAAAAATTCTTGTACGCCGGCACCTGATCATCCTTAATTCCTTGTGCTCCAGGTTAAATATTCTCCTGAGACGGGACCTGATTATCCTTAAGTCCAATTGTCATTTCCTTCATCTAGAAAATCCGGGTCAAATAAGCTAGCTTCATACTCAATTTGCTGATGTTGGTTTCTCACAGAAAAATATTGTGAAGAATAATTCACTTGAGTCGGCTTACAAGGTGCCGGGTTAAATAATTTTGGTCTTCAAATACTCATATGATATTCAGCCGGCCTGAAGATGTAAATCTTGCCTGTTTATCATTACTAAAAACTGCCGGATTATAAAACAGACGATGACGGGTCATAATTGTTGTTGACACCGGTTTATGTAATTGATCTTCCTGATTTGCTCAAAACTGATAATTTGAAGATTTTTCTCCCTTATATCCATATTACCTGTAGCCCCCAAGTCTTGAGCAGAACAAAGTGATGGTGTAAAACTTTCTCCAATAAACGTTGCAACCTTGAAGAAGTCCGGTTTATTCATCTCAATCATATAAACTGAATATTCCACACATGTAGCCCTCAAGTGTCGGGTTGTCATGCTTGTAGCAACCTGGGACTTGTAATTGCTTTATGCTCATGAAAACTCCAACCAGTGTAGCCCCAAGGGCGGGGTCATTATGCAATAATGAGCAGGGACTTTGTAGATATAACCATGTAAATTTGAACATCAATGTGTAGCTCCCAAGGGCCAGCTTAATAAGATAATATTGAGCTGGGACTATGTATATAATTGATAATAACATCATGTAATATAGTCTCCACCATGGGGCTTGAACCCACATCCACAAGGTTAAGAGCTTTGTACTCCACCGACTGAATAGTGGACCGTTCAATATAATGGATTAATGCTTGTGTACCTTGAATTTTTGACAGGAGCAATTGGTAGCCCCCAAACGTTGACTCATTACAATGTGATGAGTCGGGTCTTCAATAAGTTGAACGAAAAGTTACTTTACATTACCCCCAAGTGCCATGGTGCATGCTGGCAGTGACATGGGACTTGCATATTTGATATAATCCCAATCTGAATAATGTAGCCCCCAAGTGCCGGGTCGTAAGCCTGCAGCGACTCGGGACTATTTACTCCATTCTAAAATAAATCATGCTCATTGATAAAAATAATAGCCGTTGCGCTAAAGCGACTTTGAAAACCTCAATCATAATACTAGTTATTGATAATCATAAGAGAAATCCAGCCATGTTGGCTATTCAAGATTTGAATAATATAATCCGGTATGAAAACCTCAATCATTCAATATCATAATGAAAATCCAGCCATGTTGGCTATTTAAAGATTTCAAATACCTTATCTATTGACAAGTAAATCCGGAGTTTAAATACCCGACGGCTCTTGGCCGATGGCGATTTAATATGCCTTCATTGTAAACCGGAATCTTTATGACCTGGCGGCTTATAGCCTTTTGAGAAAAATCCAGAACGGATAATCATTTTGAAGCATCAACTTTGGTAATGAGCTTGAACTTAATCATTTATATGTCATATTTCTGCAAATCATGCAGAGGTTTAAACAACATATGCCCCGGCGACTTAGCGTCAAAACCAAGGCGGGTCATAATATCTCACATATAACCACTGTGATATTGAATTTGTACTGCCGGCTTACATGACCTGTGCAGTAAGGTTGATAACCCAATCCTTAGAAGCTAATGCTTCCACATAGATGATAATTGTCATAAACTAGCGACTTATAGTCAAAGTCAAGCCGGGTTAAGCATAAAACACTCATATATATTTGAGATAAAATCCCAAAAAGGTCTCAAGTTAAGTAATTGTGGCTGCAATAAACTTTACCAGAGACAGAATAGAACTTTTTGATGGCTTGTGATTCGGATACGATCAGTAAACCGTTCCAAAGGGGTTAAGCTAAGATTCGAATACGATCATATAGCCCCTAGTGGCTTTGGCGATGCCGATCAAGAGGGTATCGACAGCTATGTTCTCTTTGGTTCGAATACGACCTATGTTTGAACAGGAAGCCCCCAAATGACCTTTAGAGTTGTTTAATGACGTTGATTCAAATACGATCCACGTCAGACCCAAAGGGGTTGAGCTATGATTCGGATACGATCAAGAAGCCCCCTAATGGGTTTGGCAGTATGCCAATCAAAAGGGTATCGACAGCTATGTTCTCTTTGGTTCAAATACGACCTATGTTTGAACAGGAAGCCCCCAAATGACCTTTAGAGTTGTTTAATGACGTTGATTCGAATATGATCCACGTCAGACCCAAAGGGGTTGAGCTATGATTCGGATACGATCAAGAAGCCCCCTAATGGATTTGGCAGTATGCCAATCAAAAGGGTATCGACAGTTATGTTCTCTTTGGTTCAAATACGACCTATGTTTGAACAGGAAGCCCCCAAGTGACCATAAATTTGGTATTACGCCGATCAAGAGGGTACCGACAGCTATGCTCGATGAGCAGGAAGCCCCCAAGTGACCATAATAAGATAATCCTAAGGCAGGATATTCATGTTTGAACCGCGCATCATGGCAGCAAGCTCTTTTTGGCAACCTTTAATTTTTCTTAGAACTCGAACTTGCGAGAGATTAATTCTTTTGAACCAGAATTTTAAACCGGATTTGAAAGCTTCAAAAATTTGTGAGGGACAAATTTACCTTGAGCCGGATTTGGGAACTTTAAAGCTTTGTGGTAGATAAATTTCCCTTGAACCGAATGGTAAACCGGAAGCATCATTGTGAGCCGGAATTTTTCTGACGGCTTTTTAAATTTTCATTGATAGAGCAGTAATCTCTCGGGCCGGGTTATTTTTCCCTGCAATGACCCGGAATTCTTGAATGTACTGAAACCGGCCAGTTCTGCCGAGTCATACCATTGTAGCCCCCGAGTCTCAAGACAACTCGAGCAGTTGGCTTGAGATTCTCCATATTTGACCACATCAGAGGTGTATATCATTTGCGGTGATAGCGTGAGGTGAACCCACAGAAGGTTGAGGTGACTGCGGTGGGTTATAAATGATCCCGTATGAGCCGTGTCAGCAACTCGGCCGATGGCTCCTTCCAACTAGCTGTTTGAAGTTAACCAACCTGTGGTGGCGGGGACTTGTGCGCCTGCCCATTGAACCATCCAGTGGAGACGGCGGCTGATAATATATGATAATTTGCCTCCAATTTGTTGGAAGAGAAACCGGGCTTCCCAAGTAGTGACTTGCTCATACTCAATGAACAGCTCCCGCAGACAGGCGCGGCCCGGTGTGTTGATGTAGACCAGGCCGCGGGAGACGGACGGTAAAGACGACCGCAACATCTGAAGTGGCACAGACAGATGAACCGGCCGTGGCGTTGTAAGCCGGTGCGGACGGGCAAGTTGTCCTCCTTGTTGTAAGCCGACGTGGTCGCGAGAGACGGTCACGGCGTTGTTAGCCGGTGCGGGAGTCCGTTGAGTAACGATGACCACCTGTGCCAAAAGATGTTGGCGTCTCCGCGGTATAATATCACTTTTTGTCATAAGTAATTGCTCTGCATAAACAATATTGCAGACTAAGGCAAAGATAAACTTGCTTTTTGACAAAACAACATTTGCTAATAAAACAAACTTGGATGGATATCACCTGATTTGTTTGGATGATGGATGATCCCTTTATCGCGACAGAGGTGGCTCAGGCAGACCGGCGACTTAATATACCCCTGGCGGCTCAAGGCGGCTCCGGCGGGTTGATGTAGATTAAGCTGCACGGGCGGCGCCTTGTGCACACCTGTTCCATCAGTAAGCGGGCGCAGACGCCGGTGCTTGATGGTGCTGACGTACACTTCATAGGCACAACATGGCACCACCTTTGCTGCCCATAAAATATACAGACCAAAGTAATTGTTCTCAAATAATTTATATATGCTAATAAAATACTAAAAAAGATAGCACCTGCTGATTTTGCCGAATGAGCGCAGACGCTGTCAATACATAATGCTGGACAGTGTGGACAGAAAATAGTTGACATACTGCTGTCATAATACTTGTAGTACTGTTCCAGGCATCCACGTAGGTAGTAATCCACCAATAAGTAATCAAATCAGCCTTGACGTAATTGATCCAGTACTTAGTACACTTTGCTTTGTGTCTTTGGGATTTAATCCAGCATCTTGACTGCCATCGACCTGGTGTAAACTTAATAATAGTACTTGTCCATTGAGATTCCTGTTCCGTTACTGCCGGCAGACTAGTCTTCAAATCATCATGCATGCATTCACTGTTCTATTACCCTTCGGCTAAACCTCCAATTTTCTTTATTTCGTAGCACTTGGCGAGATAAGACCACGTCAGCAGGGGTGCCTTGGCACAGCGGAGGCGAGTCTCAGCAGAAGAAAATGGCGGGAGCGGCCGCGCGGGGCATCTCAAGGCGGAGGCCGCTTAAGACCGCGCACGCGACTGTTGACCAAGGCATCAGAAGTATGGCTGCGGATGCGGGCGGCAGCAACAGCGAAACCCGGTAGAAGCAGCAGGCGAACCGCAACTTGAGGCACCGGGCGCTGTGTTACAGCGATTCAACAGAAGCTGGATTGGCCCGGCGGCGAAGGGGCTGCTGCGATTGCTCGCTGCTAGCGGTGGTGAGGCAGCAAGGGAGCCCCCAACCAAACGGGTCACAGTTGAGGTTCAGTAACTGCTCAAGGCAAAACAGCAGCGGTAGCCGCGGGGCTGGGCGGTTGAGTGGACGAGCGGTGTCTCAGCGGCCGGCGGCCCAAGGCCAAGGTGACGGAGGCCAGGGCAATTTCCATGGCAAAGCCTGGCCGAGGCGGGACGAGCCACAGTGGGGGAGTGAGGCCGTATCGGCGAGGTTATGGCAGATGTGGCGGCTCGCGGCCAAAGCGGAGCGAGGCCGGCTCTAGGCGGAGTGAGGCCGTAGCAGAGGCGAAGCGGCCCGCTTGATGTGAGGCCGCGTCGGAGAAGTAGTAAGCTGGCGGGGCAAACCCGGCGAGTGCTGCAGAAGGAAAACATGGCGGCTCAAAACAAAGCCACTTGAAAGCGACAACGGCGACCGTAGGCTTGACGCAAGGCCGGTGACTCAGGAGCGGAGTTAGGTTGGTCAACGGGGCGAGGGCAGCTCAGAGCCGGTCAAAGCGGCTGACGCCGAGGCGACGGACACTCGTGGCTGCAGCGATCAGGTCGTTCCATCAGAGATGAGGGCAGCTCAACGGCCGTTCCTAGCAGGGGCGACTCGATGGCAGGGTCGACCCGGAGTTGCTCTGGCAAAGGCGGGTTGAAGCCGGAGGCGGAGCAAAGTGAAGCCTACGCCCAGTCCTCCGGGTCGTCGATGTTGACTCCGAAGTAAAAAAAACTGTTTCCGATTCCAGGGCGTGGACATCCCTTGCCGGCCTGGGATTTTGAAGCGGGCGTCGTGGCAGCCCACGGCGATGATGCGGCGGCTCGGCCCTGGCGTCTCAACGACGAGGCGGGTCAGGAAACCCGTGGCGATTTCTGTATCCGATCGTAGATTTATGATGCACATCAGAAGCGCGGCTTGGCATCGATTTAGTTTCTTCATCAGACAGCATAATCGAAATTGACCTGGATAGATTGCTTGGTCGCGTGCGAGGCACAACAGCAAAAAAACCAAACGTTGGACAGATTGCCTAGCAACGCGTGCGGCGGCACACACAATCCTTCTTAATCTTAAATTCTGTGAATAGAAAATTTCTTTCTTGTCCACGACTTGTAGTAGATGAACGATAAATTTGCCGGCTCTGGCCTAAAAGCTGTATTACGGCGGGTTGCTCTATAAGATTGTAGCATGTCGGCTCTTCTTTATCTGATCACATCACGAGCTTCTTAATCCCTAGGAGAGATCCCTCCAAGAACTCAACACCACCATGCGCGAGCCCCACGGTGGGCGCCAATTGTCGTGGAATTGTCACGGCAGATGTCCTTAGGGTCAGGACTTAGTCGCGAGGCCAATGCATCTATATGGTAGCTTGAGAGGGGTTGAGCGGAATCGAGAGACGCAACATAGGACAAGGATTTAGACAGCTTCGGGCCCCGGGAAACATCATTCGGTAATAACCCTACATGTTGTTTGTGGCTAGATCTCATTATGCTCATGGGAGAGTCGCCGGTAAGCCGGCTCTTTGTGTCTAGCCCTAGAGATTGTTTCTTGTTGCTTGCCCCTCTTGGGGAGCCCTGCCCCTCCTTATATATGTTGGAGGGGCGGTTTACGTGTGGAGTCCTATTAGGATTAGGACTAGCCTATCTTCTATTACAAGTTGGATACAAGTCCGGGTCTTGCTTCCTCGTAAAGGAAATATTCCTCATGCCTTTTCTCTTAAGCCGGCCCACCATAACATGAGCCGGTCGTCTGGGCCTTGGGCCCTGTCGTCCGTCTGACCCTCCCGCCAGGTCACAGTGAGTCGCCAAGTGTCAGTCGGGTCTTTGGTGAGCCGCCAAGTCCGATTGGGTCATATCTCCGGCCGAGTCATACAGCGGGGTATATCCCCGACACAGCCCACTTCCTACCTCCTTCTTCAACTGTACAGAGGCCATGGCATGGCTTGCTCCCTCCCGTTCGTGCGAGGATATCCACGCGTTGTGCATCCGCGACACTTTCGACGATCTGGAGGGGTACATAGCCACCTCGAGCACCCCTGGGACGAACCCTAATCTCCCCCCTCACTCTCTCTGCTTTCTCCCGATCTGGATCGGGGGGAACCGACCCGAAGCCGCCCGACGACACCCCGCTGTCGTCTCCGTCACCTCGCCGCCCGGAGCCTTCCCACCGTCGCCGGAGCCACCTTGCGGAGCTACCCCGTCGTCGTCCACCTCGACTCCTCCTCGCTGGACTCCTTCGTCGCCACCGTCTCCGTCAACGCGGTCGTCCCTGTCTTCCTCCTCGAGCACCACTGCCTCGTGCCCTACAACCCCGGTGAGGCCCCCCGGCCTTCGCCTCCCGCACTTCCCCGTCTCCCCCTTTTCCTCTCAGTCACCGCGGCCACCGCGCCCCTTATGGGGTCCGGCCATCCTCGCCGCCCACTGCCGTTGCTGACCTCCACCACATGCGCGCACGCGCCGTGCTCGCCTGCTCCCCCGCTTGCTGCTGCTCTCTGCGAGGCTCGCTGCTGCTACAGCCGGCTACTGCGGTGTACCGGGATATGCAATGAATCAAGAGTGACATGTACGAAAAAATTATGAACGGTGGCTTTGCCACGAATACTATGTCAACTACATGATCATGCTAGCAATATGACAATGATGAATGTGTCATGATAAACTGGATGATGGATAGTTGTATGGAAATATATCTCGGAATGGCTATGGAAATGCCATAATAGGTAGGTATGGTGGCTGTTTTGAGGAAGATATAAGGAGGTTTATGTGTGAAAGAGCGTATCATATCACGGGGTTTGATGCACCGGCGAAGTTTGCACCAACTCTCAATGTGATAAAGGGCAATGCACGGTACCGAATAGGATAGCAATGATGGAAGGGTGAGAGTGCGTATAATCCATGGACTCAATATTAGTCATAAAGAACTCATATACTTATTGCAAAAATCTACAAGCCATAAAAAATCAAAGCATTACGCGCATGCTCCTAGGGGGATAGATTGGTAGGAAAAGACCATCGCTCGTCCCCGACCACCACTCATAAGGAAGACAATCAAAGAACACCTCATGTTTCAAATTTGTTACATAACGTTTACCCTACGTGCATGCTACGGGACTTGCAAACTTCAACACAAGCATTTCTCAAATTCACAACTACTCAACTAGCACGACTTTGATATTACTACCTCCATATCTCAAAACAATCATCAAGCATCAAACTTCTCTTAGTATTCAACACACTCATAAGAAAGTTTTTACTATTCTTGAATACCTAGCATATTAAGATAATTTAAGAAAATTATGATGTTATTTAAGACTCTCAAAATAATATAAGCGAAGCATGAGAGAATAATAGTTTCTATAAACAAAATAAAACCACCATTGTGCTCTATAAGATATAAGTGAAGCACTAGAGCAAACAACAAACTACTCCGAAAGATATAAGTGAAGATCAATGAGTAGTCGGATAATTATGCAACTATGTGAATACTCTCCCATTTAAGAAATTCAGATCTTGAAACTTTATTAAAAGAGCAAGCAAATCTAAAGAAAATAAAATGACGCTCCAAGCAAAACACATATCATGTGGTGAATAAAAATATAGCTCCAACTAAAGTTACCGATGAACGAAGACGAAAGAGGGAATGCCTTCCGGGGCATCCCCAAGCTTAGCCGCTTAGTTGTACTTGAATATTGCCTTGGGGTGCCTTGGGCATCCCCAAGCTTAGGCTCTTGCCACTCCTTATTGCATAGTCCATCGAATCTTTACCCAAAACTTGAAAACTTCACAACACAAAACTTAACAGAAAACTCGTAAGCTCCGTTAGCGAAAGAAAACAAAACACCACTTCAAGATACTGTAATGAACTCATTCTTTATTTATATTGGTGTTAAACCTACTGTATTCCAACTTCTCTATGGTTTATAAACTATTTTACTAGCCATAGATTCATCAAAATAAGCAAACAACACACGAAAAATAGAATCTATCAAAAACAGAACAGTCTGTAGTAATATGTATCAAACGTATACTTCTGGAACTCCAAAAATTCTAAATTAAATTGGTGGACCTGAGGAATTTATCTAGTAATCATCTGAAAAAAGAATCAACTAAATAGCACTCTCCAGTAAAAAGTTTTAGCTAATCTCGTGAGCGCTAAAGTTTCTGTTTTTTACAGCATGATCATAAAGACTTCACCCAAGTCTTCCCAAAGGTTATACCTGGCACAAACACTAATTAAAACATAAAACTACATCTAAACAGAAGCTAGAAGTATTATTTATTCCTAAACAGAACCAAAAATCAATAAACTAAAATAAAATTGGGTTGCCTCCCAACAAGCGCTAACGTTTAACGCCCCTAGCTAGGCATGATGATTTCAATGATGCTCACATAAAAGATAAGAATTGAAACATAAAGAGAGCATCATGAAGAATATGACTAGCACATTTAAGTCTACCCACTTCCTATGCATATGGATTTTGTGAGCAAACAACTTATGTGAACAATAATCAACTAGCATAGGAAGGCAAAAAAAGCATAACCTTAAAATTTTAAGCACATAGAGAGGAAACTTGATATTATTGCAATTTGTAGAAGCATATGTTCCTCCCTCATAATAATTTTCAGTAGCATCATGAATGAATTCAACAATATAACCAGCACCTAAATCATTCTTTTCATGATCTACAAGCATAGAGGATTTACTACTCTCCACGTAAGCAAATTTCTTCTCATCAATAGTAGTGGGAGCAAACTCAATGAAATAACTATCATATGATTGAGAATTAAGATCAAGATGACAAGTTTCATGGTTATCATTATTATTTATAGCATACGTGTCATCACAATAATCATCATAGATAGGAGGCATGCTTTCATCATAGTAAATTTTCCCATCAAAGCTTGGGGGACAAAAAATATCATCTTCATCAAACATAGCTTCCCCAAGCTTGTGGCTTTGCATATCATTAGCATCATGGATATTCAAGGAATTCATACTAACAACATTGCAATCATGCTCATCATTCAAAGATTTAGTGCCAAACATTCTATATATTTCTTCTTCTAGCACTTGAGCACAATTTTCCTTCATACTCACGAAAGATATTAAAAAGATGAAGCGTATGAGGGAAACTCAATTCCATTTTTTTAGTTTTCTTTTATAGACTAAACTAGTGATAAAACAAGAAACAAAAAGATTTGATTGCAAGACCTAAAGATATACCTTCAAGCACTCACCTCCCCGGCAACAGCACCAGAAACTGCTAGATGTCTACTACACAACCTTCTTCTTATAGACGTTGTTGGGCCTCCAAGTGCAGAGGTTTGTAGGACAGTAGCAAATTTCCCTCAAGTGGATGACCTAAGGTTTATCAATCCGTGGGAGGCGTAGAATGAAGATGGTCGCTCTCAAGCAACCCTGCAACCAAATAACAAAGAGTCTCTTGTGTCCCGAACACACCCAATACAATGGTAAATTGTATAGGTGCACTAGTTCGGCGAAGAGATGGTGATACAAGTGCAATATGGATGGTAGATATGGGTTTTTGTAATCTGAAAATATAAAAACAGCAAGGTAACTAATGATAAAAGTGAGCACAAATGGTATTGCAATGCTAGGAAACAAGGCCTAGGGTTCATACTTTCACTAGTGCAAGTTCTCTCAACAATAATAACATACTTGGATCATATAACTATCCCTCAACATGCAACAAAGAGTCACTCCAAAGTCACTAATAGCGGAGAACAAACGAAGAGATTATGGTAGGGTACGAAACCACCTCAAAGTTATTCTTTCCAATCAACCCGTTGGGCTATTCCTATAAGTATCACAAACAACCCTAGAGTTCGTACTAGAATAACAACTAAACACACAAATCAACCAAAACCCTAATGTCACCTAGATACTCCAATGTCACCTCAAGTATCCGTGGGTATGATTATACGATATGCATCACAAAATCTCAGATTCATCTATTCAATCCAACACAAAGAACCTCAAAGCGTGCCCCAAGGTTTCTACCGGAGAATCACGACGAAAACGTGTGCCAACCCCTATGCATAGGTTCATGGGCGGAACCCGCAAGTTGATCACCAAAACATACATAAAGTGAATCACGTGATATCCCATTGTCACCACAGATACGCACGGCAAGACATACATCAAGTGTTCTCAAATCTTTAAAGACTCAATCCGATAAGATAACTTCAAAGGGGAAACTCAATCCATTACAAGAGAGTAGAGGGGGAGAAGAAACATAAGATCCAACTATAATAGCAAAGCTCGCGATACATCAAGATCGTGCCAAATCAAGAACATGAGAGAGAGAGAGAGAGAGAGAGAGACCAAACACATAGCTACTGGTACATACCCTCAGCCCCGAGGGTGAACTACTCCCTCCTCGTTATGGAGAGCGCTGGGATGATGAAGATGGCCACCGGTGAGGGTTCCCCCCTCCGGCAAGGTGCCGGAACAGGGTCCCGAGAGGTTTTTGGTGGCTACAGAGGCTTGCGGCGGCGGAACTCCCGATCTATTCTCTTTCTGGAAGTTTTAGGGTACGTGAGTATATATGGGTGCAGGAAGTACGTCGGTGGAGCTTCGGGGGCCCGACGAGGCAGGGCGGCGCGCCCTAGGGGGGTGGGCGCGTCCCCCACCCTCGTGGGCACCTCCCTTCTCTCCTGACGTGGGATCCAAGTTCATCCGGTAGCTTTCCTTCCAAAAATAACTACTCCAGTTGATTTCGTTCCATTTCGACTTCGTTTGCTATTCCTTTTCTTCGAAACACTAAAATAGGCAAAAAACAGCAAATCTGGGCTGGGCCTCCGGTTAATAGGTTAGTACCAAAAATAATATAAAAGTGGATAATAAAGCCCAATATTGCCCAAAACAGTAGATAATATAGCATGGAGCAATCAAAAATTATAGATACATTGGAGACGTATCAATGGTCATCATTCCTTCTTGGCGGTGGTAGTAGCGGAGGAAGGCCAGCGTTGCCCTAAGGATGGTCCTTGCGAGGCTGATCTCTCCGAGGGCCCTCGCGAGCCTAGCCCTACCAGCAGTCCTCATGAGGCTGATCGTGCCAATCCTGGCAAGGGTCACGGCTATCCCCGCGTCCTCCGCATCGGCCTTCTCCACGGTCATAGCCTCGGACGTTGCGCTCGGGGAGGCGACCAAGGCGCCCATTGCAGATGGCCCTAAGCTCTTTGCAGTCATTGGTGTTGTGGTTGTGCACATTGTGGAAGATGCAGAATTGGCGGCTGCTCTTGGATAACTCTGGGTGGTCGCAGCCATGCTTCATGTCAGGTTCGGCCGCGAGCACGGCTGGGCCCTTGCGCTTCACATCCTTGGCCTTGGCTTTCTTTTCTTCTGGGTCAGCCTCCGGAAGCTCCAGAAGGAAGAGGCGACCTTCCTCAGCCCTCGCACACCTATTCGCCATGTTGAACATCTCCAGAGCCGTGCACAGATCCTCGTGTATGGCGAGATCTTCCTTCATCTTGACGTCCCGGACGCCATCAGTACGCCGAAATGATGGCCTTATCCGACACCTTGGGAACCTTGAGGCGAATTTTGTTGAAGCGATGGATGTATTTGTATAAGGTCTCTCCTGGCTGCTGCTTGATGCGCCACAGGTCACCCGCAGCCGGCGGGCGGTCCCGAGTGCCCTGGAAGTTGGCGACGAAACACTCTCGCATCTTGTCCAAGGAGGAGATAGATCCCATGGGGCGGTTTAGGAGCCATGAGTGTGCACCATCTTTGAGGGCCATGGGAAACCAGTTCACCATGACCTTCTCAGCTCCGTTGGCTACCTCGATGCTTAGCTCATAGAGCTGCAGGAACTCGGCAGGGTCGATGGTGCCGTCATAGCGCGGAGATAGGTCGGGCTTGAACTTCCCTGGCCAGACGATGCCGCGCAGCTCTGGAGCAAACGCACGACATCCCGACGTGGTCATAGGAACCCGCCGTGGACGTGAAGCCTGATCTGGGCGCCCGCGCACCACCATCTCGGGTGTAACACCCCCAGTGTCATGCTACAGTAACCCTCTATGATTAAGCTAATCATTTTTTTCAAATGATGCTTAATCACCTTTGATTCATATCTCATTGGAAATTCCACTTTGGAATCAGATTCAATTTGCAAGTGATTTTGAAGTTGCATAAAAGTTGCTGCAAAATAGTCCATCATTTAGTAAAAATTCCATAACAAATGATTGTTAAGGAAAACAACATCACCTCCAAGCTAAGATAGACTATAGCAAACTAAAACAGTGCCAAATCAGCAAATTAATTGCATTCCCATGTTTTTGCAAATTCCATCTAATTCAAACTTCTTACAAACTTTTTGTGGCTGTGTCAAACATTTCATTGTAATTATGTGGCCAAGTCCCACATTTTATAGAATCCTTTTGGCAGCTCCAAAAATTTGCAAAGCATTTTTTTAAAAAGGGAAAAGAAATAGAAATGGAAAATAAAAGAAGAAGAAAAGGAACCCCCCCTCTCTCTGCCTGGGCCTTAGCCGCTAGGCAGGCCTAGTCAGCTAGCCAGCCGGCCCACCTACCTCACCCAACCGGCCCAACCCCTCCCCGGGTCGTCTCCCTCCTTCCCTGTTCGACCGACCGAGGGGAAGGGATCCAGCTCGTCGCCGCCCGACCGCCTCGCTACCCCCATCGGAGGGGATAAGGCAACGCCCCACCCCGCGACGCCTCGCTCCCCTCGTCTCACCTCCCCACTTGCCCCTGGCTCCCCCACTCCTTCCCTCTCTCCCTCCCCTAAGATCTCCCCTTGCCCAAGATGGCCATCGTCGTCGCTGCTCGTCCATTTGGCCACCGGCCACCGTTCGTTGTTCCAAGCTGTCGAGGAGCTCCGGAGAGGTCGTCTCCTTCGTCTCCACCACTGGATCAAGGCCGAGGTGCACCAGCGATGTTGCCAGCGCCAATCCCCTTGGTCGACCGCCGCCTCTGTCTCATTGTCGATCCGGCCGTTCTCCGACCCCCTGGCTCCCCTGAGCCCCCTACGAGCTTCGTTGTTAGCCGCTGTGCCGGTCGCACTCCTCCCTTTTCGCTTTGGCCGTCCCCATCATCGAGTTTGTCGAGCTCCGCCCGTAGCCGCCATCGGCCGTCGCCGCATCCGTCGTTTCCGGCCATGCCTGCCCACGTTCCTTGCACCTCTGCACACACCTCGCTGCGCTCGTCCGCTAGGTGCTCGCGGCCGATCTTTTTGTCACCGTTGCCATCGACTTCGTGCGGGCCGCCGTGCTGTGTGGTCGTCGACAGGCCCACCGTGCGCGCGGTCGGTTCAGACCGGCTGTTGACTGCAATGACAGGTGGGCCCACATCATTAGCACGGTAGTTAACCACTAAACTGGGCCCTAATGCACCCAGGTGACGCTGACCTATGGGCCTGCCTAGTTAATTAAAGTAGCTAACTAAATTAGTTTAGCTAACAGCGACCGACACGCGGGCCCAGCCTTTTATTTAATAAAACGTTTTAGTTAAATAAGTTTAACCCTGAGTCACTTACATGTGGGACCCGTAGCACTGTTCGTTTGGATAAGGTTGACTGGGTTCAGCTGCTAACTCAGCAGTGGGGCCCCACTGGCAGGCACGCTTACACATGTGTGCGTACACTTATGTGTACCCATAGCTTTTTCTCCTTTATTTCCCTTTTTAAATTAAATTCCAAAAAATGTTTAAATCTTTAGAAATTCATAGAAAATAAACCGTAGCTCGGATCGAAAAACTTTATACATGAAAGTTGCTCAGAACGATGAGACGAATCCGAGTGCACGGTCCGTTTACCTATCAAATGCCTCTAACTATCTGAACATGGAACATTCCCCCTCCGGTCATCTGTCTGACACAGGTCCGGAACCGGGAATACATTCCCGGTTGAATTCCCCCTTCACCTATATCGTGTAGCCATGCGCTCGGTCACACCCAGCACAGCATATTGCCACGTTATGCTTTGTGATGCTATGTTTGCTTTATATTTAGTATTTCTTCCCCCTCTTCTCTCCGGTAGACCCCGAGACCAATGCCGCCCCTGTGATCGACTACGTCGACGACGACCCCTCCTTGCCAGAGCAACCAGGCAAGCCCCCTTTGATCATCCCGATATCGCCCATTCCATTCTCTCATTCTTGCATTAGATTTTGCTACTGTTATTGTTTGCTCCTATTCTGATGCATAGCCTGCTTTTGTATCTGCTATTGTACCTTACCTGCTTATCCTAAACTTCTTAGTATAGGTTGGTTAGTGATCCATCAGTGACCCCCACCTTGTCCTTGTTGCCCCTGCTTCATCATTCAAGACCCGATCAACGGGATCGAAGACCAGGCCCCGACACCGCACATCACTTTCCCCTTAGTTGCTCGACACTACTGGGTTACTATCGAGTGCCGAGGGTGAGACCTCTACAACACTTCTGATGTTAACCCTGTAGTGTAGCTATTCGGTCGTGGTCATCGAGGGTGATTCCGCCTTAACCACTTCCGATACGACTCTGTCATGCAACCCCTCAAGTGTGAACCTCGGGGGTGGTTCCTCTTACGTTCACCTTGATGATTACATCGAGTGGAATCCACCGGGGGTGATTCCTCAGGTTTTCCCCTTGATGTTTGGACACACAGTTACTATGGTTACTATGACTTTACACTGAACCATGTTACTAAAGACGGGTCGGCCCTGAGGGGTACCCGCACGAATTTAATTGCGAGTGATGTGGAGATGGGTTGACCTGGAGGGTGCCCGCGAGATAATTACGAGGCGTGACCGGGCATTCCTAGCCCTTGCCGCAAGTCCTCGAGACGGGGCAATGGGGTCACATCTTTCGTGAGTCTCTGCTTGTTACCGAGCGTTCCTAATCCCCTACCATTTGGATATTTGATCCAAGGGGCCTCTGGCCTGATAGCACTAACCATCACCTGGGCATAGTATGGGCATTCTGCGTCGTATACATCAGCCGAAGCTTAATAGACGTCAGCGACTAAGCGGCGCGTGCCGGGTTGGACTGCGTAAGCACCTGCCTTATTGAAGGAGGTAGCTAGGTCTGCTCACCGGCCGCGTACGCAACGTGCAAGATTTCCCGGGGAGATGGCCCATGACCCCTGGGGGCATAGGGTTAGTCCGGCGTGCTAGCCTCTCTATTAAGCCTAGGTCGGCTTGCGGCATGACCCAGGAAAGTGTGTTTGGCCGGAGTTAATCGAGCGTGGTGGGTAAGTTGGTGCACCCCTGCAGGGAAGAAAACTTCTATCGATAGCCTGTCCTATGGTAACAGACACTTGGAGTTGTATCCTGATCGATACAACTAGAACTGGAGACTTGAGATGAGACTTGGGTATGAGAAATGGATTGTGACGATAACTGGATAGTATGGCTCTGGGATTGCTTTCTTGCAGGGAGTCGAGAAAGGATCTCTGGCCAAGGTTGATAACACTACTGGTACTTTACTTTATGCTACTCTACTCCCTCATGTTGCTGCAAGATGGTGATTTCCAGAAGATGCTAGTCTTCGATAGGACTAGGCCTTCTCTCTATTCTGGTCTGCAGCCCAGTCGACATATACAACCTTCCTTTGATAATGTTGCATATGTAGTGTAGTTTGTTGCTTGCGAGTACTTTGGATGAGTACTCACGGTTGCTTTGCTCCCCTTTTTCCCCCTTTCTTCTTCTTTCCGGTTGATGCAACCAGATGTCGGAGCCCAGGAGCCGGATGCCACCGCCGATGCTTACTACTACGTCGAGGCCGACAATGACTAGGAGTAGTTAGGAGTCTCCCAGGCAGGAGGCCTTGCCTTTTCGATCGAAGTTGCTTTTGTGCTAGCCTTCTTAAGGTAAACTTGTCTAACTTATATCTGTACTCAGATATTGCTGCTTCCGCTCACTCTTGTGTTTTCGAGCTTATGTATTCGAGCCCTCGAGGCCCATGGCTTGTAATATAAAGCTTGTATTATTTTAATTTGTGTCTAGAGTTGTGTTGTGATATCTTCCGGTGAGTCCTTGATCTTGATCGTACACATTTGCGTGTATGATTACTGTACGATTGAATCGAGGGCGTCACATCGGGCAGCACGCGGTCTTGGTGTGGCTGTGCTGGGAGCGCACGCGCATCTCCTTGCGGCCGCTGCACCACTTGGCAGCTTTCTTCGTCGCGTGTCGGCGCCCTGTGCGACAGGTTGCGTCGTGGAGCCTCACGCCTTGGCTTGGGGACGACGTCTTTCCTGGGAGGTGGAGGAGGGGCACCGTGGGCCACGTCGCCCGCGAGATGCGGCGGGGGAGGTAGCGAACGGGACGGTGTAGGAGCCTCTCCGGCGGCGCTGACGAGCTCGGCGATGCGGTCCAGCCAGTCCTCATAGAGCTCGTCGGTCGGGCGATAGCGCACGTGCTCGCGTGCCATGAGCAACTCAGCCTGCGCGTTCGCCGGCCCGCGACGAGCGTGAGAAGACGAAACAGCCGCCGGAGTTAGTGACGGAGTGGTGGTGCACCCATCACGCCGCACAAAAGGCTGCATCAACGAAGCCTGCTGCTCGTGGGTCGCGGGGCCGGTGGCAGCGTTGGCCGCGAGCCATGGGGAATGACAGGGAGCACCGTCGCCTGCAGGCGCCATCTAGGTGACGCGGGAGGCGAGGACGGCCCGATGCTCAACGCGAACCCGATGAGCATCAACCATGGGGACGGCGGAATGGTGACGAATCGATTGGAGGAAGAGAGGCTCCGTCGCACCCCTACTTGGCGCGCCAAATGTCGGATTCCAGACTCCGCAGACCCTGGATAGATTCAAACTCTGCGGTGCGTGCGAAGAACTCAACCTCCCTAGTCTTCCTACCCGTCGATCCCACGACCTCGCTCGATGAACTGGAAGGAAAGGGGACAAGGTAGTTTACCCAGGTCCGAGCCACCTTGCGGTGTAAAACCCTACTCCTGCTTTGTGGTGGATTGGCATCAAGGTGGGCTGAGGATGAACTAGTACAGTCGGAGAACAACCCCAGGAGGTGTGTTCTTGTGTTTGTGTGAGCTGGTGAGCTCATGAATCCTCCTCTTCCCATGGTGGTGGCTAGGGCCTATTTATAGTGGCCTTGGTCCTCTTCCCCCAAAATGGAGGCGGGAAGGGATCCCACAATGGCCAAATTTGAAGGGAGACAACTAGTACATCCTATCCGGACAAAAGGTAGTCTTCGCCTGCAAAGCCTCTGGTCGTGACGCCGTGGTGGGCTCGGCGATGACCTCCGTCCTGGTGATCTTGGTCTTGTTGCATGGAAATGGAAACCTTTGGCTGGTTCCTCGGGACTCCGTGCCTGCGCTTGTCTCTTTAGCACCAAGGAGGAAATTGTTGTACTGCACGTGTTGGCGCCCACCTAGCCTTGGTCATCATTGATCATGTCATCCAAACCACACGAGGTGAGGGCTTGCATAGAAATCTCCGCTCCTCAGGAGCCGGCCTGAGGAGGCCGCTCCTTCTAGAGGTCTTGGTGTCGTCTGCCTCACGAGGCTTGGCCCCTCGTGAGGGTCTTGAGTTGTTGGCGCTGAAGGTGGGTCGTACCAGGCCGTCGATGGAGCCATGCCATGGGCCGCAGGTAGGCAAGTCTGGGTACCCCGTTCCTAGAACGCCGACAAAAAGCAAAGTAAAATAGATCGCGAAGGCAAATATAATAAGGAAGTTACCCGGAGGCCGTAGATTTCACTAGTGGCTTCTCTCAAGAAAAATAGCAAACGGTGGGTAAACGAATTACTGTTGTGCAATTGATAAAACTTCAAATAATCATGATGATATCCAGGCAATGATCAGTATATAGGCATCACGTCCAAGATTTGTAGACCGACTCATGCCTGCATCTACTACTATTACTCCACACATCGACGGTTATCCAGCATGCATCTAGTGTATTAAGTTCATGGAGAAATGGAGTAATGCAATAAGAATAATGACATGATGTAGACAAGTTCTATTTATGTAGAAATAGACCCCATCTTGTTATCCTTAATGGCAACGATACATACGTATCGGTTCTCCTTCTGTCACTGGGATCAAGCACCGTAAGATCGAACCCATCACAAAGCACCTCTTCCCATTGCAAGATAAATAGATCAAGTTGGCCAATAAAACCCAAATATCGGAGAAGAAATACGAGGCTATAAGCAATCATGCATATAAGAGATCAAAGAAGACTCAAATAACTTTAATGGATAAAAAGATAGATCTAATCATAAACTCAAAGTTCATCAGATCCCAACAAACACACCGCAAAAAGAGTTACATCATATGGATCTCCAAGAGACCATTGTATTTAGAATCAAACGAGAGAGAGGAAGCCATCTAGCTACTAACTACGGACCCGTAGGTCTACAAAGAACTACTCATGCATCATCGGAGAGGCACCAATGGACATGATGAACCCCTCCATGATGGTGTCTAGATTGGATCTAGTGGTTCTAGAACTTGCGATGGCTGGAATTGATTTTCGTCGACTCCCCTAGGGTTTTTGGAATATTGGGGTATTTATAGAGCAAAGAGGCGGTTCGGGAGGCACCCAAGGTGGGTACAATCCACCAGGGCGCTCCTGGGCCTCCAGGCGCGCCCTAGTGGGTTGTGCTCCCCTCGAAGCACCCCCCAGGTGCTTCTCCGGCCCACTGGATGTCTTCTGGTCCATAAAAAATCCACAAAAAGTTTCGCTGCGTTTGGACTCCGTTTGGTATTGATTTCCTGCGATGTAAAAAACATGCAAAAAACAGCAACTGGCACTTGGCACTATGTCAATAGGTTAGTACCAAAAAATGATATAAAATGATTATAAAAAATCCAAGAATGATAATATAAGAACATGCAACAATCAAAAATTATAGATACGTTGGAGACGTATCAGCATCCCCAAGCTTAATTCCTGCTCATCCTCGAGTAGGTAAATGATAAAAATAGAATTTTTGATGTGGAATATTGCCTAACATGTCAACTCATATTCTTTTCTTTGTAGCATGGACATTTGGACTTTTATATGGTTCAAAGCAATAGTCTAGTTTTGACATGATAACTTTTATATGGTTCATATCAACAAGCAACCATGTCTTTCAAAATATCAAGGCAAAATTAAGTTATCCCTAGCCCATCATGCTCAATCATTGATCCATTCATGAAACACACTCGCATATTAGCTACGCCCAATGCTCAAGTACGATCATAGTTTCCCCTAGTTGGTGCTTTATAAGAGAAGATTGAGACTCAAATAAAAAATAAAAAATGCATAAAGTAAAGAAAGGCCCTTCGCGGTGGGAAGTAGGGATTTGTAGAGGTGCCAGAGCTCAAAGCGAAAAAATAGAGATAAAAACATTTTGGGAGGCATGCCTTTCCCACCAATGAAAACGACTTAGAGTTCCCCACACTTTCCATGCTAGATATATCATAGGCGGTTCCCAAACAGAAAATAAATTTTATTCCTTTTTCCACCATACTTTCACTTTCCATGGCTAACCGTATCCATGGGTGCCTTCCATACGAACACTTTACAAGGAATTTACTATTTGACAACATAAAGTAACTTGATTTTTCATTTCGGGACTGGGCATCCCTAATACCTTTGCCTTACTCTCGTGCAATGACAAGTGAATAAACACTCATCGTGAGAATAACACATCTAGCATGGATAATATCGGCCACCCCTCACTGCCTCGCGAGCGGTACGAGCACACAAAAGAGAAATTTATTTTGAAAATTAGAGATGGCACATACAAATTTGCTTAGAACGGCAAAAGAATACCGCATATAGGTAGGTATGGTGGAGTCGTGTGGCAAAACTGGTTTAAAGGATTTTGGATGCACTAGTACTGATCATACTTAGTGCAAAATGAAGGCTAGCAAAAGATTGAGAAGCGACCAACCAAGAAATGAATATTCTCATAAGCGAGCATTGAGCATAATTAACACCGAATAATGCACCACAAGTAGGACATAATTTCATTGCACAACTATTGACTTTCGTGCTTGCATAGGGATTCACAAACCTTAACACCAATATTCTTACTAAAGCATAATTACTCATCAACATGACTCACATATCACATCATCATATCTCAAAACTATTACAAGGAATCAAGTTTATTTTGTCCAATGATCTTCATGAAAGTTTCTATTATATCCTTCTTGTATATCTATCACTTTGGAACTAATTTCCATGTGTTGTTTTTGATAAGCTGAAACAAATATAAGTGAAGATCATCAGCATAATATTTCTTTCTCTCAAATTAATTTAAGTGAAGCAAGAGAGAATTTCTTAAAAAATTTACTAACTCTAAAATAAATATAAGTGAAGCAAGAGAGCATTTCTTTAAAAATACTAAAGCACACCATGCTCAAAAAGATATAAGTGAAGCACTAGAGCAATTCCATAGCTCATAAAAATTTAAGTGAAGTATAGAGAGAAATTCTAACAAGTTATGGCATAATTTTGGCTCTCTAAAATAAGTGTGTCCACAAAGGATTCAAGACTTAAAATAAAAAGAAAAACAAGCAAAGACTCATATCATAAAAGACGCTCCAAGAAAAACTCATAGTATGTGTCGGTGTACTAAAGTAGGGGTACCTTAGTACCCCGAACTTGTGCACGGGCAGTCGTAGCACCCCGCGGCAAGGCTTGCCAGGCGATCGCCAAAACTCTCCGTGGTCCCTTTTTGGGCCATCCAAGTACAAAGTATTTGAGCCAAGGCCCCGGCAGGAGGAGCTTGCCGGGAAGGCCACCCGAAGAGAGCAAGGCCCCGGCAAGAGGAGCTTGCCGAGACGCCCGCTCGAAGCACAAGGCCCCGGCAAGAGGAGCTTGCCGGGAAGGCCGACCGAGGCACGACAAGATACTTGCTGCGACACGCCCCGCGTCCCGGCAAGGACCGGTGAGCGACAAGCTCCCGAGCGCGACAAGGCACCAACCGCGGCAAGGCGCTTGCCGCGGCAAGTCACCACCCCGCGCCTGCGCTCCAGCTCATCCACCCACGCGTCGCTCTGGGGCCATTCCACGCGTACGTGGCGAAAGGCTGCGCAGCCAGGGGCATGCGTTGGCGAAGCAACGCTGACAGAGTAGCCATCGTGGCAAACGGTGGTGCTCCAGACGGCCCCTTTCCTGCACCATCTGGGCGATGCGGACGGGCATTTAATGCCCTTGTCCCCTGCCGTCAGAGTTAGGTATGATAGCACTGTGCAAACAGCTGTACCCAACACAGCATTTTCCAGTTTTACCCCCGCCTACGTTGCCACCTGTGGGTAACCCCTTGCACATATAAAAGGAGGCCCCATGCGCAACAGGGAAAGGGGAAAAAGGAGGAGGCCATTCACGCTCGGTCTCGCCAGCAGCTCGCGTTTACTGTAGCACCACATGCTCCCGAGCAAGAACACAATACAAAACCACAAAGCAGCAGTAGGGTTTTACGCATCTGTGCGGCCCGAAGCTGGGTAAACCCCTTGTGTGCATCGCCTCGATCCGCTCTTCGCGGGACCTCCGCCCCCCGCCGAACCAAGAAAGGGGCTTGGTCCCCATAGGTGTCCGTGGAGGCAGATTTCCCTTCCGACATCTTTGGCGCGCTAGGTAGGGGGCGTCTAAGTTGTGCGAACCTGATCCGGCGTCTGCACAGGATAGATCTTCATCATCTTCATCGACATGCCACCGAAGAAGAAGGCTCCGGAGGTGGCTGGTCCGTCCGCGTCGAGCCCACCGCCCCTGGAGCGAACGGGTGGTGGGGACGGCACCTGCGGCGGAACGGGCGCCACCGAGCCAGCTCATGGTGCCACGGCGTCCGAACATGCACCGCGCCTCTCTTAGGAGGCACGGGACCAGCAGCGTCTTGGCACTCACGGTACCATTCGCTCGCTGGACCCAGATCGAGCCGGCGGATCCCAGGGCGCTCAAGGCCAGCACTCACACCGACGTGCTGGCGAAAGCGTGGCGCGGCTGCCTGGTCCGGGTGTTGCTCCTTCTAACGTAGTTAGAAGTTCGAGCACATCCCGCTCCACGCGTCGTTCGCCACCGCTGCCCGCCACTCCAGCAGAAGCTCTGGCGCGAGCTCAACTGCTCCTAGACTACCCTCCAACGGCGGACAAGCTCGACGACTGGAGGGCCACGATACAGAGCCTCATCGGTTTCGCTAACGGCGACACCTCGCGGCAGCACAGTGCGTCGCAGCCACGGCAGGTCGGCCAGGCGAGAACCGATGGCGCCAAGACCGGTGGGGGCGCGACCACCGTGCACTCCCCGCCCCAAAGGCCAAGATCGCCGACTCGCCGGAACCATCACGACAACGACTCCACCGCGTCGTCGAATCCGCGAACTCGTCGCGATCAACGCCAAGTTCTTCACGAGCGAGAACAAGAGGACGCTCGTACTCGCGTCGAGCGTCGTAGAGAAGCGCGGCATCAGTCAGACCAGCGTGCTGGGCCCTCTGTCGACATGCATACGCCCGGGGGACCAGGCGACCTGCCGTACGCGGTAGGCTGCCCTGCGTTCACCCGTGAGCTGCGGCAAGTCCAGTGGCCCAGCACGAAGAATTTCAAGCCAGACGTACCAGAGAAGTACGACGGCAAGTCGCATCCGTCGGAGTTCCTCAGCATCTACACCATTGCGGTGCAGGCTGCTGGGGGCCGGGACGACAAGATCCTTGCCAACTACTTCCCGCTGGTACTCAAATCCAACGTCAGATCCTGGCTCATGCACTTGCCGGATAACTCCATAACCTCCTGGACAGACTTGTGCCATCAGTTTGTTGGCGCCTTTACAGGCGGCCACAAACCCCATGGCCAAGCGAGCGACCTTCATCTGCTCGTCCAGAAGGAAGGGGAATCCTTGCACAAGTTCATCCAGAGATTCAGCCGCGTACACTACAACATCCCAGACGTCCACCCTGCCGCGGTTATCAGCGCGTTCCATCAGAACGTGCGTAACCGCAGGATGCGGGAGGAGATGGCGATGTGCAAGATCAAAGACGTCAGCGAGCTATATGCCCTAGCCGACAAGTGTGCACGTGCTGAGGAAGGGAGGAAACTCCCCGGAGAGAACGCTGGAGCAGGAGAATCTGACAGTGAAGATACCGCCCCGGCAAGGAAGAACCGGCGGCGGAGCAACAGGAAAAAGAAGAGCCAAGAAGTACTGGTCGTTGGGCAGTCCGGCGATGAAGGCGCCGCCAAGAAGGCCCAGGCTGGTAGCTCCGGCAAGGAGGTTGCCGGATGCGCCAACTGCCAGGCTGTGGCGGTCGCCGACAAGCGGGACGGCACCAACAAATAGTACTGCAAGATCCACCGCACCAAGGGCCATGACCTCCAGAGCTGCAAGCAGGTCGAGCGGCTCGTCGAGCTGCAAAAGGCCGAGTACGAGCGGCGCAACAAGGAGAGAGCCCGGGGAGGTGGCGGAGGATCAGGTACGAAGCGCCCCGGCCAGGGAGGACGCCGCGACAAGGACAAGCAATGGCAAACGGACAGACCTCCCCGTGGCCGCGACAAGAACGAAGACGACGACGAAGACGAAGACATGGATGACGTCGAGACCAGTGAGCAGGAGTTTCAGAAAGCCACAGAGGTCTTGTGCGTAGACGGCGGTGCTTCCCTGCATACTTCTCACCGCCAGCTCAAGCAGTGGGCGCGGGAAGTCAATGCAGCGGAACCACCCGTCGAGTCGCGCAAGCCTCTGAAATGGTCCAGCACGCCTATCATCTTCGATATTGAGGACCACCCTGACCGCACAACTGCGATCGGGTGCTTGCCAATGTTGGTCTCGCCAACAGTCCGCAACCTCAAGGTCACCAAGATGCTAGTCGACGGCGGGGCCGGCTTGAACCTGATCTCCTCCGCTGTGCTCCGGAAACTCCAAGTCCCCGACAGCGAGCTCGAAGAGACCGGCACGTTCCAAGGAATCAACCCGGGAAGGAGCAAGCCGAAGGGGAAGATAACGTTGCCAGTAACATTTGGCAGCGAGCTGAACTTCAGGACAGAGAGGATCACTTTTGACGTTGCCGATTTTCCGTTGCCCTACAACGGAATTCTCGGCCGTCCAGCACTCGCCAAATTCATGGCGGCCTCTCACTACGCGTACAACATGCTCAAGATGCCAGGCCCGATAAGTGTCATCTCTGTCCCTGGCGACAAGAAGGACGCCCTTATCTGTGCCAACAAGATCTACCGGGAAGCAGCAGCCGCAGCAGATCACAAACACTTGCCGCTGAAGCTCCCGGAGGGAAGAAGAAGACCAAGCCCGGCAAGTGCTCTGGCGCCCACTCCGGCAAGCGCACCTCTACGGAGTGCTGCGCTACCGTCGAGGACGCGCCATCGAGCTCCGCCGGCAAGAAGAAGACCAAGCCCGGCGAGTGCTCTGGTGCCCACTCCGGCAAGCGCACCTCTTCGGGGTGCTGCGCTGCCGTCGAGGAAGCGCCATCGAGCTCCACCGGCAAGAGTAAGAAGACAATGGCAGCTCCGCCAATGACCAAGAAGGTGTCCGCCAAGGAGGACGGCACTGGTGGTACCTTCACCATCAGTGGCACTCTTGACTCCAAATAGGAAAGCGCGCTCATTGCTTTCCTGCGGGCGAATGTCGATGTGTTTGCCTGGCAACCATCTGACATCCCCGGCGTTCCCAGGAAAGTGATTGAGCACCACCTCGCCATCTGTCCTCATGCGCAGCCCGTCAAGCAAAGAGTCAGGAAGCAAGCGGTGGAGCGCCAAGAGTTCATCGCAGAAGAAATCAAGAAGTTGGAAGCGGCAGGCCTCGTCAGAGGCGTGCTCCATCCGACGTGGTTGGCCAATCCTGTTGTCGTGCGCAAAGCAAATGGGAAATGGAGGCTTTGCATCGACTTTACTGATGTTAACAAAGCTTGTCCCAAGGATCCCTTTCCCTTGCCGTGCATTGACCATATTGTTGACTCCACGGCCGGGTGTGACCTGCTTTCATTTCTTGACGCCTACTCAGGATACCATAGATCTTCATGGCTGAAGAAGATGAGGAGAAGACCGCATTCATCACTCCATGTGGCACGCACTGTTTCGTACGGATGCCTTTCGGTTTGAAGAATGCTGGTTCGACGTTTGCGAGGGTTGTCCATACCGCTTTTGAGCCACAGATCCACAGAAATGTGGAAGCCTACATGGATGACATAGTGGTCAAAAGCAGGGACAGGGCAACCCTGATTCAAGATTTAGAAGAGACCTTCACGAACTTGCGCAGGATCAGCCTCAAGCTCAACCCCGAGAAGTGCGTGTTTGGAGTCCCTTCCGGCAAGCTTCTCGGGTTCTTCGTGTCTCAGCGAGGAATCGAAGCCAACCCAGACAAGATCAAGGCCATCGAGCAGATTGAAGCACCAGCACGCGTCAAGGATGTATGAAGGCTTGCCGGCTGCGTCGCGGCTCTCAGCAGGTTTATTTCTAAGTCTGCAGAACGCGCCATGCCATTTTTCAAAGTTTTGAAAAAGGCGGGTCCGGTAAAATGGACTCCGGAAGCGGAGGCTGCGCTGCAAGACTTGAAGAAATACCTATCCTCCGCTCCAATACTTGTCGCGCCTAAACCACAAGAGAAGTTGTTGTTGTACCTGGCGGCAACCAATCAAGTGGTTAGTGCTGCGTTAGTAGCGGAGAGGGAGGCAGATGATGAGCCAGCAACCGCGGCAAGCACGTCCAGCGACAAGCAGGGGGCTTCCCCGACAAGCTCTGGCCCCGACAAGGATGAATCCGCGCAGGAACAAGTGGAGGTGCAGAAGAAGAAAATGGTGCAGCGCCCAGTTTACTTTGTCAGCTCCCTTCTGCAGGGGGCTAGGTCAAGGTACTCTGGTGTGCAGAAATTGCTTTTCGGCCTTCTCATGGCCTCGAGAAAGTTGCGCCATTACTTCCAAGCACATGAGATCACAGTTGTCACCCGCTTTCCGCTGAAGAGGATACTGCAGAATCGAGAAGCAACAGGCAGGATTGTCGAGTGGGCGCTGGAACTATCGAGCTTCGGTCTCAAGTTCGAGAGCACCTCGACTATCCAAAGCAGAGCCTTGGCGGAGTTCATAGCGGAGTGGACACCGACGCCAGACGAAGAAATCCCAGAGACGAGCATCCCCGTCAAAGAAGCTAGCAAAGAATGGCTGATGTATTTTGATGGTGCCTTCTCGCTGCAAGGCGCCGGTGCTGGCGCGTTGCTTATCGCGCCCACCGGGGAGCACCTCAAGTACGTAGTCCAGATGCACTTCCCCAAGGAACAAGCAACCAACAATACTGCAGAGTATGAAGGTCTGCTCGCCGGTCTCAGGATCGCGACAGAACTTGGGATCAAGAAGCTCATTGTCAGGGGTGACTCGGAGCTTGTCGTCCGCCAAGTGAACAAGGATTACCAGAGTACGTTGATGGAAGCATACGTTGATGAAGTGAGGAAGCTAGAAGAGCGCTTTGACGGCCTACAAATGGAACACATTCCAAGAGCTGAGAACAACATTGCTGATGGCCTGTCAAAGTGCGCAGCACTTAGGTTACCTGTGGAACCAGGAACCTTTGTGCTCAAGCTGACTCAGCCATCCGTGACACCATCAACCGGACAGAGCAAGAAGAGGAAGTTGGTCTCCGGCGACTATCTTCCAGCAGAGCTCCCCAGAGCCGCCGCCAAGAAGGTCCCTAAGATCGACGCCAAGAGCGCTGAGGAGCTATCTGCTCTGGAAAACCCCAGGGTTTGTTCCAGAAGCAGGCGCTCCCAACAAGTTTTGCTCCGGCAAGCTTGCCAGGGAACGTCAAGCTCCGGCTGAGCCCCAGATCCTCGTCGTAGAAGCAGACGTACCCGCAGCAGCAGATGTGCCTTTAGTCCTTGTTGTCGAGCCATAGGCTCCAGCATGGGCACAACAGACTGTCCATTTCCTCCAGAACGGAGAACTTCCCGAAGAGCAAGAAGAAGCGGAAAGAGTAGCCCGGCGCTCAAGTATGTACCAGTTCGTCAACAACACGCTGTACAGAAGAGGGCGCAACGGTGTGAAATTGAAGTGTATTTCCCGAGAAGACGGACAAAAGCTGTTGGCAGAGATACATGGAGGCATATGTGGTCACCACATTGGCGCCAGAGCACTTGCCGGCAAAGCGTTCCGGCAAGGTTTCTTCTGGCCGACAGCCCTCCAGGATGCAACTGCACAAGTAACCAAGTGTGAAGCGTGCCAGTTCCATTCCAAGCAGATACACCAGCCAGCTCAAGCTCTCCAGACGATCCCTTTATCCTGGTCATTTTTGGTCTGGGGCTCGACATCCTCGGCCCCTTCCCCCGAGCTGTCGGGGGCTTTGAGTACTTGTACGTCACAATCGACAAGTTCACAAAGTGGCCGGAAGTGGAACCAGTGAGGAAGGTGACAGCACAGTCAGCAGTCAAGTTCTTCAGGTCGATTGTTTGCCGCTTCGGGATCCCCAACAGGATCATCACCGACAACGGTACACAATTCACAAGCCGCGCCTTCATACAATACGTCCAAGATCTCGGCGCCAAGGTCTGCTTCGCTTCTGTTGCTCATCCCCGGAGCAACGGTCAAGCGGAAAGGGCCAATGCCGAGGTGCTGCGCGGGCTCAAGACCAGAACTTTCGACAGGCTGCACAAGTGCGGAAGAAACTGGATCGAGGAGCTGCCGGTGGCTCTTTGGTCGATCTGAACGACGCCAAATTGAGCCACTAGCCAGACACCATTTGCTCTAGTCTATGGAGCAGAAGCAGTTACCCCCACGGAACTCGTATACAGGTCACCTCGAGTGCTCGCTTATGATGAGCTTGAGCAAGAGCGGCTGCGTGAAGATGACGCGCTGCTCCTTGAGGAAGATCGTCTTCAGGCTGCTGTGCGAGCCTCTTGCTACCAGCAAGCTTTGCGTCGTTACCATAGCCGCAAGGTTAAAGCCAGAAGCTTCGAGGAAGGCGACCTTGTTCTTCGGCGCGCTCCGTCCGCCAAGAATCATAACAAGTTGACGCCGAAGTGGGAAGGCCCTTACCGGGTGAGACGAGTCACGAGGCCCGGCGCTGTCCGCCTCGAGACCGAAGATGGCACTCCGGTGAGCAACTCCTGGAATATTGAGCATCTTCGTAAGTTTTACCCGTAAGGCGCGGTTGTCGGGCCCCGCCCGGCAACCAACCTTTTGTACAAGTCTTGCCGCTGTTGCATGTAATCCTTTGTACAAAGCCAGGCGCAGACCCTGAGCAGCAGTAAATGAAGCGCTGGCGCCCTAAGTTTTAGCATGCATGCTGAGTCGAGTCTCGTCCTTGGTTAGGGTTGATAGTGCCTAACAGCTACTAACCCCTAGCTTAGAGGTCGAGTCTGTGTCCTTTTTCCCGTTCTTTCGTTTCCTTTGGTTCGCAGGGTTTTGCATATCCTGGCCAGACCGCTTAAGGACGAAGAAGAGAAGAAGGGCGGACCAGCATCTGGTCCCCGGCGAACCAGCGTTGCCGGGGGCTACAAGCACAAAGATTCGCCCGCGGCAAGCCAAAGTTGCCAGGGGCTGCAATCCCAGATAAGTCTTTCATCCCTTGTCATGCATTCTCTTATGAACTGAGGAATGCGAAAACCTTGTTCCTTCCTAAAAAGCTGTTGTGCTCCCTTAACTCTGAGCCCCGGAGCGCGTTCCTGGGGCCAGTTTTGGTAGCAGCCGTGGCGGCAAAGGAACGGAATGAGGAGCCTGAACCTGCCTCATCCCTACCTCCGCCAAAGGCGTGAGAGAGGTCGAGTGGCACGGGAAAGACGGCAGGGCCTGTTGCCGGGCAAAGAAGTGTCTATCTTAACGATGTAAAGGATTCGCTCCTTGGCGTGGGTTTTACCCACGGGACAAATGACCCGGCAAACATCCCCTTTTCATTAAAAACATTCCGCTCAGGTACAGTTCAGAGAGAATGAAAAACATGAAAGATGGGATTACAAGTTTTAAACACAGCTAAGGCCCGAGGGCTTACAGATTGAAAAAAGATAAGATGCCCGTAATCCCTTTCTTGTCTCTCTCCTCAGGAGGTAGGACAAGGAGGCGAAAATGGCAAAAGGGGCGCCTAGGCAAGCTACGGGTGGCAGAAGACACCAACAAAATGCCCGGGGGGCCATCCAGAGGCTCCGGAGGCTGGATGGTGACGGCGGCGCCGGAAGTGGAGCTCGAAGATGAGGCAGCGGGACGTCAACACGCTGTCGAGGGCATCTAGCCCTCGTACTCCGAGTTGACGGCCTTGCCGCCCGCCCTCTTCCTCTTCCGCAGCCTCCCTACGCCAGCCGCCAAGGAGACGACCCCGGGAAGCTCAAGGAGCCGGCGACACGGATGATGGGGTCGCGGGTGCCACACGGAGCCGCGACCGGCGCCTAGTCGGACCCGTCATCCCGACAACCGCTGCCCCCGTCGTCGCTGTCGCTCCCCTCCTCGTCACTCTCGCTCGAGGAGGAGCCTTCGCTGTCGGAGGAGCTATCCACGCAGCACCGGGCCCGGGTCTCGAGGTCCCCGAAGACCTTGACGGAGAGGAGATCGCCCTCCATCAACTTAAAATGGAGGGTGAACCCCTCCATCAAGCTGTGGATACGGGTGAATGTCTTCCACCCTCGGCCAAGATACACCACGCCGGGGGCTGGGGACTCGACGTGGACCTGCATGCCGCTGATCCCGCAGCCCTTCATGCGCAGCCTTAGCGTCTCGGGTTGCTCCATCTCCATCACGCCGGCGAAGGGAGCCGGGAGGCGGAGGTGGCGTCGAGGTGCCCGGCGCAGCCTGACGAAGAACTCGCAGGGGTCGTCCTCGATGTGGACTGCCGTGGGAAGAGGAGCCGCTGGCGGAGGCGAGGCTGGCGCGTCGCCCCGTCCGCCTCGTCCACGGCCTCGTCCACGACCTCGCCCCCTCCCCCTTCCCCTTAAGGTTGGCTCCGCCACCGCGGGTGCAAGGGGAGGAGGGGCGCGTTGCCTAGCGGCGACCCTCACCGCCACCGATGAAGGACCAGGATTCCCTTTCTCCATGGCGAATGGAGAGAGGGGATCAGAAGCTGAAGAGAAGCGAAGATGGAGGAGTGCGGGTTCTCGTCGCTCCTCCTCTTGCTCTTTATAAAGGAGCAAGGTGGGGGCTCGACTGCCCCGCTCAGCCAATCAAGACGCAAGAAGAACAGGCGACTGGGACCGGCCTGCTGCCCCGGCCCGGTTCCCTGCCTCCACCGTCCGCGACCCCAGGCGCATGGAAGCCGCGTGGCTGGCGTGCAGGACCGAGGCGACGGATGAGGCGACCTCCCTTCGCCCCGTGATCGTGTGGAGCGGGCGCCTAGGAAACCGTGCCTCGGCCCCGTCCCGCAAACGAGTCGCGCCTCCACGCCTTCCTCCACTTATGGGGATAGCTCGAACCGTCCCCCTTTATTACGACGTGACGCATGCCTGCGGGGCTCAGCCCCGCGCACGCCGCCCACGTCACGCACGCCGCTCCCCGCGATGCCGCATTCGACGCGTGCCGTTCGGGGAGGGCGTGGTGGACGCAGAAGCAGATGCAGCGTGACCCAGGCCACGCGTGCCCGTGCACTGTTTTGGGCCTGGCCCAACAGCGCTCGGCACCGTGTATGGCCCAGGCCCGGGGGCTCCTGTCGGTGTACTAAACTAGGGGTACCTTAGTACCCCGAACTTGTGCACGGGCAGTCGTAGCACCCCGCGGCAAGGCTTGCCAGGCGATCGCCAAAACTCTCAGTGGTCCCTTTTGGGCCATCCAAGAACAAAGTATTTGAGCCAAGGCCCCGGCAGGAGGATCTTGCCGGGAAGGCCACCCGAAGAGAGCAAGTGTAGGGGAACGTTGCAGAAAACAAAATTTTTTCCTACGGTTTCACCAAAATCCATCTATGAGTTCATCTAGCAACGACTCATGGGAGAGAGATTGCATCTACATACCACTTTGTAGATCGCGAGCGGAAGCGTTCAACGAACGGGGATGAGGTAGTCGTACACGACGTGATCCAAATCACCGGAGATCCTAGCACCGAAAGGACGGCACCTCCGCGTTCAACACACGTACGGTCAGCGTAACGTCTCCTTCTTCTTGATCCAGCAAGGCAAAGGAGAGGTTGGGGAAGAAGGCTCCAGCAGCAGCACGACAGCGTGGTGATGGTGGAGCTGCAGTACTCTGGCAGGGCTTCGCCGAGCTCTACGGAGGAGGAGGAGATGTTGGAGAGGGAGAGGGAGGCGCCAGGAGCAAGGGTGCGCTGCCCTCCCCTTCACCCCTCTATTTATAGGGGAAGGGGCAAGGGGGGCCGGCCCCTTTAGATGGGATCTAGAGGGGGGGCGGCGGCCAGGGAGGGGGGACTTGCCCCCCAAGCAAGGGGGGCGCCCCCTTTAGGGTTCCCCCCCAACCCTAGGCGCATGGGCCCTTGGGGGGGAGGCGCACCAGCCCACTTTGGGCTGGTTCCCTTCCTCATGCAGCCCATGGGGCCCTCCGGGAGAGGTGGCCCCTCCCGGTGGACCCCCAGAACCCCTCCGGTGGCCCCGGTACAATACCGATATGCCCCCGAAACTTCCCGGTGTCCGTATGACGACTTCCCATATATAAATCATTACCTCCGAACCATTCCGAAACTCCTCGTGATGTCCGGGATCTCATCCGGGACTGTAAACAACATTCGGGTTACTGCATATACATATCTTCACAACCCTAGCGTCACCGAACCTTAAGTGTGTAGACCCTACGGGTTCGGGAGACATGCAGACATGACCGAGACGGCTCTCGGGCAATAACCAACAGCGGGATCTGGATACCCATGTTGGCTCCCACATGCTCCACGATGATCTCATCGGATGAACCACGATGTCGAGGATTCAATTAATCCCGTATACGATTCCCTTTGTCAATCGGTATTTTACTTGCCCGAGATTCGATCGTCGGTATCCCAATACCTCGTTCAATCTCGTTACCGGCAAGTCACTTTTCTCGTACCGTAATGCATGATCCCGTGATCAAACACTTTGATCACATTGAGCTCATTATGATGATGCATTACCGAGAGGGCCCGGTGATACCTCTCCGTCAAGCGGAGTGACAAATCCCAGTCTCGATCCGTGTCAACCCAACAGACACTTTCAGAGATACCCGTAGTATACCTTTATAGTCACCCAGTTACGTTGTGACGTTTGGCACACCCAAAGCACTCCTACGGTATCCGGGAGTTACACGATCTCATGGTCTAAGGAAAGGATACTTGACATTGGAAAACTCTAGCAAATGAACTATGCGATCTTATGCTATGTTTAGGATTGGGTCTCGTCCATCACATCATTCTCCTAATGATGTGATCTCGTTATCAATGACATCCAATGTCCATAGTCAGGAAACCATGACTATCTATCGATCAACGAGCTAGTCAACTAGAGGCTTACTAGGGACATGTTGTTGTCTATTATTCACACATGTATTACGATTTTCGGATAACACAATTATAGCACGAATAAAGACAATTATCATGAACAAGGAAATATAATAATAATGCCTTTTATTATTGCCTCTAGGGCTTATTTCCAACAGTCTCCCACTTGCACTAGAGTCAATAATCTAGTTACATTGTGATGAATCGAACACCCATAGAGTTCTGGTGTTGATCATGTTTTGCCTTAGGGAGAGGTTTAGTCAACGGATCTGCGACATTCAGATCCGTGTGTACTTTACAAATTTCTATGTCTCCATCTTGAACATTTTCACGAATGGAGTTGAAGCGACGCTTGATGTGCCTGGTCTTCTTGTGAAACCTGGGCTCCTTGGCAAGTGCAATAGCTCCAGTGTTGTCACAGAAGAGTTTGATTGGCCCCGACGCATTGGGTATGACTCCGAGGTCGGTGATGAACTCCTTCACCCAAATTGCTTCATGTGCTGCCTCCGAGGCTGCCATGTACTCCGCTTCACATGTAGATCCCGCCACGACGCTTTGCTTGCAACTGCACTAGCTTACTGCCCCACCATTCAAAATATACACGTATCCGGTTTGTGACTTAGAGTCATCCAGATCTGTGTCGAAGCTAGCGTCGACGTAACCCTTTACGACGAGCTCTTCATCACCTCCATAAACGAAAAACATTTCCTTAGTCCTTTTCAGGTACTTCAGGATATTCTTGACCGCTGTCCAGTGTTCCTTGCCGGGATTACTTTGGTACCTTCCTACCAAACTTACGGCAAGGTTTACATCAGGTCTGGTACACAGCATGGCATACATAATAGAACCTATGGCTGAGGCATAGGGGATGACACTCATCTCTTCTATATCTTCTGCCGTGGTCGGACATTGAGCTGAGCTCAATTTCACACCTTGTAACACAGGTAAGAACCCTTTCTTAGATTGATCCATATTGAACTTCTTCAATATCTTATCAAGGTATGTGCTTTGTGAAAGACCTATGAGGCGTCTTGATCTATCTCTATAGATCTTGATGCCTAAAATATATGCAGCTTCTCCAAGGTCCTTCATTGAAAAACTCTTATTCAAGTAGGCCTTAATGCTGTCCAAGAGTTCTATATCATTCCCCATCAAAAGTATGTCGTCTACATATAATATGAGAAATGCTACAGCGCTCCCACTCACTTTCTTGTAAACGCAGGCTTCTCCATAAGTCCGCGTAAACCCAAACGCTTTGATCATCTCATCAAAGCGAATGTTCCAACTCCGAGATGCTTGCACCAACCCATAAATCGAGCGTTGGAGCTTGCACACCTTGTCAGCATTCTTAGGATCGACAAAACCTTCCGACTGCATCATATACAATTCTTCCTTAAGGAAACCATTAAGGAATGCCGTTTTGACGTCCATTTTCCATATTTCAAAATCGTAGAATGCGGCAATTGCTAACATGATTCGGACGGACTTCAGCTTCGCTACCGGTGAGAAAGTCTCATCATAGTCAATTCCTTGAACTTGTTGATAACCCTTAGCGACAAGCCGAGCTTTATAGATGGTCACATTACCATCCGCGTCTGTCTTCTTCTTAAAGATCCATTTATTTTCTATGGCTCGCCGCTCAACGGGCAAGTCAGTCAAAGTCCATGCTTCGTTTTCATACATGGATCCTATCTCGGATTTCATGGCTTCCAGCCATTTGTCGGAATCCGGGCCCGCCATTGCTTCCTCATAGTTCGAAGGTTCACCGTTGTCTAACAACATGATTTCCAAGACAGGGTTGCCGTACCACTCTGGTGCGGAACGTGTCATTGTGGACCTTCGAATTTCAGTAGGAGCTTGATTAGAAGTATCTTGATCATCATCATTAATTTCCTCTCTAGTCGGTGCAGGCACCTCAGAAACGTTTTCTTGAGTTTCGCCATTTTCCGGTTCAAGAGGTAACACTTCATCAAGTTCTACTTTCCTCCCACTTACTTCTTTCGAGAGAAACTCTTTCTCTAGAAAGGATCCATTCTTGGCAACAAAGATCTTGCCTTCGGATCTGAGGTAGAAGGTATACCCAATAGTTTCTTTAGGGTATCCTATGAAGACGCATTTTTCCGACTTGGGTTCGAGCTTTTCAGGTTGAAGTTTCTTCACATAAGCATCGCATCCCCAAACTTTTAGAAACGACAGCTTAGGTTTCTTCCCAAACCATAATTCATACGGTGTCGTCTCAACGGATTTCGACGGAGCCCTATTTAAAGTGAATGCGGCAGTCTCTAAAGCATAGCCCCAAAAAGATAGCGGTAAATCGGTAAGAGACATCATAGATCGCACCATATCTAATAGAGTGCGATTACGACGTTCGGACACACCATTACGCTGAGGTGTTCCAGGCGGCGTGAGTTGTGAAACTATTCCACATTTTCTTAAGTGCGTGCCAAATTCGTGACTCAAGTATTCTCCTCCACGATCTGATCGTAGAAACTTGATCTTTCTATCACGTTGATTTTCAACCTCACTCTGAAATTCCTTGAACTTTTCAAAGGTCTTAGACTTGTGTTTCATTAAGTAGACATACCCATATCTACTCAAGTCATCAGTGAGGGTGAGAACATAACAATAGCCACCGCGAGCCTCAACACTCATTGGACCGCACACATCGGTATGTATGATTTCCAATAAGTTGGTTGCTCGCTCCATTCTTCCTGAGAACGGAGTCTTTGTCATTTTACCCATGAGGCATGGTTCGCACGTGTCAAATGATTCATAATCAAGAGACTCTAAAAGTCCATCTGCATGGAGCTTCTTCATGCGTTTGACACCTATGTGACCAAGGCAGCAGTGCCACAAATATGTGGGACTATTGTTATCAACTTTAACTCTTTTGGTATTCACACTATGAATATGTGTATCATCACGTACGAGATTCATTAAGAATAAACCATTAACCATCGGAGCATGACCATAAAACATATCTCTCATATAAATAGAACAACCATTATTCTCGGATTTAAATGAGTAGCCATCTCGAATTAAACGAGATCCAGACACAATGTTCATGCTCAAACTTGGCACTAAATAACAATTATTAAGGTTTAAAACTAATCCCGTAGGTAAATGTAGAGGTAGCGTGCCGACGGCGATCACATCGACCTTGGAACCATTCCCGACGCGCATCGTCACCTCGTCCTTCGCCAGTCTCCATTTATTCCGCAGCTCCTGCTTTGAGTTACATATGTGAGCAACTGCACCGGTATCAAATACCCAAGAGCTACTACGAGTACTGGTAAGGTACACATCAATTACATGTATATCACATATACCTTTTGTTTTGCCGGCCTTCTTGTCCGCTAAGTATTTGGGGCAGTTCCGCTTCCAGTGACCACTTCCCTTGCAATAAAAGCACTCAGTCTCGGGCTTGGGTCCATTCTTTGGCTTCTTCCCGGCAACTTGCTTACCGGGTGCGGCAACTTCCTTGCCGTCCTTCTTGAAGTTATTTTTACCCTTGCCCTTCTTGAACTTAGTGGTTTTATTCACCATCAACACTTGATGCTCCTTCTTGATTTCTACCTTTGCTGATTTCAGCATAGCATATACCTCAGGAATGGTCTTTACCATCCCCTGCATATTGTAGTTCATCACAAAGCTCTTGTAGCTAGGTGGAAGCGACTGGAGGATTCTGTCAATGACCGCTTCATCCGTGAGATTAACTTCCAGTTGAGTCAAGCGGTTGTGCAACCCAGACATTTTGAGTATGTGTTCACTGACAGAGCTATTTTCCTCCATCTTACAGCTAAAGAATTTGTCGGATACTTCATATCTCTCGACCCGGGCATGAGCTTGGAAAACCATTTTCAGCTCTTCGAACATCTCATATGCTCCATGTCTCCCAAAACGCTTTTGGAGCCCCGGCTCTAAGCTGTAAAGCATGCCGCACTGAACGAGGGAGTAATCATCGCAGCGTGACTGCCAAGCGTTCATAACGTCTTGTTCTGCAGGGAGAATAGGTGTGTCACCCAGCGGTGCTCGTAGGACATAATCTTTCTTGGCAGCTATGAGGATGATCCTCAGGTTCCGGACCCAGTCCGTATAGTTGTTGCCATCGTCTTTCAGCTTGGTTTTCTCTAGGAACGCGTTGAAGTTGAGGACTACGTTGGCCATTTGATCTACAAGACATATTGTAAATATTTTAGACTAAGTTCATGATAATAAAGTTCATTTAATCAAATTATTTAGTGAACTCCCACTTAGATAGACATCCCTCTTCTAGTCATCTAAGTATTACATGATCCAAGTCAACTAGGCCGTGCCCGATCATCACGTGAGACGGACTAGTCAACATTGGTGAACATCCTCATGTTGATCGTATCTTTAATACGACTCATGCTCGACCTTTCGGTCTTCTGTGTTCCGAGGCCATGTCTGTACATGCTAGGCTCGTCAAGTCAACCTAAGTGTTTTGCGTGTGTAAATCTGTCTTACACCCGTTGTATGTGAACGTTAGAATCTATCACACCCGATCATCACGTGGTGCTCCGAAACAACGAACTGTCGCAACGGTGCACAGTTAGGGGGAACACTTCTTGAAATTATTATGAGGGATCATCTTATTTACTACCGTCGATCTAAGTAAACAAGATGCAAAACATGATAAACATCACATGCAATCAAATAATAAACGTGACATGATATGGCCAATATCACATAGCTCCTTTGATCTCCATCTTGGGGCTCCATGATCATCTTGTCACCGGCTTGACACCATGATCTCCATCATCATGATCTCCATCATCGTGTCTCCATGAAGTTGCTCGCCAACTATTACTTCTACTACTATGGCTAACGCGTTTAGCAATAAAGTAAAGTAATTTACATGGCGTTTCTCAATGACACGCAGGTCATACAAAAAAAAAGACAACTCCTATGGCTCCTGCCGGTTGTCATACTCATCGACATGCAAGTCGTGATTCCTATTACAATAGCATGAACATCTCATACATCACATATAGATCATTCATCATTCATCACAACTTTGGCCATATCATATCACAAAGCACTTGCTGCAAAAACAAGTTAGACGTCCTCTAATTGTTGTTGCAAGTTTTACGTGGCTGAATTAGGGTTCTAGCAAGAACGTTTTCTTACCTACGTGAAAGCCACAACGTGATTTGTCAACTTCTATTTACCCTTCATAAGGACCCTTTTCATCGAATCCGCTCCAACTAAAGTGGGAGAGACAGATACCCGCCAGCCACCTTATGCAACTAGTGCATGTTAGTCGGTGGAACCGGTCTCACGTAAGCGTACATGTAAGGTTGGTCCAGGCCGCTTCATCCCACAATACCGCTGAAGCAAGATAAGACTAGTAGTGGCAAGAAAATTGACAACATCTACGCCCACAACAAATTGTGTTCTACTCGTGCAATAGAGAACTACGCATAGACCTAGCTCTGATACCACTGTAGGGGAACGTTGCAGAAAACAAAAAATTTTCCTACGGTTTCACCAAGATCCATCTATGAGTTCATCTAGCAACGAGTCATGGGAGAGAGATTGCATCTACATACCACTTTGTAGATCGCGAGCGGAAGCGTTCAACGAACGGGGATGAGGTAGTCGTACACGACGTGATCCAAATCACCGGAGATCCTAGCACCGAAAGGACGGCACCTCCGCGTTCAACACATGTACGGTCAGCGTAACGTCTCCTTCTTCTTGATCCAGCAAGGCAAAGGAGAGGTTGGGTAAGAAGGCTCCAGCAGCAGCACGACGGCGTGGTGATGGTGGAGCTGCAGTACTCTGGCAGGGCTTCGCCGAGCTCTACGGAGGAGGAGGAGATGTTGGAGAGGGAGAGGGAGGCGCCAGGAGCAAGGGTGCGCTGCCCTCCCCTTCACCCCTCTATTTATAGGGGAAGGGGCAAGGGGGCCGGCCCCTCTAGATGGGATCTAGAGGGGGGCGGCGGCTAGGGAGGGGGGACTTGCCCCCCAAGCAAGGGGGGCGCCCCCTTTAGGGTTCCCCCCCAACCCTAGGCGCATGGGCCCTTGGGGGGGAGGCGCACCAGCCCACTTTGGGCTGGTTCCCTTCCTCATACAGCCCATGGGGCACTCCGGGAGAGGTGGCCCCTCCCGGTGGACCCCCAGAACCCCTCCGGTGGCCCCGGTACAATACCGATATGCCCCCGAAACTTCCCGGTGTCCGTATGACGACTTCCCATATATAAATCTTTACCTCCGGACCATTCCGAAACTCCTCGTGACGTCCGGGATCTCATCCGGGACTCCGAACAACATTCGGGTTACTGCATATACATATCTTCACAACCCTAGCGTCACCGAACCTTAAGTGTGTAGACCCTACGGGTTCGGGAGACATGCAGACATGACCGAGACGGCTCTCGGGCAATAACCAACAGCGGGATCTGGATACCCATGTTGGCTCCCACATGCTCCACGATGATCTCATCGGATGAACCACGATGTCGAGGATTCAATTAATCCCGTATACGATTCCCTTTGTCAATCGGTATTTTACTTGCCCGAGATTCGATCGTCGGTATCCCAATACCTCGTTCAATCTCGTTACCAGCAAGTCACTTTTCTCGTACCGTAATGCATGATCCCGTGATCAAACACTTTGATCACATTGAGCTCATTATGATGATGCATTACCGAGAGGGCCCGGTGATACCTCTCCGTCAAGCGGAGTGACAAATCCCAGTCTCGATCCGTGTCAACCCAACAGACACTTTCAGAGATACCCGTAGTATACCTTTATAGTCACCCAGTTACGTTGTGACGTTTAGCACACCCAAAGCACTCCTACGGTATCCGGGAGTTACTCGATCTCATGGTCTAAGGAAAGGATACTTGACATTGGAAAACTCTAGCAAACGAACTATGCGATCTTATGCTATGTTTAGGATTGGGTCTCGTCCATCACATCATTCTCCTAATGATGTGATCTCGTTATCAATGACATCCAATGTCCATAGTCAGGAAACCATGACTATCTATCGATCAACGAGCTAGTCAACTAGAGGCTTACTAGGGACATGTTGTTGTCTGTTATTCACACATGTATTACGATTTCCGGATAACACAATTATAGCACGAATAAAGACAATTATCATGAACAAGGAAATATAATAATAATGCCTTTTATTATTGCCTCTAGGGTATATTTCCAACAGCAAGGCCCCGGCAAGAGGAGCTTGCCGGGACGCCCGCTCGAAGCACAAGGCCCCGGCAAGAGGAGCTTGCCGGGAAGGCCGACCGAGGCACGACAAGATACTTGCTGCGACACGCCCCGCGTCCCGGCAAGGACCGGTGAGCGACAAGCTCCCAGGCGCGACAAGGCACCAACCGCGGCAAGGCGCTTGCCGCGGCAAGTCACCACCCCGCGCCTGCGCTCCAGCTCATCCACCCACGCGTCGCTCTGGGGCCATTCCAGGCGTACGTGGTGAAAGGCTGCGCAGCCAGGGGCATGCGGTGGCGAAGCAACGCTGACAGAGTAGCCATCGTGGCAAACGGTGGCGCTCCAGACGGCCCCTTTCCTGCACCGTCTGGGTGATGCGGACGGGCATTTAATGCCCTTGTCCCCTGCCGTCAGAGTTAGGTATGATAGCACTGTGCAAACAGCTGTACCCAACACAGCGTTTTCCAGTTTTACCCCCGCCTACGTTGCCACCTGTGGGTAACCCCTTGCACATATAAAAGGTGGCCCCATGCGCAACAGGGAAAGGGGAAAAAGGAGGAGGCCATTCACGCCGGTCTCGCCAGCAGCTCGCGTGTACTGTAGCACCACACGCTCCCGAGCAAGAACACAATACAAAACCACAAAGCAGCAGTAGGGTTTTACGCATCCGTGCGGCCCGAAGCTGGGTAAACCCCTTGTGTGCATCGCCTCGATCCGCTCTTTGCGCGACCTCCGCCCCCCGCCGAACCAAGAAAGGGGCTCGGTCCCCATAGGTGTCCGTGGAGGCAGATTTCCCTTCCGACAGTATGTGATCAATAAAAATATAGCTTCGAGTAAAATACCGATGGTCGTTTGAAGAAAGAGGGGATGTCACTTTGGGCATCCCCAAGCTTAGTTGCTTGCTTCTATTTGGATAATAGCTTGGGATGCCATGGGAATCCCCAATCTTAGGCTCTTCTTACTCCTTATTCCTTCATCCATCATAACATCACCCAAAACTTGAAAACTTCAATCACACAAAATTCAACAAAACCTTTGTGAGATCCGTTAGTATAAGAAAACAAATCATTACTATAAGTACTATTGCAACCCATTCATATTTTATTCTTGCATTATAGCTACTGTATTCCAACTTTTTTATGGCAAAAACTCTTCAAAGAAAACCATAGAATCGTCAAAACAAGCACACAATGCATAGAAAACGGAATCTATCAAAAACATAACAGTCTGTAGCAATCTGGATATTTTGAATACTTCTGCAACTCCAAAAATTCTAAAACATTAGGACGACCTGAGAAATTTGTATATTAATGTTCTGCAAAAAGAACTGGTATTTTGTCATGCTTTTGTTAAAAATAAGAATTATTTTCATGAGCACAAAAGTTTCTGTTTTTCAGCAAGATCAAATCAACTATCACCCAAGATGATCCTAAAGGCTTTGACTGGCACAAACACTAATTAAAACACAAAAAACACAATCATAATAGTAGCATAATTGTGCAAACACTCAAGAACAGAAAGCAAAAGACAAAAATAAATTTTATTCATTGGGTTGCCACCCAACAAGCACTATTGTTTTACGCCCCTAGCTAGGCATAAAGCAAGGATCTAAGTTTTGTCATCTTTGTTTCTAGATCCATAAGATGCCCTCATGATTAATTCATCTGGTGGCCTAATTCTTGTTATAGGGAAGTGTTCCATACCCTTCCTTTGTGGAAATTGAAACTTAATATTGCCTTATTTCATATCAATCACTACACCAATAGTGCGTAAAAATGGTCTACCAAGAATAATTGGACAAGACAGATAGCGATCAATATCAAGAACAATAAATTCTATGGGCACATAATTCCTATTTGCAAGAATAAGAACATCATTAATTATTCCCATAGACTTTTTAATAGTAGAATCCGCCAAGTGCAAATTTGAAGAACATTCTTCAATATCGGTAAGACCAAGCACATCACATAAAGATTTTGGAATTGTAGAAACAATAGCACCCAAGTCACATAAAGCAAAACACTCATAATTTTTAATCTTGACTTTGATAGTAGGTTCCCACTCAACATGTAATTTTCTAGGAATTGAAACTTCTAATTCCAACTTTTCTTCTAAAGATTTCATCATAGCATCAACAATATGTTTAGTAAAATCTTTATTTTGTTCATAGGCATGGGGTGAATTTACCATGGATTGAAACAAAGAAATACAATCAATCAAATAGAAACTATCATAATTAAAATCTTTGTAATCCAAAAGAGTGTGCACATCACTAGTTAAAGTTTTGACCTCTTCAAACCCACTTTTATCAATTTTCTAAACAAGATTTTCACACTCCGAATTACCGGGACGCCTCCTAGCTAAAGTTGGCTCTTCTCCAGTCCCTTTGTCATCAATCTTAATTTTACTAAACAAGGAATCAATATAAGAAACACCAATCATTTTAAAATCTTCATCATTTTTATGAAAGCAATCACTAGAAAATGCTTTTTCTAAAAATTCACTTCTAGCTCTAAGCATAGTGGTTCTTTTCTTAATTTCACCCATGGAAACATAAATAGCTTTAATTGATTCCTCAACTTTAGGCACAAAAATTTTCATCTTGAGATTTTCTACATCATGAGAAATTCTATCAACACTTCTACACAAATCATAAATCTTATTCAACTTTTTTTCCATTGTAATGTTGAAAACTTTTTGAGTATTGATAAATTATTTAATATTATTCTCAACATCATAGGTGTTTCAATTATTATTATAAGAAGGATTTCCATAGGAATTACCATAATTATTAGAGGAGTTACTAGGAAAAGGCCTAGGATTAAAATTACCTCTAGAAGCATTGTTCTTGAAATTGTTTCGCGAGATAAAATTCACATCTAGGGCATCACTATTTTTCTCAATCAAAGTAGACAAAGTCATATCATTGAAATCAATAGGAGCACTTTTAGTAGCAACTGATTTCACAAGAGCATCAACTTTTTCACTCAAACAAGAAATTTCTTCAACTGAATTAACTTTTTTACTAGTAGCAGCTCTTTCTGTATGCCATCGTGAATAATTTTCCATGATATTATCAAGCAATTTGGTTGCTTCACCCAAACTAATTTTTATAAAAGTACCACCCGCGGGGGAATCTAAAAGATTACGGGAAAAAAATTCAACCCCGCATAAAAATTTTTGTATGATCATCCAAAGATCTATCCCATGAGTTGGGCAATTCCTTAGCATTATTTTCATCCTTTCCCAAGATTCTGCAACATGCTAATGTTCAAGTTTCTTGAAATTCATGATTTGGGTTCTAAGGGAAATAATTTTTCAGGCGGAAAATACTTAGTAATAAAAGCATCTTTGCACTTATTCCAAGAATCAATACTATTGCGAGGCAAAGAATAAAACAAATTTTTTGCATGATCTCGCAAACAAAATGGAAATAATTTCATTTTCACAACATCATTGTCCACATCTTTTTTCTTTTGCATATCATGTAATTCCACGAATGTGTTAAGATGGGATGCAGCATCCTCATTAGGAGTGCCGGAAAATTGATCTTTCATAACAAGATTCAACAAAGCAGTTTTAATATCACAAGATTCCGCACTAGTGGTGGGAGCAATCGGAGTGCCAGTAAAATCATTGTTGTTGGTATTTGAGAAATCACACAACTTGGTGTTCTCGTGAGTCATTATGACTATGCAACAAGATTGCACTCAAAAACAGATCCGGCAAGAAGAGGACGAACGAAAAAGAGGGCGAATAAAACAAAAAAAATTTGTGAAGTGGGGGAGAGGAAACGAGAGGCAAATGGCAAATAATGTAATTGCGAGGAGATGAGATTTGTTATTAGGAACCTGGTAGATGTTGATGATGTCTCCCCGGAAACGGCTCTAGAAATTCCTTTTGATGTCTGCTAGAACTACATCGGTATTTCCCCAAAGAGGAATGGATGATGCAGCACAGTGACGGTAGGTATTTCCCTTAGTTATGAGACCAAGGTTATCGAACCAGTAGGAGAACCAAGCAACACTACGTAAACAACACCAGCACACAAATAACAAATACTCGCAACCCGACGTATTAAAGGGGTTGTCAATCCCTTTCGGGTAACTGTGCCAGAAATTGGCAAACGGGCATGAGAAAGTTGTAATAAGTTGATAGATAGATCTCGCGGGAACGCGAAATAAAATAAATTGCAGCAAGGTATTTTTGTACTTTTGGCTTAATAGATCTGAAAATAAAAGCAAAGGAAAATAGACCGCGAAGGTAAATATAATAAGGAAGAGACCTGGGGGCCGTAGATTTCACTAGTGGCTTCTCTCGAGAAAAATAGCAAACAGTGGGTAAACGAATTATTGTTGGGCAATTGATAAAAATTCAGATAATCATGACGATATCCAGGGAATGATCATTATATAGGCATCACATCCAAGATTAGTAGACCGACTCCTGCCTGCATCTACTACTATTACTCCACACATCGACCGCTATCCAGCAAGCATCTAGTGTATTAAGTTCATGGAGAAACAGAGTAATGCAATAAGAACGATGACATGATGTAGACAAGATCTACTTATGTAGAAATAGACCCAATCTTGTTATCCTTAATAGAAATGATACATACGTGTCGGTTCCCCTTCTTGCACTGGGATCAAGCACCGTAAGATCAAACCCATCACAAACCACCTCCTCCCATTGCAAGATAAATAGATCAAGTTGGCCAAAAAAAACCAAATATCAAAGAAGAAATACGAGGTTATAAGCAATGCATATAAGAGATCAAAGAAGACTCAAATAACTTTCATGGATAAAAAGATAGATCTGATCATAAACTCAAAGTTCATCAGATCCCAACAAACACACCGCGAAAAGAGTTACATCATATGGATCTCCAAGAGACCATTGTATTGAGAATCAAACGAGAGAGAGGAATCCATCTAGCTACTAACTACGGACCCGTAGGTCTACAAAGAACTACTCACGCATCATCGGAGAGGCACCAATGGACATGATGAACCCCTCCGTGATGGTGTCCAGATTGGATCTGGTGGTTCTGGAACTTGCGGCAGCTGGATTTTATTTTCGTTGACTCCCCTAGGGTTTTTGGAATATTGGGGTATTTATATAGCAAAGAGGCGGTTCGGGAGGCACCCGAGGTGGGCACAACCCACCAGGGCACGCCCTGGTGGGTTGTGCTCCCCTCGGAGCACCCCACAGGTGCTTCTCCGACCCACTGGATATCTTCTGGTCCATAAAAAATCCACAGAAAGTTTCGCTGCATTTGGACTCCGTTTGGTATTGGTTTCCTGCGATGTAAAAACTTGCAAAAAACAGCAACAGGCACTTGGCACTATGTCAATAGGTTAGTACCAAAAAATGATATAAAATGACTATAAAACATCCAAGAATGATAATATAAGAACATGCAACAATCAAAAATTATAGATACATTGGAGACGTATCAGCATCCCCAAGCTTATTTCCTGCTCATCATCGAGTAGGTAAATGATAAAAACAGAATTTTTGATGTGGAATGTTGCCTAACATGTCAACTCATATTCTTTTCTTTGTAGCATGGACATTTAGGCTTTTATATGGTTCAAAGCAATAGTCTAGTTTGGACATGATAACTTAAATACTCAAGCATATCAACAAGCGAGTATAAAACATCCTTGTGGAGGTCTTGAAATCCACAAGGATTCTTCCCAAAAGGAGTCTTGATCCCCAAGAGGGAAGGTAGAAGGAGTAAAGCTCACAAATATCTCACATATACTTTGCTAACCCTAACAAATGACCTAGATATGGATTATATAGGTTTGGGGACCAGGTGGGTGAAGTGGAGGCCCAATAGGGGATCACAACCATCCATCGTGATGAGCCCGTGCACACGGGGTAAGTTGGGCCTGTGCGCACCAGGGGGCCCATGGGCATGGTACACGCCCTTGCGCACAGGCTAGCAGCATCACAGCAAGGGGTCTCGTGTTCATGGGGTCTTCTGGGCCCGTGCACACGGGGTATCTAGAGACGTTCTGGGTGGCCCGTGCGCACTGGGGTCCGAAGAGCCCGTGGGCACGGGGTCGCATGGGCAGTTCTTCTTCTTCCAGCTGCTGGCCTCCGTGTCCTTCTCCTCGGATCTGATGGACTCGGGGTCCTCCTCCTTCTCCTTGGTGATGTTCCTCTTCATACCTAATGATACATAGTGCATTTTGGTAAGGTAGCAACCAAGTTCCAGTCGTGTCCATATGCATGTCAAGTAGGAAGGAGTTCACCTCGGTCTCCATAGCACGTACTCTAGCTCTTGTCATGGGTCCTCTGGGAGCTTCTGTAGCCGTACTAGAGTCCATGGGGATAGATGAGAGATGCTCTGCATCACTGCAGCTACTCATGATGATGCTATATCTGATCTATCTGGAACGAAAGACAGACTGAAGGGCATGCTTACACATTATGAAGGTACATTAAAATGTGTAACAGCCTGGGTTTGCCCACCTTTCTTGGAAGAGGGCCTCTTGTTGGACAATGTGCCATTGAAGTCGGGCTGTCTGAAGTGCTACGTGACTGAAGTAAAGCCTAGATTTAATGAATTTGCCCTGAAAATGTCCTAGGAGACTTTGATGAGAAAAGGACCTTGGGAGAAACACTGTTACATCACATCCAGTGGTAATTGAAAGGAAATAGGGTTCATGGATGAGATCCCTGAAGCCCCGCCAAGAGCAACCAATGTCGCCCCTCAACCGGTGACGCTCTCCTTGCCACAGCAGCTCTCGCGTGCTTCCCCCGAAGAACCTAATACTCGTAATCCGACGGCTGATGCATCAACCTATGATCAGTCAGCCGACTTTGTGCCGTACAGGCCATGTCATCATCTGCTGCTACCTCTTGAGCACTACGTTGGATTTCCCTGAAAAGGAGAGGATGATGCAGGAAAGTAGCGTAAGTATTTGCCTCAGTTTTTGAGAACCAAGGTATCAATCCAGTAGGAGGCTACGCGCGAGTCCCTCATTCCTACACAAAACAAATAGCTCAACACAACCAACGCGATTAGGGGTTGTCAATCCCTTCATGGTCACTTACTAGAGTGAGATCTGATAGAGATGATAGATAATATTTTTGGTATTTTTGGTATTAAGATGCAAGGTAAAAAGTAAAAGGCAAAGCAAAAAAGCAAAGCAATAATAAAGTGATGGAGATTGATATGATGAGAATAGACCCCGGGGCCATAGATTTCACTAGTGGCTTCTCTCAAGAGCATAAGTATTCTATGGTGGGTGAACAAATTACTGTTGAGCAATTGACAGAATTGAGCATAATTACGAGAATATCTAGGTATGATCATGTATATAGGCATCACGTCCGAGACAAGTAGACCGACTCCTGCCTGCATCTACTACTATTACTCCACTCATCGACCGCTATCCAGCATGCATCTAGAGTATTAAGTTAAAAACAGAGTAACGCCTTAAGCAACATGACATGATGTACAGGAATAAATTCATGCAATATGATAAATACCCCATGTTGTTATCCTTGATGGCAACAATACAATACGTGCCTTGTTGCCCCTACTGTCACTGGGAAAGGACACCGCAAGATTGAACCCAAAGCTAAGCACTTCTCCCATTGCAAGTAAAACCAATCTAGTAGGCTAAACCAAACAGATAATTCAAAGAGACTTGCAAAGATAACCAATCATACATAAAAGAATTCAGAGAAGATTCAAATATTGTTCATAGATAATCTTGATCATAAACCCACAATTCATCGGTCTCAACAAACACACCGCAAAAAGAAGATTACATCGAATAGATCTCCACAAGAGAGGGGGAGAACATTGTATTGAGATCCAAAAAGAGAGAAGAAGCCATCTAGCTACTAACTATGGACCCGAAGGTCTGAGGTAAACTACTCACACTTCATCGGAGGGGCTATGATGATGTAGAAGCCCTCCATGGTGGATGCCCCTTCCGCGGAGCTCCGGAACAGGCCCCAAGATGGGATCTCATGGGTACAGAAGGTTGCGGCGGTGGAATTAGGTTTTTGGCTCCGTATCTGATCGTTTGGGGGTACGTAGGTATATATAGGAGGAAGGAGTACGTCGGTGGAGCTTCGAGGGGCCCACGAGGCAGGGGGCGCGCCCTCCACCCTCGTGACCGCCTCGTGGCTTTCTTGACGGAGGGTACAAGTCTCCTGGATCATATTTGTTGAGAAAATCACGTTCTCGAAGGTTTCATTCCGTTTGGACTCCGTTTGATATTCCGTTTCTTCGAAACACTGAAATAGGCAAAAACAACAACAATTCTGGGCTGGGCCTCCGGTTAATAGGTTAGTCCCAAAAGTAATATAAAAGTGGGAAATAAAGCCCAATATGGTCCAAAACAGTAGATAATATAGCATGGAGCAATAAAAAATTATAGATACGTTGGAGACGTATCATCCGCCCCAGAGCAGCCAGTGGTGTTGTGGGAAACCACGGCCACCTATGGTACCAAGAATCCCTTGCTGGTTCGGCGGGGGGATGGTACATTGCACAAAGAGCAAAGGGGCGTCGAACAGCACGACAGAGATCACACAGGCAATCTTTACCCAGGTTCGAGCCGCCGCGAGGCATAAAACCCTACTCCTACTTTGGTGGATTGATGGTGGAAAAGTGGTGGTGAGCGCAACACGCTTTGCCCGACAGGGTTGCCTCAGGACAAAAAGGGCTACGCGCGTATGAATGTGTGAATGGGTGGATTCCCTAACCCTTTCTACGGTTGCCTTGGGCCTCCTTTTATGGACAAAGGGGTCACCACAGTGGAAAATCAGTCATAATGCACTGGTTAGATAGCAAACAGTGCTATCATACCTAACTCTGCAGGCTGACAGAGCGCATTAAATGCGTCGCTCAACGTCAGATCATAGCTTGCCCGGCAGGCCTTGCCGAGCTGTTTTGCCAGCTTCGCACACGCTCGCTCGACACGTCGCAGGACGGGTGTTGCTTGGGGGTACTTCCTGTAGCAAGTGGTTGCCATGTGGAGAATAGCAGCCACTTAGTCACTTTGGAGCTTGACACCGCACCGACCGACGACGTGCATCGTGATGAGGTGGTGTGGTGAGGTGGTTCTGCTTTTGTAGGCCTCGGTAGGCCTGCCGGGGCGACCCGGAGGCTTGCTTCCTGGGTGACCTTGTCCTTGCCAGGTTCGCCTGCCTGACAAGGGAGGCTTTTCCCTTAGTAATATCTTGCTTCTCGGGCTAGTCTTGGTCTTCTTGTGCTGCACATTGGTCCTTTGAAGAACTGATTCCTTGTGCTTCTTTCTGGACTTTGTGTTGTAATCTTGTTCTTGTGCCTGTGCATGGTCTGGGCAATGGACCCAGGGTTGGTTGCATCGACAGAAGCCCCCGGGCTTGTCCCGAATGTACCGCTAAGCGCCGTTGGGGTAGGCCCTAATAAGTGCATAGGCAGGGGCGTGGAAGCGGCTCGCCCCTTGAGATCTTCTTTGCTTCTTCATTAATCTTGAGCCCGGGCCAGTTTCCGGTTTTCCCGTGCGTCGTGTGCAACGTTACGAAAAAACTCAGATCATGGCCCGCGGATTGCCAACCTCCCACGATCATGGAGCGGAAACTTCTATCCCACTTGCTCCCTGCTTCATGCGCACCTGCCATGTGTACTTCATGCATCGGGTAGGGTAGGTGGTGGATGCGGAGAGCGCGGGGGCGAGTGCCATGGCAGAACCAAGCGTCGTTGGTTGGAGCAGAGGGTCGGCTCTGATTCCCCGATCCACTAAAGGCGCAGGAAGGCCGTATTGGGGGAGTGGGGCGACCGCTCCCTGAGAGAGAGGCCATCCCCTGCCCCGTCCCTCTATAAAAGGGGGAAGGAGTGGTATTTTGCTTACACACACTTCTTCCTCCCCCTCCTCAATCTTTCTTTGCTCGCCATGGTTAGGGGACGAGGGCGCAGTGGTACTCTAGAGGCGGCGACGAGGGCTTCTGCTCAACAGCGCATCCCACCTCCTTCGGACCACACGGTGGTGGAACCCGCTATGAGAGGAGGAGAGAGGGGGTGAGGTCGTGGTTGTCATGGTGCTCGAGGAGGACGAGGACGGGGCGGCGCTTTGGTCGTGCCCCGACCGGAGGCTCCTCCTATGATGGAAGGCCACGTCGGAGACCAGCCCCAAGAGTTCGTCATCAGGCTGTACAAGCCTCCGTGTGGCCATCTTCGTCTGCCTACTCCATTTGCATGGGCAATGGACCTCAAACAGCCGCGCGCCCCGAGGCTGCACATGAGGGGCTGTGGGAATGGCGGGATGTGGGTAGATGTTGACTTCCCTGCTCCTCATGTTATGTACCTCTATCATGGCTAGAAAACCTTTGCTCGAGCCCATAGCTTGTCGGAGGGGCACATTCTCCAGTTTAAATTAATGGAGAGCGGCCTGCTTTCCGTCAAGATTTTTGGGCGCTCGGGAGCTCGCTTAGGGTGCTGCGCGGAGAGCTCGACCGATGACTAAAGCTCCTCCTCGAGCGAAAGCGACGAGGAGGACAGCGACGGTGATGACAATGGCAGCGATCGGGAGGGTGACAACTCTGACTCCGACTGAGTGTCGCCCGCACCATCTTCATCAGGCGGCAGCACCATCATCTGCTCCTGCATCTCCTACCCGACAAGGTGATTTGTTGGGGAGTTGGATGTAGAGTTGGGGATGATGCCTCCCGGCTTCCTCCAGCAGGCTTCCTCGCGGGCTGCAGCTCCGTTAGCCCTGCCGCGTCTTGCTGGCCCTGGTGGTAGCGGTTGACGGGCCGCCTCCGCCATGGTCTCCATCGATGCGTCCATCGGTGTCCTCCCATCCCCGCCAGGCTACCTCTCCTGGAGCCTGACAGGGTCAGGTTGGGCTTCTTCCCAGACACTCCTTTTGCCCCCTTCACCTTCTACCACCGTGCCTAGGAGGGGAGGGACAAGAAAGGGCATTACGGGGCACTTATATTTTTTCAATCTTATATCTGTAGGCACTTGCCAAATTTTAGTTCAAATAATGTAATCTCTTGTATCCATGTTTGTGTCATGTAAGGTTTGTACTCGTTTGATCTGAATATTAATGAAAAAGACGAACCTTGCCGGGGACTCGTGCATGTATATGTCCATGTAGAGATGGAATGCCTCTATATTTTAAATAAACAAGTTTCCCCCGGTAGGCGATCCTGCCGATACCCTCTATATTGCTGCCGGGACTAAGCCTACCGGGCGAAAATTGCGATGAGGGACCAGCTCCCCACCAATATTTTTTCATCAAAGGCCGTTGTGACTATCCTGACCGAAGCAATGTTCGTGTCAAGTGATGGGAGCACCTAAGTTTGAAAAAGCAGCGAGGTTTTCTTATGCACAAGTATTTGCTTACAGAACACGTATGGACAAGAGATCGAACTTATCTGTTTGGCTTGCCAGAGATAGCACTACGGGTTCATCTTTCCAACTTCATGTAGAGGCCAAGCTCATGGCAGGAACCTGCAGTATTATGCAGATGGAAATGATGCAAGATGCGATCTTATCTATATGCATATGCAATGCTCATGAAATGCTTATGCATGCATGCAACTTGTCGGTGGCCCCCAGCGCTTCATTTATTTCTCTGTTGCTCAGGGTCTGCGCATGGCTTTGTACAAGGGGTTACATGCAACTGAGGCAAGGCCTGTACAAAAGGGTGGCTGCCGAGCAGGGCCTGACAGTCGCGCCTTACGGGTAGAACTTGCGAAGATTCTCAATATTCCATGAGTTTTGCAATTGAATGCCATCTCCTGTATCCAGACGGACTGCACCAGGTCTGGTGACTCGAACTACCCGGTAAGGGCCTTCCCACTTTGGCGTCAACTTGTTTGTACGCTTGGCGTACTGAACGCGCCTAAGGACAAGGTCGCCTTCCTCAAAACACTGAGAATGATCCCTGCGGATGTGATAGCGATGTTGGGCTTGCTGATAGCGTGTAGCATGCGTAGCAGCCCAGAGACGGATCTCCTCGAGAAGCACAGTGTCATCACGCTGGTGCTGATCCTACGCTACTTCATCATAGGCAAGCACTCGAGGTGACCCATAAATGAGTTCCATGGGGATAACTGCTTCTGCCCCATAGACTAGGGAGAAGGGAGTGTGCCTAGTAGCCCGATTTGGTGTCGTTCTGAGGGACTAGAGGACTACCGGCAGCCCATCGATCCATCGCCTGCCGCACTTCTGCAGCGTATCAAAAGTTCTTGTCTTGAGTCCTCGCAACACTTCACCGTTCGCCCTCTCATCTTGTTCATTTCTTCTGGGATGGGCAACAAAGGCAAATGAGATCTTGCTTCCGAGGGCATGAACATATTGCATGAAGGCGTGGCTCGTGAACTGGGTGCCATTGTCGGTGATGATCCGGGGAGAGACCCCGAAGGGGCACACCAATCCTTTCAAGAACTTGATAGCTGACTGAGCAGTCACCTTTCTCACAGCATCTACTTCCGTCCACTTTGTAAACTTGTCGATGGCAACGAACAAGAATTCAAAGCCCTCGACAGCTTGGCGGAAAGGGTCGAGGATATCGAGCCCCCAGACCGAAAACGTCCATGACAAAGGGATTGTCTAAAGAGCTTGTGCAGGTAGATGGATGTTCTTAGAATGGAACTGGTAGGCTTCACACTTGGTGACTAGCTTGACCGCATCTTGGAAGGCTGTGGTCCAATAGAACCCTTGCCGGAATGCTTTCCCAACTAATGCCCTTGATCCGATGTGGGAGCCGCACATGCCTCTGTGTATTCCCGGCAGATGCACTTCAATTTCACATCATTAGGCCTTCTTCTGTACAGAGTGTCATCGACAAACTGATACATACTGGCCCTCCGGGCTATTCTTTCAGCTTCTTCTTGCCCATCGAGAAGTTCTCCAGTTTGGAGGAAATGGACTATGTGCCTTGCCCAAGTTGGAGCCTGGGGCTCGACAACAAGGACTAGCGGCACCTCCTCATCTCTGGGAGCGCATTTCTTGACCGTGGGGGCCAGTGGCCCGGCAGGAGAGCGCAGCCCAGCAATGGATGGGGAGTTGCTTCCGGCAGGGTCCCTAGCAGGAGCCCCGGGAGGCTCTACCGGGAGAGGCTTGTCGGCGTCCAACTTCCTTCTCTTTCTCCCCATTATTGTTGGGGATACGGAAGGCTGAGTAAGGTGGAGAACAAAAGTTCCTGGTTCCACAGGAAGTTTTTGCACCGCACACTTTGACAGATGATCAGCTATGTTATTTTCTGCATGGGGTACGTGCTCTGTTTGTAATCCGTCAAAGTGCTCCTCCAATCTTCTCACTTCCTCAACATATGCCTCCATCAATGGACTTGGGTAATCCTTGTTGACTTGTCTCACCACAAGCTATGAATCTCCTCAAATGATCAGATTCTTGATTCCCAATTCTGTTGCAATCCTAAGCCGCGCAAGGAGCCCTTCATACTTTGTTGTATTATTGGCTGCCTCCTCCCGGGGAAAGTGCATCTGGACGACGTACTTCAATTGGTGCCTTGTGGGAGAAACAAGAAGCACGACAGCCCCTTCACCTTGCAGGGAGAAGGCACCATCGAAATACATAATCCATTCTTGGGGTGCTTCCTTTTCGGCGATAACTGTTTCCAGCACTTCTTCATCAGGGGTTGGTGTCCATTCTGCAATAAACTCTGCCAATGCCCTACTCTGACTTGTTGATGTGCTCTCAAACTTCAGGCCAAAGCTGGATAACTCCAAAGCCCACTCAACTATTCGGTTGGTAGCCTCAGGGTTTCGGAGTATCATTTGCAACGGGAAGCGGGTGACAACCGTGATCCCATGGGCTTGGAAGTAGTGGCGCAGTTTCCTTGAGGCCATGATGAGGCCAAAAATCAACTTTTGCGCACCAGAGTACCTCGATCTATCCCCCTGCAACAGGGAACTGACGAAGTACACTGAGTGCTACACCACTTTCTTCCTTGCCGCGTCCTCGTGTTGCTCTTGCGGTCGTGCTCTTCTCCGTCCTGATATTCATCTGGTCTTGTCGGGCTTTGTTCACACTCTGTTTCCTCTACTTCCCACTGCGCCACTAGGGCTGCACTAACCACTTGATTAGTTGCCGCCAAGTACAGAAGCCACGGCTCTTGGGGTTTAGGGGCAACCAAAGTACGAACAAGGGACAAGTAGGCCTTCAACTCTTGTAAAGCTGCGTTTGCTTCTAGGGTCCACTTGGGCCCTGCCTTCTTCAAAATCTTGAAGAACGGTAGGGCGCACACAGCATACTTGGAGATAAACCTGCTAAGCGCAAGAACGCACCCTGTCAGACGCCTCACATCCTTGACTGTCCTAGGTGCCTGTATCTGCTCGATAGCATTGTTCTTATCGGGGTTGGCTTCGATCCCTCGATGGGATACAAAGAACCCAAGTGGCTTGCCGGAGGGAACGCCAAACACACACTTCTCCGGATTTAGCTTCAAGTTGGTCTTGCGCAGATTAGCAAATGTCTCCTTCAAATCCTGGACCAGGGTTGATCTGTCCTTGGTCTTGACCACAATATCATATATAATCCTCAATGTTTCTATGCAACTGTGTTTTAAAACCAATCTAGACTACTCTTGCAAAAGTGGACCCGACACTCTTTAACCCGAAAGGCATGCGCACAAAGCAGTACGTACCACATGGGGTGATGAATGAGGTCTTCTCTTCGTATTCCTTGGACATGAAGATCTGATGATATCTAGAGTATGCATCCAAAAAGGAGAGCAAATCACAACCTGAAGTGGAGTCCACAATCTGGTCGATGCGCGGCAAGGGAAATGGGTCCTTCGGGCAAGCCTTGTTGAGATCTGTGAAATCTATGCAAAGCCTCCATTTCCTGTTAGTCTTGCGCATGACCACTGGGTTTGCTAACCATGTCAGATGCAGTGCTCCTTTGACCAGACTAGTTGCCTCAAGCTTCTTGATATCTTCGTCAATGAACTGCTGCCTCTCCAAGGCTTGTTTTCGAACCTTCTGCTTGACGGGTCAGGCATGTGGGCAGACAGCAAGGTGGTGCTCGATTACCTCCCAGGGAACACCGGGGATATTAGATGGTTGCCAGGCAAACACATTGATATTCGCCCATAGGAAGGCAACGAGCATGCTTCCCTATTTGTCATCAAGGGTGGCGCGGATGGTGGAGGTACCATCAACGGCAACCAGCTGTCGGTGTACAAAAGTAGGGGCCTTTCTGTACCCCTTTACTTGTGCACGGGCGGTCGTAGCCGCACCTGCGACCGGGCTTGGCGGGGCAGAGGAAGGGAAGGTACAAGGCTGCCAAGGCAGCACTCAAGCCAGAAGCATGAAGAGCAAAGGAGCAAGGTGGATTTCCCCTGGCAAGACCCTCGCAGGGAGACCTACACAGCCCCGGCAAGAGCCTAGCAGGGGCGACTTGCCCAACACCAGGAAGGCCGCCACCCTTGAGCCTGAGAGTCTTGAGACCATCGACAAACATCAAGACCAAGGCTCAGGGGCGCCTGCGTGGTGGCATGCAGATCTTTGTGAAGACCAAAGACCTGCAAATCTAGATGGGAACCAGAAGACGAAGGCCCCCGGCGAGATCCTTGCCGGGGACAGACAAAGACCCCCGGCAAGATCCTTCCCGGGACGGCCACGAGACCCCCGACAAGATCCCTGCCGGGGACGCCCACAAGACCTCGGCAAGACCCTTTATGACCCCGGCAAGACTCTTGCCGGGAGCATCTGCGGGGCCACAACCAGGGTCGTACCTACCAAGGTTTCGCTATCCCACGGCCGTTCCAACACGGCAACCAGCCTGCAAAACTAGGCACGCACCTACGTGGCAACAAACAACCCCTAGGCCAACCTGTCAAGCACCTGCGTGGTGGCATGCAGACCTTCGTGAAGACCCTGCCACCGCACCAGCACAGCAGCCAGCCAGCTAGCGTGGCGCTGCATGCCTCGTCAGCTTGGACGCGCGTCAAAGCAAGGCGAGGCGGCGACGGATGGGACGAGCTTCATTGCCGTCCCCGATGAAGCAAGAGGACACGTATGTGGGCATTAAATGCGTTTGTCCCACGATGTCAGGGATAGACTTGTACACTCTAGATGCTTTCCGCCTCCTGTGTGCCGCTGTGGCGACCCCTTTGACATATAAAAGGCATACTGAGCAAGGATTCGGACTTTTTGAACTGGGCATGCACCGCAGCTAGTTCAAGAGCTCAAGAACACCAAATATACACCAAAGAAGGACTAGGGTATTACGCATCGTTTGCGGCCCGAACCTAGGTAAAAATCCCCTTGCGCTGATCTTTTAGACCTGCTCTTTGCGCAGCTCCATGCCCCGCCAACCGTAGTAGGGATTCCCTGTGATCCCATAGGTGTCGTTTTCACTGACATCTTTGGCGCGCCAGGTAGGGGCGCAAGCTGTGAAAATCTGGTTTTGAATTTAGCGCATCGACTTCATCATCGCCATGGCCCCCAAGAAGAAGGGGATCACGGCGATCGGGTCGTCCCGAGCCGGCCCGTCCACACCAGTGCGGGCAGGTGACGGGGTGGCCACGGATGGTGCCGGAGGCACAGCCCGCAAGCATCCACGACACTCTGGCAATCGGAGCCAGGCGAGCGGCGTCGTTTGGGTCCAAGACGACGAGGCACACGCCGCTGGATCCGGGGGCGGGGCTGTGCTGCCTACGGGCAGCACGGAAACTTCTAGGACACCCCAGCTGATGCCCGCGAAGCGACCTTCCCAGGCCGCGCGCGATGACCAACACCGTGAAGTCGGTTCCCCCGGGCGCCGCCGTGGGAAGAGCCCTTTGTGTCACTCTTAGGACGCACCGGGACGGCGTGCGCACCTGGACACTGGCGAAAGCGGCGCACGACCACGAGACTTTTATAGAGCCCCTTCTAACGTGGTTAGAAGTCGGAGCGTGTCACGGTCCATGCAGCTTTCGCCGCCACCCACGCCAGCAGAAGCGTTGGCGCGCGTGCAACTGCTCCTCGACTTTCCTCCTGCCGCGGAAAAGCTCGACGAGTGGAGAGCCACCATTCGGAGCCTCATCACCTTTGCCAATAGAGATGAACCACGACCAGCGGGACCCTCGTGCCGGCGCTCCGTCGAGCCGGCGCACGCCAGTGGTGGGAGGACCGCGGCTGCTGCGACCACGGTGCACTCTCCTCCCCCATGCCAGCAACAACAGCCACCGGCTCATCGGGCCGACGCCTGTGACAATGTTTCCACAGCGTCTTCCGACCCGCGTGCCCGCTGCGACCAACGTCAAGTTCTTCGAGAGCGAGCTCAAGAGGATGCTCGGACCACCATCGAGCGGCGGCGGGAAGCGTGCCATCAGTCGGATCGGCATGCGGGACCCACTTTGGACCGCCTAGCGCCGGGGGGCTCCGGCGACCAACCTTACGAGGTGGGTTGTCCAGCCTTTACCCGTGAGCTGCGGTAGTTCCAGCGGCCAACCCACCGCATGTTCAAGCCTGAGGTCGGAGAGAAGTACAACGGCAAGAATCACCCTTCGGAGTTCCTCAACATCTACACTATCGCGATGCAAGCTGCCGGGGCTCGCGACGACAAGGTGCTTGCCAACTACTTTCCGTTGGCGCTTAAGCCCAACGTCATGTCATGGTTGATGCACCTGCCAGTGGATTCCATCTCTTCTTGGTTGGATCTGTGCCATGAGTTTGTTAGTGCCTTTACCGGAGGCCACCAAGCTCCTAGCTAGGCAAGTGATTTGCATGTCATCCCCAAGAAGGACGGCGAGACCCTGCTCAAATACATACAAAGGTTCAGCCATGTGCAGTACAACATCCCATATGTTCACGTCGCCGCTGTCATCGTTGCATTCCATCAGAATGTGCACAATCGCAAGATGCGTGAAGAGCTGGCGATGAAAAAGGTTAAGGATGTGGCCGAGCTTTATGTTCTGGCTGACAGATGTGCTCGGGCTGAAGAAGGAAGGAAGTACCCCGGCGAGGATGCCGGTGCGGAAACCGACTCCACGGACGAAGACGTCGTCGCCCCGGCAAAGAAGGGTCGACGCCGCAATAGGAAGCGTAAGGGCAAGACCGTGCTTGCCGTTGAGGCATCCAGCAACCCCGGTGCGGCCAAGAAGGACAAGGCTAACGACCCCGGCAAGGAAGTTGCCGGGTGCGCCGCCTGCTGGGCCTTGGCGGCCACCGACAAGCCAGGAGGCTCCGACAAGCAGTACTGCAAGATCCATCGCACCAAGGGACACGACCTCCAGAACTGCCGACAGGTTGAGCTGCTTGCAGAGAAGCCGAAAGCTGAATATGAAAGGCGGGACAACGAGAAGGGTCAGGATGGTGCTGAGGGGTCCGGCAAGAAGCGTGGCGGCCAAGGAGGTCACCGCGGCAAAGATAATCAACAAGAGAGGCCCGCTCGGGGTCGTGATAAGAAAGAGGGAGATGATGAACATGATGAGGACGACGAGTCCACCGAGCACGAGTTCCAGAAGTCCATGGAGGCCATGTGCGTCGACGGTGGTGCCTCGTTGCACACCTCTCACCACCAGCTGAAGCAATGGGCGCGTGAAGTCACTACGGCGGAGCCATCGTTCGATGCCTAGAGGCCACTAAACTGGTCCAGCATGCCTATCATTTTTTACACCGAGGATCACCCCGATCGCACAACTGCGGTCAGGTGCTTGCCGTTGTTGGTTTCACCAACGATACGCCACCTTAAGGTGACAAAAGTGCTAGTTGACGGTGGGGCCTGTCTGAACTTGGTCTCTCCTGCCGTGATAGAGAGGCTGCAAATCCCTGATGGAGATATCGAGGAGACGGGAACGTTTCAAGGGGTCAACCCAAGGAGGAGTCAGCCAAAGGGTAAGATCACGTTGCCCATTACATTTGGGGGCGAGCTGAATTATAGGACGGAGAAGATCGTTTTTGATGTCGCCAAGATCCCCCTGCCCTATAATGGGATCCTTGGCCACCCAGCACTGGCCAAGTTCATAGCGGCATCACATTACGCCTACAACATGTTGAAGATGCCCGGGCCAATGAGCATCATCACCGTCCCCTCTGACAAGAAAGACGCGCTCATCTGGGTCGACCAACTTTACTGGTAGGCAGTTGCAGCAATTGCCGCCAAGGCACTTGCTTCTGCCGCTGAAGCCCCGGGAGGGAAGATAACTGGCAAGGCCCCTTCCGATGAGACCTCTTCCAGCAAGACCTCCTGCACCCACTCCGGCAAGCGTGCCTCTTCGGAGTGCTACGCACCCATCGAGGGCATGCCATAGAGCCACCGGCAAGAGCAAGAAATCCAAGGCAGCACCACGTGAGACCAAGAAGGTGCCCGTCAAGGAGGACAGCATGGGTGGGGCTTTTACTATAAGCTCCACCCTCGACAGCAACTAGGAAAGCGCGCTTGTCACCTTACTACGGGCGAATGTCGATGTGTTTGCGTGGCAAGCATCAAACATCCCCGGCGTTCCCAGGTAGGTGATTGATCACCATCTTGCTGTCTGTCCTCATGCGCAGCCCGTCCAGCAGAAGGTCAGGAAGCAAGCTTTGGAACGACAAGAATTCATCATCGAGGAGATCAGGAAGTTGGAGGCGGCAGGCTTGGTCAGAGGAGTTCTCCACCCTACGTGGTTGGCCAATCTAGTGGTGGTGCGTACGGCAAATGGAAAATGGAGGTTGTGCATTGACTATATAGATATCAATAAAGCCTGTCCAAAGGATCCTTTCCCTCTGCCACGCATTGACCAGATAGTGGACTCCACTGCCTGGTGTGACCTGTTGTCATTCCTCGACGCATACTCAGGATACCACCAGATCTTCATGATGAAGGAAGATGAAGAAAAGACCGCGTTCATCACCCCATGTGTTACGTACTGTTTTGTACGGATGCCTTTCGGGTTGAAAAGCGCTGGTTCAACATTTGCCCGACCAGCCCAAATTGGTTTTGAGTCGCATCTGCATAGAAATATGGAAGCTTATATGGATGATATATTGGTCAAGACCAAGGACAAGGCCACGCTCGTGCAGGATCTAGAGGAAACATTTGCAAACCTGCGCAAGATCAACCTCAAGCTCAATCTAGAGAAGTGCGTGTTTGGTGTCCCGTCCGGCAAGCTTCTTGGTTTCCTTGTGTCTCAATGCCGAATCGAAGCAAACCCCGACAAGATCAAAGCGATTGAGCAGATTGAGGTGCCAAGACGGGTCAAGGACGTCCGTAGGCTCGCCGGCTGCGTTGCTGCTCTAAGTAGGTTCATCTCCAAGTCTGCTAAGCGCGCCCTCCCCTTTTTCAAAGTTTTGAAAAAGGCGGGTCCAATGAAATGGACTCCGGAGGCAGAGGCAGTGTTGCAAGATCTGAAGAGGTACCTCTCCTCCACGCCAACACTAGTCGCACCTAAGCCACAAGAGTCGTTGCTACTGTATCTAGTGGTAACGAATCAAGTGGTCAGTGCTGCGGTAGTGGCGCAGAGGGAATGAGGAAGAAACAACGGCAGCGGACGAGCCGTCGGATGATGGGTCGGGGCATTCCCCGGCACGGCCTGATGCCGACAAGGTGGGACCCCCGGCAAGGCCCAATCCCGGCAAGACAGAGTCTACGCAAGTAGGCGAAGTCGAACAGAAGAAGAAGGTGGTGCAACACCTAGTTTATTTTGCCAGTTCCCTCTTGCAGGGGGCTAGATCAAGATATTCTGGTATGTAGAAGCTACTCTTCGGCCTCCTCGTGGCCTCGAGAAAGCCGCGTCACTATTTCCAAGCACATGAGATCAGCGTCGTCACCCGCCTCCCTTTGCAACAAACCTAGCACAACCCAGATGCGACATGGAGGATTGTGGAGTGGGCGTTGGAACTGTCGAGCTCTGGCCTCAAGTTTGAAAGTACTTCAACAATCAAGAGCCAAGCCTTGGCAGAGTTCATAGCACAATGGACCGCAACGGCCGACAAAGAGATTCAAGAAACCACCCTTCTCGACAAGGAGACGTGTCGTGATTGGATTATCTACTTTGATGGAGCTTTCTCACTGCAAGGTGCTGGTGCCCACGTGCTACTCGTCGCACCCACCAGAGAGCGCGTCAAGTACGTAGTCCAGATGCACTTTCCCCGGGAAAAATCAACGAACAACACGGCGGAGTAAGAGGGATTGCTTGCCGGTCTCAGGATCACGGCAGACCTCGGAATCAGGAAGCTCATCATCAGAGGTGATTCGCAGCTCGTCGTCAAGCAAGTTAACAAGGATTACCAGAGCCCGTTGATGGAGGCCTATGTGGATGAGGTGAGGAAGTTGGAAGAGCGTTTTGATGGTCTACAAGCAGAGCATGTTCCCCGAGTAGAGAACAGCATTGCTGATGACCTGTCGAAACGTGCTGCCCTCAAGTTGCCTGTGGAACGAGGTACCTTTGTGCTTCAATTAACTCAGCCATCCGTTGAGCCATCAGCAGGACAGAACAAGCGAAGGAAGGCAGGCCCCAGCAAGTACTGTCCCGCTGAGCTCCCAGGAGCCGCCGGCAAGGAAGTTGCCGGGTATCCCAAGCTTGCCGAGAAGCTGCAACCTCCGGCAGGAGCCCAAGCCCTGACCGTAGAGACAGCTACCCCTATGGCCGAAGATGAGCCTTTAGTCCTTGCCATCAGGCCCCAGGCTCCGGCATGGGCGCATCGCACCGTCCGTTTCCTCCAAACAGGGGAACTTCCTGAGGAACAGGAAGAAGCAGAAAAAGTAGCCCGACGGTCCAGCATGTACCAGTTTGTGGATGATGCCCTATACAGAAGGAGACCGAACGGCTTCAAATTAAAGTGCATTCCTCAGAAGGACGGCCTGGAGCTGTTGGCAGAGATACATGGAGGCATGTGTGGCTCCTACATAGCGTCAAGAGCCCTTGCCGGCAAAGCATTCCGGCAAGGTTTCTTTTGGCCCACCGCTCTCGAGGATGCAACTGCACTAGTAACCAAGTGTGAAGCATGCCAGTTCCATTCAAAGAAGCTTCATCAACCAGCTCAAGCCCTTCAAACAATCCCTCTCTCCTAGCCATTTTTGGTCTGGGGGATCGACATACTAGGCCCTTCCCCTGTGCTATCGGGGGCTTTGAGTACTTGTACGTTGCAATCGACAAGTTCACAAAGTGGCCAGAAGTGGAACTAGTGAGAAAGGTGACAACACAATCAGCCGTCAAATTCTTCAAGGGACTAGTCTGTCATTTTGGTGTGCAGAATAGAGTCATCACTGACAGCAGCACGCAGTTCACAAGCCGCACCTTTATGCAGTATATCCAAGACCTCGGCGGCAAGGTTTGCTTTGCTTCTGTTGCTCATCCTAGAAGTAATGGCCAGGCTGAGAGGGCAAACGCAGAGGTGTTGCGAGGCCTCAAGACCACGACTTTTGACAGGCTACACAAGCGTGGGAGGTGCTGGATTGATGAGTTGCCAACGGTTCTTTGGTCGCTCATAACGATGCCAAATCGAGCCACTGACTAGACACCCTTTGCCCTGGTATACGGGGCAGAAGCATTTCTCCCCACGGAACTCATATACGGGTCACCTCGATTGCTCGCTTATGATGAGCTTGAGCAAGAGTGGTTGCGCCAAGATGATGCAAATCTCCTTGAGGAAGATCATCTTTGGGCTGCTGTGCGAGCCGCTCGCTACCAGCAAGCCTTACGCCGCTTCCATAGCCGCAAGGTTCATGCCCGAAGCCTTGAGAAGGCGACCTTGTTCTTCGGCGAATCTAATCCGCCAAGAATTCCAACAAGTTGACACCAAAGAGGGGAGGCCCTTACCAGGTAATACGAGTAACCAGGCCAGGTGCAGTCCGCCTGGAGACCGAAGATGGTATCCTAGTGAGTAATTCCTGGAACGCCGAACATCTTCGCAAGTTTTACCTGTAAGTTGCGGTTGTCGGGCCCCCCGGCAAACCACCTTTTTGTACAAGACTTGCCGGCGAGGCATGTAACCCTTTGTACAAAGCCAGGCACAGACCCTGAGCAACAGATGAATAAACAAAGCACTAGCACCCAAGAAATTAGCATGCATACCAGGTTGAGTTTCTCTCTTTGGTAGGGTTGATGGTGCTTGGTGGCAAGTAACCCCTAGCATAGAGGTCGAGTGCGTGTCTTTCTGTCTCTTCCAGTCCTTTTTGGTTCGCAGGCTGCACAGGTGCTTCTGTAGAACCGTTTGGAGAAAAGAAGATGGGCCGACACCCCCGACCCCGGCAAGCCGAGGTTGCTGGGGGCTGCAGATTCAGATAAGTTTTTTCTACCCTGCTATGTGCTTCCGTATGAAACTTGAACATACGAAACCTCGTTCATCCCTATGCCACCATGCTCCCTCCTTCCTATGCCTGAAATCCCTTTCAGGCCGGAATTTGGTTGTAGTTGCGGTGGAAGGGAAACAGACGAAGGGCCCAATCCTACTTTGCCCCTACCCCCACCAAGGGCTTGAGCGTGGTCATGGTATAAGGTGGGAGGATGGCAAGGCCTGTTGCCGGCCAACGTTGTTTACTTAAAGAAAAACAAGGACTAGTTCCTTGATGTGAGCCTCGCTCGCGCACAAAAAAACCTAGCAAACCCCCTTTTCATTAATACGTTGATTAAACAAGTACAATTCATACAGAATGTAAACATGAATGAGGGGTTACAAAGTCTAAATTCGACAAGTGCCCGCAGGCTTAAAATCTAAAAAAAGATAAGATTCCCGTAATCCCTTTCATGTCCCTCTCCTCAGGAAGCGGATCAAGATAGCGGGAGGGCAAAAGGAGTGCCTAGGAGAGATACGAGCAGTAGATGGCACCAAGAGAACGTCCCGCCCGCCGCCCAGAAGAGGGATCGTGATGACGGTGCCGGGGAAGAAGCCGAAAGATGAGGCAGCGGGCTGGCAATACGAGACGAAGGTGTCAATGCCATCGTACTCCGACTTGACAGCTAGCCGCTTGCCTTCTTCGTCTTCTCCGGCCTTCCAGCACCAGCCGCCAGGAGCGACGGCCCTGAGAAGTTCAAGGAGCTGGCTCAAGGAGCCGCCGCCAAGAACTACCCCTCCCCGCCGACAAATCACTCTGTCGGGGAGAAGGCCATGTGCAGATGGTGCTGCTGCCGGCGTCGCCTAGGGACGGGGCGTGCGACGTCTAGTCGGACCCGTCCCCGTCCTCCTCCCCACTGGTCCCATCCTCATCGCCGTCGCTCGAGGAGGACCTCTCGTCGTCGGTCGAGCTCTCCACGTAGCACCCTAACCTGATTCCCAAGTGCCCGAAGATCTTGATGGAGAGTAGGTTGGTCTCCACTAATTTGAAGTGGAGAACGTGCCCCTTCATCAGGCAGTGGGCGCGTGCGAAGGTTTTCCAGCCCCGACGAAGAAGCATTACATGAGGGACGGGGAATCTTGTGTTCGCCCACATGTCGCCATTGCAACACCCCTTCATATGGAGCCTCAACCTCGGTGGCTGGTCGATCTCCAGCACCCTCACAAACGCCTCGGGAAGACGAAGGCGGCTACGCGGGGGCTCACGTAAATGCAAGATGAACTCCAGCGCTATGTCTCCGACATGGCTGCTTGATGAAGCAGGAGGAGATGGTGGTGGAGACGGTGGCGTCGCGGGTGTCCCCCTTTCGCGCGCACCTCTGCCTTGACCACCTCGCCGACCCCGACCCCGTCCGGCGCCTCCGCCTTGAGCGTCTATCTCTTCCTTAACCGCCACGGCTCTCTGGCGGGAAGAAGACCTAGTTGCCTCCGCAGAAGGACGGCCGCGGCCGCGCCCACTCGACATGGCAGTGGATGGAGAATGGAGAAGAAGGGAAGACACGAGAGGATGCCTCTCCTCCTCCTCCTGGTCCCCTTTTTATAGCAAAGCAAGGAAGGCTGGAAACTGGCTCTACACCTCTGAAGAGCCCTTTCAAGTCCGGCTCATTAAAGCCATTGGTAACGGGCGAGGTCATCGACCGCCCTCCCCGCGCCAATCAAAGGCGTGTGGGTATCAGCCATGGCGCGCCTTCCCATACCCTGCATGTCCGCTACCTACCCCGCACCATGCATGCAGTGTAAGTGGCGAAAAAGGCGGGTGTGGTTGGAAACATGGAACGTCGGTTCCAAGATTGGAAAAAGCGCAGAGGGTAAATGAGCAGCGCCCCTGTGGCTTCCTCTTTTTTATGGGGAAGGCGCTGGCCGCCTCTTTACTATTCACCGCAGGATGATGCCAGCGTGTTGCGGCCACTCCACGCACAACCCCAACGTCACGCACTCAATGCGGATCGTGGGGAAGCCCAACTGGCAAAGAAGTTACTACGGTAAAAACTCTGCCACACGTGCCCGCGCACCGTTATTGTCACAGCCCTAGCTCAGCCCCTGTTGTCGTTGCTTGATCTTGTTGCATCATGTTTAAAATTTATTTAAACTTGAAATGGGGATTGTTGAAACCCTAGCACCAAATGAATTCAACTAGGGTCAAAATTAAATCTTTTCAACGAACCCAAAATGCCCTTCATAAATGTCCATCATTTTTGAATTGGTCTAGAACCTCTATCAAAAATGATGCACACATTTTTAGGCCATTCTGGATTTTTGAATTAACTCATATTGTATTTGAATTGGGGCATTTAAATACTATAAATTTTTTTAAATGCTCCACCAATTTTGGAATTAGTTGAGGGCCTTTGGAATAATTTATTTAGTGCCCATAACTACTTTTAGAATTTTTTAAAAATGATTTGGTTTGAAAACCAAATTAAAAAAATTTAAAAAAATAGAAAACAGAAACTAAATTACGAGAGAGAGAGAGAGAAATTACCTGGCCACTTACCTAGCACAGCCAACCTGGCAGCCCACTGGCCGGCCCAGCATTGTGCTGGCCTGTGCCAGCCACCTGCTTCCTCTCGCCAGGTAGGCAGAGAGGAGCGCGCCCGCGCACGCCGACCTCGCCACGTAGCTCCCTGGCCGCCTGCCCCGCTTGGACAGTGTGGCCACGCCCTGAAGCCACTCCTCGGCGCCGCCCTGACCCCGCCGACACCCTCATTCTCCCCCTGGCTCTCTCCCTCGTCCTCTCCCTCTATGGCCGACGCGCCCGTAAGCCGCCGCCGTCGTAGTCGACGCCACCGCCTCTCCCTTGACCCCTCGCCGTGCGTGCGAGCTCCGCCTCGACGTCCCCGACCTCCTCGGTTCGCCATACGTAGCCAGACGCGCCCCTCTACCCTCATCGAGCTCGTCCCCGACCGCCGTCGTTGGAGATCCCCCTCAACTCCCCGAGTGCCTCAGGCCCTCCCTGAGCTCGTCGTCCACTCCACGAAGATCGCCCTGAGCTTCTGCCCGTTCTCCCCCTCTCTGTTCTCTTCCCTATGCACCATAGTCACCGCATCAAGCTCACCCACACGCGCCGCCGCCCGCGCTCGCCGCCGACGCGCCCCCGGCGACCATTTGGTCCACTCGGCGTGTCCATCACCCTCGCCACATCGCGCACGCACAAACCAGCACGCGCCTCACCCGAGCTCCGGCTGCCGCAGCCGAGCCCCTCGCTGTCGCCTCCGGCCACCCCAGGCCCGACTGGCGCCACCGCCCGACGCGCGCTGGTCTAGGCTCTTGAACGAGCCCAACCACACTGCGAACGGGGCGCCATAGCCCGTTCCCGCGGCGCTCCGCCGCCTCTGGCTATCGGCGGCGGCTTAACGCCGGCCTAACCCTGTTTAGGTTAGTGCTAACGACCCCACCCGCCTAATTAAGTTAGGTTAGTACTAACTAAGCTAGGTTAGTTTAGTTATAGGCTGACCTGTTGACCCCAGCGTCAGGTTTGACCTGGGCTGACGTTGTTGACCTGATGACGTCACACAGACGTCATGCTGACGCAGTTAATACTTTCCTGGGTTTAAAATAATTCAGAAAATTCCAGAAATTAGTATAAACTTCTAAATTTCATAGAAATTCAACCGTAACTCCAAATGAAATAAGTTATATATGAAAAATTATCAGAAAAATCCAAAGAATCTGTTTATGGCATCCTCATGCATGTTTGAACAACTTACAGCCACTGTATATGACAATTTGAATAAATGGCATTTGAAATGTCTTGTATGGAGTTTGAATTTGAACCTTTGGTTCAAACCAACTTCATTTAATCTGGTTGCTAGTTGCATTAGCTCAATCACAGCATATTTCCATGTCATGATCATGCATCATATTGTGCATTGCATTGATTGCGTTCTTCTCTGTTTGCCGGTGTTGTTCCCCCTCGGTAGACGTTGTTCCGACGCTGTGATCGTTGACACTAATGAAGAACCAATGCTATCTTCAAAAGTGCCAAGCAAGGAAAACCCCCTTGTTCATTCCGATACAATCCCACTCTCTTGCTCCTGCTCTCTTTTACTGCATTAGGACAACATCAATTCAACGGTTACATGCTGCGGTAGCTGAACCCCTTTTCCTCTGCATGACCTGTCATTGCCACAGTAAATAGATGAAAGCCACTAGCATGAGTAGGAGTTGATTGAGCCCTGATGTGCCTACTCATTCATGCTTGTTTGTCATGCCTGCTACTGCTTAGAGTTGAGTCGGGTCTGATTCATCGGGAATGAATTGGAATGGTGATGAACATGTCCTACTGTGTGTGAACTAAGTGTGTGAACACGATTTGGTAAAGGTAGCGGTGAGTGGCCATGTGGGAGTACATGGTGGGTTGTCTCATTGAAACCGTCCTCAGGAACTGAGTTCTGTGTTTGTGATCCATGAACAGTTACTACCACACATTGGGTTCCGGTAACTCGACCCCTCTCGGCTTATTAATCAACTCGATCTCTGTCCAGGAGTTGCAACTAATTTCTGGTGTTTGTAGGTAGTGTTAGTAGTCTACCAAGTGGCACCAGGTACAGGTGGGCCTGGGATAGACCAGGCACCGTGGCACGGTGTACCAAGCGTAGATCCACTCATTGAGGTGGGCTTGGGAACCCTGCACACATCGTTTGGGGCCGTGAGCGACACCCCGGCCGGATCTCCTTGCGGATGGAAACCGAATAGGCGATAAATCTGGACTAGAGACTTGTGTGGTTAGTCAGGTCGTGGCCGACTCCCTCGCCAGGCTTCCGCTTGAAGGTTGCCGAGATACACGACGTGTACATGGTGGTAAGTGGCGAGAGCATGTGTGAAGAAGTACACCCCTGCAGGGTTAACATCATCTATTTGAATATCCGTGTCCGCGGTAAGGGACTTCTGGGTTGCCTATAACAGCTCATAGATAACTTGGAGTGGATACTCTAAAACTCGCAAGATAAGCGTGAGTGCTATGGATGGCGTTCTCGTAGGTAGACGGGAGCGGATCCATAGTGGTGTATTGATTGGTGAATATGTGGAATCGTGTGCGCCACCTCAAAAGAGTTACTTGCAGTCGTAGTTTAGGATAGCCACCGGGTAAAAGCTGGCTTGCTGCAGTTAAACTCCACCACCCCCTTTGTTGATACTGATGCATATGTAGCTAGTTTTGATGTAAGTCTTGCTGGGTACATTTATACTCACGTTTGCCTATTTTATGTTTTGCAGAGAGACGTCAGTCTCGCTAGTAGTTTCGTGTGGACTTCGATGTTTAGCTTGATACCTCAGCTACGATCTTGTGCCCTTGGCAGGATCTGATAGATAGTCAGGCTTCTCAGCCTTTTTCATTTGTAGATGTCTGTACTCGGACATGTTAAGCTTCCGCGTGTGCGTTGACTTGTGTGCTCTGAATGTTGGATCATGAGACCCATGTTTGTAATATCTCACTCCTCAGAGCCTAATGAATAAATACTTTAGTTGTAGAGTTATGTTGTGATGTCATGTTGTATATACACATATCGAGCATATTGTGTGTAAGATTGAAATGCTTGGTATGTGTGGGATCCGACAACCTAGTTGTTTATCCTTGGTAGCCTCTCTTATGGGGAAATGTAGTCTTGTGCTTCCATGTGCCATAGTAGTCCGCTACAGCCCGGTTCACCGGAGTCCTGCTAGCCCAGCACTATTGCTCCGGAACACTTGGCTGGCCGGCATGTGATTCACTTCATTCCTATGTCTGTCCCTTCGGGGAAATGTCACACGGTTACATCCGAAGTCCTGCCTAGCCTGCTACAGCCCGGGTTCCCGGAGTCCTGTTAGCCCAGTGCTACAGCCCGGATTCACACGCTGCTGACCGACATGCTCGATGTTGATTCATGTATGCCTGTCCCCGTAAGTTAGTGCCACTTTGGGTTCACGACTAGTCATGTCGGCCCGGGTTCTCTGTCATATGGATGCTAGCGACACTATCATATACGTGAGCCAAAAGGCGCAAACGGTCCCGGGCCACGGTAAGGCGACACCCATGGGAATACCGTGCGTGAGGCTGCAAAGTGATACGAGGTGTTACCGGCTAGATCGATGTGACTCGGAATCGGGGTCCTGACAGCGTTGGTATGAGAGCCTGACTGCCTGTAGGATTACCAAGCCATACTGGTCGAAGTTGAGTCTAGAAATGCTTTAGTTATATAAGGGAATTGATTGTGGATGGGAACGTAAGGCTCTTTTTACTCCTTATACCCTATGTCCTTCTGATCTGAGTCATCATCTTCCCTTCTACGGGGATTAAGAACTAGGCCTTCTCATCTATCCATCAGGATGACGTGTTACTAATTCGGAGACTTATAGGATTGTTGGATTCAAGCCTCAGTTCAGTTTCTACTACTTCAGTATGTTGTCAGTTGAACTAGAACCTTGATATGATGTTGTTGAGTGACTATGCAAATCCTTGTGAATGTCTCAAATCTTTTTCTGAGCATTTACAGCCGTTATGTTGTCCGAGTCATCCCAGGTATCTAAATAGTCTGATGCATTTGCAAACCCCTTCTTTCCGTTCCTGATGTTTCTCTGGGCCAGTTTAACCACACTGATCGGTGAGTTGAGGTACTCTGTTGCCTCGACATATATGTTGGAGCTATTATTATGACCCTAGGTGTTTTAGGGAGTCACCTAGTAATCTAGCCATGTTTTGTGTTCCCGGTGTGATGATTCTGGCCATCATTTCTGCAAGCATCCTGTGATGCTACTTAGTAGTAGGTATTCTACTCCTGGGTTCTTGGCCCAAGATGCACTCTACTTACCTCGTGTTGATAGTGTTGCTCGTACCTTTAGGATGTTAGTAACCTTTGCGATAGTCCTCGAGGTCTGTGGTATTTCCTTCTTCCAAATACCATGAACTGCTTATGGCAGAAGTTCTTCTGAACCAAAAGATCACAACCAGGGTGTTCTTGAGGAGTACTCCATTCATATTGTGACTCTACCAGTTCTATCATTCTGCATGGGTTATTCGGAAGAAATATGTTGAACTTTTTGACATACTAACCCATGAATCCACAATTCAGAAAGTTATATGTTCCCTGAGTTGTTCTCTTTAGTTGTATTCTGACCCCCATCTATCATTTGATACTCAAGAGTATGCGTGCATTCGCTGTCGATGCCTATTATTCTTGTGGTATGTCAAGCCATTCTATTCTGGAATGAATAGGGGAAACAAACTCCAGTACCTCATCCATATCTAGGATTGGGTCAAAGCAGTTGAATTCCGCAGATCAAAATGCCAATCCAGCTTCTGTTTTGTTCTACCTTGGAGTGATGCCTCCTTATGTCAGGATTGTCATGAGAATTGTACCACCTCTTATGAAATCTTGACACAGTGATACTTCTCGCCATCATCATTCGCTCCTCGGTTCCGTGTTATTGCAACCGGAATACTGACAAGTGAACCGTGATGTGTGAAATCGATACTCCTAGCAACCTCGTTGCTTGGTAGTTAATGGACAATATTCTCATTCTTAGCATGTTGGTTATTGAGTCATCATTCTAAGATTGATCGTGCTATCTAGTCCATTTTCCCGGTGCACTCTTCGATCAAGAGTTGGGATTGTGTCTATCCTTGCTTATTTGATCATATCATCTTGCCCTGAAAAGCAAGATTGTTCTCGAGCTCAATAGCATATCGATGGTTCGTGATTTTCTGGAGATCTTCTCGGAAGTATTACCTGGTTGTCACCTGACCGCTATGTTGAGTTCGTGATCAAGTTGGTTTTCTTATAAATCACCCCTTCTCCAAGAATGTGTGTTGGATATCCCTGAGCTAGTTGGTTGAGCTAGACAACAACTTGGAGAGTTGGAAGATAAAATCTTGTCTGACTTAGCTCATGTTAAGGGATATCTTTTTGGTGTGTGTGTGTTGAAGAAAGATGATTTCTCCATCGATTGTTCCTCATGATCAGATGTTGGATCTATTGCCTTGTCAAAACTTTGACTTGAGTATGGGCTATCGTCAAGTCAAATCAGAACCAACGATGTTTGTAATGTTGCCTTACTTGTGGTTGATCCCTCGAGCAACCATTACATCCTTTGGTCTGACCAATGCTATCACCGTGTTCACATGAGGGTGGAAGTCCAGTGATATGGAAATTCCGATGAGTTGTTGTTAAGCCCATCAGCAGCATTTTGTCTCCCCCATGATTCATGTTGAACATTACACTAGTATTGGAAACTTTGTAAGCATTGCTTTATGTTCCGCTCATGAGGTATATGTTTGGATGAAAGGAGTGACTTCCTCTAATTCACATGCATTTGATGAAAGATGCCGTCGTGAATTCGAGGAAGCTTGTTTTTGCTTCCTTCGGAACCATCCCAAGTCGGTCATGCATATGTGCGAAGTATTCTATGGTTTGAAGACTTGCAACCTTCAGCCCATATGTATTACCTAGCACACCAAGCCACTAATTGATTTGTTCAAGGAAAAGAAGTTCCTTCTTAAGAGCAAGACTTATACAAGGACTTCGATATCCTCGATGATGGTTCCCCACCTGAACTCGGTAGTATTTAATACAAGACTACTACGTGGCCATGCTTGTCTGGGACAGCGTGTTCACATGTTTGTAGCAGAACTAGCTCATGTTTTGGAGCTTACTACCATAGTCCATCTCCCGAGAATCTTGCAACATCATCTCGTCGATTTGTGTTGCAACCTTTCCTTTTCAGACATGCTGTCTGAAATATCCTGTTACCAACCAGATCGGAATCTCAGGCAGATATGATGGTTGAAACATTCCCAGCATTTGCATTATGTTCCCAGCTTGCACCCCAACAATTGTTGTTGAGGATCATCTTCAAAAGTGGTCCTACCATGGGTCCCATCCATTTTCGATGATAAGCAAAAATCATCCATTGAGTTGTCTTCAACAAGGTAGTCCACATCATCCACTCTAGTCTGAGTATGCCACTCTTTCGAACTCCATCAAATGATCGATTGTGATTTGCCTTAGGTTGGTATAGCGAGTTTCAATGATCTCTGTATCAAAAAGTAATTCTTTTGCCACTTAAGGGAATAATTCTACGAGTCACCTTCCCCGAGGTGTCCCGTTATGGTATCATGGGCAACTCAACTCCTCGCTACTTTGAAACCCCCTCAGCATCTATTTAAGCGTCAAATTGTTGCCTACCAATTTGAACCTTTGTCATATGTTCCTCATCCATCAACTCTGATGTGTGTTTTGCGTCTCAGCTCAAGGGATGTCTCTACGTCTCATTCCGTGAGTTGATCTTGTGTTCATTAAGATCGATGATCCATTCTTGTGAGGTTGTCTTGCTCTCTTGTCGCCATGTTGGATGAAGTTCTCGAAGGAAAGGATGTCATAATCAATATGATGTAGCGGATCAACATCTCCAAGAAGGGCAGTTGGATCATGAAGATCGTGTTATTAGCTTTGTGTCCCCTCTGTTTTCTTACCTCACGTCTTGAATCTCGGGACGAGATTCTTGTTTGGTGGGGGTGAGTTGTCACTGCCCTAGCTCAGCCCCTGTTGTCCTTGCTTGATCTTGTTGCATCATATTTAAAATTTATTTAAACTTGAAATGGGGATTGTTGAAACCCTAGCACCAAATAAATCAACTAGGGTCAAAATTAAATCTTTTCAACGAACCCAAAATGCCCTTCATAAATGTCCATCATTTTTGAATTGGTCTAGAACCTCTATAAAAAATGATGCACACATTTTTAGGCCATTCTGGATTTTTGAATTAACTCATATTGTATTTGAATTGGGGCATTTAAATACTATAAATATTTTTAAATGCTCCAACAATATTGGAATTAGTTGAGGGCCTCTGGAATAATTTATTTAGTGCCCATAACTATTTTCAGAAATTTTTAAAAATGATTTGGTTTGAAAACCAAATTAAAACAAATTTGCAAAAATAGAAAACAGAAACTAAATTACGAGAGAGAGAGAGAGAGAGAAATTACCTGGCCACTTACCTGGCGCAGCCAACCTGGCAGCCCACTGGCCGGCCCAGCACTGTGCTGGCCCGTGCCAGCCACCTGCTTCCTCTCGCCAGGCAGGTAGAGAGGAGTGTGCCCGCGCACGCCGAGCTAGCCACGCAGCTCCCTGGCAGCCTGCCCCGCTTGGACAGCATGGCCACGCCCCGAAGCCACTCCTTGGCGCCGCCCTGACCCCGCCGACACCCCCATTCTCCCCCTGGCTCTCTCCCTCGTCCTCTCCCTCTATGGCCGACGCGCCCGTAAGCCGCCGCCGCCGTAGTCGACGCCACTGCCTCTCCCTCGACCCCTCGCCGTGCCTGCGAGCTCCGCCTCGACGTCCCCGACCTCCTCGGTTCGCCACACGTAGCCGGACGCGCCCTTCTGCCCTCATCGAGCTCGTCCCTGGCCGCTGTCGTCGGAGATCCCCCTCGACGCCCCGAGTGCCTCAGGCCCTCTCTGAGCTCGCCGTGCACTCCACGAAGATCGCCGTGAGCTTCTGCTCGTTCCCCCCTCTCTGTTCTCTTCCCTATGCACCATAGTCACCGCATCGAGCTCACCCGCACGCGCCGCCGCCCGCGCTCGCCGCCGACGCGCCCCCGGCGACCATTTGGTCCACTCAGCGTGTCCATCGCCCTCGCCGCATCGCGCACGCACAAACCAGCGCTTCAGCTTGCCCGCACGCGCACCGCAGCCGAGCCCCTCGCTGTCGCCTCCGGCCACCCCAAGCCCGACTGGCGCCACCGCCCGACGCGCGCTGGTCTGGGCTCTCGAACGAGCCCAACCACACTGCGAACGGGGCACCATAGCCCGTTCCCGCGGCGCTCCGCCGCCTCTGGCTATCGCCGGCGGCTTAACGCCGGCCTAACCCTGTTTAGGTTAGTGCTAATGACCCCACCCGGCTAATTAAGTTAGGTTAGTACTAACTAAGCTAGGTTAGTTTAGTTAGAGGCTGACGTGTGGGCCCCAGCATCAAGTTTGACCTGGGCTGACGTTGTTGACCTGATGACATCACACAGACGTCATGCTGACGCAGCTAATAATTTCCTGGGTTTAAAATAATTCAGAAAATTCCAGAAATTAGTATAAACTTCTAAAATTCATAGAAATTCAACCGTAACTCCAAATGAAATAAGTTATATATGAAAAATTATCAAAAAAATCCGAAGAATCTGTTTATGGCATCCTCATGCATGTTTGAACAACTTACAGCCACTGTATATGATAATTTGAATAAATGGCATTTGAAATGTCTTATATGGAGTTTGAATTTGAACCTTTGGTTCAAACCAACTTCATTTAATTTGGTTGCTAGTTGCATTAGCTCAATCACAGCATATTGCCATGTCATGGTCATGCATAATATTGTGCATTGCATTGATTGTGTTCTTCTCTGTTTGCCGGTGTTTTTCCCCCTCGGTAGACGTTGTTCCGACGTTGTGATCGTTGACACTGATGAAGACCCAATGCTATCTTCAGAAGTGCCAAGCAAGCAAAACCCCCTTGTTCATTCCGATACAGTCCCACTCTGTTGCTCCTGCTCTCTTTTACTGCATTAGGGCAACACCGATTCAACTGTTACATGATGCGGTAGCTGAACCCCTTTTCCTCTGCATGACCTGTCATTGCCACAGTAAATAGATGAAACCCACTAGCATGAGTAGGAGTTGATTGAGCCCTGATGTGCCTACTCATTCATGCTTGTTTGTGATGCCTGCTACTGCTTAGAGTTGAGTCGGGTCTGATTCATCGGGAAAGAATTGGAATGGTGATGAACATGTCCTACTGTGTGTGAACTAAGTGTGTGAACACGATTTGGTAAAGGTAGCGGTGAGAGGCCATGTAGGAGTACATGGTGGGTTGTCTCATTGAAACCGTCCTCAGGAACTGAGTTATGTGTTTGTGATCCATGAACAATTACTACCACACACTGGGTTCCGGTAACTCGACCCCTCTCGGCTTATTAATCAACTCGATCTCTGTCCAGGAGTTGCAACTAGTTTCTGTTGTTTGTAGGTAGTGTTAGTAGTCTACCAAGTGGCACCCGATACAGGTGGGCTTGGGATAATTTAGGCACCGTGGCACGGTGTACCAAGCGTAGATCCACCCGTCGAGGTGGGCTTGGGAACCCTGCACACATCGTTTGGGGCCGTGAGCGACACCCCGGCCGGATCTCCTTGCGGATGGAAACCGAATAGGCGATAAACCTGGACTAGAGACTTGTGTGGTTAGTCAGGTCGTGGCCGACTCCCTCGCCAGGCTTCCGCTTGAAGGTTGCCGAGATACACGACGTGTACATGGTGGTAAGTGGCGAGAGCGTGTGTGAAGAAGTACACCCCTACAGGGTTAACATCATCTATTTGAATATCCGTGTCCGCGGTAAAGGACTTCTGGGTTGCCTATAACAGCTCATAGATAACTTGGAGTGGATACTCTAAAACTCGCAAGATAAGCGTGAGTGCTATGGATGGCGTTCTCGTAGGTAGACGGGAGCGGATCCATAGTGGTGTATTGATTCGTGAATATGTGGACTCGTGTGCGCCACCTCAAAAGAGTTACTTGCAGTCGTAGTTTAGGATAGCCACCGGGTCAAAGCTGGCTTGCTGCAGTTAAACTCCACCACCCCCTTTGTTGATACTGATGCATATGTAGCTAGTTTTGATGTAAGTCTTGCTGGGTACATTTGTACTCACGTTTGCCTATTTTATGTTTTGCAGAGAGACGTCAGTCTCGCTAGTAGTTCCGTGTGGACTTTGACGTTCAGCTTGATACCTCAGCTACGATCTTGTGCCCTCGGCAGGATCTGATAGATAGTCAGGCTTCTCAACCTTTTTCGTTTGTAGATGTCTGTACTCGGACATGTTAATCTTCCGCGTGTGCTTTGACTTGTATGCTCTGAATGTTGGGTCATGAGACCCATGTTTGTAATATCTCGCTCCTCGGAGCCTAATGAATAAATACTTGAGTCGTAGAGTTATGTTGTGATGCCATGTTGTATTTACACATATCGAGCATATTGTGTGTATGATTGAAATGCTTGGTATGTGTGGGATCCGACAACCTAGATGTTTATCCTTGGTAGCCTCTCTTATGGGGATATGTAGTCTTGTGCTTCCATGAGCCATAGTAGTCCGCTACAGCCCGGTTCACCGGAGTCCTGCTAGCCCAGCACTACTGCTCCGGAACACTTGACTGGCCGGCATGTGATTCACTTCGTTCCTATGTCTGTCCCTTCGGGGAAATGTCACACGGTTACATCCGGAGTCCTGCCTAGCCTGCTACAGCCCGAGTTCCTAGAGTCCTGTTAGCCCAGTGCTACAGCCCGGATTCACACGCTGCTGACCGACATGCTCTATGTTGATTCATGTATGCCTGTCTTCGTAAGTTAGTGCCACTTTGGGTTCACGACTAGTCATGTCGGCCCGGGTTCTCTGTCATATGGATGCTAGCGACACTATCATATACGTGAGCCAAAAGGCGCAAACGGTCCAGGGCCATGGTAAGGCGACACCTGTGGGAATACCGTGCGTGAGGCCGCAAAGTGATACGGGTTGTTACCGGCTAGATTGATGTGACTTGGAATCGGGGTCCTGACAGTTCTAGGCCTGGCCCAACAACGCTTCGTGCTTATGTGTCGGTGTACAAAAGTAGGGGCCTTTCTGTACCCCTCTACTTGTGCACGGGCAGTCATAGCCGCACCTGCGGAAGGGCTTGGCGGGGCAGAGGAAGGGAAGGTACAAGGCTGTCGAGGCAGCACTCAAGCCAGAAGCATGAAGAGCAAAGGGGAAAGGTGGATTCCCCCCGGCAATACCCTCGCCGGGGCGGCCTACACAGCCCCGGCAAGAGCCTTGTCGGGGCGACTTGCCCAACACCAGCAAGGCCGCCACCATTGAGCCTGAGAGTCCTGAAACCATCGACAAACATCAAGACCAAGGCTCAGGGGCGCCTGCCTGGTGGCATGCAGATATTTGTGAAGACCAAATACCTGCAAATCTAGATGGGAACCAGAAGACGAAGGCCCCCGGCAAGATCCTTGCTGGGGACAGATGAAGACCCCCGGCAAGATCCTTACTGGGACGGCCACGAGACCCCCAGCAAGATCCTTGAGAGCGACGCCCACAAGACCATGGCAAGACCCTTGCCGACCCCGGCAAGACCCTTGCCGGGGGCATCTGTGGGGCCACAACTAGGCCCGCACCTACCAAGGTTTCACTGTCCCACGGCCAGTCCGACGCGGCAACCAGCCTGCCAAACTAGGCATGCACCTATGTGGCAGCAAGAAACCTCTAGGCCAACCAGTCAAGCACCTGCGTGGTGGCATGCAGACCTTCGTGAAGACCTTGCCACCGCATCAGCGCAGCAGCCAGCCAGCCAGCGTGGCGCTGCATGCCTCCTAAGCTTGGGCGCGTGTCAAAGCAAGGCGAGGCGGCGATGGACGGGACGAGCTTCATTGTTGTCCTGGATAAACCAAGAGGACACGTAGGTGGCGCCTTAAATGCGTTTGTCCCGTGATGTCAGGGATAGACTTGTACACTTTAGATGCTTTCCACCTCCTATGTGCCGATGTGGTGACCCCTTTGACATATAAAAGGAGGCCCGAGGCGTACTGATGAAGGATTCGGACTTTTTGAACTGGGCATGCACCGCAGCTAGTTCAAGAGGTCAAGAACACCAAATATACACCAAAGCAGGACTAGGGTATTACGCATCATTTGCGGCTTGAACCTGGGTAAAAATCCCCTCGCGCTGATCTACTAGACCTGCTCTTTGCACAACTCCACTTCCCGCCAACCGTAGTAGGGATTCCTTGTGATCCCATATGTAACACCCTGAGAATCATGCTACAGTAATCCCCTTCTAATGATGCTTTGTCATCATTGTTATTGTTGCTAATCTTCACTTGATCCAAATCACCGATTCAAATTCAAATCCAATCTAAAGTCAAAAACTCTTATTTGTCAGACAGGAGATCTAAAATGTTCATCTTGTGGCAAATAGTCATTTGTTAATATTGGTGGTGAACCAACATTTTTGCAAAGGTGCTTAAATAGCCTAAAGCAATTAAAGTAGTGGCTAAAACAATAGTTTAAATGGATTTTTTACTTTATAAAAAATTCAAACTATTTCAAAAGCCTCACAACCTTTTTGTGGCAGTGCTAACTATTGCAATGTGATTGTGTGGCCAAGTCCCACATTTTACAAAATCCTTTTGTCAGCCCAAATATTACCATGCTTTTTCTGTCAAAAGAAAAGAGCAAAAGTAAAAGAAAAAGAAGCCCCCCCTCTCTGCATGGGCCTTAGCCGCTAGGCAGGCCCAGTCGGCCAGCCGGCCAGCCCACCTACCTCACCCGACCGGCCCAACCCCTCCCCGGGTCGTCTCCCTCCTTCCCTGTTCGACCGACCGGGGAAGGGCTCCAGCTCGTCGCCGCCCGACCGCCTCGCTACCCCCGTCGGAGGGGATAAGGCAATGCCCACCCCGCGGCGCCTCGCTCCCCTCGCCTCCCACTCTCCCACTTGCCCCCTCTCTCGCTCTCTCCCCCTCCCTGGTCCTCTGCGCTCTCTCCCCTCCAGATCCGCCTCAGCCGCGCCTCTCCGTCGCCGCTCACCGCACTCCACCGCGGCCACCGGCCGGCCTTCACCTCGCCGATGTGCCCCCAGGCGCTGCCTCGACCTCCACATCCGCCCCGCCGAGCCGCACGGACCAGGACGGCCCCGCCACACCGCCACGACCTCGCCTTCGCCCTCGGCTCCGATGAACGTCGCCGCCCCGAATCCATGCCACTGCTGCTCCTAGTCACCCAACGGGCCACCGTGTGCCCCCAAGGTGAGCTCCGGCCCCCTTTTCCCTCTCCTCGTGCGTCTCCGCCTCCACCGTAGCTAGCTCGCCCGCATGCCGAGCTCCGTCGTCCGCCATTGCCGTCGTAGGGCTCGCCACCGAGCTCCTCCGCTCGAGCTAGTAGCTGCGACGAGCTCCTGGGGCGCCGTAGACCTCGCCCAGCTCCTTCGTTCGCCAAAACACGCACTGCAACACCTATGCCGACGAGGTCCCGAACCCCACCGCCGCCTCCACTCATCGCCGAGGCTGTTCCGGTCACCCCCGCGTCCAACCGACCACACCACGCGGCGCGGCTTCACCTCCTTGTTCGAACGCGCCAAGTCCCAGGCCAAATGACCCCCTGTGCGCGATTCCCGGCGAAGTCCGGCGAGCCCCGCCGCTGTTTTGGTCGCCGACGGCGAAACCCCGACGCCGTCGACGTGGCACACCTGGGGCCCGCCTCTGGGTCACTGCCCGTGGGCCCCCTGGCCCTAGTTGACCACGTTGACCGTGGTCAACTATGCTGACTGGGCACATAGTGTCTCTGACACGCGGGCCCCATCGCATATTTTGTTAAATAAATGTTTTTCTAAATAAAAATGATTAATTAAAACGTTAGTTAAATTAGTTAGTTAGTTAGTACTAACTAGTCACTGACTGCTGGGGCCCACGCCCCCTAACTAACCCTGTTAGTTTAGTGAAGCCTCTGTTAGACAGAGAGGCTTACAGGTGGGTCTCACCTGTCAGTTTGACTGGTCAGCAGAGCTGACGCAGTGTTGACGTCACTGCTGATGCAATAAACCCTTTCTGCTTTTAAAATAATTCAGAAATTGCTTTAAACTTTGAAAATCCGTAACTTTTAAAACATAGCTCGGATCATAAAAATTTATATATGAAAAACGCCCAGAAAAATGAGACGAATCCGAATACACGCTCCATTCATCTGTCACATGCCCCTAGCATGCTGAACATGGACATCCCCCTCCGGTCATCAGTCTGACACAGGTCCGGAACCGGGAAAACATTCCCCGTTGAATTCCCCCTTCTCCTATATCGTGTAGCCATACGTTAGGTCACACCCGGCCCAGCATATTGCCATGTTATGCTTTGTGATGCTATGTTTGCTTTATATTTACTGTTTCTTCCCCCTCTTCTCTCCGATAGACCCCGAGACCAATGCTGCCCCTGTGATCGACTACGTCGACGATGACCCCTCCTTGCCAGAGCAACCAGGCAAGCCCCCCCCCCTTTGATCATCCCGATATCGCCCATTCCTTTCTCTCATGCTTGCATTAGATTTTGCTACTGTTATTGTTTGCTCCTATTCTGATGCATAGCCTGCTTTTGTATCTTATCTGCTTATCGTAAACTGCTTAGTATAGGTTGGTTAGTGATCCATCAGAGACCCCCACTTGTCCTTGTTGCCCCTGCTTCATCATCGACGACTCGATCTACGTGATCGAAGACCAGGCCCCGACACCGCACATCACTTCCCCTTAGTGGCTCGACACTACTGGGTTACTATCGAGTACCGAGGGTGAACCTCTTCAGCACTTCTGATGTTAACCCTGTAGTGTAGTCATTCGGTCGTGGTCATCGAGGGTGATTTCCTCCTTAACCACTTTCGATATAACTCTGTCGTGCAACCCCTCAAGTGTGAACCTCGGGGGTGATTCCTCTTACGTTCACCTTGATGATTACATATAGTGGAATTCATCGGGGGTGATTCCTCGGGTTTTCCCCTTGATGTTTGGACACACGGATACTTGGACTTTACCACTGTTACTTGGAAAGACGAGTCGACCCTGAGGGGTACCCGCGCGAGCTTAATTGCGAGCGATGTGGAGACGGGTTGACCTGGAAGGTGCCCGCGAGATAATTACGAGGTGTGGTCGGGCATTCCTAGCCCTTGCCACAAGTCCTCGAGATGGGGCAACGGGGTCACATCTTTCGTGAGTCTCTGCTTGTTACCACGCGTTCCTAATCCACTACGATTTGGATATTTGATCCGAGGGGCCTCTAGCCTGATAGCACTAACCATCACGTGGGCATAGTATGGGCGTTCTGCATCGTATACATCAGCCGAAGCTTAAAAGACGTCAGCGACTGAGTGGCGCGCGCCTGGTTGGACTTCGTAAGCGCCTGCCTTCTTGAAGGAGGTAGCTAGGTCTGCTCACCGGCCGCGTTCGCAACATGCAGGAGTTCCCGGGGAGATGACCCATGACCCCTGGGGGCATAGGTTTAGTCCGGCATGCTGGCCTCTCTATTAAGCCTAGGTCGGGTTGCGACGTATTGTTTGGCCGAGGCCGGGCATGACCCAGGAAAGTGTGTCCGGCCGGAGTTAATCGAGCGTGGTGGGTAAGTTGGTGCACCCCTGCAGGGAAGAAAACATCTATCGATAGCCTGTCCTACGGTAACGGACACTTGGAGTTGTATCCCGATCGATACAAATAGAACTGGATACTTGTGATGAGAACTGGATGGTGATGAGGATTTGATTGTGATGATAATCGGATAGTATGGCTCTGGGATGCCTTTCTCGCAGGGAGTCGAGAAAGGATCTCCGGCCGAGGTTGATAGCACTTCTACTACTTTACTTTATGCTACTCCACTCCCTCCGGTTGCTGCAAGATGGTGGTTTCCAGAAGATGCTAATCTTCGATAGGACTAGACCTTCTCTCTATTCTGGCATTTCTGCAGCCCAGTCGACATATACAGCCTTCCTTTGATAATGTTGCATATGTAGTGTAGATCCTTGCTTGCGAGTACTTTGGATGAGTACTCACGGTTGCTTTGTTCCCCCTTTTCCCCCTTTCTTCATCTTTCCGGTTGATGCAACCAGACGTAGGAGCCTAGGAGCTAGATGCCACCATTGATGCCTACTACTACGTGAAGACCGCCGACGACCAGGAGTAGTTAGGAGGCTCCCAGGCAGGAGGCCTTGCCTTTTTGATCATAGATGCTTTTGTGCTAGCCTTCTTAAGGCAAACTTGTCTAACTCATGTCTGTAGTCAGATATTGTTGCTTTCGCTGACCCTTGTGTATTCGAGCTTATGTATTCGAGCCCTCGAGGCCCATGGCTTGTAATAGAAGCTTGTATTATTTTAATTTGTGTCTAGAGTTGTGTTGCGATATCTTCCCGTGAGTCCTTGATCTTGATCGTACACATTTGCGTGTATGATTACTGTATGATTGAATCGAGGGCGTCACAAGTTGGTATCAGAGCCAACTGCCTGTAGGTAGCCCCCTTTCCTACTCCTTGGCCGAAGTTGAGTCTAGTCATCCAAAACTATTTTACTAACTTGGCTGTGTGGCTTACCGGCCCACGTCGCCATTGGGTGGTATTAGGATCTTTTATTCCTCGTCTATACACTCTGATCTCTCTTCTATTCTGGTTAAACATTTTACTAACTCTGACATTAGGTTCTCATACCCACTTTCTCCCAGAGAGCCCCGACATTATCGATGATCGCTTGCTTCACCAGAAGATTCTGCGGATACTCCTCGATGTTTCTCTAGACCCTGTGCCAACTGCCTTGCAGTTCCTGACCATCGATAAACCCCCTTGAATAACATCCTTGCCGCTTGTACCTTCATCCCTAGTTGCTCTTGTTATTACAAGATACCACTAGTACTCTCCGTTGTTCCGAGAATCCTTTGTGCCTTGTGCTTTGCAGCTTCCTTTCGAATTGCGGATAATTCACTTAACTGGGGTTCGTTCATCCCCAGTTGTTCATTTGCTTTCTAAATACCTGAAAAGGCTTTTTGATCTTTCAAAATCGTCTGCAGCCTATTGTTGTTGATTCTGCTTGCCTGCTTGCATTAGGATTAATTCCATATGTCTAGCAATATTCTTTAAAATTCTTTGTGATTGTCATTCTGTTCCTATGGATTCAGCGTGTGTGCGAATACTCGCAATCATCATTCAATCCTTGGAAATTTTCTTTCCGGCTCAGACATTCTTCCAGATATGAGCTGGTTCTTGCCCAATCTAGATTTGATCGGGTACACCTCTAAGTCTATTCAACTTACTCATCTTTTGATCAGAGCCTCTGCTTCTGATCCTTCGTCTTGAAATCATAATTCCTTTGTACCCAAGCATCGAATCATTCAAACGTTTCTATAAGCCGACACCTTTGCATCCCCTTGTTCATCTGATTGATTACTGATACTCACATCAACTCTGTCGTGAACCGCCAGATCCATTGCTGGGTTGTTATCCGACAGTGACCTTCACATCCAAAGTCTTGTGAGTTTTTTTCCCTGATACATAATACCTTCGGTAAATTGAATCATCTGCTTTGACTTCGATACTCTGATTTTGAGCTTGTATATTTTGCTTGGTTTATGGTGGTATAGGTTCGTAAAAATTGTCCCGATGGGTTGAACTTAGGCCTTCCATAATCCGTGTGAACCCGAGAGTTCTCACGAGTCTTACTCTTCTGGTACTTCGCCAGATAAATCCTCTACACGACAATTTCTTCGAAAACGAGTAGTGAATGAAAGGTTATGCATTGGAGAAGTGGGAGTCGACCTTGAACTTTGTGTTCATGCCCATGGACCTAATGTGGAACTTATCATGGAAGCTTCTTGTGATAATAATAATCCCCTTGTTATAAGTTCATCTGGTAACTATGTTTGGTCCTTTGCAACCGTGGTTCTGACCATGATTGTTCCCCTTTGATTCCATTTCTCGGACAAGTTAAAGCACTTGTCTTCTACAGATCAATGCATCTTTTCAACCTCTACCTTGACCTTCCTTCGATTATTACCCTCCGGTATCTCGAGAATAACAAAGAACTGTGTTGTTTCTATGAGTCTTCATCTGTTATTGCTCCTCAGCGATTTCAGATTGCCTCGGGTTCCGAGTTATTAGTCACTCAAAAACACCGATAAGTGAATCGATTCCGCACTCCAATTCAATAACTCTAAGCTATTTCCGTTGCTTACGAGTTTAGTAATCCTTCAAGTCATTCCTAGCATGATCGACTATAACATTATCGTGCTAAATTTTAACTGTGCTACCTGGTCCTTCTTCCCGGAGCACAATTTTCAATGATGAGCTAAGCCTGCGTCGATCTTCCTCGTCATATCATTTTGCCTTGAATAGCAAGCTTCATTTAGAGTTTGTGTCGTAACTGTGGTTCCAATAACCTTTCGCTTCATCATTCCTTTGACTTGATTTCATCGCCGATCGATTACATCTTCATGAAATCTCTCGACAAATGTGTCATGATCATCATCCACATTCTGAGCTCTTCCAAGATATTAATCGAATTTATGATGAGAAACACCATCCTTGCCCCTGGATGATTTGTGTTATCATCGACAACATTCTTGCCTCCCCCAACACGAATTTGTTCATATAAATTTTGGAAATACATCCTTTTTGACATGTCGACGGATTTTTACTGAAGCCATCGGCCACCTCCTCATCTTCCCTGATAAAATTGCATGAGGTGTTCAAGTAATTCCCGACGGATCCTTTGTGTTCCCAAGGTCCGGCCTTTACCTGATGACCATGTCAATGCTATCCAAAAGTATGACTATGTTACTCCGAACGTCATTAAGAACATTGGAGGCGGAATGCTAAATGTTTCTTGATCAATTATCCAAACACCGCTGTATGGGTAAACATCATGATTCTCCTTGCCCCATTAACTAAATGGATAAGTACTTGATATCCTGTCATGTATATCATGCTCTGCCTTTCCTTGGGAAAGTTATACTCTAACACTTGGGTATAAACATCTTTCCTTTCCATTGGTCTGATTATCATAATAATCACATTTTCCTTCCATTGTTTTGTTTCACCTTTCTTGTCATCTAACTTGTCTGAGCAGAGATAAATCCCTGCTTAAGTAAGAACCTCGGTGTACAACTATGTCAGTAAGACCTTGTTACTATTGTTGATGACATTCCGGTAACCACCGATGGACGAGAACTTTGCCTAGTGGTCCGCCTCGTATTACGACCAGGAAAATGGTTCTCTTTGTCCCTCGCCCTTGGTACCGACGATGTTGCCAACATAACTGATAGGCTATGCTCTGACAAGCCTTGCTATCATGACTATGCAAGATGCCACCACTCTTTCTACTTTTAACCCACATGGTGGGCCCATAACCCGCAGTTCCATAGGATCGAAACCTGACTCCTGTAAATCCATGTTTTCCGAAATTATTCCTCGCGCTTGACTTCATATGTAAATCACGAGCGACCTACCTAGTGATCTGTTCTGGTATCAGACGCAATACTTTTTCCCATTGCTCTGAACCCATTTCACCCTCTGTTTCAGGCAACGAATGATTGCCTACCAAGTTAAAGTTTCTTATTGCACCTTCTTACCTAGCTCTCGATGACTTTCTTCGATTTCAACTCGAGAGATGCCTCTATGCCACATTCACCAAGATAGCCCCCAGGTACCTATCTTGTGTTGAGCTCCGTCCTTCCCGAGCCTTTCTCCCTTACTCCACCTCTTAAATCTCGGGACGAAATTTCTTGTAGTGGAGGAGATTTGTAACACCCTGAGAATCATGCTACAGTAATCCCCTTCTAATGATGCCTTTTCATCATTGTTACTATTGCTAATCTTCACTTGATCCAAATCACCGATTCAAATTCAAATCCAATCTAAAGTCAAAAACTCTTATTTGTCATATAGGAGATCTAAAATGTTCATCTTGTGGCAAATAGTCATTTGTTAATATTGGTGGTGAACCAACATTTTTGCAAGGTGCTTAAATGGCCTAAAGCAATTAAAGTAGTGGCTAAAACAATAGTTTAAATGGATTTTTTTACTTTATAAAAATTTCAAACTATTTCAAAAGCCTCACAACCTTTTTGTGGCAGTGCTAACTATTGCAATGTGATTATGTGGCCAAGTCCCACATTTCACAAAATCCTTTTGTCAGCCCAAATATTACCATGCTTTTTCTGTAAAAAGAAAAGAGCAAAAGTAAAAGAGAAAGAAACCCCCCCCCCCCTCTCTGCCTGGGCCTTAGCCGCTAGGCAGGCCCAGTCGGCCAGCCGGCCGGCCCACCTACCTCACCCGACCGGCCCAACCCCTCCCCGGGTCGTCTCCCTCCTTCCCTGTTCGACCGACCGGGGAAGGGCTCCAGCTCGTCACCGCCCGACCGCCTCGCTACCCCCATCGGAGGGGATAAGGCAATGCCCACCCCGCGGCGCCTCGCTCCACTCGCCTCCCACTCGCCCACTTGCCCCCTCTCTCGCTCTCTCCCCCTCCCTAGTCCTCTGCGCTCTCTCCCCTCCAGATCCGCCTCAGCCGCGCCTCTCCGTCGCCGCTCACCGCACTCCACCGTGGCCAGCGGCCGACCTTCGCCTCGCCGACGTGCCCCCAGGCGCTGCCTCGACCTCCACATCCGCCCCACCGAGCCGCACGGACCGGGACGGCCCCGCCACACCGCCACGACCTCGCCTTCGCCCTCGGCTCCGACGAACGTCGCCGCCCCGAATCCACGCCACTGCTGCTCCTAGTCACCCAACGGGCCACCGTGTGCCCCCAAGGTGAGCTCCGGCCCCCTTTTCCCTCTCCTCGTGCATCTCCGCCTCCACCGTAGCTAGCTCGCCCGCAAGCCGAGCTCCGTCGTCCGCCATTGCCGTCGTAGGGCTCGCCACCGAGCTCCTCCGCTCGAGCTAGTAGCTCCGACGAGCTCCTGGGGCGCCGTAGACTTCGCCCAGCTCCTTCGTTCGCCAAAACACGCACTGCAACACCTATGCCGACGAGGTCCCGAACCCCACCGCCGCCTCCACTTGTCGCCGAGGCAGTTCCGGTCACCCCCGCGTCCAACCGACCACACCATGCGGCGCGGCTTCATCTCCTTCTTCGAACGCGCCAAGTCCCGGGCCAAATGAACCCCTGTGCGCGATTCCCGGCGAAGTCCGGCGAGCCCCACCGCTGTTTTGGTCACCGACGGCGAAACCCCGACGCCGCCGACATGGCACACCTGGGGCCCGCCTCTGGGTCACTGCCCGTGGGCCCCCTGGCCCCAGTTGACCACGTTGACCGTGGTCAAATGTGCTGACTGGGCACACAGTGTCTCTGACACGCGGGCCCCATCGCATATTTTGTTAAATAAACGTTTTTCTAAATAAAAATGATTAATTAAAACGTTAGTTAAATTAGTTAGTTAGTTAGTACTAACTAGTCACTGACTGCTGGGGCCCACGCCCCCTAACTAACCCTGTTAGTTTAGTGAAGCCTCTGTTAGACAGAGAGGCTGACAGGTGGGTCTCACCTGTCAGTTTGACTGGTCTGCAAAGCTGACGCAGTGGTGACGTCACTGCTGACGCAATAAACCTTTTCTACTTTTAAAATAATTCAGAAATTGGTTTAAACTTTGAAAATCCGTAACTTTTAAACCGTAGCTCGGATCATAAAAATTTATATATGAAAAACGCCCAGAAAATTTTTGCCATGTTATGCTTTGTGATGCTATGTTTGCTTTATATTTACTGTTTCTTCCCCCTCTTCTCTCCGATAGACCCCGAGACCAATGCTGCCCCTGTGATTGACTACGTCGACGACGACCCCTCCTTGCCAGAGCAACCAGGCAAGCCCCCCCCCCCTTTGATCATCCCGATATCACCCATTCCTTTCTCTCATGCTTGCATTAGATTTTGCTACTGTTATTGTTTGCTCCCATTCTGATGCATAGACTGCTTTTGTATCTTATATGCTTATCCTAAACTGCTTAGTATAGGTTGGTTAGTGATCCATCAGAGACCCCCACTTGTCCTTGTTGCCCCTGCTTCATCATCGACGACTCGATCTACGTGATCGAAGACCAGGCCCCGACACCGCACATCACTTCCCCTTAGTTGCTCGACACTACTAGGTTACTATCGAGTACCGAGGGTGAACCTCTTCAGCACTTCTGATGTTAACCTTGTAGTGTAGTCATTCGGTCGTGGTCATCGAGGGTGATTTCCTCCTTAACCACTTTCGATACGACTCTGTCGTGCAACCCCTCAAGTGTGAACCTCGGGGGTGATTCCTCTTACGTTCACCTTGATGATTACATCTAGTGGAATTCATCGGGGGTGATTCCTCGGGTTTTCCCCTTGATGTTTGGACACACGGATACTTGGACTTTACCACTGTTACTTGGAAAGACGAGTCGACCCTGAGGGTACCCGCGCGAGCTTAATTGCGAGTGATGCGGAGACGGGTTGACCTGGAAGGTGCCCGCGAGATAAGTACGAGGCGTGGCCGGGCATTCCTAGCCCTTGCCACAAGTCCTCGAGACGGGGCAACGGGGTCACATCTTTCGTGAGTCTCTGCTTGTTACCGTGCGTTCCTAATCCACTACAATTTGGATATTTGATCCGAGGGGCCTCTGGCCTGATAGCACTAACCATCACGTGGGCATAGTATGGGCGTTCTGCGTCGTATACATCAGTCGAAGCTTAATAGACGTCAGCGACTGAGTGGCGCGCGTTGGGTTGGACTGCGTAAGCGCCTGCCTTGTTAAAGGAGGTAGCTAGGTTTTCTCACCGGCCACATTCACAACGTGCAGGAGTTCCCGGGGAGATGGCACATGACCCCTGGGGGCATAGGTTTAGTCCGGCGTGCTAGCCTCTCTATTAAGCTTAGGTCGGGTTGCGGCGTATTGTTTGGCCGAGGCCAGGCATGACCCAGGAAAGTGTGTCTGGCCGGAGTTAATCGAGCGTGGTGGGTAAGTTGGTGCACCCCTGCAGGGAAGAAAACATATATCGATAGCCTGTCCTACGGTAACGGACACTTGGAGTTGTATCCCGATCGATACAACTAGAACTGGATACTTGTGATGAGAACTGGATGGTGATGAGGATTTGATTGTGATGATAACCGGATAGTATGGCTTTGGGATCCCTTTCTCGCAGGGAGTCGAGAAAGGATCTCCGGCCAAGGTTGATAGCACTTCTACTACTTTACTTTATGCTACTCTACTCCCTCCGGTTGCTGCAAGATGGTGGTTTCCAGAAGATGCTAATCTTCGATAGGACTAGGCCTTCTCTCTATTCTGGCATTTCTGCAGTCCAGTCCACATATACAGCCTTCCTTTGATAATGTTGCATATGTAGTGTAGATCCTTGCTTGCGAGTACTTTGGATGAGTACTCACGGTTGCTTTGCTCCCCCTTTTCCCCCCTTTCTTTTTCTTTCCGATTGATGCAACCAGATGTTGGAGCCCAGGAGCCAGATGCCACCATTGATGCCTACTACTACGTGAAGACCCCCAACGGCCAGGAGTAGTTAGGAGGCTCCCAGGCAGGAGGCCTTGCCTTTTTGATCGTAGATGCTTTTGTGCTAGCCTTCTTAAGGCAAACTTGTCTAACTCATGTTTGTAGTCAGATATTGTTGCTTCCGCTGACCCTTGTGTATTCGAGCTTATGTATTCGAGCCCTCGATGCCCATGGCTTGTAATATAAGCTTGTATTATTTTAATTTGTGTCTAGAGTTGTGTTGTGATATCTTCCCGTGAGTCCTTGATCTTGATCGTACACATTTGCGTGTATGATTAGTGTATGATTGAATCGAGGGCGTCACACCGTAGGTGTCGTTTTCCACGACACCAGCCCATCCTGGACCTTCTTCACATGTGGTGCAGCAGCCTTGGATCTCTTGTTGTTGGAACTCTCCAGCAAGTCATCGACAAGTGCAGCGCACTCCAAAGAGGTACGCTTCCCGGATTGCTTGCTAGTGTCCCTGCTATCCTTCTTCTTTCCTTTGTTTTCCTTGGCGAGAACTGCCGCTGCCATGGCCTCTGCCGCGACTGCGTCCCGGTACATCTTATCCATGCAAATGATTGCGTCTTTCTCGTCTGACGGGATGGAAATGACTCCTACCGGCCCTGGTATCTTCAAGGTGTTGCAGGCATAGTGGGATGCTGCCATGAATTTTGCCAGAGCTGGGCCTCCAGGAATCCCATTGTACAAAAGGGGGAGGTCGGCCACATCAAACACAACCTTCTCAGTCCGATAGTTTAGTTCTCCCCCAAATGTCACTGGCAACGTGAACTTTCCCTTAGGATGACTCCTGCCGGGATTAACTCCTTGAAACGTGCCTGTGACCTTTAGCTCCTCCTCTGCTATGTGAAGTTTGCTAGTAACTATTGGGGAAATCAGATTCAACCCGGCCCCACCATCAACCTACATCTTTGTGACTTTGAGGTTGCGAATTGTTGGAGCGACCACTACTCAGGATGCTGCTAACGCGACACTACGATCAGAGACCCTTTGACGAAATTGTGTGTGATGCATTAATCGCAAACAGTGATGTAAAAAAACAGTCAAAAAAGGTGCAAAACTTTTGTGATGGATGATACATCAAACACGGTTCAGATTTTAGATGCGTGTGCGATGAGGGGCATACGGTTGATCTGTATGAACTATTTGCGATGAAACAGAACAACAGAAACGGGCAGCCAGATCAAGGTGTGTGCAATATAAGGCATACAGTTCACTCCGATGAACCATTTGTGATGATTGAGGTGAACACAAACGATTCGGTGTAACAAGATGTGTGTGATACCCGACAAACAGGTCGGTAATCAGAATTGTGTGCGATCATTATAGACAGCCCATATGGTCTTTTTTTGTGAATTGTGTGCTTGTCAGGGCACACAGTTCAACAAACCAACCTGTGGGCGATAATATAGAAGATCTCCATCGAATACATATTACTAACCATCTGCGATGAGATTGACAGGATAAACAGAGATATATATAGTCTGCTTAATTTAGTCCTTCTTCTTGTTGTTGTTGTTGGATGGCCCCACGACATCGTCTTGGCGAGGATGCTTCTTGCCACTGACGGTTGGCTTTTCATCGCCTCCACCGTCACCATCATCGTTGTTGTCGTCGTCCTTCTCCTCCTCTTTCAACCATTCCTCCTCATCATGATCGTCGTCCTCTTCTTCGTCCTCCAACAGCTCCTCGTCCGTCTGGTTGTCGTCCGACGACTCAGGAGGCGGCGTCCCTTCCATGAACCGGATATAATCGAGGTCTGGGCTCGACGCCGGACTCATGGAAGACGAGCGGGATGATTCTGATGTTGACCTATCATCGGGCACCAGACTGCTGGCCGAACTGTCGTCCTCGTTGTCGCTCGACATGGCTGCAGAGTGTGTGCCACTGTGTACCGCGGCCTGCCGGGGACGATAAATATGGTGGACACTTAAGCGCGGTATGCATAGAAGAGGAACTGCCAATTGAAGTGGGGATTGAAGTGGGGGTTGACGTATTATCTAACCGCTGATATAATCAACCGCAATTATATGTACCCAGTCGCTCGAAATTCCCGGGGTTGCGCAGGACTCCTATTGGCTATTTGGCTAGTTTCCTTTTTCAGGACAAAAATAAGGAACGATTTTGGGATTATGCACCGGTACTGGTATGAACGGAATAGGACAGTTGACAAGCAATACACTGAGCTCTTCTTATTGATAAAGCCAGTAATAATCAAACTAGAAAGGAAAAGAAAAAAGACAAAGAAAAATATTTGCACGAATCTTCGCGTAACATCAATGGCATAGGACCTAGATGTGCATTAGTTAGAGCACATCTAGATGTGCTTTAGCAATACTGTCAAACAAAACACCTAATCATCATTGCAAACAGTGCATAGAACATGGCTAATGCGACAACCACAACTACACATGCTAGTTCCTTCTTGTCTCTCTTCTTTCATCTGTTGCATGTGATTGATTCTTTCTTGCGTCATCGTACTGATTGTACATTCCAGATCAGCCAGTTTCTTCTTCAGATTTACGTTATCTTCTATGAGCTTGGTGATAACACTCCGAGCCCTGCCATGCCATTCTTCATCCAGCCAGTTAACAAAGGCACAAGCCTCATATCCCTACCAATGTTAAATAGTATTCTGGATGAGTGGTGGCATTAACTGAAGTAAAATAATGAACTTAATTAGCACTAACCTCTAAGGGGCAACTGAGAAACCGCTTGCCAATGTCAAATCCCTCCGTGCATACACGTCGAGTGGGGGTGTGCCCGTGCACACAACTCAGCTTTCGGTACTTCTCAGTGGCGCAAAACTCGGAGTCAAACTCGTGTTACGGGAGTCTGGAATCATGCTCCGGATCCGGCAGCAGATCGCTTTCCTGGGGGGGGGGGTCATTCAGGACGGATTCAGCAAGGAGCTATACTTTGGACATGCTAAAATAGATCGAGATAGATTGGAACCTGACAGGACGATTCAGATCCGTAGTACACCTGCCTTCTGATGACCTTAGGCAAGTGCTCGGCGGCGACCTCCATCGTGACAGCGATACGAGCAGGAGCAGCCGCACCGAAACCATCAACACCACTCGTCTACATTCCCCCAATGTCAGCCGCCACGCGAGGGAATTTGGAGGGTATGTAGGGTTTTGGGGGAAATGGGGAAACTGTGGATATAATCTAACGACCGGGAACTACTTATGGCACTATATGTTGTATACGACGCACTGTTTATACATGTCGTTTGTGTGTTAGGTATTACAACGTCACACACTATTTCTGCACCAAACCGTGTGACAACGTAGGTTAGACACGGCTGCCTTTACATAACCGTATGTGATGTACTACCCTGTCCATATAATTGAGTTACGGTGAGATACCATGTAAACAGCCGCTCTGCGTATAGAGATGGCAGCGGCGGCCTAGGCAGCGGCTACCGGAGAAGAGGTCAATCCTCGGTCGATGGGCGGTGGCGGCGTCATAGGAGGTCAATCCTCGGTCTACGGCGGGAGATAGGAGGAGCTCAACCATCGAGGTGGGCGGCGGCGTGATTCGAGCACATCCATCACGGTCGATGGCGGGATAGTGGAGGTCGAACTTCAGGTGGCAGCCACACTAAGCTTTGCTCCTCGACCTTGCTGTCTCGGCGTGCCGCCGCATCGCGCTTGTCTATCTTCTAGGTGGAGGTCGTCGTGCGGCTAATTAATTAAGGTATTCTTTTCATGAGTGGCTTAATTAAGGTATTCAATTCCTAAGGGTAGTGTTGTACTAGTACTCTGCGTGTAAATTGAATGGCCATTAATTTTTGTCATTGCACGTCTGGATAACAACATGGAGTGCCCTCAGTAATTATTAAAATAAAACCTTGTGATTTATGCATGCATCTTTGGGCAGCAGTTAATCCATGTATTAATGTTGTTGTTTTGTTTTTAATTGCCATTCGTGTGCTGCAGATGGGACGATATCGATGGATGAAGAATCGGAAAACCGCAGATTTTATTAGTGGCGTGACAGAGTTCATGAATTTGGCTGAAAGTACAAAGAGGAGAATTGGTGATGCGGATTACATCCTATGTCCATGTACTGATTGTGCAAATACAGAGTCACATGAAGTTGTAGATGTCCAGATGCACTTAGTCTCTAGGGGATTCATGGATGGATATACACGTTGGACCAGACACGGTGAAGAGGAGGTCAGGGATGAAGATACCCAGGGTAGCGAGATGCCAAACCCCGATCAGTGTCACATGGATGTTGAATCTAACATCAGGGCAGAGGCGTCAAGCTACCAATGGAACACTGGAAAGCCGAAACGCCCACTGGAAAACCAAGATGTCGACGCAAATGACGATGATCTTGATATGCCAGATTTTGCTGCTATGATTGCAGATTTCGAGGGCCCACAGAAGGATATGATTGGTACAACGATCTGCCAACCATTAATGCGGACTCCAAGAAAGAATTGTATCTAGGTTGCAAAAAGAAATATTCCAGGTTGAGTGCCACCCTAGTGCTTCCCAGATTTAAAGCAGCAAATGGTCTATCAAACAAGGGCTTCACAGAGATGATAGGTCTTTTCAAAGAAATTCTTCTGGAAGATAATGTGCTCCCCAGAAGCACGAATGAAGCGATAAAATTGTTTGCCCATTGGAACTTGAAGTACAGAAGATACACGCTTGTGTGAATGATTGTATATTGTACTGTTGTGAGTACAAAGATTCGCGGGCATGTCCCACATGCAAGCATCCACGATACAAGCGCAGGAGAGCAAAGGACAAGTACAAATTGGACGACGAGATCAAGACAGGAATCCCGTTCAAGGTTGTTTGGTACTTGCCTTTAATACCAAGGTTAAGGCGTTTGTTTGCAAGCCCTAGAGAGGCAAAGAGGTTGCGGTGGCATCATGATGAGCGAATTACGGATAGGTTTATGAGGCACCCGAAAGATGGGGCTCAGTGGGAATTAATCAACAAAATGTTTGAAGATTTGCCAAGGATCCTAGAAGTATAAGGCTCGGGGAGTGTTACTGACAGGATGAATCCTTTTGGCGATATGAGCACCAATCACAACACATGGCCAGTGCTTCTGTGCATATATGACCTAGCTCCTTGGTTGTGTATGAATAAAAAATACATTATGATGTCAATGATTATCCAAGGCCCGAAGCAACCTGGAAATGACATCGACATTTACTTTCAGCTACTGGTAGAAGAACTGCTGACAGTGTGGATAGATGCGCCTGCTGTAAAATGTTATGATGCTTACAGAAAGGACAATTTTGATCTACATGCGATGCTGGTGCACACCATTCAAGATATGCCGGCATTAGGCAACACATCGGGGCAGAAAACAAAGGGAGATGTAGGGTGTGTCACATGCATGGATAGGACAGCTAGCAGAAAACTTCCCAACTCGCGCAAAATAGTGTATTTGCATCATCGTAGGTTCTTGCGGAAAAATCACCCATACCGACAGATGAAAGCTGAATTTGATGGTATGGCAGAGGCAGGTGCGGCCCAAGACCCTATGACGGAGAGGTGGTCCACAACATGGCTAAAAAAATTAATGTTGTGCTTGGAAAGAACCACCCTTTGACGGTGAAACAAACACCCAAGGGTCAAGTGTTTAAGAAGAAATCGGTGTTCTGGAAATTATCTTACTGGGAGATTCTACGTGTACGTCACTGCATCGATGTCATGCACGTAGAGAATAATGTATGTGAAAGCATCCTTCATACTCTGCTCAAGATTAAAGGTAAAATAAAGGATGGTGACGGTTCATGGCTCGATATGCTTGCTGATCAATCAAAACGCAAGAGTGAAGCAGAAGATGATGACAAATTCATCAAAGCTCGCCAGAGTTACAATTTCAGTATGAAAGAAGCAACATAGTTTTCACCTATTTGTTGTGAGTTAAGACACCCTCTTCCTACTGCGCAAACATCAGAAGTCTCGTGGATGTGAGCTCAGGTAAAATGAAGTTGGGACACACGAAGTCACATGATTGCCATGTAATGTTGACACAAATCCTCCCGGTGGCCATCAGGAATCTGATGGACAAATATATAAGAAACACACTCATTGACCTCTGTGATTTCTTCAACCAACTATGGCAGAAAGTTGTAAATCCTGAAGAGTTGGATCATATGCAAGATGATATTGCAAGAATAATGTGCAACCTAGAGATATTTTTCCCACCGTCATTCTTTGATGTCATGGTCCATCTCATTGTGCCCCTTGTCGACGAGATAAAGTATTGTGGTCATGTGTTTCTTCGCAACATGTATCCCTTCGAGCGGTTCATGGGAATACTGAAGCGCTTTTGTCGAAACCGAAACCATCCAGAGGCAAGCGTCCTACAAGGTTATACCGCGGAGGAGGTGGTTGAGTTTTGCACCGAATACATGAAACAAATACATATAGGTTTGCCCCTCTCTCGCCACGAGGGAAGGCTGAAAGGTAAGCCGGTCCTTGCTTGCACGCAAATGGCTGCACCCGGAGAATTGGCAGAGAAATCCCATTTGACGATACTGCTTAACAGCCCAGTTCTCATCGCTTATGCCGAAGAACACTTGGCGGAGATACGCCAAAGCTTCTTACCAATGGTGCCTTCATCAGATATGGAGATGAAGGAGCACACTAAGAACTACGCCAAATGGCTGAAGAATCGTTTGGCACAAGGATCCATCGATGACATTGCTACGTGGTTGGCACAAAAGCCATCACCTACGGTGTTGACGTACCAAGCATATGACATAGATGGATAGACGTTCTACACTGAGGAACGTGATCAGAAGACCTCGTATCAGAACAGCTCTGTTCGAATAGAATGCATGACTGTAAATGAAGCTAATAAAAGGGTATACTTTGGAACCATCAAAGATATTTGGGAGCTTGACTATGCGAAAGTTAAGGTGGCATTATTCAGGTGCGCATGGATCCCTCTTGGTCAGGTAAGGATTGACGAGTACAGGAAGGCCTGTGTTAACAGGACAACGACGGCATATCACGCGGACCCATTCATTCTTGCCAGCGATGCGACCCAGATTTTCTTTCTGGAAGACCCCTTGCATAAGAACGGCCATTTAGCGATGCATGGGAAGAGAAGGGTACTGGGTGTCGATGATGTTGTCGATGAGGAAGAGTACGATGAATTTGATGAGTTGCCAGCCCAGGGATCACGCACCCGTGTAACAGAGCAGCGTAAAATCATCAAAAAACCCAAGTTCATTCGGCGTCAACTTAATGATCCCAGTTCCCCCATGTACATGGGAATTAAGCCATAAGACTAGTCTTTATGCCTACCCTGCAACTTAATTCGTTCAATTTAGAACTGTCGCGTGTACTGAATTTGTGAGTTATGCCCGGTTTTCTGTTGATGTAAGAACCGTTAATATGTTGTCAGCTCAGGTAATGAATATGAACTGTTTTTTGTTATTATTATTATTATATCATAGAGGTATCACACTCAATTGATCTCACTACAGTATGTGTGAACAAAAATATGTAATCTGGTTTGCGAATAGCACACAGTTCGTTGATGAAAGCCGTGTGATGACCAAACCCCGCCACCCCGCCCACGATCTGAGTCGTGCTTTCTGATTGGCCAGAACCCAAACCCCACGAATCATACGTCTGCACCGCTGGATGCTCCTAGATTGAACGACGATCCTCATCCCTTTCGACAGCACATGCAGTTCCGGTTGTAATTTTATTTTTATGCATAAAATGCAAGTTAATCTCAAAAAATGTCTAAAATATAGCTAACGATACCTGAAATGCTTCATAAAATGAAACCCGTGGTATAATGGTGATTGTGTACCATGGAAATTTTTATGAGGCCAAACGATGAAGTCACCGGCCACATGAGTTTGAACTAACATGTCTCCTTTTGGAAAACCAAGATCCTTCATGTGAGATGCTCCCGTTTGGAAGGAGCGGTCATCAAAACTTGTGCCAAACTTTACCAATTTTTTCCACGGGCTCGTGAGAGCACGCCACGGGCACACATCGATTTTGATGATGTCCGAACTCCATCTGAATTTCCTGTAATTAAAATGCCAACTAGGCCTACGTGATACGTCTCCAACGTATCTATAATTGTTTATTGCTCCATGCTATATTATCTACTGTTTTGGACAATATTGGGCTTTATTATCCACTTTTATATTATTTTTGGGACTAACCTATTAACCGAAGGGCCAGCCCAGAATTGTTGTTTTTTGCCTATTTCTGAGTTTTGCAGAAACGGAATATCGAACGGAGTCCAAAGGGAATGAAACCTTCGGGAACGTGATTTTCTCACCGAATATGATCCAGGAGACTTGGACCCTACGTCAAGAAAGAAAGGAGGGAGGCATGAGGTAGGGGGTGCGCCCACCCCCAGGGCACGCTCTCCACCCTCGTGGGCCCCCTGTTGCTCCACCGACGTACTCCTTCCTCCTATATATACCTATGTACCCCCAAATGATCAGATACGAAGACAAATACCTAATTCCACCGCCGCAACCTTCTGTAACCACGAGATCCCATCTTGGGGCCTGTTTCGGAGCTCCACCGGAGGGTGCATCCATCACGGAGGGCTTCTACATCATCACCATAGCCTCTCCGATGAAGTGTGAGTAGTTTACCTCAGACCTTTGGGTCCATAGTTAGTAGCTAGATGGCTTCTTCTCTCTTTTTGTATCTCAATACAATGTTCTCCACCGCTCTCGTGGAGATCTATTCGATGTAATCTTCTTTTTGCGGTGTGTTTGTCGAGACCGATGAATTGTGGGTTTATGATCAAGATTATCTATGAACAATATTTGAATCTTCTCTGAATTCTTTTATGTATGATTGGTTATGTTTGCAAGTCTCTTCAAATTATCAGTTTGGTTTGGCCTACTAGATTGATCTTTCTTGCAATGGGAGAAGTGCTTAGCTTTCGGTTCAATCTTGCGGTGTCCTTTCACAGTGACAGTAGGGGCAGAAAGGCACGTATTGTATTGTTTCCATCGAGGATAACAAGATGGGGTTTTTATCATATTGCATGAACTTATCCCTCTACACCATGTCATCTTGCTTAAGGCGTTACTATGTTTTCTTGAACTTAATAATCTAGATGCATGCTGGATAGCGGTCGATGAGTGGAGTAATAGTAGTAGATGCAGGCAGGAGTCGGTCTACTTGTCTCGGACGTGATGCCTATATACATGATCATACCTAGATATTGTCATAACTATGCTCAATTCCGTCAATTGCTCAACAGTAATTCGTTCAGCCATCGTAAAATACTTATGCTCTTGAGAGAAGCCACTAGTGAAATCTATGGCCCCTGGGTCTATCTTCATCATATTAATCTTCCTACACTTTATTATTGCCTTTTCTTTTTACTTTGCTTTTATTTTACTTTACATCTTTATCACAAAAATACCAAAAATATTATCTATCAGATCTCACTCTCCTAAGTGACCATGAAGGGATTGACAACCCCTTATCGCGTTGGTTGCGAGGAGTTATTTGCTTTGTGCAGGTACGAGGGACTCGCGCGTAGCCTCCTACTGGATTGATACCTTGGTTCTCAAAAACCGAGGGAAATACTTACGCTACTTTGCTGCATCATCCTTTCCTCTTCAAGGAAATCCAACGCAGTGCTCAAGAGGTAGCAAGAAGAATTTCTGGCGCCGTTGCCGGGGATTCTACGCAAAAGTCAACATACCAAGTACCCATCACAATCCCTTATCTCCCGCATTACATTATTTGCCATTTGTCTCTCGTTTTCCTCTTCCCCACTTCACCCTTGTCGTTTTATTTGCCCTCTCTTTTCCGTTTGCCTTTTTTTTGCTTGCCTTTTGTTTGCTTGTGTGTTGTTTTGCTTGTTTGTCACAATGGCTCTTCCTAGATTTGGTGATCTTCGCCTTAAAAAGCTAGAAGAGATCGAAAGCAACGTCGGCAGTTTTATGGTTTTGCAATTTGAGCACAATGATTTCTTCAGTAACGAGCTTAAGGAACAAAAATGTTTTATGAGTTATATGAATAAAGAGCTCGATGATATGTCTAAAGAATTTGATGGTATAAGATCCCAAATTGCTCGTCTTGAGAAATTGACTGCTGAAAGTTCGGATAAGCAGGCTACCTTAGTCAATAAGATGGCCGCTAAACCGGATTTCCATGAAAATAAAGATGAAGATCCAAAAGTTACTGATGTGTCCCCTATTAAATCTTTGTTTTGCAATATGAATCTTGATAATGATGGGATTGAATATGATCCACCTTTACCTAGAAGGCGTTCCAAGAATTCGGAGTTTTTAGATCTTGATGCTAAAATTGATAAAAGTGGGATTGAAGAAAGCAAAACCCTAGATGTTGCTAAACCCACAATTTTGGATTTCAAGGAATTTAATTATGAAATTTGCTCTTTAAATGATTTTATTTCCTTGTTGCAATCCGTGCTAAATTCTCCTCATGCTTATAGTCAAAATAAAGCCTTTACTAAACATAGCGTTGATGCCTTGATGCAATCTTATGAAGAAAAACTTGAGTTGGAAGTTTCTATCCCTAGAAAGCATTATGATGAGTGGGAACCTACTATTAAAATTTAAATTAAAAATCATGAGTTCTATGCTTTGTGTGATTTGGGTGCTAGTGTCTCCACTATTCCCAAAACTTTGTGTGATTTGCTAGATTTCCGTGATTTTGATGATTGCTCTCTAAACTTGCACCTTGCAGATTCCACTATTAAGAAACATATGGGAAGAATTAATGATGTTCTTATTGTTGCAAATAGGAATTATGTGCTTGTAGATTTTATCGTTCTTGATATAGATTGCAATCCTTCATGCCCTATTATTCTTGGTAGACCTTTCCTTAGAACGGTTGGTGCAATTATTGATATGAAGGAAGGAAATATTAGATTCCAAATTCCATTAAAGAAAGGCATGGAACACTTACCTAGGAATAAAATAAAATTACCATATGAATCGATCATGAGAGCCACTTATGGATTGCCTACCAAAGATGGCAATACCTAGATCTATCCTTGCTTTTATGCCTAGCTAGGGGCGTTAAACGATAGCGCTTGTTGGGAGGCAACCCAATTTTATTTTTAGTTTTTTTTTTGCTTTTGCTTCTGTTTAGGAATAAATCTTTGATCTATCCTATGGTTAGATGTATTTTTATGTTTTAATTAGTGTTTGTGCCAAGTTAAACCGATAGGATCTTCTTGGATGATAGTTATTTGATCTTGCTGTAATTTCCAGAAGCTTTCTGTTCATGAAAACAATTGTTAAAAATCACCAGTATGTGATAAAATACCGATTCCAATTGCTGCCTATCAATAAACAAATCGCCTAGGTCGTCCTATTTTTGTAGATTTTTTGGAGTTCCAGAAGTTTGCGTTAGTTACAGATTACTACAGACTGTTCTGTTTTTGACAGATTCTGTTTTTCGTGTGTTGTTTGCTTATTTTGATGAATCTATGGCTAGTAAAATAGTTTATAAACCATAGAGAAGTTGGAATACAGTAGGTTTAACACCAATATAAATAAAGAATGAGTTCATTACTGTACCTTGAAGTGTTCTTTTGTTTTCTTTCGCTAACGGAGCTCACGAGATTTCTGTTGAGTTTTGTGTTGTGAAGTTTTCAAGTTTTGGGTGAAATATTTTGATTGATTATGGAACAAGGAGTGGCAAGAGCATAAGCTTGGGGACGCCCATGGCACCCCCAAGATAATGTAAGGACACCAAAAAGTCAAAGCTTGGGGATGCCCCGGAAAGCATCCCCTCTTTCGTCTACTTCCATCGGTAACTTTACTTGGAGCTATATTTCTATTCACCACATGATATGTGTTTTGCTTGGAGTGTCTTGTATGATTTGAGTCTTTATTTGTTAGTTTGCCACAATCATCCTTGCTGTACACACCTTTTGAGAGAGCCATACATGATTTAGAATTTGATAGAATACTCTATGTGCTTCACTTATATCTTTTGAGCTATATAGTTTTGCTCTAGTGCTTCACTTATATCTTTAAGAGCACGGTGGTGGATTTGTTTTATAGAAACTATTGATCTCTCATGCTTCACTTAGATTATTTTGAGATTCTTAAATAGCATGGTAATTTTTTTAAAAATCTTAATATGCTTGGTATTCAAGATTTGTAAAACTTTCTTTTGAGTGCGTTGAATACTAAGAAAAGTTTGATGCTTGATAATTGTTTTGAGATATGAAGATGGTGATATTAGAGTCATGCTAGTTGAGTAGTTGTGAATTTGAGAAATACTTGTGTTAAAGTTTGTGATTCCCGTAGCACGCACGTATGGTGACCCGTTATGTGATGAAGTCGGAGCATGATTTATTTATTGATTGTCTTCCTTATGAGTGGCGGTCGGGGACGAGCGATGGTCTTTTCCTACCAATCTACCCCCCTAGGAGCATGCGCGTAATACTTTGCTTTGATAACTTGTAGATTTTTGCAATAAGTATATGAGTTCTTCATGACTAATGTTGAGTCCATGGATTATACGCACTTTTCTTCCTTCTAACATTGCTAGCCTCTCTAATACCGCGCACTTTTCGACGGTATCATACACCCACCATATACCTTCCTCAAAACAGCCACCATACCTACCTATCATGGCATTTCCATAGCCATTCCGAGATATATTGCCATGCAACTTTCCACCGTTCCGTTTATTATGACACGCTCCATCATTGTCATATTGCTAGCATGATCATGTAGTTGACATCGTATTTGTGGCAAAGCCACCGTTCATAATTGTTTCATACATGTCACTCTTGATTCATTGCATATCCCGGTATACCGCCGGAGGCATTCATATAGAGTCATATTTTGTTCTAAGTATCAAGTTGTAATTGTTGAGTTGTAAGAAAATAAAAGTGTGATGATCATCATTTTTAGAGCATTGTCCCAAGTGAGGAAAAGGATGATGGAGACTATGATTCCCCCACAAGTCGGGATGAGACTCCGGACGAAAACAAAAGGAGGCCATAAAAAAAGAGAAAAGGCCCAAATAAAAAAATGAGAGAAAACGAGAGAAGGGACAATGTTACTGTCCTTTTACCACACTTGTGCTTCAAAGTAGCACCACGATCTTCATGATAGAGAGTCTCTCATTTTGTCACTTTCATATACTAGTGGGAATTTCTCATTATAGAACTTGGCTTGTATATTCCAATGATGGGCTTCCTCAAAATGCCCTAGGTCTTCGTGAGCAAGCGAGTTGGATGCACACCCACTTAGTTTCTTTTGTTGAGCTTTCATATACTTATAGTTCTAGTGCATCCATTGCATGGCAATCACTACTCACTCACATTGATATCTATTGATGGGCATCTCCATAGCCCGTTGATACACCTAGTTGATGTGAGACTATCTTCTCCCTTTTTGTCTTCTCCACAACCACCATTCTATTCCACATATAGTGCTATATCCATGGCTCGCGCTCATGTATTGCGTGAAGATTGAAAAAGTTTTGAGAATATCAAAAGTATGAAACAATTGCTTGGCTTGTCATCGGGGTTGTGCATGATTTAAATACTTTGTGTGGTGAAGATAGAGCATAGCCAGACTATATGATTTTGTAGGGATAACTTTCTTTGGCCATGTTATTTTGAGAAGACATGATTGCTTTGTTAGTATGCTTGAAATATTATTATTTTTATGTCAATATGAACTTTTATCTTGAATCTTTCGGATCTGAATATTCATACCACAATTAAGAAGAGTTACATTGAAATTATGCCAAGTAGCACTCCGCATTAAAAATTCTGTTTTTATCATTTACCTACTCAAGGACGAGCAGGAATTAAGCTTGGGGATGCCTCATACGTCTCCAACGTATCTATAATTTTTTATTGCTCCATGCTATATTATCTACTGTTTTGGACAATATTGGGCTTTATTATCCACTTTTATATTATTTTTGGGACTAACCTATTAACCGGAGGCCCAACCCAGAATTGTTATTTTTTGCCTATTTCAGAGTTTTGCAGAAATGGAATATTGAACGGAGTCCAAACGGAATGAAACCTTCGGGAACGTGATTTTCTCACCGAATATGATCAGGGAGACTTGGACCCTACGTCAAGAAAGAAAGGAGGGAGGCATGAGGTGGGGGTGCGCCCACCCCCCAGGGCGCGCCCTCCACCCTCGTGGGCCCCCTGTTGCTCCACCGACGTACTCCTTCCTCCTATATATACCTACGTACCCCCAAACGATCCGATACGGAGCCAAAAACCTAATTCCACCGCCGCAACCTTCTGTAACCACGAGATGCCATCTTGGGGCCTGTTCCGGTGCTCCGCCGGAGGGGGCATCCATCACGGAGGGCTTCTACATCATCACCATAGCCTCTCCGATGAAGTGTGAGTAGTTTACCTCAGACCTTCGAGTTCAAAGTTAATAGCTAGATGGCTTCTTCTCTATTTTTGGATCTCAATACAATGTTCTCCCAATCTCTCGTGGAGATCTATTCGATGTAATCTTCTTTTTGCGGTGTGTTTGTTGAGACCGATAAATTGTGGGTTTATGATCAAGATTATCTATGAACAATATTTGAATCTTCTCTGAATTATTTTATGTATGATTGGTTATCTTTGCAAGTCTCTTTGAATTATCAGTTTGGTTTGGCCTACTAGATTGATCTTTCTTGCAATGGGAGAAGTGCTTAGCTTTGGGTTCAATCTTGCGGTGTCCTTTCCCAGTGACAGTAGGGGCAGCAAGGCACGTATTGTATTGTTGCCATCGAGGATAACAAGATGGGGTTTTTATCATATTGCATGAATTTATCCCTCTACATCATGTCATCTTGCTTAAGGCGTTACTCTGTTTTCTTGAACTTAATACTCTAGATGCATGCTGGATAGCGGTCGATGAGTGGAGTAATAGTAGTAGATGCAGGCAGGAGCCGGTCTACTTGTTTCTGACGTGATGCCTATATACATGATCATACCTAGATATTCTCATAACTATGCTCAATTCTGTCAATTGCTCAACAGTAGTTCATTCACCCACCGTAAAATACTTATGCTCTTGAGAGAAGCCACTAGTGAAATCTATGGCCCCCGAGTCTATCTTCATCATATTAATCTTCCTACACTTTATTATTGCCTTTGCTTTTTTACTTTGCTTTTATTTTACTTTGCATATTTATCACAAAAATACCAAAAAAAAAATATCTATCATATCTATCAGATCATACTCTCGTAAGTGACCGTGAAGGGATTGACAGCCCCTTATCGCGTTGGTTACAAGGAGTTATTTGCTTTGTGCAGGTACAAGGGACTCGCGCGTAGCCTCCTACTGGATTGATACCTTGGTTCTCAAAAACTGAGGGAAATACTTACGCTACTTTGCTGCATCATCCTTTCCTCTTCAAGGAAATCCAACGCAGTACTCAAGAGGTAGCAAGAAGAATTTCTAGCGCCGTTGTCGGGGAGTCTACGCAAAAGTCAACATACCAAGTACCCATCACAATCCCTTATCTCCCGCATTACATTATTTGCCATTTGTCTCTCGTTTTCCTCTCCCCAACTTCACCCTTGTCGTTTTATTTGCCCTCTCTTTTCCGTTTGCCTTTTTTCGCTTGCCTTTTGTTTGCTTGTGTGTTGTTTTGCTTGTTTGTCACAATGGCTCTTCCTAGATTTGGTGATCTTCACCTTAAAAAGCTAGAAGAGATCGAAAGCAACGTCAGGAGTTTTATGGTTTTGCAATTTGAGCACAATAATTTCTTCAGAAACGAGCTTAAGGAACAAAAATGTTTTATGAGTTATATGAATAAAGAGCTCGATGATATGTCTAAAGAATTTGATGGTATAAGATCCCAAATTGCTCGTCTTGAGAAATTGACTGCTGAAAGTTCGGATAAGCAGGCTACCTTAGTCAATAAGATGGCCGCTAAACCGGATTTCCATGAAAATAAAGATGAAGATCCAAAAGTTATTGATGTGTCCCCTATTAAATCTTTGTTTTGCAATATGAATCTTGATAATGATGGGATTGAATATGATCCACCTTTACCTAGAAGGCGTTCCAAGAATTCGGAGTTTTTAGATCTTGATGCTAAAATTGATAAAAGTGGGATTGAAGAAAGCAAAACCCTAGATGTTGCTAAACCCACTATTTTGGATTTCAAGGAATTTAATTATGAAAGTTGCTCTTTAAATGATTGTATTTACTTGTTGCAATCCATGCTAAATTCTCCTCATGCTTATAGTCAAAATAAAGCCTTTACTAAACATATCGTTGATGCCTTGATGCAATCTTATGAAGAAAAACTTGAGTTGGAAGTTTCTATCCCTAGAAAACATTATGATGAGTGGGAACCTACTATTAAAATTTAAATTAAAAATCATGAGTTTTATGCTTTGTGTGATTTGGGTGCTAGTGTCTCCACTATTCCCAAAACTTTGTGTGATTTGCTAGATTTCCGTGATTTTGATGATTGCTCTCTAAACTTGCACCTTGCAGATTCCACTATTAAGAAACATATGGGAAGAATTAATGATGTTCTTATTGTTGCAAATAGGAATTATGTGCTCGTAGATTTTATCGTTCTTGATATAGATTGCAATCCTTCATGCCCTATTATTCTTGGTAGACCTTTCCTTAGAACGGTTGGTGCAATTATTGATACTAGCAAAAGGGCCCATGCGTTGCAAGGGGAGAAAAGAATACCACACGCTCGTAATTTACAAAAAATGGTCTATAATCTGAGTATTTGTAGCTACGTCCCAAACAAAGACCGTCTTTACCTACAAAAGCGCAAGTTTAAGACTTCACATGTCTTTTATTTAAACATGGCTTACATGTAGATTTAAATATATAAAGAAACGGGCAAGTGATCTTCAATTTCGTCTCAAATTCTAATTTTGCTGAGATGTTCATCCACAATCCGGATCAGTACCGATATGAAAGAAAGACGGATAATGCACTTTTGATTAATAATGCACCTTAGAAGTATTTTTTAAAATGGTTAACAAGTAAACTAACATCATATTCAAATTCTATATATTTTTCTAATCAAATTCCATACATAACATGTTAAATTTGTAGTTATAGTTTAGAAGATATGAGTATTTTAAAAAACATTCAATTTGATATGTACTGCGGGTTTAATGTCGGAAACATCAGGGGGTTTCTATAAAATAGTATGACGGACTAAGAATACCTATTTGCTTTGTTAGTAGGTATAGCAAACATGCCCGTGCATTGCAACGGGAGCAAAATTCATCGCACCCGTGCTTGTGAATACCTTCGTCACCGTCACTAATTTTGAAATTTTGCAATACCTCTGACAACTTTAAAAATAGTTAGAATTATTCTTTATTTGGTGAAAGTTTATTTTGTCAACTTAGCCTCTAGATTTTATCAATTGTCCTGATCATGTTCAATGAATACAAATTCTAGAGCATTCATATTGCAAATAGATGAAGCAACCGAATAGAAAACAAAAGATGAGTGACATCATATGAGTCAAACAAAAAGATGTCTAGAATATAGCATGAAATATAGTGCCTGAACAATAGCAATACTGACAACACATTACACTGTTTCCCTTTGAAATATAGGACCAAGTTTAAAAGGCCGAGTGATGAAGAATGAGACTGTAGTGAAGAAGTTATATGCACAAATAACAGATTGATAGAGGGCAAATAAGATGCTTACCTGATATAAAGGAAACATATTGAAACCGTACTTTACCTTGATTGGTCCCAAGAACATGCATTTATCTAATCCGTAGCAGTTATGGCTTTCATTCATTCTCTGTTATTTGGTTAAATAGATACTAATCGATGAAAGACAAATTTTAGCCTCGATTCCTCTCAAGCACTCATACCATATCGAAAGTTCAAAAGGCTACTTTTTCGCTGATTGCACAACACTGCACAAATTAAGACTTATTATTTAGGGGCCGGGAAAATGCCTATTGGGATTCAGTTATTGGTGCTTGAAGACTCCATCCACAAATCACTATGCTCATAGATGAATATGCGTAAATACCAACCTGCCAACAACCACTATCTAAGGCACTTCAGCTCCTATGCTTACTTATATAGTCCAGGTGTAGGGCAAAATGCTAAATGGAGGCCAAGCTCCATGGAGCTCTTGATTTAGAAAAAATGAAAATCAAATTTGAAGTTTCAAAAAAATCTAAAAAAATCATACGTTCATACGGATGTGTTATACATGTGTGGGAAATTTTAAGATGATATACATAATGGAGAGTGCTACATAAAAAAGACAAAATCGTGATTTTGAAATGGTCAACATGACATGCACTGTTCACTATAAAATGCATGAATTTGTCTTTTTTTTAGCTCTCATCATAATGTATTTCATCCTCAGACTTTATACACATGTAAAGCACATCCATATGAATGTTTATGATTTGTTCCAGAATTTTCCGGAACTTAAAAAATATGATTTTTGAATTTTTCAGAAAAAAGAGCTCCATGAAGCTCGTCCTCCAAAATGCTACACTCAGGTATATGGCTTTACTTTGTCAAAAGACTGCAATTTAACTAAAGTTTCTTGTGGTCAAAATTACAAAAGTGGAGGATTAAGGTCTGGTTGATGCAGTGCTATATTTAACAATTGGACATACCAAGAAGGGCCACTAAATCTCTTGAAGAGGAAAAATAACTAACATAACCTCCTTTGTTACTCCAGTATGCTTGACATTAGCCAACTGTATCTGCACATCTTAGTTCCTATGTCAACCATGTACCGGATCGGTAAAATCTGAGCTGGCCAAGGAATGAAAAGAGAAATATGATCATTGTACAATGTCTACAACAAGTTATTATGTTTCAACACAGGCCACGGAAAGGATATGTAAATGAGAACGAGCAATACCCACCCAACTGCAAATTGCTGCCAATTAAAGAAAATACTGTTTGTTAGCACTAAAAGAATCCAGTGAAAGGAAACTGAAAATAGTTCAAGTCTAGCAGAATAGCCAGCTATTCGAACAAAATTTAGGAATAGTACAACTGCTATTTTAACAACTGAAATAAGTTTACTCTCTATGCATAAATCAGCAATCAGATGTCCAGTAATTAGTGGCCAATTAAAGGTCGAACTTGGAATTATAGACCTTACAAGTACTGCCTAATAGACCGAGTCAAAGTGACACATTTATCAATGCCAAAACGTCAATATGTCAGGATCTCAGATTATACAGTGATAATCCTCCCATATTAAGATAAAAATATGAAAAAAAAATAACTACAATTCGGAGCTTCAAATAAAGTGATTGGTTCGGTTAATTCTTTAGTCGACGGCTCTGTTGTACCTGACGGAATTATCCTCCTTCCCGTGCTGCCAGTCCAGCACCTTGACCCGCTCATCCTTAGCGGAGCATCCAGACAACCCATTGCACCACTCAAAGATACAGGTTGTGAACTCCACTAACGTGTTGTAACTAGATTTAGCTCTCTCCTCATGGAGCGAAAATCTTTTGAACAACATGTCGTACTGTAATTTCATGGCAAAGATGCAAGCATATTAGCTGGCCTTTGTGAGCCTTTACTATGTATGCATTTCTTAATCACTTTATCTAAATAATTACCCAGGCATCAGGTGAGGCAGAAGCACAATGTGAATCACTTTGTAAGAACCTTAAAGTGTAACAAACAGACAGATTCCCAGAAAAAAAGACTTTGTAAGTTGTAAGCGACAGGCGCATGCTGATGCTTCAGAGGATAGGGATACACTGTTTTTTGTGCTTGAAGATTTCTTCGCCATGTAACTGACCTTAGTTTTAAGAAATCTATTGTAACAGAGTTTGAAGATTAGCACAAATAATTGGTTCCTGTCAGAAGATCTATTGGTTGATATGTGGTCGACATGGCATCCTTAGCACATATAAGGAGAGCATCCGGCGGCTGGCAAGTGGAGACAGTGACCTGGAGGCAGCCGGCGGTGGCAGTGAGGCAACATGTCTGAGGATCATGAAGCAAAGAAACATCTTCAGTCAAATGGAAGATAGCCCATCAATTTAAGCATTAAGAATCTGAAAATAAAGGGTTCGGTGTGCTTGGAGACATGTTTGTTCTACCTGGCCATAAAACATCAAAACATGCTGCCAAGCAACATCCTAAAAATGTCCAAAGCGAGAACTGCTCCCCATTCTGTACCGATACCAATTCCTGTCAAATATCAGAAGATTACATGAGATTCCTCACTAAAGAGCCAAACTATGAATGTGAGGAAAACATGGCGTTGTAGACCTGAGTGTGAGCCAAACTACGAATGAGTGATTTCTGCAGCTGAAGAACATGGTGAATGAGGACCAGATCGAGGCGGGTAGGAAAAGAAGGGAGATGAATGGATTACTTTGTGGTCAAGTCCTCATTCTTACTCGCTGCAGTGGCTGTGACAACTGTGTTGCGCCATTCATGGCCTGGTTGGTGTTGCCGGATAGGCCGGCGGAGTTGCTGCCTTTCACTTCCGTCGTGCCAGATCCCTCCGTCTCCCGCGCCTGTCCGCCGTCGCTCGGGTCCGGCGAGCGCCTGCCTTGTGACCACACCGCCCCTTCCTTCTTCCTTTTTCTCTTCTTCACCTCCCTGTCTCTTTTCTGCTCATGAGCCATGGATCCGGCCGAGAAGCCGCGCTCCGGCCTTCCTCGTCGTCATCGGTGAACCCCGCCTCGCTTCCCACCTTCGGATCCTCCTCCCCTGCCCCTGCCACGCTCGGATCTAGCCCCTGCACTCTAGCCGCCGCCGCCGTTTTGTATGGAGCAGCCGCGCCACTCGAGCCCCCGAGCGGCCACATCACTGCCTGGCGCCCGCGTCTCCCTGCCTCGCCGTTGTCCGTCCACCGGCAACCGTGCCGGCGAGCGCCGTTGCCGCCCAGGTTAGCAGTCACTACAAGAAATATGTCAACTTGTAACCTTGACTATTGGTCACTGAAAGGTCATTGTTTTTCATTTGCGACCTTTTTTTTATCAAAAACAGAAGGTCAAAAGCTGGCGGTCGTAAAGTGAAATTAACGACCTTCTCTGTGAGAAAGTTGTGGACGTTTACGACCAAAATATGCCTACTGTTTTGTTTTGGTCACTAGCAACCTCCCCAGGCCACGTAGGCATCCAGCGTGGCAAGCTGATGTGGCACAAGATTCAGCCCGGTCCGATTTGGCGTTTTACATGGGCCGAGCCCAACCATTCAGCCTATTTGTGTTTTTTTCTATCAATTTTTGGTTGGGTTCATGGGCCAAGCCCAATATTGCAGCCTTTTTATTGTTGGGCCGTGGCCTTTTTATCCCAGTTTTAAAATTGTGGTAAGTGGGTCCAAGTTGTCAGCTTCTAGTAAGTGGGTCCTGGCTGTCAAGGTCATATTCTTCATATTTCAATTTGGCAGTAAATAAATAAGCAGTATTTAAATTGGCACAAACAGAAAACAGATATAATAATACTTCAAATAACAACCAGATTCGGTATGGAGCTCCTACTCTACAATAACACATAATACAATGGCTGAATCTGGAGCTCCTGCTCTACAAATAACACATAATACAATGGCCCTCCTGCACTACCAACACACAGGGCACTACCAACTACCAACTGTAGCACTACTTTACAACCTCTACACGATGGAGCCCCTGCTCTACCAACTGTGATATATTCTTCACGATGGAGCCCCTTTGATAGCATTACAAACTAGGCACCTGATCCTGTCATGAACAACATGCAACCTCAGTCACCCTGTTACATGAATCAGCAAAGAAGAATCAGAAAACTGGAGCCAATATATTATAAAGAGACCACTCAAAAAACACAAGTTATTTAGAACGATAACATAAATTCAACTAGTACAATGCTTTTATTATCCAGCTAGTCAAAACAAGATACTCATTCATACAAGAAAGGTGAGTCGCGAAAATAGAGCATTCTACTCATAGCTCGCAGAGTATCAATATTCTATTCTTATAAGCTTATTCTTATGCCTGAAGCAAGTAAGGAAATCTGATCAAATACGCAACACCTCCATAAACAAAAACATCATGACTGGCCTAGGGTTCTAATTCTGTTTTTTTCTTGTGGGCCATGATTATGATGATATAGCCTAATAAACTGTATGCCAAAATGTAAAGAAGATAAATATGGTGATACAGCAAAACCATGATTATCTTCTAATGTGAAACCCAGGATTTAAAGTGATGACATTAGTATATGACATGAGTTGATAACAAAGGTTAGAACCACCAGATTACGAAAGTACACACCCACCATTCTGCTAAAATAGACCTTAACAGAGCCAGCAAATGTGTATATTAGCTTTACTAGAAATCAGTCAGTAGATTAAGGAACTATAAAAGAACCACTATAGGTTTGCATCACTAAGGGAAGTGCAAGCCTGATCAGCTATACTTTAGCCTTGTCTGGTTGGTACTTGGTATATCTAGTACCAGCACTTCCCGAGGAGCATAAATTTAATACTAGCAAGTATAAACAAAGGAACGTTGTATGGTTTACTGCCCTTGGTATAACTTGAGTAAACCGATAATTGTAAGCACAGTCAAGTCGAGATATGCACTTCAGCACTCAAGGACTCTTACCACAAAGAGCAGCAGCATGGGCGGTCAGCAGAGCAAAACTCATCAAGATTAGCCAATAGATTCTGCACAAGTGAAATCAACAGCATGAGACAACATATTAAGCCATAATCTTAAAATCCAAATTTCACATGAACTAACGGGAAGGAGAACCACATGGCAACAACAATTTGAAAAGGGAATCAAGTACTACTGAAACATGAGGAAGTAGTGGTCGTCCACGGCCTGGCCGAGCAGAGGATCAAGTAGAGTTCCAAAATTGGATGTGAGATGGATGTACGATTGGGCCAGGACTCAGACTAGTTTCACTATGTTTAAGCAAATGGCTACTTCTAAAATGGTACATATAGCACATGCCCAAACAAATATGTGCTTTCAAGGTTGAAAGCTTTAACACAGAACGCTGAATAATTCGTTGCCCAAAAGGTGTTATATATACACCAAGTGATGAGAAACCATATGTAGAATTTATAAAAGTAAGGAGCAGAATTTCTAAAAGTACACCATTACGTAGTGCTACAGCAAATGTGAAATGCTTGTCGATGTACATGAATTCACATTTAGAAGGAAAGAAATGTACTGTAAAAGGTTCCATATCTGAAAGATATTCACTCAACTAAAAGAAGGTCGAGTTTTACTTGCAAATGAAAACATGCTAGAACCTTTCTGTCAATTTATCAGAAGTAGAACCACTGTGCCACATGGTTGTTCTTTAAATAAACAAAATGAGCTGCAACGCAGGCTAACGGAAAAGCTATGAGCATCTTTTGGGCAGACCATCCAGGATGATGTACAAATCAGAATGAAAGCATGATTTTATATTTCAGGGGGACATTGGGTAACCAAACATTTCAACTGATCGAGAAAGACCTTGCAGAAATGGCCTCGTCCACACCTTTTCTTGGCCCCAAACTGAGGCCTTCCATCATCCACTCGATTTCGTCGTTGTTGTTCAACGTACGAAAGATGCCTGCCAGGAGGAAGAAATCAAATGAATAAGAACCCCACATTATGCAACAGCAATACAGCATCAGTATGTGTGTGTGTGTTAGTGTGTGTGTGTGTGTGTGTGCATCGCGGTTACCTACAGATCCTACTGAGCAACATTGTTGTAAGTGTCAAACTCGAAGATTTTATGGGGCTGCTTTTAGTGGATAATTTAATTTGAGACTGACACATCCAGCTAATGTAAGTGTGGGTAACCAGAAAAACTGAAAGGGGGGTAGCCGCTCGGGTTTAGTACCTTGGGAGAGGGAGCACCAGCAGGTGGAGTCAACAGCGATGCAGGACTGGAGGCGCACCAACGCGACCGAGGTGTGCAGGGGCAACAGCATCTTGAACGGATACCTTCAAAGGCAGGAAACCTGCAAACAAATAATTAAGCAGACCAAGACATGTTCGTTTCAGAATCGGAATTCACATGATGGAACACATAGCCAATGTCTGTCATTTGTTGGAAAATGCACAATGAAGGTAGTGACTGGTAATTACAGGAAATTCCAGATTGAGGTGGTGGTGGGATGAGATCCTGGACTCCACATTAGTCCAACTTATAGCAATTATGTCCTACACGTTCTTTTATAATGCTCAATTACTCAGGACTAGAAGCATTTTATTTCATGATATTTCCAGAGAAGCCTGATTAGTTCATTGGTCATTCCTAATATGTGTTTTGTGGATTGCAACTGCGACCGCCATCACTAGCTTGGAAGCAATAAGCACAGCTTAGGTAGGATAGGAATCACCCTGGTTGTGTGTTAACAAATCACCTACAATGTTGGAGCAGCGCCGGGTCGAGCCGGTCCTTGTGGTTGGTGGTGAAGATGAGGATCCGCTCATGGCCGCTGCTGGACCAGAGGCCGTCCACCATATTGATTAGTCCGGACAGAGTGACCTAGCAAGGCAACACACAGCTTACTTGGTAAGTGACAATCAATTTGCAAACCAATTAAGCTGCTTAGGCATCTATGTACGTGCTTGTCTTGCAAAGAATTGATCAACCAGCCTGTTAGCTTACCTTAGATAGCTTGTGTGTGTGTGTGTGCAGCGTGTACATGCTCGCCACCAAGTGCTGCTGCTGCTTGTGCTCGATGCGTGCTGCTACTGCTTGTGCTCGAAGGAGTGGAAAGGGAGCGGGGCCACGGAGAAGAAGCAGAGGAGCATCGACGTAGTCCATGGCGAAGAAGCAGAGGAGCGGCGACGAGGGCGGCTTCCCGTGGCGGCAGCAGCGGCTCTTTCCATCGTGGCCTTATCAGCGACGAGGCGGGGGTGGTTCGCGTGACGACGGCCGCGGGATCGACTCCATACACGCCGGCGCGGATGATGGGCGTGCTCCGGTCGCTGCAGCACCGTGCGCCGGGCCAGCGTGCGCTTCCGCCGGTGTTTGTTCCGGTGCCCGCCATGGCGCGGATCGAGGGAGGGAGGAGACAGAGCTGGTCGTCCCCAACAAATCCCTTCACCTGCAGGAGTAGCGGCCCCATCGGACTAGTGAGACGCAGATCCAGCGGAGCGAGCGGCGGGGCAAGCAAAGCCGTGGGGAGTGGGGACGTACCAGGGCGCAGGTGTGATATGGGAGACGTCGGCCGCGAGGCCGGACGTGGCGGCGATGTCGTAGAGGGACGGCAGGCAGGCGACGCGGTGGGTGCCGCTGCGGGATGCGTCGAGGAAGGAGGAGGTGGTGGCGGAACGGAGAGGATGAGGTGGCGGGACGCGCCGCTGCAGGACGGGGAGTAGCTGGCGGCGGCGAGGAGATGAGGCAGGAGAGATGGGATCTGAGTTAGGGTTAGTTGGGCTGCGGGTGGGGGTTTGCCTTTTTCATTTGTTTTTCTTTTTTTCTGTAGATAGATAGATGGATGTGGGATGGAGAGATGGATGGATGGGCGCCATGTCATCGATCCGTGGGAACGATTCTGATTGGTTCAAAAAACAAGTGATTTGAAATAGTTTTCAAGTACTAAAAATAAAGAAATTTTGTGAATTAGCTATCAAAAATATTTTGCAAAAGGGTACCACACAAATTTTCACTAGAGTTAGACCACATTTTATGGATAAGGACCAATTTGTATGCATTCATGATATTTCTAGCTATTTTTTATCATTTTCCGAGTGGCAAAAATGGGTTTTTTGTGAAGAACCTATCAATTATTTGTTGCAAAATTGGACTCCATCAATTTTCTAAAATACTAGTCCATATTTAATATACAATTGACCAAATGGTTGGGTGTCAAAAACTTTGATCCACCTCTCGTGAAAAAGAAAAATTTCTGCCGATTCACTTGGAAGCGGGTCAAATTTGAACTGCAGTTACCTCATAGTTTGCTCTTTATTTTTTTCAAAAATCATTTCTAGGTACAAAAGTATCTATTTCTTCATAGATACTCCAAAAGATTTGCAAAAATCAAACCCTAGCTACAAACGGTCATGCCCGCCATTTTGACGGCATTTTGAAACGGGCATAAAAAATTAAAAAAAACAAAAAATTGGTAAACCTTCGCATTGTGTCATTATATGTGGCCAAGTTCTCAGGAAAAATAACAAACTTGTAATACGGCAATTATTTTAAAAAAGTGTTCTCAGAAACGAGCTATCACGTGTGGAGATCAATGGCTTTCAAGCCAAATGATCAATCTTATGGCCACATTCATGGCATAGTTTGTTCAAATGATCTCATATTGTGCACAAGGGTGCATATTGGAATGGCAAACAATGTTGCCTAAGGAAGTTTTCATTTTCTTTGGACGAAAAAAACCATTTTCCATTTTTCGAGTGCCCAAAAGGAGGTTTTTTTGTGAAGGACCTCCAAAATAATTGTTGCAAAATTGGACCAAATCATTTTTCTAAAATACTAGGACATATTTAATGCACAATTGAAAAAATGGTTGGGTGTAAAAAGTTTTGATCCACCTCTCGTGAAAAAGACAAATTTTCGTCGATTCAGTTGGAAGCGGGTCAAATTTGAACTGCACCTGCCTCATAGTTTGCTAATTATTTTTTTCAAAATCATTTTTAGGTACATAAGTATCTAATTAATCAGAGAAACACCAAAAAAATTTCAAGATTCAACCACTAGCTAGGAACGGTCATTCCTGCCGTTTTGACCGCATTTTGAAACGGGCATAAAAAATTCAAAATAAAATAAAATATTGGTAAACCTTCGCATTGTGTCATTAAATGTGGCCAAGTTCCCAGGAAAAATAACAAACTTGTAATACGGCAATTATTTTAAAAAAGTGTTCTCAGAAACGAGTTATCACGTGTGGAGATCAATGGCTTTCAAGCCAAATGATCAACCTTATGGCCACATTCATGGCATAGTTTATTCAAATGATCTCATATTGTGCACAAGGGTGCATATTGGAATGGCAAACAATGTTGCCTAAGGAAGTTTTCATTTTCTTTGGACGAAAAAACCATTTTCCATTTTCGAGTGCCCAAAAGGAGGTTTTTTTTAAGGACCTCCAAAATAATTGTTGCAAAATTGGACCAAATCATTTTTCTCAAATACTAGGACGTATTTAATGCACAATTGACAAAATGGTTGGGTGTAAAAAGTTTTGATCCACCTCTCGTGAAAAAGACAAATTTCCGCTGATTCAGTTGGAAGCAGGTCAAATTTGAACTGCAGCTGCCTCATAGTTTGCTATTTATTTTTTCCAAAAATCATTTCTAGTTACATAAGTACCTATTTAATCATAAATACATGGTTTGGTGGCGATATGTCGATGTTTGGACGGTGGCCGAGGGCTCCAACTCTAGAGCGCGTAAACTCGCATGCCCGCCGCATGGTCACCGCGTGACCGTGGCGTTGCCATGTGTTCTGGGCGGCCTAGGCATGTCTAGTGGGTTGGGCACTCCCCAGGTAGGTGCTTGGAAGAAAATTACAACATAAGATTCTCACGAGGAGACCGATCGATGCTCAAACATGAATTAGCAGCCAAGTGTCTGATTAGCGGTACAGGAAATGTACATGGCTAATGGGCGTGTGTTTTGTCTGAGGATGATCAGTTACTAAGAAGACCGTCTTCACAAATTTTTAGCTCAAAAGGAGGAGCCTAGGTGGTACTTGCTTTGCAAACTACCACACTGGACATAAATACGAATGTTGAAGCTCGGCTAAAAATAATGAATGGATTGAGCTGGCATTTGGTGGAGGATGGTTATTTGGGCATAGGAAAGCACTGCAGAAAATGGATACTATTTGGACATGTCAAAATGGTACTTCCTTCACAAACTGTTGTTGTGAACAGAATAGGAAAATGAATATTTTTGAATTATTTTTGAACTAGGCAAGGAAGTTTTTTACATATTTGACGAAGATATGACCCAAAGAATTTATGAGATTTTTTGGGAATTTTGGGAATGACAGAATATAGGTTGCTTCATAACCTAGGGCAAAAACTGCCACATGGACATGACACATAGGCAAAATTGATGAGATGGCGCCTAGTCATCGCAACCCACCACAATTTACAAGGCTATGACCATCTATATTGGTCGTTAACAGCTAAAAATAAGGTAGCGGACTAGCGATGTTTGCTTTATGACCATTTCGTGTAAGGAAATTACGACCTTTCTGACCAAAATGGTCGCAATGGTTTAGGGTTTGGAGCCCCCCGAATAGCTTTTGACCAATTGGTCTGAAATGGTCATAGATCTATGACCATTTCTTCCAGGGTCACTGACAGAAGGTCACTAGTTGACATATTTCTTGTAGTGAGCGTCGCCGCCCTGCCTTGTTTTCCCCTCTGCATCCCCTTCCTCTTATCTCTCTAACCTCTCCCTGTCTGCCATGGATGGCCATGGGGCTTCACCCGATGCCAAGCAGCCTCGTGCCTGCTCCTAGTCCGCCGCCGGAGCACCTCGACGACTGGATCCGGCCGGATCTCCCCCGAATCCACCCGTTCTAGCCATCTAGCGCCCGGATCCGCCTCCCCTCACCGGAGGTCGCCTCCCCTGCCAAGTTCACCACCGCAATGGCATCTATGTTGTGCGCGAGCATGGGAGGACGCCTGCACGCAGCCACACTTGCCTCCTCGCAGCTTAGCCGCTCCAGCGCGCCACAGGCCTCGTCGCCGCCGGATCCACGCGGGGGCTTTGCCCAGAGGACGCAAACGGACAGCGGCGAGGGGAGGAGGGGGCGGGGCGCTGCGGAGCTAGGGTCCTTTTTGCAAAATTGAAACGTTATATAGAGACCACTAAAACCGGGACTGTGGGTTAATTTCTTATAAACCGAGGGACTTTTATGAAAAATTGCTAGCAACGACGTACGACCAAAAGCACTATCTGCTTTATTAGTAGGGAAGATGAAGGAAGGGAATATTAGATTCCAATTTCCATTAAAGAAAGGCATGGAACACTTCCCTAGGAAGAAAATAAAATTACCATATGAATCTATCATGAGAGCCACTTATGGATTGCCTACCAAAGATGGCAATACCTAGATCTATCCTTAATTTTATGCCTAGCTAGGGGCGTTAAACGATAGCGCTTGTTGGGAGGCAACCCAAATTTATTTTTAGTTTTTTTTGCTTTTGCTTCTGTTTAGGAATAAATCTTTGATCTAGCCTTTGGTTAGATGTGTTTTTATGTTTTAATTAGTGTTTGTGCCAAGTTAAACCTATAGGATCTTCTTGGATGATAGTTATTTGATCTTGCTGTAATTTCCAAAAACTTTCTGTCCACGAAAACAATTGTTTAAAATCACCAGAACGTGATAACATACTATTGCTTCTGATGAATAAACAAATTTACTAGGTCTTCCTATTTTGGTAGATTTTTTGGAGTTCCAGACGTTTGCGTTAGTTACAGATTACTACAGACTGTTCTGTTTTTTGATAGATTCTGTTTTTCGTGTGTTGTTTGCTTATTTTGATGAATATATGGCTAGTAAAATAGTTTATAAACCATAGAAAAGTTGGAATACAGTAGGTTTAACACCAATATAAATAAATAATGAGTTCATTACAGTACCTTGAAGGGGTCTTTTGTTTTCTTTCGCTAACGGAGCTCACGAGGTTTCTGTTGAGTTTTGTGTTGTGAAGTTTTCAAGTTTTGGGTGAAATCTTTTGATGGATTATGGAACAAGGAGTGTCAAGAGCCTAAGCTTGGGGATGCCCATGGCACCCCCAAGATAATATAAGGACACCAAAAAGTCAAAGCTTGGGGATGCCCCGGAAAGCATCCCCTCTTTCGTCTACTTCCATCGATAACTTTACTTGGAGCTATATTTCTATTCACCACATGATATGTGTTTTGCTTGGAGCGTCTTTGTAAGTGCATCTAGCGCCCCTTAGTGATTTTGGTGTATTGAAGACTTATAGGTTAAGGATCTAATGTGTTTATGAGTGTACACTGGTCTATAAGTCCATGAGGAGTTTGATATGTACAGAGAAAGTCGACCCCTAAAAATGAAGTTCTTCGACTGAAGACTTTGGTATTCTGAAGACTTTCTGAAGACTTTGAAAGTGAAGAAATTGGTGTGACCTTGAAGACTCTGTATTCATTTGAGGAACATGAAGCATGAAGACTTTTGTTTTCTTAGTTTCATTTTCTCTTTCTTGAGTCATAGGAAACACCGTACTGTTAAAGGGGGTCGAGGTAATACTAAGGAAAATTTTCCATGTGATGCTCAACTCAAAATCCTACACCTACCAATCCTTTTGAGTGAAGCCATTGGAAATCTCATACAGTTCAGTCAATTTCTTCAGTAACAGAGACGCAGTTCTTCTGGTCACTGAGGACTTTGTTCTGACTGAGGGGTTAGAAATTCGCCAGTGCAGATTGCCTACACAGTGAGGAACATGATAGCCCTGAGGAATTTGTACCTCAAATTTCCGACCGTTGCTGTGCTACGCGCCAGCTGTCCCAAAATATCTTATCCACCTAACGGTCATATCATTGAAGGGCATTTATGTCTTATCATGTCGGGCTGCTCCCTAGGCTATAAATAGCCGCCCCCTACAACCACTAGCTGGTTGGCTGCTCCGCGAGAAATTGACACTTGCCATTTGAGAGCATCCCATCCTCCGAGGACTTTGAGCAAAAATCATTAAGTGAGGAAAATCCAAAACCCAAACCCAAACACCTACAAACCCAAAGTGATTGAGCATCACTGAAGAGATTGATCCTGCATGGATCCGATGCTTGTTACCTTTGAAGACTGTGCTTCTTTCAGACGGTTAGGCGTCATGGTCTAGAGCATCCAAGAGGAATTGTGGATCGTTGAGTTACCGAGTTTGTGAAGGTTCGGAAGTCACCTGAAGAGTTACCACGAGTGATTGGATGAGGTCTGTGTGACCTTAGTTCAAGGAGAATACGGTGAGGACTTGGTGTCCTAGCTACGTGCTCAGGACTGGGTGTCCGGGATTGTGTGTCCTCGAGTTTAAATACTCAGCTGCTCCAACCAGATGTACAACTGAGACAGCAGTTGGAACTGGTCTACCAAATCATTGTCTTCACCAAGCCAACTGGTTCTATTTCCTCAACTCTTTCATTTCCTTAGTATTGTGTTGTTCGCTTCATATCTGTGTTTGAAGACTTTGACTGAAGACTTTCTCAATTTCCTCAGTTCAATTTCTTTAGTATGTTTGTCTTCATCTTGTGCTTTCCCGTGAGTACGCTTTCTGTACTCTGTGTTTGTCTTCATTTCATCATGATGACTATGCTTGTATTCTGTTATGTTTACTTCTGAGTACTTATTCCGCTGCAAGTAGTTCTTCGCTAAGGAATTTCCTCACTAGCAAATTACTCAGTGAAGAATTCATAAAAATCGCCTATTCACCCCCCCTCTAGTCGATATAACGCACTTTCAATTGGTATCAGAGCAAGGTACTCCCTTGTTCTGTGTGATTTTGGTTTAACCGCCTGGATTTTTAGTTATGTCGACCGCAGGTATGAAGAAAGTGACATGCCCTATCTTTGACGGTCACGAGTATCCCAAGTTGAAGGCCATGATGAAGAAGCGCCTCATGGCGATGAACAGCGAACTATGGACCGTCACTGAGATTGATCTTACCGATCTGTGCAAGACGGCGGGAGCTAATGACATTCGCAAGTACACTCTTCTCAACCTCACTGCGAAGGACGTCATCTGCACCTGTCTGTCTCGAAATCAGTTCAGGAACATCATGCATCTCGATCATGCGAAGCTTATCTGGGACCGTCTCTCTGAGGTCTATGAAGGTCATCGAACCCCTCATGATCCTTGGTTTGAGGACTTCAAGGAATATCTCAAAACGATGACATTCAAACCAGAATCATCATCCTCTTCATCATGCCTTATGGCACAAAGTACTGAGGTAACTGAATGCTACCTGTCTGAGTCAAGTGATGATGAATCTGGTGATGAATTTGGACCAAGCTATGTCAAACTTGCTTCCCTTGCCACTAAACAACAAATAGCCTTGAAAAAGGTTCAACACATGCTCAATGAAAGGGATGATATGTTGGGTGAAGAAATGGATCAGTCAAAAGCTTTGGCTGAAAGTCTTCAGAGACTTCATACTAAGTATGACTCCCTTCAAGATCAACATAACACTCTCTTATCTGATCATGAGAAGCTTTCTTATGAACTTCTTCAAAGAAAGCAAGATCTTGAAAAGCTAAGAGTGAGTTATGAAGATCTTCAAAAGGAGCGCGATTCATTACTTGCTCAATAAATCAGCGCTGCTCAGGAAGAATTTGTTCCTCCATGTCTGAAATGCATTGAACGAGAATCTGCTAATTCCTCACCTGAATGTTCAAATGCTTCTAATGTTACAAATTCCTCACCTGCCTCTGCTATCACTAATTCCTCATCTGAGGACATTGCTAGTATCACTGATGATGCAGGGCTGAAGGAATTGTACATGACAGGCATGTACAAAAGCCTCAAAGGCCATCAGACTCTTTGTGATGTGCTTAAAAAGCAGAACCTCAACAGGAACCTTAGGAAAGAGGGTATTGCCTTTGAGAGGAAACTCAATGTTGATGGTATATATTGGAAGCCTGAGCAGTACCCCAAAACCTCATGGGTTGCTGCAAAGGGACCTCCAGTTGATCCATCTAATTTATCTGGCTATACATGTGAATCTTCTCATTCTTCTGATGAGTCAATTGACTCCAACTATAAATTGTTCAAAAATCAGAATGGTGAAGTATTTGCTAGATATGTTGGCACTAACTGCAGGAACGGTTCCCCTATGAAGAAAATCTGGGTTCCCAAAAGGTGCCTTGAAAGTCTTCAGGTGAATGTCCTCATGACACCACCTGTGAAGAATAGGAACCCCGGATCAAATTCTTCATATGGACCAAATTCGTCATATGGATCCAAGTCCTCGTACGGACCAAATTCCTCACATGGATCAAATTCCTCAAAAGGATCAAAGTCCTCATATGAACCTCATCGTGCTAACAACTCTGTTTCGCAGGGAAGAGCCAAGGGCTATGAATATGAGCATTATTCTTCTAATTATTATGTTCATAAGTCCTCGAAGAATTTCTCTGCTTATTAATATGCTTACCCTAACCACTCTTATGTGAAATGAAATGGATTGGCCTCTATGCCACCATTCTCATATGGAGCTCGCGGAATGATGAACTCTTTGCCACCCTTCAGATGTGGGTGATGAAGAAAAAGAACTAATCTCTTCTGTAGGGTCAGGTCTCCAAACGTGCTCAAACATCTGAAGAAATTGCTGGGGACCTGACAACGTGCCTGAAAGGACGCAGGCTAATCATGAAGAAATGAATATTGATTTCACACGTCCTCATATAGTTTTATCTGTCTTACTGCTTGATGAAATTGATCTGATGAATTTGATATCATATTCTTCACTGATGAAGTATATGAGTTCATAAGTTGCACTAATTCATCTGTAGGATGATCAACCCAAAGCCACTGAGTGGGTCCTCGATAGTGGATCACATGACTGGTGACAAGAATAAATTGATGGATGCTCCCTTATCATCATCACATCTGAAGCATATCATCTTCGCTGACAAAAGCAAAAGTCAGGTATTGGGTCTAGGTAAGGTAGCTATCACAAAGGATCGACCCATGGACAAAGTCATGCTTGTTGAGTCCTTAGGATACAACCTTATGTCTGTCTCAATGCTTTATGATCTTGATATGGTTGTTGTCTTTGGCAAGTATCGTTGTGTTGTGATTATGGAAGCTGACAATTCCAAAGTCTTCGAAGGCTTTAGGAGAGGAGACTTGTATATTGTTGATTTATCTGCAGATTCACAATCAGCCGTGTGCCTACTTGCAAAATCTTCAGAAGGATGGCTACGGCATCGACGACTTGGTCATGCAGGCATGAGGAATTTGCACACGCTTGCAAAGAAGAAGCATGTTATTGGCATTGAGAATGTCAAATTCCTCAAGGATCACTTATGTGGTGCCTGTGAAGCTGGAAAGATGACCAAGGCCAAGCATCCAGCTAAGACCATCATGACCACTACTCGCCCATTTGAATTGCTTCACATGGATCTCTTCGGTCCTAATCATTATTCTTCTGTCTCAAATGAAGCATCTCAATATGGCTTTGTTATTGTTCATGATTACTCTCGTTACACATGGGTACACCTTGTTACTTACAAACATGAAGTGCAGGAAGTCTTCAAACGATTTTCCTCGAGGGCTTCAACCAACTTTGGTGTAAAGATCAAGCACATCAAAAGTGACAATGGCACTGAGTTCAAGAATTCGGGTCTCGATGATTATCTTGATGAACTTGGTATTACTCATGAGTTATCTGCTCCTTATACTCCTCAACAAAATGGCGTCGTGGAGCGCAAGAACATGACTCTTGCTGAGATGGCTCGCACTATGCTCGAGAGTACAAAACGCCTCGTCGTTTCTAGGTTGATGCAATTGATACTGCGTGCCACATCATCAACATAGTATATCTTCACAAATTCTTCAAGAAGACTTCCTATGAACTCCTCACTAACAAGAAACCCAATAGAGCACCTACCTTCTGTGATAGATGAACCAGCACATGAGGATTCTATCAAGCTCAAGGCTACTGAGGATGTCATTCCCACTGAAGAATCTGGTGAAGAATTCATTCCTGAACGTGAAGAACGTCGAGCTGATGCACCTAAGGAAAATGCCGAAGAAATTGATGCTGAAGAAAATGCTGATCAAATTCCTCAACGACAACCTGCTCACCCTCGTGTTGCAAAAGAAGTGCAAGTGGAGAAGATCATTGATAACATCAAAGCACCATGTCCTCTCACACGCTCAAAAGCCTCACACTTATCTAAAGTTTGTGGGCACTATGCTTTTGTCTCTATCACAGAGCCCACTAAGGTAGATGAAGCATTTTTGAAGCCTGAGTGGATACAGGCCATGCAAGAAGAATTACATCAGTTCAAGCTCAACAACGTCTGGGAACTGGTCAACCGTCCAGATCCTCGCAAGCATAATATCATTGGCACAAAATGGATCTACCGCAACAAGCAAGATGAAAACGGCCTTGTGGTGAGGAATAAGGCACGACTAGTAGCTCAAGGCTACACACAGGTTGAAGGAATTGATTTCGATGAAACTTTTGCACATGTTTCTAGACTTGAGGCTATTCGCATATTACCTGTGTATGCTAACCATCATGATACCATCTTATATCAAATGGATGTGAAAAGTGCATTCCTCAATGGTAAGCTTGAGGAAGAAGTATATGTTGCTCAACCCCCAGGTTTTGAAGATCCAAAGAATCCTGACAAAGTCTTCAGACTCAATAAGGCCCTCTATGGCCTCAAGCAGGCCCCACGGGTGTGGTATGATACTTTGAAGGAATTCTTCATGAAGAACGGCTTCACACCCGGTTCACTCGATCCTACTCTCTTCACTAAATCTTATGATGGTGAACTATTTGTGTGCCAAATATATGTTGATGATATCATCTTTGGCTGTACTGACCAACGCTATAGTGATGAATTTGCCTATATGATGAGTGAAGAATATCAAATGTCTATGATGGGAGAGTTGAAATTCTTCTTAGGTCTTCAAATTCGTCAACAGCGCAATGGCATATTCATATCTCAGGAGAAATACCTCAAGGATGTCCTGAAGAATTTTGGCATGCAAGATTGCAAAGGCATCAAAATTCCTATGCCCACAAATGGTCAACTATGCATTGATGAAAATGGTATTGACTTCGATCATAAGGTATACCGCTCCATGATTGGCTCTTTATTGTACTTATGTGCATCTAGGCCAGATATAATGCTTAGTGTTTGCATGTGTGCCCGATTTCAAGGTGCACCAAAGGAATCACACCATAAGGCTGTGAAGCATATTCTTCGATATCTAGCTCACACACCAACACTAGGATTATGGTATCCCAAGGGCTCGGATTTTGATCTCATTGGATATTCTGACTCTGACTATGCTGGTGATCGTGTGGACCGCAAGTCAACATCTGGTACATGTCATTTCTTTAGACGATCCTTGGTCTGTTGGTCCTCGAAGAAACAGAACTGCGTATCATTGTCTACTGCTGAAGCTAAGTACATTGTTGCTGGTTCTTGCTGTGCTCAACTGCTATGGATGAAGCAAACACTCAAGGACTATGGCATCAATGTGAAGAATGTGCCTCCCCTCTGTGACAATGAGAGTGCCATCAAGATTGCTCACAACCCAGTTCAGCACTTGAAGACAAAGCACATTCAGATTCGTCATCATTTTCTTCGTGATCATGTGTTGAAGGGCGACACTTCTATTGAGCATGTGAAGACTGAAGAACAGCTAGCCGATATTTTCACAAAGCCCTTGGATGAGAAGAGATTTAGCAAGTTGCGGTGTGAGCTAAATATCTTAGAGTCTTCGAATGTACTTTGAAAAGGCACTCATCCTAACACTTATGCAAAATTGATGACTTAGATGTGCAACACATGAAGAAACATTTTTCTTCAAATCAATGAAGAATAACACTCTAAGTGTGAAGAAATTAATGAAGAATTTGATTCTCAGAACCCTACGACAATTGTACGCGGTGTCTGAAATCATCATTCTTATACGGTGGGTCACGCCACCACCAAAGCTGAAAATCAATTTGAGTTTTTCCTCAGTTTTTCAAATTCTTCATCTTTTAAAAAATCTTCACTTGTTCCGTAGTTTTTCTTCATTCGCTATATATATATATGAGTTTATGTCCTCTACAGCATTCACTTATGGCTATATCTTCAAGTTGGTTTTTCTGCTAAGTGAATGTGATCGGACCCTTCCCCCTCTATGCTATACTCAATCCAATCTAATCACAAATTCTTCATGTGCGTTCTATTTGAAACTTGTTCAAAATCTTCACTGTGTCCTTGTCAGCTGAAGAAATTGCGAACGGAACGTTAAATATAATCTTATCCAAATTTTCGGTTTTGCCGCTCAAACCGTTTCGCATCCCACGATGCATTATTCTATTCACCCACGATCTAACACGATCTCCACTTCACAGTACGTGGGTGACACATGTCATGCGAAGGAGAAGGGTCAGGGGCACGTTCGTCCAAAATCTTCGGGCGAACAGTTTTTCACTGCCACTATAAATACCCCCTCACCCCTTCCTCACTTCCTTTACTCCGCTCGATCTCTGTCTCCCGCTCGAGCTTCCCAAACTCTAGCGCCGTCGCTACTCCATCGTCGCCGTCGTACTCGCGCCGACCGCGGAAATCTTCACCTCTGCCACCGCCGTAGACGTCTTCCTCCGCCAAGTTAGGGCATGGAAGATCTACACCAACGAACTCCACGGTTTCACCTCACTGTTCGTCGTGTAGTTCATTCAGGGTAATTAAAAGTTACTTTTACTGCCCTGTTTGATTTGAAAGTTTTCTACAAAATCTTCAGAGGTGTTTTATTCTTCAAATCCTCACACACAAAACACCTCACAAGTCATCTGTTCTTGATTCATTTCTCTAAGCCTTATTTTCTTCAAGATTCCTCAATTGTGTGGATCTTTGATCTATACAACTCTGGAACCTAAGACAAAGCGCGCTTAGTGAAATTATTCAAGACTCATCTGGTCAAATTCCTCAAACTTAAAAAAAACCTTCTGAGAACGCATATGACCTCTCCAAATTCCTCGCAACTATACTTTGTTCACAGGTACTCATGTCCGCTGCTGAATCACTAGGTTCTCATCAACTTAACTCATTTGCAGCGTTCCTCGAAGAGAAATTGCATACTTCTTCAGAGAATTCAATTGTTCAAATTCCTCAGCTGAAGAACATGGCAGATGGTAAGAAGCCATAGAAAGGAGGAAAGAGGCCTGAGGTCATGACTGCTTTTGAAATACCTGAGGACATTTACAAAGAATACTGCACACCTGATGAGGCCAAGTTTGGCAAAGAAAACAAAAATCAGCGCAAGGTGCGCATTCAGAGGATTGAACGGAGATGGGCACGCGAATGGAGGGAATACAGATATGTAACCCCAAAGTATACGAAGAAATTCGCACTAAATCCTCCATGCCCAAGAGCCCCATTGGCACCTGGCCAAGAGGCAGATCCCACTAGCATCAAATGCGGTGAGGATTTTCCTGAAGAATGGGCAAAGCGCCAAGCCAAATTGGCAAGACAAGCCAAAGAAGCAGTGAGGAAATTCAATGAAGACTCTGCTGCTGCTGCTGCCACTGAGGCCTCTGTCAAGCTGAGGAAATCTATGCCTAAGAATCCTGCTCGTAAGCCAAGTGCTTCACCAACAGTGCCCTCACGGCCAACTTCCTCAGCTGTACCCTCACGGCCAGGCACTTCAAAATCTTCATGACCAATTCCTCAAGCTGCTCCTGCTCCTTCAAAATCCTCAGCACCTCCTACAAAGTCCTCAGCACCTGCACATCTGGCCTCGTGCCAAAGGACTACATGCATCTCCATTGCCTCTGGTGTCTCAGCAAGTTCCTCAGCTGCACCAAATTCTTCATCTGGCCCCACTCTGCTGAAGACCAAGGCAACTGCTGGACGAGGTCCTCGGCCAAGTCCCAAGAAGAAACAGGTCGCCTTTCAAGAGCCGCCTGAAGAAGATGAAGCTGATGATGATGAACTTGCAGAAATCATCAGAGACAGACAAATGAGGGCCGCTAGAGCCAAAGGCACACCTGTGCCGCTGCTGTTGGATCCAAGGGCGATCCTAGACTACATTGATCTCTGGCACAAGGACCCAAATACTCCTAGACTTCAAGTTGACACCTGGTCAAAATCACATGCTGACCCATTTCATCCAAGAGGAGAAATGGGAATATGATCAGGCCAGGCAGATCAAGAAGGCCCAGTACAAGAAAGAAAAGTTTCTGAACACCAACATGGTCAAGATGACACCTGAAGAACTCGTCAAGATGCAGGCTGACATCAAAACCCTCAGCGATGAATTTGATGCTTACTATGCTGATTGGAAATGAGCTAAAGTCAGGTTTGTGAAACTGACTGAGAAGTTCACAACTATTGCAGCCCCATCGCAACAAGTTCCTCAGGCTGAAGCTTCTCCCTCAGCCAACTGAAGAACATGCCAGTACCGCTGATGATTTTCAAGCTGCTTAAGAAAATGCTAGTTCCAGGGCTGATGACTCCATTCCAGCCGCTGAAGAAATTGCCAGGGCATCCACTAGTGGTGCGCCTGAAGAAACTGAAGAAGTCAGGGCAACTGCATCAGTTGCGCCTCAGGAAATTCAAACAGATTCCTCAGCTCCTCCTGCGCCTACACCAACTCCTATCCTTCCATCTGCGTCAGATGTGAAGAAGACCAAGGCTGCAGAACGAGCTGCAGTGAAGAAAAGGAAAGCATCAAGTGCTTCAGAATCTTTAGCTCCAAAGAAGATGAAGCCTATGACCAGCTCTTTTGCAAATCCGATCGATGTTGTTCCAATTTCCACCATACCATCAAAGGACCTTGTTCCTTTTGGTGAAGAATATGAGATCCCAAGCGGATCTGATGAAGAAACTCAATCTGCTGCTTCGCCAGAACAGATTGATGAGGAAATTGAAGTGGATGCAATCCCTTCAACACCTGTTGTATCATCACCAATGCCTCAGTTCACAACTGAAGAGGCTGGTGTTGAAGAATTGGATGATGAAGACGTGGATATTGGAAGCACAACGCCAGTAATGAATGATGACTTTTGGGAAAGTCAGCACCCCAATTCTCCACTCTTCACCCCACTACAGCAAATTCCTCAGTCCCCTGCACCAACAGTTCAAATGGGCTCTGAAGAAGCTGTCAGGACCCCGATTCCAAGTCATATCGATCTAGCCGGTAACACCTCATATCACTTTGCGGCCTCACGCACGGTATTCCCACGGGTGTCGCCTTACCATGGCCCGGGACCGTTTGCGCCTTTTGGCTCACGTATATGATAGTGTCGCTAGCATCCATATGACAGAGAACTCGGGCCGACATGACTAGTCATGGACCCAAAGTGGCACTAACTTACGGGGACAAGCATACATGAATCAACATCGAGCATGTCGGTCAGCAGCGTGCGAATCCGGGCTGTAGCACTGGGCTAACAGGACTCCGGGAACCCGGGCTGTAGCAGGCTAGGCAGGACTCCGGATGTCACCGCATGACATTTCCCCGAAGGTACAGACATAGGAACGAAGTGAATCACATGCCGGCCAGTCAAGTGTTCCGGAGCAGTAGTGCTGGGCTAGCAGGACTCCGGTGAATCGGGCTGTAGGTGACTACTATGGCTCATGGAAGCACAAGAATACATTTCCCCATAAGAGAGGCTACCAAGGATAAACAACTAGGTTGTCGGATCCCACACATACCAAGCATTTCAATCATACACACAATATGCTCGATATGTGTAAATACAACATGGCATCACAACATAACTCTACGACTCAAGTATTATTTCATTAGGCTCCGAGGAGCGAGATATTACAAACATGGGTCTCATGACCCAACATTCAGAGCATACAAGTCAAAGCACATGCAGAAGCTTAACATGTTTGAGTACAGACATCTAGAAATGAAAAAGGCTGAGAAGCCTGACTATCTACCAGATCCTGCCGAGGGCACAAGATCGTAGCTGAGGTAACAAGCTAAACGTCGAAGTCCACGCGGAACTACTAGCGAGACCGACGTCTCTCTGCAAAACATAAAACAGGCAAACGTGAGTACAAATGTACCCATCAAGACTTACATCAGAACTAGCTACATATGCCTTAGTATCAACAAAGGGGGTGGTGGAGTTTAACTGCAGCAAGCCAGCTTTGACTCGGTGGCTATCCTGAACTACGACTGCAAGTAACTCTTTTGAGGTGGCGCACACGAGTCCACATATTCACCATTTCAATACACCACTATGGATCCGCTCCCGTCTTCCTATGAGAAGGACATCCATAGCACTCACGCTTATCTTGCGAGCTTTAGAGTATCCACTTTCACTTGTCTATGAACTATGCAAGGGGTCCAAGTTTCCATATCCGAGGAATCCGGCTATTCGAATAGATAATGATAACCCTGCAGGGGTGTACTTCTTCACACACTCTCGCCACTTACCACCATGTACACGTCATGTACCTCGGCAACCTTCAAGCGGAAGCCTAGCGAGGGAGTCGGCCACGACCTGACTAACCACACAAGTCTCTCGTCCAGGTTTATCGCCTATTCGGGTTCCATCCGCAAAGAGATCTGGCCGGGGTGTCGCTCACGACCCCAAACGATGTGAGCAGGGTTCCCAAGCCCACCAACCGGGTGCCACTTGGTACACCGTGCCACTGTGCCTAGTCTGTCCCAAGCCCACCTGTACCGGGTGCCACTTGGTAGACTACTAACACTACCTACAAACACCAAAAACTAGTTGCAACTCCTGGACAGAGATCAAGTTGATTAATAAGTCGAGAGAGCTTGGAGCGCCCGGAGCCCAATGTGTGGTAGTAACTGTTCATGGATCACAAACACAAAACTCAGTTCCTAAGGACGGTTTCAATGAGACAACCCACCATGTACTCCTACATGGCCTCTCACCGCTACCTTTACCAAATCGTGTTCACACACTTAGCTCTCAACAGTAGGACATGTTCACCACATTCCAATTCATTCCCGACGAATCAGACCCGACTCAACTCTAAGCAGTAGCAGGCATGACAACAAGCATGAATGAGTAGGCACATCAGGGCTCAAACAACTCCTACTCATGCTAGTGGGTTTCATCTATTTACTATGGCAATGACAGGTCATGCAGAGGAAAGGGGTTTAACTACCGCAGCATGTAACATTGAATCGTTGTTGTCCTAATGCAGTAAAAGAGAGCAAGAGCGAGAGAGTGAGATTGTATCGGAATGAACAAGGGGGTTTTGCTTGCCTGGCACTTCTGAACATAATATAGTTCTTCATTGGTGTCATCGATCACGGCATCGAAGCAACGTCTACTGAGAGGGGACAAATACCGGCAACAGAGAAGGAAACACAATCAATGCAATGCACAATATGAGGCATGATCATGACATGGTAAAATGACTGTGTTGAGCTAATGCAACTACAACCAGATGGGTTTGAGCTATTTTGAACCAAAGATTCAAAGTTCAAACTCATTTGTGATCTTAAATGGTGCTTTATCATGATTTGCACTAAACCGCAAGTTAACTTGTTTAAACATGCATGAAACCTGTACAGATGGATAGATTTAATTTTTCTGATCATTTTTCATATATAAATTATTTCATTCCGAGCTACGGTTGATTTTATATGATTTTTAGAAGTTTTGGGTATTTTTTGAAATTTATAAATCATTTCTGATTTATTTTAATTCCAGAAAACTCTACTGCGTCAGCATGATGTGACACCCCAATATTTTGACCTTATTTTATTAATTAAAATCTTGCCAGGAAATTTAACTTTTCATTTTTTGGTTTTCTTGATTTCAACCTTTCTTTTCTTGGTTATTATGGAGTTTTTATCCCAAGTGAAAACTTCCAAATATATTATTGGACTTGTTTTCCCCCTCAAGAAAAACATTTCTATTATAAGTGGATTTAATTGCATAATTAATTCTCTCTGAGCATTATTCCTTAAAATGATTTTTGCGTAAGTTTCAGGACCCAAATTGCACTGCAACCTCTTGATATATTTATCTAATTTTCCAACCAAAATTTGGAGATGTCATGTGAAGTTTTTATACCACTTTTATGCAAATATATGCTTCATTCATTAAATATTTTGAGCTCTACCACAAGTTTTCAAAACTGGTCAAGATGGCAGCATTGCACTACAACCCTTTTAAATATTTCTTTCTAGCCTCCAACCAAATTATGGGATGTCAGTGGTAGCATACCATTCATCTTTATGCAAAAACCTAGTAATGTTCTTTCAAAGATTTGAGTGAATCAACCACTTTTCCATCCTGGTCCAGTTTGACTTTTTCTACTGCATCCCTATTAAATTTTGCTCTAGTACTCTTGAGCTTTCTCCTGCTTATAGCCCATGCTACAAAACCCTTAAGTCCAGAAGAGTGGACCCATTGGAGAAATTTTTGTGCATGCAACCATGCCTTTTTCTTTCTGTCCAAAACTGATGTTTTGCAAAACTTGCACTAACAACTTTCTGATTTTGTCAAACTAACCTCACCATCCTCTCTTCCAACTAAAGAGACCCTAAGCTGGAGAATTTGGCCACCCCAAGAATTGCCTAGATGCCTTTGGCATTTTGTCAAACACCCTGTGTGCATGACTAGATTTGGCATGATTTCAAGTTTACATTTTGAACTTGAGCCCCTGGCCAAACCACCATGTCCCTTGATCCCCTTGCTAACCCTAAACTAGTCCTGTTATTTGCCAGCCCCTCTCCAGCAATCTAGGCTACCCTGGCATATTGTCGAGCACGTAGCGTGTGTGCTCAGGGCGCGCCCAGAGCGTGCGTTTTGCACGTGCGTGCGCTTGGGTCGCCGCGTCGCGCCCCGGCCCTTGCTCGCCTGCAGAGCCGCAACCCCGACCTCATCCGCTCGCAGGAACCAGCCAAGCTCCCCCTGGCGCCCTACAGCGCCGCCGTCAGGTCGGGAGCGGCGGCTAGCGGGCGGCCACATCAGCTTCTGCCATGGGCGACGCCGCCCGAGCCACCAGCGCTCGCTAGCTGCCCCCTTGAGCAGCTCAAGCTCATCCGCAACCTTGTCCGCGAGCCCTCGTCGCTGCCACGTCGCCCCAAGCTATAGATTGACGGTCGTCGGCGTTCTTATCCTCGGCCATTGACGGAACCACCCCCGATCGCTATATAAGGATCCCCCCGAGCTCACCGAACCCTCAAGCAGCCTCCCACACTCCCTCACCGATCCGGCCATAGCAGTAGAAAGGCCAGAGGGGTCGTCTTCCTCGTCTCCGGCAACCACGGCCGCCGCCATTGTCTCGTCCATTCTGCCGCCACCAGAGCCTCCCCCTCTCCACTCTCTTCACCAGAAGCTCTCTCTTCCTCCCATGAACCCATCCCCCTGCTCGATTTTGATCGGGAACCACCGTAGCCCCAAACCCACTTTGCTCCCGAAGCCTCCTCCGCCGCGAAGCTCACCGCCGGTGACTCCCTCCACCCCCGCCGACCCCACGACCACCGGGATGACCGCCCCGGTCTTGCGGATCCATCCCGACCCTCTAGAACCCGCCGGGAGCCGCCGTTCGCCGGTGTTGATCGCCGTTGCCTCGCCTCCGTTCGGGCAGAGGAACAGGAGGGAGAGATGGACTGGTCAAACCTGACCAATGGTCCCCCTGGACCCACTGTCAGAGACCCAACCTCGCCTCCACGTGTTTTAAGTGGAAGCACAAACCCCCCAGTACGTCTCCCCTACTGCGAAAGCGTATTTCTTTCTGAAACATTTTCTTTTTCTGTTTTAATTTTAAAACAGAGTTTGACTACAACTTTGACTGGCTATAACTTTTTAAATATAAGTCCAAATGAATTGATTCTTTTTCCTACCTCTCTCAAATTTCACCTAGTTTATTTTAAGATTTATTTCAAAAATATTTAAAGCAACTTTTTGTACTGTTTTTAAAGTATGTGTTGGTTGCATATTTTCGAAAATGGGATTTTGGAGAGAGAAGAAACTTTCAAAAAGTATGGGAGTGCACCTCACCTCTCCACACCTTGAAGGCAAGCATTCTGACCCCGGGCATAATATTGTCGTGTGTTGTTTAATACGGTTGCAACACCCCTCGTTTCGGAGCTTTCGTTGTTTTGTGTGATGATATGAACGTACTCATAAGTGCATATTGATGATTCCATACTATTGGAAATGGACACGTGGTGATCGTAATCACCATCGTATGCCTTTCATGCATACCGGAAGGAAACCGAGAAAGCCTCTGTCTTGGGTAGACACGATGCTTGTCTCTAGTTCCTCGTCGATGTTATTGCGTCCGGTGTGGCATGATGAGGTATGATGAGCGGTGGTTTTGTCTGTTGGATTGAAATATATTTGCTATGCTAATCGTGCAGGGAATACCTAAACCTCCTGAGTCGACCGTAGATCGAGTCTTGTTCCAGTAACCCCCATACTTGTTTCGTGCTGCCACTTGTCCCTGCCATAGGTAGGGTACGGTTCAGTAAGTTATCAACCCCTGTCCTAGCACACACCGTACAGAGAGGCCATGGTGGAAGATACCGGCTGCATCCGGTAGGCATGCCACCTGGTCCGGGGGCATGGGTGTTTCTGGTTGGTACCGAGAGGGGAGGCAACCCCGTAGAGCGTGCGATAGAAATTTGATCCCATGCTACACGAGGTTGTAGCCTCCCCACTTAGAGTTTTGCTTAACAAGTGTTGCGGGTGATTCCTGACACAAGTAAAGTTAAGCTGGTGTGTGCAAGTCAGGCGTGTTTTCGACTAAAAGACCATAGACGGAATTAGTCCCGATGGACTAAAGAAATCCGTTACTCGTGGGTAAAGAGTACACTCTCTGCAGAGATATTATACCTATTCGAATAGCCGTGTCCATGGTTAAGGACTACAGTCTGGGATGGGTCAAGTGTCGGTCTTAGTGTCGGTCTTCGAAGGAGAAACTACTAAACCAGAACATTGATTATGACTTGTGATATATGATGGTTATGATTATTATTATTGTGGACTAACCATTGGCATTAATTGAAAAAAAAATGAATATTCCTGGGACGGTTCTACCTCCTGGATATTCACTGTGTTTATTTTTATTTATAAGCCCTTTATGTGGTGTCGCTCAGACGCCCGACTGTGGCATGTTTGTCATATCATTTACTTATAAGCCCTTTATGTGGTGTCGCACAGACGCCCGACTGTGGCATGCTTGTTATTCTTTTTATATATAAGCCCTTTATGTGGTGTCGCACAGGTGCCCGACTGTGGCATGCTTGTTATTCTTTTTATATATAAGCCCTTTATGTGGTGTCGCACAGACGCCCGACTGTGGCATGCTTGTTATTACTTTTATATATAAGCCCTTTATGTGGTTTCGCTCAGACGCCCGACTGAGGCATGCTTCATATTATTATCCTTTCGAGGCATCACTTCAGACACCCGATTGGTACTCTGCAATTCTACACCCTGATTGTTTACTCATGTTTTATTTAAATGACCTACTTGTGTGCATCATGAACCTTATTTCATAATTGTCGAAGTGATCATAGAATATTTTAAAGCATGATTATCGGTGGCTATATTATACCTGTGTTCTTAATGTTTGCGAGTACATTCAAAGTACTCACTGGCTTGTCCCTGGCTATTGTCTTGGCCAGATTTCTTGCATGGAGAGGAGCGTTGCGCTAACAGCCCTGGAATTTACGCAATGGTGATAGCAGCCTCGCGAAGATAGGAGTTATCCTGGTCAGCTGTTCCTGTGGGAAATGGAGTCCCATAGACGCTGATGATCCACAAACCGCTTCCGCCATCAACCACTAGAAACCATTTGTTGTACCCATAGGCCACAATGGTCTTGTACTACATATTTTGTATTTTGCTTGCAGTTTCTATAACAAGTTGGTGTCTCATCAGCTAACAGTAAATCCTGGGGCTGGTGAGCACAAGGGCTGCTTTTGGGAAATTAATATCCCGAAAATCTGGTCCTGACAAACTTGGTATCAGAGCCAGGCTGACCACTGGCTAATCCTATCTTAGCCAGGTCGAAAACCTAGGTAAACTAACGCACCAAACCTTAACCAAACCCCGGCCAAGCTTCTCATGTAAGATAGCCACACAATGACCCGACACCTTTTGGCAGTCGGTGCCCAACCTATCAGCCTAGCCTGTCGATCACGCGCCAGTGACCGGCCCCTGAATAGTCTTTTTCGCAAGCGTGCGAAGGAAGACTCCGTCCCCTTTTACTATAAAAGGGAACGCTCGCCTCAGCCCAGCACATCACAACCTCTACCCCAAACTAAGCTATAATTCCTGGCCCCATTGTCCACATTGAGGCCACAGCGACCAACCTTAGAGGTTTTGTGACCGTGCTAGCAAACCTCACCCGTCGTGCCTTTGCATTAGAAGAGCCCCAGAATATGTTGTGTACCAGGGGTCCATGAGTGGTGAGAGCCGTCAATTCTGGGCCACTGTGCACATCTATGGTAGGGGTCTATCACTAGAGCGCCCCTACAGGTTCACCGGAAGGACAACTTCCTTTGAGCCACAAGCCATCCAACTAGCTGCCCGAGAAGCTATAGTTCAACTCCGGCACTTGTCGCCCAGAGTTAACTGTCGCTCCTTCTACTACTACCCCAGCCGTGACGGGTATGGTAGACCACCCCAAGTTGCCAACGGAGACCACGAGACGGACCCTGCATTGTTGCATCTGGTGTGCTACGTAAGTCCACTAGAGGGGTTGTTCGACCAGATCACTCTCGATCTGATCGCAGCTCGTGGAATTGATCCGCCGAGCCCCAGCAAGAGGAGAAGACGCACCCGACGCCGACAATCCAGTCGTGATGTTCGAACAACCGATCGAGACCTTGAGGTCAGCCCCAGCCATCAACCAAGGTGCTTTGATGACCCCAGAAGTGCTTCGTCGCCTTTTGGGAACACACTCCAACGGGATTGTGGCCAATAATTCCTGCGATGGTCATCATCGCTACCCCGACCCTGCTGCACCTCAACCCCCTCCAGCTAACCCCAACGATGAGGCAAATGGAGAAGCCTCGGCATCCACAAGGCACGCCAGCTTAGACATAAACGAGGTGGACTAAGTCACTCGAGTAGTACCAAGTCTCAGTATGTCCACAACCTGTAACTGTGTGACCTTGTATTACCGCATTGTTATCTGCATGTACGCCCCTAATTTAATTAGTAGCTGTATTGATGTACGGTTGCATTTTAATCCTGGGCGTAGCTACCAAAACCAACCCCGACAGCACCCACAGTAACACGTCACTTTTGTGAGATGTGTGTATCTGTGGCTTTGACCCCAACCCCCATGAGAGTAGACCCAGCAAGCTAGTGCCCCTCACCGCGGTAAATAACCTAGTCAGGAGGCTATATAAATGGCCGCCTCGTGACCTTGCCGAGTACCCCGCAACTTGTGCGCAACTCTCACAACCATTCCTGGCCATGTCGAGCCCTAGCATTTATCTGAGAACCCCATAAGCCACCCCGGGTAGTTTTGTTAAAATCTTGTGGGACTTTACCGGCAGTACCATGGGTTCTACAGCCACCCCAATACGAGCTGCTCAAGTCGAGGATCACCTCTTCCACCTCGAAATATTGGGCAGTAGTGCACATCCCTCCCGTAGATTCGAATCAAGACCCAACGAAAGTTTCCTTCCTGGGGAAATCTATGCCAACTCCGCAGATGGCAATAGAAGCTGCTGCATAAGAAGCACTTGTTCGCCTTCGATTCGCGGTACCTTATGCCAGCGAACGAGGGTACTATTACTTTCCGAGCCGTGTCGCACCCGGTGGAGTAACATCTTTTCCCGGGGGACGAATTGAGAGAGACCCAGTACTGGCCAACCTTGTCTAGTATGTCATCGCTCAAGAGTGTTTAACCCAACGAGTGATGGGTTATCTCCAGAGCCTCGCCGATTTAAACCCTCAGATCGCCATTGGCAGACCACTGAGGCCCGACCAGGAGAGGCATGTTCATCGACTGGTCAGTACAGTTCCCTCGATAGAAGAAGAGTGCGCCCCGGTACCAGAGACATTCTCTCAGGACCCCGTCCAGTTACCATTTACGTTGTAGGCGTCACTGCTATGTCTATCATTGCAACATTTTCTTTTTGTGTTGTAACTCATGAGTAGTACCCTGAGTTGTGCGACGAGTCTTTTAATTGGTTGCAATTGCTGTGAGTAGTTGGTTTTTGCTACCACTAAGTTTGGTTAACAATTTTTTTTTCACTCGCGAAAAATCCCAAATGGGATCTCTTTTTCCCGGAGCTACTGCAACGCGTATCTCCTCGCGACACAGATTCTATTCTCACAACACCACGACAACAGACTCGCAACCACTCGAACACTTGCACTATTTGCAAACCACGTAACCATGTTGCATCTAACTAAGCACCTCCCTAACCCACCGCAGTCCCTCGAGGAGAGATTAGTGGATAATCATCCGAGTACGAATTACCTCCGGCACACCAACAACAGTATCACCCGACACCACACCTAATCCCCGTGATCACCACCACCGCGGAGAGCTAACACTCGAGCGGCAGCATCACGATGATCATCGAGAATCATCGCGCACAGGAGCACGGAGAGCCCCAACAACGCCGCCAGCCCCCCGCACATCAGGATCACGAACCAATCCGGCATTGCCTCCGCCATTAGAGCCTCGTCTCGAGCTTCTGAAGACGGAAATGGAGGGAGAAGGAGGAGAAGCGAGGCCAGGTGTGAGGAAGAAGAGAGAAACACCTTGGCCGTTTTATAGCTCGAGCTCGATGTATGGTGGGCGAAGTCCACCAGCGCCGCTCGTCGCCCGATCGCAGGTGTTCGGAGGCAAATCCGCGAGCAGTGCCGACAGCCCGCTGGCCCGCGAGGTGAGTGCACGCTGCCCCGGCAGCTGGCACGCCGCGCACTACCGCAGGTACGGAACAGATGCCCTACGCGCTAGACGTTGCCGATGGAGAAAGCGCGGGAAAGCGCGCGGGAGAGAGGAAGAAGAGAGAGCAAGAGGAAGAAGAAGAGGCTGACAGTGGGCCCCGGGTCCACCTGTCGACCAGAGAGAGCACAATGCTCTCGGGTGCGACCAGCGTATTTATTAAATTTAGAATTTATTCTAAATTTATTGTATCCAGCGTAGAAATCTTTCTTTTCCCCCTAACCGTAGATTTTTCCACACAGCGCCAGTGTTCCACACTGTGGTTTTACACCACTTATTGCCCTCTCACTGCAACCACATTTTACTGCAGATATTTTCTTTTTTTAAACAGCTTTTAGCAAATCTCGAGGACGAGATTTTTCTTAAGGGGGGTAGTGTTGTGACACCCCACAATTTTGACCTTATTTTATTAATTAAAATCTTGCCAGGAAATATAACTTTTCATTTTTTGGTTTTCTTGATTTCAACCTTTCTTTTCTTGGTTATTATGGAGTTTTTATCCCAAGTGAAAACTTCCAAATATATTATTGGACTTGTTTTCCCCCTCAAGAAAAACATTTCTATTATAAGTGGATTTAATTGCATAATTAATTCTCTCTGAGCATTATTCCTTAAAATGATTTTTGCTTAAGTTTCAGGACCCAAATTGCACTGCAACCTCTTGATATATTTATCTAATTTTCCAACCAAAATTTGGAGATGTCATGTGAAGTTTTTAAACCACTTTTATGCAAATATATGCTTCATTCATTAAATATTTTGAGCTCTACCACAAGTTTTCAAAACTGGTCAAGATGGCAGCATTGCACTACAACCCTTTTAAATATTTCTTTCTAGCCTCCAACCAAATTATGGGATGTCAGTGGTAGCATACCATTCATCTTTATGCAAAAACCTAGTAATGTTCTTTCAAAGATTTGAGTGAATCAACCACTTTTCCATCCTGGTCCAGTTTGACTTTTTCTACTGCATCCCTATTAAATTTTGCTCTAGTACTCTTGAGCTTTCTCCTGCTTATAGCCCATGCTACAAAACCCTCAAGTCAAGAAGAGTGGACCCATTGGAGAAATTTTTGTGCATGCAACCATGCCTTTTTCTTTCTGTCCAAAACTGATGTTTTGCAAAACTTGCACTAACAAGTTTCTGATTTTGTCAAACTAACCTCACCACCCTCTCTTTCAACTAAAGAGACCCTGATCTGGAGAATTTGGCCACCCCAAGAATTGCCTAGATGCCTTTGGCATTTTGTAAAACACCCTGTGTGCATGACCAGATTTGGCATGATTTCAAGTTTACATTTTGAACTTGAGCCCCTGACCAAACCACCATGTCCCTTGATCCCCTTGCTAACCCTAAACTAGTCCAGTTATTTGCCAGCCCCTCTCCAGCACTCTAGGCTACCCTGGCATATTGTCGAGCACGTAGCGTGCATGCTCTGGGCGCTCCCAGAGCGCGTGTTTTGCACGTGCGTGCGCTCGGGTCGCTGCGTCGTGCCCCGGCCCTTGCTCGCCTGCAGAGCCGCGACCCCGACCTCATCCGCTTGCAGGAACCAGCCAAGATCCCCCTGGCACCCTACAGCGCCGCCGTTAGGTCGGCAGTGGCGGCTAGCGAGCGGCCACAGCAGCTTCTGCCATGGGCGGCGTCGCCCGAGCCACCAGCGCTTGCCAGCTGCCCCCTTGAGCAGCTCAAGCTCATCCGCAACCTTGTCCGCGAGCCCTCGTCGCCGCCACGTCGCCCCAAGCTACAGATTGACGGTCGCCGACGTTCTTATCCTCGGCCATCGATGGAACCACCCCCGATAGCTATATAAGGATCCCCCCGAGCTCACCAAACCCTCAAGCAGCCTCTCACACTCCCTCACCGATCCGGCCGTAACAGTAGAAAGGCCAGAGGGGTCGTCTTCCTCGTCTCCGGCAACCACGGCCGCCGCCACTGTCTCGTCCATTCCGGCGCCACCAGAGCCTCCCCCTCTCCACTCTCTTCACCAGAAGCTCTCTCTTCCTCCCATGAACCCATCGCCCTGCTCGATTTTTATCGGGAACCACCGTAGCCCCAAACCCACTTTGCTCCCGAAGCCTCCTCCGCCGCAAAGCTCACCGCCGGCAACTCCCTCCACCCCCGCCGACCCAACGACCAACGGGAGGACCGCCCCGGTCTTGCAGATCCATCCCGACCCTCTGGAACCCGCCGGGAGCCGCCGTTCGCCGGCGTTGATCGCCGTTGCCTCGCCTCCGCTCGGGCAGAGGAAGAGGAGGGAGAGATGGACTGGTCAAACCTGACCAGTCGGCCCCCTGGACCCACTGTCAGAGACCCAACCTCGCCTCCACGTGTTTTAAGTGGAAGCAAAAAAAACCTAGTATGTCTCCCCTACTGCGAAAGCGTATTTCTTTCTGAAACGTTTTCTTTTTCTGTTTAATTTAAAAACAGAGTTTGACTGCAACTTTGACTGGCTATAATATTTTAAATATAAGTCCAAATGAATTGATTCTTTTTCCTACCTCTCTCAAATTTCACCTAGTTTATTCTAAGATTTATTTCAAAAGTATTTAAAGCAACATTTTGTACTGTTTTTAAAGTATGTGTTGGTTGCATATTTTCGAAAATAGGATTTAGGAGAGAGAAGAAACTTTCAAAAAGTATTGGAGTGCACCTCACCTCTCCACACCTTGAAGGCAAGCATTCTGACCCCGCGCATAATATTGTCGTGTGTTGTTTAATACGGTTGCAACACCCCTCATTTCGGAGCTTTCGTTGTTTTGTGTGATGATATGAACGTACTCATAAGTGCATATTGATGATTCCGTACTATTAGAAATGTACACGTGGTGATAGTAATCACCATCGTATGCCTTTCATGCATACCGGAAGGAAACCGAGAAAGCCTCTGTCTTGGGTAGACACGATGCTTGTCTCCAGTTCCTCGTCGATGTTGTTGCGTCCGGTGTGGCATGACGAGGTATGATGACCGGTGGTTTTGTCTGTTGGATTGAAATATATTTGCTATGCTAATCGTGCAGGGAATACCTAAACCTCCTGAGTCGACCGTAGATCGAGTCTTGTTCCAGTAACCCACATACTTGTTTCATGCTGCCACTTGTCCCTACCGTAGGTAGGGTACGGTTCAGTAAGTTGTCAACACCTGTCCTAGCACACACCGTACAGAGAGGCCATGGTGGAAGATACCGTCTGCATCCGGTAGGCATGCCACCTGGTCCGGGGGCATGGGTGTTTCCGGTTGGGACCGAGAGGGGAGGCCACCCCTTAGAGCACGCGATAGAAATTTGATCCCATGCTACGCGAGGTTGTAGCCTCCCCACTTAGAGTTTTGCTTAACAAGTGTCGCGGGTATTTCCTGACACAAGTAAACTTAAGCTGGTGTGTGCAAGTCAGGCGTGTTTTCGACTAAAAGACCGTAGACGGAATTAGTCCCGATGGACTAAATAAATTCGTTACTCGTGGGTAAAGAGTACACCCTCTGCAGAGATATTATACCTATTCGAATAGCCGTGTCCATGGTTAAGGACTACAATCTGGGATGGGTCAAGTGTCGGTCTTAGTGTCGGTCTTCGGAGGAGAAACTACTAAACCAGAACATTGATTATGACTTGTGATATATGATGGTCATGATTATTATTATTGTGGACTAACCATTGGCATTAATTGAAAAAAAATGAATATTCCTGGGACGGTTCTACCTCCTGGATATTCACTGTGTTTATTTTTATTTATAAGCCCTTTATGTGGTGTCGCTCAGACGCCCGACTGTGGCATGTTTGTTATTTCATTTACTTATAAGCCCTTTATGTGGTGTCGCACAGACGCCCGACTGTGGCATGCTTGTTATTCTTTTTATATATAAGCCCTTTATGTGGTGTCGCACAGACGCCCGACTGTGGCATGCTTGTTATTCTTTTTATATATAAGCCCTTTATGTGGTGTCGCACAGATGCCCGACTGTGACATGCTTGTTATTACTTTTATATATAAGCCCTTTATGTGGTGTCGCTCAGACGCCCGACTGAGGCATGCTTCATATTATTATCCTTTCAAGGCGTCACTTCAGACACCCGATTGGTACTCTCAATCCTACACCCTGATTGTTTACTCATGTTTTATTTAAATGACCTACTTGTGTGCATCATGAACCTTATTTCATAACTGTCGAAGTGATCATAAAATATTTTAAAGCATGATTATCGGTGGCTATATTATACCTGTGTTCTTAATGTTTACGAGTACATTCAAAGTACTCACTGGCTTGTCCCTGGCTATTCTCTTGGCCAGATTTCTTGCATGGAGAGGAGCGTTGCGCTGACAGCCCCGGAATTTACGCAATGGTGATAGCAGCCTCGCGAAGATAGGAGTTATCCTGGTCAGCTGTTCCTGTGGGAAATGGAGTCCCATAGACGCTGATGATCCACAAACCGCTTCCGCCATCAACCACTAGAAACCATTTGTTGTACCCATATGCCACAATGGTCTTGTACTACATATTTTGTATTTTGCTTGGAGTTTCTATAACAAGTTGGTGTCTCATCAGCTAACAGTAAATCCTGGGGCTGGTGAGCACAAGGGCCGCTTTTGGGAAATTTATATCCCGAAAATCCGGTCCTAACACATGACGTCGGTGTGACGTCACAAGTCAAGTAGGGCGGTCCAGGTCAAACCTGACCAGTGGGACCCACTGGTCAGTAGTTAGTTAACTAACTAAATTTAGTTAGCGTTAAACTAATACTAATCCTAGTTTAGTTAGTGGCCTGGGGCCCACATGTCAGTGACCCAGGGGGGGGGGTCAAACTGGGCCCACCCAGTCAATGGTCAGCGGGGTCAACCCCTTGTCAGCAGGGTCAATCCCGCAGACGTTGAGTCGCCGGCGAGGCCGAGACGGCGGAGGGGCTCGGATTTTTCCCTCCGGTGACCAAATGAGCGGCCGGGACCACCTACAGAGAGCTGGCACGCTCGCGCATCCATTGGAGCAAGCGAGAGAGGCTGCAGTGGAGTGAGCTCGCCGGAGTTGAGCTCGTGGCAGCGGCCGGAGTACGGGCGCACTTGGGAGCGGGGCTACGATGCTCGTGGGGTGGCGTGCTTGGCTCCTACGGCACCTACGCGGCGAGGTGAGCACGTGGGTGTGCTCGGTTGGGGGTTGCGGCGGTTGTGGCCACGATGGCGAGAGGCTCGGCGGCAGTGCGGTTCGGTCTCCGGCGAAAAGCATGGCTAGAGGAAGGGTTGGAGAGGGGAAACAAGGGGGAAACGACGGAGGCTCACAGAGGGGTCGAACGGAGTCGAGGTCGAGGTCGGGGAAGCCCTGGACGGAACGAATCAAACGACGGCGATCACCGGACAGAGGCGGTGATGAGGACGGCGGGGACGACGTTGCAGGGCTCCTGCGGTCGCGTGCGTCGGGTGTGTAGCTCCACGGGGTCGTGGCGGAGCTCGGGGACGCGGAGATGGAGCGAGGGAGTGGTTGGCCGCGGTGGTTCTCGGCGGTGTGGCCATGGCGGCTTCGGCCATGAGGGAGAGCGAGGGAGTGAGAGGGAGAGAGACCCAGAGAAAGAGGGGGGTCCGTGGCCGTCTCCGTGGCGCTGGGAGAGAGCCTCGGGGGCGTGAGGCAGGCAGGGAGGAGGCGGCGGCCTCAGCACGCACCGTGCCCGCCTTCGCCTCTGCCTATTGGCAGAGGTTGAAGACGACTGGCACTTGCCAGGTGGGCTGGGCCGGCTGGAGGAGCTGGGCCAGGTGGGGCGCCAGGTAAGTTTGGGCCAGGTAGGTTTCCCTCTCTTCTGTCTTCTAATTTTGTTTTTATTTTCTAATTATTTGCCTCTGTTTTGAGCTTAGGAAAAATACCAATGCATCTCCTAACATCCCGAAAATATTCATGGACACTTGCTGAATTATTTCAGTGGCCCAAAAATAGTTCCAACACTATTTGAACATTTAAATTATTTATAGTATTTTAAATGCCCAAAGTCAAATACAATAGGATTTAATTCAAAAATCCAGAATGGCCTAGAAATATGTGCATCATTATTGGCAGAGGTTTTCACCTTTATCAAAAATAATGAACTTTTCTAAAGGGAATTCTGGGTTCATTGAAAATATTTTTATTTTGATCCTAATTGCATTTCATTTGGTGCTAGGGTTTGTCATCCCCATTTCAAATTTCAAACAAATATAGACATGATGCATGGATGCTTATGAAACTAATTGCAATCAAATTCTAGGGCTGTGACAACTCACCCCCACTAAACAAGAATCTCGTCCCGAGATTCAAGACGTTAGGTAAGAAGACAGAGAGGACACTAGCTAACACGATCTTCACGATCCAGGTTGCACTTCATAAGAACGTTGATTCGATCATCATATTTGTCTCGACGTCTTTCTATGAGAACTCTATCCAACATGACAACAAGAAGAAAAGAAAATCTAGAAGAATCGATCTTCTCTAAGATCGAGCAACTGACGAACAACTCACGGAATGAGACATAAGCCACCTCTTGGAGTGAGACACAAAACACACATCAGGGTGATGGGAAGAGATAGATGTCAAGGGTTCAATTTGGTAGGCAATAATTCCATGCAGTAGTAAGATGTTGCAAGGTTTCAAAGTAGCGAGGAGATAATTGTCATGATCCCGTAACAGGGCACCATCGAGGAGGTGACTCGTAAAATTATTCCCTTAAGTGGCAAAAAGAATTACTTTTGATTCAGAGATCATTGACACTCTTTATACCAGCCTAAGGCAATTTACGAACGATCGTTTGACGGAGTTCGGGAGAACGACACACTCGGGCTAGAATGGATGATGTGAACTACCTTGTTGAAGACAACGCAAGGAATGATTTGCTTGCGCGTGCTCTCAAGAACTTGAGCATTTCCATAATCATCAAGGTTCTACCAACATCCGTAGCAAGGATCCTGGCAACACGACATACTACCATGATGACTAGTGATGGATGATGCGGATACAAAGGAAGATAACACCTTCTCAGACTTCCCCTTAGCAAGGCTAAGGAACAGAATCTGGATGATCGACCAAGAGACATTTAGCACTCCGCTTCTAATGTTCTCCTTGATGTGCTAGCGTAATCCATTCATAGATATGGTTTGATATCTAGAACATCAATTAAAAGGTCGGACTTCCGGAACACAAAAATCCATAAGGAACAACTACTGGAATAAATTCTAAGAGATCCTTATGGGGAGGTGGCCAACTTTCTCAATCAAGATACTACAATAATAAGTCTTCCGGTTGGGTGTGTTGGCCACAACATCCACTTTATCGGGTTACAGGGAGACCAATATTATAGTTCTTGAGGAACGTTCCAACCATCATATCTGCCTGAGATTCAGATCTGGCTGGTGTCAGGATAATCCAGACTCATCAAGTCTAGAAAGAAAAATGAGAGTTTGCAACACAATTCGACGAGATGACGTTGCGAGATTCTCGGGGAATGAACTATGATAGCAAGCTCCAAAACATGAGCTGGTTCTACTACAAACCTGTGAACACGCTATCCAAGACAAGCATGAAAACATAGAAGTCCTACGATAAAACACTACCGGGTTCAGGTGGGGAACCAACACCAAGGATAACGAAGTCCTAACATAAGTCATGAATCTTAAGAAGGAACTTCTTCTCCTCGAACAACTCAACCAGTGGCTTGGTGTGCTAGGAACACATATGGAGTGGAGGTAATTAATCTACCAAACCATAGAATACTTCGCACGTATGCATGACTAATTTGGGATGACTCCACGGGAAACAGAACAAACCTTTCTCAAATTCATGGTGGCAACTTACACCTAATGCACGTGAACTTGGAGAAAGTCACTTCTTTCATCCAAGCATAAGCTTCATGAATGGAACACGAAGGCATTGCTTACAAAGTTTTCAATACTAGGCTGATGTTCAACATGAATCATGGGGGAGACAAAATGCTGCTGATGGGCTCAACAACAACTCATCGGAATTTCCATATCATTGGACTTCCACCATCATGTGAACACGGTGATAGTATTGGTCAGACCAAAAGATGTAATGGTGTATGCTCGAGGGATCAACCACGAGTAAGACAACATTACAAACATCGTTGGTTCTGATTTGACTTGACGATAGCCCATACTTAAGTCAAAGTTTTGACAAGAGAATAGATCCAACAACTGATCACGAGGACCAATTGGTGAAGATATCATCTTTCTTCAACACACACACAAACACAAAGATATCCCTTCAGAAAGAACCAAATTCGGCAAAGCTTTTTATCTTCCAACTCTCCAAGTTGTTGTTTGGCTTGACCAACTAGCTCAGGGGTATCCAACACAGATTCTTGGAGAATGGGTGGTTTACAAGAAAACCAACTTGATCATGAATTCAACATATTGGTCAGGGGACAACCTGGTGGTACTTCCAAGAAGATATTTGGAAAATCACGATCAACCGACATGTTACTAAGCTCAAGAACAATCTTGCTTTTCAGGGCAAGACGATATGATCAACAAGAGTGAGGGATTGACACAATCCTAACTCATTGATCGAAGAGTACACCAGAAATAATGACTAGGTAGCACGATCAATCTTAGGATGATGATTTAATAACCAACATGCTAAGAATGAGAATATTGTCCATTTACTACCAAGTAACTAGTTGCTAGGAGTATTGATTTCACACATCGTGGTTCACTTGTCGGCATTCCGGTTGCAATAACACGGGAACCGAGGAATGAACAATGATGGGAAGAAGTATCACTGCGTCAAGAATGTATAAGAGATGGTGCAATTCTCATGACAATCCTGACATAAAGGGGTAATACTCCAGGATAGAACAAAGCAAAAGCTGGATTGGCATTTGATCTGCAGAACACAACTACTTTGACCCAATCCTAGAAATGGATGAGGTACTGGAGTTTGTTTCTCCTAGTCATTCCGAACTAGAATGGCTTGACGGACCACAAGAATGATAGGCACCGATGAACGAATGCACGCATACTCTTGACTATCGACTGATAGAGGATGGTCGGGATACAACTAAAGAGGAACAACTCAAGGAACATATAATTTTCTAAGTTGTGGAAGCATAGATTAGTATGTCGAGCAAAGCTCAACATTTCTTCCGGACAACCCATGCAAAAAGGTAGGACTGGCAGAGTCACAATTATGGATGGAGTACTCCTCAAGAGCACTCTTATCGTGATCTTTTGGTTCAACGAACTTCTGCCATAAGCAGATCATGGTATTTGGAAGAAGGGAACACCACGGACCCCGAGGACTATCACAAAGGTTACTAATATCCTAAAGGTACAAGCAACACTATCAACATGACGTAAGTAGAGTGAATCTTGGGTCCAAGGACCCGGAGATAGAATACCTACTAACTAAATAACATCACGAGATGCTTTCGAGGAAGGTGGCCAGAATCATCACACTGGGAACACAAAACATGGCTAGATTAATAGGTGACACCCTAAAGCACCTAGGGTCATAATAATAGCTCCAACATATATGTTGAGGCAACAGAGTACCTCAACTCAGCGATGAGTGTGGTTGAACTGGCCCAAAGGGACATCAGGAACGGAAAGAAGGGATTTGCAAATGCATTAGACTATCTAGAAACCTGGGATGACTCAGACAGCATAACGGCTGTAAATGCTCAAAATGATTTGAGACATTCTGCAAAATGGTGGCATAACCACTTAACATCACAATATCAAAGTTCTGAGGCCAGTTATGAACATACGGAAGTAACAGAAACTGAACTGAGGCTTGAAACCAACAATCCTAAGAATCTACGGATTAGTAACACGTGATCCTGATAGAAAGATGAGGAGCTTAGTTCTTAATCCCCGTAGAAGAGAAGAGGATGACTCAGATTAGAAGGGCATAAGATATAAGGAGTAAAAAGAGCCTTATGTTCCCTTCCACAATCAATTCCCTTATATAACTAAAGCATTTCTAGACTCAACTTCGACCAGTTTGGCTTGGTAATCCTACAGACAGTCAAGCTCTGATACCAAAGCTGTGAGGACCCCGATTCCAAGTCACATCGATCTAGCCGGTAACACCTCATATCACTTTACGGCCTCACGCACGGTATTCCCACGGGTGTCGCGTTACCATGGCCCTGGACCGTTTGCGCCTTTTGGCTCACGTATATGATAGTGTCGCTAGCATCCATATGACAGAGAACCCGGGCCGACATGACTAGTCGTGAACCCAAAGTGGCACTAACTTACGGGGACAGGCATACATGAATCAACATCGAGCATGTCGGTCAGCAGCGTGCGAATCTGGGCTGTAGCACTCGGCTAACAGGACTCCGGGAACCCGGGCTGTAGCAGGCTAGGCAGGACTCCGGATGTCACCGCATGACATTTCCCCGAAGGTACAGACATAGGAACGAAGTGAATCACATGCCGGCCAGTCAAGTGTTCCGGAGCAGTAGTGCTGGGCTAGCAGGACTCCGGTGAACCGGGCTGTAGCGGACTACTATGGCTCATGGAAGCACAAGAATACATTTCCCAATAAGAGAGGCTACCAAGGATAAACAACTAGGTTGTCGGATCCCACACATACCAAGCATTTCAATCATACACACAATATGCTCGATATGTGTAAATACAACATGGCATCACAACATAACTCTACGACTCAAGTATTATTTCAGTAGGCTCCGAGGAGCGAGATATTACAAACATGGGTCTCATGACCCAACATTCAGAGCATACAAGTCAAAGCACATGCGGAAGCTTAACATGTCTGAGTACAGACATCTAGAAATGAAAAAGGCTGAGAAGCCTGACTATCTACCAGATCCTGCCGAGGGCACAAGATCGTAGCTGAGGTAACAAGCTAAACGTCGAAGTCCACACAGAACTACTAGCGAGACCGACGTCTCTCTGCAAAAAAAAACAGGCAAACGTGAGTACAAATGTACCCAGCAAGACTTACATCAGAACTAGCTACATATGCCTTAGTATCAACAAAGGGGGTGGTGGAGTTTAACTGCAGCAAGCCAGCTTTGACTCGGTGGCTATCCTGAACTACGACTGCAAGTAACTCATTTGAGGTGGCGCACACGAGTCCACATATTCACCATTTCAATACACCACTATGGATCCGCTCCCGTCTTCCTACGAGAAGGCCATCCATAGCACTCACGCTTATATTGCGAGTTTTAGAGTATCCACTTTCACTTGTCTATGAACTATGCAACGGGTCCAAGTTTCCATATCCGAGGAATTCGGCTATTCGAAAAGATAATGATAACCCTGCTGGGGTGTACTTCTTCACACACACTCTCTCCACTTACCACCATGTACACGTCATGTACCTCGGCAACCTTCAAGCGGAAGCCTAGCGAGGGAGTCGGCCACGACCTGACTATCCACACAAGTCTCTCGTCCAGGTTTATCGCCTATTCGGGTTCCATCCGCAAGGAGATCCGGCCGGGGTGTCGCTCACGGCCCCAAACGATGTGAGCAGGGTTCCCAAGCCCACCAACCGGGTGCCACTTGGTACACCGTGCCACTGTGCCTAGTCTGTCCCAAGCCCACCCGTACCGGGTGCCACTTGGTAGACTACTAACACTACCTACAAACACCAGAAACTAGTTGCAACTCCTGGACAGAGATCAAGTTGATTAATAAGTCGAGAGAGCTTGGAGCGCCCAGAGCCCAATGTGTGGTAGTAACTGTTCATGGATCACAAACACAGAACTCAGTTCCTAAGGACGGTTTCAATGAGACAACCCACCATGTACTCCTACATGGCCTCTCACCGCTACCTTTACAAAATCGTTTTCACACACTTAGCTCTCAACAGTAGGACATGTTCACCACATTCCAATTCATTCCGGATGAATCAGACCCGACTCAACTCTAAGCAGTAGCAGGCATGACAACAAGCATGAATGAGTAGGCACATCAGGGCTCAAACAACTCCTACTCATGCTAGTGGGTTTCATCTATTTACTGTGGCAATGACAGGTCATGCAGAGGAAAGGGGTTTAACTACCGCAACATGTAACATTGAATCGTTGTTGTCCTAATGCAGTAAAAGAGAGCAGGAGCGAGAGAGTAGGATTGTATCAGAATGAACAAGGGGGTTTTTCTTGCCTGGCACTTCTGAAGATAATATAGTTCTTCATCAGTGTCATCGATCACGGCGTCGAAGCAATGTCTACTGAGAGGGGACAAATACCGGCAACAGAGAGGGAAACACAATCAATGCAATGCACAATATGATGCATGCTCATGACATGGTAAAATGAGTGTGTTGAGCTAATGCAACTACAACCAGATGGGTTTGAGCTATTTTGAACCAAAGATTCAAAGTTCAAACTCATTTGTGATCTTAAATGGCGCTTTATCATGTTTTGCACTAAACAGCAAGTTAACTTGTTTAGACATGCATGAAACCAGTACAAATGGATAGATTGGATTTTTCTGATCATTTTTCATATATAAATTATTTCATTCTGAGCTAAGGTTGATTTTATATGATTTTTAGAAGTTTTGGGTATTTTCTGAAATTTATAAATCATTTCTGATTTATTTTAATTCCAGAAAACTCTACTGCATCAGCAAGACGTGGGTGTGATGTCACAAGTCAACTGGTCGGTCCAGGTCAAACCTGACCAGTGGGACCCACTGGTCAGTACTTAGTTAACTAACTAAATTTAGTTAGCGTTAAACTAATACATATCCTAGTTTAGTTAGTGGCCTGGGGCCCACATGTCAGTGACCCAGGGAAGTCAAACTGGGCCCACCTAGTCAACAGTCAGTGGGGTCAACCCCTTGTCAGCAGGGTCAATCCCGCCGGCGTTGAGTCGTCGACGAGGCCGAGACGGCGGAGGGGCTCGGATTTTTCCCTCCGGTGACCAAATTAGCGGCAGAGACCACCTACAAAGAGCTGGCACGCTCGCGCATCCATTGGAGCAAGCGAGAGAGGCTGCGGTGGAGTGAGCTCGTCGGAGTCGAGCTCGTGGCGGCGGCCGGAGTACGGGCGCACTCGGGAGCGGGGCTACGGTGCCCGTGGGGTGGCGTGCTTGGCTCCTACGTCACCTACGCGGCGCGGTGAGCATGTGGGTGTGCTCGGTTGGGGGTTGCGGCGGCTGTGGCCACGACGGCGCGGTTCGGTCTCCGGCGAAAAGCATGGCTAGAGGAAGGGTTGGAGAGGGGAAACAAAGGGGAAATGACGGAGGCTCATAGAGGGGTCGAATGGAGTCAAGGTCGAGGCCGGGGAAGCCCTGGACGGCACGAATCGAACGACGGCGATCACCGGACAGAGGCGGTGATGAGGACGGCGGGGACGACGTTGCAGGGCTCCTGCAGTCACGTGCGTCGGGTGTGTAGCTCCACGGGGTCGTGGCGGAGCTCGGGGACACGGAGATGGAGCGAGGGAGTGGCTGGCCGTGGTGGTTCTCGGCGGTGTGGCCATGGCGGCTTCGGCCATGAGGGAGAGCGAGAGAGCGGGAGGGAGAGAGACCCAGAGAAAGAGGGGGGGGGGGTCCATGGCCATCTCCGTGGCGCTGGGAAAGAGCCTCGGGGGCGTGAGGCAGGCAGGGAGGAGGTGGCGGCCTTAGCCTGTGCCGTGCCCGCCTTCGCCTCTACCTACTGGCAGAGGTTGAAGACGACTGGCACTTGCCAGGTGGGCTGGGCCGGCTGGAGGAGCTGGGCCAGGTGGGGCGCCAGGTAAGTTTGGGCCAGGTAGGTTTCTCTCTCTTCTGCCTTCTAATTTTTTTTTGTTTTCTAATTATTTGCCTCTGTTTTGAGCTTAGGAAAAATACCAAGGCATCTGCTAAAATCCTGAAAATATTCATGGACACTTGCTGAATTATTTCAGTGGCCCAAAAATAGTTCCAACATTATTTGAACATTTAAATTATTTATAGTATTTTAAATGCGCAAAGTCAAATACAATATGATTTAATTCAAAAATCCAGAATGGCCTAGAAATATGTGCATCATTATTGGCAGAGGTTTTCACCTTTATCAAAAATAATGAACTTTTCTAAAGGGAATTCTGGGTTCATTGAAAATATTTTTATTTTGATCCTAATTGCATTTCATTTGGTGCTAGGGTTTGTCATCCCCATTTCAAATTTCAAACAAATATAGACATGATGCATGGATGCTTATGAAACTAATTGCAATCAAATTCTAGGGCTATGACAGAAACTCATCCCACTGCATCTGTGCATGAAGATATTCCAGCCACTAGTGCTTAAGAAACTGCTGCTGCTGTGAATGTGACAACACAGACAGCACCTGAAGAGGAACCAGAAATTCCTCAGCCTGAAGAACCTGAGCTCGCGATTCCTGAGGTTGTGATGCAACTCACTAACACCCCTCTGCCAAAGCCAAAGGATCCCTTCTCAAGGAAGCAAAAGTTCAAGGCTGAAGACTTCTTTGGCGAGCATGTATTCTTCACTGACTACAACCCTTATGACTCTGCTCGCATAAGGAAGAGGCGTTTCTGGACTGCTAGTCAAGCCAACTTCTATTCCTCAGTGTTGTTCAACAAAGACAAAGTCTTCGATCATGCACATATTCCTCACATGGATATGGAGTCTCTGCCGTGCTTCGAGCCAGTCCTCAGTGTTCTTCACGACGTTGGGCTGCTCAACTTCTGTACTGACATCTGCGACTGGAATGAAGAACTCATTCTTCAGTTCTATGCAACGTTGCACATCACAGGCGACTCTGAAGATGTGAATTCATGGGTACTGGACTGGATGACAGAGAACAATCATTACAAGGCACCAGCGTCTGAATTTCTTCGTGCCCTACCACTCAGTCCTCCCCTTGAAGATGCACGTTGTGTCTATAGTGAACCTGAGCTTTCAAATCACTACATGCAAGTTTTGATGAAGCCTTTGAAGCCAGGGCAGGCCCCTCGAACCAATTTCCTTGTCAAGGAATTACTCTATGTGCCTCGGACTGTCTATCGCATTCTGACAAAGACATTGAGTCCTATCAAAGGCCATGACTCAAATGATGAAGAAGTTGTTGGCATCATGAAGAATCTGCTTTTCAATATCATTCATGGCATTCCCGTCAACTTCCATGATTTCTCCATGAGGACTCTGGCCAATATTGCAATGTCACCATTTGAGCTGAAGCCTTATGCGCCATGGATTATGAGATTCATCAGGACAAGGTATTCACTCAATTACAAAGCTGACACTCTGAACGACTGCAGCTACTTGCCTCCAATTGAAGTCCTCAAAAGGACATTTTCCTCAGCTGATGATAAAGGCAAGGCCACTGCTGTGATAGATGAAGGCATTCGTCCATTGGATGGTCAGTTTCGCAATGTTGCATCCTACTCCACCAATGATGACTCTGCCACACATGACTCTGCCGCCAACAATGCCAAGCAAAATCCTCAAGCCACAGCACCCAGGGTGATGACTGATCGTGAGTTACTCCTCAGTCTTCATCAGAAGGTTGATTGCAATCATAAATGGGTCAAGCGTCAGTTCGGTTCAATTCTTCACAACATGACTTCAACACACAATGCAGTGAAGAAAAACCACTACTACCTCCATGAAACCCTCAACCGCACCTGGGCTGTCCTCTCTCATGTCTACAACACTGAAGATCTGAAGAAAATGGGTCTCAAGGAAGACTTTGACTGGTCTGCACCTCCTCCGAAGAAATTCAAGAAGGTCAAGGTTCCTTCTTTGGTGGCCAGCTCCTATTCTTCATCGCGTGACACTGATGGACATGAAGACTTGGACGACACAGCGGCAGGCCCTACTTCAACAACCGACCCCGACAACACTGGCGCTCCTTCATCAACCTGATTATCTTCAGGGGCGTTAGTCCTCAATTTCGATCCTTTTGGTCATTCGATGACAAAGGGGGAGAAATCTGAGTTAGTCTTCAAGTGGGTCTATTATATGGGCATTTTTTTGCTAAGTTACAACTCTCGTTCTTCTGAAAATTTTATTGGATGGAGTTGTAAACTTAAACCCGATGGTGGTCTGGTACTTCTGCTACGTTATTCTGCATGCTTATTCCTCGTTAATATTATTGCACGCATGCTGAACTACATCAGTCACCATATTTCATCATGCATTTCAAATTCTTCATATTATATATCAAATGCGTGTATGAATTACAAGATATAGGGGGAGATCTCCATGATTCTACTATTCAAGTGTGCATTGCTTCAAAAGCAAATTCCTCACTATGCACATCTTCAGGGGGAGTTCTTCTATATCTTGCAATCAAATTCCTCAATATCAGTATTTACACTTCATATGTTTGTCCCTGTTGAAAACTTAACCTATGTTGTCATCAATGACCAAAAAGGGGGAGATTGTAAGTGCATCTAGTGCCCCTTAGTGATTTTGGTGTATTGAAGACTTATAGGTTAAGGATCTAATGTGTTTATGAGTGTACACAGGTCTATAAGTCCATGAGGAGTTTGATATTTATAGAGAAAGTCGACCCCTAAATATGAAGTTCTTCGACTGAAGACTTTGGTATTCTGAAGACTTTCTGAAGACTTTGAAAGTGAAGAAATTGGTGTGACCTTGAAGACTTGGTATTCATTTGAGGAACATGAAGCGTGAAGACTTTTGTTTTCATAGTTTCATTTTCTCTTTCTTGAGTCACAGGAAACACCGTACTGTCGAAGGGGGTCGAGGAAATACTAAGGAAAAATTTCCATGTGATGCTCAACTCAAAATCCTACACCTACCAATCCTTTCGAGTGAAGCCATTGAAAATCTCATATAGTTTAGTCAATTTCTTCAGTAACAGAGACGCAGTTCTTCTGGTCACTGAGGACTTTGTTCTGACTGAGGAGTTAGGAATTCGCCAGTGCAGATTGCCTACACAGTGAGGAACATGATAGCCCTGAGGAATTTGTACCTCAAATTTTTGACCGTTGCTGTGCTACGCGCCAGTTGTCCCAAAATATATTATCCACCTAACGGTCATATCATTGAAGGGCATTTATATCTTATCATGTCGGACTGCTCCCTAGGCTATAAATAGCCCCCCTACAACCACTAGCTGGTTGGCTGCTCCGCGAGAAACTGACACTTGTCATTTGAGAGCATCCCATCCTCCGAGGACTTTGAGTGAAAATCATCAAGTGAGGAAAATCCAAAACCCAAACCCAAACACCTACAAACCCAAAGTGATTGAGCATCACTGAAGAGATTGATCCTGCGTGGATCCGACGCTTGTTACCTTTGAGGACTGTGCCTCTTTCAGACGGTTAGGTGTCATGGTCTAGAGCATCTAAGAGGAATTGTGGATCGCCGAGTGACCGAGTTTGTGAAGGTTCGGAAGTCACCCGAAGACTTACCGCAAGTGATTGGATGAGGTCTGTGTGACCTTAGTTCAAGGAGAATACGGTGAGGACTTGGTGTCCCGAGCTACCTGCTCAGGACTGGTGTCCGGGACTGTGTGTCCTCGAGTTTAAATACTCAGCCGCTCCAACCAGATGTACAACTAAGACAACAGTTGGAACTGGTCTACCAAATCATTGTCTTCACCAAGCCAACTGGTTCTATTTCCTCAACTCTTTCATTTCCTCGGTATTGTGTTGTTCGCTTATCATATCTGTGTTTGAAGACTTTGACTGAAGACTTTCTCAATTTCCTCAGTTCAATTTCTTTAGTCTGTTTGTCTTCATCTTGTGCTATCCTGTGACTACGCTTTCTGTACTTTGTGTTTGTCTTCATTTCATCATGATGACTATGCTTGTATTCTGTTATGTTTACTTCTGAGTACTTATTCCGCTGCAAGTAGTTCTTCGCTAAGGAATTTCCTCACTAGCAAATTCCTCAGTGAAGAATTCATAAAAATCGCCTATTCACCCCCCTCTAGTCGATATAACGCACTTTCTGTCTTGTATAATTTGAGTCTTTATTTGTTAGTTTGACACAATCATCCTTTCTGTACACACCTTTTGAGAGAGCCATACATGATTTAGAATTTGATAGAATACTCTATGTGCTTCACTTATATCTTTTGATCTATATAGTTTTGCTCTAGTGCTTCACGTATATCTTTTAGAGCACGGTGGTGGATTTGTTTTATAGAAACTATCGATCTCTCATGCTTCACTTAGATTATTTTGAGAGTTATAAATATTATGGTAATTTTCATAAAAATCTTAATATGCTTGGTATTCAAGATTTGTAAAACTTTCTTTTGAGTGCGTTGAATACTAAGAAAAGTTTGATGCTTGATAATTGTTTTGAGATATGAAGATGGTGATATTAGAGTCATGCTAGTTGAGTAGTTGTGAATTTGAGAAATACTTGTGTTAAAGTTTGTGATTCCCGTAGCATGCACGTATGGTGAACCGTTATGTGATGAAGTCGGAGCATGATTTATTTATTGATTGTCTTCCTTATGAGTGGCGGTCGGGGACGAGCGATGGTCTTTTCCTACCAATCTATCCCCCTAGGAGCATGCGCGTAATACTTTGCTTTGATAACTTGTAGATTTTTGCAATAAGTATATGAGTTCTTCATGACTAATGTTGAGTCCATGGATTATACGCATTTTTCTTCCTTCCACCATTGCTAGCCTCTCTAATACCGCACACTTTTCGCCTGTACCATACACCCACCATATACCTTCCTCAAAACAACCACCATACCTACCTATCATGGCATTTCCATACACTACAAAAAAATACACTTCCGTGATGATACGTGTTTGTCACAGTAGGTCGCGGTTTTTGTCATGCATGTACATCCATGACAAATTTATGACAGAATCAAGATAGTCATACCTGTGCTGTCGTAGAAGTGTTCCATGACATTACCAAAATTATCATCACAGAAGTGTCCACTTCCATGACGATAAATCACGCATCACAGAAGTGCTTTCATCAAGGGTAACCGACACGTGGCATCCACCGTAACGGAACATTGTTAAGCTATCGGGTCGGGTTTTGGATCCGATAACCCGTTAACAGCCCCGACCAATGGGGATTTCCACGTGTAAAATCATCATTGTCTAGAGGAAACACATGTCGACTCATCGTTGGCACAGATGTCATCCACTCATTGGACAGGATGCGCCTATGATAGGTCGACACGTGGCACGGCCCAACAGTGGCCCATTCCGGTGAAAAAGGCCGGCCCAGTAAAAATTAGCAGGCCGGCCCATATAAGGCCTACTTGTGTCGGGTCCAGTTAAGCCCACGGCCCATACGAGATGTGCCAATTCGGCCCGTTAAAGATTTGACACCATTGCAGCCCATCGTCAGTTCGAGCCCGTTAACAGCCTGCTATATATTTGGGCTCAATATCGGCCCGATGAGATTTCGGCCTGTTAACGGCCCATTTAATGGATGGGCCAATTTTCAGGATGTACATCTTTCGCCTTTTAGCGACCCATTTAAATGTTGGGCTAATTTCTGGCCCGGTGTGTCTTTCAGCCTGTTGACGGCCCATAAATCTGATGGGCCATTTGTAGTCGGACCTGAGTTTCGGCCTTTTAGTGGCCCATTTAAGTGTTGGGCCAATTTCTGGCCCGGTGTCACTTTCAGCCTGTTGACGGCCCATAAATCAGTTGGGCCAATTGTAGTCGGACCTGAGTTTTGGCCTTTTAGCGACCCATTTAAGTGTTGGGCCAATTCCCGGCCCTGTGTGCCTTTCGTCCTGTTAACGGACCATAAATGAGTTGGGCCATTTGTAGTCGGACCTTAGTTTTGGCCTCTTAACGGCCCATGCCCTTCATGGTCCAATACCAGCCCGGTTTCTCTTTCGGCCTACTAAAGGCCCACAACACAGTTGGGCCGTTTACAATACGACCTGACTTTCGGCCTCTTAGCGGCCCATGCTCTTCATGGTCCAATACAAGCCCGCTGTCTCTTTCGGCCTGCTAAAGGCCTACAGTATAGTTGGGCCATATGTAGCCCAAACTTAGTAATGTCCTGTTAACGGCCCGTGAAATAAATTGGGGCCGCCTGTTGCCCGCTTAACGACCCGGGAGGTAAGAGGGCCGACCATTAACTTTCGGCCAAGTAACGGCCCATTAACATAATGGGCCCACTAAAGTTCATTCATGTATTTAGGCCAAATTAGATAATTTGAGCCCATTACGACGAGCAAAGGTATGCCATACAGGGAATAACGTTGCACATCCAGAATATATTATTAGAAATTACATCCACTGGGCAATGAAAGATTGATGCCAGTGCAAATAAATGAGCAGAACCTAACCATCTACAACGTCACAATCTGCAACCTCAGCACAGATGACGCCCATAAGCATGTGGGCAAGTTCTTGCTACTTTGCCACACTGTCTCTGAAAACATTGATCAGTTGTTGTGTCGCACGACTCTGCACCTCTGATTCATCCACTATTTCCATCATTGCTTCAGCAATTAATTGGTTCACATACATACATTTATTCCGTTGCATTCGAGACAGAGGATACTGAACAGATTCAGATGGTGATTTTGGCAGGCTTGTATTATTGATAGTGGAGAGTGTCTTGACCACTGCATCATAACATAAATTAGGACGAGAACCAAACAGATTAATCATGAGTTATTGCCATACTACCTGGCCTAGATTTACTGGAAAGAAACGATGGGGTTGCCTTGGTGTTTTCAGAGTTTGTCTTCTTATCTTCAACAGCCTGCACAAAATTAACACACTAGCATTGCTATAATTGGCCAAGTCAGATAATAGGAAAGCAACATTGACACAACGAACGTTTGGGCAACTAGCCTACACCAAATTAACACAATATGGCACAGCTATCATCAGCCAGGTAAGGTAATACAAAAGCAACATTGACACAATGAATGAATGGGCAACCAGAGAAGCACTACAATTCAGTAATGTGCGTGATATGAGATAGCACATTCATGCAGCTTAGTACGCAAAACTACCAGGCAGTTTTCCTTACAAAAATCAACATTGGTGCCTTTAACATTTTGCTACAACTAATTTCAGATCAGATAAAGGTTAGATTCACGCCGATTAACAAAATACATGCTGATGTAAAAATATAGTGATATACAACAGGTACTTACATCAGCACTGGAGCACAGAGAATTCCCGCAAGATATTTTCCTCGAATACGATCCCAATGGAGGAAGTCTTGTATCGTTTAACCTTATTTTCTAAAAGAGAGACGGGTAAGAACTATAAAATTTCATGATGCGAGGATATGCACACGCTTCTTAGAATGGAGTTGTCATTCTTTTGCTGGACTGGAGCGGACTAGTTCTTTGGCCACTGGAATCTGCTTATTATCAGTGGGAGTTGGGTTTCTCTGTGCTAGAGCAGTATCTATCAAAAATGGAGTTGGTTTATTATCTCCTGGTGTTTGGATCTTTTGCAAAGACCTGGTTTGTAACCCTTCAGATTCTAACATAGCCGTCTTCCCCTTGCATGCCTTATATAGAAGAATGGTAATTCAGTTATAAAACATGCTACAACAGAGATGGAATAGGTACTGAAGAATAGAAAGGCATGACATATTGACATGTATTCACTCCATCCGGAAATAAATGGATGGGTCTAGGCGTATTTCAGTTCTAGATACATCCAGTTTTATCCATTTCTGCGACATTTAATCCGGACGGAGGGAGTATGATGTAAGAGCTAGGGATACGACAGGACAACACAGTAAAAAAACACTGAAAAACCCACTGCAGAACCAAAGTATTCAAACCCATTGATATGAGATAGTACACTCATGCAACTCAGGATGCAAAACTACCAGGCAGTTTTCCTTGCAAAAATCAACATTGTGGCCTTTAATAATACATTTTGCTACAACTAAATTTAGATCAGATAAAGGTTGGATTCACGCCGATTAACAAAATACATGCTGATGTAAAAATATAGTGATATACAACAGGTACTTACATCTACATTGGAGCATAGAGAAGTCCTGCAAGAATCTTTCCTCATAAATGATACCATTGCAGAAAATCTTCTATCTGTTAAGCTTATTTTCTAAAAGAGAGATGGGTAAGAAACATGTAGAAAATATAATCAGCATGCTATAAAATTTCATGATGCAAGGATACGCACACGCTTCTTAGAATTGAGTTGACATATTTTTGCTGGACTGGAGCGGACTAGTTCTTTGGCCACTGGAATCTGCTTATTATCAGTAGGAGTTGGGTTTCTCTGTGTTGAAGCAGTATCTATAAAAACTGGAGTTGGTTTATTATCTCCTGGCGTTTGGATCTTTTGCAAAGGCCTTGTTTGTAGCCCTTCAGATTCTAACATAGTCGTCTTCCCCTTGCATGCCTTGTATAGAAGAATGGTGCTTTAATTATAAAACATGCGGCAGCAGAGAGATGGAATAGGTACTGAAGAATAGAGAGGCATGACATATTTACATGTATTCCCTCCATCCGGAAAAAAATGGATGGGTCTAGGCGTATTTCAGTTCTAGATACATCCTTTTTTATCCATTTCGGCAACATGTAATCTGGACGGACGGAGTATGGTGTAAGAGCTAGGGATACGACAGGACAGCACAGCAAGAAAAACACTAGTTGAATGTAAAACTGTATGCTAGCGGAATACGTACAGAAATAACTAAGGCAACATACACGTGTATGATTGGGAAAATAAGATGGCATTGCAACAGAGCACTATAACAGCACTTCAATGTAAAAAAACATGGTATGGTAGATAGATGATGTACATACTGATGAATAACAATACATAAGATATTCAGAAGCATGATGTCCAAATTAAGCAGATGGCATTGCGATAGAGTAGAATGACAGTACTTGAATTTGAAAACATGTTATCATGAATGGAATAGGTACTGAAAAACAGGAAGGCATGACATATTTACATGCATGATCAGCATGCTAAGCACATGGCATTGCAACAGAGTAGAAACACTCCAGGACATTATATGCATGTTGTACCCATATCACAGGCCAAGTTAGAGCAAGGACCTTGTGGGGTGAAGAGGATTCATCATCTTTCTACAAGTCTTCTGAAGAACTGCCTTTACATGTTCCATCATATTGGGTATCATTGACATCAAGTTTATTGGCCTTTACATTGCTCCGTGAGGTTCTTGTGGATATATCAGTGTGTGCAATTATATCTGACATGCATGGAAGACAACTAGTAGTTAGATTTATGTAATGAGTGCATGTAGGAGACGACATAAATAGTAGGACTGGGGTTAACTAGCAGCAACAGGTCTCATAAACTAAAGGGAGAACACAGATGAAAGCTACAGAATATGTATCGTTGTGCTCGAGATTAACTAGATGGCACATAAAAGTATTAAAGAACAACATAGGAAATACTAGAAGTGGTATAATACTATAATCACCAGCCTGTGGGATAGCATTGGCTGATGGATGATAACTATGGAACAGTGTTACCTAAAGAACAAGTATCTTAGCTGAACTATGGAACAACGTTAACTCCTGAACAAGGCCTGTAAGAGATCAGCATGAATATACAGTGAAATGTGATGATCTATTTTCCATGCTTAGATGAATAACAAAGCCATAAATGTTGCACACAAGTAGGATGAGGGTACAACCTATCTGGCTGCCATCCATAGGAGTGAACATCATGTGCTGACTTGTCGATGGCCCTGCAGTTGTTGTGGCTGTACATGTCGGGCACGCGCATTCGATGCAGGGAACTGTTGTGTGGGGACTGTCGGTGTCAAAACCGGCGGATCTCGGGTAGGGGGTCCCGAACTGTGCGTCTAGGAGGATGGTAACAGGAGACGAGGGACACAATGTTTTACCCAGATTCGGGCCCTCTTGATGGAGGTAAAACCCTACATCCTACTTGATTAATATTGATGATATAGGTTGTACAAGAGTGGATCTACCACAAGATCAAGGAGGCTAAACCCTAGAAGCTAGCCTATGGTATGATTGTTGTATGTTGTGTATCCTCTATCGACTAGCCTGGCCTCGGTTTATATAATGCACTAGAGGCCTAGGATAACAAAAGTCCTAGCCGAATACGCCGGTGGGGAGGAGTCCTTGTCTTGATCGCCAAGTCTTGTGGAATCTTCCTTGTATGCGGCAGCTGTCCGAACTGGCCCATGAGTATACGGCCATGGGGGTCCTCGGCCCAATCTAACAGATCGGGAGATGATGTGGTGAGTACCCCCTAGTCCAGGACACCGTCAGTAGCCCCCTGAACCGGTCTTCAAGTTAGGGACGCTCCTCGATTCTTCCGAACCGTTCTTCATCTTTGGTCGTCGGTCTTGAAAACTGGTTCAACAAATCTTCTCATCTTTGATCTTTAGGATCGCTGAAATGCATTCGACAAGTTTACACGTCGGGTATCCGAGGAGCCCCTTTAAGTTTCCGGCCTTTATCAATGCCTTGTTATTTTTATGCCACACCTCGGGTTTGAAGTTGTTCCCGGGCGGCAGCGTCCTCTTGCGTCCGAGCTCCAACGCCGGACTGCATTCGAGGTATCTTTTGCAGCTGAGCACCAACGCCGGACCGCTTCCCAGCTCTAACGTCGGAATGTATCCAAGTTCCAACGCCGGACTATGTATCCAAGCTCCAACGCTGTACTGTATTCGAGCTCCAACGCCAGACTATGTATCCGAGCTCCAACGCCGGACTTTGTATCCGAGCTCCAATGCCGGACTGTATCCGAGGTGTCGTAAATCACCTTGGTTCAAAGAAGTTTGAAGGAGTTTAGCCGAGTTTAATGCCGGATATGCCCTCTATGGAGCCAGCCACTAGCGCCCGAGCTTTATGCCGGACTGCTTCCGAGGTGGTGCACCACCCCGAATGTGGGCCGATTTTTGTCATTATTTTTGATTGGTGCAATTTATTCTCTGCCGAGATATATAGCCAGTAGCCCTCAAGGTGGGTATCGGTCTAAAACCCGAGATGCACATGAAGGATGACATAAGACCGCTGATCCTAGTAGCCGCTGAGACTCAGGTCGATTTGCAAAATCGGCCTGAGGATCAAGTCCTAGCTCGGCAGAATACTTCAGGACACTAAAAGCGGCGTGCTCAGTCCTCGAGACTCAGGTTGGGTGCGGCCGACCAACCTGAGGATCAAAATCTCCTCGGAAACTATATTGCACATAAAATTTTCTGCATTGGTCAAGCAATGCAGTAGCCCCCGAGACACTGGTCGGCTGGCAACACCAGATCAGGGGATCGATGTGCCCCTTTAATATGTTTAAATAATAACCCCGAAGCCTAGTAGTCCCCGAGCCTTAATGCGGGCACGAGTGGCCGAATTAAGGATCGATATCCATAGTAAAATCACAAATTGTGTGTAATGACTCTATGTATCCAAGTACTTTACATCATTTAATGCTCGGATCCGCATTGTACAAAACTTTGTTGACCGACCATCGGCTTCCACCTCCTCGGCCAGTAGCCGAGGAGTGTTTGTCTTACTTTATAAAGCCTTTATGAGGACGACAAACAAGGCAATCTGGCCATACGGTTTTATAAACAAAGGTACACGGAGAGATATGTTATATTACTGTTTAACAGAAGAAATATCTTCCAAATAAAATAGTCCCGCTATCGGTTCCTTTCTTTGGGTTGTCATGCTAAGCATGATCATAAAACCTTGGCTCCAATGTAAGAGCAAAATATCGAGGATTTAGTTTGGGAGGCTAGTTAATAGCCCCCGGTAGTGTTCGGCGACAGTCGAGGTCAAGCCGTAAACACTTCGGCCAATGTTATGAACGGCCTGTTATTTAACATAGTCATCGGATCGCTGACCAATTTACTCTTATTGTGACAGTCAGTTTTCGGCTTTCTCCACTGAGGTGCTTAACCATGTGAGCTGGAAGCACAATCACAGTGGTTCTCCCTTTGCAGCCTAGACGAACAAAATGGAACGTAGGAAGAAAGTGCAGGAGCCGGGCAACCCAACTATTGACCGAAGACACAATTGGAAACCGATGCATATATAGCAATATCTGAAAATGTTTTTGCCGAATCCCTAAAAGGTGTCCAGCGTTGCACTACGAGACTAATGCTGGAAAAGCACAAATAGTTTAAAAGTGCCAAAAAGCTTGGAAAACCAAGAAACGTCAGTAAAAACATGACCCGAATAATATCAAGTGTTCGGTGCCAATCCGAAAATTGGTCTTAGAAAAAAGAAGTGCTTCTGTCGTGCTTTAACATGATACATCCTATCTCAAGACTTCGAGCGGGTCAGCCTATGGCTTCAACCTCCTATCCCGAGGGCGGAGTACTTCTCATCAGGCCAGTTTAGCAAACTAAACTCTAGCGGCTTTGAGAGAGAAATTAGGCTCCCCAGCTAGTGACCGCACACTCGTGTCGAAAAAAGGAGTGATAAATAATAATAATAAAACTTTGCAACGACTAAGAAGAAGAACACTTATTATAAAATGGCTCAAATAAACTTAAGAGCCCCCAAGTGACTTGGGCAGGAGAATGATTGCATGTACCGAAGTACTTATATCATATCTATGTTCAACCGAACTTTAAACGCGTCTTAACCGACCGTCGGCTTCTCCCTCTTCGGTCAAGGACCGAAAAGTGTTATGTACTCCATCGGTCGAGAATATCGACGGTGTTTCCAATAACCAGGCAATCAGGCCATAAGGCTGTAACAGACAAAGCGCGCTCAGGGAACTTATGCTATATTACTGCGAAGTGTAAGAAGCATCTTCGAAGAAAATAGTACCCCCACCGATAACTTTCTTCGGTGCTCATTGTTATTATGAGACTTGTGCAATAGATTTTTTGTACTCATGAGTTCCGTTGTGTGCCGACCATCATTGAAAACTACAAGAGCGCTAGCTTTCGGCTTCACCCAGTCTGAGGTCCAGCTCGAGCGACCCAGTCGTGACAATTGCAGAGGTGCTCCCTTTACTCCCTAGCTGAATAATCGGGAACGTAGGGGTAAACACAGGAGCGAGGCAACCCAGCTTGCAAATCGCTTAAGTCAATATGGTGCATATTGTGGCGTAATACACGAACAAGGAACGAAGCCGTACAAGTATAATCATATGCAACAGGAAAAGCTTCATAAAGGAAGCCCCCAAGTAAACGGGGTATTTGAATTTATGCGTCACAAACAAAGTTTGGACAAGGAAAAAAAATTTACAAGCAATTTTTTTTCCAAAAAAGTATAACGCTTGGTCAAACCGAACACAAGTTAGAAATTATAGCTTTGAGCATGAAAGCGACTTAGCTGGTTAATGTGTTCGCAGTCCGAGCTTGATGCGGGACAAGGTTCTATCCCCCAAGCCGGTCCCGAGGTGGCGGAGCGGAGAGCTCGACACGCCGAAGTGGTGACATAGCACGGTCAATGCAGACCGGCAGAGTGACGTCGAAGTCCCCGGATCATTTTCCTGTGCACAAAAATAGTGCAAACGGGAGATAATAGTAATAATGATAATTAAAAAAATCGTTACATAATGAATAATTTATGCAAAGTGAGTAATAAAAGAAATATGGCCTGGCGCCGAAGTCAATGTCGATGCAGGGCGTCGGCATGATGCGATAAAGGCGTGGCAAAGCCTGAATTCGCAGGTCGGTCCGAGCTCCGGATGCGGAGTTCGTCGGACTATGTACGGAAACTAACCGAACCACCATGCGACTGTCGTGAATGCGGCCACCATTTGATAGACCTGTGTACATATGATGGACAAACCAGAGTAATGATTCCTTGGGAAAAATGAACCCAAACAAGCAAAAAATATTAGGGATTGATAGCACCTGGTTTATTTGTTGTAGCAATCCGAAGGAAGGTCAATCCCAAAATTGGGACTCGCTCCGCACACCCATTGCCTGATGGGCGATAAAACTACAGCATGGCAATGCTGGTAAAGGTTGCTCGCCGAGGGAAAGCCCTCGGCCCAGCTCACGTGACGGAGCTGGTCGGCTAGTGACGCCGAAGTGTCCGGAGTAGGTTGATGAAGAGATGGCGAAGCCCCCGGTCCAGCCGAGATGTTGAAGCCCCGATGTCAGCCGATGAGTCGAAGTAGGTCAGCGTGATGGACACTAGCTTGAAGAAGCGATAGTGCGGCCCTGTCGATGCATGTCATGACGTGGTCGATGCCGACTTGATGAAGCAACCGTGCGGCGATGCCGGTATGCCCGCTCCGTGTAATCCGTGGGGCGGCGATGTTGGTGATGTCTTATCCTTTGCGATGTCAGACTCTTGTTCGGCTTGCCGAGATGATGATCTGAAGAAGTTGAGCTCGGCTCAACAAAGTGACGCCGTGTCTTAGCGCAGGTCGGCAGCCGTAGAGTAATATTGCTGGACTGGTTTGACACCAGCATGATGTTGAAGATCATGTTAAAAAGATCTTAAAGATAGTGGGATGTGTTCGGGAACAAAACACAGTACCCCATACAAAACTTCCTTCAAAAGGGGTGTCCGAAATCCCGTTCATAGAAAAGATGAACTCGGGTCGGATTCGTTTTCGCGCAGAAAATAGATCCAAAAAGTGATGCACTAATCGAAAGGTTCCCGGAGTTTGGACGGTCGGATCGAGCTGAAATTTTGAGTGGTGGTAGATACAAGAATTCTGCAGCCGATCAACGGTTGGATCTTCCAAAGGACGTCCGAGCTAGAAGCTGGACACCACGCCCTAAACACATCCAAATTCTCGTCCAGATTTGACACGGCTCCGGTATATCGTGGATTGCGAGAGATTCCTCCATCGGAACTTGACGAAATTTTCCAGGGTTGTTATAGACTCAATTCCGCACAATTCCACCAAAGCGATCGTCAAAGCGATACTCGAGGAGGTGGTGGCAGCAGATACGAGTTCACTGTCCAGAAAAACAGCACTGTCGCTTGAGGGCAATGTTGACGTTGAGCCCCCGAGCTCCATGGATGATTCCTCCGTGATCTTGATAGAGATCGGAGTTGATGTTTGATGAAGGCCCTCGTCCGAACATGGTGATCCGAACACGGGGTGCAATTCTTGGTCGAACCAAGGTGACCAGTCGAGCTGGTGACGAAGATGCCGAAGTCGCAGTTGATCTGCAGGCGAGCCATCGATCCTTTTGTCGATCACACAGCGGAACTCTCAATGAAAGCACCAATGTCGGTGTCAAAACCGGCGGATTTCGGGTAGGGGGTCCCGAACTGTGCGTCTAGGCGGATGATAACAGGAGACAAGGGACACAATGTTTTACCCAGGTTCGGGCCCTCTTGATGGAGGTAAACCCTACGTCCTGCTTGATTAATATTGATGATATGGGTAGTACAAGCGTAGATCTACCACGAGATCAAGGAGGCTAAACCCTAGAAGCTACCCTATGGTATGATTGTTGTATGTTGTGTATCCTCTATCGACTAGCCTGGCCTCGGTTTATATAATGCACCAGAGGCCTAGGATAACAAAAGTCCTAGCCGAATACGCCGGTGGGGAGGAGTCCTTGTCTTGATCGCCAAGTGTTGTGGAATCTTCCTTGTATGCAGCAGCTGTCCGAACTGGCCCATGAATATACGGCCACGGGGGTCCTCGGCCCAATCTAACAGATCGGGAGATGATGTGGTGAGTACCCCCTAGTCCAGGACACCGTCAGGGACTATAGCTCCCTTCTGGTGTATGCTTCCCTTGTTGGAGCAGCTGCGGTGAGTCGGAAGACGGTGTGTCTGAAGATGCAGATAACGCATAATTTTAAGAACGACATATATCTTTGATCTGAAGAAATATACTAAGAGATCAACACCGAGGTACGAGAGTGGTCACACATCTGTTGACTGAAGACTAAATTGGGGTCACACGATTTTATTTTATTTTGGTACTGTCCGATCTACGCCGGATGGCTGGCCGTCTTGTGCCTTCCGGCTGACACTGTTCGGAATCTTCCCCGAAGAGCCAGCGACCAACGGCAGAGCAGCCTGCCGCCGCCGTCCGTGGCCCGGGCCGAAACCCCGCTCCCCGCCCCACCGCACTGTCGTGGTTGCGCCGCCCCGGGCCAATCCACAAAGACTCCCCGTCATCCAGATCCGGCGGCGGCAGTACCTTCAACCGACGCAACTCTAAAAGATAGCCATCTAAGCGCTCCTTCCGCAGCGAACTTGCGGCCCCGCACCCTTACGTTAGACACCAGCCAACCGGCAGCCTAGGAGCTCCGCTGCCTCGAGGGGTGTTGCTTCCCATTGCAAATCGATTGGCCCAGAATAAAAATTCAGACAACTGACGCCTAAATAAAGTGATTTGAGATGAGGGTGTGACCTATCTAGCGGCATGGTGAAGTAGGCAGGTCCAGCTGCCGAGTCGATGAGGCCGGCGCGGTTGCAGTGGCGACCGACGGCAGGGAAAGAGCGATGTCGCGATGATCGACGGCTACGCCGAAGCAGTGCCAGGACTCTGGACGGATCCGAAGTTGGAGCCGCTCTGGCACCGTGAACAACGGCAGGGGTGAATCGGCTCCTGTATGGTTCACGCGGCCGTCGTCGAGGCAGCACCAGCAACACGGAATAAGAGGCACACGACCCAGTGCACGACGACAAATGGACAGCGTCTCCGGCATTAGGGAGGAGGGCGGCTGTGAAATTGGTGCGGTGGGGGGCGCCATGGAGGTGGGGCTGAGGTTTCGCGGCTCGGGAGAAGGGAGCTTCCCGGGGAGAAGGTGATTTGGCGCCCACGAGGTATGAATGGGGGCGGGCGGGGGGAATTGGGAAGGGAGTGGAACCATATCTTACGGACGCATTTGTCTGAAATGTGAGGGGGAGTTACAGTTCTACCCTTGCATATAGGCTTCTCGGCTTGGGTCTGTGTACTCAGGGTCGGGGATAGTAGAGTAACTTTGCTTCTCTGGGTGGGAGCGATTTCGGGCGAGGAGGGCGTGTTTTGAACTATAGTGGGCGTGAGCGATTTCGGGCGAGGAGAGCGTGTTTTGAAATAGTGGGCGCGAGCTATTTCGGGCGAGGAGAGTGTGTTTTGCCGACCATGGTTTATGAATTATTCGGCACATGTCATTTCGGCCGAGGAGAAGGCGCGCTTGGATGAAGTTACGAACCTACCCTCGATGTACAACAGGCCAATTGATGCGTGTCCCACATAGGACGGTAATTTCGCGTCTCCCATTTATTTGCTTGGGCGAATTCCACCGAGCAGAGAGGATTTTTAACGGTTCGTTCAAATTTTGGGAGAACGAGCATCCACGTCTACCTTACCAAGTCGATTCGGATCAAATTTTGAAATAGCTTGCCACTTCTTTTTTAGATGGAGAGATGATGCTCAGGAGTAATGTGTTTTTACATGCTCATTGCTAGCGATTTACTATATGACAAATAGTTGACCCACTCAAAAATACGAATCAAACCCAAAATGAAATATCTCGATTCAATGAAATAGCTCGTTCAGTAGGTCAAAATAGTGAACTAAATCCAAAATTGAACACCTCAATCGAGTAGCATGTTGTACAGTATTATAGTACTCCATGAACATGTTGAAAGTCAAATTAATGAACTTGTTTGATATACGCATATATCCGTTCATGTGTGGATTGCAGACAACATGTTCTCCAATTTAAATATTTGAATGCAAGTTTATATCAAAACATGGTTTATATCAGTCTTTGATGCATAAAACGCGACCTCCCCCTCTCCCGGACTCCTGTTCTCTCTCTCTCTCTCTCTCTCTCTCTCTCTCTCTCTCGCCGACAATCTTCAATTCTGTCGCACGCATCCAACACAAAAACCTTGTTGGTCCCTCTCCCTTTCTCTCCATCTCTCTCTCTCTCTCTTTGTGTGTGTCTAGGGGGGGTCTTTCTAGTTTGCATGCATATATACACCATCTATAGGTCTCTCTCGCACATTATGTATGATACTCTAGCTAGTCCAAGCTAGATATCTTGGGTGCACTCATCGTACGCACAGAGACTCCTTGCCTCTTTGCCTATAACTCTCTCACGCACCACTATGTCATCTCGGAGCTCTTCCCCTCCTCTCTCAAACTCTCCATCCACCTGGGTCACACATACACATGCATATCTCACTCGCACTCGATAGGCCCATTGTCGGTGTCAAAACCGGCCGATCTCGGGTAGGGGGTCCCGAACTGTGTGTCTAGTCGAATGGTAACATGAGACAAGGGGCACGATGTTTTTACCCAGGTTCGGTCCCTCTCGATGGAGGTAAAACCCTACTCCTACTTGATTAATATTGATGATATGGGTAGTACAAGAGTTTATCTACCACGAGATCAGAGAGGCTAAACCCTAGAAGCTAGCCTATGGTATGATTGTTGTTGTGTCCTACGGACTAAACCCTCCGGTTTATATAGACACCAGAGGGGGCTAGGGTTACACAAAGTTGGTTACAAGGAAGGAGATCTACATATCCGTATTGCCAAGCTTGCCTTCCACGCCAAGGAGAGTCCCTCCCGGACACGGGATGAAGTCTTCAATCTTGTATCTTCATAGTCCAACAGTCTGGCCAAAGGTTATAGTTCAGCTGTCCGGATACCCCCTAATCCAGGACTCCCTTAGTAGCCCCCGAACCAGGCTTCAATGACGATGAGTCGGCGCGCAGATTGTCTTCGGCATTGCAAGGCGGGTTCTTCTCCAAATTCCGAGTACCTGTTAAATAGTGTCCGGCTTCTTGTGAATGTTGCGCTCCTTGGCTTCCGCGTCAAATAATGGCCACCTTCCACGTGTCAAGCGAATGTGAGGAGCCAGGGTATATTTACATTCACCCCCCTAGCCAGGCAAATGAGTTGTCTATTAAAGAGACGAGGATTCTCAGATCCAAACCACAACATCCTCCTTTAGCGAGCATTCATCGGAGCGCGCCTGAAGGAATCCGTCCCAACATGGCCGGTCAGCGCAGCTCCTCCTCTCGTTCCCACAGCCCCAAGCCCGGAGATTGGGAGAGGTGTTCCGTCCCACACAGCCCATTAGTGAAGCTTCGGACCCAGGGATTTCTCCCCCAGCGTATATGGTCCCGGTTCGAGCCGGGCTCGCCACCTACAATGGCGGAGAGCAAGCGGAGAGCTTTCCCAACCCCTCTAAGGGAGAGCGGGTGTGCCTTGTCCCTTATTTGATAAGGGGACTCAGATTTCCAATCCATCCATTTCTCCGAGGGCTCCTGGAGTTCTACGGCCTCAAGTTGCACAACCTTACCCCTGCCTCCATACTACATATTGCTAGCTATGTAGCCCTTTGCGAGCTGTTCTTGGGCTGTGAAGCTCATTTCGCACTGTGGAAGAAGTTGTTCTGCCTTGTGCCCCCGTTCATAGAGGGGGTCAATATATCAGGTGGGCGGAGCCGAAGTATGGCGCATCGCCGGGACCAGATACCTATCCGGAACACCGAAGAAGGTGTCCGAAGACTGGCCTTCAGAGTGGTTTACATGGAAGATGTCCCTCTTCCGGATCCTATTCGGATCGGCCTTCCCGAGTTTGATGACGCTCCTTTGAAGAAGCGCCTGAGCTGGCGGACACGAAGCCCCCAGGAGGAAGATGACAAAGACGTCCTTTACCTGATGGGCCGGATAAAGGTATTGGCTCAATCAGGACTGACCATGGCCGAAGTCATGGCAATATGCATTATGCGGGGGGTGCAGCCGCTTCAATATCGAGGCCACCCCATGTGGGATTTCAACGGGGAAGATGATGCCACCCGCTGTGGCCGCAAGGGGCCGGACTCGGCCGCCGCCCTAGCAAAAATCTTGTCTGATTTGTACAAGGAAGAGGAAGAGGAATTCCTTCGCATCCAGCCACCAAATGGGTTTTCCATGTACAATCCTCCAAGCTAGGTAGGCCGCCATTTTTTATGCCCATCCGTTCCATATTCCCATAATTAAATGTTTTATCTCGCAAATTCACCGCAGGAACTGCGTAAGGCGGTAAGGGAGATCAACATCCCACCTCCACAACCAGAGGATCCTGAGCGGTCCCTCGACCCGGCCTTCAAAGAGGACTAGGACATATTCGTGGAGCTGATTGATAGGGTATTTTACCAGTTAAGCAGCGACGACGCTTTGGCAGCCATTACGGCGGACTACCCTGGGCTGCTCCCAGCTTCGCATGTGACTGAGATCATAGTCCCAACACCTTTGAAAAGGATTCGGCTTAAACACACTTCACTTACCGTATTCCGACGGCGTTTTATAGGGAAGGCCCTTGGGACGTCACGCCGAGCCCGCGGCGACTAGCCAACAAGGGGCTCCGAGGCCGGGCAGGCTAAAAAGGAGCGCAGTCCGGACTGAGACGTCGGCGCAGAGGTATGATGTGCCGCCTTACTCCATGGTATCGTCTTTAAAGACATAATAACGCCCGTGCTTTCTAGGAAGAAGAACGCTCGCCGGACTATATCCGGAGAGGTCGCCAATCACGCCTCAACTAGTCGGGCTCTAGGGCCGAACATGGAAGCGGAAGTGAACACGGGGCGCACGCCAGAGGCTCCTCCGACAGAGGATGCGGATAAAATGTGCGCCATAAATTTCGAGGTGGAGAGTGCCATGAACCACAAGCATCGTCGAGCCGTTCTCCATAGACCAGGAAGAACGGGGTCTCTCCCGTCGGCTTGGTCGCGGTTGTGCGGATGGACCATAAAACGGATGGAAGCTCGTCGTGCCAACCTCTTCCGCAGGCCTCCATCTTCTTCTTGAACGTCCTGGTTTTGAGGCCCATTAGGACCTCTGCGTTGGCTCGCTCTGCCTTGCCGTTGCTTCGGGGGTGCGCCACCAAAGCGTAGCATATCTGCGTCCCAAGGTTAGCACAGTATGTTTTAAAGAGGTTACTGGTGAACTGCGAACCATTGTCTGTGATGATGCAGTTTGGCACCCCGAACCGGCTCACGATGCCCCTGATGAACTTGACTGCGGATCCCGCAGGGATGGTGCGGACGGCCTCTATTTCAGCCCCCTTGGTGAACTTGTCCACGACGATGTAGAGGTAGCGGTAGCCCCCTGGCGCCCGAGGAAACGGGCCCAGGATGTCCAGCCCCCAGACTGTGAATGGCCACGAAAGGGGGATAGTCTGCAGGCCTCCCGCCGGCTGATGGATCTGCTTGGCGTGGAACTGGCAGGCCTCACAAGCCTTCACCAGTTCGACGGCGTCATTGAGTGCGGTGGGCCAATAAAACCCACTGCGAAATGCCTTGCCGACGAGGGTCCGTGATGACGAATGATGTTCGCAGTCTCCGCCGTGTATGTCTTCCAGCAGCTCCTTTCCCTGCTACCTGGAGATGCAGCGTAGGGATACGTCGTTTGGTCGCTTCCGGTAGAGCTCTCCATCCTTGATGCAGTATGCCGTGGCCTTCCGTGCCACACGCTCCACTTCCTCCTCCTTCTCCGGCAGGATCCCCTGTGTTAAATAACTCCGGAGCTCCATGATCCAGCACCCCTCCTCAGGTTCCATCGTCAGGAGCAGGCGCGCCCCTGAGGCTGGGCCACAGACCGGGGCTCCTGAGGCAGGTGGCTGGGGGAGCTCTTCTCGAGGCTGAGCCGTGTTTGATAATGACGGTAGGGCTGAGGGCTTGAAGAGCCGCTCCTCGAAGACGCCAGGCTCCTGAGGTAGCTGCTTGGACGCCCGCCTGGCGATGTTGTCGTCCTCCTGATTGGTGCCACGGGGTACATGCTTCAACTCTAGCCCCCAGAACTGCTTCTCCATCTTGCGGACCTCTGCTAGGTAGGCCTCCATGTGCTCATCCTTCGGCTCGTACACCTTATTGGAGAAATTGACAAGGAGCTGCGAATCGCCCTTGATGGTGAGGCATTTCACCCCTAGGGCAACTGCGGCCTTCAAGCCCGCTATTAGACCTTCATACTCCGCTATGTTGTTGGAGACCTTTTCGCCTTGCTGGAAACAGAGTTGCACTGCGTAGTAGAGCTTGTCCTGAGTGGGCGATATAAGCACAGCCCCAGCCCCAGCACGATGCCTAGAGAACGCCCCATCGAAGTACATGACCCAGCCTTCCGGCGCCTTGCTTCCCAGGGAGAGGGACCGATCCTCGTCGGCCTTGAGGCCTGGTGCCTCCATCCATTCTGCCACAAAATCCGCTAATGCTGCTCCCTTGATGACCCTGGTCGTGCTGAATTCGAGCTGGAACGCTTGCAGTTCTATGTTCCACTCGGCGACCCTTCCGGCCGAGTTAGGGCTCCTGAGCACCCTCTCCAAGGGGTATGACGAGACTACCTTGATGGGGTGACCCTGAAAGTAGTGCTGCAACTTGCGTGAGGCCACCAGTAGTGCGAGGAGGAGCTTCTGAGGCATGGGGTACCGTGCCCTCGCGTCCCGCAATACCGTGCTGACGAAGTACACGGGGTGCTCAACGAGGCTGGGTGTGTCAATGCTTGTGGCGCCCTCCGGAGATGATTGCGCCTCCAGAGGCGATGAGGCCTCCGGAGGCTGACCGTCTGGGTGAGGAGCTCCTTCCACCTCCGGTGCGCTCCTCTGCGGCGACTGATTCTCCTCAACTGCCGCGGCGGTTTCCGTGGGCCTTCTTTGTTCCTGTTTTGCCTTGTCCCGGGATGCAGCTGCGGTTTTGATTCGACGCTCCTCCCTAACCGCCACTAGGGCTGCACTGGCGGAGTAAGGAGTGGCGGCGAGGTAGAGTACCAGGGGCTCCTGAGGGCGCGCAGCCACCATGACCGGAGGGCTGGTCAGGTATCTCTTGAGATCTTGGAATGCCTTGTCGGCCTCTTCAGTCCATTCAAAGGGCCCCTTTTTCTTCATTAGCTGGAAGAAGGGCAGCGCTCGCTCCCCCAGCCTGGAGATGAAGCACCCTAGCACGGTCACGCGTCCAGTGAGCTTCCGCATTTCTCTAAGGGTCTTTGGCGGGCTCATGTCCTCAACCACCTTGACCTTCTCCGGGTTGGCCTCGATGCCTAGGTGGGACACGAGGAAACCCAAGAGCTTGCCTGAGGGGACCCCGAACACGCACTTCTCTGGGTTGAGCCGCAGGTTTACCGCGTCAAGGCTCGCGAAGGTTTCCTCCAAGTCTTGTATCAGGGTCTTGGCCTCCCGAGACTTCACCACAATGTCATCGACGTAAGCCTCGACATTCTTCCCGAGCTGCCGGCCCAAGGTGATGTGCATCAGCCGCTGAAAGGTCGCCCCTGCGTTTTGCAGCCCGAATGGCATGCATGTGTAGCAGTACACCCCACACGGGGTTAGGAAGGCTGTCTTCTCGACGTCTTCTACTGCCATCTTGATCTGGTGATACCCGAAGAAGGCATCCAGGAAGCATAGCAGGTCGCATTCCGCGGTGGAATCGACGATCTGATCAATGCGGGGGAGCGGGAATGGATCTTGCGGACATGCCTTGTTGAGGTTGGTGAAGTCGACACACATGCGCTCCTTACCTCCCTTCTTTGGCACAACGACAGGGTTGGCCAACCAATCCGGGTACCGGACCTCGCGAATGACCCCAACGGCTTCTAGTTTCTGGGTCTCTTGGATGATGAAGGCCTGCTTCTCTGTGGACTGCCGCCTCGCCTTCTGCTTCACGGGGCGCACGTTGGGGCACACGTTGAGGTGATGCTCGATTACACTCCTAGGGATCCCCGCCAACTGGTCAGGCTCCCAAGCGAACACCTTCTTGTTTGCGCGCAGGAACCTGACCAGGGCTCCCTCCTGCTCGGGCTCGAGGTTGGCGCCTATGGTAAAAGTGGCACTGGTGGACCCGTCCTCATTAACGGGTATCTGCTTGGTTTCTGCCTTGTCTTGGGTGAACAATTGCTTCTTCTTGGCGGGTGCAGCCCCCTTGGGCTTGGGGGCCTCCGAGTTGGCAGGCTATGCTGACCCCGCCGTCTTGAAGGCGAGCTTGAGCACTCGCAGCGCGTCTCCGGTGTGCCCGCGCACGGTGAGGACACCGCTGCTCCCGGGCATCTTCATGAGGTTGTACGCCGGGGGTGTCACGGCCATGAACTGGGCCAGCGCTGGGTAGCCGAGGATGGCGTTGTAGGGGAGGCTGATGGGGGCGATGTGGAAGTCAACCATCTCCGTGCGGAAGTTGTCGTAGGTGCCAAAGGTTACTCGGAGCCGGATCTGTCCCAAGGAGCTGGATGATCCGCCCCCAACGCCCGAGAAGGGCCGGCTGGGTTGCAGTCGTTCTAGGGGTATGCGGAGGAGGTTGAAGGCCTCGACCGAGAGCACGCTGAGGCCCGCACCGCCATCGATGAGTGTTATGGTGACGGCCACCTGGCAGATGGTGGCGGTGCACAGCATGGGGAGCGCGCCCGAGCAGGCTGAGTTGGAGGGGTGGTCCTCCGAGCTGAAGGCCAGGCCGGCCTTGGGCGCCGCCCGGTCCGGGAGAGCCCGCTGCCGCACGGAAGCGGCGCTGACCCGGCGGACGAACGGCTTGATGTGGTGACTTGTAGGCGGCGCCTGCGAGCCGCCCAGGAGGGCCGTGACGACCAGGGGTGTTGGTGTAGCGGTGCGGCCGTCTTGCCGCACGGACGGATGTTGAGACAACACTTGATGCTCGTTCCCCGCTGGGCCAGTGGCGGCGTTGATGGCAGGCGACGGGGAACGGCGGGGACGCCCGCCGACAAGGGCCGTCTGGGCGACGCGGGAAGCGAGAGTGGCTTGGCGCTCGGCGCGGGCCTGACGTGCGTCAGGCATGGACGCGATGGTCAGAGGAGAACGGAGCGGCGGAAGACGAATTCCGGCGCACCCCTACCTGGCGCGCCAAATGTCGGATTTCGGGTTCCGGCAGACCCTTAAGGTTCGAACTCTGGGGTGCGCGCGGAGATTACGCTTCCTACCTACCCATACCCGTTCGCCTCGCAAAGATCTAAGCTACCAAAAGAACAACACAAGAGACACAGAGTTTATACTGGTTCGGGCCACCGATGTGGTGTAATACCCTACTCCAGTGTGTTGTGGTGGATTGCCTCTTGGGCTGATGATGATGAACAATACAAGGAAGAACAGCCTCGCGAGGGTCTGTTCTTGGCTGGCAGGATGAACTGCTCGGAGGAGTTCAATCGCCCTTCTCTCTCTTTCTCTGTCTGCTGCCTATGCCTATCTAACTGATTGCCGGGTTGCTAGATGTCTCTACCTTGGGGGTGGCTAGTCCGATTTATAGGCAAAGGCCCTAGGCCTCTTCCCAAATATTGAGCGGGAAGGGCGCCAACAATTGGCCAGTTTGAAGGGGAACATCTGGTACACTTATCCTGACTAAAGTTGATCCTCGCCTGCCAAAGGCCCTGGTAATGACGCTGACTTGGGCTCCACAGTGACTTCCTCCTTGTCGCGGAGCTGGTCTTGGTCTCGTTGCACCGAAATGGGTGCCTTTGCTTGATCCTCCCGCCTGCGCTTGCTCCCTTTGCACCAAAGAGGAAAGGGAGGACACTGCGCGGGCTGGCACCCGCCTGTCGCCCTTGGTCGTCATGGCTTGCGTCATGGGCACCTCATGAGGTACCCCGCCTTGATCTCTCCGCCTCCTCGCGAGCCAGCCTGATGAGGCCGTGCTTGAGGAAGCTCCATGTCGTCCGCCCCGCGAGGCTTGGCCCCTCGCGAGGGTTTTGGGTTTGTCTTGATGAAGATGGGCCGTGCTGGGCCCCCCTGAGCCACGCCGCAGGCCGCAGGCAGGCAAGTCTGGGGACCCCTGTTCCCAGAACGCCGACATGTATAGAAGAGGAATTTAGTCAGTCAAAGTGACTATGTAATTGAAGTGACATGTGTAATGCCTTCTAGCCGGATTGTAGATCATTTGTCATGGCGAACCTTTTCGCTTCAACCTCTAGACCCGATAGTCCGGAGTGTATCCGAATACCCTCTCAGTTATGTAAGAACCAGGGCATGCATGGAAACCAGGCGTAGGGGTCATTAGTGCTTGAACAGACAAGTGCCCAACTAGTTATGTTATATTACATGGTTAGTAAGAAGCATCTTCCAGGGAGAATAGTTCCATTAGGGGTTCCTTTCCCTGGGTACGCATGCCCTAAAGTGCATGTCCGGACTGCGAAAAAAGTCGCAGGAAAAAACATCTGGGGGCACATATGGAAAATAAATAAGTAAAAAATCATCTTTTGTTCACCGACCGAATATTCCCTTAAGAACGCGAGCTTTCGGCTTCACCCAGTGTGAGGTACACATCTGGCTGACCCGACAGTAACAATCGCAGAGGTGCTCCCCTTATGCCCTAGCCGAATTAACGGGAAAGTAGGGCATAAAAACAAGAGCCTGGCAACCCAGCTTGGCCAAAACTTAAGTCATATCGATGCATATAATGGCGAAGAAAAGGTACATGCGGAAGCAGGATACATGTGCTGGGCACGAAGCCCGAATAAATAAGTAAGATTCTGTGTAAGAAGCCCCCAGGTATAGTGAGCGCATCTAGCACGTCAATGGTGTGCAGGCAAGGCACGAGTTAGCCCTTGAAGGCATCGTAAAAAAAGAAGAAGGAGAGAATAGGACAGATAATGTATATGCAAAAAATGAACAGAGGAAGGAGACGAACACAGAGTCTGGCGCTAGGCGTAGAATCTTCGGAGCCTTGCTGCGTTCCATGGGTTTGGTTCAAGTCGATTATCCGACGCATCCCGCAGACGGTACGCTCCGCCGGTTAGAACTTGGTCGATGATGAAGGGACCCTCCCATTTGGGCTCGAGTTTGGTCTTTTTCTTCTCCGGCAGACATAGAACTAGTTCACCAACGTTGTAAGCTTTGGCCCGTACTTCTCTGCTTTGGTATCTTCGAGCCTGTTGCTGGTAGAATGTGGAACAGACTTTTGCCACGTCGCGCTCCTCCTCCAGGGTATCTAGATTGTCCTACCGATCGAGCTCGGCTTCTCTTTCTTCGTACATGCGCACTCGAGGTGAGTCATGAATTATGTCACAGGGCAGAACCGCCTCTGCGCCGTACACCATAAAAAAGGGTGTGTATCTGGTAGTACGATTCAACATGGTCCACAACCCCCAGAGTATGGAGTCGAGCTCCTCTACCCAGTGCGTGTTAGATTCCTTTAGGGACCGCACTACTCTGGGTTTGATGCCGCTCATGATAAGACCATTTGCTTGCTCGACTTGACCGTTAGTTTGTGGGTGATAGACGGAAGCATAATCGAGCTTAATGCCCATGTTTTTACACCAGAGTTTTACCTCGTCAGCAGTGAAGTTCGTGCCGTTATCAGTGATGATGCTGTGGGGGACGCCATAACGGTGTACGACCCCGGATATGAAGTCTATCACCGGTCCGGATTCGACCGTTTTAACAGGTTTGGCTTCTATCCATTTGGTGAATTTATCCACCATGACCAGCAAGTGTTTTTTCTTGTGGGTTCCTCCTTTAAGAGGTCCGACCATGTCAAGCCCCCAGACCGCAAAGGGCCAGGTAATGGGGATTGTGTGGAGGGCGGTGGGTGGCATATGGATTTGGTTTGCAAAGAGCTGACAAACGACGTAACGTTGGACCAAGTCCCGTGCATCTGCCCGGGCCGTTGGCCAGTAAAAACCTGTACGGAAGGCCTTGCTTACTAGTGCCCGGGCTACGGCGTGGTGGCCGCCGAGTCCGGCATGAATTTCTGCCAGAAGCTTCCGCCCTTCCTCTTCGGAGATGCACCTTTAAAGGACTCCGGTGGTGCTTTTCTTATAAAGCTCTCCCTCATGGACCCTATAGGCTTTAGATCACCGCACTATGCATCGTGCCTCATTTTGGTCCTCAGGGAGCTTCTGCCTAGTTAAGTAGGCCAGGAATGGTTCTGTCCAGGGGGCGATGATGGCCATTATTACGTGGGCTGAGGGTTTTACTTTGGTGGCTGAGCCTCCGATTATGTCAAAGCGTTCGGTTGTCGGGCGTTGTGGCTGTGTCCGGACTATTGTTACTGGTGTCTCCTTCCCATACCACGGATGGATTAAACAACCTCTCCAAAAAGATGTTTGGGGGGACCGCATCGCGTTTTGCGCCGATGCGTGTGAGGACGTCTGCCGCCTGATTGTTTTCCCGGGTCACATGGTGAAATTCGAGCCCCTCGAACTGAGCTGACAACTTGAGGACGGCGTTGCGATAGGCCGCCATTTTCGGATCCTTGGCATCAAAGTCTCCATTTATTTGGGATATTGCGAGGTTCGAATCCCCCCGCACCTCCAGGCGTTGAATGCCCATCGATACTGCCATCCGGAGACCATGTAAAAGGGCCTCGTATTCGGCTGCGTTGTTGGAGTCTGTATACATTATCTGGAGTACTTATTGGATTGTATCTCCGGTTGGGGACGTCAGAACGACGCCGGCCCCCAGACCAGCCAGCATTTTGGAGCCGTCGAAGTGCATGATCCAATTGGAGTATGCGTCGTACTCTTTAGGGAGTTCGGCTTCCGTCCACTTGGTGACGAAGTCGGCCAATACTTGCGACTTAATGGCTCACCGTGGTTTGTACGTTATGTCGAACGGGAGGAGCTCAATGGCCCATTTGGCAATCCGGCCCGCGGCGTCGCGGTTGTTTATAATATCATTAAGTGGTACTTCCGAGGCTACTGTTATTGAACACTCTTGAAAGTAGTGTCGCAGTTTCCTGGATGCCATGAATACCGCGTATGCTATCTTTTGATAATGCGGATACCGTGACTTGCATGGAGTAAGGACAGTGGATACATAATAGACCGACTTTTGTAGGGGGAATTTATGTCCGTCCGTTTCTCGTTCGATGACGAGCACTGCGCTTACAACTTGGTGAGTTGCCGCAATGTATAGCATCATTGGTTCTCCAATGTTTTGCGCGGCCAGGATTGGGTTGGTTGCCAGTATGGACTTTATTTCTTCCAATCCGGTTGTCGCGGCATCCGTCCACTTGAAGTGTTCGGTGCATCGTAGGAGGCGATAAAGGGGTAATGCCTTTTCTCCCAGGCGGGTGATAAAGCGTCTTAGAGCCGCCACACATCTGGTTAGTTTCAGGATTTGTTTGAGGTATGTTGGAATATCCAACTGTGACAGAGCTCGGATCTTGGCCGGATTTGCTTCAATTCCTCTGCTGGATACAATGAAGCCCAGGAGCTTTCCGGCTGGCACACCGAAAACGCATTTTTCCGGGTTGAGCTTGATGTCGTATGTTCGGAGGTTGTCGAATGTGAGCCTCAAGTCGTCTATTAGAGAGTAGACGTGTTTGGTTTTGACGACCACATCATCTATGTATGCCTCCACTATTTTGCCGATCTGGTTTGCCAGACATGTCTGAATCATGCGCTGATATGTTGGCCGGCATTTTTGAGCCCAAAAGGCATTGTGTTGAAGCAGAAGGGGCCGTATGGTGTGATGAATGCCGTTGCGGCTTGGTCGGGTTCCGCCATCTTAATTTGGTGGTAGCCGGAGTATGCGTTGAGGAAACACAATGAGTTGTGTCCTGTAGTAGCATCGATAATTTGGTCGATGCGGGGGAGGGGGAATGGATCCTTTGGGCAAGCCTTGTTGAGGTCCTTGAAATTGACGCACAGGCGCCAGGATTTGTCCTTCTTTGGTACCATCACCAGGTTTGCTAGCCAGTTCGGGTGTTTTATTTCTCTAATGCATCCGGCCTCCAATAACTTGGCTAGTTCCTCTCCCATAGTTTGTCTCTTAGGTTCAGAGAAACGCCGAAGAGCCTGCTTGAAAGGCTTGAATCCCTTTAGAATATTGAGGCTATGCTCGGCCAGCCTGCGTGGGATTCCTGGCATATCTGAAGGATGCCAGGCAAAAATGTCCTAGTTTTTGCGCAGGAACTCTCGTAGTGCGGCGTCTACAGCGGGGTTTAACTATGCCCCGATGGAGGCTGTTTTTGTAGGGTCCGTTGGATGGACTTGGAATTTGACAATTTCATCTGCTGGTTTAAAGGAGGTGGACTTGGTTCTCTTATCAAGTATCACATCGTCCCTGTCCACCGTGGAGCGCAGCGCAGTCAGTTCCTCAGCCGCAAGGGCTTTGGATAACGCCTCGAGGGCCAGTGCGGCTGTCTTGTTTTCGGCGTGGAGTGCTGTGTTCGGATCACTAGCAAGAGTGATGATTCGGTTGGGCCCGGGCATTTTGAGCTTCATGTACCCGTAGTGGGGTATGGCTTGGAAGATCGTAAACGCCTCCCGCCCTAAAAGGGTGTGGTGTCCGCTACTGAACGGAGCCACTTGGAACGTAATCTCTTTGGACCTGTAGTTCTCCGGCGTGCCGAACACCACATCTAGTGTGATTTTGCCTGTACAACGCGCTTCCCGACTGGGGATTATTCCTATAAAGGTTGTGCTACTTCGCTCGATGCGGTTCCAGTCTATTTCAATTTTTGAAGGGTTTCCTCATAGATGAGGTTTAATCCGCTACCGCCGTCCATGAGCACCTTGGTGAGTCGAAAGCCGTCCACAATTGGACTGAGGACCAATGCGGCTGGTGCTCGGGCTGTTCAAAATTTAGGTTCGTCATTGGCATTGAAAGTAATAGCCGTGTCACTCCATGGATTTATTGTTGCCACATGGTGGATTTTGGCAAGGCTGCGAAGTGTTCGCTTTCGCCTATTATTTGATGCGAAGGTGTCAAAGACTATTAATACCGTATTGTTATCCCTGGGATGGTTTTCTGTGGCTTCTGGGATGAGAAGATCCTCACCACTTTTGGCTACCTGCCGCAGTATCCAACATGCTCTAAGGCTATGTGTTGGTATGGCGCCCTCTGTACTATGAATTTTGCAGGGTCCATTGAGCCATCCCTCCAGTACGGTTTCGTGCCCTATAGAGAGTTTTTTCTTTTTGGTAGTTAACCCGGGTGTCTCGTGATAATGCACCCTTTTATTTCGGACTGGGTTCATATTCAGGGCCGGATTGTCCCAAAATTTTATTTCGGTTTTCCAGGCACTTTCCATCGCACAATACTTTCGTACTATGGACGTCAAGTCGGAAAAGCGTGTATTTTCACGGCGACTTATGGCGTTAAGTATTCCCTTTTCCGTGCAATTATTGTAGAAGAATGAGATTGCGTCTTCCTCGCAACAGTCCTTAACCTTGTTCATTACAAGGAGGAATCTGGCCCAATAATGATGTACTATTTCTTGGGGCTCTTGCCTAATGTGGGAAAAATCACTTATGTTTGGGTGGGTGGGTGGAATTGAATCCGAAACATCACCCGATCTGAGACCCAGGGGCCGAGGAGTTTCCAATCTTGGAAATTCGGGTTCTGGGATGTTGCCCGATAAGTCTGGCCCGCTGCCTGACTCTAGGTTCAGGGCTTGGGTGGTGTCCTCCTGCAAACGGGTATACGGCTCGGAGGGCTCAGGAATCCGGACGTAGTTAGTCCTCAAGATAGATGAAAGGTCACCGCATTGTTCCTCCACCACCGCAATGTGATGGGTGACCGGTGGAGAGTTAATCTCCCTTTGATCGGGTTTAAGCCCAATCCGATCATAGTCCGTAGCGACTCCCAAGGCGGTGATGCAATCCAAGAGCTCGTTTAGGGAAGAGAGCTCCATTAGATCCATCTGCCCGGCAAGTTCCGAGTTGATGTGGAGGCTGTTTTCGATGACCCGAGAAGTCATCGTTGGCGCAGCAGCCGAACAGGCGGTCATGATGAATCCACCTAGCCGGAGAGTTTGGCCGACAGCCAAAGCTCCCCCAGCGGTAGTGCCGTCTTTAAAGACGAGACGAGACATCCTTCCTTATGGCGACGGCACAGTGGAACTCTCATTGAAAGCACCAATGTCGGTGTCAAAACCGGCGGATCTCGGGTAGGGGGTCCCGAACTGTGCGTCTAGGCGGATGGTAACAGGAGACAAGGGGCACGATGTTTTTACCCAAGTCTGGGCCCTCTCGATGGAGGTAAAACCCTACTCCTGCTTGATTAATATTGATGATATGGGTAGTACAAGAGTTGATCTACCACGAGATCAGAGAGGCTAAACCCTAGAAGCTAGCCTATGGTATGATTGTTGTTGTGTCCTACGGACTAAACCCTCCGGTTTATATAGACACCGGAGGGGGCTAGGGTTACACAGAGTCGGTTACAAGGAAGGAGATCTACATATCCGTATTGCCAAGCTTGCCTTCCACACCAAGGAGAGTCCCTCCCGGACACGGGACGAAGTCTTCAATCGTGTATCTTCATAGTCCAACAGTCCGGCCAAAGGTTATAGTTCGGCTATCCGGATACCCCCTAATCCAGGACTCCCTCACCCATCTAAAACTCTATCTCTCCCCCTCGTTCTCTCTCCATCTCACACGCGCACACACACAATCTCATGCCCAGCTAGCCAAGTATGATGGTCTCTCACTCAATTGTAGGCACACGCAGTCCCCCCTATATGTATATGACTAGCTAATCTTTGTCTCCATCACAAACATGTGCATGGTCTATCTTGATTTCTCTCGGGGCCTTTCTATCACGCACGCACTCCCTCGATCTACCACCCATATAGTCCCCTCACGATCTCGACGGGATCTCTCTATCACAAACACACCCTCTCTCCCTCCCCATGCGTCCATGCCATCCATGTGTCCCTCTCGACCTTTGTTCCTTGTTGGCCACACCTCTATTGGACATGTGCTACAGGGGTGTCTCTCTCTGTTGCAAACAATCACACACTAGCTATCTTCGTGTATCTCCTCACCTCGCTTTTCCATCTCAGAGATGCATGCGTGATATGTTCACATAAGAAACGAAAAAACACACTCTCTCTCTAATTTATCGTTTGTTGTCACTTTCTCTTTCACACACATACTCTTTTTGCACACTTACTCATTCTCCTTCACATGCACTTGATCTGTCTCGACTGAGGCACTCTCCTCGGTCCATAGCATATAGATTTATTGAAAAGTCAAACATCACAAAGTTTGACCATGTACATGGAGAAAAAGAATTACATCTAGTACGGCAAACATATACCATTAGATTCACCATGAGATGTAGTTTTGTATGATGTATCTTTGGTACTGTAGATATAAATAACATCTGCGTAAACCTGATCAAAGTTTCCAAAGTTTGACTTCTAAACAATTTACATGCACTGCATTATCGAGTGGATGGAATATCTCTTTCCCCCTCTCAGCTATCTGACGCACCACTCAGCCTTATCGGGGCTCCTCAATCTCTCTCTAACTTTATTGGTCAGTTTGGTTCGTGACCTGACCATCATGCCTTGATGGCTGGTACTACCTGGTGTGGACGTGAGATGTAAAATATTTCTGCCTGGCCAGGCTTGTGTGGTGCTGAAGCGTTTGGTTCATGCATGGGCCAGGAAAAGCATCAACGTCCCATCAATCAATCCATGCATCAATTATTTAATGCTAATATCCATCCATATTGCTGTTAGCCTCGTGGCCACATGACCAGGCACGGCCAGGCGTTCGAAATCGGTTGCCTGGGCCAGGCTACTTGGAGTGTCTGGAGTTCAGCCAGGCTAATTAAAGTGCAAGGGAACCCAGGCCAGGCGGGCTTTCTTTTTCACAGGGTAGCAACCAAACAAGCGTGCATGAAATCCAGGCACAACCCCAGGCCAGGCAAAAGATGCTCAGGACGCAAGCCAAACTGGCCTTATATCTCCCTGGTTCACACATACACATGTCTCGCTCGCGCTATACATATAGACCCATCCAACACTCTCTGCCCTTGTTCTCTCTCCATGTGACACGCACCCCCCTAAGTACCATAATCCCTCAATCCATCATAGGCGCAAGCACTCCCCCCTCCTAAGTATGATTATCTCTTACTAGCCATCAGGAACACACGTATTGTCTCCTTCCGTCCATACGTCTATCTCGATATCTCTCGGGGCATGTTCTATCGCGCACACACCTTGTCACTCGATCTCCCACCCATGTAGTCCCATCACGATCTCCAGGGGATCTCTCTATGACAAACATACACTCTCTCCTCCCCATGTCTGCATTTTCTCCGTACGTCTCTCTCGACCTCTCTCCCTTGTTTGTCAGACCCCTCTTGGCCACGTGCTAGGGGTCTTGCTCTGTCGGTTCCAAACAACCACACACTATCTCCTCACCTTGCCTCCGTTGTCAAAGATGCATGTGTGATATGTTTGCATAAGACACGCATGCTTTTTCTCTACTTTTATCGTGTGTTGTCCATGTCTCTTTCACACACGCAGACACACTTTTTTCACTCTCTCTCTCTCTCTCTTGTTAGGGACTCTATCACATCCATAAGCATATGGATGTTTTGAAAAGTCAAACCTCAGAAACGTTTGACTAGGTATATGTGGAGAAAAACATTTACATTTGGAACGATCATTAGATTCATCACAACATGTACTTACTTCATACTATCATTTATCTTTTGTATTGTAGATATAAGTAATTTCTTTATAAACTTGGTCAAAGTTTCAGAAGTTTGACTTAAAAAAATGTTGGAACTACATTATCAAATGGAGGGAGTAGCTCTTTCTCTCTCTCTCTCTGCTATCTCTCACGGGACTCCCCTCTCACTCAAACTCTCTATGCCGACGGATTATACGCTCACTGTGTCAGCGTATAGCTCCATATATTATTTAGTTGACCGGTCAACCAATCCACATGCTGCCTGGTCAGCTCGTGTTCTGTATCTTCGTGTGCTGGCCCATGTGGCAGTGGGTGAAAATAAGTAAACTAGAGGCTCATCTGACACGCGGTGAAGTAAACAAAGTTGAAAACACTCGGGGTAGCACCCCGCACGCTAGTAAATTGAGGGCGCATTGAGGACAAACTTCTTGCGCGCGAAGGACGCACTCGCGCACAATTCACCACTACGCGGCGGCATGCACAGAAGGACACACTCGCGCACACCCAACACACAACACACACCAGCACACGTGTACACCGGCGTCGCCGCTGGTTGAGATGGACGGCGAGGCAGCCAACAAGTGGAGGCGGCTCGAGCCAAAACCACATCCAGCGAGCCTGGACTTCATCAGCAGCCCCCCCGACGACACGCTGCTCATCATCATCGGCCTCCTCCCCACCAAATCTGCCATGCAGACTGCCCTGCTCTCCCGACGATGGCGCCCCCTCTGGTGTTGCGTCCCCCTCAACCTCACCGTCGACAGCTGCCTCTGCGAAGGGGATTGCAAACGTATGGCCGCAGTCTCCAAGATCCTTTCATCGCACCCTGGGCCAGCCAAACGCCTTGACATCCGCATGTTCAGTACCAAATGCAAGGTCCAACCCAAGTTCAATGAGTGGTTCTTATCCCCCGCCCTAGATCAGCCCGAGGAGCTCAACTTTGAAGCTTTGAGAGGAAACCGAGAGAGAGAGAGAGAGAGAGAGAGAGAGAGAGAGAGAGAGAGTGAAAAAATGTCACTAGCCAGCCAACCCTATCGTATGAGCGAATGATATTGGTACCTCTTGATGACACGGCAATCTTATGCAGCCAGCTGCTCTAATATGTTCTCTTCTTTTGCAGATAAAAAAAGACCCGAAAGTGAAAAATGTGCTGCACTATAACAATCTCATCGAATGCCTTGATCTCCATCTTACAGAAATTGATTTGATCGACTATCGAGGCAGCACATCTAAGATTAAATTGGCCAGGTTCTTTGTTCTGGAGGCAAGTGTGCTCAAGGTAATGAGGTTTGGCGTTCTCTGGCGCAACAATGAATGGCGTGCTGATCACCGCAAGCGTCTAAGCCTAAATGACAAAGTCTCCGCAGAAGCTGATTTTTTTTTGAAACATCAAGTGGCCAGAGACTCGAGAACTTATTTGCCCATTAGTGAGTTGTCAGGGCGATGGATTTTAGTTTGTACGATAATGCTACATCCACCTAAAGTAAGGAAAGTTCTTACGTAAACTTCCTAGTAATTCCCTCTTCGTAGGTACAACATTACTCCTAACATTTGTAATATCGGTTTGAAACTTGTAATATTGCCGTGTCCTATTCATGTGTTTTCAAAATCCTGCGAACCAAACAGGTCCTGAGTTGGTGATGATGTTGTGCCTCCCATCTTTCACCAATAGCCGTCGGATCTAGATGTGACGCATACAAACCAAGCTTCTCCATTTTTGCAAAAAGATGCCCGCACTTGTTCCCTGTTTACAAACAACTCCTTGTCTCTCACAATCAACCTCATCTCCTCCCCACCACATCTAGTAGTATAAGGCCGTGGAAAAATCTGGCGCGATGGCCGCTGCCGGAGCCGTCCACCCCCAATCTTGGTGTTCCGTGCAATGCACGGGCATCTACGCACGGGAAATTATGTCGAACAGGGCTAGTTGTAAGCAGGCTAGCTCTACAGCCATGATGATAGTGACTGGAGACAGTGAGGATGACTATGGTATGTCGAACACGGCGCCTATACTCAGGTGTCATCTCCGGTGCAGGGTCTTGTCACTTCATTGTGAGGAGCAGCACGTAATAATTTGACCAACGGGTAGTACAGTGCTAGTACTCCTACTACTACATTGGTAGTACAACTACTAGTACTAGTAGCATCACCGTCTGGATTTAGGAGTACTACCACGTCCATCTGGATTTTAGTATTTGACTAGCAATATCTAGTAATGCATGTCACCAAAAATGTACTACTCCCTCTGTAAATAAATACATGGTGTTTTATTCCTATCGGTGAGAGAACTTAATGTTTTTTTGCTACTCCTAACTAGAGTACTAATAGGATTACATGCAATGAACTAAACACTGCATGTCATGTTTGGTAGTCTCAAGTCATTGAAAGCATGCACGGCCCACATCTCTCATTGGTTGATATGTCACAAAATAAGAAACAAGGAGGGAGTTAATGCACCGTGCCTAAGTATTTTGGGATTATTTGGTTCTCGTAAGGTACCTTACACAACATTTTTGTTTACATGCATTAACATTTTATTAGTTAAATCAAAGGTCAAAACTTGGCGCAAAATGCAAAGGGGACCAATAAACCAGTAAACATCAAACTTCTCTCATTTGGCCCCAACTAGAGGTCCGATGAGATGACTATACTGCATCGGCGCGGAGGGGGACGCAGCTTCATTGACTTACGGCAACTGCCTTTGGGTGAATAACACGTGGCCCCAGGGGGTGGCTGTCCCACCTATCATACAGCCAAAGGCAGGTGCAGTAGAGGGCCGAGGAGTAGTACAAAATCCTACGCACCTACGCACGCTAACCAAGGGCTGAGTGATCACTCGAATCGCAAGATCAGTTGACTAGAAGCTATGCTAGACCCATGGAGGCGATGAGCGCGAGCAACAGCCGGCTGTGCCAGATGGTCCACGACGCCGGCCTGCGGCCCGGCTCCAAGGAATGTCTCCAGGTAGTATTGCTTGAGGCCGCCAGGGCGAGGGGCCGCTTGGGCGACAGCTTCGTCTCCTTGTTCGGCGAGGTCCTCGTCGGTTTCCTCGAGAAGTTCATCAAGAAGCTTGCGGACGACTTTGACGTAAGCCTCCAGCCGACGCGCCCAGGCTCTGCGATGCCCACCACCCTCGATGGCCACTATGGTAACAACCTCTTTGACGCACTGGTGGCCCTACGACTGCCCGCCGTCGCGCCGGAGAATGTCCACCTCGAGGTCGCGCTCGCCGCGCAGCGCCTGGCGCAGCAAGACACCATCGACATAATCACCCAGGTCTATGCGCAAATCGTCCACAAGGACTACTACATGCAAGAGGAGGACGATAGGACGCTGGCCTTGTTGTAGCGCAGGGCAACCTTGGACGACACTGTTCAGAAGCATGTTGAGCTCTCCGCCAACGCAGCTGCTCCTCACACATTGGTTGGTGACCCGGCGCACTAGGGCGTGAGGATGTCGTTGAACGTTGATGGATCCGTATGTATTTTTATCTTTCCTTCAAATCCATGTAGTAGTATATGATACTACAGTAATTATCTTACCTTTCGCATCAACTTCATAATTTTCGTACGTACTCCATGCATGAACGGCGCCAGAACCAAACTTCTCATTACTCTAGGCAAAATCGTTATTTTCTATCTATCGGTCGCGCCATGGAGCAGAACCAAATTTTACAAGTTACAAGTTCAAAAGGAAAAGCCTACCGTGTTCGCGTCGCACCCCCACACGGTTGGTCCGGCCCGCCGCTCAAGCGGGAATGCGTGTGGTGTTGCATTTTCACTTACAAGTGGGACCGCAGTTGAGCAAACCGACTATCGGCAAACCCCCACCCCTCCCACCGCGCGATGGCTGAGAAAACAGGAGGGAGAAGAGATGGCTGTAGCACAGACTCCAAGAAAATTGGTGTCGGATGGGACTCGTGTGGGTGGCGTGTGCCGTACTGCTAGACGTGAATGCTAGTTATGGCCCATGCCACCCCACTATATCGAGCCTATATCGAGGTACGTAGAACAAATTTCCAGCAGTCCCTGCTCAACCCTCCTCTATCTCTCTTCTCAGCCAGCCAGCGGATGCGCGGAGCCCATCGTCTGCTTGCTCACATACGGCCCCACATGTCAGTGAAAACGCAAGAGGACCCACTGAACCTGCACATCTTTCACCTCGACGTGTTGGTGATGAAAAACAAATCCAATAAAGATCTTCGATGGCCGCTTTTGGAGTTACTCAAGAGTAGTAAGATTCTATTTACAGTTTAACCCAAGATGCATATCTCGTGGCTTCAACTACCACTCTATTTTCTTTCATGACATGACCTGGATGCTGGATGTCCCATGTGTCGGCAAAAGGAAGAAGAACTCGACCAAATCTTCGGTTCTGCTCTTGGATTAGACTAGTTGTGCTAACTTAAAAAATTTATTGTGTACTCCCTCCGTTCCAAAATACTTGACTTCCATTTGTCCAAAAATGGATGTACCTATATACTAGGACATTTCTAGATACATATATATTTTGACAAATAGAAGGCATATATTGTGCAACAGAGGGAGTAGAATGTATGCAAGTTTTTGTATTGGGAAGAAGAGTACATCCATGTATTGATAGAGCGCAATTTAGTAGATGTTCTATCACTTTTAGCTAGTAGCACAGAGGCTAGAGATGAGATTAGTGCACTTGTTGATACTCCTACTAGAATAGAGGCTAGACATGAGACTAGATGCGAAGAAGCAACGTCTACTTCTGTACAGTCGAAGAAGAAAGAAGCACGCAAGATCGAGCCTCCGCAGATCAACAATGAATGCATTGAGAAGGCACTAATCCAACTTACAAGAGTAGTAAAATGTATTCTTGTGGTTCTTGTTTTCTTTGGTCTTGCTTTTCTAGTCAAAATTATCGTTGGAGTTCATGCAAAATGGAGGTGCGTTTGGGGTCGTGCGTTGGAGTTGGCCTTACAAGTGGGACCGCAGTTAAGGAAACCGACTATCGGCAAAACCCCACCTCGCCCGCCTCGCGATGGCTGAAGTTAGAGAAACGACGAGGTTGAAGAGATTGCTCTAGCATGGACTCCAAGAAATAATATGGTGTCAGATGTATGTCGTGGTGGTGGCGTGTGTCGTACTCCTGGACGTGAATGATTGTTCTGGCCCATGCCACCCTACTACTCCTACTACTTACTCCTACTATATAGTATACTAGTATCGAGGATTCGAGGTGTTGGTTACGTACAACGAACACATTAACATATGGCTACAGTAAAAACACCCGCCCGGCGCGGGAAGCATGTGAAGCTAGTACAAATAGTGTACTACTATTGTTGATTGGCCTCATCCAATAACCTGTTGCAATGCATGTACAATTATGTATTCGGAATTTTTTTTTGCCTCGTCGCACCACTCACTCAGAGAAGCGACTCGAAAGCCATTCATCAATTTAGTAAGTTTATCACAGGCATATCATTTTATTGCATACAACAAGTCATCAACCCACATCGACAACGAGGATACATTATAAATACTAAATTTTTCACCACACAACAAATAACAAGCCATGAAATGAACTTCAACTCAACCATTCCGCGGCGTTGGAAACGCTTGCTTTGAACCACAAGTGATTCTCTGGGACGGGCCATCCGTTGTCGATCTGGAGACCAACGTAGGACAGATCATCCAGGCTGAAGCGGCCTACTATATCAGTACCAGGGTAGGGAACCACCCAAATGTCTACAGATCATCCGTAGAAGACAGTCACCATGATCTGTGGGGACCCCGACTCATGAGTCGTGATCATCGAATGCACGTGTACAGTGATCCCAGAGATCAATGCTCACTGAACACACAGACGCTGAATAACAAGAGTCTTACATCCATACATACCGTCTTACACAAATTATGACCATTATGGTCAAGTCTTACATCGATAAGCCTTAAGGGCTGAACATCAAATGAAACACAAGCAGCGGAGATCTTCGTCGATAAGTAGAACCCATGCCATCTGCCTTAACCCTACAGGCATTCTGACTTGGAAACGTCCTAGTTCGCGTGTTCGTCTCCAAAGAACTCTTCTTCAAACTCCGGTTCTTCCATGCCTGGCCAATTAAATAACCAGTGGCAAGCCAATGAGTACTTTGAATGTACTCGCAAGCAACCCATGTTTTGGTTCAAGGTACAACAATGCATGACATAGGTATATTTTTGCAAAAAGCTAGTTTTGAGTGCAATGACATGTTCAACAACTTGTAAGACATGCATCAGGAGAATTCAAGTAACCATGAGGGCAGGTTACAGATATCAACATAAATAGAGTGGGCACCAACCCAACTCAATCATGTCAAGTCCTTGACTGGACCCAAGTAGTTCTTCCCCCTTATCCAAACACACACACTGGTTTGTAAACATGTGGACGTAGTTTAAGCAGCACCGCCCAACTGTCCTTGACCGTGGACACGGCTATTCGAATAGTTTTACACTCTGCAGAGGTTGCAGACTTTACCCACAAGATCCGGGGAACTTCCGTGTCATCCACGTCCCGCGGTACCTCAAGTACCCGGGGTAAGCACCCGATCACTATCTTTCCCTAGACGACACTAACAAGGAGTCCACTCGTTGTTCCGTATCCTCACGATGTACATCATACGAGGCTCGCTCGAGATCGTAACATCCGAGAGGGGACACAACGGTGTATCCGGTGCCCTGTGAAAACAGTCATGGCCGCCCTACCTGGCACGACCCCGTCCCGAGAGAGAGCACCAACTCTCCCCCGTCACTAGTAATGCGGGCTCCAAGCTAGTATCGGCCTAAGTAATCAATAATGCCCTTTCCCATATAAGGGTAGAGTGGTTGCGCATGTAAGGTTGGGACAGTCAACAAATCTTAAATCTAATCCATTTTTGAAAACAACACACACACTTGCCTCGGTACGCCACTTCGTCATCAAGTGGCTGCCCAACTCATCATCTCCCTCGGGCATAAGTGGCACTCGACGGGGTTTTCGAAAGTCCTTTGAAAATACTTTGCCTCCATCACTATGCATATTCCCGTCCCTTTTTGCGTAGCACTACTTAGCATCCTATCTACTCCCACCGGCATAACCCTCGTAAGAAGGTAGGGTCATGCATAATGCAGGTATCAATGGGGAAGTAACGAAGGCAACCCACCAAAGTGGTTACCATCTCATCATGATCTCGATGCAAGCAATAAAAGTGCCATACGACATGCATAAAAAGGGTTTCATAGACATGGTCAAAGGGCTGCTTGCCTGGCTCAACAAAGTCTTCTGGGTCTTCAAAGTCTTCTCGTCCAACTCCTTCGTCAGCAACGCAATCTATCGTCGCAAAATAATAACGAGAAATTAAGGCAATAATAAAACAGAAAAGCAAAGTTCTCAGAAAAATGTCAACTCATTTTTGTAAAATACTAGGTTGAAAACTAAGAAGGGGAAAGTTCCTAGTTTTGGATTAGGAGTCATATAAGAGGGAATATGGATTTCCAAACAGGGATTAAACTGCTCAAATTTGAATTTAAATTTGAACAGTACATAAAAGTTGGTTGGATTTGGATGAAAGTTGCACCATTAAATAGGTTGCAATATTTTGGGAATTTAGGAATTGGAATTAAATTATTTGGACATATATTTTATCCTGTGAAATTTTTGAAAAAGAGACAGAAAAAGAAAAAGAAAAGGGCCCTGTGCCTGCTGGGCCAAAACAGCCGCAGGGCAGCAGGCCCAGCTAGAGAGGCGGCCAAGCGCACCGGTGCATGCGTGCGTGCCAGGTTCAAACCTGACGGGCGGGGCCCAGGCGTCAGGGCGAGGGGCTGACGGACGGGCCCCACGGCCGTCGTCGTCAACCCTGGGTCAGAGGGGGCGGCGAGCTCACCGGCGACGACGTAGGCCACGACAAGGTCAGGCGACGGTACGGCTGGACTCAGCGTCGAGTCGCCGTTTGGGTGGAGGTGGTGGAGGTCACCGGAGTTGCCTGGCTCGCCGGCGACGAGGTCTCGCGGCGGAGAGGCTTCGGGTGTCGACGGCTCCGGCCGTTTCCGGCTGCAAAAGAGAGGGAAAACGGAGGGGAAATGATCAGGGAGGTGTGGAGGGTCCAGATCGAGAGAGAGGAGGGGCGGAGGGAGCCCGTACCCTGAGATCGACGGTGACCCGAGGCGGCGGAGCTTGAGCTCGGGCGGCTCCGGGGAGGAACTGGGGGTGCAGGGGAGCGACTAGTGAGTGAGAGGGCGAGTGGTGAGGAGAGGGGAGCTCAGGGTGGCCTATAAATAGGTGAATGGCGAGGTCCCATAGACCCGTGCGCCGGCGAGCTCATGCTCGTCGGTGCAGGGCTTGGGGGAAGAGGGCGTCGTGTCTGGGGCGTTTCTGGGAGCTAAGGGAGAGAGCGGGGGAGGGCCAGAGAGGATCGCGCGTGTGAGCCGCTCCATTGGCGTGCTCGGGCGGCCAGCGCGCGTGCGAGCAGGGGAGAGAGAGGGAGAGAGGAGGGGGACAGCACCGTGACGTGTCGCAGACGTCGAGGCGCATCGTCGGGCGCGCTAGGGGGGCCCGAGGTGGCCGGAGGCGGTTGGAAGGGGGCGGCTACAGTGCGGGAGCGCACTGTAGCACGCTCCAGAGCGCCCAAATGGCCGGCATGGCCATTCTTTATGCATGGTGAGCACGTCCTGTGGTGTCTAGCAGGTCTAGGAGGGAGTAAAGAAATGGGGTGGTGCATTGGATGCCATGGATGGCCACTTGTGTGAGGAGGGAGGTGAGGAAGAGGGAGAAGTGGGCTGTCCAGAGAGAGAAAGAGGTGGTTTCACCCCTCAATTATTGAGCTGGGGACTTTCCATTGTTACTGGAGGTGAAAGGGGTCTAGGAGGAGCTGTGGTAAAAAGCTTAGCTCAAGGAGAATAGTTTTAGTGGTCAAAATGGGGATTTTTGAAAAGTGGCAGAAGGTGTTTGATAACGGTTTTGGCAAGCAAATGATTTCCAATTGCCATGATACTCCACAGGGTGAGATGACACATATAACTAGGGCCTTCCACCAATTTGGAGCTTATTTGGGCAAAGTTGCCAATGCAACTTTTGTAAACCCTAGAATTAAGCAAAAATGGACTTGTGTAGATCTAGTTGAGCAAATCACTTCTCCTTGATGCACCACTTGGTGTAGTGGCCTCATTTGTTCATGTGAACATGCTCACAAAAGTTGGGGTCAAGGAGAGAAAGTTGGTAGTACAAACTTGATCAAATATGATTCTGGTCAGAGAGGGTTTTGGGGCATTTTGGTGAACCAAAATGACTTTAATTGACATGAGGCTTTGCAAGGTGATCACAATATGCATTTGTGACTTGCTGGATTTTCCTTGGATTTTTATGAATATATTTCCTGTAGAAATATTTCAAATCCTAGAAATGGGCAGACATGGTTTTGGGAGGTTTTGCCCAATGTTTTGATCAACCTATGTGTTGAAACTCACATATATGGAAAATATATGCCCACTGAGTTTCCCTGATTTTTCTCAAATATTTTTAAAACAATAAAATAATTTTTCCCTATTAAAGACCATTTCTGGCCTTAAGAAAAAGCCTTTAAATAAAATAGAAGAATAACTTTTAAAATTATATTTTTGTGGTTTCTGGGTGTCCTATATATAATAGGTTTCAAATACCTTTTGAAATATTTTCATTCCCCAAATCAAGTACTTGCAGTGAAATCATTAATTCAGGGGTTTTTGGAAAACTAATTTTTAAAAATACATTTTGGCCAAATTATTTTTGTAAGAAAGTAGTATATTGCACTATACACATGGCATGATCATTGGGCAGGAGTTTGGGGCAAGGAGATGAAGTATAGAAGGTGAAACTATGTTGACTTTAAAGAGCACTTGAAAAACCACAGAGAGAAAACCAACTCCAAAATAAAAAAATCCAAATAATGCAAAAGTTTTTGTTGGTCCAAATTTTCATGCTTTATTAATGCAAATGAAGTGTTACAAAATGCAGGGTGTGACAGACCTACCCCCCTTACAAGAATCTCGTCCCCGAGATTCCTAAACTAGGCTTTAAAGAGATACGGAAACTCCGATCTAAGGTAGTCTTCACGTTCCCAGGTCGCTTCTGCTTCAGTGTGGTTGCTCCACTGGACCTTGAAGTACTTGATTGTGCGGCTTCGAGTGCGCCGCTCAGCCTCATCCAAAATGCAGATGGGTCTTTCACGGTAAGTCAAATCAGGGTGAAGGTCAATGGCTTGGTGATTGACGTCCTTGTAAAGATCAGGCTTGTCTGGGACTTGGAGACACTTCCGGAGTTGTGACACGTGGAATACGTTGTGCACATCGGATAGTTCAGGTGGCAGTTCCAACTGGTAAGCCACTTCTCCACGTCGTGCGGTGATCTTGAAAGGGCTGATGAATCTTGGTGCGAGCTTTCCCTTAACGTGGAAACGCTTGGTTCCCTTAAGAGGAGTTACTCGTAGGTATACATGGTCTCCGACTTGGAAGTCTACTCGTCGGCGTCGAGTGTCAGCATAGCTCTTTTGTCTGGACTTAGCGGTCTTCAGTTGCTCACTGACTAGCTGAACTTGCTCTTCTGCTTCACGGAGGATTTCAGGCCCAAATACTAGTCCTTCTCCGGTTTCTGACCAATTGAGGGGTGTGCGGCACTTCCGACCGTACAATACCTCAAATGGTGCCATCTGGAGGCTTGACTGATAACTGTTGTTGTAGGAGAACTCGGCAAAAGGGAGGCAATCTTCCCACCTAGCTCCATATGCTAAGACACAGGCTCGGAGCATGTCTTCGAGTATCTGATTCACTCGTTCTGTCTGACCTCCGGTCTGTGGGTGGAAAGCAGTGCTGAAGGACAACTTGGTCCCCATGGCCTCTTGGAACTTCTTCCAGAACCTTGAGGTAAACTGGGTTCCTCGGTCTGACGCAATCTCCTTGGGAACACCATGAAGGCTTACGATTCTGTTGATGTATAGAGTTGCTAGCTGGTTGCCATCATAGGTAGTCTTCACCGGAATGAAATGGGCTACTTTGGTCAGATGATCGACTATGACCCAGATGGAGTCATCTCCTTGTTTGACCTAGGTAGTCCAGTGATGAAATCCATTCCGACTTTATCCCATTTCCACTCGGGAACCTTGAGTGGTTGGAGCAATCCAGCAGGTCGCTGATATTCAGCTTTGACCCTTTGGCATACATCACACTTTGCAACATAGGTGGCAATCTCCCTTTTCATCCCGTGCCACCAAAATCTTTCCTTCAGGTCTTGATACATCTTGGTTCCACCGGGGTGGATGGAATATGGGGTGTCATGAGCTTCTTGCAAGATCAAATTCTTGAGCTCAATCATGTTGGGTACGCAAATGCGATTCCCAAACCACACGATTCCTTGCCCATCCTCTGAGAATCCTGGGGCCTTGCCTGCCTTGATCTTCCTCTTAATGCCTTCAATACTTTCGTGTCCCTTATGAGCTTCCTTAATATCGTCCATCAGGGTAGGCTTGACTTCAAGGTTGGCTAAGAATCCTGGTGCAACCAGTTCCAACTCGAAGCTTTCAAGTTCTCCATACAAGGCGGGTAGCCTTTCCTTAATCATAGCATTCAAGGAACAAGCCTTCCTGCTTAATGCATCTGCTACCACATTAGCCTTTCCAGGGTGGTTGAGGGAGACCTGGATTAGGGGGTGTTCGGATAGCCGAACTATATCTTCAGCCGGACTCCAGGACTATGAAGATACAAGATTGAAGACTTCGTCCCGTGTCCGGGAGGTTCTTTCCTTGGCGTGGAAGGCAAGCTAGGCGTGCGGATATTCAAGATCTCCTACCAATGTAACCGACTCTGTGTAACCCTAACCCTATCCGGTGCCTATATAAACCGGAGCGTTGTAGTCCGTAGGACGAACACATCATAACCATCATCATACCCATAGGTTAGCTTCCAGGGTTTAGCCTCCTTGATCTCGTGGTAGATCTACTCTTGTACTACCCATATCATCAATATTAATCTAGCAGGAGTAGGGTTTTACCTCCATCGAGAGGACCCGAACCTGGTTAAAATAAAGTGTCCCTTGTCTCCTGTTACCATCCGACCTTGACGCACAGATCGGGACCCCCTACCCGAGATCCGCCGGTTTTGACACCGACATTGGTGCTTTCATTGAGAGTTCCTCTGTGTCATCGCCTTTAGGCCCGATGGCTCCTTTGATCATCAACAACGATGAGGTCCAGGGTAAGACTTTTCTCCCCGGACAGATCTTCATCTTCGGCGGCTTCGCTCTGCGGGCCAACTCGCTTGGCCATCTGGAGCAGATCGAAAGCCACGCCCCTGGCCATCAAGCCATGTGGGGAAGCTTAAACTACACGGCAGATACCCTCGGAGACCTGATCTTCAACGGATTCAAGCCACAGCCAAGCGCGCCGCACTATCTCGAGGGGCATGATATAGCTCTGCCTCCGAACAGTGTCCTGGAGGCCGCATACGCTCCGGCCCCGATCCTCGATCCGGAGCCCGCTGCGTTCTTTGAGGATGAATGGTTGGACGTCACCTCGGGGGCTGCAATCTTAAAAGCCATTGAGCCAAACGCAAGCCCCGCACTCCGCATGGCACATGACTCTAAGGAGCCGGACTCTTCTCCGAACTCCGAACCTCCCGCGCCCCTGCCAATCGAATCAGATTGGGCGCCGGTAATGGAGTTCACCGCCGCGGACATCCTTCAGTATTCGCCTTTCGGTGATATTCTGAAATCTCTCAAGTCTCTCTCTTTTTCAGGAGAGCCCAGGCCGAACTGTGGCCTGCGAGGTTGGGATTCGGACGACGAAGAAATTCAAAGCCCACCCACCACCCACTTAATAGTCACTGTCGACGATTTAACCGACATGCTCGACTTCGGCTCTGAAGACTTCGACGGTATGGACGACGAAGACGGAGACGAACGGGAACCAGCGCCCATAGGGCACTGGACCTCCACCCCACTTAATGACGTATTCATGGTGGATACACCTGAAAAAACTCACAATGAGGAAGAAGGGGGCGAAAAGAAGGGTAAACCCTCCGAAAAGCACTCAAAGCGGCGACGTAAATGCCGAGCGAAGCCCCGCCTCGATCAAGACCCAGCCATAGAGCAGGACGAGACGGCAGATGACGAACGCATCCCAGAACAGCCGTCCAAACAGGGTAACACTGGCAGAGAGGACGAACAGTCCTCCCCCGGTCATAACAGAACTCCGGACGATACCACGCCGGATAAAATCATGGAGCAGAAGAATCTCCAAGAAAGGCTCGTCGCCACAGCACGAAGCCTGAAGAAGCAGAAGCAAAAGCTAAAAACGGCGGAAGATGCACTCAAAACAAGATGGAGCAAAGTAATCAAGACCGCAGACAAATACGGCGGCAGCCGCCGCACCAAAAGCTATCCGAAGAGAAAGCTACTGCCCGAATTCGACCAGAAGGCCCTAGAGCCCCAAACTCGAAAAACAAAAAGGCTACACGGTCGAATAAACGACCTCTCGGCCACTACAATACGGCAAACGGCGCCGCACTCAAAGCGGCATGCGACACAATCAAAGACTCGCATCATGGCCCAACCAGGTCCATTTACGGGCCAAGAAAGCAAGCTCTCGTAAGCAATGCAAAAAATCCACCATCAGAATCCGGCACACCCAAATATAGGGGTGCCGCACACCCTCTATGTTTCACCGATGAGGTCCTGGAATATGAATTCCCAGAGGGATTTAAACCCGTTAACATAGAGGCGTACGATGGAACAACAGACCCGGGAGTCTGGATCGAGGATTATATCCTCCACATACATATGGCTAGAGGAGATGATCTCCACGCCATAAAATATTTACCCCTTAAGCTTAAAGCCAGCACGGCACTAGCTTAAAAGCCTTCCCGAAAACACAATTGGAAGTTGGGAAGAGCTCGAGGATGCTTTCCGAGCAAATTTTCAAGGGAGCTAAATCCGTCCCCCGGACGCAGACGACCTCAGTCACATAACTCAGCAATCCGGAGAATCAGCTCGGCAGTTCTGGAACAGATTCCTCACTAAAAAGAATCAAATAGTGGATTGTCTGGACGCTGAAGCCCTAGCGGCTTTCAGGCACAATGTCCAAGACGAATGGCTCGCCAGACACCTCGGCCAGGAAAAGCCAAGAACAATGGCCGCACTCACAAGCCTCATGACCCGCTTTTGCGCAGGAGAGGACAGCTGGTTGGCACGATGCAGCCCCAGCGACCCAAGTACATCAGAAATCAGGGATGGAAACGGGAAACCACGGCGAAACAAGGACCTTCGCCGAATCAAAAGAAAAAGTTCGAAGAGCACGACAGTCTATGCCGGATTCAAAGGCTCACGGCAAAATCAGACAAAATCACCCCCTCAGGATAATAGGGAAGATCCGTCCAGTCTAAAGAGAATCATGGACAGGATATGTCAGATACACAGTACTCCTGGAAAGCCTGCTAATCATACCCACAGAGACTGTTGGGTTTTCAAACAATCCGGAAGGCTTAACGCCGAACACAAGGGGCTCGACACACCAAGTGAGGAAGAGGACGAACCCCAAAAGCAGAACACCAGGAAGCAAAAGAACTTCCCGCAAGAAGTCAAAACAGTGAACTCACTTCACATAATAAGGCATGAGGCACCCATAAAGGTCCACACATTCAAGCCTATCCCTCAGGAGTCTGGCCACTGGTCACTAAAGCCAATCATTTTTGATCAGCTAGATTATTCTCGCAATATCAAACACGCAGGCCGGACTGCCCTCATACTTAATCCAATAATAGACGGATTCCAGTTTACCAACGTCCTTATGGACGGTGGCAGTGGACTAAATCTGATATATCAGGATACAATTCACAGCATGGGCATAAACCCGGCACGAATCCGTCACAGTAAAACCTCCTTTCAAGGAGTAGCACCAGGCCCGGACACCCACTGTATGGGTTTTCTCCAGCTTGTGGTCATATTTGGCTCTGCCAATAACTTTCATCGCGAAAAGCTTATCTTCCACATAGTCCCGTTTTCAAGTCGCTATCAAGCACTAATGGGACGCGGAGCTTCCGCTCGCTTTAACGCAATACCGCATTATGCATCCCTCACGCTAAAGATGCCTTGTCCTCGAGGCATCATCTCTTTAAAGGGAGCATACTAAACTACATCTCCTCCAAACGGAGGATTGTGCGGCCGCTTAAACGGCCGCCCAACAAAATGGCCTCGCCAGCCAAAAGACATTTTCGATGTAAGTCACAAAAGGCCGCGGACCCGGACTCAATGAGTTCGGCACAAGCCCATTTTCGTTATAGGCTTGGTACACCTCACCAGGGGCTGTACGCAGAGACAATAAAACTCGACCGTATCTATTTCTCACTTCACATTTTATTTATTATTCTTTTTGATCCGCACGACCCATTTTTCAATTTAGGTCTTCCCTTTTACAGATGAACGTCGTACGGCGCCCGTCCAGGACACGGCACAGCGGAGACACATGCGCAGACGTGCAGTAGGGACCCGCCCCAAAGGATTCTTCTTAGATTAAGACCCTGCATAAACCTTTTTTTACTGTCTCTTGCTGCTATACATCCCCTGGTTTACCTCACTATAACCATGGAGGAGACTGGCGTTTTGGCATGTGGCCACGCCAGAATTCTTGCTCGTACCTGGACACAAGGGGCTTTTTTATTTTTCAAGGGTGTTGTTTTACACGCACCCACAAAGACCGAACACCTTAGGGAGTGTTCGGCGTCGCGAGTTTTGGCACTATATGCATCAGCTCCGAGTCATGATTTTGGTCACATGTTGGGTTGCCCGGCTCCTGAGTTCGGCCACCTTACGTTCCGTTCTGTCGGCTAAGGTTGCACCAGGAGAACTACTGCAATTGTGCCCCGGTTCGGCCGGGTGAGCACCTCAGTAGAGAAAGCCGAAAACCGACTGTCGTGATGTAGCGCGAGACTGGTCGCCACTCGATGACTTATAGGAATTTATCGAATTCCTCCGTTTTGACGAAGGGCCGCTTCCCGGTCAGGCACATATGCGTCCCGAATTCGGGTAAACGCAGTCGCCATTAAAGGGCTACCTAAAGAGTCCCACTGTCAAGCTCCTATGGCTAAATGAAAGTGTTAAAGCATTATAGTCCGGTTGCCTAGCCCGCGGCGCTATCACCTCCTTTGTAGGACCAAGACGTTGGGTTAAGTGTGAAAATGCGTTCTCCGCGTGCACCCCCGCACTATGTGCGTGGGGGCTGAAGCCAACGACTGCAATCTTTCAGAATTTATATATTAAAACGGCCGCACAGGAGGTGTTATTAATACTTGAAGGCACAAGTCTAAATTACGCCATTAAATTTATAAAAATATTGATCTACGATTACATATGCTGTCATAAAACAGCATCTTTCGAACACTGCGTCTCTATTATACGAGCGCCCGCGAGGACTTCCTCAAAATAGTGCTCGGAAGGAATTCGGCTTTTATCCAAATCACGGGACGCAACAACGTGGGCTCCATATCTGCCCAGTATGTCTTGACATGGGCAAGAGCCAGCCGCGCGCCCTCTGTGCAAGCGGACCTCTTTAGAGCCTCAATCCGAGGCACCACGTCAAGAAATTGCTGCACCAAACTGAAATAGCTTCTCGGCTTTGATCTCCCCGGACACAGGCGGTCCATGGCATACTTCATGGCGAGTCCAGACAACCTATTCAGCTCGGCCCATTGGGCCAGGCGATCATCCACTGATAGTGGACGCTCTGGATTAGTGAACTGCGACCAGAAGAGCTTTTCCACTTCATGATCTTTCTTATCTTGAAAGTACCTGGTCGCATCAGCGGCACTAGCCGACAAATCCAGATAGGTGTCCTCCACGCTCCACGCTCGGTCCAACGGGGCGAACTTCGGATCACAGAATTTTCTCCGCAGCAGGAAGGGCTTTCCATCCGCAATTAGTCCGGCTTGACGTAGCTCTTCCCTTGACGCTCTCATACCAGAGCGGGCGTCCTTGGCGTCGGCGACGGCCTTCTCTAAATCCGTCTGTCGGGCTCGACCTTCCTCTTCAAGAAGTTTGCAACGGTCAGTAGCACTTTTCAACTTCACGGCTATATCAGCCATCTCCTCCTTGCTTCGGCAATGGGAAGCCTGTTCGGCTTTTAGCTCTTCACAGGCTCTTCCGGCAGCCGCATTGCTTTTTCTGGCTTGTTCCTTTGCTTTGGCGAGCTCGGCCCTAAGTCCTTCTACGGTGCCGCACCATCTGCATCAAGCATACACAAGGTAAGATATTGACATAAAGCTCCTCTTACTAACAATCGCCAAATAAACTCAATACCTTGAGCATCATCAAGCCGCTTGTTAACAAGCACGATGTCGGCTTCTGCCTCATCGAGTTGCCGTTTCATTTCGGCAAAATCTCGAGTCCGGCTCGACTCCGGACAACCTGCCACCTACATACATAGGTGCCACTTAAAGGACCTGGGATTAAGATCCTCTGCGCGCCGCTAATCTTTGTGGCACACAGAGTCTCAGGGGCTACTATCTATACAGGGCGCATGTTATTATGCGCAATTAACACTAATGTTCGTTATTCAAAACGTACCTCAAGGCCCGCCAGTAAACTCTTGACGGCCTCGTTCAGTCCGCTTTCCGCGGATGAAATCTTTTCAATCACCGTGTGCATCAAGACACAATGCTCCTCTGAAACAGAGGCTCGGCCCAGCAGAACCTTCAGCTCCTCCGACCGAACACCAGACGGTGCCGGACTCGTCCCATGGCCTTCTTCGGAGGCCGGACACGGAGAACCCCGGGGGACCGCATGATCACCTTCTGCCTCTGGCAGATTTGGAGAAATCCTCTGCGACGACACTTCGGCGTCGCCCGCCTTGCTAGGCGATGAAGGAGGAGGCGTTCCGCTCTCCATCATCTCCGGAAGAAGATCCCCCGATGACGAGCTCTGCCGAGAAGGGTCGAGGTCCGAACTACAAGGTAAGGTTTCGGTTAAAACTTCTCAGATATAAATTAAGGATTTCTCTTAAAAGAATGACTCTCTTTCTACTTACGGCTCGTTGGAGGGCTGCTCCTTTTGAGGATTTAGTTCGGCCGAGGGGCTCCCCGGCGTCGGGTCCTCTAACGCGGATTCTTTCCCCCGCTTTGGAGCAACGGCTCCCAGGTCGTCAGAGGCGGCCCTTTTCTTCCCTTGGAGAGGAGTTGTCGATTCCCCCCTTTGGGATGGCCCCTTTCGAAGAGGCCACGGTTTCCTTGTCCGCCCCTTCATTTTCCTCCAGAGGCGTCACCTCCAACATCCTGACTAGCACAGGATCTAGCCTGGTCTCGGGGAGGGGAGCCGGACACCGGACCAGCTTAGCCTTTGCTATCCACTCCTGCGTAAAAAGGAGAAGTACTGTTAAAAAAAAGTCAATTGTACGGATAGAAGGTCCGGGCGCAAGGTCACCTACTTCTGTATCCGGGCGGTTGCGTCTTAAACCAGCATCCTCGGTCAAATCCGGACTCACTCCTTGTGGTCCGAAGAACAGTCTATACATCTCCGTAGGCGTCACGCCCATGAAATTTCGGAGAACTCGCGGCCCCTCTGGGTTGAACTCCCACAGGCAGAGGGGGCGACGTTGGCCGGGCAGTGTCCGGCGAATCAGCATAACTAGTGTCACCTTGACCAGGTTGAGCTCTCCTTTTAGGAGATCCTTTATGCGGCCCTGCAACAGAGGAACGTCTTTGGGCAAGCCCTGATCTAACCCTGTGTTGATCCACGATGTTAAACATGGTGGGGGGCCTGAGCGAAAGGCGGGAGGTGCTACCCAAGTGGTGCCCCGAGGAGAGGTGATGTAGAACCACTCCTGTTGCCATAAGCCGAGCTCCTCTTGAAAAGTGCCCTCGGGCCATGGAGCATCGGTATTCCTTTTTATAACAACACCTCCGCACTCTACGTGACGCCCCTCGATTATCTTCGGTTCTACCCTGAAGGTCTTGAGCCATAATCCGAAGAGAGGAGTGATATGGAGAAACGCTTCACACACAACAATGAAGGAGGACATATGGAGGATGGACTCCGGAGCTAGGTCATGGAATTGCAGCCCATAATAAAACATCAGCCCCCTTACGAAAGGATCCGTCGGGAAGCCTAATCCCCGAAGGAAGTGGGAGATGAATACTACGCTCTCACCAGGCTGAGGGCTTGGGATCGCTTGTCCTTGAGCGGGTAACCTGTGCGGGATCTCGCTGGTCAGGAACCTAGCCTCCCTCAACCTTGATACGTCCTCCTTCGTAACGGAGGAGGGCATCCATTGGCCTTGAAGGCCGGAGCCGGACATTGTTGATGGTCCGGTGCGCCTAGAATCTAAAAGCCTGGGGTGTTGGAACTCGAGGCTATGGGCGAGCTTGTTTTGAGAACACAAGAGGGGAGCAAGGTCTCGGTCTCTTTATAAGAGGCAGAATATCAAGAGCCCTCCCCGTAACCGTCTCGGACTGGCCTTTAATCAAGGCAGGACGTGCTTAACGGGCACGGTTGGGTTACCCACGTCCGTATTAATGAGAATCCCGTTAAAGGGGGCACACGATCTCTGCTTCGACAAGACGTGCCAAGGAAACCGCCTCGTTGAACGTGCTGCGGTGGAACAACAAAAAATAATCCATACAGAAGGCTTGGTCGCAGTGTTATGACGCACTGCGGAATACGTCAGCAGATTTGATTTGTGTTTGTATTATTCTCTATATGGCAATACGTGGAAACTTGTTTTGCAGAGCCGGACACTATTTTTTGGTATTTATTATCTTCTTGAAGAATTTGGAGGAGGAACCCGCCTTACAATGCCGAAGACAATTTGCGCGCCAGACTCGTCGTCATTGAAGCCTGGTTCAGGGGCTACTGAGGGAGTCCTGGATTAGGGGGTGTTCGGATAGCCGAACTATATCTTCAGCCGGACTCCAGGACTATGAAGATACAAGATTGAAGACTTCGTCCCGTGTCCGGGAGGTTCTTTCCTTGGCGCGGAAGGCAAGCTAGGCGTGCGGATATTCAAGATCTCCTACCAATGTAACCGACTCTGTGTAACCCTAACCCTATCCGGTGCCTATATAAACTGGAGGGTTGTAGTCCGTAGGACGAACACATCATAACCATCATCATACCCATAGGCTAGCTTCTAGGGTTTAGCCTCCTTGATCTCGTGGTAGATCTACTCTTGTACTACCCATATCATCAATATTAATCTAGCAGGAGTAGGGTTTTACCTCCATTGAGAGGGCCCGAACCTGGGTAAAATAAAGTGTCCCTTGTCTCCTGTTACCATCCGACCTTGACGCACAGATCGGGACCCCCTGCCCGAGATCCGCCGGTTTTGACACCGACAGTGGTATTGAACACTGAGGTCATAATCCTTGATCAACTCTAGCCATCTTCTTTGCCTCATGTTCAATTCCCTCTGAGTGAAAATATACTTCAGACTTTTGTGATCTGTGTATATCTCACACCGTTTCCCTAGGAGGTAATGTCGCCATGTTTTCAGGGCACGAACTACAGCTGCCAACTCGAGGTCATGAGTAGCATAGTTCTTTTCATGAGGCCGTAGTTGCCTTGAAAGGTAAGCTACGACTCTGCCTTCTTGCATCAGAACACCTCCCAGTCCGGTTTTTGACGCATCACAATATATCACAAACTCCTTGTGTATATCTGGTGTGGCCAGAACTGGGGCGGTGGTCAGTCTCTTCTTCAGCTCCTAGAAGCTCTCTTCACACTTCTGCGTCCATACAAACTTCTTGTCCTTCTTTAAGAGCTGAGTCATGGGTCGTGCAATGCTTGAGAATCCTTCAACGAACTTGTGGTAATATCCCGCGAGTCCGAGGAAGCTTCTGACTTCCTTCACATTGCTTGGGGATTGCCATTCAGTCACGGCTTCAATCTTAGCGGGACATGACCCAAGAATCCAACCTCATGCAGCCAAAATTCACACTTGCTGAACTTGGCATACAGTTGGTGCTCTCGAAGCTTGTCTAGCACCATCCTCAAGTGTTGCTCATGCTCTTCCTCCGTCTTCGAGAAGACAAGAATGTCATCAATGAAGACAACGACAAACTTGTCCAAATATTCCATGAAGACCTTATCCATGAGATACATGAAGTAAGCTGGGGCATTGGTCAATCCAAAGGACATGACCGTGCACTCATACAGGCCATATCTGGTTACAAATGCCGTCTTCAGAATATCTTGGGGTCTGATCTTCAGCTGGTAGTACCCAGATCTGAGGTCAATCTTGGAGAACACCTTGGCCCCATTGAGTTGATCAAACAGATCTTCAATCTTGGGAAGTGGATACTTGTTCTTGATTGTAACTTCATTGAGGGAGCGGTAGTCAATGCATAAGCGGATGGTACCGTCCTTTTTTGCCACGAACAGAACTGGCGATCCCCAAGGGGAGGCACTAGGGCGGATAAATCCCTTCCTCAACTGCTCTTCCAGTTGCTTCTTCAACTCTGCTAACTCTTCCGATCCCATTCTATAAGGATTCTTATAGATGGGTCCTGCTCCGGGCATGAGCTCGATGATGAACTCAATGTCTCGGTCAGGAGGCATTCCCGGTAGCTCATCAGGAAAGAGATCGGGGTATTCACATACTACTGGCACTTGCTCCAATCCAACTTCAGTCAGACAGTTGACTTGGTTGGCTTGAGCAGAGGAGGGGTTGGGAGAAAACTTTACTTCGACTCCTTGGTCATTGGTCACAGTGACAGTTCGGTTGGCACAATCTAGCAAGCCTTGGTGCTTGATGAGCCAATCCATCCCTAAGATCACATCCAAGCCTTGCGATCTTAAGATGATAAGGTCTGCTTGGAAGTCTACCCCATTAATAACAATCCCGACTCGCTTACATCCTATCTTAGCTCTCATCTCTGCTCCGGGGGTTTGTACCACCATAGGGTTATTCAGGGGTGTAGGGGTCATGCCATTTTTTAATGCAAACCTTTGGGTGACAAATGAATGTGTGGCTCCAGAATCAAACAAGACAGTTGCAGGTGTTTAGTTGACAAGGAACATACCCAGCACGACGTTCGGGTCTTCCTGGGCTTCTTCTGCAGTGACATGATTCACACGACCCTTGTTGTTGTTGGGCGGGTTGCGGGGAGCTTGATTCCTTAGTGGCATTCCACGACCTTGTCCTGGGTTCTGCGCATTGGGGCGCGGGGCGTCGGGCTTCTTGTTGGGGCAATTCTTGGAGTAGTGTCCTGGCTGACCACATCCAAAGCAAGTGACTTGGTTGGGGTTGCTGCTCTTGCCGGCATTGTTATTGGGGTTGTTGTAAGTTGGCCTGGAGTTGACATACTGCTGAGGTGGATAGCTGGTGCGGGGTGCAGGAGCTCTTGGCTGCTGATAGGTTGGCTTGACCGGGGCTGGCTGCCACGGCGAGGCTTCTGGTTGCTGGAGCTACCCTTGCTGATCATCTTGCGCTTACGGGTATCATCCAAAGCACGTCGCTTGTCCTCAAGCATGAGTGCCTTGTTCACCAGATCAGGAAAGGTCGGGTAGTCACACACAACAAGCGAGTACTGCAGAGTCTGGTTAAGGCCTTCCATGAAGCGCTCCTTTTTGGCAGCATCAGTGCTGACATCTTCAGGGGCATACCTTGGGAGAACAATGAACTTCTGCATGTACTCCTTGACAGTGCTACTACCTTGCTTCAGGGCTCGGAACTCACGCTTCTTGATGGCCATGATTCCGGAAGGAATGTGGGCCTTGCGGAATTCTGCCTTGAAGTCATTCCAAGTGATGTTTCGCTCAGCATGCATGGCCTTGAATCCATCCCACCAAGCTCTAGCAGTTCCCCCGAGACAGTGAGCAGCATATGCCACCTTCTCACGGTCCTCAGTGCATCCGACTAGTTCCAGCAGATCCTCAATGGTGCGGACCCAGTCGTCTGCATCCAGGGGTTCAGCAGTCTCGATGAAGGTGGGTGGTGCATGCTTCTTGAACTCCACCAACGTGGAATGTCCATTGCCGTTCCCCGCCGGTTGGCGGTTGACAGCTTGAGCAATCATCTGGAGGGCTGCAGTGTTGGCTTGGCGTTCCTCTCGGAAGGCTTGGAGAAGCTAAGCCATGTCCATGCTTGGAGGTGGTGGTGGTGGTGGAGCTTGTCCTTGGGTTTGGTCCTGACTGGCTCCTTCTCCGGCTTCTTGCTGCTGGGTAGAGGTACTAGTACGAGTTACAACAGGCATCCTGTTGGAGCGATCAAGGTCTCATGATTGGGAAAGATGGGGAAAGCAATATAGATGGGATCCCTAGTAAGGGGGTTGATATGACACTAATTGTTTTCATGCAAGGGCCAAAAGGCCAAACACATTCATTGAAATCCAAATGGGTGATGGAGTCGCTTACAAGTTCCCGTAGGAAAGCACGACGTCCATCAAACACTCCAAAAGCAAACGCAACACTACATGGTTTCATATGAACCATTACAAGGACTCGACTTCGCATAGGGGTACACGACCTATCCTACCGTAGGGGTTGCTAACGGGCATAACCGGGTTGTGAATGATGCCTAAGTGGTGGAATGCTCGGTCGCGTAGTCTGGCTCTTCTGGGTCTTCCTCCTCGTCATCGGTGGCCTGACTTTCCTCTTCACTTGAAGGGGTGGGAGAGTGGAGGAGCTCAACACAGTGTTGCTTTGCCGGTGGTGCGAAGAGCTTGCGGTATTCCTTTGCGCTCATGCGGTGTTGCTATGGTGGTTCTCCATCCTTTGGGGGTCTTCCGCCTCGGTATGCGATTGCGGGCGGACCAGGGGGAGCACCTTCCTTCTTGATCCTATCCGTCTTCTCTTGTGCCTGGCAAAGAAGTACCTTGGTCTCATGAAGTTCCTTTCGGAGTTCCATTGATTCCGAGGCCAAGTGTTGTGCCAAACTATCGGCACAAAGGCTGAAGTAGGTCTGGAATCGGAGTGGAAGTCCTTCTTCTAATGGTGGAGCTGGTGCACTGCTCTCATCCTCACCTTCCTTACGATAAGGCAAGAAGCGGGTTGCCAACTCGTCTGCCATCTCGGGAAGAAGGTCTTGGAGGCGGGTGAGTGCCTTGAGGGTTGCCTTCTCGACGGCAAGGACTAGTGTTGCCATCTGGGGTCCCTCAAAGAACCAGCTTGTTGGAGAGTCATTGGCCTTCACGATCACTTCCACATGATATTCCGTCTCGGTGTCATTGATCCAATGCTCATGGTAGGTGAAAATGGGGGCTCGGTGGAACTGGCACTTCTTGAGGCTATCCTCGAGAAGCACGGGAAATCCTGTGGTCAAGAAGTCTTCAGGTACGGCAGACATCTACAAAGGTTGAATGGGAGAGGTCAATAAGGGAAATATATCTTGGGTGGGTAAGCTTCAGAAAAGAAGAGAAGTTTAGACGGTCTCAAGCTACTAACGTCCATGCTAACTAATGCTTCCTACAGTCAGGATGGCTCTGATACCAGCTCTGTGGGGACCCCGACTCATGAGTCGTGATCACCGAATGCACGTGTACAGTGATCCCAGAGATCAATGCTCACTGAACACACAGACGCTGAATAACAAGAGTCTTACATCCATACATACCGTCTTACACAAATTATGACCATTATGGTCAAGTCTTACATCGATAAGCCTTAAGGGTTGAACATCAAATGAAACACAAGCAACGGAGATCTTCGTCGATAAGTAGAGCCCATGCCATCTGCCTTAACCCTACAGGCATTCTGACTAGGAAACGTCCTAGTTCGCATGTTCGTCTCCAAAGAACTCTTCTTCAAACTCCGGTTCTTCCATGCCTGGCCAATTAAATAACCAGTGGCAAGCCAATGAGTACTTTGAATGTACTCGCAAGCAACTCATGTTTTGGTTCAAGGTACAACAATGCATGACATAGGTATATTTTTGCGAAAAGCTAGTTTTGAGTGCAATGACATGTTCAACAACTTGTAAGACATGCATCAGGAGAATTCAAGTAACCATGAGGACAGGTTACAGATATCAACATAAATAGAGTGGGCACCAACCCAACTCAATCATGTCAAGTCCTTGACTTGACCCAAGTAGTTCTTCCCCCTTATCCAAACACACACACTGGTTTGTAAACATGTGGACGTAGTTTAAGCAGCACCGCCCAACTGTCCTTGACCGTGGACACGGCTATTCGAATAGTTTTACACTCTGCAGAGGTTGCACACTTTACCCACAAGATCCGGGGAACTTCCGTGTCATCCATTTCCCGCGGTACCTCAAGTACCCAGGGTAAGCACCGATCACTATCTTTCCCTAGACGACACTAACAAGGAGTCCACTCGTTGTTCCGTATCCTCACGATGTACATCATACGAGGCTCGCTCGAGATCGTAACATCCGAGAGGGGACACAATGGTGCATCCGGTGCCCTGTGAAAACAGTCATGGCCGCCCTACCTGGCACGACCCCGTCCCGAGAGAGAGCACCAACTCTCCCCCGTCACTAGTAATGCGGGCTCCAAGCTAGTATCGGCCTAAGTAATCAATAATGCCCTTTCCCATATAAGGGTAGAGTGGTTGCGCATGTAAGGTTGGGACAGTCAACAAATCTTAAATCTAATCCGTTTTTGAAAACAACACACACACTTGCCTCGGTACGCCACTTCATCATCAAGTGGCTACCCAACTCATCATCTCCCTCGGGCATAAGTGGACCCGACGGGGTTTTCGAAAGTCCTTTGAAAATACTTTGCCTCCATCACTATGCATATTCCCGTACCTTTTTGCGTAGCACTACTTAGCATCCTATCTACTCCCACCGGCATAACCCTCGTAAGAAGGTAGGGTCATGCATAATGCAGGTATCAATGAGGAAGTAACGAAGGCAACCCACCAAAGTGGTTACCATCTCATCATGATCTCGATGCAAGCAATAAAAGTGCCATACGACATGCATAAAAAGGGTTTCATAGACATGGTCAAAGGGCTGCTTGCCTGGCTCAACAAAGTCTTCTGGGTCTTCAAAGTCTTCTGGTCCAACTCCTTCGCCAGCAACGCAATCTGTCGTCGCAAAATAATAACGAGAAATTAAGGCAATAATAAAACAGAAAAACCAAAGTGCTTAGAAAAATGTCAACTCATTTTTGTAAAATACTAGGTTGAAAACTAAGAAGGGGAAAATTCCTAGTTTTGGATTTCGAGTCATATAAGAGGGGATATGGATTTCCAAACAGGGATTAAACTGCTCAAATTTGAATTTAAATTTGAACAGTACATAAAAGTTGGTTGGATTTGGATGAAAGTTGCACCATTAAATAGGTTGCAATATTTTGGGAATTTAGGAATTGGAATTAAATTATTTGGACATATATTTTATCCTGTGAAATTTTTGGAAAAGAGACAGAAAAAGAAAAAGAAAGGGCCCTGTGCCTGCTGGGCCAGAACAGCCGCAGGGCAGCAGGCCCAGCCAGAGAGGCGTCCAAGCGCACCGGTGCACGCGCGCGCGCCAGGTTCAAACCTAACGGGCAGGGCCCAAGCGTCAGGGCGAGGGGCTGACGGACGGGCCCCACGGCCGTCGTCGTCAACCCTGGGTCAGAGGGGGCGGCGAGCTCACCGGCGACGACGTAGGCCACGGCGAGGTCGGGCGACGGTACGGCTGGACTCAACGTCGAGTCGTCGTTCGGGTGGAGGTGGTGGACGTCACCGGAGTTGCCTGGCTCGCCGGCGACGAGGTCTCGCGGCGGAGAGGCTTCGGGTGTCGACGGCTCCGGCCGTTTCCGGCTGCAAAAGAGAGGGGAAACGGAGGGGAAATGATCAGGGAGGTGTGGAGGGTCCAGATCGAGAGAGAGGAGGGGCGGAGGGAGCCCGTACCCTGAGATCGACGGTGACCCGAGGCGACGGAGCTCGAGCTCGATCTCGAGCTCGGGCGGCTCCGGGGAGGAACTGGGGGTGCAGGGGAGCGACTAGTGAGTGAGAGGGCGAGTGGTGAAGAGAGGGGAGCTCAGGGTGGCCTATAAATAGGTGAACGGCGAGGTCCCATAGACCCGTGCACCGGCGAGCTCATGCTCGTCGGTGCAGGGCTTGGGGGAAGAGGGCGCCGTGTCTGGGGCATTTCTGGGAGCTAAGGGAGAGAGCGGGGGAGGGACAGAGAGGATCGCGCGTGTGAGCCGCTCCATTGGCATGCTCGGGCGGCCAGCGCGCGTGCGAGCAGGGGAGAGAGAGGGAGAGAGTAGGGGGACAGCACCGTGACGTGTCGCAGACGTCGAGGCGCATCGTCGGGCGCGCTAGGGGGGCCCGAGGTGGCCGGAGGCGGTTGGAAGGGGGCGGCTACAGTGCGGGAGCGCACTGTAGCGCGCTCTAGAGCGCCCAAATGGCCGGCATGGCCATTCTTTATGCATGGTGAGCACGTCCTGTGGTGTCTAGCAGGTCTTGGAGGGAGTAAAGAAATGGGGTGGTGCATTGGATGCCATGGATGGCCACTTGAGTGAGGAGGGAGGTGAGGAAGAGGGAGAAGTGGGCTGTCCAGAGAGAGAAAGAGGTGGTTTCACCCCTCAATTATTGAGCTGGGGACTTTCCATTGTTACTGGAGGTGAAAGGGGTCTAGGAGGAGCTGTGGTAAAAAGCTTAGCTCAAGGAGAATAGTTTTAGTGGTCAAAATGGGGATTTTTGAAAAGTGGCAGAAGGTGTTTGATAAGGGTTTTGGTAAGCAAATGATTTCCAATTGCCATGATACTCCACAGGGTGAGATGACACATATAACTAGGGCCTTCCACCAATTTGGAGCTTATTTGGGCAAAGTTGCCAATGCAACTTTTGTAAACCCTAGAATTAAGCAAAAATGGACTTGTGTAGATCTAGTTGAGCAAATCACTTCTCCTTGATGCACCACTTGGTGTAGTGGCCTCATTTGTTCATGTGAACATGCTCACAAAAGTTGGGGTCAAGGAGAGAAAGTTGGTAGTACAAACTTGATCAAATATGATTCTGGTCAGAGAGGGTTTTGGGGCATTTTGGTGAACCAAAATGACTTTAATTGACATGAGGCTTTGCAAGGTGATCACAATATGCATTTGTGACTTGCTGGATTTTCCTTGGATTTTTATGAATATATTTCCTGTAGAAATATTTCAAATCCTAGAAATGGGCAGAAATGGTTTTGGGAGGTTTTGTCCAATGTTTTGATCAACCTATGTGTTGAAACTCATATATATGGAAAATATATGCCCACTGAGTTTCCCTGATTTTTCTCAAATATTTTTAAAACAATAAAATAATTTTCCCTATTAAAGACCATTTCTGGCCTTAAGAAAAAGCCTTTAAATAAAATAGAAGAATAACTTTTAAAATTATATTTTTGTGGTTTCTGGGTGTCCTATATCTAATAGGTTTCAAATATACCTTTTGAAATATTTTTCATTCCCCAAATCAAGTACCTGCAGTGAAATCCTTAATTCAGGGGTTTTTGGAAAACTAATTTTTAAAAATACTTTTTGGCCAAATTATTTTTGTAAGAAAGTACTATATTGCACTATACACATGGCATGATCATTGGGCAGGAGTTTGGGGCAAGGAGATGAAGTATAGAAGGTGAAACTATGTTGACTTTAAAGAGCACTTGAAAAACCACAGAGAGAAAACCAACTCCAAAATAAAAAAATCCAAATAATGCAAAAGTTTTTGTTGGTCCAAATTTTCATTCTTTATTAATGCAAATGAAGTGTTACAAAATGCAGGGTGTGACATGATTGTATTTGAACGTGCGTACATTACCGGTGTGCTCAACCTCTGGGCAGTGTGCTGAGATTTTTGGAAGTGGAACCCGGTGACGAGTGTACACATTCACAAGTTCCCACTCGCAGTTGGACCCAATGTAAACAACCCAATCTCCATTTGCGCCCGCCCAAGCCTTGCCCTCAAGCGATGGCAACTTAACATCATACGTATCATTATCAAGCGGCATCAACTTGCATAGGGCGAGGCCTCCGTCGTGCCGGTGCCAGTCATCAGGGTCACGGCGAAGAAGATAGGGGAGATCAAACCGCTCCTTGACTCTTGTGTTCCTTGCAATGATGTTATTAGTTGAGTCGAGAATAGGCTTGAACGAACCTGCCATGCTAGCCGAGGTGATGACGTTGCACCGATCAATGAGTTCCTCCACCATGTCATCTTTCAGATCAGGGCAAGAATAACGGGGTCGTTTCCGGCCTGTTCCCTCCATGGAGAAGAGGATTGAACAATGGCAGAAGAAAGGGTGAAGGGCTGAAGGAAAATGGAGGAGGGAGAGGAAGAGCGTGCGACAGTAGTTCCAAATCGAGAGGGAAAGGCGAAGAGTCGGTGGACGGTTGCGAGTTTGCCATGGTTCACGAAGAGGCGCCCCGGCCTACATGTCCGTTCAGAAATACTCCTACTACTCACTGTCGTCTCACTAATATGTTGGAACGGGACCACATGTCAACGAAACATGGTGTGTAATTTCTCGTGCAAAATGCGATCCGGCCGCGCTGGCCCGAGGTGCCGCATTAGTTATCGACCTTTATTTTTTTAATGGCATGCCGATCAGTTTTGAAGCACGACTAACTAGTACTGTACGCAGAAAAAATATAAACTACTCTACCACTACCCCACCTCCAGTACTAGTAGTATAAAAAAGATATATAGGCTGGCGCTTCAGCGCTTTCTTGCTAAGGGCTGCCCACTTGCTTCTCACACTACCACCCTTTCTCCAGATCTAAAAAAGACAGCCCCTCTCCCCTCCTCACCGGTGGTCACAGATCCGTCGGGGAAGAAAAGGACGTGCAGCATTGACGCACTCGTCGTCGGCGAGCGAGGTCACGCACTGATGACAAGGCCGTCCTCTCAGACCTAGCGGCAAGGTTGTCAGAATCGCGATTCTGTTATACGATTTTACGACTTTACGATCCAAACTAACTCCTCTGATTCTACGATTTTAGTTCATAGAATCTACGTTTTCAAGATCCTGATAGTGAAGATTCTACGATTTGCGATCCTACCATCAGAGCTCCGATCCGATTCAGAATCGCGATTCTGACAACATTGCCTAGCGCCCGCCCGGGATGGCCTCCGTCCCCAAGCTCGCTGCCGTAGTGTGTGCGGAGGACGACGACCACGAGCGAAGCCACTTCCCGCCGACCCTCAGGTATGCTACCTCTTTTCAAGCCATGACCTTGTTCTATTGCCCCATCTGCTACGTCGTTGCATGTGGATCTTTTTCCACTCCACCATCTTCCCAATTTGCTATCCTCTACTCTGCTGGCCACGCAGACGAAAACCATAATTTGCACTATTAAAGGAAACCCTACTTCATGCAGACTAATCCATGTCTGGGTTAAATAAGGAAAGGAAGGGAGACTGTACTGTCCAAGAGAGTAGGCATCGAACCCACATCTAGGATGAAAAGGGGAAAATCAGTAGGTAAGGAATGAGTCTCGTGTCTCTTGGTTGAAGAAGGGTAGAAAGGCATGACAACGCAATAGAGAATGACCAGGTTGATCGGTTTGTTGTCCTCGCATAGGAAAAAGGTGGCTAAAGAGAACAAAAATGGGACGTAATCCACATATGCTTCCTGGATATTTGTTGCTCTAGGAAACCATACCTCCCTCACCACTCTGCGTCCGTGGAAGTACATTGTACTAGTGCACCCACTATCCGAATGGGCCTCCCATGCTCTTATTGCCACTTTTTTTGCTGTTAGTATAATGCCAGCAGTCAAGTCAAGCAATGCTATTGCTAAAGTGATGCCACATTTAACTAATGCCGCTCTCAGTCTAATGCCACTCGTAAATTTAAGCAATGCCATTTAATGTCACTGGATTATTTCAGGGTTAGCTGTTTTTTTTGAATATTTATTGTGGGGTAAAACCCCACAGCCCATTTTATTGGAAAAAGAAAAAGGTCCAGCAAAATACAAAGCATTGAGAAAGTGCCAAAACAAAAGGAGTCTTATCTACAACTTACCTAGAGTTAGAAGACCCAAGTTCAGCTGAAGCTATCCTAAATTTACAAAAGGGCATTTACCCAAGCTAACAGTTGAGCTGTAAGAGTACTGTTAAGTCTGTGAGACAAAAGAAGAATATCATGTACAAAATTGCATCTCCAGGCAGCAAAACGAGCCTGCTCTCCCCTGAAAATCCTCCCATTCCTGAGAATCCAAATGTTCCATGCTGAAGTGAGCATCACCTCAAAGAAAAAAGGTTGACTAAAAATTGATCTGGCATTGGCAACACACTCCTGGATATTAGACCCCTGGGACCAGTCAATCTGGAGGTAGTTCCACACTCTTGAGCTGAAATTGCACTGGAAGAACAAATGAGATCTGTCCTCATGGACATAAGCATTACATATAACACAAAGATTATCCTCAGCTATTGATTGTGGATGTATTAAAGATTTTTCAGCTAGGGCATTCTAATGTTGTTGCACAGCCAGTATACCAACGATGAAACTTGTTACTACCTTCAGATTTTTGCACTATTAATGCTTATAGATTACATACCTCACTTTCATGAGATAAGTTAATTTTTTTGTACAGTGTCACCAAAATGCCAAGGCGCTGACGTCATTTTATTTTGGTTAAACTGCACAGACAATTATGAAGACAAGAGGAAAGGTCAAGAGTGGGCACCTCCTCCTCCTCCTGCTGTTCTCTTGAGGAGGTCTATATGTTTGTCTCTAATGCCTGTCGACTACATACCTGACATCACGATGTAATGTTAAGTCATTTCCTTTTGTACAGTGTCACTGAATTGTCAAGGCGCTGATGGCATTTTATTTTAGTAAAACTACACAAAATTTGCTTAAAAGAAGAGGAAAGGTCAGGAATGGCTCACTTTTCCAGAAAAAAACTATGTATGCCTTCCTGACATCAGCCGTTGTTGCTTTATTTATTCCTTCAAACAGGAGGTTAGAAACAGTCTTGCTACCTTTTCCCATTAAGAAATTGGAATGCTTATATTTGTGAGTCTATGCTTCAACTAGTGCCACTTTTAGAGTAATCATACTTTCAATATCTATGCAAACAGGGATGCTCGATTTTAGTGGAACTGCACAAAAAGTCCAACTGGTTCAACATTAGGAGCATGTTTTTTTCCAAACCTTTATATCCAATTGGTGGCACTATGAGCTGTTCATTACGAAGGTACATGGTTTGCTACTATCTTGCTACTCTTTTTGTACTGTCATTAGATAGTAATACTAGTGGTTTGCATGTGAATTTATTGGCAGCGTGGACCTACATTGGAGGTGCAGGACAGGATTCAATGATTGGATGCTCAATTTCGGTTGTATCGATTTCACCTCTTCCATCACTGCGAACATGGATATCCTTGGTCTGATGAAGAATAGGCGCTATATTTCTGCTCTGAACCAGCAAATCAATTCAGTATGAAATTGTCCAGGGCAAAACATAATTGTATCAGATTGTCCAGTGCAGAACATGACAGATGCTAAGCGGAAGAGACATGTTTAAACTAAAAATACAAGGTGTGGTATATGTTTACTAGCTGCTTGATATTTGTGCAGACAAAGATGTCTGCCCTTTTGTCGGTGTACTAAAGTAGGGGTACCCTAGTATCCCGAACTTGTGCACGGGTAGTCGCAGCACCCCGCGGCAAGGCCCGCCAGGTGATCGCCAAGGCTCTCTATGGTTCTTTTGGAGCCATTCGAGAACAAAGTATTTAAGCCAAGGAGACAAGTCCCCGGCAAGAGGAGCTTGCCGGGAAGGCCGCTCGAGGCACAAGACCCCGACAAGAGGAGCTTGCCGGGAAGGCCAACCAAAGCATCTCAAAGAACCTGCCGCGACGCGCCACGCGTCCTGGCAGGACTCGGCGAGCGACAAGCTCCCGACCGCGGCAAAGCACTTGCCGCTGCGGGCAACCACTCTGTACCCGCGCTCCAGCTCACCCACCTACGTGTCGCTCCGGGACCCTTCCTGGCGTACGTGGCGGGAGGCTGTGCAGCCAGGGGTACACTGTGGCATGCAGCGCTGACAAGATCTCCGTCGTGGCAAGCGGTGGCGCCCCCGACGGTCCCTTTTCTGCACCATCTGGGCAACGTAGATAGGCATTTAATGCCTTTGTCCCCTGCCGTCAGGGTTAGGTATGATACACTGTGTAGGTAGCTGTACCTACCACAACATATTTCCATTTTTGCCCTTACCTACGTTGCCACCTGTTGGAGACCCCTTGAACATATAAAAGGAGGCCCATGCACAACGTAGGGTGGGATCGGACACCAGAGAGCGATCCCCTGGAGGAAAACAGAAGAACGCTCGGTCTCGTTAGCTGCTTGAGTGTACTGTAGCACTCAGCGCTCCCGAGCAAGAACTCAATACAATCCACAAAGCAGCAGTAGGAGTGTTATCTCTCCGGAGTGCTCCGAAGCTGGGTAAAAAAACCCCGTGTGCTTCGCCTCGATCCACTCTTCGCGCGACCTCCGCCCCCCGCCGAACCGAGAAGGGGCTCCGTCCCCATAGGTGCTCGGGGAGCCAGAAAACCCCGTCATCTTTGGCACGCCAGGTAGGGGGCGTCGAGGTTGTGTGAACCTGATCCGGCGTTTACACGAGCTAAATCTTCATCAACTTCATCGACATGCCGCCGAAGAAGAAGGCTTCGGAGGCGGCTGCGCCGTCCGCGTTGAATCCACCGCCGCCGCAGCAAACGGCCGGTCGGGAGGACGCCGGCATAGGAACGGGCGACGACGAGGGAGCCCACGGTGCCACCAAGTCCAAGGACAAGACCGCGCTGCCCGTTGGCGGCGTAGTCGGCTCCCACGACGACCGGGCGTCCGTAGACGCACCGCGCCCATCTCAAGAGGCGCAGGACCGGCAGTGTCGTGGTACTCATGGTACCATACGCTCGCTGGACCCAAATCGAGCTGGCGGTTCCCGGGATGCTCAAGGCCAACATGCACGCCAATGTGCTGGCGCGAGCGAGGCACGGTCGCCTGGACGGAATACTGCTCCTTCTAACATCGTTGGAAGTCCGAGCATATCCCGCTCCTCGCATCGTTCGCCACCGCTACCCGCCACTCTACCAGAAGCTTTGGCACGAGCTCAACTACTCCTGGACTTCCCTCCAACGCCAGACAAGATCGACGACTAGAGGGCCACTATCCAGAGTCTCATCGGCTTCGCCAACGGTGAAACTCCATGGCCGGCGACCACATCGCAGCCGCGGCAGGCCAGCCAAGTGCAAGCCAATGGCGACAAAACCGGTGGGGGTGCAACCACCGTGCACTCTCCGCCCCAAAGGCCAAGATCACCGACTCGCCAGGTCCGCCACGACAGCGACTCCACTGCTTCCTCAGATCCGCGAACTCGTCGCGATCAGCGCCACGTTCTTCACGAACGGCAACAAGAAAGACGCTCTTATCTGTGCCGACAAGATCTACCGGGAAGCAGCAGCCGCCGCAGATCACGAGACACTTGCCGCTGAAGCTCCCGGGGGGAAGAAGAAGACCAAGTCCGGCAAGAGCTCTGATGCCCACTCCGGCAAGCGCACCTCTTTGGAGTGCTGCGCTACCGTCGAGGACGCACCATCGAGCTCCACCGGCAAATGTAAGAAGACGATGGCAGCTCCGCCAGCGACCAAGAAGGTGTCCGCCAAGGAGGGCGGCACTGGTGGTACCTTCACCATCAGTGCCACTCTCGACCCTAAATAGGAAAGCGTGCTCGTTGCTTTCCTGCGGGCGAATATCGATGTGTTTGCGTGGCAACCGTCTGACATCCCCGGCGTTCCCAGGAAAGTAATCGAGCACCACCTTGCCGTCTGTCCTCATGCGCGGCCCGTCAAGCAGAGAGTCAGGAAACAAGCAGTGGAGCGCCAAGAGTTCATCACCGAAGAGATCAAGAAGTTGGAAGCAGCAGGCCTCGTCAGAGGAGTGCTCCATCCTACGTGGTTGACCAATCCTGTAGTCTTGTGCAAGGCAAACAGGAAATGGAGACTTTGCATCGACTTCACCGATGTTAACAAAGCTTGTCCCAAAGACCCATTTCCCTTGCCGCCAATTGACCAGATTGTCGACTCCACAGCCGGATGCGACTTGCTTTCATTTCTTGACGCATACTCAGGATACCATCAGATCTTCATGGCAGAAGAGGATGTGGAGAAAACCACGTTCATCACTCCATGTGGCACGTAGTGTTTCGTACGAATGCCTTTAGGTTTGAAGAATGCTGGTTCAACATTCGCAAGGGTAGTCCATACTGCTTTTGAGCCGCAAATACACAGAAATGTGGAAGCCTACATGGATGACATAGTGGTCAAGAGCAGGGACAAAGCAACTCTGATCCAAGACCTAGAAGAGACTTTTGCAAATCTACGCAAGATTAGCCTCAAGCTCAACCCCGAGAAGTGCGTGTTTGGAGTCCCGTCCGGCAAGCTTCTCGGATTCTTCGTGTCTCAGAGAGGAATTGAAGCAAATCCCGACAAGATCAAGGCCATTGAGCAGATTGAAGCACCGAAGCGCGTCAAGAATATACGAAAACTTGCCGGCTGCGTGGCGGCTCTCAGCATGTTTATCTCTAAGTCTGCTGAGCGCGCCCTGCCGTTTTTCAAAATCTTGAAAAAGGCAGGTCCAATGAAATGGACTCCGGAAGCGGAGCCTGCGCTGCAGGACTTGAAGAGATACCTATCCTCCACTCCAATACTTGTCGCACCTAAACCACAAGAGAAGTTGCTGCTATATCTGGCGGCAACCAATCAAGTGGTTAGTGCTGCGTTAGTAGCGGAGAGAGAGGCTGATGATGAGCCAACGACCGCGGCAAGCACATCCAGCGACAAGCAGGGGGCTTCCCCGACGAGCTCTGGTCCCAACGAAGATGGATCTGCGCAGATGTGCGAAGAGATACAGAAGAAGAAAATGGTGCAGCGCCCAGTCTACTTTGTCAGTTCCCTTCTGCAGGGGGCTAGGTCAAGGTACTTTGGTGTGCAGAAGTTGCTTTTCGGCCTTCTTATGGCCTCGAGAAAGCTGCGCTATTACTTCCAAGCACATGAGATCACAGTTGTCACTCGCTTTCCGCTGAAGAGGATACTGCAGAATCCAGAAGCAACAGGCAGGATTGTTGAGTGGGCACTGGAACTGTCAAGCTTTGGCCTCAAGTTTGAGAGCACTTCAACTATTCAAAGCAGAGCATTGGCAGAATTCATAGCAGAGTGGACGCCAACACCAGACGAAGAAATTCCAGAGACGAGCATCCCCGTCAAGGAAGCAAACAAAGAGTGGCTGATGTACTTTGATGGTGCGTTCTCGCTGCAAGGCGCCGGTGCTGGTGTGCTGCTTGTCGCACCCACTGGAGAGCACCTCAAGTACGTGGTCCAGATGCACTTTCCCAAGGAGCAAGCAACAAACAATACTTCACAGTATGAAGGATTGCTCGCCGGTCTCAGGATCGCGGCAGACCTCGGGATCAAGCAACTCATTGTCAGGGGTGACTCACAGCTTGTCGTCCGCCAAGTGAACAAGGATTATCAGAGTCCGTTGATGGAAGCTTACGTTGATGAAGTGAGGAAGCTGGAAGAGCGCTTTGTCGGCCTACAGATGGAACATGTTCCAAGAGCTCAGAACGACATCGCCGACGGCCTGTCAAAGTGCGCGGCATTTAAGTTACCTGTGGAACCAGGGATCTTTGTGCTCAAGCTGACTCAACCATCCGTGACGCCATCAACTGCACAGAGCAAGAAGAGGAAGTTGATTTCTGGTGACTATCTTCCGGCAGAGCTTCCCGAAGCCGCCGCCAAGAAGGTCCCCAAGATCAACGCCAAGAGTGCTGAGGAGCAGTCTGCTCCCACAAGCCCCAGGGTTTGTTTCGTTGAAGCAGACGCTCCCGACAAGTTTTGCTCCGGCAAGCTTGCCGGGGAACATCAAGCTCCGGCTGAACCGCAGGTTCTGGCCGTAGAAGCGGATATTCCCGTAGCAGCAGATATGCCTTTAGTCCTTGTTGTCGAGCCACAGGCTCCAGCATGAGCACAGCAGATCGTCCGTTTCCTCCAGTCAGGAGAACTTCCCGAAGAGCCAGAAGAAGCGGAAAGAGTAGCCCGGCAGTCTAGTATGTACCAGTTCATGGACAACGCACTGTACAGAAGAAGACTCAACGGAGTGAAATTGAAGTGTATCCCCCGGGAAGATGGACAGAAGCTGTTGGCAGAGATACATGGAGGCATTTGTGGTCACCACATTGGCGCAAGTGCGCTTGCCGGCAAAGCATTCCGGCAGGGCTTCTTTTGGCCGACAGCCCTCCAGGATGCAGCTGCACAAGTAACCAAGTGTGAAGCGTGCCAATTCCATTCCAAGCAGATACACCAGCCAGCTCAAGCTCTCCAGACGATCCCTTTATCCTGGCCCTTTTCGGTCTGGGGGCTCGACATCCTCGGCCCCTTCCCCCGAGCAGTCGGGGGCTTTGAGTACTTGTACGTCGCAATCGACAAGTTCACAAAGTGGCCGGAAGTGGAACCAGTGAGGAAGGTGACAACACAGTCAGCAGTCAAGTTCTTCAGGTCGGCTGTTTGCCGCTTCGGAATCCCTAACAGGATCATCACCGACAACGGTACACAATTCACGAGTCACACCTTCATGCAGTACGTCCAAGACCTTGGCGCCAAGGTCTGCTTCGCTTCTGTTGCTCACCCCAGGAGCAACGGTCAAGCAGAGAGGGCAAATGCTGAAGTGCTGCGTGGACTCAAGACCCGGACTTTTGACAGGCTGCACAGGTGCGGAAGAAACTGGATCGAGGAGCTGCCGGTGGTTCTTTGGTCGATCAGGACGACGCCAAATCGAGCCACTGGCCAGACACCTTTCGCTCTAGTCTATGGAGCAGAGGCAGTTATCCCCACGGAACTCGTATATGGGTCACCTCGAGTGCTCGCTTATGATGAGCTTGAGCAAGAGCAGCAGCGACAAGATGACGCGCTGCTCCTTGAGGAAGACCGTCTTCAGGCTGCTGTACGAGCTGCTCGATACCAGCAAGCTTTGCGCCGCTACCATAGCCGCAAAGTTAAAGCCAGAAGTCTCGAGGAAGGCGACCTTGTTCTTCGGCGCGTTCATTCCGCCAAGAATTCCAACAAGTTGACGCCGAAGTGGGAAGGCCCTTACCGGGTGAAACGAGTCACTAGGCCTGGCGCAGTCCGCCTTGAGACCGAAGATGGCTTTCCGGTGAGCAACTCCTGGAACATCGAGCATCTTCGTAAGTTTTACCCGTAAGGCGCGGTTGTCAGACCCTGTCCGGCAACCACCATTTTGTACAAGTATTGCCGCTGTTGCATGTAATCCTTTGTACAAAGCCAGGCGCAGACCCTGAGCGAAGATAAAGCGCTGGCGCCCTGAGTTTTAGCATGCATGCTGAGTCGAGTCTCGTCCTTGGTTAGGGTTGACAGTGCTTAGCAGCAGCTAACCCCTAACTTAGAGGTCGAGTGTGCGTCCTTTTGTCGTTCTTTCGTTTCCCTTGGTTCGCGGGACTCACGCACCCTGACCGGACCACTTAAGGACGAAAAGAAGAAGACGGACGGACCAACACCCGGACCCCGAAAAGCCAATGTTGCCGGGGGCTGCAACACCCCGGCAAGCCAGCATTGCCGGGGGCTGCAAGTGCAAAGATTAGCCCATGGCGAACCAAAGTTGCCAGGGGCTGCGATCTCAAATAAGTTTTTCATCCCTTATCATGCATTCTCTTATGGGCTGGGGTATGCGAAACCTCGTTTCTCCCTAAAAGCTACCGTGCTCCCTTAACTCTAGGCCCTCGGGCTCGTTCCCGGGGCCAGATTTGGTAGTAGTCGCGGCAGCGAAGGGACGAAGCGAGGAGCCTGAACCCGCCTCCTCCCTGCCTCCGCCAGAAGCGTGAGAAAGGGCGAGTGACATGGGAAGAAGGCAGGGCCTGCTGCCAGGAAAGGAAGTGTCTATCTTAAAGATATAAAGGATTCGCTCCTTGACGTGGGTTCCACCCACGAGACAAGTGACCCGGCAAGCATCCCCTTTTCATTAAAGAGCATTCCACTCAGGTACAGTTCATAAGAGGATGAAAAACATGAATATTGGGATTACAAGCTTTAAATGCAACTAAGGCCCGAGGGCTTACAAATAGAAAAGAGATAAGGTGCCCGTAATCCCTCTCTTGTCCCTCTCTTCAGGAGGCAGGTCAAGGAGGCGAAAAGGGCAAAAGGGGCGCCTAGATGAGCTACGGGTGGCAGAAGACACCAAGAGAACGTCTCGGCGGCATGGTGATGGTGGCGCCGGAGGCAGAGCTCGAAGACGAGGCGGCAGGACGTCAGCATGCTGTCGAGGGCGTCGCGCCCTCGTACTCCGAGTTGACGGCCTTGCCGCCTGCCCTCTTCCTCTTCCGCAGCCTCCCTACGCCAGCCGCCCAAGGAGACGACCCCGAGAAGCTCCAGGAGCCAGCGACGCGGATGATGGGGTCGCCGGTGCCACGCGGAGCGGCGCCCGACACCTAGTCGGACCCGTCATCCCGCCGCCCGCCGCCCTCGTCGTCGCTGTCGCTGTCCTCCTCGTCACTCCCGCCCGAGGAGGAGCCTTCGCTATCGGAGGAGCTCTCCACACAGCACCGCGCCCGAGTCCCGAAGCACCCGAAGACCTTGACGGAGAGGAGACCGCCCTCCATCAGCTTAAAATGGAGGGTGAGCCCCGCCGTCAAGCTGTGGATGCGGGTGAGCGTCGTCCACCCTCGACCAAGATACATCACATTAGGGGCCGGGAAATCAACGCGGACTCGCGTACCGCTGATTCCACAACCCCTCATGTGCAACCTCAGTGTCTCGGGCGGATCCAACTCCATCTCGCTCGCAAACGGAGTCGGGAGACGAAGGCGGCGACGAGGCGGCCGACGCAGCCTGACGAAGAACTCGCAAGGGTCCTCCCCGATATGGTCCGCCACGGGGAGAGGATCTGCTGGCGGAGGCGAGGCCGGCGGACTGCCTCGCCCACCTCTTCCCCGACCGCCTCGGCCTCGCCCTCGACCTCGCCCACGGCCTCGTCCCCTTCCTCTTCCCCTTGCAGCTGGCTCTGCCACCATGGGTGCGGGGGAGGAGGGACGTGTTGCCTAGCGGCAACCCTCGTCGCCACCGTCGAAGGACCAGGGTTCCCTTTCTCCATGGCGAATGAGAGAGAGGGGAGCAGAAGCTGAAGAAAGGAGGAGATGAGAGAATGAGGGCTTCCGTCCCCCCTATCCCGCTCCTTATAAAGGAGCGGGGTGGGGGCCCGGCCGCCCCGCTCAGCCAATCGAGACGCAGGAGGCGCAGGGAACTGGGCCCGACCTGCTGCCTCGACCCGTGGCGACCTGGTTTCCCGCCTCCACCGTTCGCCACTCCAAGCGCATGGAGGCCGCGTGGCAGGAGGGCTGAGTTGAGGCGACGGATGAGGCGACCTCTCCCCACCCCATGATCGTGGGGGGTGGACGCCTCGAAGACCACGCCTCCACGCCTCCACGCCTCCCTTCGTTTATGAGGGAGATACGAACCGCCAGGAGGCGGGCGTTTCGCCTTTCTAAATAAAGAAACCACCCACGACCTCTCCCACGACGCCGCAATCGACGCGCGCCGTTCGGGGAGGGCGTGGTGGATGCGGAGCAAGGTGCGACGTGACCCAGGCCGTGCGTGCCCGTGCCCTGTTTTGGGCCTGGCCCAACAGCGCTCGGCACCGTGTGTGGCCCAGGCCCGGGGGCTCCTGTTGGTGTACTAAAGTAGGGGTACCCTAGTATCCCGAACTTGTGCACGGGCAGTCGCAGCACCCCGCCGCAAGGCCCGCCAGGTGATCGCCAAGGCTCTCTATGGTTCTTTTGGAGCCATTCGAGAACAAAGTATTTAAGCCAAGGAGACAAGTCCCCGGCAAGAGGAGCTTGCCGGGAAGGCCGCTCGAGGCACAAGACCCCGACAAGAGGAGCTTGCCGGGAAGGCCAACCAAAGCATCTCAAAGAACCTGCCGCGACGCGCCACGCGTCCCGGCAGGACTCGGCGAGCGACAAGCTCCCGGACGCGGCAAGACAACGGCCACGGCAAAGCACTTGCCGCGGCGGGCAACCATTCTGTACCCGCGCTCCAGCTCACCCACCTACGTGTCGCTCCGGGACCCTTCCTGGCGTACGTGGCGGGTGGCTGTGCAGCCAGGGGTACACTGTGGCATGCAGTGCTGACAAGATCGCCATCATGGCTAGCGGTGGCGCCCCCGACGGTCCCTTTTCTGCATTGTCTGGGCGACGTAGATAGGCATTTAATGCCTTTGTCCCCTGCCGTCAGGGTTAGGTATGATACACTGTGTAGGTAGTTGTACCTACCACAGCATATTTCCATTTTTGCCCTTACCTACGTTGCCACCTGTTGGAGACCCCTTGAACATATAAAAGGAGGCCCATGCACAACGTAGGGGGGGATCGGACCCCGGAGAGCGATCCCCTGGAGGAAAACAGAAGAACGCTCGGTCTCGTTAGCTGCTTGAGTGTACTGTAGCACTCAGCGCTCCCGAGCAAGAACTCAATACAATCCACAAAGCAGCAGTAGGAGTGTTATCTCTCCGGAGAGCTCCGAAGTTGGGTAAAAAACCTCTATGTGCTTCGCCTCGATCCGCTCTTCGCGCGACCTCCGCCCCCCGCCGAACCGAGAAGGGGCTCCGTCCCCATAGGTGCTTGGGGAGCCAGAAAACCCCGGCACCTTTGCTATTTGGCAAACAAACAAAGTGCCCGCAATTTAGGTTGAACTGCACAAGAGAGTAGTATGGTCACTACATGCAGTGCCATTTGAAAATAGACATAGAAAGATTGGATAGTCACTTCATGGACTGTAGAAAAGTAGTATTGTACTATTTATTGGCCAACACTAGGTGCTTCATTGCTTTGGTCTGATTATACAATGGGCATCATTTTGCCTAAGTTAAAGTTTGTATTCCGAAAATAGTCTCGTCGTGTGATCGAGAGAAGACCAAATCATATTGCAGTGGATGTTCCTCCATCATGTGTGGTTCATTCTCATGGTTCCAGCTGTTGGTGAAACCACTTACGTTTGCAAGAGGAATTGTAGACTTCACAAACAAATTTGTCTTTCAGTCTGTACTGAATGTTAGCCAAGAGAAGCATCCATGTTAGTCGGAAGAACATATATTTTTTTCTAGATCTTCGCTTTTGGAGCTACATATTTGTATATGAACTGTGAATCATTGAGATGCATTAACATGTTGATCTTATGTATGGGAATCGTACTAGTTAGTTTTAGTTGCGACGCAAGATCTGAAGTGGCTGATCTTTGCTTTTGGAGCTACATATTTGTATATGATCTATGAATCATTGAGATGCATTAATAGTTACTTATTTCTGTTCGCTCAGTGTTTACAAGTTACTGATCGATCACTAGCTAGCCTACAAATGCGCTCGTGGCAGCTTTATTTGCGAAGCAAGATGCGAAGTGGCAGTTTTTTGAATAAAAATGTCTACCTCTGAAGAAACTGACAAGCTACACTATCGATCCTACACGGATAAAAATGCCTACTTCTGAAGAAACAGACAAGCTACACTATCGATCCTACACGGATAAATAGCAGATCACGCACGTACTACCTCCTTTCCGGTTTGCAGGGCTCAATTCAAGAAACGACCTACTCGATCCTACACGAATAAATAGCGGATCACGCACGTACTAGTACCTCCTTTCTGGTTTGCAGGGCTTAATTCAAACCTCTCACCAACCAAGGTACTCCCTCCGTCCGGGATTTATTAGTCCCGTGAGCAAAGCAGCAAGACCAAGGCATGGCAATAATTAACGACATGCAAAAGTTTAAGCCTAATTAATTCCAGTGATTTAAGTGGCTGCATGCGTGCCCTCGGCTGCGACTCGTTGCATGCTGCTTCACGTAAGCCTGCGAGCTATTCTGAGTGCCTACATGCAGCCGGCCGTAATTAAGGCAGCTAACTGATGCGAAAAAAGATACGCTTTAAATCCGTGGAATCATTATTGACAAGGAGGGAGATGATTCGAGTGCACTCGTTTGACTGCCATGCTGGCGTGCGACCCAGACGGGACGGGACGGCACAGTCATAATTTCAGTTTCTCTAGTTTTCCACGGCAAGCTTGCGCGCTAAGCCATTATGCATTGAATTCCGATGACCATCGCGCTACCTTCCGCCTATAAGTATTGTTTCCCGGCCTTCTCAGGTGCCACTGTGACCCAACTCACCATATCCTCATAAGCCCCCACCGGCCCGACGTTGCTCGCCACGTCCGCCATGCCCTCGCCCGTCCGCGGTAGGCGACGCCGGAGGCGGTCACCGCCGGAACTAGTGTTCGGGTTTTCACCGGAAGGCAGACGGAGGGAGGAGGCATTCTATCTGTCTTTAGATGGCAATGCGGAGATCGTGGAGTTGTTGGAGCGCGACCGCATGGCGGAGGAGCAGGAGTTGTTGGAGCGCGACCGCCTGGTGGAGGAGCAGCGTATCGCCGATTTGCGCTGCCAGCGGGACATGGAGCAGCAGCGCACCGACGCTCTGAGTCGCGAGCAGAGCGCCCGCAACTGGGCCGACTACGTGGAGGCCAGCGCCCGGCAAATAGCCCTGGAGGCTGTCGGTCACGCACGCGTTCGCGACGCCGATTTTTACTAACAGCTCGTCAAGTGAGTTTCCCGCTTGGAAGCCGAAGCTTCGGTGGACCACGCCGGCATGGAAAGGGCCAACGCGCGCGAGCAACGCGCCCTATCGTACCTCTGGCAAGTCCAAGGCGAGGCGGAGGACGCCGGTGCTGGCGTTTAGCATGGACAGCAGATGGCGGCCGGCATCGTCTAGTTAGCTAAGAGTAAGTTAGTACTTGTATGCTACTAGAGTGTTAGTGGGAGTAGATAGTTAACTTGGCTATGATGGTTGTCAACGTGGAAGTTCAGTACTCTATATGTGGATCAGACCTGTTACTTTGCTCTGAATGTTGAACTTTCCGTTTGAACGTATGGAATGGGTTGTTATTTTTTTAAATGGGTTGTATTTGTCCTCCAGGGTTTAGAGGCTGACTTGTGGGCCTAGCAAGTTGACGCGTACACAATCAGGAGATGATTGTACGTGGAGAGGATGACAGCAGGGACCCGCCAAGGTCATTGCAGTACGCAAGCAAGTGCCTCCTTATTTCAAGCCAATAAAAAAATGGCTCCTCCTAGTGGATTTCTGATATCTGGGTCCCATGCCATTGTCAACGTAGTCAATAAACGAGAGAATTGCACAACGAGCGGCTGACACCAGGGACCCAACAGCTCGCCCAGTTATTTTTGTTTTGGGTTAATTTGATAAACCCCACTCCAAATCTGGTGTATCCGAGAAATGCCACTGCAATTTCCAAACTTTGAAAAATGCCATTTCTAGTGGCATTTTTCGAAGTCTAGAGTGGCGTTTTTTAAAGTTTGCAAACTGCAGTGGCGTTTTTCAAAGTTTGCAAAAATTCCAGTGGCATTTTTCAAAGTTTGGAAATTGCAGTGGCATTTTTATGAATCGCCATAATTGGAGTGGCATTTATCTAATTTGTTTTTGAGACAGAAGCAGGGTGTCAACTGGGCTGTGCGGGACACTCTGGCCTGTCTAGACAGCCTTTTCTTTTATGTTTACCAAAGACCAGCCTAGTAGTTTTTTTCTTTCTGAAAATGGCTACCCAGTTCTTTTGTGATTTGTCAAGTAAGTCGCTTTATCAGGCCTGTTGGGCTGCAAATCTTTCAAGACGGGGAGAGCTTCATTCGGCTGGCCGAGAAAATGGCCTATCAGTAATGAGAAATGGGCTGTATATTTTTAAAACACATCAAACCGGCAGTTATTTTCAAATATCTTTTTTTCATTTCGAGATTTTAAATTGCATTGATTTTTATGCGTGGACAATTTATTGGATTTTATACTGATATACATTTATTTTTAAAATCAGTCTGAACGTGACTCGAAATTTCGGGATTAAAAACAGTTCAGACCGCACCGACATATGCAAAATTTCGTATAATTTTTTAACCGTGGCCACAATATGGGCTGTAATGCTAACATAAAGAATATGGGCTCCAGAAAAACCCGTAAGAACTAGCAAATGGGCTATAAATTATTTGAAATAATGGCAAATGGGTTGAATGCTGTTTTCCACAGATTTGAGGCTTTCCACAAATGGTCTGTATACTGTTGGATGTCCATCCAACGGCCGTCGTGCTTCTTCAATCTCTGCGCTTCCTGCTCCAGCCGCTCAAACAAGCGCCGGCGGGACTGCTTGCTCCCTTCTCCCCGTGGCCGGTTGTGCTGCCGCGCAGGCCTCACCGCCCCACCATACTCCCATCGTTGGCCTAGCCATCCCTCTACTCACCCACACCTGCTGTTATTCTCCGGCGACGGCAGACGAACCAGTAAACCCTCGTACAGTCGTACTCCCCTCCACGTGGGAAACAAAAACAACGGCCGAGTCTTCCCTGCCTCCGTGTCGTTCCCTTCCTAGGCCTCGCCATCGTCCACCGCCCTGGTGCTCTCGGTGTGGCGTGGTCAGCGCGGTCAATGACCGACATGCATCTGAAGTGGACTGTACGTGGAGAGGCTGACAGTTGGGTCCACGGCCGCACGCAAGGAAATGCCTCCTTATTACGCGCAAAATAATGATTTCCTCCACCTGACATCTGGGACCCACCGAAACGGACTCTGTATTTCATGAAAAAACGTTATCGCCGCTGACAGCTCGGACCCACCAGCTATATCTTCGCACGCAAGGAAGTACCTCCTTATTACGCACAAAAAAATGAATACTCCCCCTGCTAGATGGGACCCAGTATAGTGGGCCTACTAAGTTGATGAGGACGAAGGGCTTTGTCAACTTAGTTAATATGCACGATTCTAGCTCGACTGATCGTACGATGTCCATCCAATGGCCGTAGTGCTTCTTCAACCTCTGGTCTTCTTGCTCCAGCCGCCCAAAGCAGCGCCGGTCGTGCCGCCTGCTCCTGCCTCCCGTGGCCGGCTGTGCTGCTGTGGAGGCCTCACCGCCCCCATACTATTCCCACCGCTGGCCAGGCCATCCCTCCACTCCACTCACCCACACCCCCTGTTATTCTGCGGCGACGGCAGCGCAGCCGAACCAGTGAACCCTCGTACTCCTCTACGCGTGGGCATCCACTGTCGCGTCTTCCACGGCTCCGCGTTGTCCCCTTCCTAGGCCTCGCCGTCTTCCACCGCCGTGGTGCTGTCGGCGCAGCGTGGTCAATGTGGTCAACGAGCGAATTCCATCGGAAGAATACTGTACTTGGAGAGGCTGACAGCTGGGTCCACGGCAGCTGCAAGGAAGTGCCTCCTTATTACGCGGAAAATAATTATTCCTCCACCTGACAGCAGGGACCCACCGGACGCCCACCAGTATATCGTGAAAAAAACGTTTGCCCCTGACTGTTGGGACCCACCCGACGGGCCACCGTATTTCGCGAAAAAAAAGTTCCCCCTGCTGTCAGCTCGGACCCATCGGAAGTGCCTCCTTATTACGCACAAAAAAATGAATACCCCCTGCTAGCTGGGACCCACCTTGGTAGGAGGCTGACTTGTGGGCCTACTAAGTTGACGGGGACGGAGGGCTTTGTCAACTAAGTCAATATGCACGATTCTAGCTCCAGTGACCGTACGATGTCCATCCAACGGCCGTAGTGCTTCTTCAACTTCTGGTCTTCTTGCTCCAGCCGCCCAAACCAGCGCAGGTCGTGCCTCGTGCTCCTGCCTCCCATGGCCAGCTGTGATGCGGCGGAGGCCTCACTGCCCCCTACTACTCCCACCGCTGGCCAGGCCATCCCTCTACTCACCCACACCCCCTGTTATTCTGCGGCGACGGCAGCCTCACACCGCAGCGAACCAGTGAACCCCTGTACTCCTCTACGCGTGGGCATCCACTGCCGCGTCTTCCCCGGCTCCGCGTCGTCCCCTTCCTAGGCCTCGCCATGGTCCACCGCCCTGGTGCTCTCGGCGTGGCATGGTCAACGTGGTCAAGGAACGGCTTCCATCGGACATGGACTGTACGTGGAGAGGCTGACAGCTGGGTCCACGGCCGCAGCAAGGAAGTGCCTCCTTATTACGTGCAAAATAATTATTCCTCCACCTGAAAGCGGGGACCCACCGGACGGGCCACCGTATTTTGCCCCCCTGACTGATGGGACCCACCAACTACATCTTCGCACGCAAGGAAGTGCCTGACAGTCGGGACCCACCTGGTCGAAGCGTACGTAGCGTTGTCATTCTGGTCGCGAACGTGTACGTAGATATATACTGGTCGATGTAGAGGCGCGCACGTGTCGTAGTAGAGGCGCGCACGTAGCATGTACACGTATGGACAGCGGCCAGGGTGCAAGAAAGAAAATAGGCACATGTATGTGTACATACGGGCGGGGTCTCAAACGCCTACTCGCGCATACGTACGGCCAGGGCTTGTGTACATGGCTGGGTCGGAACGGAGAAACAACATCGTCGTCGTGTTCATGGGGAGGCAACGGAATGCTTCGTATTCATGTGGAGGCAACGGAATGCGTCGTGTTCATGGGGAGTCAACGGAATGCGTCGTGTTCATCGGGAGGGCTTGGACGGAACAGGCGATGGAAACGAGGCCTGGCGTACTGCAGAACGGAGGAAACGGCCTTGTGTTCGACCGGCCATGTTCGAAACGGGATCCTGTTCATCGGGAGGGGTCTGGCGTACCGCAAAACAGAGGAAACAAACCTCCTACGGTCATAACGGGGGTCCTGTTGATCGGGAGGGGTGTGGCCTACCGCAAAACGGACGAAACGGACTTGTGTTGGAGCGCTACGGTCGAAACGGCGGTCCTGTTCATCAGGAGGGGTGTGGCGTACCGCAAAACGGGACTCCATGGGATACTGTTCATCTCCACCGTCGACCCCCTCCAGCCTCCACGAGCTACTGTTCATCCACCGTCGACCTCCTCCAGCCTCCACCTGCGACTGTTCATCCACGGGCTCCTGTTCATCCAGCCTCCACCGTGCTCCACCGGTTACTGTTCAACCAGCCCTCTCCACGGGCTCCTGTTCAACCACCCCTCCACGGGCTACTATTCATCCTGCCCTCCACCTTCTACTGCTCATCCTGCCCTCCACGGGGTGGCCCTGTTCATCCAGCCCTCCACGGTGTCCTATTCATCCAGCCCCAACTGGCTCGATCGATCGGGGTCCTGTTCATCCAGAGGCAACACCATGGGGTCCTGTTCATCCACCCCCACCGGGAACTGTTCATCCAACCCCCCCCCCCGCAACGCTCACTGTTCATCCAGAGGCAGCATCGATAGACTTCAGTTAGCAGCAGTAGCGAAGAAATCGCTCGATCGGGTTCGGTTAACAGCCATCGATCGATCGCTCGGGTTCAGTAACGCGTAGCCTGCAGTGCAATCGCTCGGGTTTAGTTAGAGCCCAATGCCTCGATCGGGTTCAGTTAGAGCCAACGCCTCGCACACACGCGCGTACGTGTACGAGAGAAACGCGAATCGCTCGGCCCCCGACTTCCCACCGTAACCGGGAACTCCCCGAAATTTTCCTCCCCCTCGCTTCTACCATGGTTTTTTCCTCATGGACGGCCCAAAGAATCTCATGCAGCTGCGTCTCAGGCCCGCCCAGGACGAAAAGCCTGTTTTTTGTCATGATTTTTTGTCATAGAAGTAGGAGCCCACCACATCTATGATGATACTGGGTTTTGTCACAATTATCGTCATAGAAGTGTCATATGTATGACAAAAAAAATCCGTTCGGCCCAAAATGTCACGGATGTGTCTTTTTTTGTAGTGATAGCCATTCTGAGATATATTGCCATGCAACTTTCCACCGTTCCGTTTATTATGACACGCTCCATCATTGTCATATTGCTAGCATGATCATGTAGTTGACATCGTATTTGTGGCAAAGCCACCATTCATAATTCTTTCATACATGTCACTCTTGATTCATTGCATATCCCGGTATACCGCCGGAGGCATTCATATAGAGTCATATTTTGTTCTAAGTATCGAGTTGTAATTGTTGAGTTGTAAGAAAATAAAAGTGTGATGATCATCATTTTTAGAGCATTGTCCCAAGTGAGGAAAAGGATGATGGAGACTATGATTCCCCCACAAGTCGGGATGAGACTCCGGACGAAAAAAAAAGGAGGCCATAAAAAAAAGAGAAAAGGCCCAAATAAAAAAATGAGAGAAAAAGAGAGAAGGGACAATGTTACTATCCTTTTACCACACTTGTGCTTCAAAGTAGCACCACCATCTTCATGATAGAGAGTCTCTCATTTTGTCACTTTCATATACTAGTGGGAATTTTTCATTATAGAACTTGGCTTGTATATTCCAATGATGGGCTTCCTCAAAATGCCCTAGGTCTTCTTGATCAAGCGAGTTGGATGCACACCCACTTAGTTTCTTTTGTTGAGCTTTCATATACTTATATCTCTAGTGCATCCGTTGCATGGCAATCCCTACTCACTCACATTGATATCTATTGATGGGCATCTCCATAGCCCGTTGATACGCCTAGTTGATGTGAGACCATCTTCTCCCTTTGTGTCTTCTCCACAACCACCATTCTATTCCACATATAGTACTATATCCATGGCTCGCGCTCATGTATTTCGTGAAGATTTAAAAAGTTTTGAGAATGTCAAAAGTATGAAACAATTGCTTGGCTTGTCATCGGGGTTGTGCATGATTTAAATACTTTGTGTGGTGAAGATAGAGCATAGCCAGACTATATGATTTTGTAGGGATAACTTTCTTTGGCCATGTTATTTTGAGAAGACATGATTGCTTTGTTAGTATGCTTGAAGTGTTATTATTTTTATGTCAATATGAACTTTTATCTTGAATCTTTCGGATCTGAATATTCATACCACAATTAAGAAGAGTTACATTGAAATTATGCCAAGTAGAGCTCCGCATCAAAAATTCTGGTTTTATCATTTACCTACTCGAGGACGACCAGGAATTAAGCTTGGGGATGCCTGATACGTCTCCAACGTATCTATAATTTTTGATTGCTCCATGCTATATTATCTACTGTTTTGGACAATATTGGGCTTTATTATCCACTTTTATATTATTTTTGGGACTAACCTATTAACCGGAGGCCCAGCCCAGAATTGTTGTTTTTTTGCCTATTTCAGAGTTTTGCAGAAACGGAATATCAAATGGAGTCCAAACAGAATGAAACCTTCGCGAACGTGATTTTCTCACCGAATATGATCCAGGAGATTTGGACCCTACGTCAAGAAAGAAAGGAGGGAGGCACGAGGTAGGGGGCGTGCCCCCCCCCTCCCAGGGCGCGCCCTCCACCCTCATGGGCCCCTGTTGCTCCACCGGCGTACTCCTTCCTCCTATATATACCTACGTACCCCCAAACGATCAGATACGGAGCCAAAAACCTAATTCCACTGCCGCAACCTTTTGTAACCACGAGATCCCATCTTGGGTCCTGTTCCGGAACTCCGCCGGAGGGGGCATCCATCACGGAGGGCTTCTACATCATCACCATAGCCTCTCTGATGAAGTGTGAGTAGTTTACCTCAGACCTTTGGGTCCATAGTTAGTAGCTAGATGGCTTCTTCTCTCTTTTTTGGATCTCAATACAATGTTCTCCCAATCTCTCGTGGAGATCGATTCGATGTAATCTTCTTTTTGCGGTGTGTTTGTTGAGAACGATGAATTGTGGGTTTATGATCAAGATTATCTATGAACAATATTTGAATCTTCTCTGAATTCTTTTATGTATGATTGGTTATCTTTGCAAGTCTCTTCGAATTATCAGTTTGGTTTGGCCTACTAGATTGATCTTTCTTGTAATGGGAGAAGTGCTTAGCTTTGGGTTCAATCTTGCGGTGTCCTTTCCCAGTGACAGTAGGGGCAGCAAGGCACGTATTGTATTGTTGCCATCAAGGATAACAAGATGGGGTTTTTATCATATTGCATGAATTTATCCCTCTACATCATGTCATCTTCCTTAAGGCGTTACTCTGTTTTCTTGAACTTAATACTCTAGATGCATGCTGGATAGCGGTCGATGAGTGGAGTAATAGTAGTAGATGCAGGCAGGAGTCGGTCTACTTGTCTCGGACGTGATGCCTATATACATGACCATACCTAGATATTCTCATAACTATGCTCAATTCTGTCAATTGCTCAACAGTAATTCATTCACCCACCGTAAAATACTTATGCTCTTCAGAGAAGCCACTAGTGAAATCTATGGCCCCCAGGTCTATCTTCATCATATTAATCTTCCTACACTTTATTTTTGCCTTTGCTTTTTTACTTTGCTTTTATTTTACTTTGCATATTTATCACAAAAATACCAAAAATATTATCTATCATTATCAGATCTCACTTCATAAGTGTAACGCCCTCGATGCGGCTATATCTCCCACGTGTCGAAGCACGACTAAGAGGCATAACCGCATTGAAAGCAATGTCGCAAGTGAGGTAATCTTCACACAACCCATGTAATACATAAGGGAAAGAGATACATAGTTGGCTTACAATCGCCACTTCACACAAATACATGAATAAAACATTACATCATACAGTTACAATCAGGGCCCGACTACGGAGCCAAAATAAAACAAGAAACCCCAAAAGCAACAAAGGTCCATGATCGACCCCAACTGGGCTCCACTACTGATCGACTAGAACGAAACAACATAAAGGATAAGCTCTTCATCGAACTCCTCTTTGAGCTCGGGTTGCGTCACCTGCACGGTTTCATCGGCACCTGCAAACTGGTTTTGGAAGTATCTGGTGAGTCACGAGGACTCAGCAATCTCACACCCGCGAGATCAAGACTATTTAAGCTTATAGGTAGGGTAAAAGGTATGAGGTGGATCTGCAGCAAGCGACTAGCATATATGGTGGCTAACATACGCAAATGAGAGCGAGAAGAGAAGGCAAAGCACGGTCGAACATCTATGATCAAAAAGTGATCCTGAACTACTTATGTCAAACATAACTCCAACAACCGTGTTCACTTCCCGGACCCCGCCGAGAAGAGACCATCACGATTACACACACGGTTGGTGTATTTTAGTTAAGATCAACTTCGGGTTTTCTACAACCGGACATTAACAAATTCCCATCTGCCTCATAACCGCGGGCACGGCTTTCGAAAGTTCAAAACCCTGCAGGGGTGTCCCAACTTAGCCCATGATAAGCTCTCGCGATCAACGAAGGATATTCCTTCTCCCCGGGAAGACCCGATCAGTCTCGGAATCCCGGCTACAAGACATTTCGACAGCAATAAAACAAGTCCAGCAAAGCCGCCCGATGCGCCGACATCCTGATAAGAGCTGCACATATCTCGTTCTCAGGGCAACACCGGATTGTCCAAACTTCCGGTAGGCGAACCCAGAGTTGCCCCTGGTGGCCACCGGCGGCTGACGGTTTGGACCAACACTTAGACAAGCATTGGCCCGGGGGGGCTAAATAAAGATGACCCTCGGGTTGATCAGACCCAAGGGAAAGGGATAGGTGGTAGTCAAATGGTAAAACCAAGGTTGGGCCTTGCTGGAAAAGTCTTATTCAAAGCGAACTGTCAAGGGGGTCCCATAAATCACCCGACCGTGTTAGGGACGCAAAATCCGGGAACATAACACCGATATGACGGAAACTAGGGCGGCAAGAGTGGAACAAAACACCAGGCATAAGGCCGAGCCTTCCACCCTTTACCAGGTAAATAGATGCATTAATTAAATAAGATATATTGTGATATCCCAACAAGAAAACATGTTCCAACAAGGAACAACAAGTCCATGTTCCAACCAGGAACAAACTTCATCTTCACCTGCAACTAACAACGCTATAAGAGTGGCTGAGCAAAGCGGTAACATAGCCAAACAACGGTTTGCTAGGTCAAGGTGGGTTAGAGGCTTGGTTTAACAATATGGGAGGCATGATAAGCAAGTGGTAGGTATCGCAGCATAGGCATAGCAAAAGAGTGATCAAACTAGCAAGCAAAGATAGAAGTGATTCTGAGGGTATGGTCATCTTGCCTGAGATCCCGCAAGGAAGAAGAACGAGTCCATGAAGAAGAAAAACGGACGAAGATGAACGGATCCTCACAAACGCGATGATAACGGAATCAACCCGAAGAAGCAACACCGGAAAGAAGCACACAACAAAGTAAACAACCACCACATAAACATGGCATGATGCACAATCAAGTATGATGCATGTCCGGTTAAAAGAGGCATGGCATGGCAAAATGCACAAGCAATCCTACAAGTTAAGTGGAGCTCAATATGCGACGAATTGCATATTGACGAAACACCACGACAAGTTATTTAGTTCACTCTTGTTTATGTACCCAACAATATTAAATGTTTATTAACATGGCAAGGGGTGAAGCACAACAAAACTATCTATCTAGACAAGTTTAAATGAGGCCGGAACAACAAACAACAATTCCGGAAACTCCTCATATGCATATATTGAATTTGGTACTGTTCTGCCTAAAACCATGTTTAAAGTTGTTAAACAGGAAAATAAAGTGCAACATGTTAAACTAGGCATTTTTCTACCCCATTTACATATAAAGATTATTAAATTCCGAGTTACGGTTATTTAGTTATGAATTAAATCATTTTAACATGGCATAGGAGCAAGTTTAATCAAACATCATTTTAAACATTTTAAACATGGGTGAAAATGACATATCATGAAACTAGATTAATAACTAAGCATTTTACATATTTAAATTATTTACATATGATGCATAGTTTGTGAGTTATTAAATGTATGTTGTATGAGGGGTTTTCTGCAATTCTGTAATCTCAGGATAATTGGACAAATACACCGATCTGAAAAAAAACCCACTGGGCCGAAACCAGGGGCGGCTGGGCGCTCACCATGGGCCTTGGCCCGGAACTGTGGAGGAGAGAGGCTGGAAGAGGCCCTGGCCTACGCGCTGGGCCTTGGCGCTGGGGGCAAAGACGCGGTCAACGCGAGCGCTCTCCTCGTTTCTGAAGAAGGAACAGCAGCAGGTCGAGGCAGGGGCCAGGCGCAGCGCGTGTCTTCTCCTGCTCGATGCAGGAGCAGGGGAGACCGGCGATGGCGCGAAGACCGGCGAGGTTGGGGAGGTCCGGCGCGCGAGGAACGGCGTGGGGAAGGAGGGCTGGCGCGGGTCCATGGCGCGGGGCAGGCGACGGAATGGAGCAGAGCTTGGGGCGGCTTGGAGTTACCGGCGACGATGTTGAGTGAGACAAGGCGGGCACGACGGCGCTGTCGGAGGAGATGCAGGCGACGAGCTGGACGCGGGGGAGGCCGAGTACGGGCAGCGGAGCATGCTCCCGTTCAGGTCCAGCCGGATCCGGCGCGGGGTTGGACGCAACGACGGTGGACGGCAATGCGAGCTGCTGGGGAGACGCTGTCCATGGCGGGCGTCCTGCGAGCAACGCACATCGAGAAAGAGAGAGAGGGATCAAAGAACGGAAGGAGAAGTGAGCCAGGGAGGAAGGGAAAGAAAATGGCGCGCGACGGGGCTGGCCTGGCGATGGATCTGGAGCTGCTGCTCGCCGGTGGCTCGGCCGGACGGGATCCCGCCGGATCCGAGGCCAGGGTGGCGGCTCGTTGCTGGCCTTCGGGAGGAGCTCGGGAGGGAGGCGCAGGCAAGCAGGGAATGGAGCCGAGGAGGAGGCCGGCAGCATGAAGCGAGAGCAAGCTCCCGCTCGTTCCTGGGGTCGAGGTCGCCGGCTGGCACGCTCGCCGGGGCGGCGCGAAGACGAGGGGCTCGGGATCGAGGCTGCTGCAATCTGGTTGGACGGTGCTGAAAGCGAGGTGAAGGTGCTCGGTGGATTTGGATCGGGAGGATCCCGAGAGAACTGTGGCGGCGGCGGAGAGGGATCGATGGGACATCTCCCTAGAAGTTAGGGTTTGTCCAGATTTAGACTAGGGAGTTTTTATATAAGGGAAAAGAGGGGAAGTTTAGGGTAGATTCGGACCTCCGATCAAAATCGAACGGTCGGGAAAAAAACAGGTTATGGAGTCCAATTAACAAAATGGAGATGTTTTGCAGACGTTTGGGGATGATCCGAATCCAATGGTGACGACTGTCCGGGTCGGGTCCAGGGCAGCTTTCGGACGCGCGCGCGAGTAGGGCCGCGGGCTGACGAGAGAGGTTAGGTTGGACCTGGCGGAGTTTTGTAGACGTTCTCGAGCTGAGAGAAGAGAAGAGAGATTAGGTGGTTTGACAAGAGGGAACCGAAAACACGGTTGGTCTCGGCAACTACGAGCAGATGCAAGTTTTGAAAAAATGACGGCAACGAAGTGCTTATGCAATGCGGGTGATGCGATGAAGAATGCAACAAACAAATAAAACACACGGCGGTCACGCAAAACATGGAAGGCGTCTGGAGCATCGGTCTCGGGGCGTTACAACACTCCACCACTACGAGAGGATCTCGTCCCGAGAGCTAGAATGGCACCGGAGGGACAACGGAAAAGAAAGAGAAGAGGTAAAGCTAAGTTGCTTCTTTGACAAACGAGTGAAACCATGAACCTTGAGAGGTTGAAAATTTGAAGAAAAGAACACAACGGAGTTGAACGAACTTGAAAACACTCCGTTAGATAAGATGAACAAGGAACGTTGCAAGAACCTTGTAGGTTGAAGGACAAGAAAACAAGAGCTTAACAGACGACAAAGACAATGAGCACCTCGGTAAAATGAGATATTCAAGGAACAAGAGTGTCAGAATTTGGACAGCACTCCGGTAGAAACGAGATGTACAAGGAATGATAAGGATCAATAACGACAACACTCCGGTTAAACAAGATAGAGAAGGAAAAGGAATGAAATAATTTTGACAGCACTCCAGCTGTAAATGGAAGGAAAATAACATGAGCTTGGCAAGATGAGAGGATACTTGATGAGATCAACAACATACTGCCTTCGGAACTATCGAATGAAAGGCACAGTTGGTAAGAAAGATTTCATACGGCACTCCGGTTAAGAAGGGGGGCAAAGCTTGTTAAGATGATAGAATTTGAATGAATGACACGACACTCCGGTTGAATGGATAAGCAAAAGCAAAGAACATGATCCTCACCATTCGAGAAGAATAGTGAAGGGAGCAACATCACAATGCCTCCGGAAGAAAGAATAGAAAAATAGATCATTGGAATAAAGGAATGGAGAAGAAAATGATAACTCCCGCAAATAAAATTGAAAGAGAAATCTTACGAAGAAAAGGTTGAACGGAGTTGTTGGATTATCAACAACAAAAGCTTAAGCTTGATGTGGACTTATGGGAGACATCCCAAAATTATGAGGTGATAACCTGCCACTAACGAAAACCAAAGATTGGATTGATATCACCAAGGAGACGAGAGACTTATTTCACCGGGAGGATAAATGAAGAACTTGGATCATTTATAAGCACCATAAATAGCAACAATCCTTAGGGAAAGCTTTAGGTGAAATATAACCCAAGATAACTCCAATGAAGAGATTGATGGATTTAAAATACCTCATTCTTGACAACATGTGAGTCATGAGACGTGAACTCCAATAATCAAGAATGACATAATACTACCTCGAATGATACGGTTGAAAGGATTGCACTTTAAAATGCAAGATAAAGAATACTTGAGCTCCTCTGAAAAGAATCTCGATGAACACTTCGAGAAGGAATTAAATCCTTGATGAACCATCATGAAGAAACTCCTTGAGGAACTCCGGTAAAAAGGATGATAGAAAGAAAGAGAAGTTGAAAACACAAACTGAAGCCTTGCAATGGTTTAGATGGAGCTTTGAGATGATATAACCAAGAAAAATTTGGAACTCCGGAAAGAAAGATGAACAAATGAAATCAAGAATTTTGATAAGCCTCTGGAATAAGGAATTGAATTTAATCGATAAAACAGGAATAAGAATTACATTATGCTTATCCTTCACCAATTTAAATTGATGACAAGCAACAGATTTGGCATACTACTTATTCTCGTCGAAAGGATTAAGTGAGATATAGCGCAAACTTGGGAAGGTCTTCAACGAACCACCGGTAGGATTGAAACAACAAATAAATCTATATGATAACGAAGGAAGAAGGATCTTGAACGAACCACCGTAAGAATTTAAAATGGACGAAGAAAAGATAAAGAAACACCGGAAGAATTAGCAAATGAACGAAGATGCTTGAGGATATTTAGATACAAATGAACGAATAGATCACGAGCTGATTAGAGAATACTTGAATGATGCACCGGTACGATTTGGAGAACGAGAGCTGAAAGCTGAGGGTGAATAATTCTGAGATGAAAGGCTCCGGAGAATCAAACTGAAAAGAATCCTGAAATGCTCCGGATGGGTGAAAATTATTCTCACAATCGAAAACAATTATGAGAGAATGGCAACAAGCTAGAACCACACAACTTGGTAAGAACGGGTAAGGGTTTAAGAGGAACTCTTCTTCGGTCTTCAAATGTTGAGAATGATGATGAGAAACACCAAAAATTGTTGAGGCACTCCGGAATGAAAAATTAGAAAGGTTGAACCCATAATGAAAAGAATTTGAAAGATCTTGGAGAAAGACATTTGACTGATGATAATTCATACTTACGTCAAACTTTGAAAAGAATTAGAGAATAGCTCCGGGAAGAATTAGAAGAGTCAGGTAAGATCCTGGAAAAAGACCTGTGGGTTAGGGCCCACTCAAAAGAAACACCGTTGAACGATTGCTTGGAAGGGATATTGCACCGGTTGATTTAAATGACTTGAATGAAATAGCATCCTCAAAAAAAAACTTGAGTGAATTGAGAATGGAAACTTGAATCTTCTGAGATATTTTCAACACTCCGGAACAAATAAATAGCAAGAAGTGAATTATTATGAGGTGCACCGGTATGAGAAGGTATTGAAACGAGGAAAAGATGTGATCACCATCGAAAGATTACATTGAACACACCGGGGAAAGATAGAAGAACCAATAATTATAAACTTGAGGCTCCATTAGCATCTTCATGAGAAACACCGGGTAAGAACATGAAGGAGAAGAATGGAGAGGCTTCACAAGAATAAAATGGATACTTGATTAAGAAATCTGCGTTCTTGAAGAAATAAGGGTGGGAGGGCGGGAAAAACAAAGGCAACTTGGAACGGATGAAGCAAACACCGATGCAAAGAACTGATAAATGATCTGGCAGAAATTGAACGAATATGATGAACTTGAAGGGAAACACACCGGTTGAAAAGGAATTAACATGACAACCTCGATGATCAAGAAGGATTGGTATCCACATAGCAATATGAGAACACCATTTAGGAAAGGTATGGAATCCACATTTGACTTCGAAGCAACTTGAATACCACAAAACAAAACAAAACAAAGGATTGGCTTGTATAGTAAGCCGGAAACAAACATATGATAGATCCCATATCGTATCATGTGTCTGTTGGAAAGAATCCCTACGTGATACTTGAATTCCCACTTATAAACTCCCAAAACTTTCTGGTTATGCAATCAGGTGTTGGGGATACAGGGGAAGCATAATATCTCACCCAAACTAGCAAATCCTACAACCAGCTGTATCCATCCTTCAACACATAACCAAGAAACCTTCAGAAATCATCTACCTCAACCTTCGAAAACACATCCGTTATACAAGTCATGGCAATACTCCCGCACTCGCCACAGTACTGGGCTATCAGGGTTATCTCACCAACAACTGTACAAAAGAGATTTTCGATGTCGGCGCACTAAACTCAGGTATTCCAAAACCGCAACGATAAGATTATGATGACAACACCTCGGAGCTCAACTCCCCGGGACACTGCCACAACCCCTAAATGTTAGGAGGCAACCAAGACAATGTTGTCATCATAAAACCATCGGAACGATTGTAATATACCCGCGTGATCCTAAATTTTTTTTAGTGAAATTTGAGAAGAGAAGAGTCAAAACTCTACGTCAGGATGCCTTACCAGAAGGTCAAAGGGACTGGGAAGTAAAAAAATTCCTAAACTCTCTGATATATAATTCCTAAATGACTCAAAACATTTTTCTAGACACAACTCGGCCGCTAAAAATGATCAAACAGTGGGGGCTCCTAAGGTCGGGGAAGGCTCTGATTACCAACTTGTAACGCCCTCGATGCGGCTATATCTCCCACGTGTCGAAGCACGACTTAGAGGCATAACCGCATTGAAAGCAATGTCGCAAGTGAGGTAATCTTCACACAACCCATGTAATACATAAGGGAAAGAGATACATAGTTGGCTTACAATCGCCACTTCACACAAATACATGAATAAAGCATTACATCATACAATTACAATCAGGGCCCGACTACGGATCCAAAATAAAAGAAGAAACCCCAAAAGCGACAAAGGTCCACGATCGACCCCAACTGGGCTCCACTACTGATCGACTAGAACGAAACAACATAAAGGATAAGATCTTCATAGAACTCCTCTTTGAGCTCGGGTTGCGTCACCTGCACGGTTTCATCGGCACCTGCAAACTGGTTTTGGAAGTATCTGGTGAGTCACGAGGACTCAGCAATCTCACACCCGCGAGATCAAGACTATTTAAGCTTATAGGTAGGATAAAAGGTATGAGGTGGAGCTGCAGCAAGCGACTAGCATATATGGTGGCTAACATACGCAAATGAGAGCGAGAAGAGAAGGCAAAGCATGGTCGAACAACTATGATCAAAAAGTGATCCTGAACTACTTACGTCAAACATAACTCCAACAACCGTGTTCACTTCCCGGACCCCGCCGAGAAGAGACCATCACGGTTACACACGCGGTTGGTGTATTTTAGTTAAGATCAACTTCGGGTTTTCTACAACCAGACATTAACAAATTCCCATCTGCCTCATAACCGCGGGCACGACTTTCGAAAGTTCAAAACCCTGCAGGGGTGTCCCAACTTAGCCCATGATAAGCTCTCGCGATCAACGAAGGATATTCCTTCTCCTCGGGAAGACCCGATCAGTCTCGGAATCCCGGCTACAAGACATTTCGACAGCAATAAAACAAGTCCAGCAAAGCCGCCCGATGCGCCTACATCCTGATAAGAGCTGCACATATCTCGTTCTCAGGGCAACACCGGATTGTCCAAACTTCCGGTAGGCGAACCCAGAGTTGCCCTTGGTGGCCACCGGCGGCTGACGGTTTGGACCAACACTTAGACAAGCATTGGCCCGAGGGGGCTAAATAAAGATGACCCTCGGGTTGATCAGACCCAAGGGAAAGGGATAGGAGGTAGTCAAATGGTAAAACCAAGGTTGGGCCTTGCTGGAAAAGTCTTATTCAAAGCGAACTGTCAAGGGGGTCCCATAAATCACCCGACCGCGTTAGGGACGCAAAATCTGGGAACATAACACCGATATGATGGAAACTAGGGCGGCAAGAGTGGAACAAAACACCAGGCATAAGGCCGAGCCTTCCACCCTTTACCAGGTATATAGATGCATTAATTAAATAAGATATATTGTGATATCCCAACAAGAAAACATGTTCCAACAAGGAACAACAAGTCCATGTTCCAACCAGGAACAAACTTCATCTTCACCTGCAACTAACAACGCTATAAGAGTGGCTGAGCAAAGCGGTAACATAGCCAAACAACGGTTTGCTAGGTCAAGGTGGGTTAGAGGCTTGGTTTAACAATATGGGAGGCATGATAAGCAAGTGGTAGGTATCGCAGCATAGGCATAGCAAAAGAGTGATCAAACTAGCAAGCAAAGATAGAAGTGATTCCGAGGGTATGGTCATCTTGCCTGAGATCCCGCAAGGAAGAAGAACGAGTCCATGAAGAAGACAGACGGACGAAGACAAACGGATCCTCACAAACGCGATGATAACGGAATCAACCCGAAGAAGCAACACCGGAAAGAAGCACACAACAAAGTAAACAACCACCACATAAACATGGCATGATGCACAATCAAGTACGATGCATGTCCGGTTAAAAGAGGCATGGCATGGCAAAATGCACAAGCAATCCTACAAGTTAAGTGGAGCTCAATATGCGACGAGTTGCATATTGACGAAACACCACGACAAGTTATTTAGTTCACTCTTGTTTATGTACCCAACAATATTAAATGTTGATTAACATGGCAAGGGGTGAATCACAACAAAACTATCTATCTAGACAAGTTTAAATGAGGCCGGAACAACAAACAACAATTCCGGAAACTCCTCATATGCATATATTGAATTTGGTACTGTTCTACCTAAAACCATGTTTAAAGTTGTTAAACAGGAAAATAAAGTGCAACATGTTAAACTAGGCATTTTTCTACCCCATTTACATATAAAGATTATTAAATTCCGAGTTACGGTTATTTAGTTATGAATTAAATCATTTTAACATGGCATAGGAGCAAGTTTAATCAAACATCATTTTAAACATTTTAAACATGGGTGAAAATAACATATCATGAAACTAGATTAATAACTTAGCATTTTACATATTTAAATTATTTACATATGATGCATAGTTTGTGAGTTATTAAATGTATGTTGTATGAGGGGTTTTCTGCAATTCTGTAATCTCAGGATAATTGGACAAATACACCGATCTGAAAAAAAACCACTGGGCCGAAACCAGGGGCGGCTGGGCGCTCACCATGGGCCTTGGCCCGGAACTGTGGAGGAGAGAGGCTGGAAGAGGCCCTGGCCTACGCGCTGGGCCTTGGCGCTGGGGCCAAAGACGCGGTCAACGCGAGCGCTCTCCTCGTTTCTGAAGAAGGAACAGCAGCAGGTCGAGGCAGGGGCCAGGCGCAGCGCGTGTCTTCTCCTGCTCGATGCAGGAGCAGGGGAGACCGGCGATGGCGCGAAGACCGGCGAGGTTGGGGAGGTTCGGCGCGCGAGGAACGACGTGGGGAAGGAGGGCTGGCGCGGGTCCATGGCGCAGGGCAGGCGACGGAATGGAGCAGAGCTTGGGGCGGCTTGGAGTTCCCGGCGACGATGTTGAGCGAGACAAGGCGGGCACGGCAGCGCTGTCGGAGGAGATGCAGGCGGCGAGCTGGACACGGGGGAGGCCGAGTACGGGCAGCGGAGCATGCTCCCGTTTAGGTCCAGCCGGATCCGGCGCGGGGTTGAACGCAACGACGGTGGACGGCAATGCGAGCTGCTGGGGAGACGCTGTCCATGGCGGGCGTCCTGCGAGCAACGCACATCGAGAAAGAGAGAGAGGGATCAAAGAACGGAAGGAGAAGTGAGCCAGGGAGTAAGGGAAAGAAAATGGCGCGCGACGGGGCTGGCCTGGCGATGGATCTGGAGCTGCTGCTCGCCAGTGGCTCGGCCGGACGGGATCCCGCCGGATCCGAGGCCAGGGCGGCGGCTCGTTGCTGGCCTTCGGGAGGAGCTCGGGAGGGAGGCGCAGGCAAGCAGGGAATGGAGCCGAGGAGGAGGCCGGCGGCATGAAGCGAGAGCGAGCTCCCGCTCGTTCCTGGGGTCGAGGTCGCCGGCTGGCACGCTCGCCGGGGCGGCGCGAAGACGAGGGGCTCGGGATCGAGGAAGCTGCGATCTGGTTGGACGGTGCTGAAAGCGAGGTGAAGGTGCTCGGTGGATTTGGATCGGGAGGATCCCGAGAGAACAGTGGCGGCGGCGGAGAGGGATCGATGGGACATCTCCCTAGAAGTTAGGGTTTGTCCAGATTTAGACTAGGGAGTTTTTATATAAGGGAAAAGAGGGGAAGTTTAGGGTAGATTCGGACCTCCGATCAAAATCGAACGGTCGGGAAAAAACAGGTTATGGAGTCCAATTAACAAAACGGAGATGTTTTGCAGACGTTTGGGGATGATCCGAATCCAATGGTGACGACTGTCCGGGTCGGGTCCGGGGCAGCTTTCAGACGCGCGCGCGAGTAGGGCCGCGGGCTGACGAGAGAGGTTAGGTTGGACCTGGCGGAGTTTTGTAGACGTTCTCGAGCTGAGAGAAGAGAAGAGAGATTAGGTGGTTTGACAAGAGGGAACCGAAAACACGGTTGGTCTCGGCAACTACGAGCAGATGCAAGTTTTGAAAAATGACGGCAACGAAGTGCTGATGCAATGCGGGTGATGCGATGAAGAATGCAACAAACAAATAAAACACACGGCGGTCACGCAAAACATGGAAGGCTCTGGAGCATCGGTCTCGGGGCGTTACAATGAGTGACCGTGAAGGGATTGACAACCCCTTATCGTGTTGGTTGCGAGGAGTTATTTGCTTTGTGCTGGTACGAGGGACTCGCGCTGTCGGGGCGGACGGCGTCCCCCCGCGAGCACCTATGGGGCCGGAGCCCCTTTCGTTGTCCGGTGAGGGGGGCGGAGGGAGCACAGAGAGCAGATCGAGGCGTGCACACGGGCGGTTTACCCAGGTTCGGGCCGCGATGGACGCGTAAAACCCTACTCCTGCTTGGTTGTATTGAACTGGGGAGCTCGGGAGCTTGGAGAGCTAGCTGCACCGAGCGTATGGCAGTCTGGATGCCGAATCTCCGAAACCCGGAACCCCCTCTACGTTGCACACGGGCCTCCTTTTATAGCGCAAAGGGGTCACCGACAGGTGTCAACGTAAGAGAAAGGGGTAAAAGTGTAAAAGGGGTGGTAGTTGTAATAGTGCGGGAACGGTGGCGCTACAGTGCGGCACAGTGTTATCATACCTACTTCTGACGGTAGGGGACAAGGGCATTAAATGCCCGTCACGGTCGCCCGGACAGCACCGAGGCGGACCGTTAGGTGCGCCACCGTTCGCCACGATGGTGGCTGCATGCCGCCGCATGCCCCAGGCTGCGCGGTGCCTCGCCACGTGCCCTCGGGGGAAGCCCCCGGAGCGACGCGTGGGCGGGCGAGCTGGAGCGCAGTCTTGAGGTGGCGATCTTGCCGCAGCAAGTGGCTTGCCGCGGGGGTCGTCTTCCTGTGCCTGATAGCGTGCCAGCTATCAGGCCTTGCCGGGGCGCTTGGCGCGCCACGGCGGGCTTCTCTTGTGGTGCCTGGGTTCGGCCTTCCCGACAAGCTCCTCTTGTCGGGGTCTCGATCTTCTGTCTCATATACTTTGTTCTTGGATGGCCTTACATGGGCTCAGTCGTCCCGGCAAGCTCCTCTTGCCGGGGTCTTGTCTTCTTGGCCCGGCAAGCTCCTCTTGCCGGGGGCCTCGTCTTCTTGGCCCGACAAGCTCCTCTTGCCGGGGGCCTTGTCTTGAATGCTTGGTCTTCTCTTGGCGCTTCCGGGGCGGGCCTTGCCGCAGGGTGCTACGACTGCCCGTGCACAAGTCTGGGGTACTAAGGTACCCCTACTTTAGTACACCGACAGGAGCCCCCGGGCCTGGGCCACACACGGTGCCGAGCGTCGTTGGGCCAGGCCCTAACGGTGCACGGGCACGCATGGCCTTGGTCGCGCTGCTCCTTAACTCCGCATCCGCCGCGCCTTCCCCAGGCGGCGCGCGCTTACCGCGGCGTCGTGGGGGCGGGGCGTGCGGGGTGAGCGTGACGTGGGTGGCGTGCGCGGGGCTGAACCGCGCAGGCGCGCGTCACGTCGCGCACGATCTCTCGATGGCGAGAATGGAGTGTCTGCCCCTTCCCCATATAAGGCGGAGGAAGCGGGAGCGGCTCCCCTCCTTCGCCCTTACTGCGTCCTCTCCCTTCTCCAGAGATCCCATCTGCGCTCCGCCTCCATTTTTCCTCCGCCGCTCGCGCGCACTTGCGGAGCTACCGGATTCTTCGTCTCCCTTCCCTCGCCGCCTCCGCCATGGCCCCGAAGACTGAGAAGGCGAGGGCGGAGAAGACCAAGAAGGAGAAATCGGAGCACGCGGCGATGCTCACCTTGCTGCGGAAGCAGAACCTCGTCTTCGCGCCGAAGCTCGGCGCGCGGGAGCTCTGGAACAAGTACTACTTGTTCTGGGCCGAGGAGACCAAGGCGCACCCCCGCACCCGAGCCTATCCGGCCGCCGCCAAGGGCAACTACCCCGGCGGGTATTATTTCTTCGCAGCCTTCTTCCACTGCGGTCTTTGCCCTCCTTTTTCTGATTTCTTCTGCGACATAATGAACACCTTCGGCCTCCACCTTCTTGACTTCACTCCCAACGCCGTCCTCACGATGGCGGTTTTCGCGCATATGTGCGAAAACTATATTGGGGTGTATCCAAACGTCGTGCTTTTTAGGCACTTCTTCATCCCTAGAGTAGAGGCCGGTGCCCCCCTCGCCGGAGGGATATCTTGGGTCTTCCGCCTGAACAAGAAGGATTCCTACTTGCCGGGGGAGCTCCGCGGCAAATGGGAGGAGTGGCGCGCCGACTGGTGCTGGGTCGTCGAGGACCAGCCGCAACCTTTCACCGCGCCGCGCACAACACCTATTATGCGCGACAAGGATTGGAGCGAGCTGGATTCGGACGACGGCAAGCTCAACGCCGCCCTCATCAGGATTCTCCGTCTTCGGACAGCAAGGCTGTCCGTCGGAGAGGTGGGCGCAGACTTCCTCCGCCGCCGCATCGCCCCTCTTCAAGATAGGAAGAGGCCAGCCTGGGAGTATAGCAACGCGGCGGACATAATGAGGCTGCGCCCCGGGCTCAACTTCAACTTCACGTCGGTGGAGCTGAAGGGGATGGTCCGGGAGCTATTCAAGCATGACCCGGCCCACCCAGAGTGGTTCAGGGAGCCCCGGGGAGTTGTGCCTCTTTGCAACAGCTCGGCCCGGGATTCCCTTCGCGCCATGATGCCCGCGTGCGACTCGCACGGCGTCGACCGCACGTGGATTCCGCCCAGGCCAGACGTCATCTTGAACTTCTTCGACAACCTGGCGGAGGTGGCGAAGAAGAAGGACGAGGCCCAGGGGCTGACGCGGGACACCACCGCGCGAGAGGCAGCGTGCATAGCTTCTTGGGCTGAAGAGGCCACCGCAGCCGCAGCGGCCGGGGAGTTCGGCTTCTCGCCCGAGGATGCGGAGGCCGCGGAGGCGTCCCGCCAAGCGGAGGTGGCGGAGATCTGCGAACTGCTGAAGCTGCCCCCCGACGAGCTCGCCGGGGTTCCCTCTCTGAGGCACTCCGGGATCCAGGGGATCTTGATCGAGGCCGCGGCGAGGGCCACTACCGCCGGAGGACAAGGAGCCACAGCGCAGGACGCTCCAAAGATGTCGGGGCGGACGGCGTCCCCCCGCGAGCACCTATGGGGCCGGAGCCCCTTTCGTTGTCCGGTGAGGGGGGCGGAGGGAGCACAGAGAGCAGATCGAGGCGTGCACACGGGCGGTTTACCCAGGTTCGGGCCGCGATGGACGCGTAAAACCCTACTCCTTCTTGGTTGTATTGAACTGGGGAGCTCGGGAGCTTGGAGAGCTAGCTGCACCGAGCGTATGGCAGTCTGGATGCCGAATCTCCGAAACCCGGAACCCCCTCTACGTTGCACACGGGCCTCCTTTTATAGCGCAAAGGGGTCACCGACAGGTGTCAACGTAAGAGAAAGGGGTAAAAGTGTAAAAGGGGTGGTAGTTGTAATAGTGCGGGAACGTTGGCGCTACAGTGCGGCACAGTGTTATCATACCTACTTCTGACGGTAGGGGACAAGGGCATTAAATGCCCGTCACGGTCGCCCGGACAGCACCGAGGCGGACCGTTAGGTGCGCCACCGTTCGCCACGATGGTGGCTGCATGCCGCCGCATGCCCCAGGCTGCGCGGTGCCTCGCCACGTGCCCTCGGGGGAAGCCCCCGAAGCGACGCGTGGGCGGGCGAGCTGGAGCGCAGTCTTGAGGTGGCGATCTTGCCGCGGCAAGTGGCTTGCCGCGGGGGTCGTCTTCCTGTGCCTGATAGCGTGCCAGCTATCAGGCCTTGCCGGGGCGCTTGGCGCGCCACGGCGGGCTTCTCTTGTGGTGCCTGGGTTCGGCCTTCCCGACAAGCTCCTCTTGTCGGGGTCTCGATCTTCTGTCTCGTATACTTTGTTCTTGGATGGCCTTACATGGGCTCAGTCGTCCCGGCAAGCTCCTCTTGCCGGGGTCTTGTCTTCTTGGCCCGGCAAGCTCCTCTTGCCGGGGGCCTCGTCTTCTTGGCCCGGCAAGCTCCTCTTGCCGGGGGCCTTGTCTTGAATGCTTGGTCTTCTCTTGGTGCTTCCGGGGCGGGCCTTGCCGCAGGGTGCTACGACTGCCCGTGCACAAGTCTGGGGTACTAAGGTACCCCTACTTTAGTACACCGACAGGAGCCCCCGGGCCTGGGCCACACACGGTGCCGAGCGTCGTTGGGCCAGGCCCTAACGGTGCACGGGCACGCATGGCCTTGGTCGCGCTGCTCCTTAACTCCGCATCCGCCGCGCCTTCCCCAGGCGGCGCGCGCTTACCGCGGCGTCGTGGGGGCGGGGCGTGCGGGGTGAGCGTGACGTGGGTGGCGTGCGCGGGGCTGAACCGCGCAGGCGCGCGTCACGTCGCGCACGATCTCTCGATGGCGAGAATGGAGTGTCCGCCCCTTCCCCATATAAGGCGGAGGAAGCGGGAGCGGCTCCCCTCCTTCGCCCTTACTGCGTCCTCTCCCTTCTCCAGAGATCCCATCTGCGCTCCGCCTCCATTTTTCCTCCGCCGCTCGCGCGCACTTGCGGAGCTACCGGATTCTTCGTCTCCCTTCCCTCGCCGCCTCCGCCATGGCCCCGAAGACTGAGAAGGCGAGGGCGGAGAAGACCAAGAAGGAGAAATCGGAGCACGCGGCGATGCTCACCTTGCTGCGGAAGCAGAACCTCGTCTTCGCGCCGAAGCTCGGCGCGCGGGAGCTCTGGAACAAGTACTACTTGTTCTGGGCCGAGGAGACCAAGGCGCACCCCCGCACCCGAGCCTATCCGGCCGCCGCCAAGGGCAACTACCCCGGCGGGTATTATTTCTTCGCAGCCTTCTTCCACTGCGGTCTTTGCCCTCCTTTTTCTGATTTCTTCTGCGACATAATGAACACCTTCGGCCTCCACCTTCTTGACTTCACTCCCAACGCCGTCCTCACGATGGCGGTTTTCGCGCATATGTGCGAAAACTATATTGGGGTGTATCCAAACGTCGCGCTTTTTAGGCACTTCTTCATCCCTAGAGTAGAGGCCGGTGCCCCCCTCGCCGGAGGGATATCTTGGGTCTTCCGCCTGAACAAGAAGGATTCCTACTTGCCGGGGGAGCTCCGCGGCAAATGGGAGGAGTGGCGCGCCGACTGGTGCTGGGTCGTCGAGGACCAGCCGCAACCTTTCACCGCGCCGCGCACAACACCTATTATGCGCGACAAGGATTGGAGCGAGCTGGATTCGGACGACGGCAAGCTCAACGCCGCCCTCATCAGGATTCTCCGTCTTCGGACAGCAAGGCTGTCCGTCGGAGAGGTGGGCGCAGACTTCCTCCGCCGCCGCATCGCCCCTCTTCAAGATAGGAAGAGGCCAGCCTGGGAGTATAGCAACGCGGCGGACATAATGAGGCTGCGCCCCGGGCTCAACTTCAACTTCACGTCGGTGGAGCTGAAGGGGATGGTCCGGGAGCTATTCAAGCATGACCCGGCCCACCCAGAGTGGTTCAGGGAGCCCCGGGGAGTTGTGCCTCTTTGCAACAGCTCGGCCCGGGATTCCCTTCGCACCATGATGCCCGCGTGCGACTCGCACGGCGTCGACCGCACGTGGATTCCGCCCAGGCCAGACGTCATCTTGAACTTCTTCGACAACCTGGCGGAGGTGGCGAAGAAGAAGGACGAGGCCCAGGGGCTGACGCGGGACACCACCGCGCGAGAGGCAGCGTGCATAGCTTCTTGGGCTGAAGAGGCCACCGCAGCCGCAGCGGCCGGGGAGTTCGGCTTCTCGCCCGAGGATGCGGAGGCCGCGGAGGCGTCCCGCCAAGCAGAGGTGGCGGAGATCTGCGAACTGCTGAAGCTGCCCCCCGACGAGCTCGCCGGGGTTCCCTCTCTGAGGCACTCCGGGATCCAGGGGATCTTGATCGAGGCCGCGGCGAGGGCCACTACCGCCGGAGGACAAGGAGCCACAGCGCAGGACGCTCCAAAGATGTCGGGGCGGACGGCGTCCCCCCGCGAGCACCTATGGGGCCGGAGCCCCTTTCGTTGTCCGGTGAGGGGGGCGGAGGGAGCACAGAGAGCAGATCGAGGCGTGCACACGGGCGGTTTACCCAGGTTCGGGCCGCGATGGACGCGTAAAACCCTACTCCTGCTTGGTTGTATTGAACTGGGGAGCTCGGGAGCTTGGAGAGCTAGCTGCACCGAGCGTATGGCAGTCTGGATGCCGAATCTCCGAAACCCGGAACCCCCTCTACGTTGCACACGGGCCTCCTTTTATAGAGCAAAGGGGTCACCGACAGGTGTCAACGTAAGAGAAAGGGGTAAAAGTGTAAAAGGGGTGGTAGTTGTAATAGTGCGGGAACGGTGGCGCTACAGTGCGGCACAGTGTTATCATACCTACTTCTGACGGTAGGGGACAAGGGCATTAAATGCCCGTCACGGTCGCCCGGACAGCACCGAGGCGGACCGTTAGGTGCGCCACCGTTCGCCACGATGGTGGCTGCATGCCGCCGCATGCCCCAGGCTGCGCGGTGCCTCGCCACGTGCCCTCGGGGGAAGCCCCCGGAGCGACGCGTGGGCGGGCGAGCTGGAGCGCAGTCTTGAGGTGGCGATCTTGCCGCGGCAAGTGGCTTGCCGCGGGGGTCGTCTTCCTGTGCCTGATAGCGTGCCAGCTATCAGGCCTTGCCGGGGCGCTTGGCGCGCCACGGCGGGCTTCTCTTGTGGTGCCTGGGTTCGGCCTTCCCGACAAGCTCCTCTTGTCGGGGTCTCGATCTTCTGTCTCGTATACTTTGTTCTTGGATGGCCTTACATGGGCTCAGTCGTCCCGGCAAGCTCCTCTTGCCGGGGTCTTGTCTTCTTGGCCCGGCAAGCTCCTCTTGCCGGGGGCCTCGTCTTCTTGGCCCGGCAAGCTCCTCTTGCCGGGGGCCTTGTGTTGAATGCTTGGTCTTCTCTTGGCGCTTCCGGGGCGGGCCTTGCCGCAGGGTGCTACGACTGCCCGTGCACAAGTCTGGGGTACTAAGGTACCCCTACTTTAGTACACCGACACGCGCGTAGCCTCCTACTGGATTGATACCTTGGTTCTCAAAAACTGAGGGAAATACTTACGCTACTTTGCTGCATCATCCTTTCCTCTTCAAGGAAATCCAACGCAGTGCTCAATAGGTAGCACTACGCCAGTGGCCGCACCTCGCGGCCGAAATGTTTGAAACTTCTCCCCGCTTCTCGAACAAACGGATGAAAACTCACAAAGCGACGCACAAATGATCTGTACACCTTCTTTGCTAGGCTGATAGTAAGGGGGTATCATAGCTAGTATCATGCATGCCAACTAGGCAATTTTGATGAGCTGTCATAGAATTAATTAAATGAAGAAAGAGAGGGTTAAGTATCATATCATGAAACCGTATCATAATAAATGCTATGCTACTATGTGTCATGCATGACAATATAAATAAAGTACTACATATGATACTAGCTACTCTGTGGTACTATGCATTAGAGCAAGTACACAATAGAGTGACATAAGACTAGCCACAATGGGTAGTAACATAGAATGTTACTAGTCTATGTTACTACCTCTATAATGGGGAGTAACATATGTGTAGTAACATGCAACACTTCATTTATTAGGCTATAGACTCATCTTGCCTTGAGATGTGTGATGTTACTCATACTACTAGTAACTAGCTATGTTAGACTAGCCACAGTGGGAGTAACTTCAGTAGTAACTTCAAGTCCAACTCAGCAAATTTGTCTATGTGGCAATGAGTTAATGAAGAGAGAGGTAGTTCTAGTAACTTAGCTAGTTACTGTAACATCACACATATCAAGGCAAGATGACTCTATAGCATAATAAATGAAGTGTTGCATGTTACTACACATATGTCACTTCCCACTATAGAGGTAGTAACATAGAGTACTAACATGCCCATGTTAGTACTCTATGTTACTACCCATTGTGGCTAGTCTTACCACTTTCCTCTCTTTCTTCATTTATTGCTTGCCACATCATCTATTTCATCTAGATACGTGTGATGTTACTACCTATGTTACTCCCAATGTGGGTAGTAAGCAGGCTATAAGGAATAGAATAATATATATGTGCTTATTAGTTGGAGGAAAGAGAAGAGAAGCGGGCTCTTGGTTAGTAGAGCCAGCTGCAACACGAGACCCAAGACACTTTGTGAGGATGTCCTGTGGGCCAACTATTGATAAACTAGTACGTATTTGAAACTTATTATTGTACATGCCCGCTAAGAGGTTGGTTGTATATGACATGGCAACTTCTTATAGCCGACCCTTGGCTGTATTATTAACCATGCTCTTAGTGAGGTAGCTACTATATCAAAGACGACTAGCTAGTATCAGACTAGCCATAGTGGGAGTAACTTCAGCAGTAACATCGACTCCAACTCAGCAAACTTGCTTATGTGGCAATAAGTTAATGAGGAGATAGATAGTTTCAGTAACTTAACTAGTTACTGTAACATCACATGTCCCAATGCAATATGAGTCTATAACCTAATAAATGAAGCATTGCATGACACTACACTTATGTTACTACCCACTATGAAGGTAGTAACATAGTCTAGGGATATGTGTATGTCAATAGTATATGTAACTCTCCATTGTGGCTAGTCTCATACTCCCTCCTTTCTGGTTTAGGCTGGTTGTAATGGTAGTATCATAAGTGGTATCATGCATGCCAACTAGACTTTCTGGATGATGTGCACACAATTAAATGAGGAAAGAGAGGATGTGGTATCATATCATGATACCGTGTCATATTAAATGTTGTACTACTACTTTGTGTGATGCATGACAATTAATAAGGCAACCTAAGATACTAACTGTATGATACTATGCATTATGGAAGTAGTATCATACACTACCATATGCATGATACTAGTATATGATACTCCCCATTACAACCAGCCTTATAGGGCTCAATTCAAAAATCTCACCAACCAAGGTAGATGGTGAGTGGTGGAATACTTTTTGTAGTTTGCAAAAACACCCAACTAATGCTTTTATTTTCCTCAAAAAATTGTGTTTTCCAATGTATTAATTGCAATACATGCATGCATAAAGTACATGCATTGGTCAACTTTCTCTTAATACATGCATGCAATGATTTAATGCACCTTGGAATCTGGACATGTGATGGGGAACAACCAAATTGAGCCTTATAAAATGGAAAACCTAAAATTTTGAGATAAGCCTATAAACCAGAAAGGAGGGAGTATATATGCATGATACTAGTATATGATCGGCAATACCTCCGCAATGAGCGCATGCATAGTATCATAAGTTAGTATCTTAGGTTGCCTTATTAATTGCCATGCATGACACAAAGTAGTACAACATTTAATATGATACGGTATCATGATATGATACCACACCCTCTCTTTCCTCATTTAACTGTGTGCCACATCATCCAAAAAGTCTAGTTGGCATGCATCATACCGCTTGATACTCCCATATTATGACCAACCTTATTAGGGTGGCCATAGTGGGGGTATCATAGCCGGTATCATGCACTCGGGAATAGAAAATATGATGATGTGGCAAAGAAGCAGTAACATAGGTAGATACTGTAACATATATATAATAAATGATATACTACTTTGTGTCATGCATGGCCATAAATATTGTCATCTATGATATATACTACTCTATGATACTATATATGCACTATGAAGGTACGTACATAGTATCATACACTAGTATCATATGCATGGTACTACATGTATATAGTATATGATACTCACGACTATATAAGGCTGGCCATAGTGGTGGTATCGTAGCCGACGATGTCATGCACTTGGAAATGCAAGTATGCTAATGTGACAAAGAATTAAATATATATTAAGAGGGTTAGAGTAACATATAGGTAGATATTGTATCATGTTAAATGTGATGCTAATTTGTGTCATGCATGGCAATAAATATGATCTATATATGATACTATACTCTATGTATTATACTATGCGCTATAATTAATTAAAGGTAGTATCATACACTAGTATCATATATACTGTATATTAATGATACTAGTATATGACACTCTCCACTATACTCGTGATTTCTTACCGTGGAAAAAAATTGGAGGCGAAACGATGAACTCATGTTTTCATCCGAAAAAAATATGATGTTAGGTAATGTAAATGTTTTCAAAGAGCACATGGTTCACTCACGAAAGCCGCGTGTCCACTAAACCGTGGCCGATGCACCCCTCCCACACACCTCTGCCACGCGCACGATCTGAGTCGTGCATTCTGATTGGCCATAACCCAAACCCCACGAATCGTACGTCTGCATCGTTGGATTCTCCTTGATCGAACGGCGATCCTCATACGTTTTGACAACACATGTAAATGTTTTCAAATAGCCCCTCCCAAAAAAATATTTTCAAATAGCACATGGTTCACACACGAAAGCTGTGTGCCTACCAAACCGTGGCCGATGCCCCCCCTTGCTGCACGCGTGATCTAAGTCGTGCGTTCTGATTGGCCAGAACCCAAACCCCACGGATCATACGTCTGCACCGTTGGATGCTCCCAGATCGAATGGCAATCCTCATCCCTTTCGGCAGTAAATGCAGTCTGGCTAGGAATTGATTTATATGCTAACATGCATGGTAAATGCCAAAAAATGTCTTACATATAGCACACGAGACGTGAAATGCGCCAGCAAATCAAACCCGTGGTAAAATTGTGATTGGTTTACGTGGGAAAAATTTAGAGGTGAAACAATGAACTCACGTCTTCATTTCAAAATTAGTACATCTTCATTTCAAACAAAATTATTCTGTTTGTGCACACGAGCGCTTAGAGGCAACCTTTTGCATAGGCTTTTCCGCATGCGCGGCGATCGGGGATATTTTTCACCCTTTTCACCTAGGCCGCCAACACCCGGAGTCCCCAACACCCCCACCGTCCGCCCGCGTTTCACTCAACTAGTCCACACAATCTCCTTCGGCAGCTCACCCCTCCCCTAGATCCACAGCAGAACCCTCTCCGGCGCCACCGTGCTCACCCCGATCGTGTGCCCTCTCTTCAGCGTCAAGCCTACCTCCACTGTTGTTCCCAACACGTGGCTGCCCACGCCTCCCGTCTTTGTTTGCTCGCCAGCCAACCTCGAGCATATCAATGCAGTAACCCTCGTCTCTCTTGTGGTCCGGCCGGGTTTGCATTAAGAAGCCCGTTAGTTACTGCTCTCCATCGCGGTGAGGCATATTTCCTCGCAATCCCTCTTCCAATTTCGTTCCGTATGTTCCCAAATTAGCTATAAAATAATGGAGAGCATATATATGTTCATTATCTACCTTCCTTACTACATATAAGATGTATTTGTTCCAATAAGTTACTGCCAATTTACATATCGCGGGCGCCCGAGTCACACAAACTTAACATATTAGTCGAACATTTTCTAAATTATTGCATGGCATGTTTAGAAAGCTTGATACCAAGTTGTTAGTTTTAAGCTTATCCTCCTTTCCTGAGTTTCGCATGTGTTCTCTGTAGATGCTGAGTAGCAGTGACAACACTCATTCAGGCCATGTATCTTCATCTGATTCGGAAAACCCTCGGTCTTTAGCAGATTGTGAGGGATCAAGTAGTCTTGAACGGGATAGAGCTGCAGCAATTACCCTTCCGGTCAGACCAGTCAAAAAAATTACCCTTCCGGTCAGGACACGGAGGAACGCTCCAAGGAAGCCCACACACCAGCCTAAAGGTGTATATGAAGTAACCGAGATTGTTTTAAAGTCCTCGGCTCCAACTAAACCAGATAAAGCATGCATGAGGTTCAGGAGTGTGTGTAGATTTGTTGGCAGTGCAAGACTCAACATTCATCTGCCGGGGTTTCGAAAGGCTGACACAGAAACACGACGAAGGATAGTCCGGGAGATAATGGATCACTTCAATGTTCCAGAGCAGTGGAGAATGCAGGTGGAACACGCTGCACTGAAGAAAGCTAGGGATGCTTGGAGAAACTGGAAGCACGTGTTGTACAAGAAGTACTTGAGTGAAGGCAAGGACCCAATCCTCGCATACCCCCAAATTACAAAGGCAGACTAGGCAGAATTCAAAAGAGTCAGGGCAACTAAAGAGTTTGTTGAGAAGAGTTTCAAGCAATCGGAACTTCAGAAGCAAGATAATACGGTATGGGTGTGGGTGTGGGTGTGGCAAGATAATACGACATGAAACTGATATGGGAACAGGAGGACAAAGAAGCAGTAGCGGTGGGTGGGAATCCGGCCTTTAGTGAAATCAGGGGCGAACGCGCCAGAGACTACTTGCGGGCACGTGGAAAGAGGCATGATGACGGAACTTATTACTTAGAAAACGCACGTGACGCCAAACTATATGAAGTGATGTTAGAGGCTTCCAAGATCCCTGGAAGGTTCTACAGGAACTCAGGGCCATGTGACAGTATGTCCATTGCTCTAGACACAAAAGAGCCCCCTTGCTGTGCAAGGGGTATAGGTGTTGATGTCCCGCACAAGAGAGCTTTCACACTCAGCAAAGAAGAGAGTCTCAGCATGAAAAAAGCAAGGAGTGAAATGATACGTCTCCATCGTATCTACTTTTCCAAACACTTTTGCCCTTGTTTTGGACTCTAACTTTCATGATTTGAAAGGAACTAACCCAGACTGACACTGTTTTCAGCAGACTTTCCATGGTGTTATTTATGTGCAGAAACAAACATTCTCGGAATAACCTAAAACTCCACGGAAGTTATTTTTGGAAAATATAAAAAATACTGCAAGAAGAATCCACGTCAGGGGGGCCTCCACCTGTCCCCCTGCCTCGCGGGCCCCCTGACGCTCCACCGACCACAACTCCAACTCCATATATTCGTGTTCAGGGAGAAAAAAAAATCAAAGAAAAGGATTCATCGCGTTTTACGATACGGAGCCGCAGCCAAGACCAAAAACCTCTCGGGAGGGCTGATCTGGAGTCCGTTCGGGGCTTCGGAGAGGGGAATCCGTCGCCGTCGTCATCATCAACCATCCTCCATCACCAATTTCATGATGCTCACCGCCGTGCGTGAGTAATTCCATCGTAGGCTTGCTGGACGGTGATGGGTTGGGTGAGATCTATCATGTAATCGAGTTAGTTTTGTTAGGGTTTGATCCCTAGTATCCACTATGTTCTTAGATTGATGTTGCTATGACTTTACTATGCTTAATGCTTGTCACTAGGGCCCGAGTGCCATGATTTCAGATCTGAACCTATTATCTTTTCATGAATATATGTGAGTTCTTGATCCTATCTTGCAAGTCTATAGTCACCTACTATGTGTTATGATCCGTCAACCCCGAAGTGACAATAATCGGGACCACTCCCGGTGATGACCGTAGTTTGAGGAGTTCATGTATTCACTATGTGTTAAAGCTTTGGTCTGGTACTCTATTAAAAGGAGGCCTTAATATCCCTTAGTTTCCATTAGGACCCCGCTGCCACGGGAGGGTAGGACAAAAGATCTCATGCAAGTTCTTTTCCATAAGCACGTATGACTATATTCGGAATACATACCTACATTACATTGATGAATTGGAGCTAGTTTTGTGTCACCCTATGTTATGGCTGTTACATGGTGAACCGCATCCGGCATTATTCTCCATCACTGATCCAATGCCTACGAGCTTTTCACATACTGTTCTTCGCTTATTTACTTTTCCGTTGCTACTGTTACAATCACTAAAAACCCAAAAATGTTACTTTTGTTATCATTACCGTTACTTCCATATTACTTTGCTACTAAATACTTTGCTGCAGATACTAAGTTATCCAGGTGTGGTTGAATTGACAACTCACCTGCTAATACTTGAGAATACTCTTTGGCTCCCCTTGTGTCGAATCAATAAATTTGGGTTGAATACTCTACCCTCGAAAACTGTTGCGATCACCTATACTTGTGGGTTATCAAGACTATTTTCTGGCGCCGTTGCCGGGGAGCATAGCTCTATTCTTTGAGTCACTTGGGATTTATATCTTCTGGTCACTGTGAAGAACTTGAAAGACGCAAAAACAACAATTTATCCCTCAACTACGAGGGGAGGTAAGGAACTGCCATCTAGCTCTGCACTTGATTCACCTTCTGTTTTGAGTAAGCTTGAGACACCTAAACCTTCCTCTGCTATTCATTCTGATATGTCGCATGTTATTGATGATGCCACTTCTGCTATGCATGATACTTATGATGAAACTACCACAACTGGAATCAGCTAATTTGCCATCTGCCAGCTCTTTGCCATCAGCTACCCATAAGCAGACGGCAAAGAAAAGGCTGACGGCAAAGAAGCTCTTTGCCATCTGCCAGCTCTTTGCCGTCTGCCAGCGGACGGCAAAGATTCTTTGCCGTCCGCTGGCAGATGGCAAAGAGTGTGGTGGCCCCCACCCCCCGCTCGTTTGAAAAAAATCTTAACGGCCCACCTCTTTGCCGTCCGCTAGCAGACGGCAAAGAGGCAAAAAGGCGGACGACAAAGGCTGGCGGACGGCAAAGAGGGCACTAGACTAACGGCAGGTACCCCTCCGCCCGTTACTCACTTCCTCCTCGCCCTTCTCCTCACCCCGCCACCGCCGCCGCCCGCCGCCCGCCGCCGCCCCGTCGCCCCACCGCCCCGTCGCCCCCCGCCCCGGCCCCCCGCCGTCCCGCGCCCCACCGCCGCCTCGGCCCCCCGCCGCCCTAGGCCGCCTCCTCCACCGCCCCGCCCCGGCCCCCCGTCGCCCGGCCCCCCGGCCCGCCGCCCCGGCCCTCCGCCGCTCCTTCTCCTCCAGCGCCCCGCCCCGGCCCCCGCCGCCCCGCCTCCTCCACCGCCCTGCCCCGGCGCCCCGTCGCCGGCCCCTCCCCATCCCGTCGCCGCCCCCCATAGTGAGCCCTCCCATTTTTTTTGTTTTTCTTTTCTGTTTAGATAAGGTTTTGTAGTTTAAGTTTTTTCAGTTTAGAATTAATTTGTTTAGGTTATTTAGTTTAATTAGTTTAGGTTTAATTAGTTTAAATAGTTTAGTTTTAATTAGTTTAGGTTTTTAGTTTAGGTTTAGGTTAAGTAGAAGGGGGAAGAAGAAGAAGAAGAAGAAGAAGAAGAAGAGAAGAAGAAGAAGAAGAAGAAGAAGAAGAAGAGGAGGAGGAGGAGGAGGAGGAGGAGGAGGAGGAGGAGGAGGAGGAGGAGGAGGAGAAAGAAGAAGAAGAAGAAGAAGAAGAAGAAGAAGAAGAAGAAGAAGAAGAAGAAGAAGAAGAAGAAGAAGAAGAAGAAGAAGAAGAAGAAGAAGAAGAAGAAGAAGAAGAAGAAGAAGAAGAAGAAGAAGAAGAAGAAGAAGAAGAAGAAGAAGAAGAAGAAGAGGAGGAGGAGGAGTAGGAGGAGGAGGAGAAAGAAGAAGAAGAAGAAGAAGAAGAAGAAGAAGAAGAAGAAGAAGAAGAAGAAGAAGAAGAAGAAGAAGAAGAAGAAGAAGAAGAAGAAGAAGAAGAAGAAGAAGAAGAAGAAGAAGAAGAAGAAGAAGAAGAAGAAGAAGAAGAAGAAGAAGAAGAAGAAGAAGAAGAAGAGAAGAAGAAGAAGAAGAAGAAGAAGAAGGAAAAAAGGAAGAAAAGGAAAAAGAGGAAGAAGAAGAAAAGGAAAAAAAAACGACCCGACACGGTACCCTGACCCCGACCCGGCACCCCGACACGACACCCCGACCCCGAGACCCCGACCCCGAGACCCCGACCCCGACCCCGAGACCCTGATCCCGACACCCCGACTCCGACCCCGATCCCGACACCCCGACCCCGATACCCCGACCCCGACACCGACACCCCCACCCCCCAAGCCTGACCCGACACCCCGACCCCGACCCCGACACCCCGACCCCGACCCGACACGGTACCCAGACCCCGACCCGACACCCCGACACGACACCCCGACCCCGAGACCCCGACCCCGACCCCGAGACCCCGACCTCGACACCCCGACCCCGACCCCGACCCCGACCCCGACCTCGACACCCCGACCCCGACCTCATATATTTGTGAATTATTAGTTATAGGTCATATATTTTTCGATTTTGTTATGAAAAACATCATATATAATTGTGTTGATCGTGTAGTTTTAAATGTGCAGTTGTTTCATCGCTGCGAGGTTTGGTGTTCGACGACCTCGCCGTGCGCTTGACGAGCTCTGCCCCTTCGTTCGTGGGTGAGCACAAATGACAAGTCCTCCTCCCCATTAATTATTTGATCTATTCCGATGAAACTTGATAGCTAGCTATATATGTGTCTTGAATCATCAGTATGCGTAACCAATATGTGTCTCCCGTTCGAAAGCGTCATAGTTATAAATATGCATGCATTTGCATATTTATAACCTTGATTCTTTCGAATTGTCCAACGCTATCCATGGACAGCCCGAGTATGTGTAGATTGGGTTCGTTTTCCCATATGCTTTGCTCCGGATCCGACGCATAAATTTCGTCAGTGCCTCCCCTGTTGTTCTCCGGGTACACATCCTCTCTGTTTATTGCAGAGACGTGTATCAGGAGAACAGCGGGGAGGTGCTGCCGAAATTTTGCGTCGGATCCGGAGCATAGCATGGGAAAATGAACCCAATCTACACATACACGGGTGGGATTAGGATCTATCATTACCTATTAGAGTGTAGGTTGCATGGACGTAATAAAATTGACAAAGTAGATCAACTGATGAATATATACATGGTGAATTACATATATAATTGTTGTGTGTCCAGTAGCTCTGAAAGTCAAGATGAGTGACCGTGCTTGGATGTATACCGGTCACACTGGTCAGAACAAATGGAGCGCTGAATGGTTCACAAAAACTAAGGGGTTTGTGCAAGCCGCATTTGCAAATGGCCAAAAGAAAACCTGGTGCCCCTGTTTCCGGTGCGGCAATTGGGAAAAGAAGACAGAGGCTGAAATGGGCAAACACCTGCAGAAGAGTGGTTTTACGCCCGATTATACGGTGTGGACATTTCATGGTGAGTCTGCCCAACGTGACCGAGCTGAGGTGGATCGTCGTCGCACTGACGAGCATGGTACCGGGATGGAAAACATGGTGCAAGGCTATGATGATGCTCGGGATTCGGACAAGGAGATGGAGGAATCTGCAAAGGCCTTCAATGAAATGTTGGAGTCTTCGAAACGTCCGCTACACGAGCACACTGAGCTTTGTCAGTTGGATGCCATCTCACAAGTAATGGCTCTGAAGGCTCAGTTCAACTTGGGCAGAGAATGCTATGACGCAATTATGACAGTATTTGGACGCTTTCTACCCAAAGGCCATGTAATGCCTGCAAACCTGTACCAGTCGGACAAAATCCTCCGTGCACTGAAGATGCCCTATGAGAAGATACATGCATGTGAGAAAGGATGTGCCTTATTTAGGCTTGGCTATGCGGACTTGAACTATTGTCCCATTTGCAAGTCTTCCAGGTATATTGTGGTAGACAACGGTATGGGTGAGAAGACACAGACCAAAATCCCCGTTAGTGTTCTTCGGTATATGCCAATCATACCAAGACTTCAACGTCTTTTCATGGTCGAAGAGACGGCCAGACAGATGACATGGCACAAAACAGGCAAAAGAACCGAACTAGATGCAGATGGGAATCTGATGATGGTACACACATCGGATGGTGTTGCGTGGAAAAAGTTTGATGAATTACATGCTGACAAAGCGGCAGATCCGAGGCATCCTCGAGTCGGCATCAGCACGGATGGGTTCAGTGTGTTTGGTATGACGGCAGCCCAATACAGTTGTTGGCCCGTATTTGTCTTTCCACTCAATCTCCCCCCCGGACAGATTATGCAAAGAAAGAACATTTTCCTGACGTTGATAATTCCAGGACCCAACTATCCGGGCAAAAATATGAATGTGTACATGCAGCCGCTTAAGGACGAATTGCAAGAAGCCTGGGATAATGGGTTCAAGACATACGACGCCTTTAGCAAACGGAACTTCATAATGCGTGTCTGGTACATGTACTCGACGCATGACTTGCCGGCGTATGCGCTATTCATTGGCTGGTGTGTGCATGGAAGGTTCCCGTGCCCCACATGCAAGGGAGCTCTTGAGTTTCGTTGGCTTCAGGCCGGTCGCAAGTTTTCTTGCTTCGACATGCATAGACAGTTCCTGGATCCTCGCCATAAGTTCAGGAAAGACAAGAAGAACTTCATCAGGGGTAGAGTTGTCAAAACCTCTGCACCACCTGCATTGACAGGCCAACAGACCCTGGATCAGTTAAACGCTCTCGAGCCAGATCCACAACGTCCAGGGTACTTCAAGGGGTATAATACTAAGCACGCGTGGACTCACAAAACATGCTTATGGGATCTGCCTTACTTCAAAGACCTCCTTTGCCCACACAACATCGACGTGATGCACACTGAGAAGAATATCGCTGAGGCACTTTTTGGTACATTGTTCGGCATAGATGGGAAGTCAAAGGATAATACTAAGGCTAGAGTCGATCTGGAGGCGCTATGTGATAGGCCGTTACAAAACATGAAAGAACCGAAAGGAAAGCAGAACTGGACAAAGCCAAAGGCATGGTTCAATCTTGGAAGGCCAGCTATGAGGGAAATTCTCTTGTGGGTGCAACAACAGTTGATGTTCCCCGATGGGTATGCAGCGAATCTAAAGAGGGGAGCGAATCTTGATAAACTGAAGATATTTGGTCTCAAGAGTCATGATTGGCACATATGGATTGAGCGGGTAATGCCGGTGATGTTGCGTGGCTTCATCCCTGAGGATGAATGGCTAGTACTGGCAGAACTCAGCTATTTCTTCCGTGTTCTTTGTGCGAAAGAACTATCGCCTGGCGTGCTAGAAGAAATGGAAGAGTTGGCGCCGGAGTTGATCTGCAAGTTAGAGAAGATCTTTCCACCGGGCTTCTTTAATCCAATGCAGCATTTGATTTTGCATCTCCCGACCGAGGCAAGATTGGGCGGGCCCGTGAAAAATCGTTGGTGCTACCCAACTGAGAGGATGCAGAAGACGCTTCGAGAAAAATGTAAAAATAAACGTAGAATTGAAGCATCGATGGCTGAGGCATTCATCACAGAGGAGGCGGCAAACTTCGTAACAGCGCACTACGAAGCCAAAAATCGTCATTTGCATAATCCGAAGCCTCGGTACAATGCTGATGAGCCTAAAAAAGGTGGATCCAACCTCAGCCTATTCAAAGGGAATCTCGCACCAGCTAGTGTTTCACATCCAGTATCTTTGGATAACGAAGAATGGCGGACCATTTCGTTGTATATCTTCAACAACCTGATAGAAGTGCGGCCGTACATCGAGTAAGTTCTCGGTACATTGTTTCGCAACTTCTATTTCCTTTGAACTACTCTTATTCCTGGATATGTCATACAGTCGATACGTCACCATATTCTCGTATGGAGCGGAGATCCAAAAGGATTCCGTCAAAGAGTATGAGCTTCTCGCAAAGCAAGGAGGTGGCTATCCCGGTTTCATCTCTTGGTTCAAACAAACGATAATTTCTATTAGACAATTTCATTTCATTCGCTAATTTGTGCATAATGCAACAATCCTTTCATATTAAACTTGTAGGCTAATTCAGAGTCTATGGACGCCGAATTGAGACAAGTCGCTAATGGTTTTGACTATAAGGTTCGTTCATTTGACAAGTACGACATCAACGGGTATCGCTTTCGTACCTATGGCAAAGAGCTATCTATGGCCGACCGAAAGTCAACAAATTGTTGTGTATCTGCTATCGGCGAAGGAGGTACCGAGTATTATGGGAGAGTTGAAGCAATTTATGAACTTCTGTTCTATGGTTACGGAACAAGAAGAGCCGGAACAAGAAGAGGTTATTGCTGCGGATGACCTGTCAATGCTTGACCGATTACGTCAAGGTGGCCTTGCACATGTTGATACCAATGAACCCTATGAGCCCGTCATTGATTATAGTGATGATGATGATTATGCATTTATTGATGATACTGATCGAGATTATTAGTAGTGTCAGGTATTACATTTTTTTATGTTGTACTTGATGATGATACACTTAAGTGATACACATATTATTATTCATGTCGGTCTTTTTTTATGTTGTACTAATTTCGTTTACTGTTTGTCATGGCAGGTGTTGAAAGATGGTGGGCGCTGGTCGGGAGCGTGGTCTGAGGTCTTCCATTCCAGACGCACCTCTCCGCCGAGCGTTGCTGGACAGTATGGCCACACCGCCGGGCCCTTCTTCGTCGACCGCGGTGCCCAGCAGGGGACGAGGTAGGAAGAGAGGAGGTAGGGCACGTGGTCGTGGGAGAGGAAGTAGGGTGACTGCTAGGGCACCTTCCTCGCCGCCACCCCCAGCCATTTCACCCGAGCACGTGACTGCTAGGGTGGACTCGTCCGAGGAGGAGGCTACACGGACTCCGGTCCACGAGCCTCCGGTCCACGGGTCTTGGGCCCACGAGCCTCGGGTCGACTGGCCTTCGGCCCCCGAGAGTTCGGCCCACGTGACCCCGGAGGAGCACACGTCCGGATGGGGTACCTGGCCGGATCAGCCCGAGGAGCCGAGTGGCCATGCTGATGATGGCGGGGAGCCGACTGATCTTGAGGAGGAGGGGGGCACCGTCTACCAGCATGGTGCTACACGGCTCCCGTCCGTGCCGGTGACCCGCGAGCAGAGGTGGTTGATTTTCCCTGATGGGGAGAGGTACGTAAGTGCATTTAATATTTTTGTACCTTGTGCATTCACGTTTTTTCAAATAACTAATGCGTTGGCCTTGTCATGCTGCAGGGGTTGGGACCACCATCATAGTGTCCGCCGGCCCAACTCCGTCCTTGGAGTTCTTTGCCGGCAAAACTTCCCGGGGTTTGTCACGTTGCCTGGTGAGGGTCGGCTTCCAGAGCTTGGATTGAGCTGGGAGCACTACGTGGCTGCCCCGGCCCCGCCGGATGAGATTATCGATGGTGTCGTGTGCGACACGAGGGCAGACATGGTGATCAGAAAGTTCTGGGTAATTTCTCCTTTACACATTTAAAAATCTTCAACTAGCTAGTTATTAATTGTACTAATCAATATTGTCTCATTTGATCGCAGACATTCTACAGGTGTGAGGAGGGATACGAGGAGGACGCGGCACATGTTATCAAGAACGTCTGCAAGCGCCTACTCCAGAACTTACGGCACGAGGCTCGGGTGCAGGCTGTTCGAGACTACTACGCCTTGCGTGGTATCAAGAAGACCAAGCCGGCGTGCCGCGATAAGTTCCTGAGTAAGGAGCAGTACATGAAGGTAATTCTTAAGGCCTTCTCTACTTAAGTTCCTTCATTTAGTAATTCTTAGCCGTAGCGCTCAAGTTTCTATTTGCTAACTTTGGCGCCTACGAGATGGTGTGCGGATCGGATGGATTGTTGGGAGGTGTTGGTCGATGAGTGGTGCTCACAACGATGGCTAGCCCTCCACAAGGAGGCCAAGGACAAACGTGCCCAAATGGAAGGTGTGCCACACCATCAAGGCAGCTCCAACTTATATCAGTTCGGGCACAACTGGGTATGTGGTTTGCTTCATGATTCATGCAATTCATTCATCATGCTAGCTTGAGCCCTTTAATTACTAATTTTCATTGTTTCTCTCTTTCAGGCACGCTACAATAAGGCGGATAAGGTGCCAGAGGTGTACGACCTGTATGCCATGGCCCACACTGCCTCTTTCAAGAAAGTCAAGGCTTTCTCTCAGTCTGACCTCGATGATGCAAACAACTTCACCAACATCTCCTCCCACAACAAGCTCGTGAGATATAGAGATGAGGGGAAGGCGAGGAAAGGGGAGGACTTTAACCCGAGCTAGGGTCCCATTGATCCAGAGCTGTTGATGATATCTGGTGGCGGGAGGTCCCATGGCTCCATAGCCATTGGAGATGGACTTATCCGTTGTCCTAGCACTCTCCCGGAGATCAAGGCGCATCAGTCGAGCTCCGCTCCTGAGATAAGGCCTCGTGAACGGCCAGTGCAACTCGCCATCAAGGTTAGTGATACGTACTCAGTTATCTTTCTCCATTACATTGTGTGCGCTTCCATCAATGATTACAAATTTTCATGTGAGTGGTGTTGCAGGCTGCTATACAGAGTGAGAGAGATAGAACAGAGAAACTTCTGGCGGAGGCGGCGGAGAGGCAGCGGGAGTTGGAGGAGAGGACGACAAAGATGATGGAGGAGGAGAGGGCACGGAATGACATGCAGGCAAGGGCCATGTACGAGCTCCTTGTGGTAAGTTTCTTCTGCAGATTAGCCAAAACATTCATGTAGTGTTTGTCTCATTGCTAACTAGTATGACTGAGTCGTCAAAACCAAATGTGCAGTCTGTGTGTGAGAAGACAGGTCAGACCGCTCCGCCGATGCCAGTGATTGCTCCTGGGACCACGGTGAGTTTTATTTGAATGGACATTACTTGCTAGTCTTAACATTTGAGTGTCATCATGCTAACAATACATTGGAAATGATCTTTGGTGCAGCGTAACTCCAGACAAGCATCGCACGATCCTTCTCCAGCTACCGACACGAGCCACCCCGCTCCTACACCTCCTGGATATTGGTAAGTTTATCTAGTGTTTTGCTTAACACATGCATAAAGACCTAGATTTAGTTTTATTTCCTCCAATGCTTACCATAATGACCTAGACTTAGCTTCTTCTCCTCCAAAATGACTTAATAAGCTTACTGACCTCCAAAACCATCCATTTTACCTAAGTTAGCTCTAAAACGATCTGTACTTAGCTTACTTATGTCAAAAATTGCATAATTAGCTTAGTTAGCTCATAGACGATCCATTTTACCTAAGTTAGCTCTAAAATGACCCATTTTATCTAGGTTAGCTTATAAATGATCCAGTTCATCCAAGTTAGCTAAAAATGACCCATTTTACCTAGATTAGCTCCTAAATGATTCATTTTACCTACGTTAGCTTTAAAATGACCCATTTCACCTAGGTTAACTCCAAAATGACCAATCTTACCTAGGTTATCTCATAAACGATCCATTTCAACTAATTTAGCTCATAAACGATCCATTTCACCTAGGTTACCTAAAAAACGATCCATTTCACCTAAATTAGCTCTTAAATGATCCATTTCACCCAAGTTAGCTCAAAAAGATCCATTTCAACTAAATTAGCTCATAAATGATCCATTTCACCTAAGTTAGCTAAAAAACGATCCATTTCAACTAAATTAGCTCAAAAATGATCCATTTCAACAAAGTTAGCTCAAAAACGATCCATTTCAACTAAGTTAGCTCAAAAACGATCCATTTGACCTAAGTGAGCTAAAAAACGATCCATTTCACCTTAGTTGCCTAAAAAACGATCCATTTCACCTAAGTGAGCTAAAAAAGATCCATTTCTAACTTTCTTATTTTGCCATTTTGCAGATTTCATTATGTGCTGGATGGAGTGCTTGTTCTACTCTTCTTGTTCTTGTCTTCTCATTCTAGTCACCTTAGCTATGGAGTGCTTGTTTATGTATGGATGGAACTTGTTTATGTATGAAATGATGGATGGAACTTGTTTATGTATGAAATGATGGATGGAACTTGCTTATGTAATATGTACGGATGGAACTTGCTTATGGACTTGCTTCTGAATGCCTGTGAAATACATGAACTTGCTTATGAATGCCTGTGAAATATATCTATATGTCATATATATTTTCTGTGCAAATTGTGGGATTTAATAAAAAAACAGAAAAAAAACCAATATGCATGCTCTTTGCCGTCTGCCACAGACGGCAACGGCCTCTTTGCCGTCTGCCGCGGACGGCAAAGAAGATACGTGGCATCCAGCTGTGCTTCCTGGGAGCTGACCCATTTGGCCAGTTTGCCTACAGTGGCAGACGGCAAAGACTTTGCCATCAGTGGCAGACGGCAAAGACTTTGCCATCAGTGGCAGACGACAAAGAACCTGCCATGCAGTGACGTGTAGATGACATCGTACGGCGGACGACAAAGACAGTGGCGGACGGCAAAGGCCTGCCGTTAGCCACTTAACGGACTGACAGCGCAATTATTGCCGTCCGCTCTCTTTGCCGTCTGCCGCGCTCTCTTTGCCGTCTGCGGCGGACGACAAAGACTTTGCCATCAGTGGCAGACGGCAAAGTAGCTGTTTACCGTAGCCTACGTTGCCGGAGCCTTTTGCCGTCCGCGGCTGACGGCAAAGGCCTTTGCCGTCCGCTGTTCGTGCCTTTGCCGTCCGCCATGACAGACGGCAAAGTAGCTGATTCCTGTAGTGTACTTCTATGCTTGATACTACTGTGCCACTTGGTGAATTTCTTGATAAACAACTTGCTAGGTCTAGAGAGAATGAAATTATTGAAACTGATAATATTGAAGAGAGTAATGATGAAGACTCTCCCCCTAATAAATATGAATTGCATGTTGTTCCTGAGGGTTATGTTATGGTTGAAGAAGCTGCTAGAGCTATTTTAGCTTGCAATGATAGATATGATCTTAAGAAGTTATTAGCTAAATGGAAGCAGCAATCTCATAATGCTAGCATGAAACCTGACCCTGCTTTTGCTACTTCACCTATCTGTGTTACTGATAAGGATTATGAATTCTCTGTTGATCCTGATATAATTACTTTGGTTGAATCTGATCCTTTCTATGGCTATGAATCTGAAACTGTTGTGGCACATCTTACTAAATTAAATGATATAGCCACCCTGTTTACTAATGATGAGAAATCTCGCTATCTTTATATCCTTAAAATATTTCCGTTCTCATTAAAGGGTGATGCTAAGATATGGTTTAATTCTCTTGATCCTGGTTGTGTACGTAGTCCTCAGGATATGATTTATTACTTCTCTGCTAAATATTTCCCTGCTCATAAGAAACAAGTTGCCTTAAGGGATATATATAACTTTGTGCAAATTGAAAAAGAGAGACTCCCACAAGCTTGGGGGAGGCTTCTCCAATTACTTGCTTTGCCTGATCATCCTCTTGAGAAAAATGAAATAATTGATATCTTTTGTAATGGACTAACCGGTGCTTCCAGAGATTACCTGGATAGTTGTGTTGGTTCTGTTTTCAGGGAAAGAACACCGGGTGAAGCTGAAACTCTATTGAATAATATGTTGACAAATGAAAATAATTGGACACTTCCTGAGCCAACTCCTAAGCCTATTCCTAAACCAACTCCGAAGAAGAGAGGTGTTCTATTTATCACTCCTGAAGATATGTAAGAAGCAAAGAAATCTATGAAAGAAAGGGTATTAAAGCTGAAGATGTTAAGAACTTACCTCCTATTGAAGAAATACATGGTCTTAATTTACCGCATGTTGAAGAAATAAATGATCTTAATCCATCACCTATTGAAAAAAATCATGGTCTTGATAACCCGACACATGTAGTAAAGGTAAATTCTCTCTATAGATTTGATGAAGGTGATATTCCTCACTATAAGTCTGCTAGACGGTGGTTAGATGAGTTTGACAATTTTATTGTTAAACAAGAAAACTTCAATGCTTATTTTGGTAGAGAATTAAAACGTAATTCCAATATGCTTGAACACTTGAGTAATTACATGGCTAATGTTAAAGGTGAACTTAAAAGTCATTAGTAAACATGCTTCTATGGTTACCACTCAAGTAGAACAAGTACTTAAAGCTCAAAATGATTTACTCAATGAATTGAATAGTAAGAAAAATAACTATGTTGTTAGAGTGGTTACTAGAACTGGTAGAATGACTTAGGAACCTTTGTATCCTGAAGGCCACCCTAAGAGAATTGAACAAGATTCTCAGAGAAATAATATAGATGCACCTAGTCCTTCTAAAAAGAAGAAAAATAAAAATGATAGGACTTTGCATGCTTCTAGTGGACCTATTGCTGAACCACCTGAGAATCCAAATGATATTTCTATTTCTGATGCTGAAACACAATCTGGTAATGAACATGAACCTAGTGATAATGTTAATGATGATGTTCATGATGATGCTCAACCTAGTAACGATAATGATGTAGAAATTGAACCTGTTGTTGATCTTGATAACCCACAATCAAAGAATCAACGTTATGATACGAGAGACTTTTTTGCTAGGAAACATGGTAAAGAAAGAGAACCATGGGTTCAGAAACCCATGCCTTTTCCTCCCAAACCATCCAAGAAAAAGGATGATGAGGATTTTGAGCGCTTTGCTGAAATGATTAGACCTATCTTTTTGCGTATGCGACTAACTGATATGCTCAAAATGAATCCTTATGCTAAGTACATGAAAGAAATTGTTACTAATAAAGGAAATATACCGGAAGCTGAAATTTCTACCATGCTTGCTAATTACACTTATAAGGGTGGAATACCAAAGAAACTTGGAGATCTAGGAGTACCCACTATACCATGCTCCATTAAAAGAAACTATGTTAAAACTGCTTTATGTGATCTTGGAGCCGGTGTTAGTGTTATGCCTCTCTCTTTATATCGTAGACTTGATTTGAATAAGTTGACACCTGCTGAAATATCTTTGCAAATGGCCGATAAATCAACTACTATACCTGTCGGTATTTGTGAGGATGTACCTGTTGTGGTTGCAAACGTTACTATTTTAACAGACTTTGTTATTCTGGATATTCCCGAGGACGATAGTATGTCTTTTATTCTTGGAAGACCCTTTTTGAATACTGCAGGGGCTGTTATTGATTGCAACATAGGCAATGTCACTTTTCATGTTAATGGTAATGAGCATACAGTACACTTTCCGAGGAAACAACCTCAAGTTCATAATATCAACTCTATTGGAAAAATTCCATCGATTATTTTTGGAGGTTTCGAATTTCCTCTTCCTACTATCAAAAAGAGATACGATATTCTTATTATTGGGGATGTGCATATCCCCGTTGAGGTAACATAGTGTTATTCGAAATTTCTCCGGTTCCATGTTATTCGGAATGAGTTTGTTAACAAGACTTGATCAACCTTGTTAGTGGATTCCTTTTGATGAGCATGAGATGGATGAAACTAGAAGGCACAACCTTCTGTACCTCTCTTCACTTTTTGTTATTTAGTTGAAATAGAGTAAAATAGTATTTTCCTATCTGTTTTCTGAATTATCCGTGCAATATAAAAATACCCCAAAAATAAAAGTTTTCCAAATGCCCTGAAATTAAAATATGATTTTTTCTGGAATATTTGAGAATGTCTGGCACTGAGAACACAGCAAGGGGAGAAAGCACCTGGCCACGAGGGTGGAGGGCGCACCTACCCCCCTAGGCGCGCCCCTGCCTTGTGGGCCCACAGTGGCTCCCCTCCACTTATTCCTGCACCCACACACTTCTTCTTCCTCCCAAAAAATCACCATCCAGCTCAAGCACGAGTTCTAGCTCATTTTGTTGCGATTTTCGATCTCCTTGCTCAAAGCACCTCTCACAAAACTGCTTGGGGGGATTGTTCCTTGGTATGTGACTCCTCCATTGGTCCAATTAGTTTTTGTTCTAGTGCTCTATTCATTGCAAATTTGTGCTGCCTAGGTGACCATGTTCTTAAGCTTGCATGTCAAATTTATATGGCTCCAAGTAGTTCTAATGCATGATATAGGCTCTAGGCACTTGCTGGAGTAGTTGCTATCAATTTTGTTGAGCTTGGTTCACTTTTATTTGAAGTTACTAAAAATTTCACAATTTTTCAGAAAATAATGAAGAGATTTTTTAGGGGCTCATCGAGCCGAAGCTCGAAGGAAAAGCAAAGTGAGGAAGCAGAGATGCCCAAATATAATTTTCCTCGCACCACGGAGGTTCGGCCGTGTGAGTGGCATTCCAATGATTTCTTGAGAGAAGCCGGGATTTATGATGATTTTTATGAATTGGCTGAGAATGCAGGCCTCACCGACTTCCTCCGCGACCAACGCGAACAGTATCTCTTACTCACCAGTAATTTTATGCAAAACCTCTACTATTATCCTAAGGAATCACCTCCTTCAGTAGAGTTTCATTTATATGATGTGGTTAAGAAGATGTCACTATATGAATTTTGCAAGGTTTGCAAAATACCTTTCGAGGGTAGTTTAGAGGAACCACATCGTAAAGATGTGGACGGATTTATTGACACTATTACTGTAGGGGAAACTAGAAAGGTTTCCGATGCAAGAATCACTAGCATACATTTTCCTGTTTTACGCTACTTTGCAATATTTCCTAGTTGTTGCTTAATTGGTCATGGAAACTGTGGAAAGCTTAGTGTTCCTGATATCATCATTTTGTTCCATGGTTTATTATGTGATAACTCTGTTAGTATGGGCGATATTATTGCTAAACGGTTAAGTTTGAACCGTACAAAGGGGCCCATCTTTGGAGGTATTTACGCTTCACGTCTTGCTGCACACTATAACATACCTATTAGGCACTATGAAAAAGAAGAAAAATTGATGCCCATTGTTTATCTAGATTATAAGAGTATGGTAGCGCATGATTTTATTGTTAAGACTAGGGAAGGGGCGCTTAAATACAAATTGTCTTTGATAAACATCACCCTGAGACTATTACCTTGCCTACTCCTTCCTTATTTGATTTATCTGTAGGCCCGTATCTAGTTTCGTTGGCGGCCATCTACGCCTACCGGAACCCTACAACAGCTACAGAGCCAGAGCCGGAACCACAATTTGATCCTCCACGACAGTCTGACTACTAGTGGGATCCGGAGATGATTGCCAACCAGTGGCAATCAGGGGCTTCTTCATCTCAGTATGACCCCAAATACAACTTTGGATATCCTCCAGGCCATCCATGGCACTAAACCAACTTAGGCCAAAAGCCTAAGCTTGGGGGAGTACGTATTTCTCACCGACATTACATTTATGTTCACACACTCATTGATAGATGTCAGTGCTCATACTTCTTCATGTAATATCCATGCTAGTTTACTTTCCTTTTTATACTTTCTTCTTGTGTGTTTGATAAACCTTAAGAAAAACATAAAAAATAGTAATAGCCTTTAGCTAGTTTATTTTCTTGCTGTAGTAGTAATAATTAAAAGAAAATCCAAAAAGAGTTCCTGTTCTTCTTTTGCTTGTTGGGAGCTTTCCCATGTAAATAGTTTTATTTCTTTTCTTTTCTTTGGGGGTCGATAGGAGAAGACCATGATTAAACTGTTGAAGTGGCTCTTATATGCATTATTGTTGATTTAACCAAGAGCCCATATTGCCTTGACTTCTCCTGTTTATTGAATGCTCGCATATTCCAGCTTAGTCCAATGCACGTGCACTATTATTATTATTATTCACATCGTTTGGTCATGCAAGTGAAAGGCAATTATGACAATATATGATGGACTGACTGAGATGAGAGAAGCTGGTATGAACTCGACCTCTCTTGTTTTTTGTAAATATGATTAGTTCATCGTTCTTGATTCAGCCTATTATGAATAAACATGTCTACAATGACAATTAGAGATTATAGTTGCTCGTTCCATGCTTAATTAGCTATGAGTTATAATGGCTTACCTTGCGTGCCAACATGCTATTAAAATGGTTGTGATATGGTATAGTGGGGTGGTATCCTCCTTTGAATGATTTAAGTGACTCGACTTGGCACATGTTCACACATGTAGTTGAAACAAATCAACATAGACTTCACGATATTTATGTTCATGGTGGATTATATCCTACTCATGCTTGCATCCAATGTTTATTAATTTTAATGCATGTTCATGACTGTTGTCGCTCTCTAGCTGGTCGCTTCCCAGTCTTTCGCTAGCCTTCACTTGTACTAAGCGGGAATACTGCTTGTGCATCCAATCCCTTAAAACCCAAAGTTATTCCATATGAGGCCACTACACCTTCCTATATGCGGTATCTACCTGCCATTCCAAGTAAATTTGTATGTGCCAAACTCTAAACCTTCAAATGAAATTTTGTTTTGTATGCTCGAATAGCTCATGTATCAACTAGGGCTATCCTTATCTTCCATGTTAGGCGCGTTATTCTCAAGAGGAGTGGACTCCGCTTCTCACTCACGAGAAAATGGCTGGTCACCGGGATGCCTAGTCCCATGCTTTATGCAAATCAAATCAAATTAATTGCAAACAAAACTCCCCCGGGGTTGTTGCTAGTTGGAGGCACTCGTTGTTTCGAGCAAGCCATGGATTGATGCTTGTTGGTGGGGGGAGTATAAACTTTACCATTCTGTTTGGGAACCTCCTATAATGTGTGTAGCATGGAAGATATCGCCATCTCTTGGTTGTTATGTTGACAATGAAAGTATGCCGCTCCAAATATTATTTATCTCTGCTTTAAAATCGAGCTCTGGCACCTCTACAAATGCCTGCTTCCCTCTACGAAGGGCCTATCTATTTACTTTTATGTTGAGTCATCACCCTCTTATTAAAAAGCACCAGCTGGAGAGCACCGCTGTCATTTGCATCCATTATTGTTAATTTATATTGGGTATGACTATGATTGGATCTCTTTTACCATGAATTACAATGTTTAGTCAGTCCTTGATCTTTAAAGGTGCTCTACATTTATGTTTTGCGCACTCAGAAAGGGCTAGCGAGATACCATCTTGTTATATCATATCATGATTGTTTTGAGGAAGTGTTGTCATCCAAGATTTATTATTATGGCTCAGTAGTTGATTATCCTATTTACATGAGTAAACATGAGACCTAAATGTTATTGTGAATATGGTTAGTCATAATCTTTGCTGAAAACTTGAATGCTGGCTTTACATATTTACAACAACAAGAGCAAACAGAGTTTGTAAAAGTTTTTCTTTATCACTTTTAGTTTATCAACTGAATTGCTTGAGGACAAGCAGAGGTTTAAGCTTAGGGGAGTTGATACGTCTCCGTCATATCTACTTTTCCAAACACTTTTTCCCTTGTTTTGGACTCTAACTTGCATGATTTGAATTGAACTAACCCGGGCTGACGCTGTTTTCAGCATACTTTCCATGGTGTTATTTATGTGCAAAAACAAACATTCTCGGAATGACCTGAAACTCCACGGAAGTTATTTTTGGAAAATATAAAAAATACTGGAAGAAGAATCCACGTCAGGGGGGCCTCCACCTGTCCACGAGGGTGGGGCGCGCCTGCCCCCCTGGGCGCGCCCCCCTGCCTCGTGGACACCCTGACGCTCCACCGACGTCAACTCCAACTCCATATATTCGTGTTCGGGGAGAAAAAAAATCAGAGATAAGAATTCATCGCGTTTTACGATACGGAGCCGCTGCCAAGCCCAAAAACCTCTCGGGAGGGCTGATCAGGAGTCCGTTCGGGGCTCCGGAGAGGGGAATCCGTCGCCGTCGTCATCATCAACCATCCTCCATCACCAATTTCATGATGCTCACCGTCGTGCGTGAGTAATTCCATCATAGGCTTGCTGGACGGTGATGGGTTGGATGAGATCTATCATGTAATCGAGTTAGTTTTGTTATGGTTTGATCCCTAGTATCCACTATGTTCTTAGATTGATGTTGCTATGACTTTGCAATGCTTAATGCTTGTCACTAGGGCCCGAGTGCCATGATTTCAGAGCTGAACCTATTATCTTTTCATGAATATATGTGAGTTCTTGATCCTATCTTGCAAGTCTATAGTCACCTACTATGTGTTATGATCCGGCAACCCCGAAGTGACAATAATCGGGACCACTCCCGGTGATGACCGTAGTTTGAGGAGTTCATGTATTCACTATGTGTTAAAGCTTTGGTCCGGTACTCTATTAAAAGGAGGCCTTAATATCCCTTAGTTTCCATTAGGACCCCGCTGCCACGGGAGGGTAGGACAAAAGATGTCATGCAAGTTCTTTTCCATAAGCACGTATGACTATAATTCTCCATCACTGATCCAATGCCTACGAGCTTTTCACATACTGTTCTTCGCTTATTTACTTTTCTGTTGCTACTGTTACAATCACTACAAAACCCAAAAATATTACTTTTGCTATCGTTACCGTTACGTCCATATTACTTTGCTGCAGATACTAAGTTATCCAGGTGTGGTTGAATTGAAAACTCAACTGCGAATACTTGAGAATATTCTTTGGCTCCCCTTGTGTCGAATCAATAAATTTGGGTTGAATACTCTACCCTCGAAAACTGCTGCGATCCCCTATACTTGTGGGTTATCATGAAATGAAGCAGAATGCATTGTATGAAAGGTTGAAGAAGATGATTTATCCGGCTGTTCGAAAGGATGGTGAGGAGTCAATGATGATGCAGAAGACTCTAACACTGACAGATAGCCAGCAGATGGGAGGGGAGGCGGGCATGGAGGATGCTACTTATTGCGCGACAACACTGCACAAGAGTAGTTGTGCATCGGCTGACCCCTGCGACACTGAAACTGCAGCTGCTCGTGATGATGGTATATCTGATCTATCTGGAATGAAAGATAGACTGAAGGGCATGCTTACACATTATGAAGGTACATTAAAATGTGCAAAAACCTGGGTTTGCCCACCCTTTTTGGAAGATGGCCTCTTCTTGGACAGTGTGCCATTGAAACCGGGCTGTGTGAAGTGCTACATGACTGAAGTAAAGCCTGGATTCAATGAATTTGCCCTGAAGAATGTCCTAGGAGACTTAGATGAGCAAAGGACCTTGGGAGAAACACCGTTACATCACATCCAGTGGCCACGAAAGGATATAGAGTTCATGGATGAGATTCCTGAAGCCCCACCAAGAGCAACCACTGTCGCCCCTCAACCGGTGACGCTCTCCTTGCCACAGCAGCTCTCGCGGCTGATGCATCAACCTGTGATCAGCCGGCCCGATTTTGTGGCGTACAAGCCATGTCATCCTCCACCCCAAAGCAGCCAGTGGCAAGGCCTACAACTGCTAATGATGCACCACTAGTTCAGATGCCGGCTGCTGAAGCTGCGGGGGGAGACCTAGCTGCAACACCTGGTGGAATAGACTGCTAAGCAGTTTGATGCTTTGGAACCACCTGCTAAGCAGTCTGTAGGTCTAGCACCGATTGCTCATCAGTCCGTCGGTCCGCAGGCGCGTGATCAGCATACCAATGCGTCAGCACTTCCTGCTCAGCAAACCAATGTGTTGGCACAGCCTCCTCAGCACACCAACAAGTTGGCACCACCTGCGCAAAAACCCGACATAGCTTCAATGCATGGTCAGCAGTCCGATGCCTCTGCTCTTACATCCCAGCAGTCCGTCACAGCAGCATCGCCAGCTCAACGGTCCGACATAGATAAAACGTCTGCTAAGCAGTCCGTCCAAGCTTCACCGTCTGCTTGGTAGTCTACCTTGCAGCCAACCAGACGTTCTGCCAGAAATGCTTCAAGTACCAAGAAGGAAGTGGCCAAAAAGGCTACACCCACGAGGAAGCGCAGCGGGAGAGTGAAGAGGAAAGAGAACGATTGCCTCTTACTTAAAGCACTCATCACCGAAAACCAAATTAACAGCAGCTTGTACGAATCGGGGAGTAATATTATTTCTGACGCCATGGATGATGAAGAACTAGAATTGTTGCTTGCTAAAAGTAAAGCAACCGTACTTCAAGCACGCAATTACGTCCATGGAGAGCCATTTCTTGTTGGTGAATACTTTGATGAGTGCAGCTCTAGTTGCCGCGAGTTACATGAATATTCATGGATCAAATGTCTGAAGGTCATCATGGCTTGCTAGTCCACTACAACAGAGACCATTTCCGACCCGATGCTGGTTCCATCAATGTGAGTTTCGAGGACTTACATCTCTTCTTCAACTTCAACATGCTCAATGCCACTCTTGTTAGATGCCTGGTTTTGAAAGTACTTAACAAACTCTGATCAACTTCCCCATACAAGGTTGTAAATGATAAACAACTAACTGCATTTTATTCCTCTCGGGGGATTGGACGCACAGAGAAGAAAAAGGGAGAGTGTGTATTTCATAGATCCTGCATTAGCAAATGGCACGGCATTAGATGGTAAGGACCGATGGGACTGGGCCGTTAACACGGTCATCCATATCTTCGAAAACACGTCCCATGCATAATAATTTCTCTGGCCATATCATGAACGGTAAGTCAAGTAAACAACCACGCATACACTGATTGTCTTTCAGATTTCAACATCATTCGTAAGTTCATGGCTTTCTTAATATGTAGCAATCACTGGATATTTGTATTCATTGTTCCAAACAAGAACACAGTTTACTACATTGATTCTCTCAGAGAGTCAACAAACGCTCAGGTGTTGAATAGGTATTGAATTCTATGATGTTGAAATTAATTTGCATTCGTATCTAGTTCAATAATTGATGTTGTCAAAATTCATCGTCATTTGCAGTGTGCTCGCATTGTGGAAAACTAAACCAGGGAACATGTTCAAGACGGAACAACCTCTACAACACAAGATCGTTTCTCCGATAACACACCGAAATCCATTTTTTCGGAAAATTTATCCAACAGTCTACAAATACCTTTCCTTACGCTAGTCAAATGTTCAAGCTTCTAAATAAACCTCTTTCTATTTTGTCCAAAGAAAAAATAATACATCTAACACCGGTTAGGTTGTTCCTAACAGGACAAATACATGACTAATTTTGTATAAAAAATTTCAGTGTCCTCAGCAAGAAGCAGGGACCAACCTTTGTGGATACTATGTTTGCAGACACATGGTCTCCATCTGCAAATCTGTTGATAGTTGTGACGATCCTCGCGAATTAGTAACAATAAGTCTATCTTAATTAATATCTTCTACTCCACTCATATGGCACATTCTGATCTTAAAAATACTGCAACTCATCTTAAAAGTGAGGACCCCTGAACCGCTCCCGGCTGGTGAATTGCTGATGGTTTGGAGATTTATGAGCGACTTCTTCCTGGATCACTACATCAATCCCACTAGTGATAATGAAGATTTCAGCATGCGTTCTCCTGAAACATTGACTAAGAGTTAGCCGCTAAACATATAACGCATGGATCCATTGTTTTCCATCTGATGAAGTCTTCGTATTTCGTACACTATGATTAATTATGTAGTGCATATATGTGTGGATAAATCATTGGAATTTAGCTACCATATGTTTAATTGCAATTGTTGTGAAATCTGATGAATGTTCTTCTTGTGGACACTATTTGTTCAATTCAATATTGTGGCGAATTTGCTTTTTGTGTGCCGATTAAAAATAGGATATTTTTATTTGTTCATTTGAATATTGTGGCGAATTTTCTTTTTGCGTGCCTATTCAAAATGGGATATTTTTGTTTTAACCTGGAAATTGCTCCGCACACGGTTCAACTAAATGAGTGTGTGCGATCCACGTCGGAAAGCATACGTCAATCGTAGCGGAACCGTCGGTGATACACAACAGATCACAAACGATTTGCAGCGCTACTACGTGTGTGTAGGGTCTCCGAAACCATTTGTGATATCGTGTGATCGCACACGAGAACTGGGAGTAAACCGTGCCCAATGCAAAAATACAATCCCAGTCGTAATTTTTTCAGGAAACGTGTGGGATCACAAACGAAAAGCACATGTCACTCTTGTGGAAACCGTCTGTGATACCCAACAAACCACAAATGGTCTACAACACTTGTATGTGTGCGAAGGGCCTCCTGAACCGTTTGTGATAGAACATTATCGCAAACGGTAATTGTTGGCAAACATGTGCGACGGAGTCTAGCATGGCAGACGGGTTAAAACTCGTGTGCGATGGGGCACAAATTGCACACAGTTCATATGTTGGCCCGTGTGCCTTACATACTGTTTCCCAAACGGTTCGTTACGACAGACCATATGGTTTCACTGCGTCATTAGAAACACTTAATCACCGTTACCACACGTGCGAAAGAATTTAGTGTGTGCTGCATCGCACACGATTACATTTTGGAAGGCCTCTGGATCACTGCTCCATATCCCCAACGGTTTCTGGGTGGTGTGGGAAGGACACCCTATCGCACACACTCACTTGGCGACGGTCCCAAATGCCATCGCGGAAAGGGGTTAAAACCGTTTGTATAGCAACGACGCGTACTAGTGGACCAACAATGGCAAACATCCTACCGCGGTGGTGCAGTCAGGATGGTCCTCTTCGTCAAAGATAATGGGCTTGTGTGACCATTTGAGCGGCTGCCGAGCCTCTGCCACTGGCTCCACGACATTCACCTCACTCGCCCACCATTTAAGTTGGCGGTGAGAGGAGTGCAAAGATGCACCCCCGTCAATGCACAGAGCGTTAGTGGCCTTCTGGAACTCCTGCTCGCTGGTTTCCTCTTCATCCCCTCCATCACTCTCATCATTGCAAACTTCCTTCTCTCGGCCCCTGACGGGTTTTCCTTGGTTCCGAAAAGCCTTGCCGGGACGATTTGCTTCATGCCCCGGCCCTTACCACCAGTACCATTCTGACCTTTTTCTTTGTCACACTTCTCATATTCAGCCCTCTGCCTCTTGACGAGCCGCTCAACCTAAGGACACTCTTGGAGATCGTGGCCCTTGGTCCGATGGATCTTGTAGTACGACCCATCACCTTTCCTAGCCTTCTCAGCAGTCGCAGCCTCCCGGTAGTCAGCGCACGCGATAGCTTCCTTGCCGGGGGCTTCGGCCTTAGCCTTCTTGCCGATACTGAGTGTGCCCGATCCTTCGACGATCATCGTTGCCTTATCCTTGCGCCTCTTGTTATGCTTCTTGCTCTTCTTCTTCTAACTGGTGGATTCATCGTCGTCCTTTGAGTCGATGTCGATGCAATCCTCCTCTCCGGGGAGTTTCCTTTCCTCCTCCATCCGTGCACACTTGTCCACCAAGGTGTAAAGCTCCTTCACAGTCTTGGGTAACCGCACGTTCATCTTGGAATGTATCCTGCGGTTGTGAACATTGGACTGCAAGGCTGCTATTACAGCCACTGGATTGATATTTGGGATATCCCTGTCGACTCTGCTGAATCTCTGCAAATACTTGCAGAGGGTCTCTCCTTCTCTCTGTTGGAGAAGCTGCAAGTCGCTGGGCCATCCTGATTCTTGATGGCTGCCTGTGAAGGTGCCAATGAACTCATGGCACAGGTCAGCCCATGACGAAATGGAGTTCTCCGGCAGGTGCATCATCCAAGACCTCACATTGGACTTGAGTGCCAAAGGTAAGTAGTTGGCAAACACCTTCTCATCTCTTCCTCCGGCAGCCTGAACAACGATGGTGTAGATGCTCAAGAACTCTGCCGGGTTTAGCCTTCCCTCATATTTCTCTGGTATCTTTGGCTTAAATGTACGAGCGGATGGCCAACAGACTTTCCACCGCTCACGAGTAAAGGCATGGCACCCAACCTCGAAAGGCAGGCACCCAATGTCCTCGAGCGCAGGCTCATCGACGTTGGGACAATCTCACCCATTGGTACGATGGTGGTCGTCGCGGCGACGCTCGATGACGATGCGCGTGTCTCCCCTTCGCACGTCCTCCGGTGCTCGCCGTTGGCCTGGACGTGCTCGAGGGTCGGAAGAGGCCATTGAGATGTCGTCGGGTTCTTGATTCTGCCGCGCCCGCGCTGGTTGCCACGGTGTGGATTGCACCGTGGGGGTGGCCCCTTCCGTACAGCCAGCAGCACGAGCCGTTGTCGTCGCTTGGGGAGGTCGTGATGGGCCAGCTCGATGTGAGCCCCCAGCCTCGGCGAAGCCAATCAGACTCTGAATGGTGGCTCTCCATTCATCCATCTGATCGGCCACCGGCAGAAAACTCTGCAGCAGCTGGGCACGTGCCATTGCCTTCGTAGCGGTGCTTGGCATCAAAGATGGTGATGTAGACCGTACCGTCGCCCGGCTTCTGACGATGCCGGTGGCGAAGGCGTCGCGCCCTCGCTGTTGCGAGCAAGCCACTTGGAGGGCACAGTGATGCGGTGAAGGCGCATGAGGACCAGCGGCTCCATTGGGCAAAGTGGCTGGGTCAACCCGTTGTAGGGGAGGCGCGTGCGTCGAGGCTCCGCCCGTGGCGGGGGCGGACAGAGGGCAGCGATTCACCCTAGACCGGGCGCCACCACTGTGGTTGTGCCCTTTGGCGAGGGGAAGAGGTATAGGTGGAATAACCCCTTCGCCCATACCTCGTGGAGCATGCCGCTTGGGTGCTGCTAATACTGCTCTCGCCTAGTGCCTTCTGCTCTTGTTTCGGCCGCGAGGGAGGTGGTGATGACACCGCCTGCGTCGACCGCGTCCCCTGCAGTGCCCACATCCTCGTGGGCCTCCGCATCCCCTGCGGCGTCCGCAGCCGCGGGTGGCGGAGCCTTCGAGGTGGACGGGTGAGCTACAACACCGGGTTTCTTCTTGGGCGCCATAGTCGATGGAGCCGCAAGATGATGAAGATGGCGATGAAGATGATGCGCTGCTCACTCCTTCAGGTTCACGCAAGTGATCCCCCTACCTGGCGCGCCAAAGATGTCGATGGAAACCACGGCCACCTACGGGACCAAGAGTCCCTTGCTGGTTCAGCGGGGGGATGGCACATTGCACAAAGAGCAGAAGGGCGTCGAACAACACGGCAAAGATCACACATGCAGTCTTTACCTAGGTTCGGGCTGCCGCAAGGAGTAAAGCCCTACTCCTGCTTTGGTGGATTATGGTGGAAAAATGGTGGTGAGCGCAACATGCTTTGCTCGGCAGGGTTGCCTCAGGGCAAAAACGGCCATGCGCATATGAATGTGTAAAGGGGTGGATTCGCTAACCCTTTCTATGGTTGCCTTGGGCCTCCTTTTCTAGACAAAGGGGACACCACATTGGCAAATCAGTCATTATGCACTGATTAGATAGCAAATAGTGCTATCATACCTGACTCTACAGGCTGACAAAGTGCATTAAATGCGCCGCTCAACGTCACATCGTAGCTTGCCCGATAGGCCTTGCCGGGCTATTTTGCCAGCTTCGCACCTGCTCGCTCGACACGTCGCGGGACGAGTATCACTTGGGGGTATTTCCTATAAGAAGTGGCTGCCATGTGGCGAATAGCAGCCACTTAGTCACTTTGGAGCTTGACACCGCACCGACCGACGACGTGTGTCGTGATGAGGTGGTGTGGTGAGGTGGTTCTGGTTTCGTAGGCCTTGGCAGGCCTGCCAGGGCAACCTAGAGGCTTTGCTTCCGGGGGTGAGCTCATCCTTGCCAAGTTTGCCTGCCCGGCAAGGGAGGCTTTTCCTCTAATAGTATCTTGCTTCTCGGGCTAGTCTTGGTCTTCTTGTGCTGCACATTGGTCCTTTGAAGAACTGATTCCTTGTGCTTCATTCTGACCTTTGTGTTGTAATCTTGTTCTCGTGCCTATGCACGGTCTGGGCAACGGACCCATGGTTTGTTGCACCGACAAGTGGCAAGGCCTACAAGTGTTGAAGATGCACCACCGGTTTAGATGCCAGTCGCTGAAGCAGCGGGGGGAGACCCAGCTGCAGCACATGCTCAGCAGACCAACCTGGTGGAACGGAGTGCTAAGTAGTCTGATGCTTGGGAACCGCCTGCTAAGCAATCTATAGGTCCAGAACCGACTGCTCATCAGTCAGTCCGTCCGTAGCCGCATGACCAGCATACCAATGCATTAGCACTTGCTGCTCAACAAACCAACACGTTGGCACGGCCTCCTGAGCACACCGACAAGTTGGAAGTCCATCGAAGGCATGGTCAGCAGTCCGATGCCTCTACTCCTACATCCAGCAGTTCGTCACTGCAGCACCACTAGCTCAGCATTCTGGCATAGCTAAACCGTCTGCTAAGCAGTCCATCGAAGCTTCACCATCTGCTCGGCAGTCTACCTTTCAGCCAACTAGACCTTGTACTAGAAGTGCTTCAAGTACCAAGAAGGAAGCGGGCAAAAAGGCTGCACCCTGAGGAAGCGTGCCCCGAGAGCGAAGAGGAAAGAGAACGATTGCCTCTTACATAAAGCACTCATCTCCCAGAACCAAATTAACAACAAGTTGTTCGAATCGGGGAGTAATATTATTTCCGACAGCATGGATGATGAAGAAATAGCTTTGTTGCTTGCTAAAAATAAAGCAGACGTACTTGAAGCACTCAATTACGTCCATGGCCAGCCATTTCTTGTTGGCAAATACTTTGATGAGTGCAGCTCCAGTTGCCGCGAGTTACATAAATATTGCATGGATCAAATTTTAGCAGGTCATCATGTTCTGCTAGTCCACTACAAGAGAGATCATTTCCGACACGATGCTAGTTCCATTAGTGTGAGTTTCGAGGACTTACATCTCTTCTTCAACTTCAATGAGCTCGATGCCACTCTTGTTAGATGCCTGATTTTGTAAGTACTAAACAAACTCTGATCAACTTCTCCATACAAGGTTGAAAGCGCAGAGAAGAAAAAGGGAGAGTGTGTATTTCATAGATCCTGCATTAGCAAATGGCACATCATTAGATGGTAAGGATCAACGGGAGTGGGCCATTAACATGGTCGTCCGTATTTTTGAAAACACGTTGATACGTCCATTTTGCATCATGCTTTTATATTGTTATTTGTTGCATTATGGGATGTTATTAAAGATTATATCACAATACTTATGCCTTTTCACTCTTATTATATAAGGTTTACATGAAGAGGGAGAATGTCGGCAGCTGGAATTCTGGACTAGAAAAGGAGCAAATATTAGAGACCTATTCTGCACAACTCCAAAAGTCCTGAAACTTCATGGAGAATATTTTTGGAATATATAAAAAATATTGGGCGAAGAAAGCACCAGAGGGGGCCACCTGCCATCCACAAGGGTGGAGGGAACGCCCTACCCCCCTGGGTGTGCCCTCCGGTCTTGTGGGCCACCTGGCAGGGCCCCGACGCCCATCTTCTGCTATATGGTGTGTTTTGACCTGGAAAAAATCAGAAGGAAGCTTTCGGGATGAAGCTCCACCGTCTCGAGGCGGAACTTCGGCAGAACCAAACTAGGGCTCCGGCAGAGCTGTTCTACCGGGGAAACTTCCCTCCGAGAGGTGGAAATCAAAGCCATCGTCATCGAGAGGGGGTTAATCTCCATCAACATCTTCACCAGCACCATCTCCTCTCAAACCCTAGTTCATCTCTTGTATCCAATCTTTGTCTCAAAACCTCAGATTGGTACTTGTGGGTTGCTAGTAGTGTTGATTACTCCTTGTAGTTGATGCTAGTTGGTTTATTCGGTGGAAGATCATATGTTCTGATCCTTAATGATAATTAATACTCCTCTGATTATGAACATGAATATGCTTTGTGAGTAGTTATGTTTTTTTCCTGAGGACATGGGAGAAGTCTTGTTATAAGTAATCATGTGAATTTGGTATTCGTTCGATATTTCGATGAGATGTATGTTGTCTTTCCTCTAGTGGTGTTATGTGAACGTTGACTACATGACACTTCACCATTGTTTGGGCCTAGGGAAAGGCAATGGGAAGTAATAAGTAGATGATTGGTTGCTAGAGTGACAGAAGCTTAAACCCTAGTTTATGCGTTGCTTCGTAAGGGGCTGATTTGGATCCATATGTTTCATGCTATGGTTAGATTTATCTTAATTCTACTTTCGTAGTTGCGGATGCTTGTGAGAGGAGTTAATCATAACTGTGAGGCTTCTCCAACGAAGGGAAGCACCCAAGCACCAGTCCACCCACATATCAAATTACCAAAGTAACGAACGTGAATCATATGAGCATGATGAAACTAGCTTGACAACAATTCCCATGTGTCCTCGGGAGCGCTTTGCTTTATATAAGAGTTCGTCCAGGCTTTTCCTTTGCTACAAAAAGGATTGGTACACCTTGCTGCACCTTGTTTAATTTTGTTACTTGTTACCCGTTACGCATTATCTTATCACACAACTATCTGTTACCGATAATTTTAGTGCTTGCAGAGAATACCTTGCTGAAAATTGCTTGTAATTTCCTTCTGCTCCTCGTTGGGTTTGACACTCTTACTTATCGAAAGGACTATGATAGATCCCCCATACTTGTGGGTCATCAAAAATCTTTTCTGGCGCCGTTGCCAGGGACTGAAGCGCCTTTGGTAAGTGGAATTTGGTAAAGAAACATTTATATAGTGTGCTGAAATTTATTGTCACTTGTTACTATGGAGAATAATCCTTTGAGGGGATTGTTCAGGGTATCTTCACCTCGACCAGAAGAGCAAAGAGTTTCCCCTCAACCTACGGCACCTACTGAAAATATTTATTATGAAATTCCTTCGGGTATGATAGAGAAACTGCTAGATAATCCTTATGCAGGAGATGGAACAATACATCCTGATATGCACCTACTCTATATGGATAAAGTTTGTGGATTATTTAAGCTTGCAGGTATGCCCGAGGATGCTGTCAAGAAGAAGATCTTCCCTTTATCTTTGAAGGTAAAGGCATTGACATGGTTTAGGCTATGTGATGATATTGGATCTTCGAACTACAACCGATTGAAATTGGAATTTCATCAGAAGTTTTATCCTACGCATCTAGTTCATCGTGAACGAAATTATATATATAATTTTTGGCCTCGTGAAGGAGAAACTATCTCTCAAGCTTGGGCGAGTCTTAAGTCAATGTTATATTCATGCCCCAATCATGAGCTCTCAAGAGAAATTATTATTCAAAAAATTTATGCTCGACTTTCTCATAATGATCGATCCATACTCGATACTTCTTGTACCGGTTCTTTTATGAAGAAGGATATTGAATTCAAATGGGATTTATTGGAAAGAATTAAATGCAACTCTGAAGATTGGGAACTCGACGAAGGTAAGGAGTCAGGTATAAACCTTAAGTTTGATTGTGTTAAGTCATTTATGGATACTGCCGGGGTTTCCTGGGCTCCCCGAGCACCTATGGGGACGGAGCCCCTTCTTGGTTCGGCGGGGGGCGGAGGTCGCGCGAAGAGCGGATCGAGGCGAAGCACGCAGGGGAAGGTTTTTACCCAGCTTCGGAGCTCTCCGGAGAGATAACACTCCTACTGCTGCTTTGTGGATTGTATTGAGTTCTTGCTCGGGAGCGCCGAGTGCTACAGTACACTCGAGCAGCTAACAAGACCGAGCGCTTCTCTGAGGATCCCTCCCCTTCTTACGTTGTGCATGGGCCTCCTTTTATATGTTCAAGGGGTCTCCAACAGGTGGCAACGTAGGTAAGGGCAAAAGTGTAAATATGCTGCGGTAGGTACAGCTACCTACATAGTGTATCATACCTAACCCTGACGGCAGGGGACAAAGGCATTAAATGCCCGTCTACGTCGCCAGACGATGCAGAAAAGGGACCGTCAGGGGCGCCATCGCTCGCCACGATGGCGATCCTGTCAGCGCTGCATGCCATAGTGTACCCCTGGCTGCACAGCCTCCCGCCACGTACGCTGGGAAGGGTCCCGGAGCGACACGTAGGTGGGTGAGCTGGAGCGCGGGTACAGAGTGGCTGCCTGCCGCGGCAAGTGCCTTGCCGCGGCTGTTGCCTTGTCACGCCCGGGAACTTGTCGCTCGCCGGGTCCTGCCGGGACGCGTGGCGCGCTGCGGCAGGTTCTTTGAGACGCTCTTGTTGGGCTTCCCGGTAAGCTCCTCTCGCCGGGGTCTTGTACCTTGAATGGCCTTCCCGGCAAGCTCCTCTTGCCGGGGACTTGTCTCCTTGACTCAAATACTTTGTTCTTGAATGGCTCCAAAGGAACCATAGAGAGCTTTGGTGATCACCTGGCGGGCTTTGCCGCGGGGTGCTGCGACTGCCCGTGCACAAGTTCGGGATACTAGAGTACCCCTACTTTAGTACGCCGACAGGAGCCCCCGGGCCTGGGCCACACACGGTGCCGAGCGCTGTTGGGCCAGGCCCAAAACAGGGCACGGGCACGCACGGCCTGGGTCGCGTTGTACCTTGCTCCGCATCCACCACGCCCTCCCGAACGGCACGCGTCGATTGCGGCGTCGTGGGGGAGGTCGTGGGTGGTTCCTTTACTCGGAAAGGCGCAACGTCCGCCCCCTGGCAGTTCGTATCTTCCTCATAAACGGAGGGAGGCGTGGAGGCATGGTCTTCGAGGCGTCCACCCTTCCCCCCACGATCACGGGGTGGGGAGAGGTCGCCTCATCCGTCGCCTCAACTCTGCCCTCCCGCCACGCGGCCTCCATGCGCTTGGAGTGGCAAACGGTGGAGGCAGGAAATCGGGTCGTCACGGGTTGAGGCAGCGGGTCAGGCCCAGTTCCCTGCGCCTTCTGTGTCTCGATTGGCCGAGCGGGGCGGCCGATCCCCCACCCCGCTCCTTTATAAGGAGTGGGATAGGAGGGACGGAAACCCGCATTCTCTCATCTCCTCCTTTCTTCAGCTTCTGCTCCTCTTTCTTCCATCCGCCATGGAGAAAGGGAACCCTGGTCTTTCGACGGTAGCGACGAGGGTTGCCGCTAGGCAACACGTTCCTCCTCCTCCTGCACCCGTGGCGGCAGAGCCAGCCGCAAGGGGAAGAGGGAGGGGACGAGGCCGCGGGCGAGGTCGAGGGCGAGGCCGAGGAGGTCGGGGAAGAGGTGGACGAGGCAGCTCGCCGGCCTCGCCTCCGCCAACAGATCCTCTCCCTGTGGCGGACCACATCGGGGACGACCCTTGCGATTTCTTCGTCAGGCTGCGTCGGCCGCCTCGCCGTCGCCTTCGTCTCCCGACTCCGTTTGCGAGTGTGATGGAGTTGGATCCGCCCGAGACGCTGAGGTTGCATATGAGGGGCTGCGGAATCAGCGGTACGCGAGTCCGCGTCGACTTCCCGGCCCCTGATGTGATGTATCTTGGTCGAGGGTGGAAGACGTTCACCCGCATCCACAGCTTGACGGCGGGCCTCACCCTCCATTTTAAACTGATGGAGGGCGGTCTCCTCTCCGTCAAGGTCTTCGGGTGCTTGGGGACTCGGGCATGGTGCTGTGTGGAGAGCTCCTCTGATAGCGAAGGCTCCTCCTCGAGCGGGAGTGACGAGGAGGACAGCGACAGCAGCGACGAGGGTAACGGGCGGTGGGATGACGGGTCCGACTAGGTGTCGAGCGCCGCTCCGCGGGGCACCGGCGACCCCATCATCTGCGTCGCTGGTTCCTGGAGCTTCTCGGGGAGGCTGCGGAAGAGGAAGAGGGCAGGCGGCAAGGCCGTCAACTCGGAGTACGAGGGCACGACGCCCTCGACAGCGTGCTGACGTCCTGCCGCCTCGTCTTCAAGCTTTTTCCTCCGGCGCCGCCATCACCATGCTGCCGCGACGTTCTATTGGTGTCTCCTGGCACCCGTAGCTCATCTAGGCGCCCCTTTTGCCTTTTTCGCCTCCTTGACCTGCCTCCTGAAGATAGGGACAAGAGAGGGATTACGGGCACCTTATCTCTTTTTAGTTTGTAAGCCCTCGGGCCTTAGTTGCGTTTAAAACTTGTAATCCAATTATTCATGTTCTTCATCCTCTTATGAACTGTACCTGAGTGGAATGCTTTTTAATGAAAAGGGGATGCGTGCCGGGTCACTTGTCTTGCGGGTGGAACCCACGTCAAGGAGCGAATCCTTTATATCTTTTAAGATAGACACTTTCTTTCCCGGCAGCAGGCCCTGCCTTCTTCCCACGTCGCTCGCCCTTTCTCACGCCCTTGGCGGAGGCAGGGAGGAGGCGGGATCAGGCTCCTCGCTTCGTCCCTTAGCTGTCGCGACTACGACCTTACCTGGCCCTAGGGACGAGCCCTAGGGCCTAGAGTTAAGGGAGCATGGTAACTTTTAGGAAGAAACGAGGTTTCGCATACCTCAATCCATAAGAGAATGCATGATAAGGGATGAAAAACTTATCTGAGATAGCAGCCCCCGGCAACTCTGGTTCGCCGTGGGCTGATCCTTGCATTTGCAGGCCCCGGCATTATTGGCTTGCCGGGGTCTTGCAGCCCCCGGCAACACTGGCTTGCCGGGGTCCAGATGTTGGTCCGTCCTCCTTCTCCTTTTTGTCCTCAAGTGGTCCGGCAAGGATATGGTGAGTCCTGCGAACCAGGGAAACGAAATAACGGCAAAGGGATGCACGCTCGACCTCTAAGTTAGGGGTTAGCCACTACTAAGCTGTCAGGACCCCGATCCTAAGCCACATCGATCTAGCATGTAACACATGATATCACTTTGCGGCCTCACACACGGTATTCCCACGGGTGCCACCTTACCTGGCCCGGGACCGTTTGCGCCTTTTGGCTCACGTATATGATAGTGTCGCTAGCATCCATATGACAGAGAACCCGGACCGACATGGCTAGTCGTGAACCCAAAGCGGCACTAACCCATGGGGACAGGCATACATGAATCAACCTCGAGCGTGTCGGTCAACAGCGTGTGAATCCGGGCTGTAGCACTGGGCTAACAAGACTCCGGTAACCCGGGCTGTAGCAGGCTAGGCAGGACTCCGGATGTCACCGCGTGACATTTCCCCGAAGGGACAGACACAGGAACGAAGTGAAACACATACCGGCCAGTCAAGTGTCCCTAGCAGTAGTGCTGGGCTAGCAGGACTCCGGTGAACCGGGCTGTAGCGGACTACTATGGCTCAAGGAAACACTATACTACATTTCCCCATAAGAGAGGCTGCCAAGGATAAACAACTATATTGTCGGATCCCACACATACCAAGCATTTCAATCATACACACAATATGCCCGGTATGTGTAAATACAACATGGCATCACAACATAACTCTACAACTCAAGTATTTATTCATTAGGCTCCGAGGAGCGAGATATTACAAACATGGGTCTCATGACCCAACATTCAGAGCATACAAGTCAAAGCACAAGCGGAAGCTTAACATGTCTGAGTACAGACATCTACAAATGAAAAAGGCCGAGAAGCCTGACTATCTACCAGATCCTGCCGAGGGCACAAGATCGTAGCTGAGGTATCAAGCTAAACGTCGAAGTCCACACGGAACTACTAGCGAGACTGACGTCTCTCTGCAAAACATAGAATAAGCAAACGTGAGTACAAATGTACCCAGCAAGACTTACATCAGAACTATCTACATATGCATAGGTATCAACAAAGGGGTGGTGGAGTTTAACTGCAGCAAGCCAGCTTTGACTCGGTGGCTATCCTGAACTACGACTGCAAGTAACTCTTTTGAGGTGGCGCACACGAGTCCACATATTCACCATATCAATACACCACTATGGATCCGCTCCCGTCAACCTACGAGAAACGCCATCCATAGCACTCACATTTATCTTGCGCATTTTAGAGTATCCACTTTCACTTGTCTATGAACTATGCAAGGGGTCCAAGTTTCCATATCCGAGGAATCCGGCTATTGGAATAGATAATGATAACCCTACAGGGGTGTACTTCTTCACACACGCTCTCGCCACTTATCGCCCTGTACACGTCATGTACCTCGGCAACCTTCAAGCGGAAGCCGGGCGAGGGAGTCGGCCACGACTTGACTAACCACACAAGTCTCTAGTCCTGGTTTATCGCCTATTCGGGTTCCATCCGCAAGGAGATCCGGCCGGGGTGTCGCTCACGACCCCAAACGATGTGTACAGGGTTCCAAGCCCACCAAACGGGCGGCGCTCGGCATACCCGGCCACGGTGCCTAGTCTATCCCAAGCCCACCTGTACAGGGTGCCACTTGGTAGACTACTAACACTACCTACAAACACCAGAAACTAGTTGCAACTCCTCGACAGAGATCAAGTTGATTAATAAGTCGAGAGGGCTTGGAGCGCCCGGAGCCCAATGTGTGGTAGTAACTGTTCATGGATCACAAACACAAAACTCAGTTCCTAAGGACGGCTGCAATGAGACAACCCACCATGTACTCCTACATGGCCTCTCACCGCTACCTTTACCAAATCGTGTTCACACACTTAGCTCTCAACGGTAGGACATGTTCACCACATTCCAATCCATTCCCGATGAATCAGACCCGACTCAACTCTAAGCAGTAGCAGGCATGACAAACAAGCATGAATGAGTAGGCACATCAGGGCTCAAACAACTCCTACTCATGCTAGTGGGTTTCATCTATTTACTGTGGCAATGATAGGTCATGCAAAGGATAAAGGGGTTCAGCTACCGCAGCAAGTAACAGATGAATCGTTGTTGCCCTAATGCAGTAAAAGAGAGCCGGAGCGAGAGAATGGGATTGTATCGAAATGAACAAGGGGGTTTTGCTTGCCTGGCACTTCTGAAGATAATATAGCTCTTCATCGGTGTCATCGATCTCATCGTCGAAACCACGTCTATTGGGAGGGAACAACCACCGGTAAACATAGAAAGAACATAATCAACACATGGCGATATGCAGCAATATGATGCATGCTATGACATGGCAATATGAATGTGTTTTGGGCTAATGCAAGCTAGAACAGATTGAAATGAGTCCATTTGAACCAAGGATTCAAATGCAAACCCATTTTATGAAATCATATTAGTGCATTAACTTGTTTCTCCTAAACAGCAAGGTTAAAATGTTCTAACATGCATGAAAATGGTACAGATGGATAGATTGGATTTTTCTGATCATTTTTCATATATAAATCTTTGCATTTGGAGTTACGGTTGAATTTCTATGAATTTTTGAAGTTTTGGCTATTTTCCGAAATTCATAAATCATTTCTGATTTATTTTAAATTCCAGAAAAACTTTACTGCGTCAGCACTAAGTCACGGTGACGTCAGCATTGACCAAAGTCAAATCTGACTGGTGGGCTCCACCTGTCATTGACTCAGGGGTTAACAGGGGTTATTCAACAAGGTGATTAGCACCTAATCTAATCCTGCCATGTCAGCGTCGCCGGATTAAGCACCGGCGACCACATCTCGCGGCGGAGGCTCGTCGGAGTTGCTCGGCCTCGCGCTACAGGCGGCGGTTTGCGACGCGGTTGGCCTCTACGGCTAGCTGGAGCTCGGGCGCATCTAATGGAGCAGGCATGGGGGGGGGCTACGGTGGCCTGTGGTGGCGGCAGCAGCAAGCTTGGCGGCGGCCGGAGCTCGGGTGAGCTCGGGGTCGAGGCTACAACGGCCATGGCGATGCGGGGTTAGCACCTATGGCTTCTACGCGGTGCGGCGAATACATTGGACGCATGCCCAGGACCAAATGGTCACCGGAGTGTCGCCGGCGTCGAGCTCGTGCGGCGGTGCGTCTCGGCTCCGGTGGAGAAGGCAGCTAGAGCTCGAAATCGGGCATGGAGTTAGGGGTAAACGAAGCAGGGGCTCACATGGAGTCGGTAGGGAGGCTCAGCAAGCTCGGGGAGGTCCAGACGGCTGCGTAACGGCGATGGTGATCCGGCGGCCGTGCACGGAGAAGACGGGTCGATGGCGAGGCAGCAGGGCGTCCGGCGGTGCGTGGCTCGTCGGGGACGAAGAGGAGGTCATAGCGGAGCTCCCGGAGTTGACGGTGGAGCGAGGGGTGGCCAGTGAGCACGGTGGCAGCGAACGGCGGCGGCGGTGGTTCTCGGTCTCGCTTGGGGCCAAGAGACAGAGGAGGGGAGGAGGTCCAGGGAGAGAGGGGAAGTGAGAGGGGATCGAGGGGGATCGCGTGGCGACGTCCAGGACGTCGGGGACACAGACAGGCAGGCAGGAGGTGGCGCGAGGAGAGAGCGCGTGCGTCGGCCACGCGCTCAGTATCCCACTGGCGAGAGGAAGACGACAACTGGCGCGTCGGCTGCCTGCTGGGCTGGGCCTCAACTACAGTGTTGGTCCACGAGGTGGGTTGCACGGGTGAGTTCACTGCCTCTCTCCGTTTTCCTATTTAAGTTTCTGTTTTCTATTGATTTAACTCTGTTTTGATTTAGTATAATACTAAAACACATCTAAAAATCCTGAAATAAATTGTGGGGACATTTTGAATTATTTCCAACAACCCACATTTAGTTCCAGAATTATTTGAGCATTTCAAATAACTATAGCAATTAAATGCCCAAATTCAAATACATAATGATTTAATTCAAATGTCCAGAAATGGCCTAGAAATATGTGCATTATTTTTGGCAGAGGTTTTCACCTTTATCAAAAATCATGAACTTTTCTAAAGGGCATTCTGGGATCATTGAAAATGTTTTTAAGTTGAACCTAGTTGAGTTCTTTTGGGTGCTAGGGATTGATCACCCCTATTTCAAATTTCTTAAATTTAAACATGATGACATGAATGCTGATGAACCTAATTACAATCAAATCTAGGGCTGTGACATAAGCACTATCAACCCTAACCAAGGACGAGACTCGACTCGGCATGCATGCTAAAACTCAGGGCGCCAGCGCTTTATCTTCGCTCAGGGTCTGCGCCTGGCTTTGTACAAAGGATTACATGCAACAGCGGCAAGACTTGTACAAAATGGTGGTTGCCGAACAGGGTCCGACAACCGCGCCTTATGGGTAAAACTTACGAAGATGCTCGATGTTCCAGGAGTTGCTCACCGGAAAGCCATCCTCGGTCTCAAGGCGGACAGCGCCAGGCCTCGTGACTCGTTTCACCCGGTATGGGCCTTCCCACTTCGGCGTCAACTTGTTGGAATTCTTGGCAGAATGAACACGCCGAAGAACAAGGTCGCCTTCCTCGAGACTTCTGGCTTTAACTTTGCGGCTGTGGTAGCGGCGCAAAGCTTGCTGGTATCGAGCAGCTCGTACAGCAGCCTGAAGACGGTCCTCCTCAAGGAGCAGCGCGTCATCTCGCCGCAGCTGCTCTTGCTCAAGCTCATCATAAGCGAGCACTCGAGGTGACCCGTATACGAGTTCCATGGGGGTAACTGCCTCTGCTCCATAGACTAGAGCGAAAGGTGTCTGGCCAGTGGCTCGATTTGGCGTCATCCTAATCGACCAAAGAACCACCGGCATCTCCTCGATCCAGTTCCTTCCGCACTTGTGCAGCCTGTCGAAAGTCCGGGTCTTGAGTCCACGCAGCACTTCAGCATTTTCCCTCTCTGCTTGACCGTTGCTCCTGGGGTGAGTAACAGAAGCGAAGCAGACCTTGGCGCCAAGGTCTTGGACGTACTGCATGAAGGTGCGACTCGTGAATTGTGTACCGTTGTCGGTGATGATCCTGTTAGGGATTCCGAAGCGGCAAACAATCGACCTGAAGAACTTGACTGCTGACTGTGCTATCACCTTCCTCACTGGTTCCACTTCTGGCCACTTTGTGAACTTGTCGATTGCGACGTACAAGTACTCAAAGCCCCCGACTGCTCGGGGGAAAGGGCCGAGGATGTCGAGCCCCCAGACCGAAAATGGCCAGGATAAAGGGATTGTCTAGAGAGCTTGAGCTGGTTGGTGTATCTGCTTGGAATGGAACTGGCACGCTTCACACTTGGTTACTTGTGCAGTTGCATCCTGGAGGGCTGTCGGCCAAAATAAACCTTGCCAGAACGCTTTGCCGGCAAGTGCTCTGGCGCCAATGTGATGACCACATATGCCTCCATGCACCTCTGCCAACAGCTTCTGTCCATCTTCCCGGGGAATACACTTCAATTTCACTCCGTTGAGCCTTCTTCTGTACAGTGCGTTGTCAACGAACTGGTACATACTAGACTGCCGGGCTACTCTTTCCGCTTCTTCTGGCTCTTCGGGAAGTTCTCCTGACTGGAGGAAACGGACGATCTGCTGTGCCCATGCTGGAGCCTGCGGCTCGACAACAAGGACTAAAGGCATAACTGCTCCTGCGGGAACATCCGCTTCTACGGCGAGAACCCGCGGTTCAGCCGGAGCTTGATGATCCCCGGCAAGTTTGCCGGAGCAAAACTTGTCGGGAGCGTCTTCTTCAACGAAACAAACCTCGGGGCTTGTCGGAGCAGACTGCTCCTCAGCACTCTTGGCGTTGATCTTGGGGACCTTCTTGGCGGCGGCTTCGGGAAGCTCAGCCGGAAGATAGTCACGAGAAATCAACTTCCTCTTCCTGCTCTGTCCAGTTGGTGGCGTCACGGATGGTTGAGTCAGCTTGAGCACAAAGATCCCAGGTTCCACAGGTAACTTAAATGCCACGCACTTTGACAGGCCATCAGCGATGTCGTTCCGAGCTCTAGGAACATGCTCCATCTGTAGGCCGACAAAGCGCTCTTCCAGCTTCCTCACTTCATCAACGTAAGCTTCCATCAACGGACTCTGATAATCCTTGTTTACTTGGCGGACGACAAGCTGCGAGTCACCCCTGACAATGAGCTGCTTGATCCCAAGGTCTGCCGCGATCCTGAGACCGGCGAGCAATCCTTCATACTCTGCAGTATTGTTTGTTGCTTGCTCCTTGGGAAAGTGCATCTGGACCACGTACTTGAGGTGCTCTCCGGTGGGTGCGACAAGCAGCACGCCAGCACCGGCGCCTTGCAGCGAGAACGCACCATCAAAGTACATCAGCCACTCTTTGTTTGCTTCCTTGACGGGGATGCTCGTCTCTGAAATTTCTTCGTCTGGTGTTGGCGTCCACTCCGCTATGAATTCTGCCAATGCTGTGCTTTGAATAGTTGAAGTGCTCTCAAACTTGAGGCCAAAGCTTGACAGTTCCAGTACCCACTCAACGATCCTGCCTGTTGCTTCTGGATTCTGCAGTATCCTCTTCAGCGGAAAGCGAGTGACAACTGTGATCTCATGTGCTTGGAAGTAATGGCGCAGCTTTCTCGAGGCCATAAGAAAGCCGAAAAGCAACTTCTGCACACCAGAGTACCTTGACCTAGCCCCCTGCAGAAGGGAACTGACAAAGTAGACCGGGCGCTGCACCATTTTCTTCTTCTGTATCCCTTCGCACATCTGCGCAGATCCATCTTCGCCGGGACCAGAGCTTGTCGGGGAAGCCCCCTGCTTGTCGCTGGATGTGCTTGCCGCGGTTGCTGGCTCATCATCTGCCTCTCTTTCTGCTACTAACGCAGCACTAACCACTTGATTGGTTGCCGCCAGATATAGCAGCAACTTCTCTTGTGGTTTAGGTGCGACAAGTATTGGAGTGGAGGACAGGTATCTCTCCAAGTCCTGCAGCGCAGCCTCTGCTTCCAGAGTCCATTTCATTGGACCTGCCTTTTTCAAGATTTTGAAAAACGGCAGGGCGCGCTCGGCAGACTTAGAGATAAACCTGCTGAGAGCCACCACGCAGCCGGCAAGTTTTCGTACATCCTTGACGCGCTTCGGTGCTTCGATCTGCTCAATGGCCTTGATCTTGTCGGGATTGGCTTCAATCCCCCGCTGGGACACAAAGAACCCGAGAAGCTTGCCGGAAGGGACTCCAAACACGCACTTCTCGGGGTTGAGCTTGAGGCTAATCTTACGCAGATTTGCAGAATTCTCTTCTAGATCTTGAATCAGAGTTGACTTGTCCCTGCTTTTGACCACTATATCATCCATGTAGGCTTCCACATTTCTGTGTATTTGCGGCTCAAAAGCAGTATGGACGACCCTTGCAAATGTTGAACCAGCATTCTTCAAATCGAAAGGCATCCGTACAAAACAGTACGTGCCACATGGAGTGATGAACGCGGTTTTCTCCTCATCCTCTTCTGCCATGAAGATCTGATGGTATCCTGAGTATGCGTCAAGAAACGAAAGCAAGTCGCATCCGGCTGTGGATTCGACAATCTGGTCAATGCGCGGCAAGGGAAATGGGTCTTTGGGACAAGCTTTGTTGACATCGGTGAAGTCGATGCAAAGTCTCCATTTCCCGTTCGCCTTGCGCACGACTACAGGATTGGCCAACCACGTAGGATGGAGCACTCCTCTGACGAGGCCTGCTGCTTCCAACTTCTTGATCTCTTCGGCGATGAACTCTTGGCGCTCCACCGCTTGTTTCCTGACTCTCTGCTTGACGGGTCGCGTGTGAGGACAGACGGCGAGGTGGTGCTCGATTACTTTCCTGGGAACGCCGGGGATGTCAGATGGTTGCCACGCAAACACGTCGACATTCGCCCGCAGGAAAGCAACGAGCACGCTTTCCTATTTAGGGTCGAGAGTGGCACTGATGGTGAAGGTACCACCAGTGCCGTCCTCCTTGGCGGACACCTTCTTGGTTGCTGGCGGAGCTGCCATTGTCTTCTTACACTTGCCGGTGGAGCTCGATGGTGCGTCCTCGACGGTAGCGCAGCACTCCGAAGAGGTGCGCTTGCCGGAGTGGGCATCAGAGCTCTTGCCGGACTTGGTCTTCTTCTTCCCCCCGGGAGCTTCAGCGGCAAGTGTCTCGCGATCCGCGGCGGCTGCTGCTTCCCGGTAGATCTTGTCAGCACAGATGAGAGCGTCTTTCTTGTCGCCATGTACAGAGATGACACTTATCGGGCCTGGCATCTTCAGCATGTTGTATGCGTAGTGAGAGGCCGCCATGAACTTGGCGAGCGCTGGACGGCCGAGAATTCCATTGTAAGGCAATGGAAAATCGGCAACGTCGAAAGTGATCCTCTCAGTCCTGAAGTTCAACTCACTGCCAAATGTCACCGGCAGCGTGATCTTCCCCTTCGGCTTGCTCCTTCCCGGGTTGATTCCTTGAAACGTGCCGGTCTCTTCGAGCTCGCTGCCAGGGACTTGGAGTCTCCGAAGTACAGCGGAGGAGATCAGGTTCAAGCCGGCCCGCCGTCAACTAGCATCTTAGTGACCTGGAGGTTGCGGATAGTTGGTGAGACCAACATCGGCAAACACCCGACAGCAGTTGTGCGATCGGGGTGGTCCTCAATATCAAAGATGATAGGCGTGCTGGACCATTTCAGAAGCTTGCGTGACTCGACGGGTGGTTCTGCTGCATTAACTTCCCGCACCCACTGCTTGAGTTGGCGGTGTGAAGTATGCACAGAAGCACCGCCGTCAACGCACAAAACTTTTGTGGCTTTCTGGAACTCCTGCTCGCTGGTCTCGGCGTCATCCATGTCTTCATCGTTGTCGTCCTCTTCATCCTTGTCGCGGCCACGGGGAGGTCTGTCGCCTTGCCGCTGCTTGGTGTTGCCGCGGCGCCCCCCGGCCTGTGCGATTCGTACCAGATCCTCCAGCACCTCCTTGGGCCTTCTCCTTGTCGCGTCGCTCGTACTCGGCCTTTTGCAGCTCAACGAGCTGCTCGACCTTCTTGCAGCTCTGGAGGTCATGGCCTTTGGTGCGGTCAATCTTGGAGTACTGCTTGTTGGTGCCATCCTGCTTGTCGGCGGCCGCCACAGCCTGGCAGTTGGCGCATGCGGCAACCTCCTTGCCGGAGCCATCAGTCTTGGCTGTCTTGGCGCCACCTTCGTTGCCGGATTGCTCGACAACTAGCACATCTTTGCCTTTCCTCTTCCTGTTGTTCCGCCGCCTGTTTTTGCTTGCTGGGGCGGCATCGTCGCTGTCAGATCCTGCGGTTCCTACGTTCTCTCCGGGGAGTTTCCTTCCTTCCTCAGCATGTGCACATCTGTCGGCCAGGGCATACAGCTCGCTGACGTCTCTGATCTTGCACATCGCCATCTCCTCCCGCATCCTGCGGTTGCGCACGTTCTGATGGAACGCACTGATGACCGCGGCAGGGTGGACGTCTGGGATGTTGCGTTGCACTTGGCTGAATCTCTGGATGTACTTACGTAGAGGCTCCCCTTCCTTTTGGGCAAGCAGGTGAAGATCACTCTCCTGGCCATGGGGTTTGTGGCCGCCCGTAAAGGCGCCAACAAACTGATGGCATAGGTCCGCCCAGGAAGATATGGAGTTTTCCGGCAAGTGCATGAGCCAGGACCTGACGTTGGGCTTGAGCACCAGAGGGAAGTAATTGGCGAGGATCTTGTCGTCCCACCCCCCGGCAGCCTGCACCGCAATGGTGTAGATGCTGAGGAACTCCGACGGATGCAGCCTGCTGTCGTACTTCTCTGGTACGTCTGGCTTGAAATTCTTCGTGCTGGGCCACTGGACTTGCCGCAGCTCACGGGTAAACGCAGGGCAACCTACCGCATACGGCAGGTCGCCTGGTTCCCCTGGCGCTTGTATGTCGACAGTGGGGCCAGCGCGTCGGTCTGATTGACGCCGCGTTTCTCTTCGACGCTCGATGCGGGTGCAGGCGTCTTCTTGCTGCCGTTCGTGAAGAACGTGGCGCTGATCGCGACAAGTTCGCGGATCTGAGGAAGAAGTGGAGTCGCTGTCGTGGCGGACCCAGCGAGTCGGCGATCTTGGCCTTTGGGGCGGAGAGTGCACGATGGTTGCACCCCCACCGGTTTTGTCGCCATCGGCTCGCACTTGGCTGGCCTGCCGCGGCTGCGATGTGGTGGCTGGCCGTGGAGTGTCGCCGTTGGTGAAGCCAATGAGACTCTGAATGGTGGCCCTCCAGTAGTCGATCTTGTCTGGCGCTGGAGGGAAGTCTAGGAGCAGTTGAGCTCGCGCTAGAGCTTCTGCTGGGGTGGCGGGTAGCGGCGGCGAACGGTGCGAGGAGCGGGATATGCTCGGGCTCCCAACGATGTTGGAAGGAGCAGTATTCCGTCCAAGCGAACGTGCCTCGCTCGCGCCAGCACGTCGGCGTGCATGTTGGCCTTGAGCGTCCCGTTATCCGCTAGCTCGATTTGGGTCCAGCGAGCGTATGGTACCGTGAGTACCACGACGTTGTCGGTCCTGCGCCTCTTGAGAGGGGCGCGGTGCATCTATGGACGCCCGGTCGTCGGGGGAGCCGACTACGCCGCCAGCGGGCAGCGCGGTCTTGTCCTTAGACTTGTTGGCACCGTGGGCTCCCTCGTCGGCGCCCGTTCCACCGCCGGCGTTCTCCCCGCCGGCCGTTTGCTGCGGCGGCGGTGGAGTCGACGCGGACGGCGCAGCCGCCTCCGAAGCCTTCTTCTTCGGCGGCATGTCGATGAAGTCGATGAAGATTCAGCTCGCGTGAACGCCGGATCAGGTTCACACAACCTCGACGCCCCCTACCTGGCGCGCCAGAGATGCCGGGGTTTCCTGGGCTCCCCGAGCACCTATGGGGACGGAGCCCCTTCTTGGTTCGACGAGGTGGCGCTGATCGCGAAGAGCGGATCGAGGCGAAGCACGCGGTGGAAGGTTTTTACCCAGCTTCGGAGCTCTCCGGAGAGATAACACTCCTACTGCTGCTTTGTGGATTGTATTGAGTTCTTGCTCGGGAGCGCCGAGTGCTATAGTACACTCGAGCAGCTAACGAGACCGAGCGCTTCTCTGAGGATCCCTCCCCTTCCTACGTTGTGCATGGGCCTCCTTTTATATGTTCAAGGGGTCTCCAACAGGTGGCAACGTAGGTAAGGGCAAAAGTGTAAATATGTTGCGGTAGGTACAACTACCTACACAGTGTATCATACCTAACCCTGACGGCAGGGGACAAAGGCATTAAATGCCCGTCTATGTCGCCCAGACGGTGCAGAAAAGGGACCGTCAGGGGCGCCATCACTCGCCACGATGGCGATCCTGTCAGCGCTGCATGCCATAGTGTACCCCTGGCTGCACAGCCTCCCGCCACGTACGTTGGGAAGGGTCCCGGAGCGACACGTAGGTGGGTGAGCTGGAGCACGGGTACAGAGTGGCTGCTTGCCGCGGCAAGTGCCTTGCTGCGGCTGTTGCCTTGTCGCGCCCGGGAACTTGTCGCTCGCCGGGTCCTGCCGGGACGCGTGGCGCGCTGCGGCAGGTTCTTTGAGACGCTCTTGTTGGGCTTCCCGGCAAGCTCCTCTCGCCGGGGTCTTGTACCTTGAATGGCCTTCCCGGCAAGATCCTCTTGCCGGGGACTTGTCTCCTTGACTCAAATACTTTGTTCTTGAATGGCTCCAAAGGAACCATAGAGAGCTTCGGTGATCACCTGGCGGGCTTTGCCGCGGGGTGCTGCGACTGCCCGTGCACAAGTTCGGGATACTAGAGTACCCCTACTTTAGTACACCGACAGATACCGATGCTTTTCGTGATTTTAGCACTAAATATGGACTTGACTCATAGATAGTAGCCTCTTTCTGTGAATCATTTACTACTCATGTTGATCTCCCTAAGGGGAAGTGGTTTAAATATCATCCTCCCATTGAAGTTAAAGTAGTAGAACCTATTAAAGTTGAAGAAGAAACTATTACTTATAACGTTGATCCTATTGTTCCTACTGCTTATATTGAGAAACCACCTTTTCCTGATAGAATAAAGGATCATGCTAAAGCTTCAACTGTTGTTTGTAAGATTTATACTAGAACACCTACACCCCCTAAACAAATTAAAGTTGAACCTAGTATTGATACGATTAAAGATCTCTTGGTCGATAATATTGTTGGGCATGTTATTTATTTCTGTGATGAAGCCGCTAGGATTGCTAAACCCGATACTAAAGATAAACATAGACCTGTTGTTGGCATGCCTATTGTTTCCACTAAAATTGGAGCTCATTGTTATCATGGCTTATGTGATATGGGTGCTAGTGTGAGTGCACTTCCTCATACCTTATACCAAGAAATTATGAATGATATTGCACCTGCTGAGATAGAAGATATTGATGTTACTATTAAGCTTGCCAATAGAGATACTATATCACCAATTGGGACTGTTAGATATGTTGAAGTCTTGTGTGGGAAAATTAAATACCCTACAGATTTTCTTGTTCTTGCTTCCCCACAAGATGACTTTCGTCCCATTATATTTGATAGACCTTTCTTGAATACTGTTAATGTTAAGATAGATTGCGAGAAAGATATTGTTACTATTGGTTTAGGGGATATGTCTCATGATTTTAATTTCTCTAAATTTCATAGACAACCCCATGATAAAGAATTGCCTAGTGAGGGAGTCCTGGAATAAGGGGTCCTCGGGCGTCCGGCCTATTATCAATGGGTCGGACTGGTGGGCTGTGAAGACATGAAGGCCGAAGACTGTACCCGTGTCCGGATTGGACTTTCCTTGGCGCGGAAGGCAAGCTTGGCGATCAACTATGAAGATTCCTTCTTATGTAACCGACTCTATGTAACCCTAGATTCCCCCGGTGTCTATATAAACCAGAGGGTGTAGTCCGGAAAGCAGATACTCATTACCATAGTCATACAGGCTAGACTCTTCTAGGGTTTAGCTATTACGATCTCATGGTAGATCAACTCTTGTAACACTCATATTCATCAAGATCAATCAAGCAGGAAGTAGGGTATAACCTCCATAGAGAGGGCCCGAACCTGGGTAAACATCGTGCCCCCTGTCTCCTGTAACCATTGACCTTAGACGCATAGTTCAGGACCCCCTACCCGAGATCCGCCGGTTTTGACACCGGCATTGGTGCTTTCATTGAGAGTTCCACTGTGACGTCGATGAAAGGTTCGATGGATCGCCTTGTCCTTAAAGACAACATCACCTCCGGGGGAGTCCTGGCCCCAGGCCAAACCCTCCGGCTGGGCGGCTTCACCTTGATCGCCCGTTCGGCCGTTGAGCCGACGATGACCTCTCGGGCCATCGAAACCCCCTTCGCATCAACTCCGAACACTCCAAGCAGATGGATCTGGCAGAGTTTTCGTCCTTGAACGAGCTCCTAGATCGCATCACCGCTTTGGGAATCGCCACAGATTACGATCGGATCGGGCCTAAAACCGATCAAGGAGAAATCAAAACTCCACCGGTCACCCACCAGATAGCGGTAGTCGAGGAGTAGGACGGCGAGTCTTCTTCTATATTGAAGACGAACTATGTTCGGATCGCCGATCAGGAAGAACCGGATACCCACCAACGAAAGGATACGACCAGCCCTCCGAACATAGAATCGGACGATAGTCCTAAACCATTAGAAGATACTCCGGAGCCCGGATTGTTGAGTCTGGAAGGTCTCCAGATTCCGGATAATCGGCCAGATCAGGGTTCAGATTTAATTCCACCCACCCACCCGGACATCGAAGCTCTCATGAGCATAAAACAGCAGTCTCAGGAAACGGTCCACCACTTCTGGGCCAGATTCCTCCTTGTCAAAGACAAGGTAAAAGATTGCCGCAACAAGGACGCGATATCAACGTTCTGCAACAATTGTGCGGATGAAGGAATCCTCAACGCCATCAATCGCCGCCGCATATTGAAGTTCGCTGATTTAGCAAACTATCAGACAAAAGTACATCGCAATGGAAAGCGCCTGGAAAACTCAGGCAGCTTGCTGGGAGCCGTCGGGCCCAACTCAACTCCTCCTACAGACAAAAAGGGCGCACCCCCATGGCACCCCCAGTCCAACAGTCAAGAAACATAAGCCCATTACGCGGCACGGCACCATTTTGGACGGATGGCTCGATGGCCCATGCAAAATAGACACGGCACCAGATACCGTGGCAACCCACAGCCTTAGAGCATGTTGGATACTCCAGCAGGTAGCCAAGAGCGGCGAGGACATCCTTATCAAGGACACCCCAGAATAGCACCCTCCAGAAAAGGACGACACAAGAGTATTGACGGTCTTCGAGACATTCGCTTCAAACAACAAGCGCAAAAGGGCACTTCGCGACCTTGCCGAAGTCTGCCAAATCGCTGCAATAAACCCTTGGAATGACACAACTATAACATTTAATGCCGGTGACGAACCAAAGTACAGGGCAGTCCGGGTGCCGGACGCATTAGTCCTCAGTCCCATCGTGGACGGGTTTCGACTTACCAAGGTCCTCATGGACGGCGGTAGCGGACTAAACCTCATTTATGAGGACACACCCCACAAAATGGAAATAGACAGGAGCCGCATCAACCAAAGTAGCACAACCTTTCGAGGAATTATTCCCAGTCGAGAGGCGCGATGCGCGGGGAAAAACACACTTGACGTGGTATTCGGCACGCCGGAGAATCACCGGTCCCAAGAAATCACTTTCCAAGTGGCCCCTTTCAGTAGTGGATACCACGCCCTGTTAGGGCGGGATGCTTTTACACGCTTCCAAGCTATACCTCATTACGGGTATATGAAGCTCGAAATGCCCGGACCAAACGGTATAATCACTCTCGTCAGTGATCCGGACATAGCACTCCACGCTGAAAACAAATCCGCATCCCTGGCCCTTGAGGCACTAACCGAAACCCTAGCGGCCGAAGAATTAACTGCACTACGCTCCACGGTGGCCAGGGACGATGTGATCCTCGACAAACGCCCCAAATCCACCTCCTTCAAACCAGCAGAAGAAATAGTCAAATTCCAGGTCCACCCAACGGACCCCAAGAAGACACCATCTATCGGAGCGCAACTGAACCCAACAGTTGACACCACACTACGAGCATTCCTGCGCGAAAACTGGGACCAATTTGCCTGGCACCCTTCAGATATGCTAGGAATCCCACGCAATGTCTGTGTACAAAAAGGGGGGGTACACTTTTTGTTGTACCCTTATAACTGTGCACGGGCAGTCTGAGCCACGGGCGCCGCCACACGGAGCACGGCAAGGGAGGTAAGCCAAGGTAAGGCCAAAGCTGAAGAGAAGCAGAACGACGCCAAGACCAAGACCACAAAGAGCAAAGGGGACAGAGCAGCCCCCCCCCCCCCCCGACAAGATCCTTGCCGGGGGGCAGCTTTAGCTAACCCGGCAAGACCCTTGCCATGGCAGCTCGCCCCACACCTATGGAGCGAAGCCACCCTTGAGTCCACTGGCCCCATGGGGCAAGGATTCGGGAGACATCCCCGTGCTGGCATGCAGATCTTTGTGAAGACATTCAAGATCAGATACCCACTTAAGAAGGAGATGATCCTTGGCCGGATCCCAGCCAAGGAGGACCACAAGGCCCCCGGCAAGAGCCTTGCCGGGGATGACAGCGGGTGTTGGATTTCGGGTTCCGGCAGACCCTTAAGGTTCGAACTCTGGGGTGCGCGCGGAGATTATGCCCTCTACCTCTCCGTCTCGCAAAGATCTAACTACTGAAAGAACAACACAAGAGACACAGGGTTTATACTAGTTCGGGCCACCATTGTGGTGTAATACCCTACTCTAGTTTGTGGTGGGTGGATTGCCTCTTGGGCTGATGATGATGAACAATACAAGGAAGAACAACCTCGCGAGGGTCTGCTCTTAGCTAGGATGATGAACTGCTAGGGGGAGTTCAGTCGCCCATCTCTCTCTCTCACTTGCTCTCTGCTTGCTCAGATTCTAGGTACCCACTTCTCGATGCCTCTAGATTGCTAGATGCCTCTACCCTGGGGGTGGCTAGTCCTATTTATAGGCAAAGGCCCTGGGCCTCTTCCCAAATATTGAGCGGGAAGGGCGCCAACAATTGGCCAATTCGAAGGGGAACATCTGGTACACTTATCCTGACTAAAGTTGGTCCTCGCCTGCCAAAGGCCCTGTGGTGACGCTGTTCTGGGCTCCACGATGACCTCCTTCCCACCGTTGGACTGGTCTTGGTCACGTTGCACCAAAATGGATGCCTTTGCTTGATCCTCTCGCCTGCGCTTGCCCCCTTTGCACCAAAGAGGAAAGGGAGACACTGCGCAGACTGGCGCCCGCCTGGCACCCTTGGTCGTCATGGCTTGCGTCATGGGCACCTCGTGAGGTACCCCGCCTTGATCTTTCCGCCTCCTCGTGAGCTAGCATGACGAGGCCATGCCTGAGGAAGCGCCGTGTCGTCCGCCCCGCGAGGCTTGGCCCCTCGCGAGGGTCTTTGGCCTTGTGTTGATGAAGATGGGCCGCGCTGGGCCCCCTTTGAGCCACGCCGCAGGCAGGCAAGTCTGGGGACCCCCATTCCCAGAACGCCGACAATAGCCCCCGGGCCCAAGGCGCGCATGGACTTGGCCGTGCCGAGAAGCGAAAGGGCAAGGGCGAAGCGCCGCGGGCCCTAACAGCCTGCGGCCTTGGGCGCCGCGTGGCGGTTGATTGGACGCGAGTGCTTTAGCAACCGCGCAGGTTATTAAAGGTGCGGCGTCTGCCTAGGCTTTGCTTTTCTCTTTCTCCGGTCGCTGCTCAGATCCCCTTTCTTGCGCCTCTCCTTCCTTCCTCCAAATTCCTAGATTTGCTCCACCCGTGTGACCTAGGAAGACATGGCGCCTCGTCAGTCTCCGGCCGAAGCTTGGTTCTCGCCTGCTCTGGAATTGCCCAATGTGTTGGAGGCGAGCCTTGCCCGGCTGCGCCGGATGGCAGCGGCGCAGGGCATCAACGGGGCGCAGGTGTTCAAGGTCGGCTCCGCCACCCCCAAGGGCCGAGGGAGCACCTTCTACCCTCTCTTCGTAAGCTCCATTACTGCGGGCCTGGTGCCTCCTTTCTCCGAGTTCTTCCTCTCTGTCCTCCGCCATTACAACTTACAAGCTCTGCATCTCCACCCCAACTCCATCCTTCTTCTGGCGATCTTCGCCTACTACTGCAAGGCTCATGTGGGGCTGCAGTCCTCAGTGGCCTTGCTGCGCCACTACTTCTCCCTCCGGGTCACCCGTGGTTCTCCTTCCGCATGCGCGAGCTTCGTCGCGTACGGCAGCGCCATTGCCATTTCGAATCCGGGGAAGAGGATTGAGGGCTTCAGGAGCAAGAGGGTCTTGGTAGACGCCGGGCGCATCCACCCTCAGCTGATCCTGCCCGCGGAGCAGCCCGCGAGTTCCAGCGACTGGTGCCGAGCGGAGCTCACGGACCCTCGCGCGAAGTCGGTACTGGAGAAGATGGACGCGGACCTGAAGCCGGCCAGCATGGCGGCGGCGAAGCTGACCGACGCGTCGCTGCTGAGGGAGTTCCTGGAGCACCAATTGGCTCCGCTTCGACAGTACTCACCTCCGATGTGGAGGCCTCATCCGAGCCCCGCGACCTTGGGCGACGAGGATTTGACCGCGGTTCTCCAATCTGTGGTCGGGGGCGAGGTGGCAAGGTTGGAGGGCGCGCCTGCGCCCTTGTTCCTTCGCGATGACTGGGAGCAAGTGGTGGAGTCCATGCCCGTCTTCAACGGGGACGGGCCCGTGCCCGTGGTGGCTCCCGAGGGACTGGTGGACGTGTCCTTCGGTGACTCCAGCGAACAGGAGGGCGAAGAGGAGCGAGAGAAGGGCCCTGACTCCGAGGCAACTGACGGAGAGTCGAGGGCTCCCCTTCCCCGGCGCAGACCCCGTTCTCTCCTCCTCTCTTCGAGTGATGATGACAAGGACGATGAGCAGGTCGGCAGGAGGTTGCCCCCGATCCCGAAGAAGGACAGGACCGGGCTGCTCTCCCGCGGGTCTGTCCCTGCCCCAAGGTGCACCGCAGGCACGCCTCCTGCTTCTGGGCTTCCTGAGGGCGATCCTTCTAGCCGGCTTTCTGGCTTCAAGTATGGCCGGAGGCTGCTTGAGCTCTCCAGCAACGACCCGTAAGTGCTCGATCATTCGTCGTTATTTCTAGTTCTGCTGCTGAGGCTTGACGTCCGCCCTTTTTGAACAGGCTGGCGCCCACGGCGAAGAAGCCGAAGGGGGCTCCTGAGGCTTCGATCACGGCAGTGCTTGTGTCTGTTGGGGATGGTGATCGTGACGCATGGGCCTCTCCTGCCCGCTCGCCTTCGCAAGGCCTGGCTGAGCTGGCTGGGGAAAGCTCAGCCCCCATGGCCCAAGTGACTCCCGAGGTGCCCTTGTCTGCCGCCACCACCACGACCGTCGAGGTGCAGCAGACTCCGCCTCGGGACGCTGTGGTTGTGCCGCCGCTGCTTTCTCCTCCTGCTCCTCCGGCTGCTGTTTCTCCGTCCCCTTCTGCCGTTCTGGAGCGTGCTGTTGCTGAACTGGATCGGCTGTGGCAGGATCTTCTTGGCGTCGACCCTCGCCTGGTGGCCGGGCGCTTGGAGCTGGCTTCCGGGTGGATTCGCTCCGAGGCCTCGATTCGGGCGGCGCTGGTTCAGGCCTCGACGGCCTGTGACGGAGAGAGGGAGGCCACCCTTGAGGCAAAGGCTGCCCGAGACGCGGCCCTGGGGGAGGTGGTTGAAGTCCGTGGTCGCTGCAAGGAGCTGGAGGACGAGCTGCAAGGCCTGCGAGACCAGCTCGCGAAGGAGGTCCGCCTTCGCCAAGAGCAGGAAGAAGGCACGAAGGCTCGTGAGGCGGCCATCGAGGACCGGGAGGCCAAGCTCAAGAAGCGCCGCGACCGCCTAGGCGCGCTGAAGAAGGAGCTGGAGGTGACGAAGGCCGAGCTGGACGGCAAGGCCCGGGTCCTTGCCGAGGATCGCGTGGCCTTCGCGGACATGGAGAAGGAGGCCCGTGCTTCACTGAAGACGCTTTATGAGAGCGGCCTGGAGAGCCCGCTGGCCGGTGCCGAGGATGGCCCCGCCAAGCTGCTTCCCTTCCTGGTTCGTGCCCTTGGGGATGTCGCCCTTGGCCTTGGCCCCACGGCTGAGGCCGAGGCGCGTGTCTTGTCTTTTGCTGCACTGTCGCGGGTCTTCGCCCACATCTACCTTCGCGATCCCAGCGCCGACCTCGACAGCCTGTTGGAGCCGGTGAGTGGCGAGGGTGCTGCCGCCGCTTTCGAAGTCGTGAAGGGGCGCGCAGAGGCGCTGCTGGGGAAGTCCCGGGCCTTCAGCACCAAGCCGAAGCAAGGCGCTGCCGGCCCTGCTGCTCCATGAGGCGAAGCCACTCCGCGCTGCTCCACCGCCAACAAGTGACTCCTTTACCGCTCCTGTTCTTCTTTTAATTCCTGCACATGCATCACGCCTCGGGGAGGCATTTAAACTTGCGTTTGGTACCGAGACGACAGTATGGACTGTAATATTTGCTTTTAAATTCCTTGAGTTTTATGCTTTTCCTCCCTACTTGCTTGTGTTCTATGCTGGCAGAGCCCGGCCCCGCGCTTACCTCACCCAGCATTAGCCCCGACCGGAAACCAGGACGGGACCAAAGGAGTGAGGGGCTACGTGACAAGTTAGGCTCCTGAGTCGCGATGCACGGGAGTCCCCCTTGGCGCACGAACAACAAGTAGGGAGGTGTGATGTAGGTGTATCTTCCGTTCTACGTCTGCAGAGCCCGACTCCGCGCGTACCTCACCCAGCATAGCCTTTCAGAACTAAGGAGTGAGGGGCTACGGAGCCAGTTAGGCTCCTGAGTCGCGATGCTCAGGAGTCCCCCTTGACGCGCAAACAGCGAGCGATGAGGTGAGATGCAAGCAGGACTACCGTTCTACGTCTGCAGAGCCCGGCCCCGCGCGTACCTCACCCAGCATAGCCTTTCGGAACTAAGGAGTGAGGGGCTACGGGACCAGTTAGGCCCCTGAGTCGCGATGCTCAGGGGTCCCCCTTGACGCCCAAACGGCTTTCATACCTTGACTCCGCTCGGGGAGAGACGCGCGACAAACCAGGCCCGAGGGGCCTGGCTGGGCGGCGTACGTCTGGGCGTGACCCAGTCGTAGCCCCCGTGCCTAGCCCCCTTGCGCGGCGCTCCCGAGGGGAGGCATTGCGGTGAGGCTAGTCACTGAGCTCTAGGCTCCCTGAGGTTAATGCGGCCCGGAGGCCACCCTCAGTTGTTTATCACCAGCGCGGAGCATAGCGCTTTCGTATGTGTACGGGCATAGCCGCTCCTTGGCAGTGTCGTCAGCCAACGCGGAGCATGGTGCTTCCACTAGTACGTGGGAGGGGGCTCCCCTCCGGGAGGAGCCCCCAGGGCGTGTACAGCCCCGCCCTGACACGTGGTCGGCACGGTAGGGCTAGGTGAGGTGTATCTGGGCACCCGTGAGCCAGCGCGGGACTCACGGGGCCCTACCTCTAGGCGGGTTGCGCCTGGCACTGGGCCGTATCTTGAGATGTGTCCCTGAAAATTTGGTTAGATGTCGGCACTCTACGTCCTCGGGTCCCAGCCTCGAGCTTGTCTCAGCCGTCGCTGGTATGCCAGGTCGCGATGCCGTGGACAAGGCCAGAGGGTGAGGGCTGGAGAGCCAGTAAGAGCCTTGAGTTGCGATGCTGAGGTACCCCCCCCTTTAACATGCAAGTGGTCGACATGGAGAAGAAGAGGTGCCGTGAACAGGCATCAAGTAATCAAGCATGATAGGCGAATGCATCGCTGGAAATAAACGCAAGGGAGATACACGCCACCGGGCCTGGCCCGAGCGGCCTGGGGATGATGCAGCCCGAGGGGCGCCCCCAACAAAGCAAGCTAATGACCAAAAATAAAAAGGGATACATGCCGCAGGGACGGACCCACGCGGCCTGGGAATGATGCAGCCCTGGGAGGGCGCTCCCAGCTGGAAATGAAGCTTGAAGGATGTCACCTGAAGATGTCGAAGATGAAGTGGTGTTGGTGCAGCAGACTCGGTGGGCTGCGGAAGCCGATCCTCACGAGCCCCCAGGCCCAGGGGCCTCAGGAGGCTCCGGAGGCGCTGGTGGCTCCTCGCGAATCATCTCCATCTCCGCCAGGACTGCGGAACGCCTGTCTTCCTGAGTCTCCATGATGCCCCTCATGAGGCGCTGGTACGCAGCAGCCACGCTCGGCAAGCCGTAAGGCATGCAAACATAGCTGTGGGGTGGACCTCCACAACACCCCACTTGTGAGGGCCAAAGGCACTCCATCATGGCGACCTGATTGAGCCCTGGTACGTTGATGTAGACGCGCGGCCCACCATCCTCGCCTGGATGGGGAGCCACAGCCGGTAGACGGCGGCAACCTCTCATGATTCTTGACTCCTGTAGTTCTTGAACGGCCTTGTTAACGAACTCCTGCTGGTCTGACCTTCCTTGCCTCACTCCCTCTTGAGGGAAACGTGCTTCGAGGCACGCCTCCACGTGGTGCCCCAGCGCCTCCCTCGTGACCCTGGCCAGGTCGGTGGCCCTCCAGGTGAGAGCCCCAGAGCCCTGCCTGAGGAGGGCGCCGGGCGCGCTTTCCTATGCGATGGAAGGAGGGTCCCCTCGGGCAGACGCGGGCCCTGAGGGGCCTGCCTCCTGAGGGGCGGAGCCTGACGGTGTCTTCTTCTTCTTGGGGGTGGTCTCGGGAAGCCTCCTGCTTCCGCGATCTGGGTCTTCTAGTGACGCTGCCTGAAAGGCTCGCTCCAGGGAACACACTGCATCCTTCTCTTCACATGGCACCGTGATGACTCCGCCACTTCCTGGCATCTTGAGGACGTTGTAGCCATGATGAGTCACGGTCATGAACTTGGCCAGTGCTGGGTACCCGAGGATGGCGTTGTATGGCAGGCGGATGTGGGCGACATCGAAGTCGATGAGCTCGGTGCGGTAGTTGCTGCGGGCCTCGAAGGTGACAGGGAGGCGGACCTGCCCGATCGGGATCGTGGAACCGTCGGTGACTCCTGAGAAAGGCTTGGTTGGCTGAAGCTGGTCATAGGGCACTTGGAGATTGTTGAATGTTTCCACGGACAGGACGTTGAGCCCTGCTCCACCACCGATGAGGGTCCTGGTGACCATTACGTTGTTGATGATTGGGGAGCAAAGCATCGGGAGGACTCCGGCTGTGGCCGCGCACTTGAGTTGATCTGCTGAGCTGAACGTGATGGCGCACGCCGACCACCAGAGAGGGCGCGTTGCTTTGAGCTTGGGGAGGACTACATTCACTTCGCGGGCAAATTGCTTGAAGATGCACTGGGAGGCTGGGGCTTGAGCTCCGCCCAGGATGCAGGTGATTGCACGCGGCTCCTGGAAGCCCCCAGCCCCCTCGTCTTGATGGCGGTCCTCGTTCCTCCTTGGCTGAGGCGGCAGTGGAGGGAGGCCTGCGTTGCCCTGCAGGCGATCCTCACCAGGCTGATCGCGCCAATCCCCCTTGCGAGGCAGGTCTCGCCAGCGGTCCTCGGGAGGTTGATCACGCCATCCTTGGCGCGGCCGCGGTCTTCCCAGCGTCCTGGGTTTCTTCCTCCTCCTCGGCCGTAGCCCCGATCAGCGCGGTCAAGATGACGGCCGATCCTTCCATCTCGCACGGCGCGGAGCTCTTGGCATTCATTGGTGTTGTGGGTGTGGAGGTCGTGGTACACACAGTACCGGCTGCCCCTAGAGGATTCGGGCAGATCCTTGCCCCGCTTGGTGTCCGGTTCCGCCGCAAGCACGGCATCCCCCTTGCGCTTCACGTCCTTGGCCTTGGGCTTCTTCTCTTCTGGGTCTGCGGCAGGCAGCTCGAGGAGGGAGAGACGCCCCTCCTCAGCCCTGGCGCACTTGGTCGCCAAGTTGAACAGCTCCAGGGAGGTGCACATGTCTTCATGCATCGCCAGCTCCTCCTTCATCTTGACGTCGCGCACACCATCGGAGAAGGCCGAGATGATGGCTTCCTCAGACACCTTGGGGATCTTGAGGCGCGCACTGTTGAAGCGCTGGATGTACTTTTGCAGGGTCTCTCCGGGTTGTTGCTCGATGCGGCGCATGTCGCTCACGGCGGGCGGCCGGTCGCGAGTACCTTGGAAGTTGGCAATGAAGCGGGTGCGCATCTGGTCCCAGGAAGAGATCGTGCCTGGGGCCAGGTTCAGGAGCCAGGTGCGAGCTCCTTCCTTGAGCGCCATGGGGAACCAGTTCGCCATGACCTCTTCATCCCCGCTGGCAGCTTCGATGCCCAGCTCATAAAGTTGGAGGAACTCTGCAGGGTCGGTCGTGCCGTCGTAGCGAGGAGGCGGGTCTGGCTTGAACTTGCCGGGCCACGTGACGCTGCGCAGCTCGGTGGTGTAGGCGCGGCAGCCTGCGGTGGCCATGGGAGGCTTCGGTTGAGGGAGAGCTTGGCCTTGCGGGTCCCCATGCGCCGCAGCTGGAAGCAGCGCGGGGTCTTGACGTGCCGGAGCTGGAGCAGGGTCACGACGAGCCGGAGCAGGAAGCACCCAGGCAGCCTCTTGCGGCCGAGGGACTTCTTGGCAGCTCCGTTCTTGCTGGGCTGGCGCCTGACGGAGGGGGTTCCGCCCAGGGGCCACGCGCCTTGGAGCCATGGCGTCTTCTTGGAGAGGAGGTGGTTGGTACGCCCCCGGAGCTTCATTGCCCGCGCGGGGCGGGGTGCAGCGCAGCGGAGCGGACGACGCAGGAGAGCCCCCTGCGGCACGGACGAGCTCGGCGACGCGGTCGAGCCACTCTTCGTAGACGTCGTCGACGGGGCGGTAACGCAGGAGCTCGTTTGCCGCGATGAGCGCAGCTCGAGCCTCCAAGGGTGCGCGGAGCGCGCGGGACGAAGAGCTAGCTGGTGTAAGCGATGGAGTAGCGGTGCGGCCGTCTTGCCGCACGGACGGGTGCTGAGACGACACTTGCTGCTCGTTCCCCGCCGGGCCGGTGGCGGCGTTGACGGCGGGCGACGGGGAACGACGAGGACGCCCACCAACGGGAGCCGTCTGGGCGACGCGGGAAGCAATGGTGGCCCGGCGCTCGGCACGGGCCCGACGAGCGTCAGACATGGACGCGACGGTCGGAGGAGAGCAGAGCGGTGGAAAACAAATTCCAGCGCACCCCTACCTGGTGCACCAAATGTCGGATTTCGGGTTCCGACAGACCCTTAAAGTTCGAACTCTGGGGTGCGCGCGGAGATTATGCCCTCTACCTCTCCGTCTCGCAAAGATCTAACTACTGAAAGAACAACACAAGAGACACAAGGTTTATACTAGTTCGGGCCACCATTGTGGTGTAATACCCTACTCTAGTTTGTGGTGGGTGGATTGCCTCTTGGGCTGATGATGATGAATAGTACAAGGAAGAACAGCCTTGCGAGGGTCTGCTCTTAGCTAGGACGATGAACTGCTAGGGGGAGTTCAGTCGCCCATCTCTCTCTCTCTCTCTCTCACTTGCTCTCTGCTTGCTCAGATTCTAGGTACCCGCTTCTCGATGACTCTAGATTGCTAGATGCCTCTACCCTGGGGGTGGCTAGTCCTATTTATAGGCAAAGGCCCTGGGCCTCTTCCCAAATATTGAGCGGGAAGGGCGCCAACAATTGGACAATTCGAAGGGGAACATCTGGTACACATATCCTGACTAAAGTTGGTCCTCGCCTGCCAAAGGCCCTGTGGTGATGCCGTTCTGGGCTCCACGATGACCTCCTTCCCACCGTTGGACTGGTCTTGGTCTCGTTGCACCGAAATCAATGCCTTTGCTTGATCCTCTCGCCTGCGCTTGCCCCCTTTGCACCAAAGAGGAAAGGGAGACACTGCGCGGACTGGCGCCTGCCTGGCACCCTTGGTCGTCATGGCTTGCGTCATGGGCACCTCGCGAGGTACCCTGCCTTGATCTCTCCGCCTCCTCGTGAGCCAGCCTGACGAGGCCGCGCCTGAGGAAGCGCCGTGTCGTCCGCCCCGCGAGGCTTGGCCCCTCGCGAGGGTCTTGGGTCTTGTGTTGATGAAGATGGGCCGCGTTGGGCCCCCTTTGAGCCACGCCGCAGGCCGCAGGCAGGCAAGTCTGGGGACCCCCGTTCCCAGAACGCCGACAGCGGGCGCCACGGCAAGACCCTTGCCGGGGCCCCGGCAAGGCCCTTGCCAAGGACGCCCGTGGGGCCACCATCAGGCCCGCACCAGTCGCACCCCCACCGCCGTTCGCATGCAGCCGCCGACCCAACCAGTTGGGCAGGCACCTGCGTGGCGGCGTACAGATCTTCGTTGAGACCCACCACTGCGCCACCTTAGCTGCCTGCCTGCCTACATGGCACCACGAGAACCGCTGGCCAGGGCGCGTGTCGACGCAAGGGGGAGCGGCGACGGACGAGACAGGGCCCTCCCCCGTCCCCGATAAAGAAAGGAGACCTAAGCAAGGCACATTAAATGTGCCTTGTCATGTAATGCGAGGGATAACCTCGCATTACTGTACCCTTTCCACCTCCTGTGTGCCACTGTGGCAACCCCTTTCCTATAAAAGGAGGCCTGAGGCGACCAAGAGGAGGATTCGGCTTTTTGGAGCCCTTGACGCCCATTGCTAGCTCAAGAACACAGATAAACAATCCGCCAAAGCAGGAGTAGGGTTTTACGCATCTTCGCGGCCCGAACCTGGATAAAGGAACCGTGTGCTATCTGTTTGATCCGCTCTTCTCGCGACCCCGCACCCCGCAACCGTAGTAGGGATTCTTGTGATCCCATAGGTGTCGTTTCCCACCGACATCTTTGGCGCGCCAGGTAGGGGGCAGCGCAGTTGTGAGAATCGGCTTTAACAGTTAGTTCGACGCTCCTTCATCGTCATGGCGCCCAAGAAGAAGACGATGGTGGCGGTTAGCCCGTCGGAAGCCGGACATCCCGTCCCGACGCGGGCGAGCAGTGGACCGGTCGCGGAAAGGACACGGGGCGCCGTTCGCGAACACCAACACCGTCCCAGCAGCCGGAGTTTGGGAGGCAGCGATGTTCGTGCACCTGGTAACGGGCTGCACGCCGCCAAATCCAAAGACGGAGCCAGGCCCTCCACGGGTGGCGCGGGGCCTTCCAAGATCGCTGCCACCCCGCCCGAAGGCGACGCGAGGGCTTCCCAGACTCCCATGCCGGCGCTGACGGCGCGCTCCTCTCAAGCGGCGCGCGACGAACGGCGTAAGCACACCGAAGACCCCGGGCGTCGCCGCGGGAAGAGCCCCGAGCGCCCCTCCCGGGATGTAGAAGACATGCCCGCTCGCCGAGGCACTGGCAAAGATGGCATGCGACCGCGGGGTCGTGATAGAGCTCCTTCTGACATGGTCAGAAGTCGAAGCGCGTCGCGATCCATGCAGGTTTCGTTGCCACCAACACCAGCAGAAGCCCTGGCGCGTGCGCAGTTGCTCCTCGATTTCCCTCCCACTACGGGGAAACTCAACAGAGCCACTATCCGAAGCCTTGTTGCGGTGGCCAACAAAGACGAACCGAGTCCGGTGGAGCCCCCAGGTCGACGCTCCGACGGAGTCCCACGCACCAATGGCAGGAGAGCCAGCGGCGCCGCGACCACGGTGCACTCGCCCCCTCCTCGCCCGGCGCCGTGGACGCCAGCCTGTTGTGACGTCACGTGCGACGAGATCTCCATAGCGTCGTCCGACCCGCGGACCCACTGTGACCAGCGCCAAGTCCTTCGGGAACGAGAACATGAAGACGCTCGAACCACTATCGAGCGCCGGCGCGGAGCGCGCCACCAATCAGACAGGTGAGCAGGGCCTGCTGTGAACCACCCGGCACCGGAGAGCCCTGGAGGCCTGCCTTACGAGGTAGGCTGTCCGGCTTTTACCCATGAGCTGTGGCAGTTCCAGTGGCCCACTCACCGCACTTTCAAACCTGGCGTGGGCGAAAAGTACAGCGGCAAGACCCACCCGTCCGAGTTCCTCAACACTTACACCATCGCGATGCAAGCTGCCGGAGCCCGCGACGATAAGGTGCTTGCGAATTACTTTCCGTTGGCTCTCAAACCCAACGCCATGTCATGGTTGATGCACTTGCCGGTGGACTCCATTTCCTCCTGGTCGGATTTGTGCCATGAGTTCGTGGGCGCCTTTACTGGAGGCCACCAAGCCCATGGCCAGGCGAGCGACCTGCACGTCATTCCCCAGAAGGGAGGCGAGAGTCTCCGCAAGTATATACAGAGGTTCAGCCGGATACAGTACAATATCCCTGATGTTCACCCTGCAGCCATCATCAGCGCGTTCCATCAGAACGTGCGTAACCACAAGATGCGCGAAGAGCTGGCGATGAACAAGGTGAAAGATGTAGCAGAACTCTATGTTCTTGCTGACAGATGTGCCCGGGCTGAAGAGGGAAGGAAGTACCCCGGCGAAGATGCCGGCATGGAAACCGACTCCTCAAATGAGGATACTGCGGCCCCGGCGAAGAAAGGTCGGTGCCGCAACAGGAAGCGCAAAGGAAAAGCCATGCTTGCCGTCGAGGGATCTGATGACACCGGCTCCACCAATAAAACCAAGGTAGATGACCCCGGCAAGGAAATTGCCGGATGTGTCGCCCGCCGGGCCTTGGCGGCTGCCAAGAAGTCAGGAAACTCCGACAAGCGGTACTGCAAGATCCATCACACCAAAGGCCATGCTCTCCAAGACTGCCGATAGGTTGAGCTCCTCGTTGAGAAGCAGAGGGATGAATATGAGAGGCGAGACAAGGAGAAGGGCCAAGACGGTGCTGAGGGGTCCGGCAAGAAGCGTGACGGCCAGGCGGGCCGTCGTGGCAAGGATAAACAACAGGAGAGGCCCGCCCGGGGCCGTGACAAAAAGCCAGAAGACGACGATCACGAAGAGGACAACGAGTCCGGCGACCAAGAGTTTCAGAAAGCTACAGAGGCCATGTGCGTCGACGGCGGCGCCTCACTGCATACTTCTCACCGTCGGCTTAAACAGTGGGCGCGAGAGATTACAGCGGCAGGGCCGTCGTTTGATGCCCAAAGGCCGCTGAAGTGGTCCAGCACACCTATCATTTTTTACACTGAGGATCACCCTGATCGCACTACTGCGGTCGGGTGCTTGCCGTTGTTGGTTTCACCAACAATACGCAACCTCAAGGTGACAAAGATGCTAGTCGATGGCGGGGCCGGTCTGAACTTGATCTCGCCTGCCGTGATCGAGAAACTGCAGATTCATGACAGAGACCTCGAAGAGACGAGCACGTTTCAGAGGGTCAACCCGGGAAGAAGCCAACCCAAGGGAAAGGTCACGCTGCCCGTGACTTTTGGAAGCGACCTGAACTACAGGACGGAGAGGATCGTGTTTGATGTTGCCAAGATCCCCTTGCCCTACAACGGGATCCTTGGCCGCCCAGCGCTGGCAAGTTCATGGCGGCGTCACACTACGCCTACAACACCCTGAAGATGCCAGGACCTGTGACGATCATCACCATCCCCTCCGATAAGAAAGATGTGTTGATTAGCGCTGACCAACTATACCAGCAAGCAGTTGCAGCAGCTGCCGCCACTAGGGCACTTGCTCCTGCCGCTGGGGCCCCAGGAGGGAAGAAGAAGAAGAAAACCGGTGAGACCTCGGACACCAACTCCAGCAAGCGCACCTCTTCGGAGTGTAGCGCTGCCGTCGAGGACGTGCCAGAGAGCTCCACCGGCGGGAACAAGAAGTCCAGGGCCATACCGCCGGGAACCAAGAAGGTTTCCGTCAATGAGGACGGCGCGGGAGGAGCTTTCACCATAAGCTCCACCCTTGACGACAAATAGGAAGACGCGCTCGTCACCTTCCTGCGGGCGAATGTCGATGTGTTTGCATGGCAAGCTTCCGACATCCCCGGCGTTCCCAGGGAGGTGATTGAGCACCACCTTGCTGTCTGTCCTCATGCGCGGCCCGTCAAGCAGAAGGTCAGGAAGCAAGCTTTGGAACGACAAGAGTTCATCACAGAAGAGATCCGGAAACTGGAGGCAGCGGGTTTGGTAAGAGGAGTGCTCCATCCAACGTGGTTGGCCAATCCGGTCGTAGTGCGCAAGGCAAACGGGAAGTGGAGGCTGTGTATTGATTACATAGATATCAATAAGGCTTGTCCTAAAGACCCCTTCTCGTTGTCGCGCATCGACCAGATTGTTGACTCCACAGCTGGGTGTGATCTGTTGTCATTCCTCGATGCCTACTCCGGCTACAACCAGATCTTCATGACGAGAGAATACGAAGAGAAAACAGCATTCATCACCCCATGTGGTACGTATTGTTTCATGCGGATGCCTTTCGGGTTGAAGAGTGCTGGTTCAACATTTGCGAGGGCGGTCTAGATTGGTTTTGAACTCGAGCTCCATAGAAATATGGAAGCTTATATGGACGACATAGTGGTCAAAACCAAGGACAGGGCAACCCTCATACCAGATTTGCAAGAGGCATTTGCAAACCTGCGCAAGATCAATCTCAAGCTGAACCCTGAGAAGTGCATCTTTGGCGTCCCATCCGGCAAGCTTCTCGGGTTCTTTGTGTCACAGCATGGGATAGAGGCCAATCCGGACAAGATCAAAGCTATAGAGCAGATTGAGGCACCCAAGCGAATCAAGGATGTGCATCGGCTTGCTAGTTGCGTTGCCGCCATGGGCAGATTCATTTCCAAGTCTGCCGAGCGTGCCCTTCCCTTTTTCAAGATCCTGAAAAAGGCGGGCCCGATGAAGTGGACGCTAGAACCGAGGCAACATTGCAAGATTTGAAGAAGTACCTCTCCTCCACGCCAATACTAGTTGCGCCTAGGCAACATGAGCCGTTGCTGCTATACCTAGCGGCAACGAACCAGGTGGTCAGCGCCGCACTAGTGGCCCAGAGAGAGGTTGACGACGAGGTGATGGCAGCGAGAGAGCCCGACACCACTAATGCGGAGACGACACAGCCAGTCGAAGTGCCGCCGAAGAAGAAAATGACACAGCACCCTGTCTACTTTGTTAGCTCCCTCCTGCAGGGGGCTAGATCAAGGTACTCCGGTGTGCAGAAACTGCTCTTCAGCCTTCTTATGGCCTCGAGGAAGCTGTGTCACTACTTCCAGGCACACGAGATCACTGTCGTCACTCGCCTCCTTCTGCAACGGATATTGCACGATCCAGATGCGACGGGGAGGATTGTGAAATGGGCACTGGAGCTGTCCAGCTTTGGCCTCAATTTTGAAAGTACTTCGACGATCCAGAGTCGAGTCCTGGCGGAGTTCATTGCAGAGTGGACCGCAACACCTGACGAAGAAGCCCAAGGGACTGCTCTCCCCGGCAAGGAGGCAAGTTGCAATTGGATCATGTACTTTGATGGAGCTTTCTCCCTACAAGGTGCCGGGGCTGGCGTACTGCTTGTCGCCCCCACCGGAGAGCACCTCAAGAACGTGATCCAGATGCACTTCCCCGGGGAGGTGTCAACAAACAATACGGCAGAGTACGAAGGGCTGCTTGCCGGTCTTAGGATTGCGGCGGACCTCGGAATCAAGAAGCTCATCGTCAGGGGCGACTCGCAGCTTGTCGTCAAGCAAGTCAACAAGGATTACCAGAGCACGTTGATGAAAGTCTACGTTGATGAAGTGAGAAAGCTGGAAGAGCGTTTCGACAGTATACAGGCTGAATACGTTCCCCGAGCGGAGAACGATATCACCGATTACCTGTCAAAACGCACTGCCCTCGAGCTACATGTGGAACCAGGTACCTCTGTGCTTCAGCTAACTCAGCCATCCGTTGATCCATCAACAGAGCAGAACAAGAGGAGGAAATCAGGGCCCGACAAGTACTTTCCTGCCGAGCTCCCCGGAGCCGCCGGCAAGGATGTTGCCGGGGACGCTGAGCCCGCCACCGGATGGCTAGCTCCGGCGGAGCATCAAGCTCTTGCCGTCGAGACAGCCGCCCCTATAGCGGAGGAAATGCCTTTAGTCCTCGCCATCGAGCCCCAGGCTCTAGCGTGGGCACAGTATACCGTCCGATTCCTCCAAACAGGGGAACTTCCTGAGGAGCAGGAAGAAGCGGAAAAAGTAGCCCGTCGCTCTACCATGTACCAGTTCGTTGATGATGTCCTGTACAGGAAGAGGTCGAACGGTGTGAAATTGAAGTGTATCCCTCGAGGGGAAGGACTAGAGCTGTTGGCGGAGATACACGGAGGCATATGTGGATCCCACATCGGGTCAAGGGCCCTTGCCGGCAAGGCATTCCGGCAAGGTTTCTTCTAGCCCACCGCTCTCCAGGATGCGGCGACACTAGTCACTAGGTGTGAAGCGTGTCAGTTCCATTCAAAGAAGCTTCATCAGCCAGCTCAAGCCCTTCAAACCATTCCTCTCTCCTGGCCCTTCTCGGTCTGGGGGCTCGACATACTGAGCCCTTTCCCCCACGCTGTCGGGGGCTTTGAGTACTTGTACGTTGCAATCGACAAGTTCACAAAGTGGCCGGAGGTGGAAGCAGTGAGGAAGGTCACAGCTCAGCCAGCCGTCAAGTTCTTCAAGGGGCTAGTGTGCCGTTTCGGTGTACCCAACAGGGTCATCACCGACAACGGCACACAGTTCACAAGCCGCACCTTCATGCAATATACTCAAGACCTCGGCAGCAAAGTCTGTTTCGCTTCCGTTGCCCACCCATGAAGCAACGGTAGGGCAAATGCTGAAGTACTGCGGGGCTTAAGGATAAAGACCTTTGACAGGCTGCACAAGAGCGGAAGGCGCTGGATCGATGAGTTGCCGATGGTTCTTTGGTCGATCAGAATGACGCCAAATTGAGCCACCGGCCAGACACCCTTTACCCTAGTATACGGGGCAGAAGTAGTTCTCCCCACTGAACTCATACACGGGTCACCCCGAGTGCTCGCTTATGATGAGCTTGAGCAAGAGCAACTGCGGCAAGCTGACGCAATGCTCCTTGAGGAAGATCGTCTTCGGGCGGTTGTGAGAGCAGCACGCTACCAGCAAGCCTTGCGCCGCTACCATAGCCGCAAGGTTCATGCCCGAAGCCTTGAGGAAGGCGACCTTGTCCTTCGGCGCGTCCAATCGGCCAAGAATTCCAACAAGTTGACGCCAAAGTGGGAAGGCCCTTACCGGGTAATACGAGTCACCAGGGCCGGCGCAGTCTGCCTGGAGACCAAAGATGTCGTTCCGATGAGTAACTCCTAGAACATTGAGCATCTTCGCAAGTTTTACCCGTGAGGCGCGGCTTGCCGGGCCCCCCGGCAAGCCACCTTTTGTACAAGCATTGCCGATGATGCATGTAACCCTTTGTACAAAGCCAGGCGTAGACCCTGAGCATAAATAAATGAAGCACTGGCGCCCTAAGTTATAGCATGCATGCTAGGTCGAGTCTCGTCCTTGGTTAGGGTTGATAGTGGTTAGCGGCGACTAACCCCTAGCTTAGAGGTCGAGTGTGCGTCCCTTTGCCGTTCTTTCGTCTTCTTTGGTTCGCAGGACTCACAGATATCCTTGCCGGATCACTTAAGGACGAAAGAGAGAAGAAGGACAGACCAGCATCTACACCCCGACAAGCCAGTATTACCGGGGGCTGCAAGCGCAAAGATTCACCCACGGCAAACCAGAGTTGCCGGGGGCTACAGCTTCAGATAAGTTCTTCATCCCTTATCATGCATTCCCTTATGGACTGAGGTATGTGAAACCTCGTTTTTCCTAAAAGCTACCATGCTCCCCTAACTCTAGGCCTTAGGGCTCGTTCCTGGGGCCAGGTTTGATCGTAGTCGCGGCATCGGAAGGATGAAACGAGGAGCCTGAACCCACCTCATCCCTGCCTCCGCCAAAGGCGTGAGAAAGGTCGAGTGAAGTGGGGAGACGACAAGGCCTGTTGCCGGGCAAGGAAATGTTTATCTTAAAGATATCAAGGATTTACTCCTTGTCGTGGGTTCTACCCGCAAACAAATGACCCGGCAAGCATCCCTTTTTCATTAAAAACATTCCACTCAGGTATAGTCCATAGGGAATGAAAAACATGAATGATGGATTACAAGTTTTAAATTCAGCTAAGGCCCGAAGGCTTACAAACTAAAAAGAGATAAGGTGCCCGTAATCCCTTTCTTGTCTCTCTCCTCAGGAGGCAGGTCAAGGAGGCGAAAAGGACAAAAGGAGCGCCTAGGCAAGGTACGAGCGGCAGAAGGCACCAGGAAAACATCCCGGCGGCCACCTCCACGGGAAGCTGGTGATGATGATGACGGTAGCAGAGCTAGAAGACGAGGCGCCAAGGCCGGCAATACGCGACAAAGGCGTCGATGCCCGCGTACTCCGAGCCAACGGCCCGCCATCCGCCTTCTTCGCCCTCCCGCACTTCCTACGCCAGCCACCCAAGGAGATGGCCACGAGGAGTTGGTGGGGGCTCTGTGCAGATGCTGCTGCTACCAACATCGCCCCAGGACCACGGGACCGACGCCTAGTCGGACCCATCATCCTGTCGCCTACCACCCTCATCGCCGTTGTCGCTGTCCTCCTCATCACTCTCGCCTGAGGAGGAATCTTCATCATCGGAGGAGCTCCCCACGCAGCACTTCAGGCGAGTTCCAAAATCGCCGAAGACCTTGACGGAGAGAAGGCCACCCTCCATCAGCTTAAAATGGAGAGTGAACCCCTCCGCCAGGCGGTGGATATAAGCAAATGTCTTCCATCCCCGGCAAAGATACATTACGTGGGGAGCGGGGAAGTCGACACGGACCCGCATGCCGCCGATCCCACAGCCCCTCATGTGCAGCCGCAATGATTCCGGTGGATCCAGCTCCATCTCCCGCGCGAATGGGGTCGGGAGACGAAGGCGACGGCGAGGCGGCCGGCGCAGCCTGACGAAGAACTCACAAGGGTCGTCCCCAACATGACCCTCCATGGAGGGAGGAACTGCTGGCGGAGGCAAGGCCGGCGCGCCGCCCCGTCCTCCTCTTCCCCGAGCGCCTCGGCCTCGCCCACGGCCTCGCCCCCTCCCCCTTCCCCTTTCGGCTGGCTCTGCCACCGCGGGTGTAGGAGAAGGAGGGACGCGTTGTCGAGCAGCGACCCCCGCCCCCACCGTTGAAGGACCAGGGTTCCCTCTCTCCATGGCGGATGGAAGGGGGGAGCAGAAGCTGAAGGAAGAAGGAGATGAAGGAATGCGGGACGCCATCCCCCCCTCCCGCTCTTTATAAAGGAACGGGGTGGGGGCTCGGCCGCCCCGCTCCGCCAATCAAGACGCGGAAGGCGCAGGGAACTGGGACCGACCCGCTGCCCCAGCCCGCGGCGGCCCAGTTTCCCGCCTCCACCGATCGCCACCCCAAGCGCATGGGAGCCACGTGGCAGGCGTGCAGGACCGAGGCGACGGGTGAGGCGACCTCTCCCCACCCCGTGATTGCAGGGAGTGGACGCCTTGAAGACCACGCCTCGGCCCCGTTCAGTAAATGGGTCGTGCTTCCACGCCTCCCTACGTTTATGGGGAAGGCGCGAACCGCCCCGTTTACTACGACGTGACGCATGCGTGTAGAGCTCAGCCCCACACATGCCGCCCATGTCACGCACGCCTCCCCATGCCGCGCCACGCGCGGGACGCGTGGGAAGCGCAGCGCGCGAAGGAACTTACCGCGGTAAAAAACGTGACGCCCGCGCACCATTTTTGGGCCTAGCCCAACAACACGTTGCGCTTATGTGTGGCCCAGGCCCGGGGGCTCCTGTCGGTGTACAAAAAGGGGGGTACACTTTTTGTACCCCTATAACTGTGCACGGGCAGTCTGAGCCATGGGCGCCGCCACACCGAGCACGGCAAGGGAGGTAAGCCAAGGTAAGGCCGAAGCTGAAGAGAAGCAGAACGACGCCAAGACCAAGACCACACAGAGCAAAGGGGACAGAGCAGCCCCCCCGGCAAGATCCTTGCTAGGGGCAGCTTTAGCTAACCCGGCAAGACCCTTGCCGTGGCAGCTCGCCCCACACCTATGGAGCGAAGCCACCCTTGAGTCCACTGCCCCCATGGGGCAAGGATTCGGGAGACATCCCCGTGGTGGCAAGCAGATCTTTGTGAAGACATTCAAGATCAGATACCCACTTAAGAAGGAGATGATCCTTGGCGGGATCCCAGCCAAGGAGGACCACAAGGCCCCCGGCAAGAGCCTTGCCGGGGATGATAGCGGGCGCCACGGCAAGGCCCTTGCCAGGGCCCCGGCAAGGCCCTTGCCAAGGACGCCCGTGGGGCCACCATCAGGCCCGCACCAGTCGCACCCCCACCGCTGATAGAGGCAAAGGTGTCCCGATGTTTTGATGAGATGGTGGCTATCGTTTCTGTGGGAGTCGACCTTGACGATCCGACTACGAACGTGCGAGACGTCGCGCCTTAGCAATCGCTAAACCAACTTCCGAGGGTTATTGACCACGCCGGAGCACGATCAACCTGACCACGAGGGCCTGTTTCCTGCGAGCAAACGAAGAACAAGCAAGAAAACTAAGATTGCAATCTAGATATTGCGAATATAAGAGGAAAGCTTTATTAATGAAGGTGGGGTTCTGTGACGCCTTGGTCTGGTCGTTGAACACAAACGAAGTACGCGAAGTTGCAGCTATGGCGAACTTTTGATCTAAACAAAACCCAAAGTCTAAACGACTCCCTAAGGGCTGTATATATGGAGGAAGAGGGGGGGAATTTCGTGACCCTTGAGGAAGGGGTCCGATACCAACCCTAACTCTTGTTTCCCCACACATACGGACTCTAAAAACAGCCTATACTTAAGTATTTCGAAATTACATGGGCCTGGCCCAATAATAAGGTGACGCAACACCTAGAATAGCCTCTGGACGAAATTTATGAAGTGGAATCTTGTATATTTCGTCCAAGGCTTCATTCACTCCTTATGGTGGCTTCAGAGTCCTGAAATCATCACTTGTGACTCCGTTCTTGTTCCCCTTGCGCATGCCATCAACACCATGCTTGTTCTTGCTCCAATGTTCATCCTTCTCCAAGCTAGGCCCTTCATTTGTAAGCAAAACAAATGTATCCAATTTAGGCAGCATCATATTCTCATGAACATTAGAATCATTACCAAGAAACGAAAGTACCTGGTAATTTAATTGGCGTGCGCGAGCTCTAGTAATTGGTCCATCATATGTAACAGTAGGGGCTGTGGGTGTAACAATGGTATTGATCTCCTCATCATCCTCCCCTCCTTGAAATGAAGTCGTCCTCGACGGAAGCCCATCTTCCTCACCCAAATAAGGCTTCAAATCTGCAATGTTAAAAGTGGGACTAACCCCAAAATCTACAGGCAGCTCAAGTTTATATGCATTATCATTTATTTTCTCTAACACCTTAAATGGACCATCAGCACGTGGCATTAGCTTTGATTTGCGCAAATTAGGAAACCTATCCTTACGCAAATGTAACCAAACAAGATCACCAGGTGCAAAGACAACATGTTTTCTACGCTTATCTCCAGCAAGTTTATATTTAGCATTCATACGCTCAATGTTTTCCTTAGTTAACGCATGCATTTTTAAAATCAATTCAGCACGTTCTTTAGCATCAAAATTAACCTTCTCCGAAGATGGAAGAGGCAACAAATCAATAGGTGCACGAGGTAGGAAACCATAGACAATTTCAAAAGGGCACATCTTAGTAGTAGAATGCAATGAACGATTATAAGCAAATTCAATATGAGGCAAGCATTCTTCCCACATTTTCTTATTATTCTTCAAAACAGCCCTAAGCATAGTAGACAATGTTCTATTGACTACTTCAGTTTGTCCATCAGTTTGGGGGTGACAAGTAGTACTAAAAAGCAGTTTAGTCCCCAACTTAGCCCATAAACATCTCCAAAAGTGGCTAAGAAATTTAGTATCACGATCTAAAACAATAGTATTTGGCACACCATGCAAGCGAATAATTTCACGAAAGAACAAATCAGCAACATTAACAGCATCATCGCTTTTATGACATGGTATAAAGTGTGCCATTTTCGAGAATCTATCCACGACAACAAATATGCTATCCCTCCCCTTCTTTGTTCGAGGCAAACCTAAAACAAAGTCCATAGATATATCCTCCCAAGGAACACTAGGTACAGGCAAAGGCATATATAAACCATGAGGATTGAGTCGTGACTTAGCTTTTTGACATGTAGTGCAGCGAACAACAAAACACTCAACATCCCGTCTCATCTTTGGCCAAAAGAAATGTGTAGCAAGTACGTCCTCTGTCTTCTTCACGCCAAAGTGTCCCATTAATCCTCCTCCATGCGCCTCCTGCAACAACAAAAGACGAACAGAACTAGCTGGAATGCATAACTTGTTAGCACGGAACACAAAACCATCATTAACAACGAACTTGTTCCATGATCTACCTTCTTTACAATTCTGCAATACATCTTTAAATTCAGCATCATGCACATATTGATCTTTGATGGTCTCCAAACCAAATATTTTAAAATCAAGTTGTGACAGCATAGTATAACGACGAGACAATGCATCAGCAATAACATTTTCTTTACCCTTCTTGTGTTTAATGACATAAGGGAAAGTCTCAATGAATTCAACCCATTTAGCATGTCTACGGTTCAGTTTAGCTTGACTTTTAATGTGTTTCAAAGATTCATGATCAGAATGTATAACAAATTCTTTGGGCCATAAATAATGTTGCCATGTTTCTAAAGTCCGAACAAGAGCATATAATTCTTTATCATAAGTAGAATAGTTCAGACTAGGCCCACTCAATTTTTCAGAAAAGTATGCAACAGGTTTGCCATGTTGTAATAACACACCTCCTAATCCAATTCCACTAGCATCACATTCAAGCTCAAAAGTCTTATTAAAGTCAGGAAGTTGAAGTAAAGGAGCATTTGTCAACTTATCTTTCAATACCGTCAAGGCTTCTTCCTGTGCGGTACCCCAAACAAAAGGCACATCCTTCTTTGTAAGCTCATTGAGAGGTGCAGCAATGGTGCTAAAATCTCTCACAAAACGCCTATAGAAACCAGAGAGTCCAAGAAAACTCCTCACTTGTGTGACCGTTTTGGGCTGCGGCCAACTCTCAATAGCTTCAATCTTGGCTTTATCAACTTCAATTCCCTGTGGAGTAACAACATAGACAAGAAAAGACACTCGGTCAGTGCAAAAGGTGCACTTCCCAAGGTTACCAAACAAACGTGCATCATGTAGAGCATTAAAAACAGCACGTAAATGTTCCAAATGTTCTTCCAAAGATTTGCTATAAATCAGTATATCATCAAAATAGACTACCACAAATCGTCCAATGAAAGCACGTAAAACTTCGTTCATTAATCTCATGAAAGTACTAGGTGCATTAGTTAACCCAAAAGGCATGACTAACCACTCATATAAACCAAACTTAGTTTTAAATGCTGTTTTCCATTCATCTCCCAATTTCATACGAATTTGATGGTATCCACTACGCAAATCAACTTTGGAGAATATTGTAGAGCCACTCAATTCATCAAGCATATCATCTAGCCTAGGAATAGGATGACGATAACGAATAGTAATATTATTAATGCCTCTACAATCAACACACATACGCGATGTACCATCCTTTTTAGGCACTAGTATAATAGGAACAGCACAAGGACTAAGAGATTCACGTATATAACCTTTGTCGAGAAGCTCCTGTACTTGACGCATAATCTCCTTCGTCTCCTCTGGATTGGTACGGTATGGTGCACGGTTGGGTAGCGATGCACCGGGAATTAAGTCAATTTGATGCTCAATCCCTCGAATAGGTGGTAATCCCGGTGGCACGTCTTGTGGAAAGACGTCAGCGAACTCCTGCAAAATGTTAGTAACAGCAGGAGGCAAAGAGGAAGGCACGTCCTCGAATGAAAATAATACCTCTTTGCACACAAAAGCATAGCAAACAGATTTGCTAACATCTAGATCATCAATATCAGATTTGGTGGCAAATAAACATGCACTTTTCAATTTAATTTCAGAAGCAACACTAGATGGTTTATTATTAGGCTTCATTTGTTGCTCAAATTCTTTTGCCACAATCTGATTTTCACTCTTATTTTGCTCCTGTTTTGCTTTATTAGCTCGATTAATATCATCTTTCAAAATGGAATCAGGAGTCATAGGAAGCAAAGTAATATTTTTGTCCTTATGAACAAGAGTATACTGATTGTTTCTACCATGGTGTACAAAATTTTTATCAAATTGCCATGGTCTACCAAGTAATAAGGAACATGCTTGCATAGGTACCACATCACAATCAACATAATCAGCATATGTAGAGATACTAAAATGCACGCGAACAGTACGTGTTACCTTAACCTTGCCGCTGTTGTTGAACCATTGGATGTAGTAAGGATGTGGATGTGGTCTTGTGGTGAGGGATAGCTTCTCCACCATCTCCATGCTAGCCAAGTTGTTGCAGCTCCCTCCATCTATGATGACGCGAACAGAACGTTCCTTCACAACTCCCTTTGTATGGAACAAATTATGCCTCTGATTTTTCTCAGCTTGCGTGACCTGCACACTCAAAACACGTTGAGCAACCAAACATTCATACCTGTCAGCATCTTCAGGAGCCATGTATTGCGTCTCATGATCAGAATCATCTCCACCGTGTTCTTCATGTGTAAGAAGAGCCAAAGTCTCCTCATCATAGTCACTAGCGGACTCATACCCACCATCCTCAGTAGCAATCATCACACGCTGAGATGTGCATTCGCGCACAAAATGTCCTCTTCCCTTACAACGACAACAAATAATATCACTTGTGTGCCCTGTAGACGCCATGGAAGAAGCAGAGCTCTGTGCAGGCCCGGCAGGTGTGCTCTTGGCAGATAGTGGTGGTTGTGCCTGCTTTCTTGTATCACGGTTGGAGGTGGCAGCCGACGGAGGTGCCGGTGTAGCAGAACGTGTGGAAGTAGATGATGCACGTGGTGTCCATGATGAAGGTCGACCTGCAGAAAAGTTAGTTCGTGCCAATGCCTGTCGATCCTGCACTTCACGTTCAGCTTTACAAGCAAGATGGAATAAACGAGTGATATTATTATAATCCTTATAGTCTAGAATGGTCTGAATCTCTCTATTTAATCCACCCAGAAAACGTGCAAGTATAGCTTCATTCTCCTCAACAATACCACATCGAATCAATCCAGTTTGTAATTCCTGATAATATTCTTCTACAGAATTTTTTCCTTGTCTTAAGCGTTGCAATTTTTGAAGTAATTCACGTTGATAATATGGCGGAACCCAACGAGTACGCATAGCAGTTTTCAAAGCAGCCCAAGTAGCTGGAACAGGATATAATCTACAATATTCAGACCACCAAACACATGCAAAGCTAGTGAAAGCACAAACAGCAGCAGGAACACGTCTCTCCTCAGGATATTGTAAACATGTAAATCGTTGTTCAGTTTCTAACTCCCAAGTAAGATATATATCAGGAACATATCTACCCTCAAATGGTGGGATATTCAATTTCAGTTTAGGGAGATGGTCATGATCTCGTACCTGAGGGGGAGCCCTAACATTACCATTATTTGCATGTGGGCGACCTGGTGGTTGTGGTGCTGGTGGTTGCACGTAGTTCTGATGTTGATCAACCTCATCCTCGTAATCTCCCACATAATCATCCTCCTCCGCATCAGCAGCAGGAGCCACAGAAGTATCAACAGCAGCACCAGCAGTTTGGCCAGGCTGAAGAGGGACACGGATCGCTCGGCGGAGGGCTGATTCCCGACCTAGAGGTATTCGTTGTTGTTGCTGTTGTTGCAGAGGTGCGGCAGGTGCAGCCGGTGGTGGAAGACGCAAGCAGTTCATTAAATCTGTTATCGAGCTTTGTTTCGAACGTCTTCTCCAAGCTAGTGATCTTCTCCATGGCCTCTTCAAAATTGTTCAGCACATCTTGCACCTGTTCATTCATCATTTTCTGAAACTTATCATGAAGCTCCTTGTTTGTTAAATTCTCCCAGTCAATCTCGTCGGGTTGTGATCCTGGCATGGTTAGCAGCAATAGAAACACACAGAATATGATCCTATAGACTACTAACAAGTGGTGGTGGTGGTGGGTGTCACAAATCCTTTAAGCAAATCTCAAATTCTTACCAGTTCTTACCCAGCAGCAGGCGGTGATCGGCAACCGATGTAGTCAAAACTCTCAAAGCTTGGATAGAGCGATTACCAGGGAGAGTCAAACGCACGATGTAGATGTATGTGGAGCTGGGAAGGCTTATAGTATGGTAGCAAAAAGGGTCAGCAATAATCAATTCAGGGATGCAAAGTTGAATAAACGCTCAACGACGGTACTGTGCTGGTCCTAGGCTAGACCGTGCTAGAGACGCGAGCCTAGAACACTAACAAAATCACGGCGCTGCACGGAAACAAGGAAAAAGCACACTCTAGAATTTTTTTTTGCCCTGTTTTTTTTGCGCTCCTCTTTTTTTTTGCGCTTTTTTTTTGCGAAAAATCACTATAATGGCGGGTGTCTCAAAACTCTTCCGAGGTCAAACTGACAAGATGGGTACGAAATTTTTTTGACAAATTTTTTTTTCGGAAATCAGGGCAGCGACGATGAAAAAGTGCGACCAAAAATCACTATGATAGCGAGTGTCTCAAAAGACTCAGAACAGCCTAAAAATAGGATAGGAAAAAATATTTTCGGTCGCCGAAATTTTGGCCTAAAAACTGCCCGGGGGTCTCCAGACTCTTATTTTTTTCGAGACCTACGCAGGCAAGGAAACACGAATCGAAATTGAGATGGATCTCGAAAACAAACCTAATATGAAAAGAACTCGGATTGGTGGTGGATATATGGTGGCAGGATATGGCAGCGGCGGTGGTATATGGTAGCGGTGGTGGTATATGGACACGGATCGGTGGTGGTATTTGGACACGGATTCAGAACGGTGGCGGATAAGCGGTGGTGGTAGATGGCAAGGCGATGATGATGGTGCGGCGGCGGCGTGACAACTTATGACCAGAACTCGAAACTCTAAAAGACTAGACTCTAAGACCAGCAACTTGACACGACGATGCAACCGCAAATTCAACAAAGCAAAAACCCTAAAAAGATTATGCAAAGGCTCAGATTGGTTCGGATATGATGAACTAACCCTAATATTTTTTTGTGTGGCTTTTTCGTGGACTGTAGGTATGAAGAACAGACTCGATCTAATCTATGAAAAACTGTAAAATCTCACCGAGCAACCTGGAAATCTGATACCACTTGATAGAGGCAAAGGTGTCCCGATGTTTCGATGAGATGGTGGCTATCGTTTCTGTGGGAGTCGACCTTGACGATCCGACTACGAACGTGCGAGACGTCGCGCCTTAGCAATCGCTAAACCAACTTCCGAGGGTTATTGACCACGCCGGAGCACGATCAACCTGACCACGAGGGCCTGTTTCCTGCGAGCAAACGAAGAACAAGCAAGAAAACTAAGATTGCAATCTGGATATTGCGAATATAAGAGGAAAGCTTTATTAATGAAGGTGGGGTTCTGTGACGCCTTGGTCTGGTCGTTGAACACAAACGAAGTACGCGAAGTTGCAGCTATGGCGAACTTTTGATCTAAACAAAACCCAAAGTCTAAACGACGCCCTAAGGGCTGTATATATGGAGGAAGAGGGGGGGGGGAATTTCGTGGCCCTTGAGGAAGGGGTCCGAAACCAACCCTAACTCTTGTTTCCCCACATATACGGACTCTAAAAACAGCCTATACTTAAGTATTTCGAAATTACATGGGCCTGGCCCAATAATAAGGTGACGCAGCACCTAGAATAGCCTATGGATGAAATTTATGAAGTGGCATCTTGTATATTTCGTCCAAGGCTTCATTCACTCCTTATGGTGGCTTCAGAGTCCTCAAATCATCACTTGTGACTCCGTTCTTGTTCCCCTTGCGCATGCCATCAACTCCATGCTTGTTCTTGCTCCAATGTTCATCCTTCTCCAAGCTAGGCCCTTCATTTGTAAGCAAAACAAATGTATCCAATTTAGGCAGCATCATATTCTCATGAACATTAGAATCATTACCAAGAAACGAAAGTACCTGGTAATTTAATTGGCGTGCGCGAGCTCTAGTAATTGGTCCATCATATGTAACAGTAGGGGTTGTGGGTGTAACAATGGTATTGATGTCCTCATCAACCGCCGTTCGCATGCAGCCGCCGACCCAACCAGTTGGGCAGGCACCTGCGTGGCGGCGTACAGATCTTCGTGGAGACCCACCACTGCGCCACCTCAGCTGCCTGCCTGCCTACATGGCACCACGAGCACCGCTGGCCAGGGCGCATGTCGACGCAAGGGGGAACGGCGACGGACGAGACAGGGCACTCCCCTGTCCCCGATAAAGCAAGGACACCTAAGCAAGGCACATTAAATTCGCCTTGTCATGTAATGCGAGGGATAACCTCGCATTACTGTACCCTTTCCACCTCCTGTGTGCCACTATGGCAACCCCTTTCCTATAAAAGGAGGCCCGAGGCGACCAGGAGGAGGATTCGGCTTTTTGGAGCTCTTGACGCCCATTGCTAGCTCAAGAACACAGATAAACAATCCGCCAAAGCAGGAGTAGGGTTTTACGCATCTTCGCGGCCCGAACCTGGATAAAGGAACCGTGTGCTATCTGTTTGATCCGCTCTTCTCATGACCCCGCGCCCCGCAACCATAGTAGGGATTCTTGTGATCCCATGGGTGTCGTCTCCCACCGACACGCAAGCTAGCCGAACATAGCCTCAATATATTAAAAGGATTCAAATCGGTCAAGCAAACATTGCGGCGCTTTTTCGAACATAAGCGACAAGCCATGGGGGAGGAGCTGACCAAGCTTATCGAGGCCTGATTCATTAGAGAAATCAAACATCCGGACAGGCTGGCAAACCTGGTGATGGTACCAAAGAAGGACAAATCCTGGCGCCTATGTGTCGATTTCAAAGACCTCAACAAGGCCTGCCCCAAGGATCCCTCCCCCCTCCCCCGCATTGATCAAATCATTGACGCCACCGTAGGACACGACTCACTGTGTTTCCTTGATGCATACTCCAGATACCATCAAATCAAAATGAAGTAGTCCGATCAAGCCGCAACATCATTTATTACCCCATACGGGCCACTCTGCTTCAACACCATGCCCTTCAGGCTCAAGAACGCCGGTGCCACATACCAACGCATGATTCAAACATGCCTAGAGAAACAGATCGGCAAGACAGTAGAAGCCTACATCGATGATGTCATCATCAAAACTAGGCACGTCGAAACACTAATAGACGACTTACGTCTTACATTCGACAACCTCCGTGCGTATGACATCAAGCTCAACCTGGAAAAATGTGTCTTCGGCGTACCCGCCGGAAAACTGCTGGGCTTCATCGTTTCCAATAGAGGAATACAAGCAAATCCAGCTAAACTCCGAGCTCTGTCACAGTTGGCTACGCCAACAGACCTCAAACAAGTCCAAAAACTAGCTGGTTGCGTGGCAGCATTAAGTCGCTTTATCTCCGGATTAGGAGAATAGGCACTGTATCGCCTCTTACGGCGCACCGATAACTTCGAATGGACAGACGCGGCGACTGCCGGACTGGAGGAAATAAAGGCCCTCCTAGTAAGCAATCCAATCCTGGCCACACCAAACGCTGGCGAACCCATGTTGCTATACATATCGGCAACACATTAGGTGGTGAGCGCCGTGCTCGTTGTCGAACGAGAACAGGACGGACACAAATTCCCACTTCAAAAACCAGTATACTACGTATCTACTGTCCTCACACCATGCAAATCCCGGTACCCCCATTACCAAAAGATAGCATACGCGGTCTTCATGGCGTCCCGAAAGCTACGACACTACTTCCAGGAGTGTTCAATCACAGTGGCTTCTGAAGTCCCACTCAATGACATAATAAACAACCGTGATGCCACGGCACGGATCGCCAAATGGGCCATAGAGCTACTTCCATTTGACATAACATACAAGCCACGTCGAGCCATCAAATCCCAAGTGTTGGCTGACTTCGTCGCCGAATGGACAGAGGCCGAACTCCCTAAAGAGTACGGCACATATTCCAATTGGGTAATATATTTTGACGGCTCCAAAATGCTGGCGGGGCTAGGGCCGGGAGTCGTGTTAACATCCCCTACTGGAGACGTCATCTAGTATGTACTCCAAATACTATACACAGACTCCAACAATGTAGCCAAATACGAGGCCCTATTGCATGGTCTTCGGATGGCCGTATCCATGGGCATACAATGCCTAGAGGTGTGCGGGGATTCAAACCTCGCAATATCTCAAATAAACGGAGACTTTGATGCCAAAGATCCAAAGATGGCAGCTTATCGTAATGTCGTCTTAAAAATATCGGCTCGATTCGAGGGGCTCGAATTTCATCACGTCACCCGGGAAAGTAATCAGGCAGCGGACGTCCTTGCTTACACTGGCGCCAAGCGCGACCCCGTCCCACCCAATATTTCATGGAAAGGCTTTTCAAACCATCCATGGTGTGGCAAGGGGAGGGTGGCAACAACAGTCTAGATCCGAATACAACCTCAAATCCCGAACACACCGACAGTATCGGGGGCTCAGCCACCAAAATAACACCGTTGGCCCATCTCATTATGGCAGTCACTGCACCATGGACCGAACCCTTCTTGGCCTACATTAATAGGAAGGAGCTTCTTGAAGACCAGAATGAGGCTTGCCGCATTGTCCGGTGTTCGAAGGCCTACAAGGTTCACGACGGAGAGCTCTATAATAAAAGTACTACCGGAGTACTCCAAAGATGTATCTCCGAGGAAGAGGGGCGGCAGCTTTTAGCGGAAATTCACCCTGGTCTCGGTGGACACCATGCCGCAGCTCGGGGCCTTGTTAGCAAGGCCTTCCATACTGGGTTTTATTGACTAACAGCCCGAGCAGACGTGCATGACCTCATCCAACGCTACGTCGGATGCCAACTCTTCGCCAAGCAAAGCCACATGCCCCCAACTGCCTTACAAACTATCCCCATTACTTGGCCTTTCGTGGTCGGGGACTGGACATGGTTGGACCTCTTAAAGGGGGAAGCCATAAGAAAAAAATATTTGCTGGTCATGGTGGACAAATTCACTAAGTGGATAGAGGCCAAACCGGTCAAAACGGCTGAGCCCGGCCCGGTGATAGAATTCATATCTGGCGTTGTGCACCGTTATGGTGTCCCACACAGCATGATCACCGACAACGGCTCTAATTTCACGGCCGACGAGGTAAAAACCTGGTGTATTAATCTCGGCATTAAACTCGATTACGCCTCCGTCTACCACCCACAAACCAACGGTCAGGTTAAACGAGCCAATGGTCTTATTATGAGCGGCATCAAGCCCAGACTATTGCGGTCTTTCAGAGAATCAGACAAGCACTGCGTTGAGGAGCTCGACTCCGTACTCTCAGGGCTGTGGGCCACGCCCAACCGTACTACCAGATACACACCTTTCTTCATGGTGTATGGCGCAGAGGCTGTTTTGCCCTGCGATATTATTCATGACTCACCTCGAGTGCGTATGTACAAAGAGAGAGAAGCTGAGCTAGATCGGCGGGATAGCCTTGATGCCTTTAGAGGAGGAGCGCGACATCTCAAAGGCTCGTTCAACATTTTACCAATAGCAGCCTCAATGATATCAAAGCAGAGAAGTATGGGCCAAGACTTACAACGTTGGCGTACTCGTTCTATGCCTGCCGGAGAGGAAAAAGGACAAACTGAAGCCCAAATGGGAGGGTCCCTTCATCATCGATGAAGTTCTCACTGGAGGAGCGTACCGTCTGCGTGATGCATCAGACAACCGTCAAAAGCTGAACCCCTGGAACGCGGCCAGTCTCCGAAGATTCTATGCCTAGCGCCAAACTCTTTGTTCGTCTCCTTCTCCCCTGAAATTTCCACTCTTTTTTCTCTATTTTCCATTTTTCCTTTTTTCGCTTTAAAGCTCTCGTACGGCTAGACCGCACACCCCTGACGAATACATCTTTATATATGTACGTCTATTATACCTGGGGGCTTCTTGGACAGAACCTTGTTATTATTTCCTGAGCATTTAAGCTCTTCACATATGAGTTTTTTTATATGTACCTTTTCTTCACCACTATATGCATCGATATGACTTAAGTTTCGGCCAAGCTGGGTTGCCTGGCTCCTATGCTTATGCCCTACGTTCCCGTTAGTTCGGCTAGGGCATAAAGGGAGCACCTCTGCGATTGTTACTGCCGGGTCATTCGGATGTGTACCTCAGAACGGGTGAAGCTGAAAGCTAGCGTTCTTAAGGGAACATTCAGTCGGTGAATTAAAGATGTTTTTGCACTCACTCCATTGTGTACCCCCAGAAGCTATACACACTGTGATCTTCACATCACAATTCAAACATGTACACTAATGCATGCAAACCCAGGGAAAGGAACCCTTAATGGAACTATTCTCTCTGGAAGATGTTTCCTACAATCTATATGTAATATAACATAGCTAGCTAGATACAACTTGTCTGTTCAAGCAACTATGACCCCTAAGCCTAGTTTTCCATGCATACCCCAGTCTATTCGGCCGTGCGGGTATTCGGAAACACTTCGCACCTTCGGGTCTGATACGTCTCCAACGTATCTATAATTTTTGATTGCTACATGCTATATTATCTACTGTTTTAGGCAATATTGGGCTTTATTATCCACTTTTATATTACTTTTGGGACTAACCTATTAACCGGAGGCCCAGCCTAGATTTGCTGTTTTATGCCTATTTCAGTGTTTTGAAGAAAAGGAATATCAGACGGAGTCGAAACGAAACGAAATCAACTGGAGTAGTTATTTTTGGAAGGAAAGCCACCGGATAGACTTGGACTCTACGTCAGAAGATACGGGAGCTGGCCACGAGGGTGGGGGCGCGCCCACCCCCCTAGGGCGCGCCCCCTGCCTCATGGGGCCCCTACAGCTCCACCAACGTACCCCTTGCACCCATATATACCTACGTATCGTAAAACTTCCAGAACAGAGATTAGATCGGGAGTTCCGCCGCCGCAAGCCTCTGTAGCCACCAAAAACCAATCGGGACCCTATTCCGGCACCCTGCCGGAGGGGGGGAACCCTCACCGGTGGCCATCTTCATCATCCCGGTGCTCTCCATGACGAGGAGGGAGTAGTTCACCCTCAGGGCTGAGGGTATGTACCAGTAGCTATGTGTTTGATCTCTCTCTCTCTCTCTCTCTCTCTCTCGTGTTCTTGATTTGGCACGATCTTGATGTATCGCGAGCTTTGCTATTATAGTTGGATCTTATGTTTCTTCTCCCCCTCTTCTCTCTTGTAATGGATTGATTTTTCCCTTTGAAGTAATCTTATCAGATTGAGTCTCTAAAGATTTGAGAACACTTGATGTATGTCTTGCCGTGCTTATCTGTGGTGACAATGGGATATCACGTGCCACTTGATGTATGTTTTGGTGATCAACTTGCGGGTTCCGCCCATGAACCTATGCATAGGGGTTGGCACACGTTTTCGTCGTGATTCTCCGGTAGAAACTTTGGCCACTCTTTGAAGTACTTTGTGTCGGATTGAATAGGTGAATCTGAGATTGTGTGATGCCTATCGTATAATCATACCCACGGATACTTGAGGTGACATTGGAGTATCTAGGTGACATTAGGGTTTTGCTTTATTTGTGTCTTAAGGTGTTATTCTAGTACGAACTCTAGGGCTGTTTCTGACACTTATAGGAATAGCCCAATGGATTTATTGGAAAGAATAACTTTGAGGTGGTTTCGTACCCTACCATAATCTCTTCGTTTGTTCTCCGCTATTAGTGGCTTTGGAGTGACTCTTTGTTGCATATTGAGGGATAGTTATATGATCCAACTATGTTATTATTGTTGAGAGAACTTGCACTAGTGAAAGTATGAACCCTAGGCCTTGTTTCCTATCATTGCAATACCGTTTACGCTCACTTTTACCGCTTGCTACCTTTCTGTTTTTATATTTTCAGTTTACAAAACCTATATCTACCATCCATATTGCACTTGTATCACCATCTCTTCGCCGAACTAGTGCACCTATACAATTTACCATTGTATTGGGTGTGTTGGGGACACAAGAGACTCTTTGTTATTTGGTTGCAGGGTTGCTTGAGAGAGACCATCTTCATCCTACGCCTCCTACGGATTGATAAACCTTAGGTCATCCACTTGAGGGAAATTTGCTACTGTCCTACAAACCTGTGCACTTGCAGGCCCAACAACATCTACAAGAAGAAGGTTCTGTAGTACACATCAAGCTCTTTTCTAGCGCCGTTGCCGGGGAGGTTAGTGCTTGAAGGTATATCTTTAGTTCTTGCAATCGAATCTTTTTGTTTCTTGCTTTAGCACTAGTCTAGTTTATAAAAGAAAATTACAAAAAAATGGAATTGAGTTTGTCTCATACGCTTCACCTTTTTAATATCTTTCATGAGTATGATGGAAAGGATAATTTTGCTCAAGTGCTAGAAGAAGAAATCTCTAAATGGTTTGGCACTAAATATTTGAATGATGAGCATGATTGCAATGTTGTTAGTATGAACTCCTTGAATATCCATGGTACTAATGATGATTGCACTAGTTATGATGAAAATGCCTCCTACAAACATGTCAATTTTTGTGGAGTGCATTGGGTTTGTAAGTACACACCAAATAGGTAAGATAGATATTGCAAGAGGCACAAGTACTTAGAAACCAAATTGTTGCAAGAAGAGCTAGATGAATGTGCTGAAAGATTCAATATTTTTCGTGTCCCTTGTGAACTTTGCAATGAACATGGTCATTTAAAGCTCCAATGTTATTTGTTTCATGATCAAGTCATGTCCAAATATTGTGATAATTTGATTACCCTTGAGCATCATAAAGAACTTAGCCTTATTTTGGGTTATGAAGAAATGAAATGTATAACTGAGGGTATTCCAAAATTTAATCTTGATAAAATTCTTGATTTTGATCTAGAAAAGATTTATATGTATTGTGCGGTGAATTGTATTGAAAATCCTTATATTGCCAACTACATAAAGAAAATAAAACAAATAGAAGATGAAGAGAATACTAACGAAAGGGAAGAGACTCCCCAATATCCTCCTATTATTTCTTATGATGAATCAGGTAACAAGGAGGAGCCTTCTATTCAACCAATCTCATTAATAAGGAGCTCCAAAAAGAGGATTGAACCCACACATGATGTGAAGAAGAAGAAAAGAAAAAGGAAGAGAGGTCAAAAGGTATCTCTCCCAAATAAAGTTGCTCCTATTATTGCTGTGCCTCATGAAAATGAAGATGATACACTTGATGATGATCACGTTATGCCTATCGCTTGTTGTGATGATTATGATTGGGAAGATAATGATACTTCTTATGATCTTGAAAATCATTTTGGCACTTCCTTGGAAGAATATAATAATTGCTATACTATTGGTGCTATCTATACTATTAATGATGAGAGTGATTATGCCTATGATATGAAAAGGCCCAAGCTTGGGGAAGCTATGTTTGATGAGGATGACATATTTGAGAATATATTTGCTGCAATTAATGTTTGTCTCAAGCTTGGGGATGCTATGTTTAATAATGATGATATTTTTAGCCTCTCAAGTTTTGATATGCAAAGTAGTTATGATGATAGCATGACTTCTACCTATGATGATTATATTGATGAAAGTGGGTTTGGAAGAGTGTCAACTTTAGGATGTAGTGATCCCACAATATTCGAGGATGTTGAATCTTATAATATTTATGAAAGTGTATTTGGAGAGGTCATGACTTTATTTACTGATGTATCCACTATTTCGGAAGAGGTGTCAATCGATTATGATGAGAACAAAGTTGCTACTTATGATGATTATTGTGATAAAACTTATGCTATAAAGAGTAGTGATGATTATATTTATAAACTTTTCATGATTATGAGTACCCTTTCTCTGAACATTACTCTTTTAATGTGGAAACATTTTTTTGTATTCAAGTCTCTTATGATACTCCCACTATTCCGAATGAGAAGAATTTTGCTTATGTGGAGGGTAATAAAATTTCTATGCTAGTAGATCATGAAAAGAATGATTTAGGTGCTGGTTATATTGTTAATTCATTAATGATGCTACTGAAAACTATTGTGAGGGAGGAACATATGCTTTTAGGAATTGCAATAATATCAAGTTTCCTCTCTATGTGCTTAAAGTTTTGAAGTTATGCTTGTTTTACCTTCCTATGCAAGTTGATTATTGTTCCCATAAGTTGTTTGCTCACAAAATCCCTATGCATAGGAAGTGGGTTAGACTTAAATGTGCTAGTCATATTCTTCATGATGCTCTCTTTATGTTTCAATTCTTATCTTTTATGTGAGCATCATTGAAATCATCTTGCCTAGCTAGGGGCATTAAACGATAGCGCTTGTTGGGAGGCAACCCAATTTTATTTTAGTTTCTTGCTTTTTGGTTCTGTTTAGGAATAAATAATCCATCTAGCTTCTGTTTAGATGTGGTTTTATGTTTTAATTAGTGTTTGTGCCAAGTAGAACCTTTGGGAAGACTTGGGTGAAGTCTTTATGATCATGCTGTAAAAAACAGAAACATTAGCGCTCACGAGATTAGCTAAAACTTTTTACTTGAGAGTGATATTTAGTTGATTATTTTTGCAGATGATTACTAGACAAATTCCTCATGTCCACCAATTTATTTTAGAATTTTTGGAGTTGCAGAAGTTTGCGTTAGTTACAGATTACTACAGACTGTTCTGTTTTTGACAGATTCTGTTTTCATTGTGTTGTTTGCTTATTTTGATGACTCTATGGCTAGTAAAATAGTTTATAAACCATAGAGAAGTTGGAATACAGTAGGTTTAACACCAATATAAATAAATAATGAGTTCATTACATTACCTTGAAGTGGTGTTTTGTTTTCTTTCACTAACGGAGCTCACAAGTTTTTTTGTTAAGTTTTGTGTTGTGAAGTTTTCAAGTTTTGGGTAAAGATTCGATGGACTATGGAATAAGGAGTGGCAAGAGCCTAAGCTTGGGGATGCCCAAGGCACCCCAAGGTAATATTCAAGGATAACCAAGCGTCTAAGCTTGGGGATGCCCCGGAAGGCATCCCCTCTTTCGTCTTCGTTCATCGATAACTTTACTTGAAGCTATATTTTTATTCGCCACATGATATGTGTTTTGCTTGGAGCGTCATTTTATTTTTCTTTAACTTTGCTTGCTGTTTGAATAAAGTATAAAGATCTTAAATCCTTAAATGTTAGAGAGTCTTCACATGTTTGCATAATTATTCGACTACTCATTGATCTTCACTTATATCTTTCGGAGTAGTTTGTTGTTTGCTCTAGGGCTTCACTTATATCTTTTAGAGCACGTTGGTGGTTTTATTTTGAAGAAATAGATGAACTATCATGCTTCACTTATATTATTTTGAGAGTCTTAAATATCATGGTAATTTTCTTAAATAATCCTAATATGCTAAGCATAAAAGATTTGTAAGAATTCTTATGAGTGCGTTGAATACTAAGAAAAGATTGGAGCTTGATAATTGTTTTGAGATATGAAGATGGTGATATTAGAGTCATGCTAGTTTATTAGTTGTGAATTTAAAGAATACTTGCATTGAAGTTTGTGATTCCCGTAGCATGCACGTATGGTGAACCGTTATGTAACGAAGTCGGAGCATGAGGTGTTTATTGATTGTCTTCCTTATGAGTGGCGGTCGGGGACGAGCGATGGTCTTTTCCTACCAATCTATCCCCCTAGGAGCATGCGCGGAATACTTTGCTTTGATAACTTCTATATTTTTGCAATAAGTATATAAGTTCTTTATGACTAATGTTGAGTCCATGGATTATACGCACTATTTCCCTTTCTTCCACCATTGCTAGCCTCTCTAATACCGTGCACTTTTCGCCGGTATATCTTCCTCAAAACAGCCACCATACCTACCTATCATGGCATTTCCATAGCCATTCCGAGATATATTTCCATGCAACTTTTCATCGTTCCGTTTATTATGACACGCTCCATCATTGTCATATTGCTAGCATGATCATGTAGTTGATATCGTATTTGTGGCAAAGCCACTATTCATAATTCTTTCATACATGTCACTCTTGATTCATTGCATATCCCGGTACACCGTCAGAGGCATTCATATAGAGTCAAATCTTGTTCTAAGTATCGAGTTGTAATTGTTGTGTTGTAAGAAAAATAGAAGTGTGATGATCATCATTATTAGAGCATTGTCCCAGTGAGGAAAGGATGATGGAGACTATGATTCCCCCACAAGTCGGGATGAGACTCCAGACGGAAAAAAAGAGAAAATAATAATAAAAAAGGCCAAAAAAAGAGAAAGGCCCAAATAAAAAATGAGAGAAAAAGAGAGAAGGGGCAATGCTACTATCCTTTTACCACACTTGTGCTTCAAAGTAGCACCATGATCTTCATGATAGAGAGTCTCCTATGTTATCACTTTCATATACTAGTGGGAATTTTTCATTATAGAACTTGGCTTGTATATTCCAATGATGGGCTTCCTCAAAATGTCCTAGGTCTTCGTGAGCAAGCGAGTTGGATGCACACCCACTTAGTTTCTTTTGTTGAGCTTTCATATACTTATAGCTCTAGTGCATCCGTTGCATGGCAATCCCTACTCACTCACATTGATTTCTATTTATGGGAATCATCATAGCCTGTTGATACGCCTAGTTGATGTGAGACTATCTTCCCCTCTTTTTGTCTTCTCCGCAACCACCATTCTATTCCACATATAGTGCTATATACATGGCTCACGCTCATGTATTGCGTGAAGATTGAAAAAGTTTTGAAAATGTTAAAGTATGAAACAATTGCTTGGCTTGTCATCAGGGTTGTGCATGATTTAAATATTTTGTGTGGTGAAGATGGAGCATAGCCAGACTATATGATTTTGTAGGGATAACTTTCTTTGGCCATGTTATTTTGAGAAGACATAATTGCTTTATTAGTATGCTTGAAGTATTATTATTTTTATGTCAATATGAAGTTTTGTCTTGAATCTTTCGGATCTGAATATTCATATCACAATTGAGAAGAATTACAATGAAATTATGCCAACTAGCATTCCACATCAAAAATTACCTTTTTTATCATTTACCTACTCGAGGACGAGCAGGAATTAAGCTTGGGGATGCTTGATACGTCTCCAATGTATCTATAATTTTTGATTGCTCCATGCTATATTATCTACTGTTTTAGGCAATATTGGGCTTTATTATCCACTTTTATATTACTTTTGGGACTAACCTATTAACCGGAGGCCCAGCCCAGATTTGCTGTTTTATGCATATTTTAGTGTTTCAAAGAAAAGGAATATCAGACGGAGTCGAAACGGAACGAAATCAACTGGAGAAGTTAATTTTGGAAGGAAAGCCACCGGACAGACTTGGACTCTACGTCAGAAGATACGGGAGCTGGCCACAAGGGTGGGGGCGCGCCCACCTCCCTAGGGCGCGCCCCCCTGCCTCGTGGGGCCCCCGCTGCTCCACCAACGTACCCCTTGCACCCATATATACCTACGTATCGTAAAACTTCTAGAACGGAGAATAGATCGGGAGTTCCACCGCCGCAAGCCTCTGTAGCCACCAAAAATCAATCGGGACCCTGTTCCGGCACACTGCCGGAGGGGGGAACCCTCACCGGTGGCCATCTTCATCATCCCGGCGCTCTCCATGACGAGGAGGGAGTAGTTCACCCTCGGGGCTGAGGGTATGTACCAGTAGCTATGTGTTTGATCTCTCTCTCTCTCTCTCTCTCTCTCTCTCTCTCTCTCTCTCCCTCTCGTGTTCTTGATTTGGCACGATCTTGATGTATCGCGAGCTTTGCTATTATAGTTGGATCTTATGTTTCTTCTCCCCCTCTTCTCTCTTGTAATGGATTGAGTTTTCCCTTTGAAGTAATCTTATCGGATTGAGTCTTTAAAGATTTGAGAACACTTGATGTATGTCTTGCCGTGCTTATCTGTGGTGACAATGGGATATCACGTGCCACTTGATGTATGTTTTGGTGATCAACTTGCGGGTTCCGCCCATGAACCTATGCATAGGGGTTGGCACACATTTTCGCCGTGATTCTCCGGTAGAAACTTTGGGCACTCTTTGAAGTACTTTGTGTTGGATTGAATAGATGAATCTGAGATTGTGTGATGCCTATCGTATAATCATACCCACGGGTACTTGAGGTGACATTGGAGTATCTAGGTGACATTAGTGTTTTTCTTGGTGTCTTAAGGTGTTATTCTAGTACGAACTCTAGGGCTGTTTCTGACACTTATAGGAATAGCCCAATGGATTGATTGGAAAGAATAACTTTGAGGTGGTTTCATACCCTACCATAATCTCTTCGTTTGTTCTCCGCTATTAGTGGCTTTGGAGTGACTCTTTGTTGCATGTTGATGGATAGTTATATGATCCAACTATGTTATTATTGTTGAGAGAACTTGCACTAGTGAAAGTATGAACCCTAGGCCTTGTTTCCTATCGTTGCAATACCGTTTACGCTCACTTTTACCGCTTGCTACCTTGCTGTTTTTATATTTTTAGTTTACAAAAACCTATATCTACCATCCATATTGCACTTGTATCACCATCTCTTCGCCGAACTAGTGCACCTATACAATCTACCATTGTATTGGGTGTGTTGGGGACACAAGAGACTTTTCTTTATTTGGTTGCAGGGTTGCTTAAGAGAGACCATCTTCATCCTACGCCTCCTACGGATTGATAAACCTTAGATCATCCACTTGAGGGAAATTTGCTACTGTCCTACAAACCTGTGCACTTGCAGGCCCAACAACGTCTACAAGAAGAAGGTTGTGTAGTAGACATCAGGGTCCGAAGGTTGAAGTGAAAAGGTCTGCCATGACAAATGTTATACAATTCAGCTAGAGTTACATATATCAAGGAAAATACATAGTCACTTGGACTCAAACACTTCCTCCTCTACACCGTCCAAAAGGCGGTCTAATTTACAATCCTGTTGGGAATATTTGGCGGACACCTCTACTTGGTCATATACTAAACTAACGGGAATTTCTTCCCCATTCGACCCTAGTGGTCCGACATGGGCCATGTGATTAGAATCCAGCTTGGTATACCACGTCTTCACCATGGCCCAGGCCTCTCGCACACCCTCTCGGCAGGCTGATATCTTCCATAGTCGGATACGCGGCCGCGCTCCTTTGAACAACTCTACAAGCTCCTCCATACTTCCTGGAGGGAAGGTGGATGGCCATAGGGCCTTGGCAACACTCCGCATCTCCAGCCGAGCCTGTTCGTGCACTTGCGACAACCCTTGCAGAAGATCACTTGATGATCCGGACACCTCCTCTTCAGGACGGCCCATCAATATACCTGCAATCATAACTATGTCAGTTCCATCTATCTCCGAACTACTTTAAAATTAGTTCAAACACATACTGAATATGCCGCCCCGCAGCCTCCTATTTTCCTTTACAGAGTCAGCTAGCTGGGCCCACACATCCTTCAACTCTTCGCCTAGCTGAGTTTTGGAATCCTGGAGTTGGTTTTTCTCATCAATGACCTGTTTCAACACACGTTCGCCTGCAGCATGCCTTTTGGCTTCTGTTTCATTCTCTTGCGCAACTTCCAGTGCCTCCTTGAGTCCCTCTGCCAATCATGCCATGATATATGCAACACGGTTAGCATTACCGACACATAATTATATTTCCTCGTTGCAGGGGAGTACTACCAGAGGATGCCTCCTTGGAGTTTTTTAGTTCGGCGGTAGCAGCATTTAGCTGTGTCCGACACTGCTTCAGCTCTTGGGCTAGCAGGTCGTTCTTCTCCATAAGAACCTGATGATACAACGATCCTTAAATCAGTTGTACCAACTGATTTCAGTCTCGGGGGCTACTAGCATAGGGTTACCCTATTCGAACTTACCTGCACATCTGTTAAATGCTGCTTTGTGGCTCTGCTAAGTCCATTTCGCGCAGCTCGGATGTATGCGTCAGCCGAGCTGAAAGCATTAAATGTCTCTTCCGAGAACTTGGGGTCCCGTAAAACAGCCCGGCAGCGCCGATGATTCATGGCGATCTCTACTTCCGAGTTGGTTACGGACATATCTTCTGAATCCTCGGTCGACGGACAGTCCGGCGTTGGCCCCATATCGCCTCCCATTTCTCCGGCAGGATTTAAATCCCGGTTGTCGGGAGTACAACAGGTCGGGCCCCCAGACATAGTCCGATGAACCTTTTTCCTGGTATAGGACAAACGTACAGGTCACAGCTGGATGCGGTTGCTGAAAAACATATTTACAAACCCGTACCTCTTCGAGGAAGGCCCGGCTGCGTCTTCGCCCGCCTTCCTCTTCGAAGGCTTGCCCGGTGCCGCTCTCTTAGGAGTCGCCGAGCGCCTTCCCTATGGAGCACGAGACAGTACAGTGGGTGAGGCGGAATAAGGAAGCTCTTTTGGGAGGGATGTCTCCTGATTACTCACTTGTGTGGCACGAAGAAGGCCAGGATAGTCGGCGGTGATGGCCACCTCTATGCCATCATAGCTCGCCTGATAAAACACCCCCTCCGCAAGCACCACGAATATATCTGGATCTTCTTCAAACCCTGGATCAAGCTCCCGGTTGTGGTTTTCCGGCTGTGGGGAGGGACTATAAAGTCCCTCGGTGATCTTTCGCCAATGCTGTTATAAGCAGAAGGGTTGAGGCTTACCCAACTGGGAGGATTGTACATAGAATACCCGTCTCTGTGATTGATATGAAGAAATTCCTTCTCCTCCCCTTTGAACAGCTCGGCCAATATCTTGACTAGCGCAGCGGGGGTGTCCGAACCTTTCCGACTACAACGGGAGGCGTCATCCTCTCCATTGTAGTGCCACATTGGGAGCCCTCTATATTGAAGTAGTTGAACCCCTCGCGCTATGGACGTTGCCATTACCTCAACCATTGTTAATCCGGACTGGGCGAGCATCTTTATCTTGCCCATGAGCTGACAAACTTCCGCACTGTCATCCTCCTCAGGACTCCGGGAACGCCAGCTGTGGCGTTTCTTCAATGGAACGCTGGCAAATTCGGGGAGACCCTTTCGAACTGGGTCGGGAAGAGCGACGTCCTCAATGTAGAACCATTCAGAAGGCCATTCTTCAGATGCCTTCCTTGGTGTGCCGGACAGGTATCCGGTATCGTCGATGCGCCATACTTCGGCTCCGCCCACTTCAAATATTGACCCTTCGTGGTTACGTGGGACAAGACAGAACAACTTTCTCCACAGTTCAAAATGAGCCTCGACACCCAGAAATAATTCGCATAAAGCGACATAACCCACAATGTGCAGGATGGAGGCGGGAGTGAAGTTGTGCAGTTGGAGGCCATAGTATTCCAGAAGCCCTCGAAGGAACGGATGGATTGGAAATCCGACACCCCTTATCAGATAGGGGACAAAACACACCCGCTCCCCCCCCCCCCCAGATGGATTGGGGTAATCCTCCGCCTGGGTCTCGCCATTAAAGGAGGCCAACCCTGCTCGAACGGGGACCAGATCCGCGGGAGGAAGAAATCCCTGCGTTTGCAACTTCGCCAATTGATTGTGAGACACAGAGCATTTCTCCCACTCGCCTTTCTCTGGGCCAGAACGGGAGGAGGGGCTGGGAATGCTAGCCATGTTGGAATGGTTTCTCCAGGCAGTCTCTGGGGATTTTTCTCTGCATGATGCCGAATAGATCTAAGATCTGACCTCCTTAAATAGGCGCTCTTCCTGGCCCGGACGGGGTGTTATTTGCAAAAATACCCTGACTTTCCACATTCGCTCGGCACGTGGAAGACGAAGTTATTAACACACAGAAGCCGAGGGGAGCGACGTTGAATCAACGGCCAAATACATTACTTGGAAGTCATCAGAGGAGGAACCTGCCTTGCAATGCCGAATACAATCTGTGTGCCGAACACCTCGTTATTGAATACTGGTTCGGGGGCTACTGAGGGAGTCCTGGACTAAGGGGTCCTCGGGCGTCCGGCCTATTATCAATGGGCCGGACTGGTGGGCTGTGAAGACATGAAGGCCGAAGACTGTACACGTGTTTGGATTGGACTTTCCTTGGTGTGGATGGCAAGCTTGGCGATCAACTATGAAGATTCCTTCTTATGTAACCGACTCTATGTAACCCTAGATTCCCCCGGTGTCTACATAAACCGGAGGATGTAGTACGGAAAGCAGATACTCATTACCATAGTCATACAGGCTATACTTCTAGGGTTTAGCTATTACGATCTCGTGGTAGATCAAATCTTTTAACACTCATATTCATCAAGATCAATCAAGGAGGAAGTAGGGTATTACCTCCATAGAGAGGGCCCGAACCTGGGTAAACATCGTGTCCCATGTCTCCTGTAACCATCGACCTTGGACGCACAGTTCGGGACCCCCTACCCGAGATCCGCCGGTTTTGATACTGACACCTACTAAGGATGAAATTATTGGTCTTGCTTCTATTGTCGTGCCTCCTACTGATCCTTTAGAACAGTATTTGCGATACCATGAAAATGATATGTTTATGAATGAAAGAAGGGAAATAGATGAAATATTCTTTAATCAAGGGCTTGTGTTGAATCACAATTTGCCTGTTGAAATCCTTTGGGATCCTCCTCCACCCAAGGGTGATCCCATGTTTGAGCTTAAACAATTACCTGATACTTTGAAATATGCTTATCTAGATGAAAAGAAGATATATCATGTTATTATTAGTGCTAACCTTTCAGAGCATGAAGAAAGAAATTATTGAAAACTCTGAAGAAGCACCATGCTGCTATTGGATATACTCTTGATGATCTTAAGGGCATTAGTCCCACTCTATGTCAGCATAAAATTAATTTGTAGCAAGATGCTAAACTAGTTGTTGATCATCAGCGATGGTTAAATCCTAAGATGGAAGAAGTGGTAAGAAATGAAAAATTAAAGCTTCTGGAGGGATGTATAATTTATCCTATTGCTGATAGTAGATGGGTAAGTCATGTTCATTATTTCCCTAAGAAGGGAGGTATTACTGTTGTTCCTAATGATAAGAATGAATTAATCCCACAAAGAATTGTTACAGGTTATAGAATGGTAATTGATTTCCACAAATTGAATAAAGCTACTAGAAAGATCATTACCATCTACCTTTTATTGATCAAATGCTAGAAAGACTATCCAAACATACACATTTTTGCTTTCTAGATGGTTATTCTGGTTTCTCTCAAATACCAGTGTCAAAAGATGATTAGGAAAAGACCACTTTTACTTTCCCTTTCGGTACCTTTGCTTATATACATATGCCTTTTGGTTTAAGAAATGAACATGCTACCTTTCAAAGATGTATGACTGCTATATTCTCTGATTTTTGTGAAAAGCTTGTTGAGGTTTTCATGGATGATTTCTCTGTTTACGGAACTTCTTTTGATGATTACTTAAGCAACCTTGATCGAGTTTTGCAGAGATGTGAAGAAACTAATCTTGTCTTGAATTGGGAGAAGTGTCACTTTATGGTTAATGAAGGTATTGTCTTGGGGCATAAAATTTGTGAAAGAGGTATTGAAGTTGATAAAGCTAAAGTAGATGCTATTGAAAAGATGTTGTGTACTAAAGATATCAAAGGTATAAGAAGCTTTCTTGGTCATGTTGGTTTCTATAGGAGGTTTATTAAAGACTTCTCTAAAATTTCTAGGACTCTCACTAATCTCTTGCAAAAAGATGTTCCTTTTGTTTTTGATGATGATTGTGTAAAAGTATATGAAATACTTAAGAAAGCCTTGATTTCTGCACCTATTGTTCAACCACCTGATTGGAATTTACCCTTTGAAATTATGTGTGATGCTAGTAATTATGCTGTTGGTGTTGTTCTAGGACAAAGAGTTGATAAGAAATTGAATGTTATTCATTATGCTAGTAAAACTCTAGAAAGTGCCCAGAGAAATTATGCTACAACTGAAAAACAATTTTTAGCGGTTGTTTTTGCTTGTGATAAGTTCAGATCTTATATTGTTGATTCAAAAGTAATTGTTCACACTGATCATGCTGTTATTAAATATCTTATGGAAAAGAAAGATGCTAAGCCTAGACTTATTAGATGGGTTTTCTTGCTACAAGAATTTGATTTGCATATTATTGATAGAAAGGGAGCTTAGAACCTTGTTGCAGACAACTTGTCTAGGTTACAGAATGTTCTTGATGACCCACTACCTATTTATGATAGCTTTCCTGATGAACAATTAGCTGTCTTAAATGCTTCTCGTAATACTCCATAGTATGTTGATTATGCTAATTACATTGTTGCTAAATTTATACCACCTAGTTTCACATACCAGCAAAAGAAAGTTTTTCTATGATTTAAGACATTACTTTTGGGATGACCCACACCTTTATAAAGAAGGAGTAGGTGGTGTTATTAGACGTTGTGTACCTGAGAATGAACAGGAATAGATCCTACGCAAGTGCCACTCCGAGTAATACGGAGGACACCATGCTGGAGATAGAACTGCGCAGAAGGTATTGTGATCTGGTTTTTATTGGCCAACTCTCTTCAAGGATGCTCGTAAGTTTGTCTCGTCTTGTGATGAATGCCAAAGAATTGGTAATATTAGTAGACGTCGGGAAATGCCTATGAATTATTCACTTGTTATTGAACCATTTGATGTTTGGGGCTTTGATTACATGGGACCTTTTCCTTCCTCTAATGGGTATACACATATTTTAGTTGTTGTTGATTACGTTACGAAGTGGGTAGAAGCTATTCCAACTAGTAGTGTTGATCATAACACTTCTATTAAGATTCTGAAAGAAGTTATTTCTCAGAGGTTTGGAGTCCCTAGATATTTGATGACTGATGGTGGTTCACATTTTATTCATGGTGCTTTCCGTAAAATGCTTGCTAAGTATGATGTTAACCATAGAATTGCATCTCCATATCATCCTCAGTCTAGTGGTCAAGTAGAATTGAGCAATAGAGAGATTAAATTGATTTTGCAAAAGACTGTTAATAGATCTAGACAGAATTGGTCTAAGGAACTTGATGATGCATTATGGTCTTATAGAACTGCTTATAAGAATCCTATGGGTATGTCTCCTTATAAAATGGTTTATGGAAAAGCATGTCACTTACCTCTTGAACTAGAACATAAGGCATATTGGGCTATTAAAGAGCTCAATTATGATTTCAAACTTGGCGGTGAGAAGGGGTTATTTGACATTAGCTCGCTTGATGAATGGAGAACCCAAGCCTATGAGAATGCCAAGTTGCTCAAAGAAAGAGTTAAAAGATGGCATGACAAGAGGATACAAAAGTGTGACTTTAATGTAGGTGATCATGTTTTGCTATACAACTCTCGCTTAAGATTTTTTACAGGAAAACTTCTCCCTAAATAGGAAGGCCCTTATATTATCTAGGAGGTCTATCATTCCGGTGCCATCAAAATCAACAACGCCGAAGGCACAAATCCGAAGGTGGTAAACGGTCAAAGAATCAAAGACCATATCTTAGCTAATCCCATAAATGTTGAGACCAACATAATTGACACCGTAACACCGGAGGAGTACATAAGGAATAGGTATGTGGTACGGTAAGTAAACCGACTCCAAAACTGTTCTAATGACAATTTTATCCGTTTTGGAATATTTAAAAAATTAGGAAAATGAAAAGTAGTCCGAAGAGCGCACTGGGCATCCACAAGGGTGGAGGGCATGCCCTACCCCCTCGGCGCGCCCCCTGCCTTGTGGCTACCTCATGTGCCCTTCGAACTCCGTTTTCTTGCACAATACTTCTTTTGGTCGGTAAAAATTCAATATATAATCTCCTGAAGGTTTTGACCACCGTACCATGGCAATATATCATGTTTTTGTTTCGAGCTGTTTTTCTGACAGATCTAGATCAGCATGACATCTCCAAGCGCACCCAAGGACAAGTTTTCGAGAAGGTCATCAACCCTTACCTTGTGGAGGTGCTGCAACACCCTCAAACCATTGATATGCATGAGGGGGTGTTGCACATCCACGATGTTGAGGGGCCGAAGAAGACAAGAAGTGTGGAGACAAGACTCGAAGCAATGGAGCAGCAAGTTTCAAGTGACAAGGGATGGTGGAACATGGACTCAATGCCAATCACATGATGATCGCGGAGTTCAACAACAATCACAACCTGGATGCCAAGAATATTGGGGAGGCCATATTCAATCTTCATGAGAAAATCGAGCATCTCCCAGCCCAGATCTATTACCTGCAAAACCAAAACTGTGAGTATGAATACATATTTAAGAGGATGAGTTTGGCTACAGATATGAGGATCCCGGAGACTCGTTCATCTTTCTTTTATGGTGATTCTATGCCTTGGAAGATGGATGACAAGCCTACTACATAAACAACTCCATCAACACCACCTCCGAACAAAGAGACATAAATACATGGGTATGGGCCCTCCCCTTGGCAACTGCCAATCTTGGGGGAGGTGCCCCGGTATCGTATCACCATCACACCTCTATCTTTATCATTTTTCTTAGTTTGATCCTTTTGTTTATATTTTGATCTAGTAGAATAAAGTTTTAGTATGATCTAGCCTTGAGTTTTTGTCGGATCCCGGGTTCTGGAAAAACCCTTAAGGTTTGAACTCTGGGGTGCGCGCGAAGTTCTTTCCCCCCTACCGATCCACGCCCTAGCTTGCTAAGATCTCGCGGACGAACTCGACGAACTCACAACACAAAAGACACAAGATTTATACTGGTTCGGGCCACTGTTGTGGTGTAATACCCTACTCCAGTGTGGTGGTGGAATGCCTCTTGGGCTGATGATGAACAGTACAAGGGGAAGAACAGCCTCCTGAGGGTGAGGTGTTCTTGTGGTCGGTGTGCGGCTAAGGGTTGGCTCAAGACTAGATCTGATGCCCCCTACATGGTGGCTAGTCCTATTTATATAGGCCCTCGTCCTCTTCCCAAATATTGAGCGGGAAGGGAGCCAACAACGGCCAATTTGAAAGGGGACAGCTAGTACAGCTTATCCTAACAAAAGTTGTCTTCGCCTGCAAAAGGCTCTGGTGGTGACACCGCCTTGGGCTCCATGGTGACCTCCGTCTTGCCGTCCTGTTGGTCTTGGTCTAGTTGCACCGATATGGAAACCTTTGCTTGACGCCTCGGTACTCTGCGCCTGCGCTTGCCTCCTTAGCATCAAAGGGGAAACAAGGACACTGCACGCGCTGGCGCCCGCCTGGTCTCGATCGTCATGGCTCACGTCACGAGAACCTCATGAGGTTTTCCCTGCCTTGATCTCTCTGCTCCTCGCGAGGCAACTTGGTGACGCCGCTCCTGAGGAGGTCTTGTGTCATCCGCCTCGCAAGGCTTGGCCCCTCACGAGGGTCTTGAATGCCTTGTTGATGAAGATAGGCCGTACAGCCATGCAGGCCTGCTAGCACAGCCACACCGTGGGCCGCAGGAAGCCAAGTCTGGGGACCCCCGTTCCCAGAACGCCAACAGTAGCCCCTGGGCCCAAGGCGCGCTCGGGCTTGGCTTCGAGGCAAAGCCAAAGGTCAAGTGCGGAGCTCCGCGGGCCCCAAAAACCTGAGGCCTCGGTCGACGTGTGGCAGTTGATTGGACGTGGGCGTCTCCGCTTCCCCACGCTGCCTCAGCAACTGCCCGACTTGACAAGTCCCTGCGACATGCAAGGGAAAATCATCATTACCTGTGATCATGGGAGGCGCCGGTTGGCCTCCTTCCGCTATAAACGGGGACGGGGGCAAAGCCTCTATCGCCCATTCTTTCCCAGTCCGTTTGCTTCTTCCTCCTTGCTCCTCTGCTAGTAGCAATGGTGCCCATCCGAAGGTTTTAGGCTGCGGAGAAGGGAAACACTCCCCTCGATGTGCCGGTGACGCTCCCGCCAAAGAAGAGGTCGGTTCACCGCCGTGACGCAGCAGCGATGCAGGTGGTGACGAGACCTTGGTGCGAGCGGCCTCCTCCAGGGTATCCACTGCCCTTGTACGCCCAAGCCGTGGGCTCGGGAGGAAGGAGCGACGAGCGGTGCCGCCCACGGCGCGAGCGCGACCGTCGCACGGTGGCGACACGCACCGTCACCCCTAAAACCCATGCCGCGGACTCCTCTCACGAGCTTGTGTTGTGGGTGGCGATGCCCCAAGCACCTAGATCCGCTTCCCGCGGTTCTTCTCCGACGTGATGCCATCGAGGGGACCCCTCGAGCTCTGGTTGCAGCATGGTGACTGCGACGCCCCGGCGACCGGAGCAGAGGTTGAAGTGGTCTCCTCCGGCAAGATCTTCATGACCCGCGGCTGGGGTGAGGTTGCGCGGGTTTGCCGTGCTGAGGGCGCCCTCGCGATCCACTTCAACTATGACGACACCTCCACGTTGTTCTTAAAGGTCTTCGATGCGGAGGGCCGCCGCCTGGTGTGCTGCCCTGGAGGGGAGCGCCATGACGGTGCGCGCCCGGCCTGCGGCTCCTCCAGCAGCAGCGACTCTTGGGCGTCCAGCGATTCTCCTGAGCACTACGAGACCCCAGAGACGAGTGACGACATCTACGTGCCCCCGAGCTCTCGCCGCGCCCGGAGCAGGGCTGCGGCGTCCAGCCGCCGCCGATGCTGATCTAGATGGGGTTGGCGCCGGCCTCCCGTGTCCCACTGTTGCTGATGGCGTCAGCCACTGGAGGGTGTAGATAGGATTCCCCTAAGTCCTCGTCTTTTGTTCCCTGCGAGGAATCAAGAAGTACCCTGCGGGGGCATGTAAAGGATCTGTAATGTCTTTTGTTGATACTATCCTTGTTATGAAGAATTGCGAATGCATGTCCTGTTTAGGCTCGGTCTCCCCTTTCCAACCTCGCAACGGCTTGTTGCTCTACGCGACAGGTCCCGATCCCCAGGAAAGCTGCAGCCGTCACTGGTATGCCAGGTCACATGCCGTGGTCAAGGCCAGGAGGTGAGCAGCCCGAGGTCCAGTAAGAGCCCCTGAGGCGCGATGCTCAGGAGGTCCCCTTTAGCGCCCAAGCAGACATGGTAAGGTAAGAAAGGGAGGCAACGTTGCCTCAACAGGGCTGCGGAGAGCATGACCCCTAGGCTCCAACGATTAGCCGATTTGAGCGCGAGACTTATCTTGGCGGGGTGAGGTCGATTCCCTGTGATGCGCTGCGTTAATGCGTAGCTAGGCCAGGCCCACGCGAGCCTTCCCCTCTTCTCCACGCCCTCCTTTATGCTCTACGTCCTCAGGTCCCGACCCTCGAGGGAGCTCAGCCACCGCTGGTATGCCAGGTCGTGTGCCGTGGTCAAGGCTAGGGGGTGAGGGCTGGAGAGCCAGTCGGAGCTCCTGAGTCGCGATGCTCAGGAGCCCCCCTTTTAACGCGCAAGCGGATTGCATGGGAGAAGAGGGAGCTCACGGTGCCGCCTGCTGTCATTCTCATGAGATTCCTATGAAGCAGCACAGAAACACGGTTTTCCATTATGGTTGTCAGTCCGCCCGGTTGCTTCGCGAGGAGGCGAGGGCACTAAGGGCCTAGTTAGGTGACGTGCGCGGGGCATGCCGCGAGCCAGAGCTTGGCCGCTCAGATTTGTTGACGTTGCAGGGACGGACCCGTGCACAAGCGCCGTGCCAGCTTGAGCAGCCCACGTGGGAGGCGAGAGTCAAGCAGATGATAGTCACAGATAGGTTAAGCATGGGAAGCAAACTAGCTCAGGTAAATGCAAGGAAGATACACGCCACTGGGTCAGGCCCGAGCGGCTTGGGGATGATGCAGCCCGAGGGGCGCCCCAACAAGGTAAGTTAAAGACATAAGAAAAAAGGGATACATGCCACAGAGATGGACCCACGCGGCCTGGGAATGATGCAGCCCGAGGGGCGCTCCCAGCTAAATAAACTTGGAAAATGTCACCTGGTTTTGTCGATGAAGGAGTGTCGGGGCAGTTGAAGGTACGCGGTGAAGGAATGGCTCCTCACGAGCCGCCGGGGCCTTGAGCCTCGGGAGGCTCTGGGAGTCCACGTGGTTCCCTGAGGACCGTCTCCATCTCCGTCAGCACAGCGTGGTGCCTGGCCTCCTGAGCCACCAGGATGCTCCGCAGGTTGCGCTGATAGGCGGATGACATGCTCGGCAGGCCAAAGGGCATGCGAACGTAGTTGTGCGGTGGACCCTCGCAGCGGACCACGCGCGAAGGCCAGAAGGGCTCCTGGGATGCGGCCCTGTTGAGCCCTGGGACGTCGATGCAGACGCGCAGCCCAGCATCCTCGCCTGGATGGGTAGTTGCGCTTCGTGAGCGGCGATCGCCGCGCATGGCCCTTGCATCTTGCAGTTCCTGAGTGGTCCTGGTGATGAACTCTTGAGCGGTGGGCACTCCTTGCCCCGTGTTCTCCTGAGGGAAACGTGTCGTGAAGCACGCCTCCAAGTGGTGCCCGAGCGCCTCCCTCGTGATGCTGGCAAGGTCTGAGGCCCTCCAGAAGAGAGCCCCCGAGCCCTGCCCGAGGAGGGCGCTGGACGCACCTTGCTATGCGATGGAGGGAGGCACCCCTGGGCGGGCGCTGATCCTGACGAGGTTCCAGTTGCGACGCCACCCTCCTGAGGTCCTCCACGGCGCAACTGCTTCTTCTTCTTGGGGGAGGCCTCAGGAGGGCACTCGCCCTTGCTGTCGGGGTCGTCGATTGCTGCAGCTTGAAAGGCACGCTCAAGGGAGCACACCGCATCTCTTTCTTTGCATGGGACCGTGATGATTCCGCCGCTTCCCGGCATCTTGAGGACATTGTAGCTGTGATGCGTCACCGCCATGAACTTGGCCAGTGCTGGATACCCGAGGATGGCATTGTACGGCAGACGGATGTGCGCGACATCGAAGTCGATGAGTTCGGTGCGGTAGTTCTTGCGTTCTCCAAAGGTGACAGGGAGGCAGACCTGCTCTATCGGTGTGGTGGAGCCATCCGTCACTCCTGAGAAAGGCTTGGTGGGCTGAAGGTGATCATACGGCACTTGGAGGTTGTCGAATGTGTCGACGAACAGGATGCTGAGCCCTGCGCCACCGTCGATGTGGGTCTTGGTGACTTGCATGTTGTTCATGACTGGGGAACAAAGCATCGGGAGGGCGCCTGCGGTGGCCGCGCACTTGAGCTGATCCGCCGAACTGAAGGTGATGGCGCACTTGGACCACTTGAGCGGGCGTGTAGCCTCAAGCTTGGGGAGGACTGCATTCACTTCACGAGCAAACCGTTTGAAGATACGCTACGAGGCTGGGGCCTGAGCTCCGCCCAAGATGCAGGCGATAGCACACTACTAGGGAAAAGCCTATACACCGAATCTTAGCAGCAGCGCTCTTTAAAATCAGGCGCTGCTGCTAAGTAGCAGTAGCGCGGGCCGTGGAAACTCGCTGCTGAGACAAGTTTATCAGCAGCGCGTGCACTCCAAGAAGCGCTACTGCTAAAATTCCCACGAGGCCGCCGCGAGGCCAGTTATAGCAGCAGTGCATTAAAATAAACAGCGCTACTGCTACGTAACGTAGCAGCAGCGCATTCAGGCAATAATCTCTACTGCTATTCCATTCCATCTCCCCCCACTCACTAGCCTTATCCACAGATCACACTCACACACACTCACGGTCTCCTCCTTACCCCCCGCGCCGCCGGTCCTCCCCCGTCGCCCCTCCCCCGATCTGCGCCGATGTCGCCTCATCCTCCTCGCTGGACTCGGTACCGGCCTCCTCCTCCGTCCTCCCTCCACTCGCCGCTGGCCGCCCCCTCCTCGCTCCACCTTCCTCCTCGATCCGTCCTCCCTCCACTCGCCGCCGGCCGGCTCCTCCTCGCTCCGCCTTCCTCCTCCGTCCTACTATCTTCTCCCTCCTCGAGTCACCCCTCCTTGTCCCTCCTCCCTGATACATTTTGATTTAGTTGATATGATTCAGTTGATTTAGTAGGCTAGTTGATTTAGTTGATTTCGAACATTTTGATTTAGTTGATTTAGTATGCTAGTGGATTTAGTATGCTAGTTGATTTAGTTGATATGATTTAGTTGATTTAGTTGATTTAGAACATTTTGATTTAGTTTATTTAGTAGGCTAGTTGATTTAGTTGATTTAGTAGGCTAGTTGATCTAGAACATTTTGATTTAGTTGATTTAGTATGCTAGTGGATTTAGTATGCTATTTGATTTAGTATGGTCGATTTAGTTTTTTTGTCACTTGTTTCCTGTGAAGTGAATCGTTAATCCTTTGCTCATATTGCTTTAGGAAAATGGCGCCACCACCAGCACCACTATGTCGACTGTGCAAGTCAAGGTGCGCCAGCAGCCTTGCAACTGGCAAGCTGTTTAGCATCTACTTCCATCTGAGTTTTCGTCATGCGGCGGTAAGAAATTAGATGAAATGTAACAACTATTTTATTTTTAGTGTTGGCATTACTGCATTGTGTCATTTTGCTTTTCTTACACAGAACCTATCTATGAGTTGTGGTATCGAGCCTGATGAAGAAGGCTCAGTTGGACTACGCCTTACCGCAAGGGGCTCCGTCGCCACATGTACTTACCGCATGGGCACAGATGGTCGCACACACTTGAACTCGGTTGGGTGGAAGAGATTCCTCGTTGGCAAGAATCTTCGTGCTGGACAGGCCATCCTAATTACTATCAGGAACACCCACCGCCCAGGCTTGAGGATGATGATCGTCGTCGATATCATCTAGAACTACATATGTGTGTGTGGCTATATCATCTAGAACTACATATGATGATCGTCGTCGATATCATGTAGAACTACATATGATGATCGTCGTCGATATCATCTAGAACTAAATATGATGATTGTCGTCGATGTCACCTTGTACTGCTTGAGGATGCATGTTGAGTATATATGAAATTGTTATCTAGTACTCCCTCGGTTCCAAATTACTTGTCGTGGTTTGAGTTCGAATTTGAACTAAAACCACGACGAGTAATTTCGAACCGAGGGAGTACTACCTAGTACCTATAATGCTTTATGAAATTGATATCTAGTAGTACCTAGTATCTGGAAATTGCAGTTTATCGAAGCCGGAATGGGGAAATGGTGAAAGATATAACAGTAACGCTGGACCGGGAAATCGCTATGGCTAAATAATAGCAGCGCGTTCCTGAAAAGCGTTGCTGCTATAGTCAATAGTGGTAGCGTGGGTACAGGCAGCGCTACTACTAAGAGTTAGCTGTAGCGCCTTATTGGTAGCGCGGGCACCCGCGCTGCTGATAGTCCTAAAACCCGCGCTGCTGCTAGCCTTTTCCCTAGTAGTGGCACGCGGATCCTAGAAGCCCCCAGCCCCCTTGTCTTGATGGTGGTCGTCATTCCTTCTTGGTGGTGGCGGCAGTGGAGGAAGGCCTGCGTTGCCCTGAGGACGATCCTCACGAGGCTGATCCCTCCAGGCGCCCTCGCGAGGCTGATCCTACGAACGATCCTCACGAGGCCGGTCGCGCCACTCCTGGCATGGGCCAAGGTCGTCCGAGCCTCCGCCACCACGTCCTCTTCCTCGGCCGGAGCCCCAGTCGTTGCGCTCGGGGCGCTGACCGAAGCGTCCTTCACGTATGGCTCTGAGCTCTTGAAAGTCGCTGGTGTTGTGGGTATGCAGGTTATGGAAGGCGCAGAACGGTCGGCTGCTCTTGGATGACTCTGGTTGATCTCTGTCGCGCTTGGTGTCTGGTTCCGCCGTGAGCACGGCTGCTCCCTTGCGCTTCACGTCCTTGGCTTTGGCTTTCTTCTCCTCCGGGTCCACAACTGGGAGCTCGAGGAGGGAGAGGTGCCCCTCCTTAGCTCTTGCGCACTTGGTCGCCAGGTTGAACAGCTCCTGGGATGTGCACAACTCCTCGTGGATAGCGAGCTCCTCCTTCATCTTGACGTCGCAGACGCCATCAGAGAACGCGGAGATGATGGCCTCGTCCGTCACCTTGCGCATCTTGTCCCAGGAGGAGATCGAGCCTGGGGGCAGATTCAGGAGCCACGAATAGGCGCCATCCTTGAGCGCCATAGGGAAGCAGTTCGCCATGAATTTCTCGTCGCCATCGGCCGCCTCGATGCTCAGCTCGTAGAGCTGCAGGAACTCCGCGGGGTCGGGGGTGCCGTCGTAGCGAGGAGGTAGATCTGGCTTGAACTTGCCAGGCCAGGTGACGCTACGCACCTCGGGGGTGAAGGCGCGGCAGCCGGCCGTGGTTGCCAGGGCCCGTCTTGGAGACAGAGCTTGGTCTTGTCGCCCGCGCGCCGCTACGGCAAGCAGTGTGGGGCCCTGCCGCGGCAGGCGATCCTGGCGCGGCGGTGCGAGGAGTGGCGGAGTGTTCTCTTGCGGTCAAGGGACTTCTTGACAGCTTCTTTCTTCACGTGCGGCGCCGGGCGCGGTGGGCCATGCCGCGGAGCCGCACGCCTTGGCGCGAGGGCGTCGTCTTGGTGCAGAGGTGGTGGAGGTGCTCCGTGAGCTACTCGCCCGTAGCTAGCGGAGCGCGAGGCGGTGAGAGGGACAGCGCTGGGGCGGGCCCTGCGGCGCAGAAAAGCTCGGCGATGCGGTCGAGCCAGTCCTCGTAGAGGTCGTCGACCGGACGGTAGCGCAGGAACTCATGCGCCATGAGGAGCGCGGCCCGTGCATCCATGGGAGCGCGACGAGCATGAGACGATGAACCGGCGGGAGTCGGTGATGGAGTGGCGGTGCGGCCGTCCTGCCGCACCGAGGGGTGCAGCGAGGACGCTTGTTACTCGTTCCCCACCGGGCCGGTGGCAGCGTTGGCAGCAGGCGATAGGGAACGACGGGGTGGCCCGCCAACAGGGGCCGTCTGAGCGACGCGGATGGCAAGGGCAGCCCGACGCTCGTCGCGGGCGCGGCGTGCGTCCGCCATGGAGACGATGAAGCAACGGGATGCGGAGCGACGGAAGGGAGGTTTCGGCGCACCCCTACCTGGCACGCCAAATGTCAGATCACGGGTTCTAGCAAAACCCTTAAGGTTTGAACTCTGGGGTGCGCGTGAAGTTCTTTCCTCCCTACCGATCCACGCCCTAGCTTGCTAAGATCCCGTGGACGAACTTGACGAACTCACAACACAAAAGATACAAGAGTTATACTGGTTCAGGCCACCGTTATGGTGTAATACCTGTTGGGGAACGTAGTAATTTCAAAAAAATTCCTACGCACACGCAAGATCATCGTGATGCATAGCAACGAGAGGGGAGAGTGTTGTCTATGTACCATCGTAGACCGAAGCGGAAGCGTTGACACAACATAGAGGAAGTAGTCGTACGTCCTCCTCCCGATCCGACCGATCCAAGCGCCGTTACTCCGGCGCCTCCGAGTTCTTGACACACGTACAGCTCGATGACGTTCTCCGGGCTCCGATCCAGCAAAGCTCTCGGGGAAGAGTTTCGTCAGCACGACGGCGTGGTGACGATCTTGATGAACTACCGACGCAGGGCTTCGCCTAAGCACTGCAACAATATGACCGAGGTGGAATATGGTGGAGGGGGGCACCGCACACGGCTGAGGAACGATCACGAAGATCAACTTGTGTGTCATGGGGTGCCCCCCTGCCCCCGTATATAAATGTAACGCCCTCGATGCGGCTATATCTCCCACGTGTCGAGGCACGACCTAGAGGCATAACCGCATTGAAAGCAATGCCGCAAGTGAGGTAATCTTCACACAGTCCATGTAATAAATAAAGGGGAAAGATACATAGTTGGCTTACAATCGCCACTTCACACAAGTACATATATAACATCCATCATACAGATTACACTCAAGGTCCGATTACGGTACCAAAATGAAAGAAGACTACCCCAGATGCTAACAGATCCCCGGATCACCCAACTGGGCTCCACTACTGATCATCTGGAAAAGAAACATAGTAACGGCCATGTTCCTTGTCAAACTCCCAAGTGAGCTCGGTCGCGTCATCTGCACTGGCATCGTTGGTACCTGCAACTGTGGTGATAATATCTGTGAGTCACGGGGACTCAGCAATCTCACACCCGCGAGATCAAGACTATTTAAGCTTAAAGGTGGGAAAGGGATAGTGAGGTGGAGCTGCAGCAAGCGACTAGCATATGGTGGCTACAGCGCAAAAGAGAGCGAGAAGAGAAGGCAAAGCACGGTTGTGAAGCTAGAAGTGATCAAGAAGTGATCCTGAAACGATCTACGTCAGACATAACTCCAACAACCGTGTTCACTTCCCGGACCCCGCCGAGAAGAGACCATCACGGTTACACACGCGGTTGATGTGTTTTAGTTAAGGTCAACTTCGGGTTTTCTACAACCGGACATCAACAAATTCCCATCTGCCTCATAACCGCGGGCACGGCTTTCGAAAGATAATACCCTGCAGGGGTGTCCCAACTTAGCCCATGATAAGCTCTCACGGTCAACGAAGGATATTCCTTCTACCGGGAAGACCCGATCAATCTCGGAATCCCGGACTACAAGACATCTCGGCAGTAATAAAACAAGTCCAGCAAAGCCGCCCGATTGTGCCGACAAATCCTGATAGGAGCTGCACATATCTCGGTCTCAGGGCACATCCGGATAAGCTAAGCGTACAGGAGCCAACATAACCCAAGTTGCCAAGGGACGGCCCTGCACGGTGCTCTAGTTTGGACCAGCAATCGAAGGAGAACTGGCCCAGGGGGGTTAAAATAAGATGACCCTTGAGTCTGCAGAACCCAAGGGAAAAAGGCTTAGGTGGCAAATGGTAAAACCAATGTTGGGCCTTGCTGGAAAAGTCTTATTCAAAGCGAACTGTCAAGGGGGTCCCATAAATCACCCAACCGTTAAGGAACGCAAACTCCGGGAACATAACACCGGTATGACGGAAACTAGGGTGGCAAGAGTGGAACAAAACACCAGGCATAAGGCCGAGCCTTCCACCCTTTACCAAGTGTATAGATGCATTAGTTAAATAAGAGGTAATGTGATATCCCAACAAGTAAACATGTTCCAACAAGGAACATCAAAACCATGTTCCAACAAGGAACAAACTTCATCTTCACCTGCAACTAGCAACGCTATAAGAGGGGCTGAGCAAAAGCGGTAACATAGCCAATCAACGGTTTGCTAGGACATGGATGGTTAGGGGCTGACATGGCAATATAGGAGGCATGTTATAGCAAGTGGTAGGTATCGCAGCATAGGCATAGCAAAAGAGCGAGCAATCTAGCAAGTAAAGATAGAAGTGATTTCGAGGGTATGGTCATCTTGCCTGCAAGGTTCTCAGAGTTGTCGAAAGCTTGGTCCTCGAAAGCATTCTCAACAGGTTCCTCGTTCACGTACTCGTCTCCCGGCTCTACCCAAGACAAGAGAACAAGCAAAGGAACTAATATCAACCACGATGCAATGCGCAAGCAACATGATGCAAAACATGGCATGATATGCGAGAGGTGATATGCAATGCGTATGCATGCTCCGGAAGGACAAAGGATGAACAGGGCATAATCTTCGCAAACCAAGCATGCCACTGGATAGGTGAGGTGATTTCGGTTGAAATCGATATAAAGATCACCGGAATCGGATGCACGGTTTGCAAATGGCAAGCAATATAAGAATGACACGAATCTGCCATTAACAGCATGATGCTACTTAGCAAGCAAAAAATAATTAGGCTACTGCACCCAAACATGGCAACAAAGCATATGACAGTAAACTACTCAAGATGCTTGATAAAAGATGAACACTGAGCTACGGCTAAATCACAACATAACACGTTCAAACAAGCATGCCAAAAGTGCAAATGATAACAGGTTCACAGACTTGGTGGAAATAACAACATAGCAGAAACTAACATCAGGATGGCATGTTCAGAGCAATGAAACAACATGCTACAGGATAAGAACATAGCGGAGTAAGGCATGGAATGAATCTACTCAAAGCACTTGACAAAAGTCCTTTACTGACCATAAGCCAAAAAGGAACAGAAAATATGATTACACCCATGTCAATTAAGCAAGTTTCGTTACAGGTTTCAGACTTAGCAGAAAACTGGACATGGCAGAAATTAATAACGACTAGGCATGTTCGTGAGCTCGATGCACTCACTACAGAGCATTTCATTATAAACTAAGTATACATACATCAAGAAGACATGGCGTAGTAACGAGACATGGAAATAATAACATCATAGTATGCAAGTATCAACTACACCAAGCTTGGCAAAATCGAATAACACGTAAACAATCTGCCAGCAACATTTTGAAGCAAAAGTAGAGCTCGATTTACTCAAGCTAAGGCACTCCATAATTTCAAACAAAGGCATGGATTGATAGAGCAAATACTCAAGTTCAAAACACCCTTACTGATCATGCTCGAAATATGCATATATCTCCCGGAAACAACATGAACACATGGCATAAAAATAACAGCAGTCAGGGACTTAGTGAAATCACAGTCTCTGAAATCAGCAACATCAAGTGACCTAGTTTGCATGCTTGTGCTAGTCAACACATAGATCACAAAAAATACATGGCAAAATTCTCTGGATAGGTAACATGGCATATTACAAAACTCATGTAGGGCTCAACTTCATAGGAGGTACACATCAGTCATGGCAAAAATGACAAAAGTGCATGGTCAGATAAGATCCAGCAACTAACATCAACTAGCCCTCTTCTAACAGCATTTCGGACATCAAGATGACTTCAAATGAAAATGATGCAATGGAAAAAAATGATGTACTCTTCGAGTCGAACAATTTGACATATTATACGCGCGGAACGGAGCTATGGATGCAAAGTTACGGCACATTGAACATGGCATGATGATATGAATACTTGGGGACTTAGACGGAAAAAAAAGGAGGGGAGAGGGTCAACCGTCGGGTTGACCAGATCGGATCTGGCGCGGCCCGGGCTCGAGGCGGGCCGGCGGCTGCGTCCGGTGCAGCGCCGGCGAGCCGAGGCGGACGGCGGGCAGCGGGCGTGTCGCCGGCGGGCGACGGGGCGGCGGAGCGGGCGGAGGCAGTCGGCGGCGGGGCGAGGCGGCGCCGGCCGGCGACCGGTGGCGAGGGAGCGGGGCGGCGGCGGCCGGTCGCGGCGGGAGGCGGTCGGAGGCGGAGCGAACGGCGGGAGTCGGGCGCGGGCGGGGTGCGGGCGCCTCGGCCCGGGCGGCGGTGGGGCGGGCCGGCCGCGGGCTTCCGCGGACCGCGGGCGGAGCGGGGAGGAGAGAGGAGGTGGCGGCGCTGACGTGGCGGCGGGGGATTGGCTGGCGGCGGCGACGCGGCTGAGGTGGCGGCGGCTGATTTGCCGGAGCGACGTGGCTGGCGGACGCGTCCGGTGCGGGCGGACACGTCCGGCGGCGCGGAGGAGAAAAAGGCTAGGGTTTGGACTGCGCGGATTTTGGGAGAGGAGCACATATTTATAGGTAGAGGGGGCTAGGAAGCTCCAAATGGAGAGCGGTTTTCGGCCACGCGATCGTGATCGAACGGCGGAGGACATGGGAGTGTCTTAGATGGGTTATTGGGCTGTTTTGAAGGGGTGTTGGGCTGCAACACACACGAGGCCTTCACGGTTACCCGGTTAACCGTTAGAGTACCAAACGAACTCCGATTGACCCGAAACTTGACAGGCGGTCTACCGGTGCTATACCTAGGCCACATGTCAAGCCTCGGTCCATTCCGAGAATGTTTAATACCCGCTCAAGAAGAAATGTAAACGGGGACGCCGGGAGACATAGGAGCGCCGGATTGCAAAACGGACAACGGGAAAGATGCTCGGATTTATGAGACGAACACGTATGCGAATGCGATGCACATGATGACATGATATGAAATGCATGACATGAACAAAATGCAAAATGGAGAGAACCCAACCACGGAGGGAATAACATAACACATAGCCGGAAATGGCAAGAGTTGGATTACAATTATGGTAAGTTACATCTGGGACGTTACAACACACCACCACTACGAGAGGATCTCGTCCCGAGATCTAGGACTGAAAGAACTCCGGATACTCAGAACGTAGGTGGTCTTCACGCTCCCAGGTGGCTTCTCGGTCTGAATGATGTGACCATTTCACTTTGAGGAATTTGATTGACTTGTTGCGAGTCTTGCGCTCAGTTGTCTCAAGAATGGCAACTGGATGCTCATGATAGGACAAATCTTCTTGAAGATCAATCTCTTCAAAGTTGATGGTGCGCTCAGGCGTCTTGAAGCACTTGCGAAGCTGTGACACGTGGAAGACATCGTGCACATTTGCAAAGTTGGAGGGGAGCTCAAGTTGATAGGCTAGATCGCCTCGTTTGCCGATGATCTTGAAGGGACCGACGTATCGTGGAGCAAGTTTCCCCTTGATACCGAAGCGACGAGTTCCTTTCATTGGCGAGACACGGAGGTAAACATGGTCTCCGATCTCGAATGCCACATCACAATGTTTGCTGTCGTAATAGCTCTTCTGGCGCGACTGCGCTGCTTTGAGGTTCTCACGAATGACCTTGCACATAGCCTCAGCCTCTGAGATCAAATCATTGCCGAGCAATTGACGTTCACCGGTTTCAGACCAGTTGAGAGGAGTACGGGACTTCCTGCCATAGAGAATCTCAAATGGGGCTTTGCCCGAACTGGCTTGAAAACTGTTGTTGTAAGAGAATTCAGCATAAGGAAGACAATCCTCCCACTTCATGCCGAAAGAGATAACACAGGCTCTGAGCATATCTTCAAGAATTTGGTTGACACGCTCGACTTGTCCACTAGTCTGAGGATGGAAAGCTGTGCTGAATCGAATATTGGTGCCCATGGCCGTCTGAAAAGAATCCCAAAATTTGGAGGTAAAGATGCTGCCACGGTCTGAAGAGATCAATTGTGGAATGCCGTGTAAGGAGACAATTCTGGAGGTGTAGAGCTCTGCCAGCTGCGCTGCTGTGATAGACTCTTTGATAGGAAGAAAATGAGCCACTTTGGTGAGCTTGTCGATGACGATGAAGATAGCATCATTTCCACGCTTGGACTTAGGAAAACAAGTCACGAAGTCCATTTCGATATGATCAAACTTCCATTCTGGAATAGCAAGAGGTTGGAGAAGACCAGCTGGTCGTTGGTGTTCTGCTTTCACCCTTCTACAGACATCACACTCATTCACGAATCGAGCGATCTCACGCTTCATTCGAGTCCACCAATACGACTGCTTGAGGTCATGGTACATCTTCGAACTTCCAGGATGAATTGACAGAAGAGAATTGTGCGCTTCGTTCATAATGACTTTACGAAGATCACCCTTTGGAACCACGATCCGGTCCTCGAAGAAAAGAGTATCTTTGTCATCAACTCGATAGCACTTGTATTTGGAAATGCCCTTGTCAATACCACGTTTCACCTTCTTCACCATGGTATCCAACAATTGAGCCTCACGAATCTGATCTTCCAAAGTAGGAGAGACAATGAGGTTGGCAAGAACACCTTGAGGAACAACTTGGAGATTCAACTTGCGGAAAGACTCACAGAGATCTGGTTGGAAAGGCTTGAGGATTAAGCTGTTGCAATAAGCCTTTCTGCTCAAAGCGTCTGCAATCACATTAGCCTTGCCTGGAGTATATTCAATACTCGGATTATACTCTTGAATCATTTCGACCCATCGAGTTTATCTGAGGTTGAGGTGAGGCTGAGTGAAGATATACTTGAGACTCTTGTGATCGGTGAAAATGTCCACTTTTCTTCCCAACAGGAGATGCCTCCATGTTATCAGTGCATGGACAGCTGCCGCCAACTCAAGATCGTGAGTGGGGTAGTTCCTTTCATTGGGCTTCAACTGGCAAGGGGTATAGGCAACAACCTTCTTCTCTTGCATTAACACAGCACCGAGGCCCTGGAGAGAAGCATCACAGAATACTTCATAAGGCTTGGATTCGTCAGGAGGAGTCAAAACTGGAGCAGTGACGAGTTTCTCTTTGAGAGTGTTGAAAGCAACGTCACACTCAGGAGACCAGACATATTTCACATGCTTCTGGAGGAGGTTGGAAAGAGGCTTAGCAATCTTGGAGAAATTCTCAACGAATCTTCGGCAATAGCTTGCAAGTCCAAGAAAACTGCGAAGCTGCTTGACATTCTGAGGAGGATTCCAATTCAAAACTGCAGACACCCTCTCTGGATTAATAGCAATGCCCTTGGCAGAGATGATATGACCAAGATAAAGAACTTCATCAGGCCAGAATTCACATTTGGAGAACTTTGCATATAATTGATACTCTCTGAGCTTGTCGAGTACCAATCGCAAATGTTTGGCATGATCCTTCTTATTCTTGGAGAAGACCAAAATATCATCGAGATAGACCAAGACAAATTCGTTGATGTAGGGGTTGAAGATGAAATTCATCAAGCGAGTGAAATACGGTGGAGCATTGACAAGGCCGAATGACATGACAGTATATTCATAAGAACCAAAGCTTGTTCTGAATGCTGTCTTGGGAATATCTTCTTCACGAATGCGAATCTGATGGTAACCCATACGAAGGTCAAGCTTGGAGAACACCTTAGCACCTTTGAGTTGCTCAAATAGCTCATTGATGTTGGGAAGTGGGTACTTGTTCTTGATAGTCTTCTTGTTCAATGGACGGTAATCGACGCAAAGTCGGTCCGTGCCATCCTTCTTCTTGACAAAAAGAACACCACAACCCCAAGGAGAAGAACTCGGTCTGATCAGACCCAGACGTTCTTGTTTATCGAGTTGAATCTTCAATTCCTTGAGCTCATCTGGTCCAAGCTTGTAAGGACGCTTGCAAACGGGTTCCGTGCCAGGTTCAAGATCAATAATGAATTCAACTGGCCGACGGGGAGGCATACCCGGAAGCTCTTCTGGAAAAACATCTTGGTACTCACAAACGACTGGAATCTGAGATATAGCCTCCATTTCACCCATCTCATTGAGAGAAAACAACCGAATGGTATCATCACGAGACGCATAGATGATCACATCGTTAGAAGAGTGAGTCAATTTGATTTCCCTGGCAGCACACTCAAGCTGAGCCTTGTGTTTAGAAAGCCAGTCCATCCCGAGAATAAGATCAATATCAGAGTCACCAAGCACCATTGGAGAAGATAGAAATTTATAGTCGCCCATCTTGATAGAGACATTCGGAATCATTGTGGTGGTCCTCATAGGCTTGGCCGGAGAAACAACCCCCAAGGGTTTAGCCAATAATTCAGAAACGAAGTCATGCTTTGAAACAAATGATCTAGACATGAAACAATGCGATGCACCAGTATCAAATAAGACTTTTGCAGGAACGTCATTAACAGGAAGATTACCCATGATCACTTCAGAAGAATCCTCCGCTTGAGCTGCGTTCAACATGTTCACCTTGGCATGCTTAGGATTATGCTTGACCACTGCATTGCTGGAAGATTTCACAGGAGGAGGAGGCGGAAGGCGCCTTTGATTGAAGCACTTGTTCGCATAGTGACCCTTCTGCTGGCATTTGTTACAAGTCACCTCTGAGAGCGGACGATGGTAAGGAGCACTTGGCCTTGGAGCTTGATTCTGAGACTTGTTCTGATAGCCAGGGTTGGGTGGGTGGGAAGATCCATGACCACTTGAGTTCTTCTGTTGATAAGGCTGACGGAACGGAGGAGGAGGAGGCAACCAGAACTTCTATTGCTTAGCTGCCACAAGTGAGGAAGAAGAAGACTGAACTGCGTCTCTGACTCTCTTCTTAGATGCCTCACACTTGAGCTGAGCAGCTTCTTGTTTCAGTGCCATGTTGTAGAATTCATCATACTTTAATGGCTCGAAAAGCACGAGAGCAAGTTGCAGATCTTCTCTGAGGCCACGTCTGAATTGGTAGATCATACTCTTCTCATCAGGGATGTCTTGCCTTGCAAAACGAGAGAGCTTCTGGAACTGAGTGTTGTATTGATAGACAGACATGTTGCCTTGCTTGAGATTGCGGAATTCCTCACGCTTAAGCTCAACAACACTTTCTGGAATGTGGTGCGCTTTGAAATCACGGCGGAAATCATCCCAAGTGATCACACGACCTCTTCTGGACTCTTTGTATTGCTGGAACCACTCAGCAGCTTGATCTTTGAGTTGAAAAGAGGCAAACTTGACAAAGTCCTCAGGTCTGACATTGCTGCACTCGAAATGCTTGCTGATGTCCACGAGCCAATCATCTGCGTCTGTGGCCTCGACACAGTAGCTGAAGGTCTTTGGCTGATTAGCAAGGAACTAGTTCAGTGAAGCGAAATGTGGCTGATTGTTTCCTTGGCCTTGATTCTCTTGATTAGCTTGCCCTTGGTTGCGATCTTGCAAGAGCTGAATCAGAATCTGAGCATTGGCGTTTGTGGCAGTCATCAGGGCTTGTCATGCCTCCGGAGGCGGAGGTGGTGGCGGAGGGTTAGCCTGATTCCCTTCATTTCGTTCCGGATTCTGACGCGTTGGCGGAGCCATCCTGAAGAGGGTGACATCCATTAGCATCTTGACAGAGATATATTGAAGCTGAATCAAAGGAACGACATTGCAACATATAGCCTTCACAATTAACATTCGAAGAAGAATGAACGAATGAATTCCAATGTAAATCATCACACTTCCAAAGCTGAGAAGCCACTTAGAACATGGTATGGAATAAAACCAACAAGGTACGGATGTGAACAAATACTTGGTAAGGATTACCCAATCACAAACCAAATATCTGCGGAAGAAATACTAGAGCTACATGAATTCCCACTTATAAACTCCCGAAACTTTCTGGTTATGCAATCAGGTGTTGGGGATACAGGGGAAGCATAATATCTCACCCAAACTAGCAAATCCTACAACCAGCTATATCCATCCTTCAACACATAACCAAGAAACCCTTCGGAAATCGTCTACCTCAACCTTCGAAAAGCATCCGTTATACAAGTCATGGCAATACCCCTGCACTCGCCACAGTACTGGGCTATCAGGGTTATCTCACCAACAACTGTACAAAAGAGATTTTCGATGTCGGCGTACTAAACTCAGGTATTCCAAAACCGCAACGATAAGATTATGACGACAACACCTCGGAGCTCAACTCCCCGGGACACTGCCACAACCCCTAAATGTCAGGAGGCAACCAAGACAATGTTGTCATCATAAAACCATCGGAACGATTGTAATATACCCGCGTGTTCCCTTTGTCATCGGTATGTTACTTGCCCGAGATTCGATCGTCGGTATCCAATACCTAGTTCAATCTCGTTACCGGCAAGTCTCTTTACTCGTTCTGTAATACATCATCTCGCAACTAACTTATTGGTTGCAATGCTTGCAAGGCTTATGTGATGTGCATTACCGAGAAGGCCCTGAGATACCTCTCCGACATTCGGAGTGACAAATCCTAATCTCGAAATACGCCAACCCAACAAATACTTTCGGAGACACCTGTAGATCACCTTTATAATCACCCAGTTACGTTGTGATGTTTGGTAGCACACAAAGTGTTCCTACGGTAAACGGGAGTTGCATAATCTCATAGTCATAGGAACATGTATAAGTCATGGAGAAAGCAATAGCAACATACTAAACGATCGGGTGCTATGCTAATGGAATGGGTCATGTCAATCAGATCATTCAACTAATGATGTGACCTTGTTAATCAAATGACAACTCCTTTGTCTATGGTTAGGAAACTTAACCATCTTTGAGTAAGCGTACAGCTTGACAAAGTCATTGATGGACACCGAATTGATCCTCTGCTGGCGTGCAGTGTTCTGCTCAATCCGCTCTAACAAGCGGTTGGTGTCGCGCCTGTTGCGCTCTGCCTCCAGCATCACTTCGGCCAGAGAAGGTGGTTGAGGCAGACTTTCCTCTCTAGGTGCACTAGCTTCTCCCTGCTCCGGAGCAGCAGGGTTGCTGCGGGTGTTGACCATCCTAGGAAAACAAAACAACGATTTAAACCAGGATGGCAAAATCTGGCCAAGGAAGTGCGGAATGTAATGGATAACAAGGAATGCAGAGATGATCATCCGTATGACATGGTAATATAGAAACTGCCATATATATACCAACGGTCATACACATCATACATAGTTTAGTACAAGCTCAAGCTGAAGTACAACTAAGACGACAGACGTTACATCTCATCGGAGGCATTCCAAGCTCCTATACATTATTTTTCTACACCTCCGGAATTGATACAAACTAAGTTATATTCCACAATCACGCAGGACGGTGGACATACAACTATTGCAATCGAGCATAGCTCTCAGAAATAAATGAATGAGATGCTCCAGTATCAAAGAGAACAGTTGCCGGGTGGCAATTAACAAGGAGCGTACCGAGAACGACGTTGGGGTCCTCTTGAGTCTCTTCAGCTGAAACGTAGTTGACATGGCCACGAGCAGTGGTGGCTGGCTTGGCGACAAGCACCTTTGCTGTTGACTTACCACGGCCAACAGACTTTCCGAACTGACTGGGGTTGTTCTGGGGACACTCACAGATGTAGTGGCCCGGCTCACCACACTTGAAGCAAGTTATCATATTAGGGCGTGGAGCAGCATTGGCAGTGGGGCCACCAAAAGTCTTGGGCGGCACATACTGCTGATTGGGGCGAGGCGCCTCAAAGGATGGCCTCGGAGTATACCTGGGTGGCATAGCAGAATTTGGGATCCAGACCCGGCGCTTCTGAGATCCAGAGCCGGATGAAGAACCATAGTCACGGGAGTGTTTGCGTGAAGCTTCAAAATCATTCTGCCCTGTCTCGGCACTGATGGCCTTATTGACTAGCTTCGGAAAAGAAGTGCATTCATGCAGACGAAGGTCACGACGGAGCTCAGGGCTAAGTCCCTTGCGGAACCTTGCCTGCTTTTTGGCGTCGGTGGATACCTCTTCGGGAGCATAGCGTGCAAGCTTTCCAAACTCGCGACTGTATGCATCCACAGTCAGCTTCCCCTGGGTGAAGTTACAGAACTCCTCCCTCTTGCGATCCATGAGGCCTTCCGGGATATGATGCTCACGAAAAGCGGCACTGAAATCAGCCCAAGTAGTGAGTTGGCCGACCGGACGCATAGCTTCATAATTCTCCCACCAAAGGCTGGCAGGGCCTTCGAGGTGATAGGCAGCAAAGGTGACTTTATCATCTTCAGCCACGTTGGCAGAACGTAGCTTGTGGGCGATGCTGCGGAGCCAGTCATCCGCATCGAGAGGTTCGATGGAATGATTGAACTTTGGCGGGTACAGCTTGACAAAGTCATTGATGGACACCGAATTGATCCTCTGCTGGCGTGAAGTGTTCTGCTCAATCCGCTCTAACAAGCGGTTGGTGTCGCGCCTGTTGCGCTCTGCCTCCAGCATCACTTCGGCCAGAGAAGGTGGTTGAGGCAGACTTTCCTCTCTAGGTGCACTAGCTTCTCCCTGCTCCGGAGCAGTAGGGTTGCTGCGGGTGTTGACCATCCTAGGAAAACAAAACAACGATTTAAACCAGGATGGCAAAATCTGGCCAAGGAAGTGCGGAATGTAATGGATAACAAGGAATGCAGAGATGATCATCCGTATGACATGGTAATATAGAAACTGCCATATATATACCAACGGTCATACACATCATACATAGTTTAGTACAAGCTCAAGCTGAAGTACAACTAAGACGACAGATGTTACATCTCATCGGAGGCATTCCAAGCTCCTATACATTATTTTTCTACACCTCCAGAATTGATACAAACTAAGTTATATTCCACAATCACGCAGGACGGTGGACATACAACTATTACAATACTAGCGAGACTACTACTAGCTCAGACGGCTCCGTAGAAGTCCTCATAGAAGTCACCACCCAGACCTGGAAGCGGAACATGGTCATCTGGGAATAGACGGTCCTGCGGTGCTTGTGGACCATAGGGACTTGGGTGCGGCCTCGGTCCAACAGATGGCGGCAGAAGAGGCCCACGAGGAGGGGTGATGCCTCCCACCTCACGCCATTCCATGAAGTCTGGCAGACTAGCCCGCACAGGGTACAAGTCTCTCGTGTCCATGTATCCGGCTTGCACAGCAGGTGCAAACCTCGTCAAGGTGGCCCCATGATCAGCACGAGCATTAAAGAGCTCCATACGCAAGGCCCGGTTTTCACGGTCCTTATCTTCCAACATCTCAGTAGTGGTGCAAAGGAGTGAGTCCTCATGGGATGCATCACTGTACATGCCCTGAAGGTAACCATGCGCCCCAGGGAGGGATGCTGGCATGTAGCGAAATTCAGTGTTGCTCAACAAGGCAGTTCTAGCTCGCATAATGGTCATCATCGAGTAGGCTGCATCTTGAACGGACATCCCAATAGTGATCCCGAGTCCATAAGAACAGTGGAGTGGTTCCGTGGCTCCGGGATAAGATGGATATATCCTGACCGTGCACAGATATTGGCTCTGGTTAAAATCTCTAAACTGCTCTTCGACGGTGTATTCAGGGTACCATCGGTAACCTGCCTCAACCATCACTCGAACCAACATGGCAGTATGACCACATATACCAATGCAACGGGTCAGACGAACCACTTGATTCTGGGGACGGGTAGCCATCTGAAAGCACAAAATAGTGCAAAGGCATTAGAATTTCTGGATGAAATTGGACAGCATAACGGCTGTAAATGCTCAGAAAAAGACTTGAGACATCCACAATAGTTTGCGAAACCACTCAACAACATCATATCAAGGTTCTGGTTCAATTGGCAACATACTAAACTTTAGTAGAACTGGACTGGGTTGTATCCAACAATCCTATAAGTTACTACGGATTTAGTAACACGTGAACCTGATAGAGAGAAAAAAGCCTAGTCCTTAACCCACGTAGAATGAGAAGAGAATGACTCAGAATAGAGGGCATAAGGTAAAGGAGTAAAAGAGCCTTACGTTCCCTCCCACAATCAATTCCCCTACATATAACTAAAGCATTTCTAGACTCGACATCGACCAGTTTGGCTTAGCGAACCTACAGGCAGTCCGGCTCTGATGCCAACGCTGTCAGGACCCCGATCCTATGCCACATCGATCCAGCGTGTAACACATCATATCCCTTTGCGTCCTCACGCACGGTACTCCCACGGGTGCCACCTTACCTGGCCCGGGACCGTTTGTGCCTTTTGGCTCACGTATATGATAGTGTCGCTAGCATCCATATGACAGAGAACCCGGGCCGACATGGCTAGTCGTGAACCCAAAGCGGCGCTAGCCTATGAGGACAGACATACATGAATCACATCGAGCATGTCGGTCATCAACGTATTTATTCGGGCTGTAGCACTGGGCTAACAGGACTCCGAATAACAGCGCGTGACATTTCCCCGAAGGGACAAACATAGGAACGACGTGAAACACATGCCGGCCAGTCAAGTGTCCAAGCAGTAGTGCTGGGCTAGCAGGACTCCGGTGAACCGGGCTGTAGCGGACTACTATCGCTCAGAAGCACAAGACTTACATTTCCCCATATGAAAGGCTGCCAAGGATAAACAACTAGATAGTCGGATCCCACTCATACCAAGCATTTCAATCATACACACAATATGCCCGATATGAGTAAATACAACATGGCATCACAACAGTACTCTACGACTAAAGTACTTTATTTAGAAGGCTCCGAGGAGCCATACATATCATCCATACAGATAGGGGTCACATGACCCAACACTCAAGTCATACAAACATACAAGCACATGCGGAAGCGAAGTAGTCTGAGTACAGACACTAGAAAGAAAGAAGGCTTGACGAAGCCTGTCTATCTACAATGATCCTTCACAAGTCTTGGATCACCACCTGGGTGATAAGTCACTCGTCAACGTCGAGGTCTACATAGAACCCATCAGAGGGGTTGGTGCAGTCGTCTGAAAAACATGATTAAAGCAACATGAGTACGAAGGTACTCAGCAAGTCTTACAACAGGAACCTACCATACATGCACATTCTCAAGAAGGTAGTGGGGTTATTGCAGCAAGCCAGCTTTGACTCTTGGCTAAGCTATCCTACGATAGACACCACTTGTAAATCATTTGTCGCACACGAGTCCACTATCACCAACACAATACTCCACCGAGGATCCTCTCTCGCCATCCTACGAGAGGGCCATCCGCGGTACTCACACTTATCTTGAGATTTTTAGTAGTATCCATTTAATTATCTATGAACTGTATAGGTGACCAAGTAGTCCTTTACCGCGGACGCGGCTATTCGAATAGATTTATACCCTGCAGGGGTGTACTTCTTCACACACGCTCTCACCACTTATCGCCGTTTACACGACATGTACTCGGCAACCTTCAAGCAGAAGCCCAGCGAGGGTGTCGGCCACGGCCTACCTAAACACTCAAGTCTCTAGTCCAGGTTTATCGCCTATTCGGGTTCCATCCGCAGGGAGTCCGGCCGAGGTTTCCACTAACGGCCCCGAACGATGTGAACAGGGTTCCGAGACACCAAACGGGCGCCCGGTTGACCCGGCCACGTGCCTACCGCAACACAGCCCACCCCGATGGTCAGCGCCGTGTGCGGCCCCCAGCATGCTACAAACACCAGAAACTACTTTGCAACTCCTGGACAGAGGACAAGCGTGATCAAGAAGCTGAGAGGGTCCATTGGTTTCGGGCCCAATGCGTGGTAGTAGCTGAGTCTTAAATCACACACACAGATCTCAGTTCTTAAGGACGGCCTCAATGAAACAACCCACCATGTACTCCTACATGGCCTTCCATCGATTCCTTTACCAAATCGTGTTCAACACTTCCACACCATTGACAACGATACAACCTTTCACTCCGGATCATCATCCCGATGAGCCAGACCTGACACAACTCTAAGCATAGCAAGCATAGCATGGTAGGAACACACACACATGTATTGGCTCAAACAACTCCTACACATGCTAGTGGGTTTCATCTAGTTACTGTGGCAATGGCAGGTCATGCAAAGGAAGTGGGTTCAACTACCGCAACACACAGCAGTTTGAAGCGCGTTGTCTTAATGCAGTAAACAAGGGCAGAAGCGAGAACATGGGTTTGTATCGGAATGATCAACGAGTTGCTTGCCTGATGGAGTGGTCGTGGGATACTGCCCTTCAGATGGATACTCGGAGATATCCTCGGAGGCAGAACCTACCACGATGAACACATCGGAACACAATCAATACATGGCGATATGCAACAATATGATGCATGCTATGACATGGCAATATGAATGTGTCCTGGCCTAGTGCAAGTTAAAACAGAAGGGAATGAACCCATTTGAACCAAAGATTCAAATGGAAACTCATTTATTAAGATCATATTAGTGTATCATCTTGTAATGCCTAAACAGTGGGTTTAACTTGTTCTGACATGCATGAAACCAGCACCAATGGATAGCTTGGATTTTTCTGATCATTTTTCATATATAGAACTTTGCATTTGGAGTTACAGATAATTTTCTATGAATTTTTGAAGTTTGAACTATTTTCTGGATTTTCCTGTATAAGAATAAATCCAGTAAATAATTAATTGCGTCAGCATGAGGTCAGCGTGACGTCAGGGGTCAACGGGGTCGTCCAGGTCAAACTGACCAGTGGGACCCGCATGTCAGTAGTTAGTTTAACTAATTAACTTTAATTAGAACTAATCCAATTAGTTAACAGGGGGGCCCACCTGTCATTGACTCAGGGGAGTCAACGAGGGCCCACCCGTCAACGGTCAAGGGTCAACTCGTCGGCGTCTAGCCGCCGGCGAGGCCAGACGCGGCGGAGCAAGTGGATTTGGCCGTTCCGGCCACCAAATGGGGCGCGGAGGGCATCTACGTGAAGCTGGAGCTGACCCGCAACTCTTGGTGGAGTTGGTTGGGGTCGGGGTGGCCGGAGTTGGCGCCGGCGACGAGTTTGGCGGCGCCGGGGCTCGGGTGAAAGTGAAACCGGGGCTACGGGGCACGGCGAGGCGCGTGGAGTGATGCGTTGGGCCCCTGGGTGTGCGGTGAGGCTAGTGGACAAGGTGGTGCGGCCGTTGGGTGGCCGGAGCCTCGTCGGCGACGAGCTCCGCGGCGACGCGTGCGGGCGAGCTTCGTGCGCTCGTTGTAGGGCACGGGAAGAGGAACGGGGAGGATGGAGAGGTGGCCAGACTCACGGTGAATGCAGCGAGCGTCGAGGCGGGCTCGGGGAAGGTCGGAGCTGAGCGGGGCGATGATGGCGATCTCGGCGGCCGGAGTTGGGGAAGACGGGGTCGGGGGCGATTCCAGAGCGGGCGAGCGCTCGGGGCTCGTCTTGCTCGAAGAAGAAGAGGGTGGCGGAGCTCGTGGACACGATCGGGTGGCGCGGGGACGACGGAGAGCGCGCCTACGGCGTAGGTGCGGCGGCGGTGGCGTCGGCCATGGCGAAGGGGAGCGAGGGAGGCGAGGCAGAGGCGAATGGCGTGTCCAGGGGCTCGGGGCGACGACGTGGAGCGCGTCCAGGGCAGCAGGGCGGCGAGGAGGTGAAGCAGGGCGGCGGGGAGCTGCGTGGCGCTCGCTGGTGCCGGCGTCGAGCACCTGCGTGCCTGCCTGGCCGAGCCAAGCAGCTCGCTGGCGCGGCAGCTGGGCTGGGCCGGCAGGTGGGCCGGTTGGCAGGCGCCAGGTAAGTTTTTCCTTTTTATTTTCCTTTTCTATTTTTCTGTAACTTTGTGGACTTATTAAAAATACTTAGACACTTCCAAAATTCACCAAACTGCATCTGGTCCTTAGTTAGAATATTTCCAGCCAGGAACATTTTAGTTTGGAGATATTTGAGCATTTGAAATATTCTAAAAATTTAAATGCCCAAATTCAAATACCTATGCATTAACTCAATGACCTTCTGTTGACCTAGAATTATATGCACCATTTTTGCCAGAGGTTTTAACCCAAGACAAAGAGGGTGAACATTTTAGAAGGGCATTTCAGGTTCATTGAAAATATTTTTAGTAAACCCTAGTTGATTTCAGGAGGGGTGCTGGGGTTTTGCCTTCCCCATTTCAAATTTCTGCCAAAAGTAAACATGATGCACACTCTAATGCATGAGCTAGCTAGGATGTGACACTCCCACTCACTTTCTTGTAAATACGGGCTTTATCGCAAGTCTGTATAAAACTATATGCTTTGCTCAACTTATCAAAGCGTGTATTCCAACTCCGAGATGCTTGGACCAGTCCATAGATGGATCGCTGGAGCTTGCATATTTTGTTAACACCTTTAGGATCGACAAAACTTTCTAGTTGCATCGTATACAACTCTTCTTTAATAAATCCATTAAGGAATGCAGTTTTGTTTATCCGTTTGCCAGATTTCATAAAATGCGGCAATTGCTAACATGATTCGGACAGACTTAAGCACAGATACGAGTGAGGAACTCTCATCGTAGTCAACACCTTGAACTTGTCGAAAACCTTTTGCGACAATTCTAGCTTTGTAGATAGTAACACTACTATCAGCGTCCGTCTTCCTCTTGAAGATCCATTTATTTTCTATGGCTTGCCGATCATCGGGCAAATCCATCTAAGTCCATACTTTGTTCTCATACATGGATCATATCTCAGATTTCATGGCCTCAAACCATTTCGCGGAATCTGGGCTCATCATCGCTTCCTCATAGTTCGCAAGTTCATCATGTTCTAGTAACATGACTTCCAGAACAGGATTACCGTACCACTCTGGTGCGGATCTCACTCTGGTTTACCTGCGATATTCGGTAGTAACTTGATCTGACGTTACATGATCATCATCATTAACTTCCTCACTAATTGGTGTAGTAGTCACAGGAACAGATTTCTGTGATGAATTATTTTCCAATAAGGGAGATGGTACAATTACCTTATCAAGTCTTTCTACTTTCCTCCCACTCACTTCTTTCGAGAGAAACTCCTTCTCTGGAAAGTATCCATTCTCAGCAACGAATGTGTTGCCTTCGGATCTGTGATAGAAGGTGTACCCAACTGTTTCCTTTGGGTATCCTATGAAGACATATTTCTCCGATTTGGGTTTGAGCTTATCAGGATGAAACTTTTCACATAAGCATCACAACCCCAAACTTTAAGAAACGACAACTTTGGTTTCTTGCTAAACCATAGTTCATATAGTGTCGTCTCAACGGATTTAGATGGTGCCCTATTTAACGTGAATGCAGCTGTCTCTAATGCATAACCCCAAAACTATAGTGGTAAATCGGTAAGAAACATCATAGATTGCACTATATCCAATAAAGTACGGTTATGACGTTTAGACACACCATTTATGCTGTGGTGTTCCAGGTGGCATGAATTTGTGAAACTATTCCACATTGTTTTAATTGAAGGCCAAACTCGTAACTCAAATATTTTACCTCTGCGATCATATCGTAGAAACTTTTATTTTTGTTACGATGATTCTCTACTTCACTCTAAAATTCTTTGAACTTTTCAAATGTTTCAGACTAGTGTTTCATTAAGTAGATATACTCATATCTGCTCAAATCATCTGTGAAGGTCAGAAAATAATGATATCCGCTACGAGCTTCAATATTCATCGGACCACATACATCTGTATGTATGATTTCCAATAAATCTGTTGCTCTCTCCATAGTACCGGAGAACGGTGTTTTAGTCATCTTGCCCATGAGGCACGGTTCACAAGTACCAAGTGATTCATAATCAAGTGGTTCCAAAAGTCCATCAGTATGGAGTTTCTTCATGCGCTTTATACCGATATGACCTAAACGGCAGTGCCACAAATAAGTTGCACTATCATTATTAACTTTGCATCTTTTGGCTTCAATATTATGAATATGTGTATCGAGATCCAACGAACTATTTTCATTAGGTGTATGACCATCGAAGGTTCCATTCACGTAAGCAGAACAACAATTCTTCTCTAACTTAAATGAATAACCGTATTGCAATAAACATGATCAAATCATATTTATGCTCAACGCAAATACCAAATAACACTTATTTAGGTTCAACACTAATCCCGAAAGTATAGTGAAGTGTGCGATGATGATCATATCAATCTTGGAACTACTTCCAACACATATCGTCACTTCGCCCTTAACTAGTCTCCGTTTATTCTGCAACTCCTGTTTCGAGTTACTACTCTTAGTAACTGAACCAGTATCAAATCCTGAGGGGTTGCTATAAACACTAGTAAAGTACACATCAATAACATGTATATCAAATATACTTGTGTTCACTTTGCCATCCTGCTTATCCGCCAATCACTTGGGGTAGTTCCGCTTCCAGTGACCAGTCCCTTTGCAGTAAAAGCACTCAGTCTCAGGCTTAGGTCCAGACTTGGGCTTCTTCACTCGAGCAGCAACTTGCTTGTTGTTCTTCTTGAAGTTTCCCTTTTTTTTCCTTTGCCCTTTTCTTGAAACTAGTGATCTTGTCAACCATCAACACTTGATGCTCTTTCTTGATTTCTACCTTCGTCGATTTCAGCATCACGAAGAGCTTGGGAATTGTTTCCGTTATCCCTTGCATATTATAGTTCATCACGAAGTTCTACTAACTTGGTGATGGTGACTAGAGAATTCTGTCAATCACTATCTTATCTGGAAGATTAACTCCCACTTGATTCAAGCGATTGTAGTACCCAGACAATCTGAGCACATGCTCACTAGTTGAGCGATTCTCCTCCATCTTTTAGCTATAGAACTTGTTGGAGACTTCATATCTCTCAACTCGGGTATTTGCTTGAAATATTAACTTCAACTCCTGGAACATCTCATATGCTCCATGACGTTCAAAATGTCTTTGAAGTCCCGATTATAAGCCGTTAAGCATGGTGCACTAAACTATCATGTAGTCATCATATTGAGCTATCCAAACGTTCATAACGTCTGCATCTGCTCCTGCAATAGGTCTGTCACCTAGCGGGGCATCAAGGACATAATTCTTCTGTGCAGCAATGAGGATCAACCTCAGATCACGGATCCAATCCGCATCATTGCTACTAACATCTTTTCAACACAATTTTCTCTAGGAACATATCAAAATAAACACAGGGAAGCAACAACGCGAGCTATTGATCTACAACATAGATATGCTAATACTACCAGGACTAAGTTCATGATAAATTAAAGTTCAATTAATCATATTACTTAAGAACTGCCACTTAGATAGACATCCCTCTAATCTTCTAAGTGATCACGTGATCCAAATCAAACTAAACCATAACCGATCATCACGTGAAATGGATTAGCTCTCAATGGTGAACATCATTATGTTGATCATATCTACTATATGATTCACGCTCGACCTTTCGGTCTCCGTGTTCCAAGGCCATATCTGCATATGCTAGGCTCGTCAAGTATAACCCGAGTATTCTGCGTGTGCAAAAACTGGCTTGCACCCGTTGTAGATGGACGTAGAGCTTATCACACCCGATCATCACGTGGTGTCTGGGCACGACGAACTTTGGCAACGGTGCATACTCGGGGAGAACACTTCTTGATAATTTAGTGAGATATCATCTTATAATGCTACCGTCAATCAAAGCAAGATAAGATGCATAAAAAGATAAACATCGCATGCAATCAATATAAGTGATATGATATGGCCATCATCATCTTGTGCTTGTGATCTCCATCTCCGAAGCACCGTCATGATCACCATCGTCACCGGCGCGACACCTTGATCTCCATCGTAGCATCGTTGTCGTCTCGCCAATCTTATGCTTGTACGACTATCGCTACCGCTTAGTGATAAAGTAAAGCATTACAGGGCGATTGCATTGCATACAATAAAGCGACAACCATACGGCTCCTGCCGGTTGCCGATAACTCGGTTACAAAACATGATCATCTCATACAATAAAATTTAGCATCATGTCTTGACCATATCGCATCACAACATGCCCTGCAAAAACAAGTTAGACGTCCTCTACTTTGTTTGTTGCAAGTTTTACGTGGCTGCTACGGGCTTAAGCAAGAACCAATCTCACCTACGCATCAAAACCACAACGATAGTTTGTCAAATAGACTCTGTTTTAACCTTCTCAAGGACCGGGCGTAGCCATACTCGGTTCAACTAAAGTTGGAGAAACTGACACCCGCCAGCCACCTGTGTGCAAAGCACGGCGGTAGAACCAGTCTCGCGTAAGCGTACGCGTAATGTCGGTCCGGGCCGCTTCATCCAACAATACCGCCGAACCAAAGTATGACATGCTGGTAGGCAGTATGACGTTCTCCGGGCTCCGATCCAGCAAAGCTCTCGGGGAAGAGTTTCGTCAGCACGACGGCGTGGTGACGATCTTGATGAACTACCGACGCAGGGCTTTGCCTAAGCACAACAACAATATGACCGAGGTGGAATATGGTGGAGGGGGGCACCGCACACGGCCGAGGAATGATCACGAAGATCAACTTGTGTGTCATGGGGTGCTCCCCTGCCCCCGTATATAAAGGAGCAAGGGGGAGGGGGCGGCCGGCCTAGAAGGGGCGCGCCAAGGGGAGTCTTACTCCCACCGGGAGTAGGATTCCACCTTTCCTAGTCCAACTAGGAGAAGGGGGGAAAGGAGGGGAGTGGAGAAGGAAGGGAGAGGGGGGCCGCGCCCCAAACCCTTTGTCCAATTCGGACTGGGCTTGGGAGGGGCGCGCACCACCTCCTGGCTCCTTCCCACTAAGGCCCAATAAGGCCCAATACTCTTCCCCATATTCCCGTAACTCCCCGGTACCTCCGAAAATACACGAACCACTCAGAACCTTTCCAATGTCTGAATATAGTCGTCCAATATATCGATCTTTATGTCTCGACCATTTCGAGACTCCTCGTCATGTCCCGATCTCATCTGGGACTCCGAACTCCTTCGGTACATCAAAACTCATAAACTCATAATATAACTGTCATCGAAACCTTAAGCGTGCGGACCCTACGGTTCGAGAACAATGTAGACATGACCGAGACACGTCTCCGGTCAATAACCAATAGCGGGACCTGGATGCCCATATTGGCTCCTACATATTCTACGAAGATCTTTATCGGTCAGACCACATAACAACATACGTTTGTTCCCTTTGTCATCGGTATGTTACTTGCCCGAGATTCGATCATCGGTATCCAATACCTAGTTCAATCTCGTTACCGGAAAGTCTCTTTACTCGTTCTGTAATACATCATCTCGCAACTAACTTATTGGTTGCAATGCTTGCAAGGCTTATGTGATGTGCATTACCGAGAAGGCCCTGAGATACCTCTCCGACATTCGGAGTGACAAATCCTAATCTCGAAATACGCCAACCCAACAAATACTTTCGGAGACACCTGTAGAGCACCTTTATAATCAACCTGTTACGTTGTGACGTTTGGTAGCACACAAAGTGTTCCTACGGTAAACGGGAATTGCATAATCTCATAGTCATAGGAACATGTATAAGTCACGGAGAAAGCAATAGCAACATACTAAACGATCGGGTGCTATGCTAATGGAATGGGTCATGTCAATCAGATCATTCAACTAATGATGTGACCTTGTTAATCAAATGACAACTCCTTTGTCTATGGTTAGGAAACTTAACCATCTTTGATTAACAAGCTAGTCAAGTAGAGGCATACTAGTGACACTCTGTTTGTCTATGTATTCACACATGTATCATGTTTCCGGTTGATACAATTCTAGCATGAATAATAAACATTTATCATGAAATAAGGAAATAAATAATAACTTCATTATTGCCTCTAGGGCATATTTCCTTCAATACCCTACTCCAGTGTGGTGGTGGATTGCCTCTTGGGCTGATGATGAACAGTACAAGGGGAAGAACAACATCATGAGGGTGAGGTGTTCTTGTGGTCGGTGTGCGGCTGAGGGTTGGCTCAAGACCAGATCCGATGCCCCCTACTGTGGTGGCTAGTCCTATTTATATAGGCCCTGGTCCTCTTCCCAAATATTGAGTGGGAAGAGAGCCAACAACGGCCAATTTGAAAGGGGATAGCTAGTACAGCATATCCTGACAAAAGCGGTCTTCGCCTACAAAAGGCTCTGATGGTGACGCCGCCTTGGGCTCCATGGTGACCTCCGTCTTGCCGTCCTAGTCTTGGTCTCATTGCACCGATATGGAAACCTTTGCTTGACGCCTCGGTACTCTGCGCGTGCGCTTGACTCCTTAGCACCAAAGGGGAAATAAGGACACTACGAGCGCTAGCGCCCGCCTGGTCTCGGTCGTCATGGCTCATGTCACGAGAACCTCGCGAGGTTTGCCCTGCCTTGATCTCTCCGCTCCTCGCGAGGCAACCAGGTGAGGCCACTCCTGAGGAGGTCTTGTGTCGTCCGCCTCACGAGGCTTGGCCCCTCGCGAGGGTCTTGAATGCCTTGTTGATGAAGATGGGCCGTACAGGCCTGCTAGCACAGCCACGCCGTGGGCCGCAGGCAGGCAAGTCTGGGACCCCCGTTCCCAGAACGCCGACAGTTTTCCTTTATGTTCCCTCTATGTAATCGAGTCCTTGAGTTATATATAATAAAGAGTAGTTTTGAGTTGTGGACTTTGCTTTCTTGCTATGATCTTGAGGGAATTAAATAAAAAGAAAGAATAAAAAGAAATAAAAAGATCATATATTGATCTTATGGAGAGTAATGACTTCACATATGAAAAGTATGATGAATAAAAGTTGTTGAGAGTTGACAAACATAGTTTTGGTCATTGTTGCAATTAATAGGAAGTAATAAAGAAAGAGAGGTTTCACATATAAATGTACTATCTTGGACATCTTTTGTAACTGTGAGCACTCATTAAAATATGACATGCCAAAAAGTTAATGTTGGACACGGAAGACAACATAATGGGTTATGTTTTCTTATATCTGAATAGAAGTTATATTGTCATGGATCATCCAACATGTTGAGCTTGTCTTTCCCTCTCATGCTAGCCAAATTCTTTGCACGAAGTAGTGATACTACTTGTGCTTCCAAACATCCCTTAAACCAGTTTTGCCATGAGAGTCCACCATACCTACCTATGGATTGAGTAAGATCCTTCATGTAAGTCGTCATCGATGCATGCAATAAAAATTACTCTCTAAATATGTATGATCTATTAGTGTGAAGATAATAAGCTATATATGAACTTGTGATATGGAAGAAATAAAAGCGACAGATTGCATAATAAAGTTCTTTGTCACAAGCGGCAATATAAAGTGACGTTCTTTTGCATTAAGATTTTGTGCATCCAACCATAAAAGTGCATCAGAACCTCTGCTTCCCTCTACGAATGTATCTTTTACTTTTATTTTCTACCCTTATACAAGAGTCATGGTGATCATCACCTTTCCTTTTTACACTTTTTCCTTTGGCAAGCACTATGTGTTGGAGAGATCCGGATATATAAGCCCCTATCTTTCTCTGTGTCCAATTGAAACTTTGAACCCATAAATATCAAGTGAGTGTTAGCAATTGTGAAATATTAAATGATAGTTGAGTATGTGGACTTGTTGAAAAGCTCTTGAATTGACTCTTTTCGATGTTATGATAAATTGCAATTGCTTCAATGACTGAGATCATAGTTTGTTAGTTTTCAATGCAGTTTCTCATTTATACCTTATCTTGTGTATGAATTGTTACTTTAGCATAAGAAATTATATGGCATTATATGTTGTTGTTCTAAAGATGATCATGATGCCCTCATGTCCGTATTTTATTTTTTTGACACCTTTATCTCTAAACATGTGGAAAAAAATTTCAATATCGGCTTTCGCTTGAGGGCAAGCGAGGTCTAAATTTGGAGGAGTTGATACGTCCATTTTGCATCATGCTTTTATATCTATATTTATTGCATTAAGGGATGTTATTACACTTTATATCACAATACCTATGCATTTTCTCTCTTATTAAGGTTTACATAAAGAGGGAGGATGCCGACAGCTGGAATTCTGGACTAGAAAATGAGCAAATATTAGAGACCTATTCTGCACAACTCCAAAAATCCTGAAACTTCACGGAGAATATTTTTGGAATATATAAAAAATATTGGGCGAAGAAAGCACCAGAGGGGGGCCACCTGCCATCCACAAGGGTGGAGGGCGCGCCCTACCCCCCTGGGCGCGCCCTCCGGTCTTGTGGGCCACCTAGCAGGCCCCCGACACCCATCTTCTGCTATACGGTATGTTTTGACCTGGAAAAAATCAGAAGGAAGCCTTGGGGACGAAGCGCCGCCGTCTCGAGGCGGAACTTGGGCAGAACCAATATAGGGCTCCGGCACAGCTGTTCTGCCGGGGAAACATCCCTCCACGAGGGGGAAATCGAAGCCATCATCATCACCAACTATCCTGTCATCGAGAGGGGGTCAATATCCATCAAAATCTTCACCAGAACAATCTCCTCTCAAACCCTAGTTCATCTCTTGTATCCGATCTCTGTCTCAAAACCTCAAATTGGTACCTGTGGGTTGCTAGTAGTGTTGATTACTCTTTGTAGTTGACGCTAGTTGGTTTATTGGGTGGAAGATCATATGTTCAGATCCTTAATGATAATTAATACTCCTCTGATTATGAACATGAATATGCTTTGTGAGTAGTTACGTTTGTTCCTGAGGACATGGGAGAAGTATTGTTATAAGTAATCATGTGAATTTGGTGTTCGTTCGATATTTTGATGAGATGTATGTTGTCTTTCCTCTAGTGGTGCTATGTGAACGTCGACTAGATGACACTTCACCATTGTTTGGGCCTAGGGGAAGGCATTGGAAAGTAATAAGTAGATGATGGGTTGCTAGAGTGACAGAAGCTTAAACCCTAGTTTATGCGTTGCTTCGTAAGGGGCTGATTTGGATCCATATGTTTCATGCTATGGTTAGATTTGTATTCATTCTTATTTCGTAGTTGCGGATGCTTGCGAGAGGGGTTAATCATAAGTGAGAGGCTTGTCCAAGGAAGGGAAGCACCCAAGCACCGGTCCACCCACATATCAAATTATCAAAGTAATGAACACGAATCATATGAGCATGATGAAAACTAGCTTGACAACAATTTCCATGTGTCCTCGGAAGCGCTTTGCTTTATATAAGAGTTCGTCTAGGCTTGTCCTTTGCTACAAAAAGGATTTGGCCACCTTGCTACACCTTGTTTACTTTTGTTACTTGTTACCCGTTACGAATTATCTTATCACACAACTATCTGTTACCAATAATTTCCGTGCTTGCACAGATAACCTTGTTGAAAACCGCTTGTCTTTTCCTTCTGCTCCTCATTGGGTTCGACACTATTACTTATCGAAAGGACTACGAAGATCCACTGTACTTGTGGGTCATCACACGTGTCCCATGCAGAATCATTTCTCTGGCCATATCATGAATGGTAACTCAAGTAAACAACCACGCATACACTGATTGTCTTTCAGATTTCGACATAATTCGTAAGTTAATGGCTTTCTTAATATGTAGCAATCACTGGATATTGGTATTCATTGTTCCAAATAAGAACACAGTTTACTACATGGATTCTCTTGGAGAGTCAACAAACGCTCAGGGTCTGACCCATCTTCAGCAATTTATGGATAGGTATTTAATTCTATGATGTTGACATCTTTTCCTCCTAATCTCTCCCTAATAATAAAGCACAGATTGAGTCCGCGGGATTCACCGTCGTGGCTTTTTTGCATAAAGGTCCCTATGCTTTTTAGTATTTGGCCCGTAGTCCATGGATAAGTGAAAAACAATTCGTCCACGCCGTCTTATTTTCCACCCGCGTCACACAAGGATGGATAAGGCGAAGGGGGCGACAGATGCTGATGCAAGGGGGAGAGAGCGGCAACCAGTGCCGCGGGGCCGGCGGCGAGGAGAGCTCCGGGGTCACCGCATCGAGCGTCGCCGGGGAGGGGGACACTCCACGGCGGCGGTGCTTGGGGCTCCGACGAGCGGAGGCGAGCGGCGACAGGAGGCGACAGGAGAAGCTCCGCGACGACGCCCTCCGCTTGCGGCCCTCTCGGCCTCTCCTCCACTTCCGGCGTCCCCGGCCCCCCTGTAGGTGCGTCTCCATCCCAGCACTTTGATTCTGCTCCTGGCCCCTCCCTGATCCTGCTCGATTTTATCTCAAGAAAAAATGATCCTACTCGATTGGTGGATCTGCGGCTCAGGGCATCCTCGACGTTCCTAACCTCAAGAAGTGCGGCGGCGGCAGATTCGCGTGGGGGCGTCGAGCGCAGCTGGATCCACGTCAAGGCCTCCACAGCCTCCGTGCAGACGCTCGAGGTCGACAACGCCACCATGATGTACAGCTGCGAGCTGGCCACCCGTGTCCTCAGCCTCTTCGTCACACTCTTGGTGTCTCCTCAACGATCCTCAGCAGGGAGCGCATCATTGTCGTCAACTCCAAGCTGATCCGATGCGTCAAGAGGTAATCCTCTACTCACTTGACCGCCGACGAGGTCTTCCAGTACGCCGCCGATGTGCAGCCACTCTCCTCTCTCTTTCCCTCCCTCTGGTATCCCTCTCTATCTTGTTGGAACGGCACCGATCATCTCTGGTCTGGACTCACACCCAACTTGATTTGTCCTTGTGCTGATTTGGGGTTAGTTCAGGTCCAGGGGCAGGTGCTAATGGAGAGTTTGAGAATGCATGCGAGAGGTGGTTGCATCTGTTACCCTTTAGTAATTTTTCTGTCGGTCTCTGCTTTTTCGATTCATAGGTGTACTTAGATCCAAGGATCAGATATATGCTACTGTAAAGTTGTCTCAGGATATTATCTATCTATTTCTGATGATAAGCTTTTAGTTAGTTGATACCACTGGCTTTTCCTGCGTGGGAAAGACAACATCTTCTACTGGACATTTGCTAAGACAGAGCACTTTAGATTCCTTCTACATATAACATGTACTACGAGCTGGCTGTGATGGTTGCCATCTATATTGTCGTGTGAATTGTTCCACACTTCTGATCATCATATTGTATGATGAGCAGTTGGCCATCTCTTATTCTATGGGGATATGGTCCGTTTGTATTCTTCTAATTGATTCGGTTCACAATTCCAGCCGATGAAATTTGGTCTACATTTATGTGTACGTATGCTATCCTATATACTGGAACTTGTGCTTTCCCATTATATGATTATACTACAAGTAGACAAATGCAAATGTCCATAGTAATAAACTTGTGATCATAGGACTACTAGCTTAAAGTTTGTTAGATTATGTAAATGGGCATTTTTGTTGTCTGCTCTTTAGGTTTCCATAGCATGAGGTGGTGCTCTTGCTTTTAAAAACACATATAAACTGCCATCTATACTGAACAATGGGGCTTCCTGTCTAAACTGGAGCAGTAATTCGAGACTGAAAGGACCGCCATTAGCAGCAATAATACAAATATATCCATTAGAAGAGTTTTCTGCACTGAGTCCGTGGGTCTCACTAAGATATAAGATATATAGAATGTTGTAAAGATCAGCTTACCTTCTCATGCAATGGAACAATTGTGTCTTGATCTTTCCCGTTTTCTTTGGTTTTGCAGCCTAGAATTTTTAGACATGCGCATATAGATTGGAGCATCTAATAGTAGTTGAAAATGTTTTTGAGTAAAAATGCAACTAATACTCAATTTTCTAGGACTTGATACATCACGGTCTTCTTGTGCTTTGTTGTTTGGTTGGTGTACAATCCCTCAGCTCTTACCAAGAGGCTCTAGCTTCGAACCTGACTCTTTTAGTAGTTGGAGTGTTGCACGCATGGAATTGATCGCAAGTACTTCATCTAAAGATCCCAAGATCAGAATTTTATTACCCTATGTCGAGACCTGCATTTTTGCTATGGTGCACTCTAAGCTTTCTAAATTTTGTTATGAGGTTTAGAGAGGAAGCGAAGCAGCAACAGTTTGGGTTCAGAGAAGATTAGGAGCAGCGGTTCATTGGAGAAGGAGAGGTACAGCAGCCGAGGGCAGCAGCAGAGAGCAGAATCAGCAGGTCAGGGGCGGCAGCAGAGGATCAGAAGCAGAGATGAGTTCGATTCAATTTCCATTGATAATGATTCAGACTTGAGTTTGCACCACCCTTGTGTTACTAAATAGTTTGTCCTTTTTCACTTGTGATTATGCACTAGAGAGTTGCAAGGATGCATTGGATTCTTTCTATACTGATTTGATGCACTCTGACTTTGGAATGCGAACAAATGTGATCTTCAATTGGCATTGATGATTCAGACTTTAGTTTGCTAATACTGTAGCTGACATAACCTTGAGTGTTACTCGGCTATACTAAGTGGATTGAGCTTTTTGTTATCCCGCTGTCTTGAAAGAAAACTTTGTTCAAGGTTCCTTCTTTATCTTAGGCTCAGTACAGTGCTCATAATCTCAATTGAGTAGCAAGCTAAGGCTGGAGTGTATTTCAGTTGACCGACATGGCCGGAGGTGTCAACCAAACATACAACAGAGATATCCAGTCTCTCATGCTTTATTCTTCATGTAGTACAATGAAGTTTGTTTGTAGCTAACTTAGTCCTCTCGGACACTCTTGCTTGATACAAGGGTATGAACATGTCGTACACTGACCGTGGAAAACGTTTGGACCTCATTTACAAAGATACATGCCACTGAGGTAGCTGAAAAATAACTTGATGGCCAAAAACCATCGAACCTATGGTGCACTTGTGAACTGTCATTGCTCATCTAAAAAAGAAGAGAAAGCAACACACCTTTATCACAAGATGGACGAGCTTGGCATCAATCAGCCATCTGATATCCCTTTACATGAAGTAAGGCCAGCATTAAAAGAAACTTAAGGGCCTTGATTTAGAAGGTCACATAAATATCTAGATTGATCGTTAGTAGTCAGGGTTGTTTGGTTGATTCACTTCATAATACTCAATTTTCTCCTGCTGTATCATCACCACCGTGTAATGTAGCATAGTACTTCCTCTGTAAAAAAATATAAGAGCGTTTAGATCACTACTTTTAAAAACCTAAGCGTTCTTATATTTATTTTTTACGGAGGGAGTACTATGCACAAAGCTCAGCACCTAAATTACTTGAATGTTGGCTCAGGTTTTTTACTTAAAAAGGTGATTTTGTTTCTCCTGGTGCATTGTTATTTGTAGGCGTGATTATTCTATAATTTCTGACATTCTGCAGGTTAACAAAAATGTCACATATAATTGTTATTTAACTACAAAATATTTATGTCTCCATTGCAACGCACGGGTTTTTTGTTAGTCTCTCCCTAATCTCTCCCTAATAATAAAGCACGGTATGAATCTGTCGGGTTCACCGTCGCGGCGTTTTTATACAAAGGTCCCTGTGCTTTTTAGGAATTAACCCGCCGTCCCTTTTTAAGAGAAAACGTTTCGCTTTAGAAACTTTGCGAAACAAACCCTGTAGTTTCCTTTATTCAACCCGCGATCATTTTAAGTTATGAAACGTTTGTTCGTTCTCGGCTTCGGCCCACTCGGCGGACGCGAGGTGGAAAACGCGGTGTGGCGGCGGCGCGGCGCTGGACTTCGCCGGAACGGGCAGGCGGCCGGAGGGCGACGCGAGGCGCGGCGGCGGCGCGGCGCATGACTTCGCCGGAATGGGCAGGCGGCCGGCGGGCGACGCGAGGCGCGAGGAAGACTGGCGGATCCAGTTGCAACGTTGAGGGATCTGGCGGCTGGCGCGGTAGCTTGCTCCGCTGGCGGCGGCGTCCTGCTCATCCAGAGAAAGAGAGAGATAGGGCACGAGGGAGAGAGGAATGAAGGAGAAGGAGAAGGGGCGCAGGGTGAGGGAAGCGGGCAGGGCGGCGGGACTCGATGCTGGCTGTTTCCGTGGGATCGAGCTTTGGCAGGAAGGATTGAGCAGCCACTGCGCTGGAGTAGAATGTGTGACAGGTTTGCACCTCTCTCTACTGCCCGTGATTGATTTCTCTGGTGAAGAACAAATCACCATGTTTTAATACATCATGGCTGCAGATCAATAAACACTTGATGCTCAGCCTGTATGTCTGCATGGTACAGTAATGAAGATTAACCATTCAATATATTGATTCAGAGTGAGACAAGGCCAAAATAGAATAAGATCATTTTTGTGGTAGGTTCCCTAAGCCCCGGACCTAGCTTTTTAATTACAAAATTCAGTATTTGACCACTTTATTTCAGTTTCATTATAGACTTCATAATATGTTTTGTGAATTAATATAAGGTTTATAATATTTTGTGGAGCAATCAGTTCCGAATAGAAAAGAGATAACCTAAATAATGACAGGTTATCTTATCTTCGATAAAAAATTCCGCCCCCTAATCTTGAGTTCTAATGAGAGCTGAAGAAGAAAATTCAGCAAATTAACTCTAAGTAGGTGTTTTTGGTATTTCCCAATGTAATTAAAAAATTGCTTCTCATAATATGATAGGTGAGATGCACACCTACTTCCAACTGGAGGCCCCCAGGGTGCTGGACTAAGCTGTCATGTGGGTTTCATCGAAGGGGACCAACCGTTGTAGTTTGCCAGTTTCAATTTCGACTTCTAATTTGCTACCAATTTATTTAGGAGTAAGCTTCTGTTATCTAATCAAACACTTATGTTTTTTAACACAGCAGGGGGAGAGGAGGGCGAGGAGGACATGGCAGTCGCCGCGATACTGTGACTGTTTCATCTGCAGTACACATCCATCCAATTGTTCCCTGCTAATAGCAAGTGGCTTGTTCTGTCAGTTATCACTATACAATATATCTTGAACTTTGATATGCAATTCAGTCTTCATAAGAAGGAATTACCTTGGAACCAATCAAGTTGCTTTAATGTTGATAAGGGGACATTCAAATAATGGATGCAATTATGGAGAAAACAAATGTTCGCTGTACAAGCTACAACCAAGTGAGTTATGCTTGCCATGCTACTACCCACTGTTGTTTTAATGGTATCTTCTATCTGCTAGCGTACAAGTGTTGCCCACTCTGATGACTCATGATGCAGATTAAAATAGGGTATGATCACGTCTTAGCTTTGATGGATGCGTAGTTGACAACCAGTTGCAGCTTGTCTGCTCATGTATGTAGTGAATGTTACCACACTGTCAATGTCTTAAACCACTATAACCAAATTCGATTAGACGCTGGCGGCCTCAGGGGTATGTCGCGTGGATTCTTTGTGGGTTGAACTTCAAGCATGGGAGGGCAAGAACACCGGGCGTATTTGTTTCTTCTTTAAAGAATTAATATACGATGTAAGAAATCAACAGAGCACCTAATAATATTCTGAACAAGGCCTTCCTGGAAGTCAACAGGCGATTATGAGGCTGATGACCTCATTAGTGGAGAAGCAGAAATTGCATCTACGTTGGTGCCGCTGCCGAGGATTGTCAGTGTAGCATCTTCATTAGTGAAGAAGCTGAAACTGCATCTGCATTGGTGTCGCTGCCGAGGATGCTCAGTGCAGCATATCATCCAACCTGACAGCTCATGAAGGTAAGTAAATCCAACCTAGCTCTGCCTTTTATACTTCTCCTGTTTGGCCAAAATTTTACTCGCTCTGTATCAAAATAAAAGATGTTTTTTGATGTCGTAGTGTCAAATAAGGTCTTATATTTTGATATGGAGGGAGTATTTGATAAATAGTACAATACCATCTAGCTTGAAACTTCATGATTGATGACACTCTGCATTTTATGGTATAGTGCTTAATGTGCCAACATTGGTATTTTTAACATGACACACGAGTCAGTGTTAGATGATAAATTGAATGTGCAGTGTTTAAAAATTCCGGCAAGATGCTACCTGTTTTTTGCCTTTTAATGGAGAAGCAAACATATATGATGTAAATGAGAAAATCATGGTGTGTTTTCCTATTCCAAGACCATGCATGCATGGAACCAAAGCAAAAAGGGTAATATGCCTCCATTACTCACATGCGACGAAGGGTAATATTCAAAGATCGCAAAAAGGCGTGTGTTGGTTTTGATAAATAAAAGATGACTGGGAACACTTTATTGTCAGAAGAGTTGCCATTATTTGTTGATATAAACAATACTTGCGAGGTGAATAAACAACATTAGCCAATGCTTGGTGTCCATGAGATTTCTGAAGGAATTATGATTTACATGATTAGAGGCAAGAGGATAAACGGCGATACGGCTGTGCGTCGAGCCTCCTATTGAAATAGAGGATCTGTGTTGGGCCTCGTGTTGAGGTAGGGGACATGGACATCGTGTGTGGGATGAGAGGGAATGCTCATCGGGTTAGGGTCGTGACATTTTTTCTCCCATTGCAACGCACGGGCATTTTTGCTAGTCTCTCCCTAATAATAAAGCACGGTATGAATCTGTTGGGTTCACCATCGTGGCGTTTTTACACAAAGGTCCCTGTTCTTTTTAGGAATTAACCCGCCGTCCCTTTTTAAGAGAAAACGTTTCGCTTTAGAAACTTTGCGAAACAAACCCTGTAGTTTCGTGTATTCAACCCGCGATCATTTTAAGTTACGAAACGTTTGTTCGTTCTCGGCTTCGGCCCACTCGGCGGACGTGAGGGGGAAAACACGGTGTGGCGGCGGCGCGGCGCTGGACTTCGCCGGAATGGGCACGCGGCCGGAGGGCGAAGCGAGGCGTGGCGGCGGCGCGGCGCATGACTTCACCGGAATGGGCAGGCGGCCGGCGGGCGACGCGAGGCGCGAGGAAGACTGGCAGATCCGGTTGCAACGTTGAGGGATCTCGCGGCTGGCGCGGTAGCTTGCTCCGTTGGCGGCGGCGTCCTGCTCATCCAGAGAAAGAGAGAGATAGGGCACGAGGGAGAGAGGAATGAAGGAGGAGGAGAAGGGGCGCAGGTTGAGGGAAGCGGGCAGGGCGGCGGGACTCGATGCTGGCTGTTTCCGCGGGATCGAGCTTTGGCAGGAAGGATTGAGCAGCCACTGCGCTGGAGTAGAATGTGTGACAGGTTTGCACCTCTCTCTACTGCTCGTGATTGATTTCTCTCGTGAAGAACAAATCACCATGTTTCAATACATCATGGCTGCAGATCAATAAACACTTGATGCTCAGCATGTATGTCTGCATGGTACAGTAATGAAGATTAACCATTCAATATATTGATTCAGAGTAAGACAAGGCCAAAATAGAATAAGATCATTTTGTGGTAGGTTCCCTAAGCCCCGGACCTAGCTTTTTAATTACAAAATTCAGTATTTGACCACTTTATTTCAGTTTCATTATAGACTTCATAATATGTTTTATGAATTAATATAAGGTTTATAATAATTTGTGGAGCAATCAGTTCCGAATAGAAAAGAGATAACCTAAATAATGACAGGTTATCTTATCTTTGATAAAAAATTCCGCCCCCTAATCTTGAGTTCTAATGAGAGTTGAAGAAGAAAATTCAGCAAATTAACTCTAAGTAGGTGTTTTTGGTATTTCCCAATGTAATTAAAAAATTGCATCTCATAATATGATAGGTCAGATGCACACCTACTTCCAACTGGAGGCCCCCAGGGTGCTGGACTAAGCTGTCATATGGGTTTCATCGAAGGGGACCAACCGCTGTAGTTTGCCAGTTTCAATTTCGACTTCTAATTTGCTACCAATTTATTTAGGAGTAAGCTTCTGTTATCTAATCAAACACTTATGTTTTTTAACACAGCAGGGGGAGAGGAGGGCGAGGAGGACATGGCAGTCGCCGCGATACTGTGACTGTTTCATCTGCAGTACACATCCATCCAATTGTTCCCTGCTAATAGCAAGTGGCTTGTTCTGTCAGTTATCACTATACAATATATCTTGAACTTTGATATGCAATTCAGTCTTCATAAGAAGGAATTACCTTGGAACCAATCAAGTTGCTTTAATGTTGATAAGGGGACATTCAAATAATGGATGCAATTATGGAGAAAACAAATGTTCGCTGTACAAGCTACAACCAAGTGAGTTATGCTTGCCATGCTACTACCCACTGTTGTTTTAATGGTATCTTCTATCTGCTAGCGTACAAGTGTTGCCCACTCTGATGACTCATGATGCAGATTAAAATAGGGTATGATCACGTCTTAGCTTTGATGGATGCGTAGTTGACAACCAGTTGCAGCTTGTCTGCTCATGTATGTAGTGAATGTTACCACACTGTCAATGTCTTAAACCACTATAACCAAATTCGATTAGACGCTGGCGGCCTCAGGGGTATGTCGCGTGGATTCTTTGTGGGTTGAACTTCAAGCATGGGAGGGCAAGAACACCGGGCGTATTTGTTTCTTCTTTAAAGAATTAATATACGATGTAAGAAATCAACAGAGCACCTAATAATATTCTGAACAAGGCCTTCCTGGAAGTCAACAGGCGATTATGAGGCTGATGACCTCATTAGTGGAGAAGCAGAAATTGCATCTACGTTGGTGCCGCTGCCGAGGATTGTCAGTGTAGCATCTTCATTAGTGAAGAAGCTGAAACTGCATCTGCATTGGTGTCGCTGCCGAGGATGCTCAGTGCAGCATATCATCCAACCTGACAGCTCATGAAGGTAAGTAAATCCAACCTAGCTCTGCCTTTTATACTTCTCCTGTTTGGCCAAAATTTTACTCGCTCTGTATCAAAATAAAAGATGTTTTTTGATGTCGTAGTGTCAAATAAGGTCTTATATTTTGATATGGAGGGAGTATTTGATAAATAGTACAATACCATCTAGCTTGAAACTTCATGATTGATGACACTCTGCATTTTATGGTATAGTGCTTAATGTGCCAACATTGGTATTTTAAACATGACACACGAGTCAGTGTTACATGATAAATTGAATGTGCAGTGTTTAAAAATTCCGGCAAGATGCTACCTGTTTTTTGCCTTTTAATGGAGAAGCAAACATATATGATGTAAATGAGAAAATCATGGTGTGTTTTCCTATTCCAAGACCATGCATGCATGGAACCAAAGCAAAAAGGGTAATATGCCTCCATTACTCACATGCGACGAAGGGTAATATTCAAAGATCGCAAAAAGGCGTGTGTTGGTTTTGATAAATAAAAGATGACTGGGAACACTTTATTGTCAGAAGAGTTGCCATTATTTGTTGATATAAACAATACTTGCAAGGCGAATAAACAACATTAGCCAATGCTTGGTTGTAATGCCCCGAGACCGACGCTTCAGAAGCCTTCCTGTTATTTCGTGTTCGCCGTGTGTTTTATTTTTGTTTGTTGCATTCATCATGTCATCATGAGCATTGCATCGCATGTTTTCTAAAAAACTAGCACCCGTTGATAGTTGCCGCTTCTTCCTCGTCTCTGTTGACCTTGCTCAAGACCGACCATTCGTTAGTTGCCCGACCGTTTGACCCTTTCTACACAATACTCAAACCCCTCGTGTGCGTGTTCGAAACTTCTCCGAACCCGACCCGCTCTGTCGTGTCCAGATCATCACCAAACATCCCTAAAATATCTATAGTTTCTTCTTTGACTATCCTAACCTTTCTATCTTGACCGTTCGATTTTAATTGGAGGGTCCGATTAGCCCATACCAAAAAAATCCAATGCTATATATATAGATGAAACCCTAGCCCTGTCCCATCCATCCATCTAATCCTCCCCGCCGCCGCCACCCACTCTGCCTTGTTCCTCGGGAGCTTGTCCCGTCGCCGCTGATTCCCTCCTTCATCGGGATCCCCATCCCACCAACCACCACAGCCCGAGCTCCACCTTGTTTCCCCACCGGACCAATCCGTCCCAGCCATCCCGATCCCCACGAAGATCCTCCTCGCCACCGCCCGCAGCCTCCCATCCTTGCTACGCGAGCTGCACGAGCGCAACAGCCGCTCGGGCACCAGGCCCCCGCTCCCGTCTAAACCGAGACCACCGGCGAGTCTCCCCACACCCGCGCGCCCTCTGCCTCACCATCGTCTTCGCGTGCCACGCCGGAGTTCCACCTCGCCGGGGCAGAGCTTCTCCTGCCGACGCCCTCCGCCACCCAGGCGAGCTCCCATCACGCCCTCTCGTTCCTCCATTTTTCCTCCTCTCTGTATCTCATCTCTCTCTCATTCTCTCTCTCTACCAGGATGCAGCCGCCGCTCCCCTGCTTCCTCTGCACCGAGGACGAGCGCTTCGCTCGCCAAGTCCCGGGCTTGTTGGTCGCGCCCCTTCGAAGCTTGGAGCTCCAAGTCCGTCAGCCCGTCGCCGCTTTGATCCAGCAGGGAATGGGCAAACCGGCAACCGGATCCGGGTCCGCCTCCCTCTGCCCGTCCCTCTCCTTCTCGTATCTCCTTCCTCCCTCACCGCTGCTTCTCTGAATTTGTTCCCCTGCCATGTCCCTGCAGCTCCTCCGCCGCCCTGCTCCGTTCATCGCCGTCTCCGCAAGATTCGGCGAGGCCCTGCGTTCCCAGCCTCGTCCCTGCCTCCAGGCCGCCGCTGCGTCCCTCTGCTGCGACGCCCGGCCGCTCGCTTCCTCTGCTTCGAACGAGAACAGGACGAGGTGCCGCCCCCCTGCTTCGTTGACCCGTTCCAGTGCGTGCGTGGACAAGCACCAAGGCCCAGCGTCCCGGCCTGCCTCCTCCTCTCCACAGTTCCGGGCCAAGGCCCATGGTGAGCGCCCAGCCGCCCCCTGTTTCGGCCCAGAGTCTATTTTTTTAGGCTCTGCGATTTTGTCCATTTTCCAGAGTATTACAGATTTGCAGAAAAACCCCTCCATGTTCATGCATCAATAATTCACAAACCGTGCATCGGATTAAAATGTCTTAAATATGTAAATGCTCAGAAATTTTGTGTAGTTTACTAATATGCCACTTTCATCTATGTTAAAAATATTTAAATTGCTGTTTGCATTAATTTGCTTAAATGCCATGTTAAAATGATTTATTTCATAACTAATTAACCGTAACTCGGTTTTAAATAAACTTTATATGTAAATGGGGTAGAAAAATGCCTAGTTTAACATGCTGCACTTTATTTTGCTGTTTAACAACATTAAAATTGTGTTTATGGCAGAACAGTACCAAATCTAAAATATGCACATGAGGATTTTCCGGAATTGTTGTTTGTTGTTCCGGCCTCATTTAAAATTGCCTAAATAGGTAGTTCTATTATGCCTCACCTCTTGCCATGTTTAACAACATTTAATATTGTTGGGTACATAACCAAGAGAGAACTAAATAATTGATGTGGTGTCTCGTCAATATGCAACTCGTTGCATATTGAGCTCCACTTAATTTGTAGTGTTGTTTGTTGCACTTTGCCATGCCATGCATATTTAAACTGGACAAGCATCATACTTGGTTGTGCATCATGCCATGTTTATGTGATGGTTATTTACTATGTTGTTTGCTTCTTTCCGGTGTTGCCTCTTCGGGTTAGTTCCGATAATGTCATGTTTGTGAGGATTTGTTCGACTTCATCCGTTTGTCTCCTTCATGGACTCGTTCTTATTCCTTGCGGGATCTCAGGCAAGATGACCATACCCTCGAAATCACTTCTATCTTTGCTTGCTAGATGCTCGCTCTTTTGTTATGCCTATGCTACGATACCTACCACTTGCTTATCATGCCTCCCATATTGCCATGTCAAACCTCTAACCATCCTTTCCTAGCAAACCATTGTTTGGCTATGTTACCGCTTTGCTCAGCCCCTCTTATAGCGTTGTTAGTTGCAGGTGAAGATGAAGTTTGTTCCTTGTTGGAACATGGAGATGTTGTTCCATGTTGGAACATGGATATGTTGGGATATCACAATATCTCTTATTTAATTAATGCATCTATATACTTGGTAAAGGGTGGAAGGCTCGGCCTTATGCCTGGTGTTTTGTTCCACTCTTGCCGCCCTAGTTTCCGTCATATCGGTATTATGTTCCCGGATTTTGCGTTCCTTACACGATTGGGTGATTTATGGGACCCCCTTGACAGTTCGCTTTGAATAAGACTCCTCCAGCAAGGCCCAACCTTGGTTTTACCATTTGCCACCTAAGCCTCTTTCCCTTGGGTTCTGCAGACTCAAGGGTCATCTTTATTTTAACCCCCCCCCCCCCCCCGGTCCAGTGCCCCTCTGAGTGCTGGTTCGAACTGAGTAAACTGCGGGGCCACCTTGGGGAAACTTGAGGATTGGTTTTACTCGTATGATGTCTCATTCGGACGTGCCCTGAGAAAGAGATATGTGCAGCTCCTATCGGGATTTGTCGGCACATTCGGGCGGCTTTGCTGGTCTTGTTTTACCATTGTCGAAATGTCTTGTAGCCGGGATTCCGAGACTGATCAGGTCTTCCCGGTAGAAGGAATATCCTTCGTTGACCGTGAGAGCTTATAATGGGCTAAGTTGGGACACCCCTGCAGGGTATTATCTTTCGAAAGCCGTGCCCGCGGTTATGAGGCAGATGGGAATTTGTTAATGTCCGGTTGTAGAGAACCTGAAGTTGACCTTAATTAAAATACATCAACCGCGTGTGTAGCCGTGATGGTCTCTTCTCGGCGGAGTTCGGGAAGTGAACACGGTGTTGGAGTTATGCTTGATGTAGGTTGTTCTAGGATCACTTCTTGATCATAGTTGCTCGACCGTGCTTTTGCCTTCTCTTCTCGCTCTCATTTGTGTATGTTAGCCACCATATATGCTAGTCGCTTGCTGCAGCTCCACCTCATACCTTTTACCCTACCTATAAGCTTAAATAGTCTTGATCGCGATGGTGTGAGATTGCTGAGTCCCCGTGACTCACAGATACTTCCACAACCAGTTTGCAGGTGCCGTTGAACCGTGCAGGTGACGCACCCGAGCTCAAGGAGGAGCTTGATTGTAACACCCCGGATGTAACTTGCCATATTTGTAACTCCAACTCTTGCCATTTTTGGCAATGTGATATGATATTCCCTCCGTGGTTGGGTTTCCTTTCAGTTTGCATTTTGTCCTTGTCATGCATTTCATATCATGACATCATGTGCATCACATTCACATACGTGTTCGTTTCATGCATCCGAGCATTTTCTCCGTTGTCCGCTTTGCAATCCGGCGCTCCTATGTTCCCCGGCGTCCCCTTTTACCTTTTTTCGTGAGCGGGTATAAAACTTTCTCGGAATGGACCGAGGTTTGTCAAGCGGCCTTGGTATAGCACCGGTAGACCGCCTGTCAAGTTTCGGGTCATTCGGAGGTCGTTTGATACTCCAACGGTTAACCGGGTAACCGTGAAGGCCTCGTGTGTGTTGCAGCCCAAAACCCCTTCAAAACAGCCCAATAACCCATCTAAGTCACTCCCATGTCCATCGCCGTTCGATCACGATCGTGTGGACGAAAACCATGCTCAATTTGGAGCCCCCTAGCCCCTCCTACCTATAAATATAGCCCCTCGTCCGAAATCTCGGGTCCTCTCCTACCCTAACCCTAGCCCCGCTCCCCTCCGCGCCGCCGGACACGTCCGGTCCGGCCGGACGAAATCCCGCCGCCGCGCCCGGCCAATCAGCCGGCGCCACGTGGCCCCGCGCCCACTTCGCTGCGCCCGCCCGCGCGCCGGCCCGCCGGGGCCCAGCCCGGGCCCTCCCGGCCCGCGCGCCGGCCGCCGCTGCCCGGGCGCCTCGCCCCGCACCCGCTCCCGCCGGCCGCCGCTGCCTCCCGAACGCGCCCCGCCGCCTCGCGCTCGCCGCCGCCGCCGCCGCCTCGCCCGCCGCCGCCGCCGCGCCTCCCGCCGCCTCCACCGCGCCGCCGTCCCGCGGTCGCCGTCTCCGCTCGCCGACCCCGCCACCCGTCGCCTTCCCGGGCGACCCACGCGTGCCCCGGCCCCCTCCTCCAGCTCCGGCCGCCGCATCCCGCAACTCCGGCGAGCTCACGCCGCCACCTCGGGCCCCGTGCGCGCCAGATCTGGATCCATCCCGACGGTTGACTTTTCCTCCCGTAACCCTAATTTTCTTGCATAATTTGACTTGCCATATCTCTGCACCGGTGGCTCCGTTTTGGGCGTACAGCATATCGAATTGTTCGACTCGGTGAGTACACCGTTTCGCCTCATTGCATCATTTTCATTTGAGCTCATCTTGATGCCCGAAATGCTGTTGGAAGAAGGCTATGTGATGTTAGTTTCAGATCTTTTTCACTAGATGCACTTTTGTCATTTTTGCCATGATTGATGTGTGCGCCCTATGAAGTTGAGTCCTACATGTGTTTTGTAATATGCCATGCTATCTTTCCAGGGGTTTATGCCATGTATTTTTGTGATCTTTGTGGTGACTAGCACAAGCATGCAAACTAGGGATCATAATGTTGCTGATTTCAGAGACTTAGTAATTTCACCAAGTTATTTCTGCTGTTATTTTTATGCCATGTGTTCATGTTGTTTCAGAGAGATCTATGCCTCTTTTGAGCATGATCAGTAAGGGTGTTTTGAGCAGATGGATTTGCTATATCCGTCCATGCCTTAGTTTGTAATTATGGAGTGCCATAGCTTGAGTTAATCGAGATCTACTTTTGCTATAAAATGTTACTGGCAGATTGTTTACATGTTATTCGATTTTGCCAAGCTTGTTGTAGTTGATCCTTGAATGATATGATGTTATTCCCGCCATGTATAGCTTCTATGCCATGTCTTCTTGGTGGTTGTATGCTTAGTTTATCATGAAATGCTCTGTAGTGAGTGCATCGAGCTCGTAAACATGCCTACTTGTTATCTGTTTTTGACATGTCCAGTTTTCTGCTAAGTCTGAAACCTGTAACGAAACTTGCTTAATTGACATGGGTGTTATTATATTTTCTGGTCCTTTTTGGCTCATGGTCAGTAAGGGACTTTTGTTCAATGCTTTGATCAGATTCATGCCATGCCATATTTTGCTATGTCATGTTCTTGTGTCAGGTTGTTTCCTTGCTCTAAACATGTCATCCTGATGTTAAATTCTGACATGTTATTTTCGCTAAGTCTGTGAACCTTTTATCTTTTGCACTTTTGCCATGCTTGTTTGAACCTGTTGTGGTGTGATTTAGCCGTAGCTCAGTGTTCATCTTTTGTCAAGCATCTTAAGTAGATCACTGCCATATGCTTTTCTGATATGTTTGGGTGCAGCAGCTTAATTTCTTGTTGCATGCTAAGTGGCATCATGCTGTCAAATGCAGAAATATGTCATTCTTGTTTTGCTTGCCATTTGCAAACCGTGCATCCGATTCCGGTGATCTTTATATCGATTTCAACCGAAATAACCTCACCTATCCAGTGGCATACTTGGTTTGCCAAGATTAAGCCTTGTTCATCTTTTCCTTCCGGAGCACGCATATGCATTGCATACCACATCTCGCATACCATGCCATGTTTTGCATCATGTTGCTTGCGCATTGCATCGTGATTGATGTTTGTCCCCTTTGCTTGTGTTCTTGACTTGGGTAGAGCCGGGAGACGAGTACGTGAACGAGGAACCTGTTGAGAACACTTACGAGGATCAAGCTTTCGGCAACTCTGAGAACCTTGCAGGCAAGATGACCATACCCTCGAAATCACTTCTATCTTTGCTTGCTAGATGCTCGATCTTTTGCTATGCCTATGTTGCGATACCTACCACTTGCTATATCATGCCACCCATATTGCCATGTCAGCCTCTAACCATCCATGTCCTAGCAAACCATTGATTAGCTATGTTACCGCTTTGCTCAGCCCCTCTTATAGCGTTGCTAGTTGCAGGTGAAGATGAAGTTTGTTCCTTGTTGGAACATGATTATTTTGGGATATCACAATATCTCTTATTTTAATTAATGCATCTATATACTTGGTAAAGGGTGGAAGGCTCGGCCTTATGCCTGGTGTTTTGTTCCACTCTTGCCACCCTAGTTTCCGTCATACCGGTGTTATGTTCCTTGATTTTGCGTTCCTTACACGGTTGGGTGATTTATGGGACCCCCTTGACAGTTCGCTTTGAATAAGACTCCTCCAGCAAGGCCCAACATTGGTTTTACCCATTGCCACCTAAGCCTTTTTCCCCCGGGTTTTCGCGAGCCCGAGGGTCATCTTTATTTTAACCCCCCGGGCCAGTTCTCCTTCGATTGCTGGCCCAAACTAGAGCGCTTTGCAGTGCCACCTCAAGGAAACTTGGGGTCTGGTTTTAGTTGTACGGACTGCTCATCCGGATGTGCCCTGAGACCGAGATATGTGCAGCTCATATCAGGATTTGTCGGCACAATCGGGCGGCTTTGCTGGACTTGTTTTATTACTGTCGAAATGTCTTGTAGTCCGGGATTCCGAGATTGACCGGGTCTTCCCGGTAGAAGGAATATCCTTCGTTGACCGTGAGAGCTTACAATGGGCTAAGTTGGGACACCCCTGCAGGGTATTATCTTTCGAAAGCAGTGCCCGCGGTTATGAGGCAGATGGGAATTTGTTAATGTCCGGTTGTAGAAAACCCGAAGTTGACCTTAATTAAAACACATCAACCGCGTGTGTAACCGTGATGGTCTCTTCTCGGCGGAGTCCGGGAAGTGAACACGGTGTTGGAGTTATGTCTGACGTAGGTTGTTCTAGGATCATTTCTTGATCACTTCTAGCTTCACGACCATGCTTTGCTTCTTTTCTCGCTCTCTTTTGCGTTGTTAGCCACCATATATGCTAGTCGCTTGCTGCAGCTCCACCTCACAACTCTATCCTACCTTTAAGCTTAAATAGTCTTGATCTCGCGGGTGTGAGATTGTTGAGTCCCCATGACTCATAGATTCTACCAAAACAGTTGCAGGTGCCGACGATGCCAGTGCAGATGACGCATCCGAGCTCAAGTGGGAGTTCGACGAGGAACGTGGTCGTTACTATGTGTCTTTTCCTGATGATCAGTAGTGGAGCCCAGTTGGGACGATCGGGGATCTGTGTAGCATTTGGGGTAGTCTTCTTTCATTTTGGTTCCGTAGTCGGACCTTGAGTGTAATATGGATGATGAATGTTTATTTATGTATTGTGTGAAGTGGCGACTGTAAGCCAACTATGTATCTCTTTCCCTTATGTATTACATGGGTTGTGTGAAGATTACCTCACTTGCGACGTTGCTTTCAATGCGGTTATGCCTCTAAGTCGTGCCTCGACACGTGGGAGATATAGCCGCATCGAGGGCGTGACAAGTTGGTAATCAGAGCCTTCCCCGACCTTAGGAGCCCCCACTGATTGATCGTTTTTAGCGGCCGAGTTGTGTCTAGAAAAATGTTTTGAGTCATTTAGGAATTATGTATCGGAGAGTTTAGGAATTCTTTTTACTCCCCAGTCTCCTCATCGCTCTGGTAAGGCATCCTGACGTAGAGTTTTGACTCTTCTCTTCTCAAATTTCACTAAAAATGTTTTTAGGATCACGCGGGTATCTTAGAATCGTTTCGATGGTTTTATGATGACAACATTGTCTTGGTGCCTCCTGTCAGCAGGGGTTTAGTGGAGGTGTCCCGGGGAGTTGAGCTCCGAGGTGTTGTCGTCATAATTTTATCGTTGCAGTTCTGGAATACCTGAGTTTAGTACGCTGACATCGAAAATCTCTTTTGTACAGTTGTTGGTGAGATAACCCTGATAGCCCAGTACTGAGGCGAGTGCGGGAGTATTGCCATAACTCGTATAACGGATGCTTTTCGAAGGTTGAGGTAGACGATTTCCGAGGATTTCTTGGTTATGTGTTGAAGGATGGATACAGCTGGATCTAGGTATTGTTAGTTTGGGTGATATATTTTGTGTCCCCTGTATCCCCAACACCTGATTGCATAACCAGAAAGTTTCTGGAGTTTATAAGTGGGAATTCAAGTATCTCGTAGGATATCTTTCCAACACACACATGATACGATATGGGATCTATCATATGTTTGTTTCTGGCTTATTCTGCAAGCCAATCCTTTGTTTTGTTTTCAGTTGTGATATTCGAGTTGTTTCGAGGCAGATGATGATTCCATACCTTTATCTAAATGGCTTCTCAGCTTATGGAAGTGTGATGCTTTACTTTGGAATTCATTCGTTCATTCTTGTTCGAATGTCTATTGTGAAGACTATATGTTGCAATTTTGATCCTTTGATTCAGCTTGTATATATGTCTTTCAAGATGCTAATGGATGTCACCCTCTTCAGGATGGCTCCGCCAACGCGTCAGAATCCGGAACGCAATGAAGGAAGTCAGGCTAACCCTCCGCCACCACCTCCGCCTCCGGAGGCATGGCAAGCATTGATGACAGCCACCAATGCCAACGCTCAGATTCTGATTCAGCTCTTGCAAGATCGCAACCAAGGGCAAGGTAATTAGGGAAATCAAGGCCAAGGCAACAATCAGCCGCATTTCGCTACCCTCAATCAGTTCCTTGCAAATCAGCCAAAGACTTTCAGCTACTGTGTCGAGGCCACAGACGCCGATGATTGGCTCGTGGACATCAACAAGCACTTCGAATGTAGTAATGTCAGACCTGAGGATTTTGTCAAGTTTGCCTCTTTTCAACTCAAGGATCAAGCTGCTGAGTGGTTCCAACAATACAAAGATTCCAGAGGAGGTCGTGTGATTACCTGGGATGATTTCCGTCGTGACTTCAAAGCTCATCACATTCCAGAAAGTGTTGTTGAGAGTAAGCGTGAGGAGTTCCGCAATCTCAAGCAAGGCAACATGTCTGTGTATCAATACAACACTCAGTTCCAGAAGCTCTCTCGTTTTGCGAAGCAAGACATCCCTGATGAGAAGAGCATGATTTACCAATTCAGGCGTGGCCTCAGAGAAGATCTGCAACTAGCTCTCGTGCTTTTTGAGCCGTTAAAGTATGATGAATTCTACAACATGGCACTGAAATAAGAAGCTGCTCAGCTCAAGTGTGAGGCATCTAAGAAGAGAGTCAGAGACGCAGTTCAGTCCTCTTCTTCCTCACTAGTGGCAGCCAAGCAACAGAAGTTCTGGTTGCCTCCTCCTCCTCCGTTCCGTCAGCCTTATCAGCAGAAGAACTCAGGTGGTCGTGGATCTTCCCACCCACCCAACCCTGGCTATCAGAACAAGTCTCAGAACCAAGCTCCAAGGCCAAATGCACCGTATCATCGTCCGCTCTCAGAGGTGACTTGCAACAAATGTCAGCAAAAGGGTCACTATGCGAACAAGTGCTTCAACCAAAGGCGCCTTCCGCCTCCTCCTCCTGTGAGATCTTCAAGCAATGCAGTGGTCAAGCATAATCCTAAGTCTGCAAAGGTGAACATGATGAACGCGGCTCAGGCAGAGGATTCTTCAGAAGTGATCATGGGTAACCTTCCTGTTAATGATATTCCTGCTAAAGTCTTATTTGATACTGGTGCTTCACATTGTTTCATCTCAAGACCTTTTGCATCTAAGCATGAGTTGGGTTTTCAAGAATTGCCTAGTTCTTTATCAGTGGTGTCCCCGGGTAAGCAAATGACAGCTAATAATTATGTCCCGGATGTTTCCATCAGGATGGGCGACTATAGATTTCTGGCTAAACCAATTGTTCTTGGTGACTCTGATATTGATCTTATTCTCGCGATGGACTGGCTTTCTAAGCACAAGGCTCAGCTTGATTGTGCTGCCAGGGAAATTCAATTGACTCACTCTTCTGACGATGTGATCATCTATGCCGCTCGTGATGATACCATTCGGTTGTTTTCTCTCAATGAGAAGGGAGAATTGGATGCTATCTCTCAGATTCCAGTCGTTTGTGAGTACCAATATGTCTTTCCAGAAGAGCTGTCGGGTATGCCTCCTCACCGGCCAGTCGAATTCGTTATTGATCTTGAGCCTAGCACGGAACCCGTTTGCAAGCGTCCTTACAAGCTTGGACCAAAAGAGTTGAAGGAATTGAAGAAACAACTCGATGAACAAGAGCGTCTGGGTCTGATCAGACCGAGTTCATCTCCTTGGGGTTGTGGTGTTCTTTCTGTCCAGAAGAAGGATGGCACGGACCGACTTTGCGTCGATTACCGTCCATTGAACAAGAAGACAATCAAGAACAAGTACCCACTTCCCAACATCAATGAGCTATTCGAGCAACTTAAAGGTGCTAAAGTGTTCTCCAAGCTTGACCTTCGTATGGGTTATCATCAGATTCGCATTCGTGAAGAAGATATTCCCAAGACAGCATTCAGAACAAGCTTTGGTTCTTATGAATATACTGTCATGTCATTCGGCCTTGTAAATGCTCCTCCAACTTTCTCTCGAATGATGAACTTCATCTTCAACCCCTACACCAATGAATTCGTCTTGGTCTATCTCGATGATATATTGGTCTTCTCCAAGAATAAGAAGGATCATGCCAAGCATTTGCGATTGGTGCTCGACAAGCTCAGAGAGTATAAATTCTATGCGAAGTTCTCCAAATGTGAATTCTGGCTTGATGAAGTTCTTTACCTTGGTCATATCATCTCTGCCAATGGCATTGCTATTAATCCCGAGAGGGTGTCTGCAGTTTTGAATTGGGAACCTCCTCAGAATGTCAAGCAACTTCGCAGTTTTCTTGGACTTGCAGGCTATTGCCGAAGATTCGTTGAGAATTTCTCAAAGATTGCAAAGCCTCTTTCCAACCTCCTCCAGAAGCATGTGAAGTATGTCTGGTCTCCTGAGTGTGACGTGGCTTTCAACGCTATCAAAGAGAAACTCGTCACTGCTCCAGTTTTGACTCCTCCTGACGAATCCAAGCCTTATGAAGTTTTCTGTGATCTTCTCTTCAAGGTCTCGGTGCTGTGTTAATGCAAGAGAAGAAGGTTGTGGCCTATACCTCTCGTCAGTTGAAGCCCAACGAAAAGAACTACCCCACTCACGATATTGAGTTGGTAGCAGTTGTCCATGCGTTGATAACATGGAGACATCTCTTGTTGGGAAGGAAAGTGGACATATTCACCGATCACAAGAGTCTCAAGTACATCTTAACTCAGCCCAACCTCAACCTCAGACAAACTCGATGGGTTGAAATGATTCAAGAGTATAATCCGAGTATCGAATATACTCCAGGCAAGGCTAATGTGACTGCAGACGCTTTGAGCAGGAAGGCTTATTGCAACAGCTTAATCCTCAAGCCCTTTCAACCGGATCTTTGTGAAGCTTTCCGCAAGTTGAATCTCCAAGTTGTTCCTCAAGGTTTTCTTGCCAACCTCATAGTCTCTCCTACTTTGGAAGATCAAATTCGTGAGGCACAACTGATGGATACCATGGTGAAGAAGGTGAAACGTGGTATTGACAAGGGCATTTCCAAATACAAGTGCTATCGCGTTGATGACAGAGATACTCTTTTCTTCGAGGACCGGATTGTGGTTCCAAAGGGTGATCTTCGTAAAGTCATTATGAACGAGGCGCACAATTCTCTTCTGTCAATTCATCCTGGAAGTACGAAGATGTACCATGACCTCAAGCAGTCGTATTGGTGGACTCGAATGAAGCGAGAAATTGCTCAATTCATGAACGAATGTGATGTCTGTCGAAGGGTGAAAGCAGAACACCAACGACCAGCTGGTCTACTCCAACCTCTTGCTATTCCAGAATGGAAGTTTGATCATATCGAAATGGACTTCGTGACTGGTTTTCCTAAGTCCAAGTGTGGAAATGATGCCATCTTCGTCGTCATCGACAAGCTCACCAAAGTGGCTCATTTTCTTCCTATCAAAGAGTCTATCACAGTAGCGCAGCTGGCAGAGCTTTACACCTCCAGAATTGTCTCCTTGCATGGCATTCCACAATTGATTTCTTCAGACCGTGGCAGCATCTTTACATCCAAGTTTTGGGATTCTTTTCAGAAGGCCATGGGCACTAACATTCGCTTCAGCACAGCTTTCCACCCTCAAACTAGTGGACAAGTCGAGCGTGTCAACCAAATTCTTGAAGATATGCTCAGGGCTTGTGTCATCTCTTTTGGCATGAAGTGGGAGGATTGTCTTCCATATGCTGAGTTCTGTTACAACAACAGCTTTCAAGCGAGCTCGGGCAAAGCCCCATTCGAGATTCTCTATGGCAGAAAGTGTCGTACTCCTCTCAATTGGTCTGAGACGGGCGAACGCTAACTTCTTGGCAACGATTTGATCTCAGAGGCTGAAGATATGTGTAAAGTCATTCGTGAGAATCTCAAAGCCGCTCAATCGCGCCTGAAGAGCTATTATGATAGCAAACACCGTGATTTGGCATTCGAGATCGGAGACCATGTCTACCTCCGCGTCTCTCCAATGAAAGGCACTCGTCGCTTCGGTATCAAAGGGAAACTTGCCCCTAGATACGTCGGTCCTTTCAAGATTGTCGGCAAAAGAGGCGATCTCGCCTATCAACTTGAGCTTCCCCCCAACTTTGCAAATGTGCACGATGTGTTCCACATGTCACAGCTTCGCAAGTGCTTCAAGACACCTGAGTGCACCATCAACTTCGAAGAGATTGATCTTCAAGAAGATTTGTCCTATCATGAGCATCCCGTTGCTATTCTTGAAGAAACTGAGCGCAAGACTCGCAACAAGTCCATCAAATTCCTGAAAGTGAAGTGGTCTCACCATTCAGACCGAGAAGCCACCTGGGAGCGCGAGGACCACCTCCGTTCCGAATATCCGGAGTTCTTTCAGTCCTAGATCTCGGGACGAGATCCTCTCATAGTGGTGGAGTGTTGTAACACCCCGGATGTAACTTGCCATATTTGTAACTCCAACTCTTGCCATTTTCGGCAATGTGATATGATATTCCTTCCGTGGTTGGGTTTCCTTGCAGTTTGCATTTTGTCCTTGTCATGCATTTCATATCATGTCATCATGTGCATCGCATTCGCATACGTGTTCGTTTCATGCATCCGAGCATTTTCCCTGTTGTCCGTTTTGCAATCCGGCACTCCTATGTTCCCCGGCGTTCCCTTTTACCTTTTTCCGTGAACGGGTATAAAACTTTCTCGGAATGGACCGAGGTTTGTCAAGCGGCCTTGGTATAGCACCGGTAGACCGCCTGTCAAGTTTCGGGTCATTCGGAGGTCGTTTGATACTCCAACGGTTAACCGGGTAACCGTGAAGGCCTCGTGTGTGTTGCAGCCCAAAACCCCTTCAAAACAGCCCAATAACCCATCTAAGTCACTCCCATGTCCACCGCCGTTCGATCACGATCGTGTGGGCGAAAACCGTGCTCAATTTGGAGCCCCCTAGCCCCTCCTACCTATAAATATAGCCCCTCCTCCGAAATCCCGGGTCCTCTCCTACCCTAACCCTAGCCCCGCTCCCCTCCGCGCCGCCGGACACGTCCGATCCGGCCGGACGAAGTCCCGTCGCCGCGCCCGGCCAATCAGCCGGCGCCACGTGGCCCCGCGCCCACTTCGCCGCGCCTGCCCGCGCGCCGGCCCGCCGGGGCCCAGGCCGGGCCCTCCCGGCCCGCGCGCCGCCCGCCGCCGCCCGGGCGCCTCGCCCCGCGCCCGCTCCCGCCGGCCGCCGCCGCCTCCCGACCGCGCCCCGCCGCCTCGCGCTCGCCGCCGCGGCCGCGCCTCCCGCCGCCTCCGCCGCGCCGCCGTCCCGCGGTCGCCGTCTCCGCTCGCCGGCCCCGCCACTCGTCGCCTTCCCCGGCGACCCACGCGTGCCCCGGCCCCCTCCTCCAGCTCCGGCCGCCGCATCCCGCAACTCCGGCGAGCTCGCGCCGCCACCTCGGGCCCCGTGCGTGCCAGATCTGGATCCATCCCGACGGTTGACTTTTCCTCCCATAACCCTAATTTTCTTGCATACTTTGACTTGCCATATCTCTGCGCCCGTGGCTTCGTTTTGGGCGTATAGTGTTTCGACTCATCTCATTGCATCATTTTCATTTGAGCTCATATTGATGCCCGAAATGCTGTTGGAAGAGGGCTATGTGATGTTAGTTTCAGATCTGTGTCACTAGATGCACTTTTGTCGTTTTTGCCATGATTGATGTGTGCGCCCTATGAAGTTGAGTCCTACATGTGTTTTGTAATATGCCATGCTATCTTTCCAGGGGTGTATGCCATGTATTCTTGTGATCTTTGTGGTGACTGGCACAAGCATGCAAACTAGGGATCATAATGTTGCTGATTTCAGAGACTTAGTAATTTCACTAAGTTATTTCTGCTGTTATTTTTATGCCATGTGTTCATGTTGTTTCAGAGAGATATATGCCTTTTTTGAGCATGATCAGTAAGGGTGTTTTGAGCATATGGATTTGCTCTATCCAACCATGCCTTTGTTTGTAATTATGGAGTGTCATAGCTTGAGTCAATCGAGCTCTACTTTTGCTATACAATGTTACTGGCAGATTATTTACATGTTATTCGATTTTGCCAAGCTTGTTGTAGTTGATCCTTGAATGATATGATGTTATTCCCGCCATGTATAGCTTCTATGCCATGTCTTCTTGGTGGGTGTATGCTTAGTTTATCATGAAATGCTCTGTAGTGAGTGCATCGAGCTCGTAAACATGCCTACTTGTTATCTGTTTTTGACATGTCCAGTTTTCTGCTAAGTCTGAAACCTGTAACGAAACTTGCTTAATTGACATGGGTGTTATTATATTTTCTGGTCCTTTTTGGCTCATGGTCAGTAAGGGACTTTTGTTCAATGCTTTGAGCAGATTCATGCCATGCCATATTTTGCTATGTCCTGTTCTTATGTCAGGTTGTTTCCTTGCTCTAAACATGTATTCTGACATATTATTTTCACTAAGTCTGTGAACCTGTTATCTTTTGCACTTTTGCCATGCTTGTTTGAACCTGTTGTGGTGTGATTTAGCCGTAGCTCAGTGTTCATCTTTTGTCAAGCATCTTGAGTAGATCACTGCCATATTCTTTGCTGATATGTTTGGGTGCAGCAGCTTAATTTCTTGTTGCATGCTAAGTGGCATCATGCTGTTAAATGCAGAAATATGTCATTCTTGTTTTGCTTGCCATTTGCAAACCGTGCATCCGATTCTGGTGATCTTTATATCGATTACAACCGAAATAACCTCACCTTTCCAGTGGCATACTTGGTTTGCCAAGATTAAGCCTTGTTCATCTTTTCCTTCCGGAGCACGCATATGCATTGCATACCACATCTCGCATATCATGCCATGTTTTGCATCATGTTGCTTGCGCATTGCATCGTGATTGATGTTTGTCCCCTTTGCTTGTGTTCTTGACTTGGGTAGAGCCGGGAGACGAGTACGTGAACGAGGAATCTGTTGAGAACACTTACGAGGATCAAGCTTTCGGCAACTCTGAGAACCTTGCAGGCAAGATGACCATACCCTCGAAATCACTTCTATCTTTGCTTGCTAGATGCTCGATCTTTTGCTATGCCTATGTTGCGATACCTACCACTTGCTATATCATGCCACCCATATTGCCATGTCAGCCTCTAACCATCCATGTCCTAGCAAACCATTGATTAGCTATGTTACCGCTTTGCTCAGCCCCTCTTATAGCGTTGCTAGTTGCAGGTGAAGATGAAGTTTGTTCCTTGTTGGAACATGATTATTTTGGGATATCACAATATCTCTTATTTTAATTAATGCATCTATATACTTGGTAAAGGGTGGAAGGCTCGGCCTTATGCCTGGTGTTTTGTTCCACTCTTGCCACCCTAGTTTCCGTCATACCGGTGTTATGTTCCTTGATTTTGCGTTCCTTACACGGTTGGGTGATTTATGGGACCCCCTTGACAGTTCGCTTTGAATAAGACTCCTCCAGCAAGGCCCAACATTGGTTTTACCCATTGCCACCTAAGCCTTTTTCCCCCGGGTTTTCGCGAGCCCGAGGGTCATCTTTATTTTAACCCCCCGGGCCAGTTCTCCTTCGATTGCTGGCCCAAACTAGAGCGCTTTGCAGTGCCACCTCAAGGAAACTTGGGGTCTGGTTTTAGTTGTACGGACTGCTCATCCGGATGTGCCCTAAGACCGAGATATGTGCAGCTCATATCAGGATTTGTCGGCACAATCGGGCGGCTTTGCTGGACTTGTTTTATTACTGTCGAAATGTCTTGTAGTCCGGGATTCCGAGATTGACCGGGTCTTCCCGGTAAAAGGAATATCCTTCGTTGACCGTGAGAGCTTACAATGGGCTAAGTTGGGACACCCCTGCAGGGTATTATCTTTCGAAAGCAGTGCCCGCGGTTATGAGGCAGATGGGAATTTGTTAATGTCCGGTTGTAGAAAACCCGAAGTTGACCTTAATTAAAACACATCAACCGCGTGTGTAACCGTGATGGTCTCTTCTCGGCGGAGTCCGGGAAGTGAACACGGTGTTGGAGTTATGTCCGACGTAGGTTGTTCTAGGATCACTTCTAGCTTCACGACCGTGCTTTGCTTCTTTTCTCGCTCTCTTTTGCGTTGTTAGCCACCATATATGCTAGTCACTTGCTGCAGCTCCACCTCACAACTCTATCCTACCTTTAAGCTTAAATAGTCTTGATCTCGCGGGTGTGAGATTGTTGAGTCCCCATGACTCATAGATTCTACCAAAACAGTTGCAGGTGCCGACGATGCCAGTGCAGATGACGCATCCGAGCTCAAGTGGGAGTTCGACGAGGAACGTGGTCGTTACTATGTGTCTTTTCCTGATGATCAGTAGTGGAGCCCAGTTGGAACGATCGGGGATCTGTGTAGCATTTGGGGTAGTCTTCGTTCATTTTGGTTCCGTAGTCGGACCTTGAGTGTAATCTGGATGATGAATGTTTATTTATGTATTGTGTGAAGTGGCGACTGTAAGCCAACTATGTATCTCTTTCCCTTATGTATTACATGTGTTGCGTGAAGATTACCTCACTTGCGACGTTGCTTTCAATGCGGTTATGCCTCTAAGTCATGCCTCGACACGTGGGAGATATAGCCGCATCGAGGGCGTGACATTGATGAAGATCTTGTTCTTTGTGTTGTTTCATTTCAGTCGATCAGTAGTGGAGCCCAGTTGGGACGATCGGGGATCTGTGTAGCATTTGGGGTAGTCTTCTTTTATTTTGGTTCCGTAGTCGGACCTTGATTGTATCTGTATGATGTAATGCTTTACTCATGTATTGTGTGAAGTGGCGATTGTAAGCCAACTATGTATCTCTTTCCCTTATGTATTATGTGGGTTGTGTGAAGATTACCTCACTTGCGACATTGCTTTCAATGCGGTTATGCCTCTAAGTCGTGCTTCGACACGTGGGAGATATAGCCGCATCGAGGGCGTTACATTGGTGTCCATGAGATTTCTGAAGGAATTATGATTTACATGATTAGAGGCAAGAGGATAAACGGCGATACGGCTGTGCGTCGAGCCTCCTATTGAAATAGAGGATCTGTGTTGGGCCTCGTGTTGAAATAGAGCAATGCTACACTTATGTAGCAATCAAACGTAAAGTAACGTAATGGCTTAGGTGGCATTTTTCAGTTGGAGGAAATTAGGAGAGGGACCCCATCCAGTTGGAATCAGGGGGGGCGGAGGGATTAGCAGTTAGTCTAATTACGTAACAGTACGTAGGCATTTTACGTAGGTGTAGCATTTTTGGTTGAAATAGGGGACATGGACATCGTGTGTGGGATGAGAGGGAATGCTTATCGGGTTAGGGTCGTGACATTTTTTCTCCCGTTGCAACGCACGTGCATTTTTGCTAGTAATAATAATAATAATAATAATAATAATAATAATAATAATAATAATTAAATATATTATTATTATTATTATAAAGTACGGATTGACTCCGTGGGTTCACCGTCACAATACGCTTCTTCCCATGATTTTACGTTTTTAATTTGAATTTAAAACATATACGCGAGGTGGTACTAAAAAAACTGTTTCGTTCGCTGGTGACAATTGTCTCCGAGCGTAGTCGATCTTGGGCTGGACGTGATGGATCCTACAAACTTGACTACAACATACTATATATACAAAGCCCTACCTGATCAATCAACTTCCCTCAAAAAAGAAAACCTGATCGTTGGATGAATCGTACAAACTCGACCGCAACGTATTACATATACAACGCCCTACCTGTCCGATCAATCTTTGTGACGGCGGCGGCGCCTCCACAAGCGGCGAGGAGACTCGGCGGAAGCACGTGAGCGCGCTGAAGAGATAGCAGGCCATCGACACAGCGTTCGCCTCACCGAAGCAGTGGCGGCTGTTCTCCTTGCCGTCCATCTTCGACGGCAATACTATCTCTACGTCATCAGTGTATTCAGTATTCAGTCAACTCGGCGCCGGCCCGCCATGCCCGCCTTGGTGAAGGCGCAGGGCTTCTGCCTGCTCGACGATCGAGGCAGGAGCAGTTTTACCACGATAGAGCTCAGAAAGAGATGGGGAAAGGAGAGGAGCTCATCACGAACAGGAAAAAATAGACAACAGCGGAGGAGGAGCACGGACGCTCGCCTTGCTCACCTGGATCGAGGACGGCGAGCTTCAAGGTTCGAGCGAATCCTCACCCAGCTCACCGGGAAAGAAGCCAGCGACTTTGGCGCTGTCTGCCCCTTTGGACGTGTTCCAGCTTCAACGGATCCTCCCTCAGATCGAGGCCAGGGGCTTCGGTGCCGTCCGGATGACTTCCTCGTGGGTGCTCTGGAGCTACGACGAGTGCATGGGCAAGGATTAAGTCTAGAGCGGCCGCGCGTGGAGGCTTGATAGGGTTCCGAACAGAGGACGACATGAAGCTCGTTGCAGCGACGTCACGCCTGGCCATGCCGCCCGGATCGGTCGCACTGGTGGTCACGCTCCAGCCGGATGGCCAGGCACCAAGAGCCCAGGCGCCCAGCTACGTACGTACGAGGGACTTCGTCCAAGCGGTGGTACATGTACTACCTGACGAACAATCTATATATCAAACTTGACTCCGCTTAAAAGAACAGTTATGATCGGCAGTTCTGCAAATCGATTCCGTATTTATTTATTCATTCTGATTTTCCACCACCAGAACGTTGACAATTTTGGGCCCTCCGTACGCATGAATCCATCTTACCAATGTTCCGAGTTCTTGTGTCCTCATGGTCTACCAGTTCTTGTTTCTTCCTGGTATATAAACTTTATACCCTGGAAACTTCATAATTTATGTATGTCTAGCTTTATTACATATGTTTGATATTTTTTTTGATGTGGCCAAACCAAAAAAGAAAGAAAGAGGCGACAATGTCTTTTTCTCGGCAGGATCAGTCGCCGAAGGACAGCTTGGTGGGCAGTTTGTTGCCAGGATCACAGGCTGCTTCGTGGTTGATGGTGCCGGTTCTGAAGACAATACTTCAAATGTTTTTTCCCCTTTATGGGTAGACAATATATACTCGTAGTGTTGTGAATATTTTTTGGAAAAGCTTAATGCACATCAGAAACAATATAATCACAAATTCATCCATGACATATGCCTCCTTTTGTCTCCGTGACTAACAATTTAAAATGGTTGCATATTATGTTCAATAGTAACTCATACACACATATTATTTTTGTCTGATATTTCTTATTCGTACAAACTTTTGTATATACATTATAAATATATATAGTGCTATCCAATGCAGATGCATAAGTTGAGCCCGCCAAGCCTGGAGATACAAGTATATGTTTATTCATAGAAAATAATTTTATAGAGAGTGAGCTCCCAAATTGGAAAAGCTTGGTCATATGGGCTATGTGATGTTCAAGTTGTTACTTTCGGTAATAATATTGCATAATGATACATTTAGTTTTGTCTGAATCCGCGTACATATCTATTGTGGATGAAATTTAATCTGGTTATGTATATGTAGCTCGCTTGCGTTGATCAATTTATTGGAAGCTAAATATATAATCAAGATGATGATGGATTTTCTTTTTAAGAATGGTCATCTTTTGAGTACTTTTAATATTGCCTTTTCCATTTGTGAAGTTGTTTGAGTTTTTTCTTTCAAGTTTTTTAAATGTATATTTATTATTTTTATAAATCCAATGCAGATGCATAGGTTAAGCCCGCCAAGCCCAGCCCCTAGGATTGGTTGGAGATACAAGTATATGTTTAGTCATAGAAAATAATTGAATACAGAGTGAGCTCCCGAATTGGAAAAGCTTGGTCATATGGGCTATGTTATGTTCAAGTTTTTACTTTCGGTAATACTATTTCATAATGATACATTTAGTTTTGTCTGAATCCGCGCACATACATGAGCTTTACACATGTCTGTTGCGGATGAAATTTAATCTCGTTACGTATATGTAGCTCACTTGCATTGATCAATTTATTTGAAGTTAAATATATAATCAAGACAATGATAGATTTTCTTTTTAAGAACGTCATTGGTACTTTTGAGTACTTTTAATATTGTTTTTTCATTTGTAAAGTTGCTTGAGTTTTTCAAGCTTTTTAAATACATATTCATTATTTTTATACCCGATGCAACGCACGGGCAATTTTCCTATATCTTCCCCACTAATAAAGCGGCGACTGCTTCTGGTTGTCCGTCGTCACCGTTTTTACAAAAACGCCCCTGTATTTATTCGAATTCAACCCGCAGTCCTATAAAGTCTGTTCCTGAGAAAACGTTTCGTTTTTTGCAAAATAGCCCTTGCAGTAGTTGGAATTCAGCCCGCAGTCCTTATATTCCTTATTTTATAAGGCCTCTTATCCGTTCCCAGACTCCACCGCCGGCAACTCACCGCCGCTTCGCGCCGGAGTCCACGCTACAGAAGCCAAGTAATCGAGCGAGGGTCCCAAGGGAACGGCGACGGGGCTCCTCGAAGCCAAGTAATCGAGCGAGGGTCCCAGGGGAACGGCGACGGGGCTCCTAGGAGGGTGGCGGCGCTCCTGGCAACGAGCAGCAAGCGGAGGCGAGGAGGTGGCGGGGTTCTTGGTGGTCGCCGCGTGGCGAGGGCCGAAGGGGTCGCCGACGCGGGCGTCGGGTGCGGTCGGAGCAGAGGAACTCGGGCTGCGACGCGATGTGTGCGGTCGGAGCAGAGGAACGCGGGCTGCAGCGCAGCGCGGAAAGGCGGTGCTTGTGCTGGAGCTTGAGGGCGCGACCGCCATGGCATGCGTCTAGATGACGGCAGAGTGCCAGGCATGGCTTGGCGTCCCTAAGAGCCACGAGGTCGTCGCCGCCGGCCTCCGCGCCATGCTGGACCAGATGCTGCACCCCCATGCATCGTCGTCGTGGGATGCCTGCGTTCTGCGAGAGACAAGGTGAAGATTCAGAAAAATTGAACAAAGATTTGTCCGGTCATAATAGATGGACGCTCTCAGGAAAGAGAAAACTCGGGGCTCACAGGGCAGCCGCACACTGCACAGGCCACCATCCAAGCCGCCCCATCATCCTTATGCTATCTCAAGCCGAGCGCACCGCATATCCACGCGCCAACCGGCGAGATCTGGGCCTGAAGCGCCGCAGTAAGGCACCGTCGGAGGGTGAGCTGGACATGACCACGCAGATCCGGAGCCCGGAGCCCCGGGGCTGATCCACACGACCCCGTCAAGTAGCCGCCGAGCTCGACGGTGAGCAGGCCATCGCTGCGCGCCTCAGCCATAGGCCCAGCCAGCCCCCACGCGAGCAGGCTCGGCCAACAGGAGCTGCGCTGCAACCGGCCGACGAACGTGAACCGTCGGTCGCGGACGAGACGACCTGGGAAATCAGGTCGTCAGGGGCGGGGAGGGAGGATCAAGGGCTTGGTTAGGGAGATCCGGGCGCCATGGACAAGGAGAGGGCGGTGCTTGGTTAGTTGTGGAGGAGGAAAGGGAGAGGGGGACGAGGCTCCGTCGACTGAAGCAAGAAGGGCGCGTGGGTGGTGGGTGGCTGGAGCACGGAGAGAGACAAGAGGAAGGAGAGCACCGCTGATGGGTGGGTTCGTCCGCGCACTGGATGTGGATGGATAAAGAGAAAGAGAAAAAAGAGCAGCAGCGCTGCTGGAGGAGGACAAAATTACTGTTCTGACCCTTAAGGCAAACTAAATCCCGATTTGACCTCGTCTCGAAAAAAAATTCATTTCTGACCTTTTTTGGTGACGCCAAGGACCCTGGCGTCTGGGTTATGAAGCAGACGCCAGGGACCCTGGCGTCTGGCCCCCGGCCCGCACTGCCCGGCTGCCCGTTGACTTGCTGACGTGGCAAAGGGGCCAGACGCCAGGGACCCTGGCGTCTGGCCCTGGTAAGTGGATAACCCCCGCGGGCCGAGCCCACCCACCCATCTCTTCCTCCCTCCCCCTGGCGGCGCACGAACAGGACAGAGGAGTTCTTCTCCTTCGCCCCTCTCCCCCTCACACCAAATCCTCCCCTGATCTACTCCATTCTCCACTCTAGTTTTTGGATCTGAGCCCTCTAAGCATCCTTGAGGTATTCTCCCCCGTCTCCTCCAATTTGTTTTGTTTTTCCCCTCTCTTGTTGGATGCATTATTTCAAATTAGGTGATGTTAGATTAGTAGATGATTTCTTTGGTTTAGGAAATAGTTTGTAGTTGATAGATGATTTGGTAGGTAGTGTAGTTGCTAGGTGTTTATAGTTGTCCACCAATAGACATAGTTTGTGAATTTATTTGAATTGTAGATGATGTATGCATATGCTAGTAAATTAGATATATGTTGAATATATAGATGGCATAATCTATGTTTGAATCTGAGAAGACAACTTTGGCAAGCAAATATATTTAGATAAATATTATATGTGTGAAGTGGTATGACAATATAGTTGAATATATAGATGGCAATTTTTTTATGCAAAAGAGATGATGAAATTTGATTATTGTGTTTGACATGATTTGTTCAATAGAATGGCGGATGATGATTACGAAATTTATTTGATGGTAAAATTTGGTACTCTAGATGATATGTGTGCATATGTAGAAGAAAGAAATGATGTTGTTATGTTTGAGAAGAATGGTGTTTTCATATGGCATAAACTTGGAGAAGCTAATTGTTTGATATTGTTCATGTATTCATAGATGATTGTTTGTGATTTGTTTTGTAGGATGGCGGATGATGAGGGACCTTGGTATGACGGATTAATCGATGAGTGGGATAAGGAGCATCGTGCTCGTGCCATTGAGAACGGAAATGTAAGAAGCAAGACTTATCCTCGTGGAGAAGCAATCGCTAGTCCACGGGGCTCATACTTCAGCGCTGCAGCGCTTGGTACTCGGACCTCGGCTCGAGGCATTTTCTCTACCCCTTCTTACCCTGAAAAAGCGGGGTATTTTTCGTTGTTTCTCATTTGTGTTTTTGTATTGATTAAAACATCACTTTATTTGCAGGTTGTAGTTGCTATGCACATGAGGGGTCATTCCGCTGATGACTTTGATTATGACCCGCGGTATGAGCCTTACATTCGGAGATTGGGTCTTCTCCCATTCGTGTTGCAGTTTAAGCGACGCGCTCGGCCGGTGAACCACGTGGCGCTGACCGCACTTGTGGATCGTTGGAGGCCGGAGACTCACTCGTTCCACCTTCCATGTGGGGAGATGACGATGACCCTACAGGACATGGCTATGATAAGCGGCCTTCCTATCAACGGATAAGCTGTTACCGGTCGTGTCAGCGTGGGTAATTGGCGAGAACGGACTGCCGATTTAATCGGTGTTCAGCCCGAGGGCCGTGAGGAAGGCAAGGCCGATACCGCGAAAGTGAGGCATTCTTGGCTAAAAATGGTCAGAGGAAACACCAATCCGTGCCCTCAGGATGCCAATGACGTGGTTGTGCAGCAGTACGCGCGGGCCTATCTTTGGTATGTACTAACGAAGGTAGTCTTCTCAGATGCAACCGGGAACTTAGCCCTCTGGATGTTCTTGGAGCTACTCAATAACTGGGATACCCAGTATAGCTGGGGTTCGGCCGCACTAGCTTATTTGTATCGTCAGGTAAGAGATATTTGCAACCATTTATCTTGCATTTGTCATGCGTCTCCATATTTAATATGTTTGTTTGATTGCAGCTAGACTTGGCGTGTCGGAGAAAGGGAGATACATCCTCATTGTCTGGGTTTGTTTGGAGCCTATCCGTGTGGATGTGGGAGCGGATCCCGGTTGGACGGCCCGATTTCAAGAACCCCCTCTTGCCAAACCCACGGGGTAATCATGACGGGTTGCATGATGATGATACATATCGGCGCCCTACGCTTGCTTACTATTGGGAACAAGTGACAGTCTACACAGGAAGCTCGCAAGTGCGATACAAGTGCTATATGAACGAGCTGGACACCTTGACTGCTGAGCAGGTTTTTAGAAGTTCGATGAGATAAAATTTAGTCAAGAATAAAACTTATGTAGCTAACAATGTATCTCTTTGTTTTGCAGGTATATTGGTTGCCTTATGTGGAAGATCGTGACTTTGATCTTAATGAGATGTGCACGCGTGATAGCCATCTTTGGCGGTCGAGGTGTCCAATGATATGCTTCTTCGCAGTCGAGTGGCACTTTGTAGACCGTGTGGCAAGACAATTTGGAAAAAGACAAGGTATTCCAATTGAGGAGAGCAAGGAGGAAATGCTATCTCTGCATCGGTAAGAAAGCATGCCTTGAGTACGTAGTAGAGCATTGAATAAGTCAATGTTTGCTAAAGCTTTGTCCCGTGCATCATTTGTAGGTTCGATCAAAGGAACAATCAGGATATATCAGATTGGGCAAACAAACACCGTGCATGGATAGAAATTTGGAATCAAAGAGACACGCTAGTGCAATCAGAGAATAGACCTCACAATCAGATAGCATATCAGAAGTATCAAGTGTGGTATGCGGATCGTTACCGGTTGAAGCTGAAGCCAGGTTGGACTCACGACGAGTGGTCGAAGTTGGTGTCTGAAGACCCGGAGACTGCAGAAGGTTATAGTACCTTCAACATGGCTGTGAGAGAAACCAGAGGGGCTCATGTTGACTACGCACCGATGCATGATGAAATGATAGCCTTTTTGACCTATTCTAACATACTTGCATCATGTTGTCTTCTTTGAAATACATAATATTGGTGTGTTCATGAATTGCAGGGCCGAGAGTTGCTTTTGTGCGTCAACGATGCCAATGTTGCACTGAGTCATCCAGTTGGGGGTGGATTATCTGAGAGAACTCTTAGGAGCATGATGGAGGTGTGACAAATATATTAGAAAAGTTTCTTTTTATGGATTATTTATTTACAAACAAACTAGGGTTCACACAAAACTATGATACTGGAGATCCTGAAACCAACCAATAAGTGGGGGTGTAGTTGATTTACCTTCTAGTTTCGAAATACTGAAGATCCAACGGTGAAACCGGACCGATTCGTGAGAGATTTGAGGGGGGTTATGTTACTGGATGAGAGTGAGTGGACGAGAGGGCTAGAGGTGAGAGTGAGAGTGAGTGGAGATGAAAGAAATGACAGGGGTAGAGGTGGAGATGAATGGATGAGAGGGGTAGAGGTGGGCCCAAAGAATCTTATCCACACGATATTTGCACTTTGGATAGGATAGGAACCAGACGCCAGGGTCCCTGGCGTCTGTATGTGCACATTTGCAAAAAGCTCTCTGGATCGGCCATCAGACAGATCAGACAGGCTTTTGAAAATGCTCTCTGGATAGAGACCCAGACGCCAGGGTCCCTGGCGTCTGGTTCCCTGACCCAGAGAGCTTTTGAAAATGCTCTCTGGATAGAGACCCAGACGCCAGGGTCCCTGGCGTCTGGGTCTCTATCCAGAGAGCATTTTCGAAAGCTCTCTGGTTAGAGACCCAGACGCCAGGGTCCCTAGCGTCTGGTTCCCTATCCAGAGAGCATTTTCAAAAGCTCTCTGGATAGAGACCCAGACGCCAGGGTCCCTGGCGTCTGGTTCCCTGACCAGAGAGCTTTTGAAAGTGTTCTCTGGATAGAGACCCAGACGCCAGGGTCCCTGGCGTCTGGTTCCCTGACCAGAGAACACTTTCAAATGCTATGTTTTAAACAGATTTTTAAACATTGAATAGGTTGCACATAATTTTAAACAAAGCATAGTTTGCACATAATTTCAAATAGGTTGCACATAAGTAGTTCATGAACACACAAGGTCTCGAATAACAAGTTCACACACGATGTCTCGAATGACATAAATAGTTCATGAGCACACAAGATCTCGATCAACAAGTTCATACATTAAACAAAGTCTTGACAGTTCGTCATCGACGCCGGTGCCTTTCCATTTGTCTACTGAGTAGTACGGGGCCACTTTCCCTTCTTGTCACGTGCCTCGTCCTCCTCTCGTGCATCGCGAGCCCTTGCAAGTTTTCTTGCCCTCTCTTCTTGACGAGCCTCCTTCTCTTTGCGTGCCCTCTCTTGCTCACGCTTCTTGCGCTCACGAGCCTCCTTCTCACGACGCTCCCGCTCCAATCCCCGTGCATAGGACTCCTCGTACAGGCGCTGCCTCCGTAACCAATCTCGACGTTGGTCCTCTTGGACATCTTTTGGTACCTCGTGATCTATCCAAGTGAAGTACTTGCAAAGTGGAGGAGGGGACTACATATAAACCATGATTTTGTTAGACATATGAGTGACAACTTGTTGATGTTTTTTGTATGTACACCTAACATACGGGTGGTATGTCATATGCGTTAGTTGGCCTTCGACGATCATGTGCATAGTTGGGACACACGAAAAACCTTCTACCTTCTGTCCATGACTTGTTGCGGTCAGTGGACACCTTCAGCTTGCAAACATCACCACACCAACATGGTGGTGTGGGCACATCCTTCTCCTTCTCCTTGTCCAAACTGGCCTCCAACCACGTCTTCGGCATGTCCCCTTGGTCCGCGCACGCCGGCCTCGTCCTGGAACCGGATGAAGCCATGCCTACAAAAGACCAATTGTTAGCACAAGACATAAAGATAGTAAATGCGTAAATACAGTAAATGAATAAATGCTAGGAATTGTATGAACAAATACTATACCATTATTATTAGATCAACCATCTGGATTATGCAAATAACCGAAGGCCGATCCATTATCAACCATTCGTCTACGACCACCAGCACCTCTAGCACTTGTGCTTCCTCTCCGACCACCACGACCTCTAGCACTTGTGCTAGCTCGACCACCACCTCTAGCACTTGTGCTAGCTCGACCACCACCTCTAGCACTTGTGCTAGCTCGACCAACACTGGCACCCCTAGCACTTGTGCTCCCTCTACGGCCGCCACTACCACCTCTGACACTTGTGCTTCCTCGACCACCACCACCGTCACCTCTTCCACCTCGTTCACCATCGGTGCCGCCTCCACGACTTGTTTTTCTTTTTTTTGGTTTTCTTTTTCTTGCATGTACGCTCATTGTGTCCCCCTTCACCGCACACCCCACAGTTGATGATGTCAGGAGCCTCCATGAAATGACCGCTACCAAATTGTTTCATGCCAGTGTATCCAGCCAGGTCATCCATATCACCCCTGAACCTCTTAGTTCTCCTTCTACCCTTCGTCTCCACCTTCAGAAGAGGGTCTGGCCTAATATGAGGGCCATGGTACTCAGGCCACTGTGATTGGTCCAAGAAAGGGTGAAATCTTGGCGCCCATGTCAACCTAGTAGCTTCCACATGGAACTCTTGCATCCTCACGGTTTTTCCATCATTAACATGTATGTTTCTCGCCTTCGCCGCCGTTATCAAATGCGAGCATGGCCAATGATACTTACTAGGCCTCTCGCACTGGCACCACCGAGTCTTCAGTTTCACCTCAAATGCAGCACCACCATATTGTCTACCGTCTCGTGTTGTGCCACCTGGCTCATCAATTTGATAGATCATTTCAAGCCTATCGAATATGATAACTTGTTGCCGTGAAGACTTGCTTGCTTGTAACTGCAACCATTCATCAACCTTTTCCGGATAATCCTTTTTCTCACCTATCCATTTTGCAGTCTCTTCAGAATGCCTCTGAAAGTACTCATTAAGCTTAAAGAAGGTGTACTCCACTATTGCAGTCACCGGCAATGCACGAGCACCCTTCAACACATTGTTGAAACATTCTACGAGATTGCTCGTCATGTCACCATATCGCCAACCACCATCGTCATGAGCGCGTGCCCACTTGTGCTTCTCGCTTAAATTCCTAGTTAAGAAGTCTTTTCCCCCTTCGTTCACCGCTGCAAAGAGTTTGTTGTACCGAGCATCAAAACCTTGGGTGGTGAATGCCACACATACATGGGTAAGGTCTTTGCTGAGCTCCTTGCTCTTACATGCCCGGTAAAAGTTGGCCACGAAATGCCTCATGCACCATCTGTGGTGAAGCTTTGGAAATCCTGGAATAACAATGTCCATTGCCTTGAGTATGCCATGATGCCGGTCCGATATGATGCATACCTCCCTAGCCCCAATCACGTTGTGCCTAACATGACCCATGAACCACTCCCAGTTGTCTTGGTGCTCGGAAGGCACCAAAGCAAATGCACACGGCAACACGTTGTCGTTTGATGAGTGCGCCATTGCTACCATTAGTGTGCCCTTATATCTATCGGTCAAGAACGTGCCATCTATAGACAAGACCGGAAGACAATGCTGAAATGCCTCCACACATTGTTCATAACTCCAGAAGGCACGGTGGAACACTCCCTCGTGATCCTCGACCACATGAAACATGCCCGGGTTCCTATGTGCAATCGCGGCCAACAACCTTGGGAGCTGGTTGTATGCTTCTTCATATCCACCGTACAACATCCTAATAGCATTTGCCTTTGCCTTCCATGCCTTCCCATACTTGACTTCGTAACCAAATTGTTTTTTCACCGTCCGCATGAGAAACCTCACTTTCACAGTGGGATCAAAGGCTATGTCTTTCATCCATTTGTATCCAAGATACTCAGATGTGAGTTGACGGTGTGTCTTTCTAAGTCGTTTGGATGGCGGTTTGCATCTATGAGTGGTATCACAACTTTTTAACACCCATTCTTCGGTTTCTTTAAGCTTCCTTGCACGAACCTTCCATGTGCAATCCTTTTGCTCACACACCACGGTGTAACGCAATTTCATGTCGGAGTGCTCAACATAAATTGGCCTTAGTTTCGAATGGCATAGTCAGCCAACCAAAACTTCAGCATAGGCAAGCTCAGAAACTTCAATCCTTTCTTCAAATAGGCATTCTCGTCCTCATTCTCCACCCTTGGTTCTCCTGGATCCGGGCATGGTGTTGGCTCAATCGCCGTCATTCTCATTCCACCGTCAACAACAGCTTTATGGGCAAGGCTCAGATCTTTAAACAAGTGAGTTCTTTTTTGTAAGCCCGTCAGCTCAAAGTGGATTTGGTTCTCCTCCTTTGTGAATCCATCCTCGTCCAACTGTTCAACTGGACCCTCGTCATCCGAGTCATGCGCATATTGACGCCTAAAAGGCAAGTCACGATCCATGTCCTTTTGCGCTATGTACGCATCCAAGTCACCAACATCATTACCATGAAACCCTTCCTCTTGCTCTTCGTCATCATCATAAGCATCTTCATCCTCTTGAATTACTTCGTAACTAGCAATCACCTCAACTTCATTTGCTTGGCTAGTTGGTGGTTGGCTAGAAGCATTGGGGGCATACAACTCAACCTCATTTGCTTTGATAGATGGTACACGGGGACGTGGGCGGGGATAAACATTGGGGGCATCAACCACAACCCTATGCTCAACAAGTGGCACCATTGTCCTCTCGCTCATGTCATCCATTGGGGAAGAGACATGCCGGTTCAAATCAAAGGCCAACCGAGGAGATTCAACCTTGGTGGCAAACAATTCAAGTGACTTGTCTTCCGATTGGGATACTTTTTCCTTGTATACATCCCAATGCAAATCCGAGGTGATAGGCATACTTTTCAAGCGAGATTTGGCTCCAACTCCAACATCATACCTTCCTATTAACTTAACATCAACATTGGTGTCCATCCACTCTAAGACTTGTCTCACTTTTGCAACAACATCCTCATAGCTAGGGCTTGTATCAAAAACCAATGGTTCCTCACCCGTGTCGGCATTGTTACTCAAGAATGCCTCCTTGTCCATGTAATGAACATTAACAAGTCTCTCCATCTAAAAATAACATGAATGCATTTAAGACTTCAATGAGAATTGGTGTGTTCATCCAAATACATCTAATTATATCCAAATCATATCAAGACTAAATTATTGGTGATGTCCACAAAAGTATCACTAATTAACACACACTAAGCTAAGTTAAACCTAATCACTAACTAACCCTAACCCCAAATCTTTCAACTCAACAAGCATATATTACTACTACACACCATGCATAGCACTATATTATCAAAGTTAACCAAGCCATTCATACTAACATAAGGGAGAAAACATGAACTAGAGGGTTCCACCAACATGTATAAAATGCAACCAAAATAACAAGATTTGACAAAAAATAATTGGATGATTTGAGGGAGATTACCACAAGCAACAAAGTGATGGAAAGATCCACCTAAGGGAAGCACCTTTTGGGGAGGATTTGAGGGGGGAGCTTGAGGGGTGAGAGAGAGTGGGGGGCAGCAAAGCTTCTTCAACCTCGGGCTGGATTAGGGAAAGTGTGTGGGGTGGGTCCCACACACTTTCCCCAAAGGTTATCCACTTACCAGGGCCAGACGCCAGGGTCCCTGGCGTCTGGCCCCTTTGCCACGTCAGCAAGTCAACGGGCAGCCGGGCAGTGCGGGCCAGGGGCCAGACGCCAGGGTCCCTGGCGTCTGCTTCGTAACCCAGATGCCAGGGTCCTTGGCGTCACCCAAAAAGGTCAGAAACGAAATTTTTTTCGAGACGAGGTCAAATCGGGATTTAGTTTGCCTTAAGGGTCAGAACAGTAATTTTGTCCGCTGGAGGAATGGCGATGTCCATACAATAGTGGTCTTGGGGATTATTTTTTTGTGTGGAGTGCTTTCTTTATTGGCTGCACCGACCAGAAGCTGCTGGAGCTTGCCATGCATGCTAGCATCGACTGCAATTCTTTTCTTTCTAACTGAGCACCGATTTACTTTCTTTTAAAAAAATGAGCACTGATTTACTTGCTGTTGTTGTATTGTTATTGTCATAGTTTAATGTTCTAGCTTACCACTTCTTATGAATACATCATCAGATACAATAATTAAGGTGAGTGAAATATTGGAAATAAATATTTCTTGTGAAGAGTAGAAAGAATGTGACGATGGTGCATCTTGAAATTTATCTTTGTTTTTACAATCCACCCGAAATTTACTTGTAATGGGGAACAGAGAAAAGCTTGATTTTTATGGTGTTGGTGGCTAAGTTCATAGTGCAAAAGTAAAAGAACGGAATATAATGTTGCAAATCAAATAACCAAATTGTTCTAAAAATATAATTAATATAGTAAAAACATGTTTGCTTTCGAATATTAACAAAAATAATTGTACATAAACAATCCCACTTCAATGCACCACTACTCTTCCATCCAAAAAACCGTTTGCAAATATTTTGAAATTTCTAAGAAAAACTTTTGGATTGGTTATTAAACACTCGAATAGTATACAACAATTCCACAGTTTGTCTATCCCGCTGAAAACAATTACACCATTCCTCTTCCACCTGATGATAGTACTAAGCTGAAGGAGGCACCATCAAAAGACATCCCTACGACTTTCTCAACTTTATACTACATGGTATGGAGCCAACAATCCATTTTTAGTTGCAGACACCGAGCATGTTTTTTGTAAGATAAAGAGTGTTTTCAATTCTTCTCGCTTTAAAAAGTTCATGCTTTTCAATATTGCTCGAAATTCATGTTTTTCACGCTTTCGAAAACATTGGTCGAAATTTCCAAAAAAATAATCCAACTTTTACAAAAAATCATTTAAAACTGATCACAATTTTTAAAAAATTCTCTTTCACAAAAAACTTGTGTTCAAATTTTTTCCATTTTCAAAACATGTTTCAATTCTAATAAAATATGAATTTTTTATTTTTAGTTATTTAAAAGAAAAGGAATATTTGTGTTTCCAAAATATAAAATACAAAGCTGATTACTAGACTATTCTATGCAACACTACTCTTCTATCAGATGTTAGGGTGACTTCTTTACGTCCACACTTCATATTTCGAAAAGCAATAATGGTATAAACTTATTACTGATGTTTATCATAAATGTATATTAAAATTGACGGCCTACTATCACACGAGCAGGTTTTATAATATTTTTCGCCCAGTGCAACGCACGGGCATTTGTTCTAGTCTATCCCTAATCCCTAATCTATCCCTAATAATAAAGCACGGATTGACTATGTGGGTTCACCGTCACAATACGCTTCTTGCCGTGATTTTGCGCTTTCAGTTTGAATTTAAAACATATTCAAGGTGGTATTAAATTTTCGTCCATTAACCTCGTTCCCATAATTTTCATCCGGTTCCGTACGTAATGATTCGCGAGCACACCTGGGCCTCAACCCGCTGTTATATGGGCCGGCTGCCGTGGCAGCTCAGGAAATACATGCGATCCGAGAGACAAAAAAAATACGCTGCCATAAAGGATTCATCCATCTATTAATTAGTCCCACCTCGCTTTCTTGCAACTAACCCCACCAATTTATATTCATCTATGAATTGAAAGTAGTAAGCCTCCTCAAGAATCAAAGCATAGGTCCCGATTGCGCTCAAATATGAGAAGAAGGAAAAATCTGGCGGCCCGAAGGAAGGAAAGGAACAATTAAGGGTAATAAAAATTCTTGCTGGCGGCCCGAAGGAAGGAAAGGAACAATTAAGGGAAATAAAAATTCTTGTGTCTGCCTAAGGAAGGAGAAGATGTGCCTAGGAAAGAAATATGAGAAGAGAGAAAAATCTAGCGGCCCGAAGGAAGGAAAGGAGCAATTAAGGAAAATAAAGAAATAATAATCTGGCGTGTGCCTAAGAAAGGAATGAAATTAAGAGGAATAATATCAGGCCTGCCTAAGGAAGGAAAGGAATTAAGAAACAAAATAAAACTCTTATGTCGGGAAGGAAAGAAATTAAGCGAAAGATTTCTTGCTAGGATGGAAAGGTGTATACGATTATAATTAATATTTTCATACGTTTTTGTGTTATGTGTTATTTAAAATGTTTTCCCTTTCGAAAAATGTTGTCTAATTTTGAGAAATCGTTCATGCATTTTAATTTATTTTTTGAAGTTTTAAGAAAAGTTTTCACGTGTTAAACCAATATTCATATAATTTGAAAATTATTCACCTTTTTCTAAAAGAAAAAGTTCATGTAATTCTAAAAAGTGTTCACAGGCTTAAAAGAATTCATAATTAAAAAATATTCATTCTCTTTTAAGAAGTTCATGTGATTTAAAAAGTGTTAATATATTCTAAAATGAATATTGTTGCATTTTGAAAAACTAATATACAATTTAAAGGAATAGTGTGTGGACTAGGTGTTGGTTGTAGCGGGCGGACGTCATGTCCAACTCGCCGAAATTAGTTTTAAAACAATTAGAAATTCACTTGTGATGGTGTGGTTCAGTCGCAAGTGTAAATGGGTTTTATTCGCAAAAAAGAAAGTGTGAGTGGGTTTAGGGTCTAGGCAGTGGCCGAGATCGTCAGCTTGGGATTGGCCATGTTCGGACGCAATGCGATCAGATGGACACCAATATCATGGTTGATGAAGGCACGAATGAGAATAAGCAATAACATGGATGAGGTGCTATGTTAAAATAGATAACATGGATCAATGAAGGGGTTCTGAGTCGTGCTTATTATGCTAGAAGCATGCGTTTTATTCTCCCGTTGCAACGCACGGTTGTGTTTGCTAGTCTATCCCTAATAATAAAGCATGGATTGACTCCGTGGGTTCACCGTCACAATACGCTTCTTCCCGTGACTTTACGCTTTCAGTTTAAATTTTTCTCCCGTTGCAACGCACGGTCGTGTTTGCTAGTCTATCCCTAATAATAAAGCATGGATTGACTTCATGGGTTCACCGTCACAATACGCTTCTTCCCGTGACTTTACGCTTTCAGTTTAAATTTAAAACATATTCGAGGTGGTACTAATATTTTCATGCCGGCTCTCTGTACGTCAAAAGCATTGCGACTTGGGCCTGCAGCCGTTTTAGATCTGGCCCACCCGGTCCTGTGTGTGCGTGTTTGATATTTTTTTTAATTTTAAAAAAAATTGGTCCCAGCTGGGATTTGAGCCCTGGTCTACTAGATGTGTGCAAAACCATCAAACCACTCAGGCTGGGCTCGTGAATGTGATAAAATAGGTATCTCGATATTTAAGAATAGAATGCGATGTGTGCGTACTTGGGCCGAGACAATTGGCACGGGCGTGCTGGGCCGGCCGACTGCCCATTGCGAGCAGGCTGGAGGCTGTTTTTCATATTTGTTTACTTATTAAAGAGTCCCACATTGCTATTTTACATAATTTTTTACCAGTTTATATACGTTCTTAGGTTGTCAAATATCAAGGAGCTGCTTAGGAAATTATGCAAAGAATATGGCATGAATAAGATTTGTGCTTAGCGAAACAAATGACGGGAAGAGCAATAGCTATTATGCATAATCAATGGCAGGCGTGTAGTGCCCTCCTCTTTTGAATAAAAATGATGTGGCATCTTTTTCCTGCATGATCCTCACTAAATTCAGGCCATTCTTTCTTTCTTTGCAACATACAGCGTGTCATGTTTTCCATGCACTTATAATCCTTACTAAATATGCGTCAAATTTATAACACATTGAACATTATGTTTGTGCCGCTAAATTTATGTCAATTGTTTCTACCGTTGTAACCCACGGGCATATATACTGGTTTTTTATATTTATATAAATGGAGGTATAATCTTATTGGTCCTCCCATTTCGTATGTCCATGGCATTTCTTCATACTGAGCTAGGCTATTCTACCGATCGTCTGTCCTGGGCCACTTGGCCTATGCCCCATTGGTTCGCGTAACGTTACACCAATAGAAAATACAGTGCCCTCCCAACCTATCCGTGTGACCCGGCCCAACAAATCAAACCCACCATCCCATTTAGGAGATGAGGCAAAAAAAGTTGACCATGACTGGAATCAAACTCGCAACGTCCACAGTTTTTTGTGTTGATCGTGTTAGCCTGCAAAAACGGTGTTGATTATTTTAAAGCACATATCATCGTCGGCTCCCATCATTTTAAGTTCCATAAGAACACCCAAATCTATGCGTATGATGGAGAAATGGATTATCACTAGCCTGAGTATTTCTGATTTTTAAGTGTAGCCTGTGAGCAATTTTATTTGATTTCAATTAATAATGTTGGCTGTACACTATTTATAATCATTACATGTATTATGTTATGTTATCAATGACTTGATTTCAAGGCCGCAATTCACGGTTCTATTATCCGTTGCAACGCACGGGCTTTTTGCTAGTAATAATAAAGCACGGATTGACTCCGTGGGTTCACCATCACAATACGCTTCTTCCCATGAATTTACGCTTTTAATTTTTTTACCTATATTATTTTTCTACATACCCGAGGTGGTACTACATGCCCATAGATCAAAACCATCACGCTCGATGTGTTCCTACCGACTTGGGCCTGCAGGTTGGGTCGTTGGCCCAGCTTCAGTGGAAAGCGAGAAGAATAAAAATACGTTGTTGGCCCAGCTTCAGTGGAATGCGAGAAATCTAGGCAGATCCTATTTGACGCTCGTTAGCGTCAAAAAATCGTGCCTTCGCTGAGGCGATCGTCCGGTTGGGCCGGCCCACGTGCGGGATTCGCCTGTTATTCGTTTGCTGCTGCTTCCTTCGCTGTTTCCTGCGGGGGTTTTTTCGTTTTTCTTCTGTGGTTTTTTTGCTTTGGTTTTTCAATGTTTTGTCCAGTTCGTGATGGGTTTTTTCTGGTTTTTTTGTTCCTTTTACCTTTCATTCTTTTTTCCCTTTCGTTTATTTTTCTTTATGTTTTTTTCTTCTCATTTTTTGTGTGTTCACCGCGTATAACAACAATGTTCATCGTATATTAAGACATGTTCACCATATATTATGATAAACTAGCAAAAAAACCGTGCGTTGCAATGGAGACATAAATATTTTATAGTTAAATAACAATTATATGTGACATTTTTATTAACCTGCAGAACGTCAGAAATTATAGAATAATCACGCCTACAAATAACAATGCACCAGGAGAAACAAAATCACCTTTTTAAATAAAAAACCTGAGCCAACATTCAAGTAATTTAGGTGCTGAGCTTTGTGCATAGTACTCCCTCCGTAAAAAATAAATATAAGAACGCTTAGTGATCTAAACGCTCTTATATTTTTTTTTACAGAGGAAGTACTATGCTACATTACACGGTGGTGATGATACAGCAGGAGAAAATTGAGTATTATGAAGTGAATCTACCAAACAACCCTGACTACTAACGATCAATCTAGATATTTATGTGACCTTCTAAATCAAGGCCCTTAAGTTTCTTTTAATGCTGGCCTTACTTCATGTAAAGGGATATCAGATGGCTGATTGATGCCAAGCTCGTCCATCTTGTGATAAAGGTGTGTTGCTTTCTCTTCTTTTTTAGATGAGCAATGACAGTTCACAAGTGCACCATAGGTTCGATGGTTTTTGGCCATCAAGTTATTTTTTAGCTACCTCAGTGGCATGTATCTTTGTAAATGAGGTCCAAACGTTTTCCACGGTCAGTGTACGACATGTTCATACCCTTGTTGATGAGGACATCAATACCATTGTTACATCCACAGCCCCTGCTGCTATACATACTGGACCAATTACTAGAGCTCGCGCACGCCAATTAAATTACCAGGTACTTTCGTTTCTTGGTAATGATTCTAATGTTCATGAGAATATGATACTGACTAAATTGGATACATTTGTTTTGCTTACAAGTGAAGGGCCTAGCTTAGAGAAGGATGAACATTGGAGCAAGAATACGCATGGAGTTGATGGCATGCGCAAGGGGATCAAGAACGGAGTTACAAGTGATGATTTCAGGACTTTGAAGCCACCGTAAGGAGTGAATGAAGCCTTGGACGAAATATACAAGATGCCACTTCATAATATTCGTCCATAGGCTATTCTAGGTGTTGCGTCACCTTATTTTTGGGCCAGGCCCATGTAATTTCGAAATACTTAAGTATAGGCTATTTTTAGAGTCCGTATGTGTGGGGAAACAAGAGTTAGGGTTGGTTTCGGACCCCACCATCAGGGGCCACGAAATTCCCTCCTCTTTCTCCATAAATACAGCCCTTAGGGCGTCGTTTAGACTTTGGGTTTTGTTTAGATCAAAAGTTCGCCATAGCTGCAACTCCGCGTACTTCGTTTGTGTTCAACGACCAGACCAAGGCGTCACAGAACCCCACCTTCAATAATAAAGCTTTCCTCTTTATTCGCAATATCCAGATTGCAATCTTAGTTTCTTGCTTGTTCTTCGTTTGCTCGCAGGAAACAGGCCCTCGTGGTCAGGTTGATCGTGCTCCGGCGTGGTCAATAACCCTCGGAAGTTGGTTTAGCGATTGCTAAGGCGCGACGTCTCGCACGTTCGTAGTCAGATCGTCAAGGTCGACTCCCACAGAAACGAAACCACCATCTCATCGAAACATCGGGACACCCTCGCCTCTATCAAGTGGTATCAGATTTTCAGGTTGCTCGGTGAGATTTTACAGTTTTTCATAGTTTAGATCGAGTCTGTTTTTCAACCTACAGTCCACGAAAAAGCCAAAAAAAATAGGGTTAGTTCATCCTATCCAAACCAATCTGAGCCTTTGCATAATCTTTTCTGTATTTGCTTTGTTGAATTTGCGGTTGCATCATCGTGTCAAGTTGCTGGTCTTAGCGTCTAGTCCTTTAGAGTTTCGAGTTCTGTTCACAGGTTGTCACGTCGCCGCTGCCATATATCACCACCGCATCATCATCATCACCGCTGCCACATACCACCATCGTCATCACCGCTGCCATATACCACCATCGTCATCGCCGCTACCATATACCACATATCCACCGCCATCACGCTAATCCGATTCCACCTCCATCACAGATTCACCACCAGTCTGTGTTCCATCGCCCTGCAAATATCCGCCACCAGTCCGAGTTTCCACCAGATTCATCTCCGCCACGAGTCCTAGTCCGAGTCTAGCAATTGTTGCTTTGTTCTTGATTTCTAGATCACGCGATACTCCGAGTCGTGACAAAGAAGGACTCCCCAACTTTCGTGCTACCCGCAGAAGAAAAATAGTTCCAAACTCAAAAAAAAAAAAGCTAAGTCTGGAAAATTCTGGCTAGGCAGTTTTTAGGACATTTGTAGACTTTTTTGAAAAAAAATTGTTGCAGAATGTCCGAGAGGACTAAGTTAGCTACAAACAAACTTCATTGTACTACATGAAGAATAAAGCATGAGAGACTGGATATCTCTGTTGTATGTTTGGTTGACACCTCCGGCCATGTCGGTCAACTGAAATACACTCCAGCCTTAGCTTGCTACTCAATTGAGATTATGAGCACTGTACTGAGCCTAAGATAAAGAAGGAACCTTGAACAAAGTTTTCTTTCAAGACAGCGGGATAACAAAAAGCTCAATCCACTTAGTATAGCCGAGTAACACTCAAGGTTATGTCAGCTACAGTATTAGCAAACTAAAGTCTGAATCATCAATGCCAATTGAAGATCACATTTGTTCGCATTCCAAAGTCAGAGTGCATCAAATCAGTATAGAAAGAATCCAATGCATCCTTGCAAATCTCTAGTGCATAATCACAAGTGAAAAAGGACAAACTATTTAGTAACACAAGGGTGGTGCAAACTCAAGTCTGAATCATTATCAATGGAAATTGAATCGAACTCATCTCTGCTTCTGATCCTCTGCTGCCGCCCCTGACCTGCTGATTCTGCTCTCTGCTGCTGCCCTCGGCTGCTGTACCTCTCCTTCTCCAATGAACCGCTGCTCCTAATCTTCTCTGAACCCAAACTGTTGCTGCTTCGCTTCCTCTCTAAACCTCATAACAAAATTTAGAAAGCTTAGAGTGCACCATAGCAAAAATGCAGGTCTCGACATAGGGTAATAAAATTCTGATCTTGGGATCTTTAGATGAAGTACCTGCGATCAATTCCATGCATGCAACACTCCAACAACTAAAAGAGTCAGGTTCGAAGCTAGAGCCTCTTGGTAAGAGCTGAGGGATTCTACACCAACCAAACAACAAAGCACAAGAAGACCGTGATGTATCAAGTCCTAGAAAATCGAGTATTAGTTGCATTTTTACTCAAAAACATTTTCAACTACTATTAGATGCTCCAATCTATATGCGCATGTCTAAAAATTCTATGTTGCAAAACCAAAGAAAACGGGAAAGATCAAGACACAATTGTTCCATTGCATGAGAAGGTAAGCTGATCTTTACAACATTCTATATATCTTATATCTTAGTGAGACCCACGGACTCAGTGCAGAAAACTCTTCTAATGGATATATTTGTATTATTGCTGCTAATGGCGATCCTTTCAGTCTCAAATTACTGCTCCAGTTTAGACAGGAAGCCCCATTGTTCAGTATAGATGGCAGTTTATATGTGTTTTTAAAAGCAAGAGCACCACCTCATGCTATGGAAACCTAAAGAGCAGACAACAAAAATGCCCATTTACATAATCTAACAAACTTTAAGCTAGTAGTCCTGTGATCACAAGTTTATTACTATGGACATTTGCATTTGTCTACTTGTAGTATAATCATATAATGGGAAAGCACAAGTTCCAGTATATAGGATAGCATACGTACACATAAATGTAGACCAAATTTCATCGGCTAGAATTGTGAACCGAATCAATTAGAAGAATACAAACGGACCATATCCCCATAGAATAAGAGATGGCCAACTGCTCATCATACAATATGATGATCAGAAGTGTGGAACAATTCACACGACAATATAGATGGCAACCATCACAGCCAGCTCGTAGTACATGTTATATGTAGAAGGAATCTAAAGTGCTCTGTCTTAGCAAATGTCCAGTAGAAGATGTTGTCTTTCCCACGCAGGAAAAGCCAGTGGTATCAACTAACTAAAAGCTTATCATCAGAAACAGATAGATAATATCCTGAGACAACTTTACAGTAGCATATATCTGATCCTTGGATCTAAGTACACCTATGAATCGAAAAAGCAGAGACCGACAGAAAAATTACTAAAGGGTAACAGATGCAACCACCTCTCGCATGCATTCTCAAACTCTCCATTAGCACCTGCCCCTGGACCTGAACTAACCCCAAATCAGCACAAGGAAAAATCAAGTTGGGTGTGAGTCCAGACCAGAGATGATCGGTGCCGTTCCAACAAGATAGAGAGGGATACCAGAGGGAGGGAAAGAGAGAGGAGAGTGGCTGCACATCGGCGGCGTACTGGAAGACCTCGTCGGCGGTCAAGTGAGTAGAGGATTACCTCTTGACGCATCGGATCGGCTTGGAGTTGACGACAATGATGCGCTCCCTGCTGAGGATCGTTGAGGAGACACCAAGAGTGTGACGAAGAGGCTGAGGACACGGGTGGCCAGCTCGCAGCTGTACATCATGGTGGCGTTGTCGACCTCGAGCGTCTGCACGGAGGCTGTGGAGGCCTTCACGTGGATCCAGCTGCGCTCGACGCCCCCACGCGGATCTGCCGCCGCCGCACTTCTTGAGGTTAGGAACGTCGAGGATGCCCTGAGCCGCAGATCCACCAATCGAGCAGGATCATTTTTTCTTGAGATAAAATCGAGCAGGATCAGGGAGGGGCCAGGAGCAGAATCAAGGTGCTGGGATGGAGACGCACCTACAGGGGGGCCGGGGACGCCGGAAGTGGAGGAGAGGCCGAGAGGTCCGCAAGCGGAGGGCGTCGCCGCAGAGCTTCTCCTGTCGCCGCTCGCCTCCGCTCGTCGGAGCCCCAAGCACCGCCGCCGTGGAGTGTCCCCCTCCCCGGCGACGCTCGATCCGGTGACCCCGGAGCTCTCCTCGCCGCCGGCCCCGCGGCACTGGTTGCCGCTCTCTCCCCCTCGCATCAGCATCTGTCGCCCCCTTCGCCTTATCCATCCTTGTGTGGCGCGGGTGGAAAATAAGACGACTTATCCATCCTTGTGTGGCGCAGGTGGAAAATAAGACGACGTGGCGAATTGTTTTTCACTTATCCATGGACTACGGGTCAAATACTAAAAAGCATAGGGACCTTTATGTAAAAAAGCCACGACGGTGAACCCGCCCCTTCGCCTTATCCATCCTTGTGTGGCGCTGGTGGAAAATAAGACGGCGTGGACGAATTGTTTTTCACTTATCCATGGACTACGGGCCAAATACTAAAAAGCATAGGGACCTTTATGCAAAAAAGCCACGACGGTGAACCCGACGAACTTAATCCGTGCTTTATTATTATTTAACTATGATTTTGTTTGGAATTTTCATTTTAGACATAACAATACATGAACCATTAAATAATAAATTGTCTTTCCTGAAATTAATAAGGCATGTGAATGCTTCAACAGAATACATAAACCATTTTAATTTAAATAACAAAATAAACAATTAGTAATATAGGTGGGCTGCTTAGCCATGTAATCTACTATCTGCCTTGAAATGTAGTGCAAATGCCTTTTTCACATATCCTGAAATAAAGAATCATCAATAAACTTTAGTATCTTAGATGGAGAATTATGGAGGTTTATTCTACGGCAGAGTACCACCTGAAGTTGAGTAGTGGCTTTAGAGTCATAAATCTATATAACTGGTAGGCTCAATAGTTGGTAAGAAACTCTCTTTTAATTAGAGAAAAGGCATGTATACTTCTGAAGTTAAGAGGTGCTATCAGCTAGCATCATGGCCATCTCTGCCTGTGTCCCTCGATCATACTATGATATGGTGCAAAATAAATAAACTTTGATGAACACAAAATAAATAATGAGAGCAGAAGTCTGCCGGCTCAGGCCGGGTCTCACCGATGGCGACATGGACCTCCCTAGGGAGAAGCACTCATCCGCGCCGTTCAGGCCGTCCAAGGCTATTGGGGCCAGGGCTGCACCTACGCACATAGGAACTGAACATTGCCTCCTTTACATTATATACACCTTTTAGTTTCCACATCTGGTGCAGAAAAAACATATCACTGTCAGTATTTCAGTTTTTTCAGAAGTTACTGCCAAGAGCACACACTCAAAACAGTTAGAGCAATCTTTCCAGATAACTTTAGACATGGGAAAAGCTTGAGTTTCTTGAAATGATGTGGATTATTATATGATTTGGTACAGAGGTGTTAGCTTATCTACGTTTTTATAAGATGTGGCCGAGAATAGTGAATAGCAACAGCTAAAGGACTATAATATCATCTAGCTTGGCATGCTCATGTAAACTAAATGCAGCTAACATAATAGCACTTTTGATATATCTGAATTTAGTACCATAAAATTGGAAAACCATATGGTTTGATTTCTCATATTTCGTTTCAGAAAATAGCAGAATCTGTTTTTTAAAATAACAGTTAGAATGCTCCTTATAAAATCAGAATGTGCCTTTTAACATTTAAGCTCTAGGCTTGGTGTAGAAACTCAAATCGATCTAAGAATGTAGGAGCAACTGAACTTGATCTTAATAACAAGTTAAGTGTTGTCTAAACCAACTATACATGATTTCTATGAAACAAATAAAGGCTCTTATGTTAGGATAATCCTCCTACTATAACACTTTGATTTATTTCACTTCACAAACAAAGCACCTACCTATGATTTGGTCTGGTAGGCATGAAAGCTACAGTAACAATTAACAATTTCTGTAGAATAAATATTTTCTATATATATACTTGGCAGAACCGTGTAAAGGGCATACAAAAAGAGCAGAAACTAAAGCTTTTGTATCACTACAACAGTAAGTGTACTTTTAAGCTCACTTGTCTAGCTATAAGCTACCAAACTTCACTAACTCTGTGACTTTAAAACATCAAAATTAGGGGGTTACAAAAACATAAATCACCAGCTCACGCCCCGAAAAAAAGGACGAGATATACAACAGACAACAATAAAATATATACAGACATCACTGATGTACATTATAATTAACTCTGCAAGCAAAAACTGAATATGTCTAATTATCGTATTTGTGTCCATTCCTTTTCCACCCAGAACAAGACCTTGCCCAGGCATGCCAAAATAAAGTGTTGTATCCTAAACTCGAACATACAGGAAGTTACATTTAAGTAGAAGCCATTGAAAAGACGAGTCCAATGATCTGGTATCTCACATATTGGGCTTTGATTTTCCACCCCTAGGAAAGGCATTCCCATAAGCAAGCAAGCAACCAGAAGCAAAAATCTGAAGCAACAACAAAACTAAAAGTTAAACAGCACTCACCGGTGGTGTTCAGAGGGGCTTCTCTTTCCCTGGTGGCCACGCTGAAGTGTTGTAGGGATGATGTTGTGCACTGGAGGAGCAGAATTCGGGAGGAGGATATGGCGCATGTCGATTTGGCTCCAGAAACTCGTCATCCTGAATGATTGATTTGGCTTGGCTCCCGCCTCCCCAATCCCTTTTCTCTCCCCCGCTTGTAAACACAAACTGCTCTGGCTCTGGTTTGGTTCTGCAATCAAGGATTCAGGTGGGGGAGTTCTCACCGACGGCAACTTGTAACGCCCCAAGACCGACGCACCAGATGCCTTCCTTGTTTTGCGATTCAGCTGTGTTATTTATTTGTTTGTTGCATCTCATCTCATAGCATCATGCGCATTGCATTTGCATGTTTTCATAAAATTTGCATCTGCTCGTAGTTGGCGCTTCTTCTTGTCTCTATTGACCTCCTCTCAGATCAATCAGACCGCTCTCTTCTCTCTCTTCTCTGAGCCCATCAAACCCCCTTATCTCCATGGCCTTCCGTCAAACCCCTCGCGCGCGTCCGAAACTTCCCTAAACCCGACCCGGACTATCGCTATCAATGGGTCCGGATCATCCCCAAACATCTACAAAACATCATCGTTTATTATATAGACTCTTCTAGCCTATTTTTCCCAGGCCGTCCGATTACGATCGGAGGGACCGGATACCCCCTAAGCTAACCCCATCCTATAAATAGACCCTAACCCTAAATTTTAGGAGCAATGTCCCATCCATCCTCCGTCGCGCCGCCAGTCCACTGTCTTCCTCCTCCTTGGGATCCCTCCCGATCCACCTATCCCACCAACCATCGCTCTCCACTGCTCCTTCTCGGATCCATCCCGCATCCACCTTGTTTCTGCCGCCAACCAACCAGCACCGTGCCCCGCGTCCTTCTTCCTCACTGCCTCGCCCGGTGGCCGAGCTGCATCGCGCCCCTGCCTTCGTTCCCCGCTGCAGCTAGCTTACCTCTTCTTCCCTCAATCCCGAATGAATCGTGAAGCTGCCAAGGCCCCGAGAAGGAAGGCTCGGCCTCGTCCCCTCGAGTGCCACCCCTCGTCCTCCCGCAGCTTCCTCCGCTCCAAGCCTCGCCGGAGCAAGCGAGTCGCCGCTGGAGCCCTTCCTCCTAGACTCCAGCAAGCCCCGCCGGAGTCTGAGCCGTCCCGACCTCCATCTCGCCGGAGCCCCAAGAACCCTCGTCAAGTCCCTCCGCTGCGTCACCCTCCTGCGACCTCCTCTGTTTTGAGCTCGGCCTCGTCTGTCCGGCGAGCACCAGCAGAACCAGGTCCCTGCCTCCACCTCCTCTCTGTTCTGTGTCTTTCGCTCTCGCTCTGAACTCTCTCTCTCGCTATTCTTCAGGTCCAGCAAGCTCTGCCGCCACGCCTCGTTTTGACCCAATCGCGCCAAGACCTCGCCTCTGCTCCACCTCAAGGCCTCGCCGCCGCTGCCGGACTTCGCCGGTGAGCAGCGTTGCCGCCCTCCTTTCTCTGCCTGTCCCTCTCCTTCGCCTATCTTGTTCCTCCCTGTCTGACTCTCGCCTGAATTTCTTCCCCGCCACGGCCTTGCAGCTTCCGCCGCCTCCCTGCCAAGTCCGTTCCGCCGGAGTCCCTTGAAGCGGCCACCCTGGATCTCATCTCCGGCCCCGTCCGTGACCTCGACGACCCCACGCCGCCGCGAGCCGCCTCCTTCCCTTGGGTCCTCGCCGCCCCTTCGCCCTGCTCGCCTCCTCCGCGTCGTTCGAGCAGGGAGGACGACGCACCTCTGCTCGCTGCGTTGACCCGTTCCAGTGCCAGCGTGGACAAGCGCCAAGGCCCAGCGCCCCTTCCAGCCTCCCTCTCCACCGACCGGCCTGTTGGCCCAATGTGAGCAGTCGCCTCCTGTGCACTATCGGGCCAGCCAGATTCGGCCCGATTCATGTTTTTTTTCTATGAAACGATCTTGCCATTTTTCCAGAGAACGTCTGTTTTGCAGGAAAACCCTCATGTTCATGCATATAATATTTCACAAACCGTGCGTCGGATTAAAATGTTTTGTATATGAAAAATGCTTAGAATTTCATCTAGTTTCATAATTTCCAACTTTCATGCATGTTTAAAATGTTTAACTTGCTGTTTGCTTTAATTTGCTTAAATGTCATGTTAAAATGATTTATTTCATAATTAATTAACCGTAACTCGGTTTTAATTAAACTTTATATGTAAATGGGGTAGAAAAATGCCTAGTTTAACATGGTGCACTTTATTTTGCTGTTTAACAACATTAAAATTGTGTTTAGGGCAGAACAGTACCAAATCCATATATTGCATATGAGGATTTTCCGGACTTGTTGTTTGTTGTTCCGGCCTCATTTAAACTTGACTAAATAGATAATTTTATTATGCTTCACCTCTTGACATGTTTAAAAACATTTAATATTGTTGGGTACATAAACGAGAGAGAACTGAATAATTGATGTGGTGTTTCGTCAATATGCAACTTGTTGCATATTGTGCTCCACGTAATTTGTAGTGTTGTTTGTTGCACTTTGCCATGCCATGCTCATTAAACCGGACATGCATCATACTTGATTGTGCATCATGCCATGTTTATGTGATGGTTGTTTACTATGTTGCTTGCCTCTTTCCGGGTTGTTTCTCTCGTTAGCTTCGGTTTCGTTCCGGAGTTGTGAGGATTCGTTCAACTTCGTCCGTTTGTCTTCTTCATGGACTCCTTCTTCTTCCTTGCGGGATCTCGGGCAAGATGACCATACCCTCGAAATCACTTCTATCTTTGCTTGCTAGTTGCTCGCTCTTTTGCTATGCCTATGCTGCGATACCTACCACTTGCTTATCATGCCTCCCATATTGTCAAACCAAGCCTCTAACCCACCTTGTCCTAGCAAACCGTTGTTTGGCTATGTTACCGCTTTTCTCAGCCCCTCTTATAGCGTTGTTAGTTGCAGGTGAAGATGAAGTTTGTTCCCTGTTGGAACATGGAGATGTTGTTCCTTGATTGGGACATGTTTACTTGTTGGGATATCACAATATCTTTTATATTATTAATGCATCTATATACTTGGTAAAGGGTGGAAGACTCAGCCTTATGCCTGGTGTTTTGTTCCACTCTTGCCGCCCTAGTTTCCGTCATATCGGTATTATGTTCCCGGATTTTGCGTCCCTAACGCGGTTGGGTGATTTATGGGACCCCCTTGACAGTTCGCTTCGAATAAGACTCCTCCAGCAAGGCCCAACCTTGGTTTTACCATTTGCCTCACCACCACCTACTTTTCCCTTGGGAGTCGCGCTCTCGAGGGTCATCTTTCGTTGATCGCGAGAGCTTATAATGGGCTAAGTTGGGACACCCCTGCAGGGTTTGAACTTTCGAAAGCCGTGCCCGCGGTTATGTGGCAGATGGGAATTTGTTAATGTCCGGTTGTAGAAAACCCGAAGTTGACCTTAATTAAAATACATCAACCGCGTGTGTAACCGTGATGGTCTCTTCTCGGCGGAGTCCGGGAAGTGAACACGGTGTTGGAGTTATGCTTGACGTAGGTTGTTCTAGGATCACTTCTTGATCATAGTTGTTCGACCGTGCTTTTGCCTTCTCTTCTCGCTCTCATTTGCGTATGTTAGACACCAGATATGCTAGTCGCTTGCTGCAGCTCCACCTCACTACCCTGTCCTACCTTTAAGCTTAAATAGTCTTGATCTCGCGGGTGTGAGATTGCTGAGTCCCCGTGACTCACAAATATTTCCAAAACCAGTTTGCAGGTGCCGATGAAACTGTGCAGGTGACGCATCCGAGCTCAAGGAGGAGCTCGATGAAGATCTTGTTTATTGTGTTGTTTTGTTTCAGCTGATCAGTAGTGGAGCCCAGTTGGGACGATCGGGATTTGTGTAGCATTTGGGGTAGTATTCTTTTATTTTGGTTCCGTAGTCGTACCCTGATTGTAACTGTTTGTTGTAATGCTTTATTCATGTTTTTGTGTGAAGTGGCGATTGTAAGCCAACTATGTATCTCTTTCCCTTATGTATTACATGGGTTGTGTGAAGATTACCTCACTTGCGACATTGCTTTCAATGTGGTTATGCCTCTAAGTCGTGCTTCGACACGTGGGAGATATAGCCGCATCGAGGGCGTTACAAGTTGGTAATCAGAGCCTTCCCCGACCTTAGGAGCCCCCACTGATTGATCGTTTTTAGCGGCCGAGTTGTGTCTAGAAAAATGTTTTGAGTCATTTAGGAATTATATATCGAAGAGTGTAGGAATTCTTTTTACTTCCCAGTCTCCTCATCGCTCTGGTAAGGCATCCTGACGTAGAGTTTTGACTCTTCTCTTCTCAAATTTCACTAAAAAAAAATTTAGGATCACGCGGGTATCTTAGAATCGTTTCGATGGTTTTGTGATGACAACATTGTCTTGGTGCCTCCTGTCAGCAGGGGTTTAGTGGAAGTGTCCCGGGGAGTTGAGCTCTGAGGTGTTGTCGTCATAATTTTATCGTTGCAGTTCTGGAATACCTGAGTTTAGTACGCCGACATCGAAAATCTCTTTTGTACAGTTGTTGGTGAGATAACCCTGATAGCCCAGTACTGAGGCGAGTGCGGGAGTATTGCCATAGCTTGTATAACAGATGCTTTTCGAAGGTTGAGGTAAACGATTTCCGGAGTTTTCTTGGTTATGTGTTGAAGGATGGATACAGCTGGATCTAGGTATTGTTAGTTTGGGTGATATATTTTGTGTCCCCTGTATCCCCAACACCAGATTGCATAACCAGAAAGTTTCGGGAGTTTATAGGTGGGAATTCAAGTAGCTCCTAGAATATCTTTCCGACAGATGCATGATATGGGATTGGGTAAATCTCTATCATATGTATTTGTTCCGGCTTATTCTGCAAGCCAAATCCTTTGTTTTGTTTTATTTGTGGTATTCGAGTTGCTTCGATGTCAAGTGTGGATTCCATACCTTTTCTAAACGGTGTTCTATATTTCTATGGAAAAACTAATCCTTCTTGATCTCCGAGGTTGTCATGTTAATCCTTTTACAACCGGTCTGCTTCTCTTCAAGTGGATCCGATCATTTCAACATTCACAAGATCACCTCTCAGCTTTTCCCAACGTTGCTTGTTTCATCCGTCCCAAATTGTCTTTTTTTTTCCGCCCTCCCACCCTTTTGTTTTTCTTCAAGGACTCAGATTTCTCAATCAAGTATCCTTTTTATTGATGGAAGTTTCTTCATTCTTTCCTTCAATGTTCTTATCCGGTGATTATCATGAAGATGGTCAGGAGTTTCAAGTTCATCATTCGTCATTCTTTTCTTCTCCGGTGGTTCCAATTCAAGCTTTATCGATCATATCTTTTCCTCGTTTCTAATGCTTTCTCATGCCGGTGTATCTCTTAATCATTCACCTCTCGCTATTCATTTGTTTCGGAGTGATGAAGATATCTCAGAAGATTCAAGTTTCCATTCTCAATTCACTCAAATTCTTTTGAGGATGCTATCTCATTCAAGCCATTTGATTCAACCGGTGCAATCTCTCTCTTCAAGCAATCATTTAACGATGTATCTTTTGAGTGGGCCCTAACCCACAGGTCTTTTCCCAGGATCTTACCTGACTCTTCTAATTTTCCCGGAGTTATTCTCAAATTCTTTTCCAATTTTGACGTAAGAATGAATTATCATCAGTCAAATGTCTTTCTCCAAGATCTTACAAATTCTTTTCATCGTGGGTTCAACCTTTCTAATTTTCTTTCCGGAGTGCCTCAACAATTCACGGTGGTGTTTCTCGTCGTCATTCTCAGATTTTGAAGACCGAAGAAGAGTTTCCCTTAAATCTTGTCCATTCTCTTGAAGATTCATGGTTCTAGATTGATGCCATTCTCTCATAATTGTTTTGCTTGTGACAATTATTTTCACCCATCCGAAGCATTTCATGAGTCTTTTCAGTTTGATTCTCTGAAGGCCATCATTTCAAAAGATTTATTCGCTCTCAACATTCAGCTCTCGTTCTTCAAATCTTACCGGTGGATCGTTCAAATATCCTCTAAACGAGTCATGATCTCTTGTTCTCATGTATCTAAATTCTGTCAAGTATCTTTATTCGTTTTCTAATTCTTCCCGGTGAATTGTGCCTTTGCGACTTTCATTATCAATTCTTACGGTGGTTCATTCAAGAATTCTCTTCCGTTGTTATCGTATCAATTCATTCACTCTTTCCAAGTTCTCTTCCGTTGTTACCGGTGGTTCGTTGAAGTCCTTCTCAAGTTTGTGCTATATCTCTCTTGATCCTTTCTACGAGAATAAGTGGTATGTCAAATCCATTACTTGTCATCAATTTAATTGGTGAAGGATAAGCATAATGTAATTCTTATTCTTGTTTCATCGAGTTAACTCAATTCCCTATTCCGGAGGTTCTTCAAATCCTTGGTTTCAATAGCTCATCTTTCTTTTTCGGAGATCCAAGCTCTCGCAATTATATCATTTCAAAGCTCCATCTAAATCATCGCAAGGCTTCACCTTGTGTTTTCAACTTCTCTTTATTTTTATCATCCTTTCATTACCGGAGTTCTTCATGGAGGCTCTACATGGTGGTTCGTTAAGGATTCTTTTCATTCTTCAATTGTTCTTCAAGATTTCTCTCGAAGTTAAGATCCGCCAAGCTATACTAAAAATTTAAACATGGTGCTCAACACATGTTTTGTTTGGAGGAGTTCAAGCATTTCTTCATCTTGCATTCCGAGGTGCAATTCTTTCTATCTTATTTTTTGAGATGGTGTTATGTCATTCTTGACAATTCGAGTTCGCGTTTCATGATTCACATGTTGTCAATAATGAGATATTTTAAATCCACCAATCTCTTCGTTGGATTTATCTTGTGTCATGGTGTCACCTAAAGCTTCCCCTAAGGTTTGTTGCTAATTATGGTGCTTATAAATGACCCAAGTTCTTCATTTGTCCTCCCGGTGAGATAAGTTTCTCGTCTCCTTGTTGATATCAATCCAATCATTTGTTTCCGTTGGTGGCAGAAGCTCACCTCATAATTTTGAGATGTTTCCATAAGCACACTACAAGCTTATTCTTTTCGTTGTTGGTTTTCCAACAACTCCGTTTTAACCTTCTTGGAAGGATGCTTTCAAAATTCAATTGTGGTTGAAGTTGTCATTATCTTCTCCGTTCTTTTCTTTCAACCATCTAACTTCCATTCTTTCGTTCCGGAGGTACTGTGATGTTACTCTCTTTGACTCATCATCTCGTTTTGCCAAGATCATGTTCTTTTCCTTGCTAATCTATTTAACCGGAGTGTGGTGTTCTCTTTTCAAGTTCTTTCCATCTTATCAAGTTTTCCTTCTCTTTTCTACCGGAGTGCTGTCCAAATTATGTCATTCTTATTCCTTGCTTTTTTTTCTCTACCGGTGTGCTTTCATATTCTTTTGGTCCGTTAAGCTCTTCTTTCGTGTCCTTCAACCTACAAGGTTCTCGCAATGTTCCTTGTTCCTCTTGCTGAACGGAGTGTTTTAAATTTTGTTCACCTCTGTCGTGTCATTTCTTCAAGCTTTGCGACCTCTCAAGGTTCTTTGGTTTCACTTGTTTGTCGAAGAAGCAACTTTGTTTTATATCTTCCTCTTCCGTTTCTCTCCGGTGCCAACCTAGATCTCGGGACGAGATCCTCTCGTAGTGGTGGAGTGTTGTAACGCCCCAAGACCGACGCACCAGATGCCTTCCTTGTTTTGCGAGTCAGCTGTGTTATTTATTTGTTTGTTGCATCTCATCTCATAGCATCATGCGCATTGCATTTGCATGTTTTCATAAAACTTGCATCTGCTCGTAGTTGGCGCTTCTTCTTGTCTCTATTGACCTCCTCTCAGATCAATCAGACCGCTCTCTTCTCTCTCTTCTCTGAGCCCATCAAACCCCCTTATCTCCATGGCCTTCCGTCAAACCCCTCGCGCGCGTCCGAAACTTCCCTAAACCCGACCCGGACTATCGCTATCAATGGGTCCGGATCATCCCCAAACATCTACAAAACATCATCGTTTATTATATAGACTCTTCTAGCCTATTTTTCCCAGGCCGTCCGATTACGATCGGAGGGACCGGATACCCCCTAAGCTAACCCCTTCCTATAAATAGACCCTAACCCTAAATTTTAGGAGCAATGTCCCATCCATCCTCCGTCGCGCCGCCAGTCCACTGTCTTCCTCCTCCTTGGGATCCCTCCCGATCCACCTATCCCACCAACCATCGCTCTCCACTGCTCCTTCTCGGATCCATCCCGCATCCACCTCGTTTCTGCCGCCAACCAACCAGCACCGTGCCCCGCGTCCTTCTTCCTCACTGCCTCGCCCGTGGCCGAGCTGCATCGCGCCCCTGCCTTCGTTCCCCACTGCAGCTAGCTTACCTCTTCTTCCCTCGATCCCGAATGAATCGTGAAGCTGCCAAGGCCCCGAGAAGGAAGGCTCGGCCTCGTCCCCTCGAGTGCCACCCCTCGTCCTCCCGCAGCTTCCTCCGCTCCAAGCCTCGCCGGAGCAAGCGAGTCGCCGCTGGAGCCCTTCCTCCTAGACTCCAGCAAGCCCCGCCGGAGTCTGAGCCGTCCCCGACCTCCATCTCGCCGGAGCCCCAAGAACCCTCGTCAAGTCCCTCAGCTGCGTCACCCTCCTGCGACCTCCTCTGTTTTGAGCTCAGCCTCGTCTGTCCGGCGAGCACCAGCAGGACCAGGTCCCTGCCTCCACCTCCTCTCTGTTCTGTGTCTTTCGCTCTCGCTCTGAACTCTCTCTCTCGCTCTTCTTCAGGTCCAGCAAGCTCTGCCGCCACGCCTCGTTTTGACCCAATCGCGCCAAGACCTCGCCTCTGCTCCACCTCAAGGCCTCGCCGCCGCTGCAAGACTTCGTCGGTGAGCAGCGTTGCCGCCCTCCTTTCTCTGCCTGTCCCTCTCCTTCGCCTATCTTGTTCCTCCCTGTCTGACTCTCGCCTGAATTTCTTCTCCGCCACGGCCTTGCAGCTTCCGCCGCCTCCCTGCCAAGTCCGTTCCGCCGGAGTCCCTTGAAGCGGCCGCCCTGGATCTCATCTCTGGCCCCGTCCGTGACCTCCCCGACCCCACGCCGCCGCGAGCCGCCTCCTTCCCTTGGGTCCTCGCCGCCCCTTCGCCCTGCTCGCCTCCTCTGCGTCGTTCGAGCAGGGAGGACAACGCACCTCTGCTCGCTGCGTTGACCCGTTCCAGTGCCAGCGTGGACAAGCGCCAAGGCCCAGCGCCCCTTCCAGCCTCCCTCTCCACCAACCGGCCTGTTGGCCCAATGTGAGCAGTCGCCTCCTGTGCACTATCGGGCCAGCCAGATTCGGCCCGATTCATGTTTTTTTTTGCGAAACGATCTTGCCATTTTTCCAGAGAACGTCTGTTTTGCAGAAAAACCCTCATGTTCATGCATATAATATTTCACAAACCGTGCGTCGGATTAAAATGTTTTGTATATGAAAAATGCTTAGAATTTCATCTAGTTTCATAATTTCCAACTTTCATGCATGTTTAAAATGTTTAACTTGCTGTTTGCTTTAATTTGCTTAAATGCCATGTTAAAATGATTTATTTCATAATTAATTAACCGTAACTCGGTTTTAATTAAACTTTATATGTAAATGGGGTAGAAAAATGCCTAGTTTAACATGGTGCACTTTATTTTGCTGTTTAACAACATTAAAATTGTGTTTAGGGCAGAACATTACCAAATCCATATATTGCATATGAGGATTTTCCGGACTTGTTGTTTGTTGTTCCGGCCTCATTTAAACTTGACTAAATAGATAATTTTATTATGCTTCACCTCTTGCCATGTTTAACAACATTTAATATTGTTGGGTACATAAACGAGAGAGAACTAAATAGTTGATGTGGTGTTTCGTCAATATGCAACTTGTTGCATATTGTGCTCCACTTAATTTGTAGTGTTGTTTGTTGCACTTTGCCATGCCATGCTCATTAAACCGGACATGCATCATACTTGATTGTGCATCATGCCATGTTTATGTGATGGTTGTTTACTATGTTGCTTGCTTCTTTCCGGGTTGTTTCTCTCGTTAGCTTCGGTTTCGTTCCGGAGTTGTGAGGATTCGTTCAACTTCGTCCGTTTGTATTCTTCATGGACTCGTTCTTCTTCCTTGCGGGATCTCAGGCAAGATGACCATACCCTCGAAATCACTTCTATCTTTGCTTGCTAGTTGCTCGCTCTTTTGCTATGCCTATGCTGCGATACCTACCACTTGCTTATCATGCCTCCCATATTGTCAAACCAAGTGTTGGGGATATTGCTATTTGGGGTAAACCGGCCTACAGGGCCCGGGTTAGCTCCGTCAATGGACCCAAGATGTTAAAGCCCAAGGAGAAATAGGACCCAAGGCCTGTAATCGGTTTAAAGGTTTATGGCCGTAAACCGGCCTGAGGTAACTTGCATTGTAAGTTAGGAATAGAGAGACCAACCCGGGCACGTTTATGAACCGGAGGTTGGGACTTTGTAGACCGACGGGCGTCACCCGTGTATATAAGGGGACGACCCGACGGCGGTTTAGGGACAGAGAACAACAACTCGAGGTTTAGGCGAAGCTTGTCGCTCCCTAGCCCTCGAAACACATCAATCCCATCACAACTAGACGTAGGCTTTTACCTTCATCGAAGGGGCCGAACTAGTATAAACTCTGTGTCCTTGCGTCCGCTCTAACCCCTTCAAGTTAACCCGTTGTGATGGCTCCACGACTAAGTCCTTTTGCTAGGACATCTGCCGTGACAAATCCACGACAGTTGGCGCCCACCGTGGGGCGATCGCGAGATGGTTTCAAGTTCTTGGAGGGCTGCTTTGAAGGACTCGAGGGCTACGCTGTGGGCCGGATGACCAAAAGTCATCGCGGAAAACTCTACATCGACAGCACAGGCTGGGGCCCCGACGCCGGCTCGATCGAGTACGGGTACCGGGTCCCCTTTGGCGGCATCCATGTTTTCATCGGCAAGATCGGTGAACCGGGCCCCGAGCTGGGCGTCTGCACCGACCTCATCGAGACAGCTCAGTGCATGAGATCAACCCTGGCTAAACCGACCAGGAAGCGCGCCTTCGTGGGAGTCATCCGCGGAGGAAGCTACGAGGAAGGATCCGAATCCGGTGGCGAAACTGCCATCTACTCCGGCGATGAAACGTCAACCGGGGAAACCGAGTCTCTGTACCGGCTGCAAGACGATCGGATTGGGGGCAGCTCCGATGGCGACAGTATTCCGGACCCCTCTGATCTGCCCTATCGAGTTGGGATCTTCATGGCGGGAACACAGGCGGCGCCACACTCATCAACTGCGGCAGCAGTGATCTCCGGATCGGCAGCGGCGACAGCTGCACGGGCAGGAGGCCCAGCGGATTCACCAGCCCAAGTATTGTCAGACCTGTTTGACGCACTGGCAGCGCTCATGGCGGAAGCCAACCCGGTGGATCAGGAGGTTCACAATGCCGAGATTGCCAAAGTGAGAGAACAGATCACTCAAGCTAAAGCGGAGCTGGCAGCAGAAGAGGCCAGGATGACGGCGGAGCGCGCCGCTTTAGATGCACAGGCTTACAGGCTCATGATGGAACAGAAGGCGTCTCAGGAAGTCCTGAAGAGGAAATTCCGATCTCGATTGCCCGCAGCCCTCGATGCCAGAAATCTCTTCAACACCCCGGGGGTAAACCGTGCGGAAGCAACAGTTGGCGCCCCGGTTTAGCACCGGATAATAAACCTGCCTCGTCACAACACCGGTACACCACAGGCCGTGCCAACGCCATCGGGCCATTATTCCAACCCGATGGATAACCTCGTCGCGGCGGCAGCTCGGTTGGAAGCCATTCCGATCGAAGGCGATTCACCGTAGGAGGTAGAGACACGCCGGGTCAAGGAGTTCCTTAGGACCGCGTTGGCCCAACAAGAAGCATATTCGCAAAGCCGTGATCGGATTCACTCCACCCCTCGCCCCAGCGGGAGCCATAGTAGGCGCATGGAGGAGCCGGCTGTTTCAAGCAATGCCAGGCGTGAAGCGCTCCGCGGCAACAATCCGGCGGGCGTCGACAATGCTTAGGAGAATGTGGATCGCGCCCATGCGCAGGAGGCCGGATTAGCAGCGCAGCATCAGGCTCGTCAGCTTACACCTATCTTCCCAGCTGCTACGGTTGAACCCGGGGTGGTTTCTAGTTCTTTGGGAGTACCGTGCCTTGTTCCCGCTTTGCGCAACGTACGCCTGCCCAAAGACTTCAAAGGCCCCCGCAAGGTACCAAACTACACGGCAGATCAGCCTCCGGAGACATGGGTGGAGAGCTATGAGATGGCTATGGAGATGCTGGATGTGGATGACACGGCGTGTGCCAAGTATTTTACCATGATGTTAGAAGGGACGGCCCGGACTTGGCTGAAGAGCCTACCGCCCAATTCCATCAACTCGTGGGCCCAGCTGCGAGCCCGGTTTATCAAGAATTTCAAGGACACGTGCAAACAGCCAATGTCGATAGTCGACCTAGCAGCTTGTGTTCAGCAAGAAGGGGAGTCAACTACCCATTGGGTACGCCGGGTATCAGAAGTTTTGCACTCGTCATATCGCATCAACGCAGACACCGCCATAGTGCTGTTGGAAGGCAACTGTCGGTTTGGCCCTTTGAAGCTAAAGTTAGGCCGGATGAAGCGTGATTGCACGGATATGGGAACGCTCATGACCGCTTTAGTAAAGTACGCGGATTCTGACAGTACCAAGGATCCTGACTCTGGTGACGACAAAGCAGGGAAGGGAAGGAAGAATAGCAACACCAAAGGCCAGCAGCATCAACCAACAGGCAATGGAGGCGGAGGTAAGCGTAAACCGGACGGGAGCACGGATTTTGTGGCCAACACCAGTGCACAGAACAAGGGCCAGCGACGTAAGGGGAAACAGTCAAATTTTCGTGGAAATCCCGATCCTAATCCGGAGCATTTGAACTTTTTCTTAAACCAGCCCTGTCCGAAGCACGGAACAAAAGAGGAGCCAGCAACCCATCTTTGGAAGGATTGTTACATCATGAGGGAATTCAAAAGCTCAAACATCTTCCAATATGATCACGGCTCTGGCGGCGGTTCAGGTTCCGGATCAGGGTACGGCGGCGGAAATTCTGGTCCAGGGTTCCATGGTAATCCGGGCGGACAGAACAGCCAAAATAATCAAGGCAGTCAAAGTGGTCACAGCCAGCAGCAACAGCAGCAATCAGGTTATCAGAGCAACCCGAAACAGTTGAGTGGTGGACAGTTAGTGCAAGCCTGGATAAACGGGATAGAAAGCTTCAGAGGCGGGCAGTTAGTGCTGTTGAACCGGCCACGCCTCACTATCTGCGCTGGTCGGAACAACCAATCATATGGAGCCGAGAAGATCATCCTCCCAGGGTTTATAATCTGGGTCAGTTAGCATTGGTGGTGGCGCCTCAGGTGGGAGCTAATAAGCTCACCAAGGTACTCATGGACGGAGGGAGCAGCATTAACATCTTGTATTATGAGACCTTCCGTCGCATGGGACTGGTGGATAAGGATCTCAAACCGACCAATACAGTGTTCCACGGGGTGGTGCCCGGCAAGTCTGCGTACCCTGTTGGTAAGATAGCCCTTGAAGTGGTCTTCGGCGATAGTCATGATTCCAGATCAGAGACGCTGACGTTTGAAGTGGTTAAAATCCAAAGTCCATACCACGCTTTGTTCGGACGGCCAGCCTATGCAAAATTTATGGCACGGCCCTGCTATGTATATCTGCAACTCAAGATGCCGGGTTACAAGGGCACTATCACGGTTCATGGGAGCCGTCGAATCGCTTTGGAATGCGAGGAAGGAGATGCGGCTTATGCGGAATCGGTTTGTGCTACGGAGGAGCTAAAGCAGTACAGAGACAGTGTTGATCCGGAGGACATGACCTCATTAAAAAAGCCAACTACGGACCATGATCCGGCCTTGAAGTTCAAATCAGCTGCCGAAACTAAGCTTGTTGACTTTGTACCTGGCGATTCGTCCAAGCAGTTCAGCATCAGTGCAAACTTGGATCCAAAATAGGAAAGCGCGCTCATCGAGTTCATCCATGAGAATCGGGACATCTTTGCATGGAAGCCGTCTGACATGCCTGGTGTACCGAGGCGACTCGCTGAGCACACCCTTAATGTGGATCCTAAGTATAAACCGGTAAAACAGTTCCTACGCCGGTTTAACGAAGAAAGACGTAAAGCGATTGGTGAGGAAGTAGCCAGGCTCCTAGCAGCTGGTTTTATTATCGAGGTTTTTCATCCCGAGTGGCTTGCTAATCCGGTGCTGGTTCTTAAGAAAAATGGCACCTGGCGCATGTGTGTGGATTACACAGACTTGAATAAAGCCTGTCCAGCGGATCCTTTTGCTCTCCCCCGTATTGATCAAATCATTGATTCTACGGCAGGTTGCGAGCGCTTGAGTTTTTTGGATGCCTATTCGGGTTATCATCAGATCAAGATGGCAGTTAAGGACCAGGAGAAAACGGCGTTCATTACTCCCTTTGGAGCCTTCTGCTATGTTTCTATGCCCTTCGGGCTTAAGAGTGCGCAGGCTACCTATCAACGGTGTGTGCAAAATTGCCTCCACGAACAGATTGGTCGTAATGTACATGCCTATGTGGATGACATTGTGGTCAAATCACGAAAGAAGGATACCCTGGTTGACGATTTGAGGGAAACCTTTGATAACTTGAGAGTGTACCAAATGATGCTCAACCCAGCTAAATGTGTTTTCGGTGTACCTGCAGGCAAGTTGTTGGGATTCTTGGTGTCCCATCGAGGAATTGAGGCCAATCCGGAAAAGATCACAGCCATCACCTCCCTGGCAAAACCGAAATGCGTCAATGATGTTCAGCGCGTGGCCGGGCGGATTGCTGCGTTAAGCCGGTTCATCAGCCGCCTCGGTGAAAAGGCGATCCCCTTGTATCAAATGCTCAAGAAGACAGATCAATTTGTCTGGAGTCCGGAGGCTGATAAAGCGTTTGAGGACTTGAAGCGACAGTTAGTCAATCCGCCAGTGTTGGCAGCCCCTGTAGATAAAGAGCCACTCCTGTTATATGTTGCTGCGAACGCCAGAGCGGTCAGTGTGGCGATTGTGGTAGAACGCAAGGAGGCTGGGAAGGAGCATCCGGTTCAGCGACCGGTTTACTATATCAGCGAAGTGCTTATCGAGTCCAAGCAAAGGTATCCGCATTGGCAGAAGCTGGTATATGGTGTTTTTATGGCAAGACGGAAGCTGAGGCAATATTTTCAAGGACACCCCATCACGGTGGTGAGTTCTGCCCCTTTGGGTGACATCATACAGAACCGGGAGGCGACCGGTCGGATTGCCAAGTGGGCTATCGAGCTTGGGCCGCACGGTTTGAGTTACGTACCCCGGACGGCCATAAAGTCACATGCACTTGTCGACTTCATAAACAATTGGACAGAGTTACAAGCACCTGAGGAGAAGCCAGATAGCACATATTGGACTATTCATTTTGACGGATCCAAACAATTGGAAGGCTCGGGGGCTGGAGTCGTTTTAACTTCCCCGCGAGGAGATAAGTTTTGTTACGTCCTCCGTTTAATGTTCCCCTGTACCAACAATGCGGCCGAGTACGAAGCTTTGCTTCATGGTCTTCGGATGGCTAAAGAGATGAATCTGAGCCGAGTTAGGTGCTTTGGTGATTCGGATCTCGTGGCTCAGCAAGTGTCCGGCACCTGGGATTCTAAGGACCCGCTCATGGCTGCATACCGTCGCGAAGTAGATATGGTGGCAGGGCATTTCAAAGGCTATCAAGTGGACCATGTGGACCGCAGAAAGAATGAGGCAGCGGACGCTTTAAGCCGTTTGGGCTCTCAGCGTAAACCGGTCCCACCCAATGTTTTCTTGGATGTATTGTATCACCCATCGGTACAGCTACCCGGTGAACTGGAGTTGGCTATTCCTGATCCGGAGGCTCAATTAGTGGCGGCTCTTCACGTCACCCCGGATTGGACGCTTCCCTATCTGGCATATATGAACCGGGGTGAGTTGCCAGAAGACGAAAGCTTGGCTCGGCAGATAGTACGGCGGTCCAAGTCTATGACCATTCTCAAAGGGGAGCTACATCATCGCAGTGTGTCAGGAGCGCTGCAACGGTGCGTATCCCCTGAGGAGGGGTGCGAGATATTACGTGAAATACATGAAGGGGATTGCGGCCACCACGCCGGTTCAAAATCATTGGTGGCTAAAGCGTTCCGCCATGGTTTCTACTGGTTAACTGCTCATGCTGATGCAGAAGACCTGGTCAGGTTATGTGATGGTTGCCAGAAATTTTCCAGACGAGCGCACATACCGGCTCAAGAATTGAGGATGATTCCAATTACTTGGCCGTTTGCGACTTGGGGGCTCGATATGGTTGGGCCTTTTAAGCGTTCCAAAGATAAGAAGACCCACCTATTGGTGGCGGTTGACAAATTTACAAAGTGGGTGGAGGCAGAACCTGTCAGTAAATGTGATGCGGCCACGGCGGTTCGGTTTATAAAGAAGGTGATCTTCCGGTTTGGCTTTCCGCACAGCATCATCACAGATAATGGTACCAATCTATCCAAAGGGGCCATGAAAGAGTTCTGCGCACGGGAGCATATACGGCTTGATGTTTCTTCGGTAGCTCACCCACAATCCAATGGTCAAGCAGAGCGAGCGAATCAAGAGATCTTGAGAGGTATCAAACCCCGGCTTCTGGTCCCTTTGCAAAGGACGCCGGGTTGTTGGGTTGAGGAGCTACCGTCTGTATTATGGAGCATCAACACCACGCCTAACAGATCCACGGGGTTTACGCCGTTTTTTATGGTCTATGGAGCAGAGGCGGTTCTCCCAAGTGATATACGACATGACTCACCTCGTGTGGCAGCGTATGTTGAAGCGGACAACGAGCAGGCACGACAGAACGCTCTTGACTTGTTGGATGAGGAACGTGACTTAGCAGCTGCCCGTTCAGCGATTTACCAGCAAGATCTTCGCCGTTACCACAGCCGTCAGGTTAAGACCAGAACCTTTCAGGAGGGGGATTTGGTGCTCCGGCTCATCCAGGATCAGTCTGATCAGCATAAATTATCCCCGCCTTGGGAAGGACCTTTTGTGGTCAGCAAGAATCTGAATAATGGGTCATACTACCTGATTGATATTCGAGAGCGCAAAGATTCACGCACATCAGAGGAGGAGACCAACAGGCCGTGGAACATAGCTCATCTTCGACCTTATTATACATGAGCCTTGGGCTCTGTTTATGTACATATCATGACCATGTATATATTATGATCAATATAATAAACCGGAGCCTCGAGTAAAGCGGGGTCTCTGCTGTTCTTCACATCATGCGTGGTTACATGGAGTTGATTCGCTTTAGTGCAACCTCCGGTTTACCCCTTGAGGTCGCTTCACAGAAGATCAACAAAGTCAGTTGGGGACCTAGTCGACCTGAACCATAAGCTACGCCTCCGGGGAGCTTGGTCATGTCTTGACGACGGTAATGCCTTCTGGCTGGCACATTTGCCACTGAGTCAGTTGGGGACCTAATCGACTTGAACCGTAGTTACACCTTATGGGAGCTCGGTCATGTCTTGATGATGGTAATGCCTTCTGATCGGCTTTTTAGCCAATGAGTCATTTGGGGGCTTGGTCGTGCCCGAACCAACGCAATGCCACTTGATCGGCCCTAGGCCACTGAGTCACTTGGGGGCTTGGTCGAATCCGAACCAATGCAATGCCATTTGACCGACATATTTGCCACGATTCAGGTAGGAACCTAGTCGACCTAACCGTAGCTACACCTCTTGGGGGCTTGGTTTCTTTTGTCTTGACGATGGTCACGCCTTCTGAACGGTTCATAGTAACCACTATTTGCATGCGTTTTACTATCGCGTTGTCCTCTCGTATTTGGTTTTTTGTTTTCTGCCTTTATTGTGGTGTTTTTGTTCTTCGGAACGTCAAATACTTTTAAACCGATTCAGCTGACACAGCCTGGTCCGTTTTTTAACCCGGAGGCAAGTTGCCCGGTTTGGCAAAGGCGCAGCACGGTTCGTATGGTCGAAAGACCGTCCTTTGTACTCAGTAAAGACAGGAAACACAAGTTGGAAAAAGTCAATGGAGAGGGCATCAGTACCCGTGCATAAAGGCGCATTCAAACACAGAGGTATCAGCTATCTTATTACAAGGCAGCGTAGTGCCTGAATATATTGTTTTTGGCGGATTAACGTCCCCAATTAAGGTGAACCGGAGCTTTGATTACGCTTGTTCGCCACCTCGGTTCGAAGGTTGTGGATCATCTTGCGCCTCTTCAGCCTTCTCATGGCTACCCATTGGCTGGAAATCAGCAGTGGTCCAGTCGATTCCCATTAACGCTTGAAAGACAGCTTCCTCATGAATCAGCAAAGACGGTTCAATGTCAGGGGCGTAGGTATGCTTACGGATTGGAGGAATAAGGTTTTCCGCTTCAGGGATCGGGGCAGCTACTCGCTTGTTCTGGTTATCATATTGGGCTTGGTAATGTGTCAGATCTGCTTCTTCAGCCAATTGACAAGCTAGGGGGCGCACCGCCCGGTTTATCGCCCTCAAGTCATTTTCGCCAAAGTCTGAACCGTCTTCTTTCAAGCTGGGATATCCTTGTGCCGCTTCGACAGGATCAAAGTCTGGTACCCACGCTTTGGCCCGGATCAAGGCAGTGATGGCTCCGGTTCGAGCAGCTGATCTTTTTAACTCTTCAATCCGGGCAGGAAGCATGGATAACCTTTTTAACGTGTCTTGAATCAGAGACGGTGCGGGGTTGTTATGCGATGCAGTGGTGATAGCTCTCTGTGCTCCGGTATACAACTGTTCAATCAAGGTATAAGCAGCTTTGAGTTTCATCCGCACATCAGAACCCAAGTGTCCAATACGTGTGCCTGCAGTGTTTCAAGATGGATTACAAACATGACGCAGGATATAGCAGACAAAGTGCAAAGTGGAGGAAGGGCATCAAAGAAATTTACCAAAGACGGCAGAAGTCATGGAGTGTATTTGTCGCTTTACGGTGGATAATTCATCAACCACCGGTTTGAGAGCAGCTTCGGCGTTTTCAGCCCTCTTAATCAAAAGAGCTTTTTCAGTAGCCCAATCAGCTTGTTCCTTTTGGCGGGTTTCTTTCAGCTGTTCCATAACGGTTAAGGCGTTGGTCAATTCTTCCTTCGCTTTGGCAGTTTCAGCCTGCTGAGTTTTTAGGATTTCCTGCAGGTCCGAGACTTGTTTCTCTTTGGTCTTCAGATCCCCCTGCAGCAGGTCATCAGCAGTGTTCAGAAAATATTGCACGGTTTGGAAGTATCAACCACACAAGCAAGTTATGTGCTCGATACTTGGGGGCTAATGCGTACTTGATCTTAATGCATGTTTTACATTACAAAAGTCCCAGGATTAATACAAGTATTTAAACTTGGCACTTGGGGGCTAATAGTTATTTGATGATGTTTTCTGGTTACGACCTATGTTGAAGCCCTGGGTTTTTAAACCGGACCTTAGTTGTCAAGGCAGCATGATTCGGATTACCATCTCGGTTTGGAAAAAATTGATAAGCTAAATTGCAATAGAATGAAGCACAAGAGAGTTACCTCAAGTTTCTCCTTCATCATCCTGATCATGCCAGCTTCATAATCACGACTGGTGTACAGTCGGTTCAGGTACCCAGAATAAAGATCTGGGGCGCTTAAAGCGGCATACGTGGAGGAATCAACGTCCCATTTGCCCTTTATGGCCGAGATTTCTTCCTTGGCAGTATGCTTGGCCAGAGTAGCAGAGTTCCCCGGTTCAGAGCGACCAATGCCGGTAATCACAACATCATCATCTTTGGAATCGCTGCTTTGCATTGGCGCTGTCGGTTTATCAACAGTTCCAGAAGGATGGATGGATTCCTCAACCCGAACAGGACTGGCAGGCTGATCGGTACGGCTAGCAGGATTGGTAGGCCTTTCTTCAGCATAGGCGTCATCTTGTGGAGGTAGATAATTCTGAATGTCTTCACGAACTAGAGCATCAGCACCAGGAGTTTTCTCCGGTTCAGGAGCGGCAGTTCCTTCGGCCGGATTATCCAGACGAGCCTTCTTGCTCGGTCTAGGTTTAGCCCTGAAAGACCCAAAGATTGAAAGAACGGTGTAAGATGGATTAAGAAACCCACATGGAAATATGTTGTGATCGGTCCAACTTACCCAATAACTGTCTTTAGCGGTGGCAGTTGAGTGGCTGAAGATTCACCAGAAGAGGAATGGGAAGTGACCTGATAATCGGAGTCAGTTGGGTTAAGAGGCTGACGAATTAAACCTGCCTTAGGAGGAAAGCTAGCGCATAAATCGGAGACCTCTGAGCGGCGTTTCCGAACCGGGCTGTTCGGTAAACCGGCGGAGGTAACTACCTGACCACTGTGCCGGGTGGTGCGACGAGCTTCATGTTGCTGGGTCTTCACAAGAAATTTGGGATCCAAGTAAGCAAGAGGATGAGAAAATTTAACTTTCCGGTTTGCTTGGCGAGGTTTTTTCAAAAGCAAAGGAACTGTGTCGGAAGAAAGAATGGTTACCTCTGGGCCTTCAGCATTACTCGCTTCAGCGTCGTCCTGACAAATATCATCGTCAATAAGACGTATAAAAAGTAAGCCAACTGAATCGAGGTCTACCTCAAGGTCCGAATTACCCACATCATCCTCATCTAAATCCGGGTAGAGGAAGCGGTGTTCCTTTTCTTCTGAGCGGGCTTCTTCACCCTTGTTTTGGGTCGGGTTACCTTTTCTGTCGGCTCTTGAAGCTTCTTGCTCCAAAACGGATCATCTCCCTGTTTCAGAAAGGACTGGAGTTAACAGTGTACATATAAGGAGATCATAAATTCTATAACAAACAGAGGTGAGATGCTTACAGCAGGGGGTTTATTTGTAGCACAAAAGGGAAGCAGGCCGGTTCGGGCGCAAACATATTCCGGTTCATTCAGCATCTTTTTCACAGCTTCAGTAACTTCGTCTTCCGTCAGCTGAATGTTGCAGTGCCTCAAAGGATCATTAACCCGACCCGTGTATTGGCACATTAAACCGGAGCGGATACTAAGGGGCAGGATGCTCCATGAAATCCAGCAACGGGCAAGATCTACCCCCGTTAAACCGTTGGCCATGAAGGCTCGGAGCTTGGACAGTTGGGGGGCATACTTACTCCTCTCTTTGGCGGTTAGCCTTGGGGGGAAGGGGTGTGTGTTGCTGAGTCTCTCTGGACGAAAGCCAGGCAGAGGATTTTCTTCAGCAGGGGAAGTATCCTTGCAATAGAACCAAGTGTGATTCCATTCTTGCGGATGACTATGTAGCTTGGCGTGAGGATAAGTCACTTCTTTCCTCTTTTGAATCGCCATACCACCCAGTTCCATGTTAGGGCCGTCGGTGAATTCAGTACGTCGGTTCAAATGAAAACAGTCTCGGAACAACTCTACAGTAGGTTCCTCCTGGAAGTACACCTCACAAAGCACTTGAAAATGGCAGATATTCGTGACTGAGTTTGGACCAACATCTTGTGGGCGCAACTTAAAATTAGCCAGGACGTCCCGGTAAAATTTTGAACCGGGTGGATTAAAGCCCCGGGCCAGGTGATCCGCAAACACAACAACTTCTCCCTCCTGTGGGGTAGGAGGACATTCATTCCCTGGAACCCTCCAATGGATGGCATTTTTGCTACTCAAGGCGCCAGTCAGAACTAAGTTGTTTAATTGGGTCTCGGTGATGCGAGAGGGAACCCAGTTGCATTCGTATACCTGTTTTGCCATGAGAAAATCTACAAGACAAAGGTATTCCGGTTTGAGAACAGGTGTGAGTGTAAACCGAAAATGCTCTTATATGGAACGGAGTTGACTACAGTGATATCATCTGGCGGTTCATCAAGGGGACTAATGGATATATAGTTTGGGTTGTTCGCTCTGCTAAAAGTTAAACCGACCAGATCTAACAGTTGTGAATACGAAAGCAGAAACAGATCCCGTACGGATTCTTTCAAAACAATGGATCTACAGCTTGGGCAAAAAAGAAGTAAAAATATGAGGTTTGGCTCGCAGCAGAACAGCACAAGTTCGACAAGCAGGGAAATGAGTGGGATCTAAGGAGATGAGTACAGATTTATGACGAATACTGAAAGTGGCTACAAATCACAATATAAGTAGCATAATCTGTTCACAAAGCTTGCTATGGAGATGAACAATGAACAGTGGCAGGATGATGAACCCTAGAGCAGATCTGAGGCAAGAAGAACATGAGCCTTACCGGGATCCAAACGGATGCGGAAGGTCGCCGCGGTGCTCTGGTCCGGACAGGTTGATGCAGCGGCCCGAGTGGATGCAGTGGCTGACGGCGGCGGCGGAGCTCCGAGGTCTGAGTCGCGAGGAAGACGAAGAAGGGGACGAAAGGGAGGAAAGGAAGATGGCCTTCTAGTCCTATTTATAAGGCGCGACGCGCGTACCAGGCGCGCGAATCCAGGAGCCGGTGATTTCGGGAACCCAGCCGTCGCCTTGATTATTGCGGTCTGAGCAAAAAGAAACGGTAGCATTGCGCTGACGTCATATCGGTTTACAGCAGCAAGAGGAGACGACGAAATGGCGGTTTAACATTTGCTGGAAGACATTTGAAGACAGGAATTCTTATTAAGGATTGACATGAACCTGTTCAAATCAATCTGGGGCCTAATGTTGGGGATATTGCTATTTGGGGTAAACCGGCCTACAGGGCCCGGGTTAGCTCCGTCAATGGACCCAAGATGTTAAAGCCCAAGGAGAAATAGGACCCAAGGCCTGTAATCGGTTTAAAGGTTTATGGCCGTAAACCGGCCTGAGGTAACTTGCATTGTAAGTTAGGAATAGAGAGACCAACCCGGGCACGTTTATGAACCGGAGGTTGGGACTTTGTAGACCGACGGGCGTCACCCGTGTATATAAGGGGACGACCCGACGGCGGTTTAGGGACAGAGAACAACAACTCGAGGTTTAGGCGAAGCTTGTCGCTCCCTAGCCCTCGAAACACATCAATCCCATCACAACTAGACGTAGGCTTTTACCTTCATCGAAGGGGCCGAACTAGTATAAACTCTGTGTCCTTGCGTCCGCTCTAACCCCTTCAAGTTAACCCGTTGCGATGGCTCCACGACTAAGTCCTTTTGCTAGGACATCTACCGTGACAAATCCACGACACCAAGCCTCTAACCCACCTTGTCCTAGCAAACCGTTGTTTGGCTATGTTACCGCTTTGCTCAGCCCCTCTTATAGCGTTGTTAGTTGCAGGTGAAGATGAAGTTTGTTCCTTGTTGGAACATGGAGATGTTGTTCCTTGATTGGGACATGTTTACTTGTTGGGATATCACAATACCTTTTATATTATTAATGCATCTATATACTTGGTAAAGGGTGGAAGACTCGGCCTTATGCCTGGTGTTTTGTTCCACTCTTGCCGCCCTAGTTTCCATCATATCGGTATTATGTTCCCGAATTTTGCGTCCCTAACGCGGTTGGGTGATTTATGGGACCCCCTTGACAGTTCGCTTCGAATAAGACTCCTCCAGCAAGGCCCAACCTTGGTTTTACCATTTGCCTCACCACCACCTACTTTTCCCTTGGGAGTCGCGCTCTTGAGGGTCATCTTTATTTTAGCCCCCCCCGTGCCAATGCTTGTCTAAGTGTTGGCCCGAACTAGAGTCCTTTGCAGCGCCACCTCGGGGAAACTTGAGGTCTGGTTTTAGTTGTACGGTGTGCTCATCCGGTGTTGCCCTGAGAACGAGATATGTGCAGCTCCTATCAGGATGTCGGCGCATCGGGAGGTCTTGCTGGTCTTGTTTTATTATTATTGAAATGTCTTGTAGCCGGGATTCCGAGACTGATCGGGTCTTCCCGGGGAGAAGGAATATACTTCGTTGATCGCGAGAGCTTATAATGGGCTAAGTTGGGACACCCTTGCAGGGTTTGAACTTTCGAAAGCCGTGCCCGCGGTTATGTGGCAGATGGGAATTTGTTAATGTCCGGTTGTAGAAAACCCGAAGTTGACCTTAATTAAAATACATCAACCACGTGTGTAACCGTGATGGTCTCTTCTCGGCGGAGTCCGGGAAGTGAACACGGTGTTGGAGTTATGCTTGACGTAGGTTGTTCTAGGATCACTTCTTGATCATAGTTGTTCGACCGTGCTTTTGCCTTCTCTTCTCGCTCTCATTTACGTATGTTAGACACCAGATATGCTAGTCGCTTGCTGCAGCTCCACCTCACTACCCTGTCCTACCTTCAAACTTAAATAGTCTTGATCTCGCGGGTGTGAGATTGCTGAGTCCCCTTGACTCACAGATATTTCCAAAACCAGTTTGCAGGTGCCGATGAAACTGTGCAGGTGACGCATCCGAGCTCAAGGAGGAGCTCGATGAAGATCTTGTTTATTGTGTTGTTTTGTTTCAGCTGATCAGTAGTGGAGCCCAGTTGGGACGATCGAGGATCTGTGTAGCATTTGGGGTAGTCTTCTTTTATTTTGGTTCCGTAGTCGGACCCTGATTGTAACTGTTTGTTGTAATGCTTTATTCATGTTTTTGTGTGAAGTGGCGATTGTAAGCCAACTATGTATCTTTTTCCCTTATGTATTACATGGGTTGTGTGAAGATTACCTCACTTGCGACATTGCTTTCAATGCGGTTATGCCTCTAAGTCGTGCTTCGACACGTGGGAGATATAGCCGCATCGAAGGCGTTACACAACTGGACCTCTGCGAGGCCCCGTCCAGCGCCATCGGAGACCACCAGCTAGAACGGCCCTACCATGCCCAGGTCCTTCGACGCCGGAGCCGAACCTCAGGGTGTCGTCGCCGGCGACGAATTCGACCCCGTCGAGCCCGACCACCTCCTCCACCACGGGGGGCGTCGAGGCGGCTCCAGTTGACGGCCCAGTCGGAGGCCCGCGCCAGCGCGACCGTGGCGGCACCCGCGCGGGCGCGAAACTCGTAGCGCTGCACGGCGCCAACGAGCGCGTCCTCGGCGTCGAGCGGCCAGACCCGGACCTCGGCGTCTAGGTCCCAGCCGTATTTGTCGGCAACGACGTCGACCACGTCGTCGAAGAAGGTGGGATCCGGGGCGGGCGTAGGCGTTGTAGGTGGCCGCGAGCGGGGAGAGCGAGGCGGCACTGGCGGGGGCGGGACTGTCTCCCGTGGACCAGGCGGCGCAGGTGTTGAGGAAGAGGAAGCCGAGATCGCCGGAGGACTACGGTCTGGAGTCGAGATTGGGGCAGGCAGAGACCCGACGTTGCGTCTGTCCGTTCGGGTCATGTGAACGAGAGAATCATTTTTTTATTACTATTTGGAGCGCGGGTTAATTAACCGAAACTTCAGGGGGCTTTCTGTAAAAACGCAGCAACGGTGAATCCGACAGATTCACACTGTGCTTTATTATTAGGGAGAGAGTATTATTATTATTATTATTATTATTATTATTAGGGAGAGACTAGTAAAAATGCCCGTGCGTTGCAACGGGAAAAAAGTATCCATGTACTTGCTTGTCGAAGAAAAACTTAAAGCACCAATCAAGATCTTTCACTTGTCAGACACAAGAAACTGAAATTCTCTTAATAAAATTCTAACTCTATAAGATCAGCAATAACATTTATAACTCGCAAATACATTTAATTCAATGATGCTTCCCTACAAGCAAACACCGTTTGCAATGTACTTGGGTTGACCGGGTGGAGGAACTGGATGGAAGAGTGTGTTTCGTATCCCCATGGCGAGAGCAGGATAAAGATACTCCGTACTTGAGCTAATACAATAGAGAAAATCGAGGAGTTCATGTCACTGATCTGAGCCGCTAACCTTGTTTTCCATTTAATTCCGATTCCCTCTCCATTCTCTCATGTTGTTCATCTTGTTCACACCACATAAAGGTTCTGTGTTTAATTGCGTATTTGTATCTTGGCTTCTGGTTCTGTTTGCAATAAACATAATAAAATATTAGATTGACTCACAATAACTTCAGTATAGAGACCTTACCGTGTCTCCGATCATCTGAAAAGTCATCTAATCCGGTGCTTTCACACACCGAAATTGAGACATGGCCAAGCATGTTGTCACTGCTGTGCTGCAAAGGTAGGCACAAGAAACATGTATGAGGCCACCAAACAATTCTTTTGTGTTATGAATGTACTCCAAAAGGACCAATCATACTAAAATATAATGGTACTGAGTTTTAACAGAATTTATTCCTCTCCAGCTGAACTAAATGAATATATAATTGGAAAGATGTCATGTGACACCTTTTTTTTTAGCGTGAACGGCAGGTGCTCTGCCTTTGCATTATAGAAGAGGAAAAGTGGTCCAGTTAATAGGGAAACCGGACCCGAAAACCATATAACGCGTAGTTAATATGGTAAACCGGCAAATACCACACCCAACAACTCATGGCACATCATCTGTGCCGGAAACAAGAGCCCCCAGACCTAGGAACGGAGGCCATGCCTTGTATCCAACCAAGACGAACTCCGCAAACACCCACAAACTCTCTACAATGGCAGCACACCGAAGTGCACCCTCGCAACAGAAGTGGTCAAGCATTGGTCTGAACTAATGCGCGCACCGCCTCGATCGCTTTGGGCGTGTGTTCCTTCTTGTACATCTGCAGATAGTGTTGCATCTTATCATTCAGGTCTTCCTCAGATGCTTTTCCTTTGTTCTTGAGTGTTGGAACCTCTCCAAAGGCCTCCGCCTGCTTATACTCCGCACGCTTGGCTACAGGAATGTCGCAATCTTTGTTTTTCTTACCCAAACGGCAGCTTCGTCGCTGTAAGAGAGAAGGAGCAGCCTCTTCCACCTGCAAAACTTGCGGCGAGCTCGACACAGTGAGAGCAAGCTCTTCAAGGAACTCCCCCCACGGAGAGGAGGCTCTTCCAAGAGGCTCATCTGCATCCATCTGGATCAGCTCCTTTGAAGGCTTGCTGGTGCAAGGAGCACTGGAAACCTTCGGCTCCTCCAGTGTCGACTGCTCAACAGACTCCACCTCAGACATAACCATGTCAAAACAAGAAGACACCTTGGCCCGCTCCTCCACGCCTTGACTCACCATCCCGGGTAGGACAGAAGCCAAGTCAGGAGGATCATCCTCGAGCATGACCTTTTCCAAGGCAGGCGGATCATCAACAGACTGAGCCTTCTCACTCAACTCAGCTGAGCAGCCAGCCACAACAAGCGCACTGCAATCCTCACCAACGGCCACAACAGGAGGAGCAGATTCAACATTGGCAAGGTCTTGGCTGCCCCGGATAGCTTCCATAGGTTCCCATAGGCTTGAGACTTGAGCAGTCCAACTCTCCACAGCAGCAACCAAGTCTTGAAGAGGCTTGAACAACACCTCAAGACGAGCAGCGAACAAGGCCTGTAGCTCAGCGCCGAGCGCCTCTGCCTGAGCTGCAAGGAGAGGCCGCAAGGGCTCCAAAACAGCAGGAGGTACGCCGGGGTCAGCCGCCGGCACGACACCATCAGTCGCAGGGCTGTCTTGATGAGAAACCACAGAAGCCCAAGTGCGACCAGGTCGATGAAGTGGGGCTGGAGGCGATCCGCTGCAGGGGGGAGGCCACTGACGAGGCCTTGTAGGCGCGAGAGGGGGACGGCGAGGTTCTGAACAGGCAGGATGCCGTGCCAAGCACTCCCGCTCGCGATGGCCGGAGTGGCCACATCCCAGGCACCGGACAGGGCCGCGGCAGCCCGCGACGAAGTGGTCCGACGCCAAGCACCGGAAGCAGAGGCCGAAAGTCCTCTGCTTGAAAGTGCGAGGTAGTCCAGCATCCTTCCTGGGAGGGGTAGCAGCCACCTTCTCCAGGCTCGGGCGGCGCCGTCTCCCAACCTCCACCCAAGCCGGGGCGGCCGGGGCCAGAGCGGCGGGCGCCGGGGTCGAAGCCGCAGGGGCCAGAGCGGCCAGGTCCGGGGCGGCCGGCGCCGGTGATGAGAAGCGAACCTCGAGACGAGGGTCGTTCCGTTGTTGGCCCGATCTTTCACGACACAAAACTCCATCGCAGCAAGAACTCGTCGCAGGTTTACGAAGATGCTCGCAAATCCCACGAAAACAACACGCCAACCCCTCGATCCGAAGGAATAACGTGGACGAACCGTATAGGCTCAGCTTGTAATCTCCTACGCGTCGCGTCGCAGGAACTCACACGCCAACAGAGATTTTTGACAAGGTTTCTCTAAACTCGATAATGGCCGACGGCCGAAAAACACACACGTGTCTAATTCATCATAACATAATCTACCCTTAAACATGACGCACCATGGCTTTATATATAGCCAACTTCTATGTTTGACGTGACCAACAGGGTGGCCGCATCCTATCTATCTATCTCATCTTCTAATTCAAAAGGAAAACGTACTGGACTTTTCCAAACACAACAACCGACTTTTGGTTTAAACTACTAAGGGAATAAAAACAACTACGACGACATCTCAATTCTGGACGGTGCGTCTGGATGCAAACAGCAGGTGGTGGACCCCACCCAGTTTCCTTCAAAGAAAGTAATTTTCTGATCTCTCGCGGCATCCTTGGGTATTCCTTCTCTCGTGGCCGTACATGATGAAAGTAGTACTGGATCAAAACTCCTTTGTTATTATCAACGATCAGGACTCCTCCATGAAAGCGCCTGATCCTCTTAATCTCTTGGCTAAATAAAAACTGATCAAACGTATTAGTATATGAGTACATCTTTGCATGCATGCACAAGCACACCTTCCCACGTAATGCATGCATGTTGAACATCCTCCTTTTCTCTTTCTTACGTGAGTGCATCCTTATCAATGGCATAGTATGCATGCATGTAACTTCTACAATGGAAACATCATTGACCATTTGATTAATAGTGTCAGTTATGGACATGGTCATATCATCCTCCCTTCCTTCAAGCGAAACCGTCCTCGCTTTCGAATCAATTTCTTTAACAACATCTTCATCTATTGATTGTTCGGGCGCCAAAAAAAATTCATCAACTTCGTCTTCCTTTTCCTTTTTTGCTTCTTCTTGCTCCTTCATCTTTCGCAGTCGTTCTTTCCTCCAAGCCTTGAACAACTTCTTTTCCATAGACATGAGAACATATTTTTTGTCCCGGTTAACAGTGTACATGTTGGCGAGATAGTCATGTGTAACATTGTTTTCCTTGTACCATGGCCGTCCCAACAACATATGACACGAAACCATCGACACCGGAATTACGTCGCACAAAATCTCACAAGAAAATTTTCCGACTGAAAACAGTACCATAGTTTGATGTGTGATGTGAAGTTTGTCGTCGCACCTCCTCAAAATATACGGTCGTGGATGTGGTGTCATTGATAGCTCCAGCTTCTCCACCATGTCGATGCCGACCGCGTTGACCGAACTGTCATGGTCAATCGTCATGGCGCAGACTCTCTCTCCCACTTTACAGTAGGTGTGAAAAAGGTCAGCACCATAACCTTTCTCCTCCAGCAAAAAATCGCCGGAGAGCCTCCAGTAGCTCCTTGCTGACGGCGCGCCGGCCGTCTCCTCCGAAGTGCCGTGAGAAGCGCCGGTCTCTGATACCACTTGATGAGAAGCGAACCTCGAGACGAGGGTCGTTCCGTTGTTGGCCCGATCTTTCACGACACAAAACTCCATCGCAGCAAGAACTCGTCGCAGGTTTACGAAGATGCTCGCAAATCCCACGAAAACAACACGTCAACCCCTCGATTCGAAGGAATAACGTGGACGAACCGTATAGGCTCAGCTTGTAATCTCCTACGCATCGCGTCGCAGGAACTCACACGTCAACAGAGATTTTTGACAAGGTTTCTCTAAACTCGATAATGGCCGACGGCCAAAAAACACACACTTGTCTAATTCATCATAACATAATCTACCCTTAAACATGACGCACCATGGCTTTATATATAGCCAACTTCTATGTTTGACGTGACCAACAGGCTGGCCGCATCCTATCTATCTATCTCATCTTCTAATTCAAAAGGAAAACGTACTGGACTTTTCCAAACACAACAACCGACTTTTGGTTTAAACTACTAAGGAAATAAAAATAACTACGACGACATCTCAATTCTGGACGGTGCGTCTGGATGCAAACAGCAGGTGGTGGACCCCACCCAGTTTTCTTCAAAGAAAGTAATTTTCTGATCTCTCGCGGCATCCTTGGGTATTCCTTCTCTCGTGGCCGTACATGATGAAAGTAGTACTGGATCAAAACTCCTTTGTTATTATCAACGATCAGGACTCCTCCATGAAAGCGCCTCATCCTCCTAATCTCTTGGCCAAATAAAAACTGATCAAACGTATTAGTATATGAGTACATCTTTGCATGCATGCACAAGCACACCTTCCCACGTAATGCATGCATGTTGAACATCCTCCTTTTCTCTTTCTTACGTGAGTGCATCCTTATCAATGACATAGTATGCATGCATATAACTTCTACAATGAAAACATCATTGACCACTTGAACGACTACTGGATTAATAGTGTCAGTTATGGACATGGTCATATCAGCTGGTGCCGGAGCAGCAGGGGCCGGAGCGGCCGGCGCCGGTGCGGGAGCAGCAGGGGCTGGAGCGGCCGGCGCCGGGGCCGGAGCAGCAGGAGCGAAGAGAACGACTGCCGGAGAGGGGCGCGGGTCGGGATCCGGGTCAGGGGAAGGGAGAGGGGCGGCGGCGGGGAAAGCGGCGGGGGCTACGGGGGCCATGGGCGAGGGCGGCGGAGGGGGCTGCGCGGTGGTGGCGGCGGCGGCCGCCAGCGGAGTCGCGGGAGGCTAGGGTCGCGGGTTTTTGGTCGTTCCGCTGCAAGGAGTGGTCCATGTGACACCTTCAAACTTCGAAGAAACGATTATCATGTATAATGTTTTGTCCCATTCAATCTTGTACAATTAATCTAGTTTCATAAGAAGACTTTGGGCTTTCCCTTGGCAATACTCTGAATCTGGTTCTTCAACATGTGTAAGACAAATCTAAACATATACTAAAATCAGGATCCAACAAATATGCTAGCAAAAGTATTTAGTTTCATCTTGCTGTCTGGACATGAAGTAAGAACATGAATCAATTTACCTGATGAGGATGTGTCAAGTCTCAGCTTGAAAGGAACTGTTATGATTACTATGAACAAAATATTTAGGGTGCGTTCGAAGTGCAGGAAAAATTATAGGAATCGGATCCTACAGGATTTTATGCACTTGGTGCGTTCGGGTTGAAGGAAAGCTCTACAGCAAAATGGAGGAAAGGTTTTGATTCCTGCAGTTCCGTACACATTTCACAGGAAAAAGAAAATCCACTCCAAGCTCTTGTTTTCGCGTGGAAGCTCGAGGCAAGGTGTTAGCTCGCTGAACAAAAAAAATCGTTGCATGGAGCCAGCTCGGTAGAAGAATCTATCACGGGCAATAAAATATTCATAGCATACTACTTTACACATCGGCCTGTTTCCACTGTTTTCTGATCCTATGTTTTGCACTTATGCCTCATCCCCGATCCTGCACTTTTTCCTGTTTCTTTGTTTTAGAAACCTGCAGTCCAAACGGGCCCTTAGTTTCATCTTGCTGTCTGGAAAGGAAGTGTTATGGATACTATGAAAAATCTCCTCATGCACCAAACCATCTGATGAAATTAGAATGAAACTTCAGGGTGTCACTACCTGAGAACTTGCTCGGTATTCCAAATTACAAACCTTACCTGCACGGAACGGACGAGCAACCCTACCCCATTTGTCTATTATACTAATCTTCCACCAGGCAATACATTTAGCTCCATCAATTAACATGAGCAGAACAGTCCAGCCCAATTTTCCTTGAATCTGAACCCCGTGACGTGCAAAGGCAGCCCCTCTTCAACGGCAAGTAAACAGAGTGCATGTGCGCTCCCAGACTCACAATACCAATGAAACTCGATTGTCCATGTGTTATGGGTAAGTTAGCAATGCCAACACGCTACAACAAATCTGAGCCAACGAAAATTAACCTCGTCCTTGGCTAACCTGAGGTACTAATGGATTTCAGAGTTAGACCAAAAAGGCGTAGACGAGCACCATCCTAAACTGCAGGTCTCCTGTAATTCTAGTCAATTCAAGGATTGTGGCCAATGCCTATAATATGTCATACATGGGGAGCGGATGTACTCCATCACGTCGCTAGTAATGGCTGCTTTATTGAACATTGTCCATGGCCCGGCGCGCTTCAGATTGTCATAACATACATCGAAGCGAACATGTATTAGTGAGGGTGCCAAGCAAACTGAGACGCCCATGTCAATGACACGGCAGGCGAGTTAAGGGGATACGTAGCTATTGGGGATGTGCGTCGCGGCCGACCCGGCAAGCAGGTCCTGACCAGCCTGCCGTCGAGCGAGGGAATAGTGCCTAGGAGCCATCTGCGGTACTTCTCGTACACCATGAAGTAGATAGCTTTGGAACAGAATACGTATCGAACGTTGTTGATGTTCCTGCGGTAGAGCTCCTTGAGGACCTCGCGGTGGTTGATTTCCAGCAGCCTCCTGAAGGCCGGGAGAGATTTACTCGATCGAGAGGCATGGAGGCCGTCTTCGCTGTCACGCCGGCGATGTTGGCGGGGAGCATCTCCTCGTAGTCTGCTACGTCTGTCCCAGAACCATCAGCGCTTAATACGCCTCCTCAGCCTCGTCATTGACCAGGTGGGTGCTCATGCGCGTGCTAGATTTTGCCGGGTTGCGCCGATGGGCTGATGGCCTTGGATTCCGCCGCGACCGACGCCATCCAGCCGAGGAGAGGATGGGCTCCGGTAGCCGGAGATGGGGTGGGTGGGAGAAGATAACCAGTTCTATTTTAACTTAGAATATGCTGATGAATCATAGCTCTATATAGAAAATTCAAGTTCATTTGGAATCTGTATATAACTTCCTATTGTGTGGGTCTAAAATTTTGGTGCCCATTAAATTTTGCATGAACTATCATTGTGTTTTGCTCATCTAATTCTAACTAAATTTAAATACACATCAATTGTGTCTCCCGTAGCAACACGAGCATTTTTTTTATCTCTCCTTAATAATAAAGCACGGATTGGCTCCGTGGGTTTGAGGTGGTACTGTTTACCTGCGTATACTATTATCTATACGTACGTGAGGGATGCGATCTTTTTCTCGCACATTGCTCGGTTGGGCCTCGACTGGCTGCATCCGCTCCGTTGGGCCTCGACTGGCTGCATCCTGGGCTGCGTCCGTGGCCCAGAAGAAGGCCGACAAGCCAACGGTGCGTTAAAAAAGATTTTGATGGGATTATGACTCGAACCTTAATAATAAATTTAATTCTAACTAAATTTAAATACACATCAATTGTGTCTCCCGTAGCAACACGAGCATTTTTTTTATCTCTCCTTAATAATAAAGCACGGATTGGCTCCGTGGGTTTGAGGTGGTACTGTTTACCTGCGTATACTATTATCTATACGTACGTGAGGGATGCGATCTTTTTCTCGCACATTGCTCGGTTGGGCCTCGACTGGCTGCATCCGCTCCGTTGGGCCTCGACTGGCTGCATCCTGGGCTGCGTCCGTGGCCCAGAAGAAGGCCGACAAGCCAACGGTGCGTTAAAAAAGATTTTGATGGGATTATGACTCGAACCTGGGTTGGGAGGAAAGCGCCTGTTTTTAGAAACCAACTGAGCTAGCAAACGTTATTGAGCTAAAACAAACTTCTATAGCAAAAACTGAGCTAGCCGACGAACCCAGGCCCAACCTCGACGAGTGCCCAATCTGCTTCCTGGTCAGTCCCCTTTCCCTTAGTTTCTTCCTGTTCCTCCCATTGATTCATCTATAGATAGATGCAGAATTCTGACTATGTTATTTTTTTTTCTTTCATGTGTTCCTTTGTGATATACCAGTTTTATCCAGCCAGCACATCATCTAAACTACAAAGGAATGCAAGTGTTTATGATATTTCAGTGACAATTGATTAATTTGCTAGGACATTAAGTGGTCTGCTTTCTGCATATGAAAACATAGTTTTTTTTGGAGGATCTGAAGAATGAAGATAGCATAATGGAGACCAACTGAGCATCGAGAAGACTGGTTTCTACACTGATATATGTACTCGTATCTCTTCCGAATATGTATAATTAAGATGCGACGAATGTGCGAGACTTCGTTTGTGCAGAGATCACAGAAGCTTAATGTTGCCAATCAGGTATTGTAGAAATATTGAAGTTTCACAAGCACTGACTTGAGAGTGATGTCCTCCTTCTGCTTATATGAACCTGATGGTGAAGAAATAGAGGTATTAGTTGACGTAATTTATGTGTGAAGTGATATTTTTGTTGGAGGTTCTGCATGATTTCAGTCGTTGCTCATGCTGCCTATAAAGCTACTGGTTTCTTGCATAGATAAGACATTATCTTCATCTTACACCAATAGACCATTTTGTAATTTACTTCCCTTAAAAAATTGCATACATACAGGCGGAAGCCTTCTTTTGATGGTAGCAAATAATCCAAGGGAACCATGGCCCACGGGTGATGATTTGGGCTAGATAGATATACATAAATTTGGACTATTTGGTGCCATCGTACTTGTATGATTACTACGATGAGCACATTCTTTCTTAATTCATCCCTTTGTGCTTGATATATTTTGTTCTCAATTAAACCATCCGTTTGAGGTTGAAACATCATGGTGATTCAGGTGTTCTTTTAAGACTTGGATCAACAACTTCAGGTTGAGTTAATATTGTCGTCTCAATACGATATGCCATTTTTATCGTCTTGGAATTTTTCTGGGACACAATAGGTCTTATATTGCTGCTATTTGATGACTACTTTCTTTCAAACTAGACATCTAAGTAGCCGGCAAATGCAGTCCAACAAGGTGCATGGGTATGAAATCGAATAATTTCTATTTTCCAGACAAAAATGTAGTGCACATTGTGCGCCATGAAACATGAGACTATTCCATACTGGTATAAACATCAGAACTTCTACCTTAATGATCTTGGACTATAATAACTTTTGAATCTGAATGTAGGTTAATAATACCATGTGAAGAGCCAAACTGGTTACAAATCACCACCATTTGGCAGCAAAGATGCTGGAGCTCTATACAAATGTAGTGATCTCACATCTTAGTGGTGGTCTGTCCATCAAATATATATTACAGCCCTTTATCCCTCATCATCTTCTTCACCTTTAGTAGTTTAACATTCACTTGATGTTTCCTGATTATATATGTATGTTGTTAAAAGGAGCTAATCTATTATTTTCACTACTTTAGTGGCTACATTCTGCAACACATCATTGTCTTTCTTTGATGGTGGTTCAAAAATTTGCACTGATTACTTCCATTTGTTCTTTTACATCATAGGTAAATGAATTGTCCATATGTTACATTAAAGGCAGTTTAAAGAATATTGCTTCTCTTGGATGTTACAAAAGGAAACACAAGTGGAGTTGCATTTGTGAGCATAGGATGATGATAGCTGTGTAGCAAGGGCACATAATTCTAAGTGGGTGGCGGCAGAAGTGTTTAACAAATTGAAGGGGGTCCTGTGAATTCTGGAGTTGTTGCTATGTGCAATGATGGTACATATAATGTTGGTAAAGTTTTTTTCTTTTGATTTGAATGGCAGGGAAAATGTTGATTCATTTCACGTCATCGTCTTATTTTATTGATTATTTTTTCTATGCTGCTGAGTAAAGCTTTGCTTTTGTTCATTAAGGCAAACTTCCATCTTGTAGAAAAAAGAAAATTCATAACTTCATGCTAGCAAATCTTAGTTTGCTATTATTAGAAGACAAATGTGTGTCAACGTGTGAAAATGACCACATAGAACGTGATGAGGCGCACCAGAAATATAAGTGCGCACATATACGCCTCAAGAGGCACGCCACGGGCGTGCCCCAACCACTAGTATGTGTTCGTACGTTGCAAGAATCAAGCAAGCCAAGACATCAGGATGAGATATATGGGTCATCTTTACCCAGGGTCACCAGCGGCATCGAAGCATCAATGCCCGAGTCGGCGGAGCTCCCACACCACGCGTTGCCGCAGCCGGCCCAAGCCCCTCCGTCGTGCGCCGCCACCGCCGGCCGCCTGCCCGTTCCCCGTTCCTCCGGCGGTGCGAGCACGGTGGCGGCGAGAGGAAAACTGGCGGATCTGGGCGCGATCTCTAGCTGAACCTGTTGGCGTGGCCAGGGCATGCATGGTGCATGCTGCCAGACCAATTTAGTCGCCACCGCCGAGCGCGCACGCCATGGCCAGCGACCCGCCGGCGTAGGTCAGGCATTACCCTAGGAGGCTGTCGATGACAGGGTTGTCGTTCGAGCAGGCGCCGTCCTGGCGGCGCATGGTGCCGATGCCATGCTCCTCGGCAGTTCGCTGGAGATCGTCGTCGCTGATATACCCGCCGGGGTGAAATCAGCATCCTAATGTCATTATTTTTGGTGCCTTGGATATCATATAGTGTGCATGCATTTAGTGTTGCAGACAATCATATGAACCAGCTAAATATAGTAATCTTAATTACATTCATGAATTTAACCTGCAAAATAATTACATTCATGAATTTGCACTAAATATTGTTGCTATCTTTTGTGTGTGAAATAATATTGTTGCTACTAATTTATTTTAAGGAGTAGTTCCTAACTTTATTTTCTTTCATGGGGGAAAGTATGTTGATGTAGGTAAAGAAATATTCTATGAGATTAGCATGTCTTATTTAGAAAATTTTGGATCTTGAAAAACAAATTGACTAAAAATTGCATGAAAAATGAATGTATTTTTGCATATATTATTATAAATAAACTTGAATATAAACTATTTTCCCTGTTGCAACGCACGGGCATTTGTGTTAGTCTTTCCCTAATAATAATTGTCCAGGAAAGAGCACGAAGCCGCTAGCCAACTCAACCGGCTGTTGTTTCTTGCAACATAAGGAAACTCTTTTTTTTTCTTTCTATGCAACTCTAAAAGCCTGGGCCACGCGTTTTGTCCCTCATCTGTTTGCCCTTCGCATGGGCCGAGCTGGGCCTGGTCTAGAAAAAGAAACGACGTTCATTGTCAAACTAATTAGTCCCACCTTGCCCCTTTCAATTAAAGTGCACTAATTTATATAGGCCTGTGAGTTTTACTACATCACCAAGCAGCCTTGGGTCGATTGAGGAAGGATGAGATGAGGCCAATTACACGAGAAATAAAAAGAAGGAAAGAGAAGCAAGGTCACAGAAATAAGGAAGGAAAGGGAGGGAAAGATAAAAAGTGAAGTCTATTTTAAACCTTGAGGTTGTAGAGCCTGTCTAAAATGAACCCTCACCTCTAAATCCCTGAAGTTTGTACCTTGTACTCATGATCCTGGTCTAATCCCAACCCCGAACCTGTTTGGCACACCGGGAAACATTCCATCCCGCTCAGGATCAGGGTCTACCCTCACTTACATCCTTGCCCACGTGTCAATCCATCCTCTATCCCTAGTGCCTCTCTCTGTCTCTCCTGAAATCAACGCAGGCGCACCTGTGCTGCATTGCCGTTGACGTGCGCCTCGTGCCCACTGTTGCAAACAACGTCTTGCGCTGCTCCAGTCCATGCCAGGTCCCGGGCCGTGCGTCGGCAGTACGCCTCATGCCGAGGAGTCCGTGCTCTCGTCATGAGTAGAGGAGAGCAAGATGATGAAGTGGTGAGCCCGCACATCGGTGCTCCCCTGGCCATATGCAGTTCGTAGGGTAGCACGGCATCGAGTAGCTTGACGTGGAGTGTGCGACCACGGCTTCTGCTTGGTCCTTGTTTTTTTTGGGGAATCTGCTTGGTCCTTGTTGAGAGAGTTTGCTGCATGCAACGTTCAGGTCAGGACTGAAGGAAATATGCCCTAGAGGCAATAATAAAGTTATTATTTATTTCCTTAATTCATGATAAATGTTTATTATTCATGCTAGAATTGTATTAACAGGAAACATAATACATGTGTGAATACATAGACAAACAGAGTGTCACTAGTATGCCTCTACTTGACTAGCTCATTAATCAAAGATGGTTATGTTTCCTAACCATGAACAAGGAGTTGTTATTTGATTAATGAGGTCACATCATTAGTTGAATGATCTGATTGACATGACCCGTTCCATTAGCTTAGCACCCGATCGTTTAGTATGTTGCTATTGCTTTATCCATGACTTATACATGTTCCTATGACTATGAGATTATGCAACTCCCGTTTGCCGGAGGAACACTTTGGGTACTACCAAACGTCACAACGTAACTGGGTGATTATAAAGGAGTACTACAGGTGTCACCAAAGGTAAATGTTGGGTTGGCGTATTTCGAGATTAGGATTTGTCACTCCGATTGTCGGAGAGATATCTCTGGGCCCTCTCGGTAATGCACATCACTTAAGCCTTGCAAGCATTGCAACTAATGAGTTAGTTGCGGGATGATGTATTACGGAACGAGTAAAGAGACTTGCCGGTAACGAAATTGAACTAGGTATTGGATACCGACGATCGAATCTCGGGCAAGTAACATACCGATGACAAAGGGAACAACGTATGTTGTTATGCGGTCTGACCGATAAAGATCTTCGTAGAATATGTAGGAGACAACATGGGCATCCAGGTCCCGCTATTGGTTATTGACCGGAGACGTGTCTCGGTCATGTCTACATTGTTCTCGAACCGTAGGGTCCGCACGCTTAACGTTACGATGACAGTTATTATGAGTTTATGCATTTTGATGTACCGAAGGTTGTTCGGAGTCCCGGATGTGATCACGGACATGACGAGGAGTCTCGAAATGGTCGAGACGTAAAGATTGATATATTGGAAGCCTATGTTTGGACATCAGAAGTGTTCCAGGTGAAATCAGGATTTTACCAGAATACCGGGAGGGTTACCGGAACCGCCCGGGAGCCAAATGGGCCAACATGGGCCTTGGTGGAAAGGTGAAAGGGCTGCCCTCATGGGCTGCACGCCTCCCCCCTCCCCTAGTCCTATTAGGACTAGGAGAGGTGGCCGGCCCCCTCTCTCTCTCTCCCCCTTTGAGGAATCCTATTCCAACTAGGATTGGGGGGGGGGGAATCCTACTCCCGGAGGAAGTAGGACTCTCCTGGCGCGCCACCCTTGGCCGGCCAGCCCCTCCCCCTTGGATCCTTTATATACGGAGGCAGGGGCACCCCATAGACACAGAAGTTGATCTTCGTGATCGTTCCTTGGCCGTGTGCGGTGCCCCCCTCCACCATATTCCACCTCGGTCATATCGTTGCAGTGCTTAGGCGAAGCCCTGCGTCGGTAGTACATCAAGATCGTCACCACGCCGTCGTGCTGACGAAACTCCTCCCCGAAGCTTTGCTGGATCGGAGCCCGGGGATCGTCATCGAGCTGAACGTGTGCCAAGAACCCGGAGGTGCCGGAGTAACGGTGCTTGGATCGGTCGGATCGTGAAGACGTACGACTACATCAACCGCGTTGTTATAACGCTTCCGCTTTCGGTGTACGAGGGCACGTAGATAACACTCTCCCCTCTCGTTGCTATGCATCACCATGGTCTTGCGTGTGCGTAGGAATTTTTTTGAAATTACTACGTTCCCCAACAGTGGCATCCGAGCCTAGGTTTTTATGGTTTGATGTTATTTGCACGAGTAGAACACAAGTGAGTTGTGGACGATATAAGTCATACTGCCTACCAGTATGTCATACTTTGGTTCAGCTGTATTGTTAGACGAGACGATCCGGACCAACCTTACGCGTACGCTTACGCGAGACCGGTTCCCTCGACGTGCTTTGCACATAGATGGCTTGCGGAAGACTGTCTCTCCAACTTTAGTTGAACCGAGTGTGGCTACGCCCGGTCCTTGAGAAGGTTAAAACGGAGTCTATTTGACAAACTATCGTTGTGGTTTTGATGCGTAGGTAAGATGAGTTCTTGCTTAAGCCCGTAGCAGCCACGTAAAACTTGCAACAACAAAGTAGAGAACGTCTAACTTGTTTTTGCAGGGCATGTTGTGATGTGATATGGTCAAGACATGATGCTAAATTTTATTGTATGAGATGATCATGTTTTGTAACTGAGTTATCGGCAACTGGAAGGAGCCATATGGTTGTCGCTTTATTGTATGCAATGCAATCGCGATGTAATGCTTTACTTTATTACTAAGCGGTAGTGATAGTCGTGGAAGCATAAGATTGGCGAGACGACAACGATGCTATGATGGAGATCAAGGTGTCGCGCCGGTGACGATGGTGATCATGACGGTGCTTCGGAGATGGAGATCACAAGCACAAGATGATGATGACCATATCATATCACTTATATTGATTGCATGTGATGTTTATCTTTTATGCATCTTATCTTGCTTTGATTGACGGTAGCATTATAAGATGATCTCTCACTAATTATCAAGAAGTGTTCTCTCTGAGTATGCACCGTTGCGAAAGTTCTTCGTGCTGAGACACCACGTGATGATCGGGTGTGATAGCCTCTACGTTCAAATACAACGGGTGCAAAACAGTTGCACACGCGGAATACTCAGGTTATACTTGGCGAGCTATGCATATAAGATATGACCTCGGAACACGGAGACCGAAAGGTCGAGCGTGAATCATATAGTAGATATGATCAACATAATGATGTTCACCATTGAAGACTAAGCCATTTCACGTGATGATCGGTTATGGTTTAGTTGATTTGGATCACGTGATCACTTAGAAGATTAGAGGGATGTCTATCTAAGTGGGAGTTCTTAAGTAATATGATTAATTGAACTTTAATATTATCATGAACTTAGTCCTGGTAGTATTAGCATATCTATGTTGTAGATCAATAGCTCGCATTGTTGCTTCCCTGTGTTTATTTTGATATGTTCCTAGAGAAAATTGTGTTGAAAGATGTTAGTAGCAATGATGCGGATTGGATCCGTAATCTGAGGTTTATCCTCATTGCTGCACAGAAGAATTATGTCCTTGATGCACCGCTAGGTGACGGACCTATTGCAGGAGCAGATGCAGACGTTATGAACGTTTTGCTAGCTCAATATGATGACTACTTAATAGTTTAGTGCACCATGCTTAACGGCTTAGAATCGGGACTTCAAAGACGTTCTGAACGTCATGGACCATACGAGATGTTCCAGGAGTTGAAGTTAATATTTCAAGCAAATACCCGAGTTGAGAGATATGAAGTCTCCAACAAGTTCTATAGCTAAAATATGGAGGAGAATCGCTCAACTAGTGAGCATGTACTCAGATTGTCTGGGTACTACAATCGCTTGAATCAAGTGGGAGTTAATCTTCCAGATAAGATAGTGATTGACAGAATTCTCTAGTCACCATCACCAAGTTAGTAGAACTTCGTGATGAACTATAGTATGCAAGGGATGACGAAAACAATTCCCAAGCTCTTCGTGATGCTGAAATCGACGAAGGTAGAAATCAAGAAAAACATCAAGTGTTGATGGTTGACGAGACCACTAGTTTCAAGAAAAGGGAAAAGGGAAGAAGAGGAACTTCAAGAAGAACGGCAAGCGAGTTGCTGCTCAAGTGAAGAAGCTCAAGTCTGGTCCTAAGCCTAAGACTAAGTGCTTCTACTGCAAAGGGACTGGTCACTGGAAACGGAACTACCCCAAGTGATTGGCGGATAAGAAGGATGGCAAAGTGAACATAAGTATATTTGATATACATGTTATTGATGTGTACTTTACTAGTGTTCATAGCAACCCCTCAGTATTTGGTGCTAGTTCAGTTGCTAAGATTAGTAACTCAAAACGGGAGTTGCAGAATGAACAAAGACTAGTTAAAGGGCAAGGTGACGATGTGTGTTGGAAGTGGTTCCAAGATTGATATGATCATCATCACACACTCCCTATACTTTCGGGATTAGTGTTGAAACTAAATAAGTGTTATTTGGTGTTTGCGTTGAGCATGAATATGATTTGATCATGTTAATTGCAATACAGTTATTCATTTAAGTTAGAGAACAATTGTTGTTCTGTTTACATGAATAAAACCTTCTATGGTCATACACACCAACGAAAATGGTTTGTTGGATCTCGATCGTAGTGATACACATATTCATAATATTGAAGCCAAAAGATGCAAAGTTAATAATAATGATAGTGCAAATTATTTGTGGCACTGCCGTTTAGGTCATATTGGTGTAAAGCGCATGAAGAAACTCCATGCTGATGGAATTTTGGAATCACTTGATTATGAATCACTTGATGCTTGCGAACCATGCCTCTTGGGCAAGATGACTAAAACGCCGTTCTCCGGAACAATGGAGCAAGCAACAGATTTGTTGAAAATCATACATACTGATGTATATGGTCCGATGAATATTAAGGCTTGCGACAAGTATCATTATTTTCTAACCTTCACAGATGATTTGAGCAGATATGGGTATATCTACTTGATGAAACATAAGTCTGAAACGTTTGAAAAGTTCAAAGAGTTTCGGAGTGAAGTAGAGAATCATCGTAACAAGAAAATAAAAGTTTCTACGATCTGATCGCGGAGACAAATATTTGAGTTACGAGTTTGGTCTTCAGTTAAAATAATGTGGAATAGTTTCACAAAATCGTGCCACCTGGAACACCACAGTGTAATGGTGTATCCGAACGTCATAACCGTACTTTATTAGATATAGTGCGATCTATGATGTCTCTTACCGATCTACCACTAACGTTTTGGGGTTTATGCATTAGAGACAACTGCATTCACGTTAAAAAGGGCACCATCTAAGTCCGTTGAGACGACACAATCAGAACTATGGTTTGGCAAGAAACCAAAGTTGTCGTTTCTTAAAGTTTGGGGTTGCGATGCTTATGTGAAAAAGTTTCAACATGATAAGCTCAAACCCAAATCGGAGAAATGTGTCTTCATAGGATACCCAAAGGAGACAGTTGGGTACACCTTCTATCACAGATCCAAAGGCAAGACATTCGTTGCTGAGAATGGATCCTTTCTAGAGAAGGAGTTTCTCTCGAAAGAAGTGAGTGGGAGGAAAGTAGAAAACTTGATAAGGTAATTGTATCATCTCCCTTATTGGAAAATAGTTCATCACAGAAATTTGTTCTTGTGACTACTACACCAATTAGTGAGGAAGCTAATGATGATGATCATGTAACTTCAGATCAAGTTACTACCGAATCTCGTAGGTAAACCAGAGTGAGATCCGCACCAGAGTGGTACGGTAATCCTGTTCTGGAGGTCATGTTACTTGACCATGACGAACCTACGAACTATGAAGAAGCGATGGTGAGCCCAGATTCCGCGAAATGGTTTGAGGCCATATAATCTGAGATGGGATCCATGTATGAGAACAAAGTGAGGACTTTGGTTGACTTGCCCGGTGATCGGCAAGCCATAGAATATAAATGGATCTTCAAGAGGAAGACGGACGCTGATAGTAGTGTTACTATCTACAAAGCTAGAATTATCGCAAAAGGTTTTCGACAAGTTCAAAGTGTTGACTACGATGAGAGTTTCTCACTCGTATCTATGCTTAAGTCTGTCCGAATCATATTAGCAATTGCCGCATTTTATGAAATCTGGCAAATGGATAAACAAAACTGCACTCCTTAATAGATTTATGAAAGAAGAGTTGTATATGATGCAACCAGAAGGTTTTGTCAATCCTAAAGGTGCTAACAAAATATGCAAGCTCCAGCGATCCATCTATGGACTGGTGCAAGCATCTCGGAGTTGGAATATACACTTTGATAAGTTGATCAAAGCATATAGTTTTATACAGACTTGCTGTGAAGCCTGTATTTACAAGAAAGTGAGTGGGAGCACTACAGCATTTCTGATAAGTATATGTGAATGACATACTGTTGATCGGAAATAATGTAGAATTATTCTGCAAAGCATAAAGGAGTGTTTGAAAGGAGTTTTTCAAAGAAAAACCTCGATGAAGCTGCTTACATATTGAGCATCAAAATCTATAGAGATAGATCAAGACGCTTGATAAGTTTTTTCAATGAGTACATACCTTGACAAGATTTTGAAGTAGTTCAAAATGGAACAGTCAAAGAAAGAGTTCTTGCCTGTGTTACAAGGTGTGAAATTGAGTAAGACTCAAAGCCCGACCACGGCAGAAGATAGAAAGAGAATGAAAGTCATTCCCTATGCCTCAGCCATAGGTTCTATAAAGTATGCCATGCTGTGTACCAGATCTATTGCATACCCTACCACTGAGTTTGGCAAGGGAGTACAATAGTGATCTAGGAGTAGATCACTGGACAGCGGTCAAAATTATCCTTAGTGGAATAAGGATATGTTTCTCGATTATGGAGGTGACAAAAGGTTCGTCGTAAAGGGTTACGTCGATGCAAGTTTTTGACACTGATCTAGATGACTCTAAGTCTCAATCTGGATACATATTGAAAGTGGGAGCAATTAGCTAGATTAGCTCCGTGCAGAGTATTGTTGACATAGAAATTTGCAAAATACTTACGGATATGAATGTGACAGACCCGTAGACTAAAATTATCTCACAAGCAAAATATGATCACACCTTAGTACTCTTTGGGTGTTAATCACATAGCGATGTGAACTAGATTAGTGACTCTAGTAAACCCTTTGAGTGTTGGTCACATATCGATGTGAACTATGGGTGTTAATCACATGGTGATGTGAACTATTGCTGGTAAATCACATGGCGATGTGAACTAGATTATTGACTCTAGTGCAAGTGGGAGACTGAAGGAAATATGCCCTAGAGGCAATAATAAAGTTATTATTTATTTCCTTAATTCATGATAAATGTTTATTATTCATGCTAGAATTGTATTAACAGGAAACATAATACATGTGTGAATACATAGACAAACAGAGTGTCACTAGTATGCCTCTACTTGACTAGCTCATTAATCAAAGATGGTTATGTTTCCTAACCATGAACAAGGAGTTGTTATTTGATTAATGAGGTCACATCATTAGTTGAATGATCTGATTGACATGACCCGTTCCATTAGCTTAGCACCCGATCGTTTAGTATGTTGCTATTGCTTTATCCATGACTTATACATGTTCCTATGACTATGAGATTATGCAACTCCCGTTTGCCGGAGGAACACTTTGGGTACTACCAAACGTCACAACGTAACTGGGTGATTATAAAGGAGTACTACAGGTGTCACCAAAGGTAAATGTTGGGTTGGCGTATTTCGAGATTAGGATTTGTCACTCCGATTGTCGGAGAGGTATCTCTGGGCCCTCTCGGTAATGCACATCACTTAAGCCTTGCAAGCATTGCAACTAATGAGTTAGTTGCGGGATGATGTATTACGGAACGAGTAAAGAGACTTGCCGGTAACGAAATTGAACTAGGTATTGGATACCGACGATCGAATCTCGGGCAAGTAAAATACCGATGACAAAGGGAACAACGTATGTTGTTATGCGGTCTGACCGATAAAGATCTTCGTAGAATATGTAGGAGCCAATATGGGCATCTAGGTCCCGCTATTGGTTATTGACCGGAGACGTGTCTCGGTCATGTCTACATTGTTCTCGAACCGTAGGGTCCGCACGCTTAACGTTACGATGACAGTTATTATGAGTTTATGCATTTTGATGTACCGAAGGTTGTTTGGAGTCCCGGATGTGATCACGGACATGACGAGGAGTCTCGAGATGGTCGAGACGTAAAGATTGATATATTGGAAGCCTATGTTTGGACATCGGAAGTGTTTCAGGTGAAATCAGGATTTTACCAGAATACCGGGAGGGTTACCGGAACTCCCCGGGAGCCAAATGGGCCAACATGGGCCTTGGTGGAAAGGTGAAAGGGCTGCCCTCATGGGCTGCGCGCCTCCCCCCTCCCCTAGTCTCCCCCCTCCCCTAGTCCTATTAGGACTAGGAGAGGTGGCCGCCCCCCCCTCTCTCTCTCTCCCTTTGAGGAATCCTATTCCAACTAGGATTGGGGGGGGGGGGGGAATCCTACTCCCGGAGGGAGTAGGACTCTCCTGGCGCGCCACCCTTGGCCGGCCAGCCCCTCCCCCTTGGATCCTTTATATACGGAGGTAGGGGCACCCCATAGACACAGAAGTTGATCTTCGTGATCGTTCCTTGGCCGTGTGCGGTGCCCCCCTCCATCATATTCCACCTCGGTCATATCGTTGCAGTGCTTAGGCGAAGCCCTGCGTCGGTAATACATCAAGATCGTCACCACGCCGTCGTGCTGACGGAACTCCTCCCCGAAGCTTTGCTGGATCGGAGCCCGGGGATCGTCATCGAGCTGAACGTGTGCCAAGAACTCGGAGGTGCCGGAGTAACGATGCTTGGATCGGTCGGATCGTGAAGACGTACGACTACATCAACCGCGTTGTTATAACGCTTCCGCTTTCGGTCTACGAGGGTACGTAGATAACACTCTCCCCTCTCGTTGCTATGCATCACCATGGTCTTGCGTGTGCGTAGGAATTTTTTTGAAATTACTACGTTCCCCAACAAGGACTTCCTTACGTGTTGTTCCACGTCTCCTAATCTCTTCGCAGTGTACACTCATGTATATGTAATGTAACCCGTTGATGTTAATACTAAATGTGAGTAGCATTCCAAATCTTTTCAGCCTTCTACAATCTGCACCGAGCAGTTCAGAGTTGCCTGCCACCACAAGTTCTCCTGGCTTTGCCTCGACAACTAGAGCACGTACATGGGTTGCAACCAATACCGAACAATAGCAGAACTCACACGCACATACAACACAACAAGTTGCTTGATCGATTATAGCCGCTAGCTAGACGCGTATATGTACGCATGCACACGAGCTCTCTGACCTGTTCCCAGCGCGAAGATGGATATGACGCGCGGGTCCACTTAATCAGTGAGAGTACAAAGTTATCCTAGCGGGATTGTGTTTTGCTTGGTGTACCAAATTGGTCTAAACTGATTGAGAGGGTCGGGATCAGACCGGGATCATGAGTACAGGGTACAAACTTCAGGGATTTTGATGTGAGGGTTTATTTTGAACGAGCTCTATAACCTTAAGGTTTAAAACAGACTTCACTCCCCTCCGGACGACCGACCGAGCGTTCGGGCAAACGTTTCCCTCCGGACGTCCACCCCTCGCTCGCTCGCTTTTCACACGGGAACAGGCTGGCCACGTGCGCTCTGTGGACCTCAGCGATAGCGAGACGTCCCTTTCCTTATCTCTTCCACACCCGGCTAACTCCGTGCCAGCAGCCGCGGTAAGAAAGTTGCCAAAAAATGGCGAAATGTTCTCGAAACCAATTCACTTGAGTGAAATCCAAGGTAAGATCAAGCCAAAGGGGAATCTAGGTGCCGTTGACCCAGGAAATCAAGTATCAAAGGACCCGGGCAATAGGTTTATAGTATCGAAGGAGTATCTCTGAGTTAAGGAGTACCGAAGGGAAGGAATATTTTGTCAAACAACAAGTCGAACCCAATGAACAATTCCATTCAAAGGAATGTTCCAGAGTTTTTTCTGCATTTTTTTCTTTGCTTCTTCTTCCTCTTGCCTATTAGAAGTAGAATTGGGTTTAAGTTAGAGATTAGGAGATAGAGATAATATGTTTAAACCACGTGTAACTTGTCTTGTACTCCAAGCCTCTACTCCTCATGTACTTCTATATATACCCCATACAAGGGTGAGATCAATACAACAACAATATTCACGTACCCATCCTATACTTTTCCCATGGTATTAGAGTGGTTAGTCTCACGACGCCGATCCTAGGTTCCTCTACCACTTCCGCAGCACGTCGCCCTCGGGGAGATTAATCTTCTCTCCCCGGGGACGCGGCATTCGGTTTGATCAAAGCTTAGATTGGTTCATAGATTATATCAGTTCCATAGACTAGGCCAATTCAATTTACGAAATTTTATTAGATTAGGTTTTCTTTAGCCACCAAATAAATCTTTGAAGACCCAAATTCCGGTGAGAAAAATCCTAGCAGATCGGTGCAGAAATCTTTATCTCAAACCGGCGGTCAATCCTACGACACCTATCCACGTACGCGGCGGCGATCATCTGCGGCATCGAGCTACACGTCTCGTGGCTTTGGGCGGCTCCCTCGACTCAAGGCACACGACACCTTCGATCCGGAAGGCCGCGTCGGCCGCAGCATCATTGCATCATGATGGATCAAGCCTCAGGCTAGCTAGCTTTGCACAGGCTGAGAGATCAAGGGCAACGGCGACCACCTCCTCGCGTCCACCAGCGGAGGCCGCACTGCCCACACAGGGGGGCTGGCCACGAGCATGTGCGGCAGGAATCGCGCAAGGGCGATCCAGAAGAGTGGCCACCGGCTCCTCCAACAGAGAAGCCTCCATCGTCAAAGATCCATCCAGCCATGCGAGGAGATGCATGTAGCAATACATGGACTCCGCCTCCTCCTGTCGCGTATATGTCCACATCTACTTCGACCAGCAAGACGGGAGCTGCACCCCGACGGGTCCGCCGCCCGCAGTTCCACACAAGCGATCGCCAACCGCAGCTACATCTCCGTTCGCGCATACGCGGGCATCGAAACCGGGAGGGCCGCATGATTAAGCGACGCACCAGCCGCCGACCCACGCTGATGCGACCGTCGACAGTAAAACTATGGCGCAATAATTTTTCCAATCTTTCACGGTACGATGTCACTTGAAACGTTGTGGCGCTCGCGATCTTGTAGATGCAATCATCACAGAAACAACACGCACACCCGAGAGAGGAAGTACGTGGACGATCTTTCACGGATCAGCAGCAAATTAGAGACGGCGTCTCCAATCGCTCGCCAAAAACACAAAGTAATAATTAAACAGATTTGTTATTTCACATCTAGATGTGAAATAGTTATCTCACATCTAACTTTCTAACCACATGATTTATACATCAAGATTCGTATTTTTTGTCTTTTTTGTCATTTAGTGTTTTTCCTGTACGTGCGTCGCTTGTGCAAGTGGCAGGTCGTAGCGTTTAGGCCGGGTTTTTTCACAGCATCGTGTGTTTGCCTCCATGTGGGCTGCGGCCAGAAGGTTTTTTCTTTATTTTCTGTTTTGTATTTATCCCTTTTCTTTTTTTGTTCATTTATTTGTATCAATCCATAAACTTTTAAAATTCACATTTTTATTTTTATTTTTTCTTTTCTTTTTCCCATTTTTCTTTTACTTTTTTCTTTAAAATTCATGATTTTTTTTCATATTTGTTAGTTGATTGTCTACTACCAAACCGGGGTTGTCTTTTTACTTGTCCCGGGTGCAAGTCCACTCAGTTGTAACGGTGGTCCGGCTTTTTTTTGTCCCAGTTACAATCTCACCCTCGATTCGCAACTGAGTCTTGACTTGTTTTTGTCTCAGTTGCATGTCCATCCTCGACTCGCAATTGGGCCAATTTTTTTTGTCTCGGTTGCAATCCCACCCTCGACTCGTAACTAGGTATTGACATTTTTTTGCCTCAGTTGCATGTCCACCCTTAACTCGCAATTGGGGCCCAATATTTTTTTTGTCTCAATTGCAATCCCATCCTCGACTCGCAACAGGGTCTTGACATTTTTTTGTCTCAGTTACAAGTCCACCCTCGACTCGCAACTGGGGCCCAAACTTTTTTTGTCCTAGTTGCAAGTCCACCCTCGACTCGCAACTGAGCATCGATAGTTTTTGTCTCAGTTGCAAGTTCATCCTCGACTCGCAACTAGAGCCCAAACTTTTTTATCCCAGTTGCAAGTCCACCCTTGACTCGCAATTGAGGCCTAACATTTTGTCCCAGTTGCAACTTGACCCTCGACTCGTAACTGGGACTTAATTTTTTTTGTCCTAATTGCAAGCCCACCTTCGACTTATAACCGGGGCCCGACTTTTTTTGACCTAATTGCAAGCCCACCTTTCAACTAATAAATGGGCCCGAATTTCTTTTGACCCGATTGCAAGTCCAAATGAACTCGCAACTGGGTTCGACTCTTTTTTATCTCAGTTGCAAATCCATCATCGACTCGCAACAGGGTTAAACTTTTATTTGTCTTAGTTGCAAGTCCATTATTGACATGCAACTCGACCCTTGATCTTTTTTTTTTGCCACAGTTGCACGTCAAACAACGGCTCGTAACTAGGGTCCCACCTTTTTTGTTCGTCCTAGTTGCAAGTCCGTCATTGACATGCAACTAGTTTGTTGATCCTTTTTTTGCCCCAATGTACTTTCTTAAAATTCACAAACATTTTTCAAATTGGTGTTTTTAATTCATGGACATTTTGGAGAAGCTAAAAATTTAACAAATCATGAACATCTTTTCTAATCTTATTTTTTTAATACATGAACATTTATAAGTTGTCAAAGAATTTTCAAATTTATGAACATTTTTATCATGGATATTTTTAAATTCACAATTATTTTTTGATTGATATTTCTTTTAAATTGTTTTTTAAATTCTCAAACATTTTTTTTGAAAAATAAACAAATTCAAAAAAATCACATTAATGGGGTAGCTTAGCTAAAGGGCATTCACCTAGAGGCAAGCTATATGATACTCGAGAAAAGACCTAGAGGATGCATGCCAGGCTGGAGCGTGCATGATGCATGCGTGCACCACGTTGCTTGCAAACTTGTGTTAATCAAGTTTAGCCGAGAATATGAACCCCGCTTAGCTTGGGTGTCTAGCGATGGCACTGGTCAGCCAGCCAGTGTGTTATTGATACCCAGCGAGGTAAAAAAGACCACGATGCCGGGAATTGAAACAGGATTTAAAAACACATGACATCATGTTAGATGTGAGATAATATCTCACATCTAGATGTGACATAGTCAAACCCTTAATTAAACTCCTTAACAAAAACTCGCTACGGGGAGATACCCCGACTTGCTTTTCCTCTGTTCCAGAACCAAAATAACCCAAAAAATAAACTCCCCCCATCCTACGACCCCTCGAGCATATATAATACGTTGATCGGTTAAAAGCTAACCGTACCCGACTAGTACTCCTCCAAATATTCTAACCCAATCTTTATTCTAATCTAATTAACAACCGGCCAATTAGCACGGCAATTAGACACGCAGGCCATTAGCTTTCCTAACAAAAGACTTGTACGTGTAGGTGTTTTTACCATGTACGCTGGACTGCTTCCGGTTAAAATCAATGTACGTGTCCTTTGCCATGTCAAAGGTACACACATGTTCTTTATGTTTCCTGGCGACGTAGCCGAGCTGTGTATAACCTCCACGCCCTTCATCTGCTGCAATCTTACTACGAGCAGGAGTCTTGTAGCTTATTTTCTGAACAATGATTTTTTTTTCGTTGACCCTGTGTTGGACGATCCGATTCCTTCGCCATATTGACTCGCTGACGTAGTGCGGGCACAACATACTTCTTCTTTGTTTTCTGGCTAGCCTTAGTAACAATGTTGTTAGTGGCACATGGGGTTATATCATCCTCCCTCCCTTCAAAAGAAACCGTCCTCGGTTTCAACCTATACTTTGCTGATTTTTTCTTGAACACTTTCATCATACACTTTATATTCTGTGCATCCTTAGGAAGAATAGCATAGAACTCACCCTTATGCATAAAGTGTATCGATTTGTTCGCCCATGATGAAGAGCGTTAACATCATGCTGTCACGGACGCCCCAAAATAAGGTGACAAACATGTAGTGGCATAACGTCGCATTCCACCTTATCAACATAGCCATCAACAGAAAAAGGAACCTTCACTTTGCCCACATCATTGATCCACTTGATATAGTATGGTTTTGGGTGCTCCCAAGTTGTCAAAGAAAGAGACTCCACCACATCCTTGCTAATCATGTTGCTAGCACTGCCACCATCAATTATCAGTTTGCACACTTCTTTCTTGATGGTACATGCAGTTTGAAAAATACTCCGCCGTTGTCCTTGTTCAACAATGGTCTTGTCATCTCGCTGGACCTTATGTGCTAGCAAACTCTCCATATCAGGATCATCTTGAGGATAACATAGTATGGTATCACCATTACCTCTTTCGATTTCATCCTGTAACTTAGTGTCTCATCTTTAGATTCTGAAATATATTCCGCATCAACAAGTAGAACCCTGCGTTGATTGGAACATTCATGCTTCATGTGTCCACGTCCTCCACACTTGTGGCAAATAATATTACGGTGATGAGAAGACATCGCACTAGATGAAACTTGAGAAACCTTCTTTGGCGCAGTCGCCACTTTGTTTTGTTCAATGCTTCCCGACTTATAAGAAAGAGTCGGTTTAGCACTAAACCCACCATCAATAGGAGAAGAACTACGTCGCCCACTGTTGTAAGTTGGACGAGTCTCTGAAGCTTGCTTCTCCAATACCCAACGTTCAGCACGCTCCGCTTGATGAAGCAACTCATGAATATCATTATATTGCATTAAATCAACACGGTCGTGAATCTTTTCTTCTAACCCATCAAAGAAACGTACCATGGTCGCCTCCGCAGACTCACGCACAGCTGTACGGATCATCAAAACTTGCATCTCCTTATAGTACTCATCAACTGATTTTGTACCTTGCGCTAGACAACGCAGTCTACTATGAAGCTGGCGAGTGTAGTAAGCAGGCACAAAACGTTCCCTCATGATTCGCTTCATGTCAGCCATGTCGCTGGTCGCTCATTAGTAAGGTTCTTATTATCCCACCATACAAGAGCATACTCTGTAAATTCCATAGATGCAACACGAACCTTCTTCTCTTCGGAGTAGTTGTGACCGTCAAAAATCTGATTTACGCGCATCTCCCACTCCAAATATTTCTCCGGATCAGCACAACGTCCCGAGAATTCAGGTATGGTTATCTTGATTCGACCGAGACCATCATCCTCGTTGACACCATTGCCGCCATAGTCACGGCGCCGCCCAGCATGGCGGTTAGCCCCAGCATCATGCCGTGGTCGGTGAGGTAAGCCTCCACGGGCATCAGAATCCTCAGAAAAATCACCATCATCGTTGTTGTCGCGGTCACGACGTTGTCGTGGTGAGCGGGACTGTCGGGGTGCCACATCTCTCGCCTGAAGGCGCTGAACTGCCGCGGTGAGCTGATTAAGACTCTCAGTCACCACCTGTAGACTATCAGTGTGTTGTCGGTCGCTGGCAGTCAAACGCTCGTTCAACCTGTCCTCGACGCCTACAATATTTGCAGACAATTCCTCAACCCTTGTCCCAAGCTTCTTGTTGGCTCCCTTGATCGCCATCAGATGAATACGCAAATCATCACTTATCTTCAGACCCTCCGGAAGCTCATCGACCTCCTCATGACCAGATTTGTCATGCTGCGAGTTCACCATCTTGAAACAGTTGAATCAAATAGCAGGAAGAAAAAATTGTACTGTGATCAACCTTACTCTGATACCACTTGATGCGACCGTCGACAGTAAAACTATGGCACAACAATTTTCTCAATCTTTCACGGTACGATGTCACTTAGAACATTGTGGCGCTCGCGATTTTGTAGATGCAATCATCACAGAAACAACACGCACACCCGAAAGAGGAAGTACGTGGACGATCCTCCACGGATCAGCAGCAAATTAGAGACGGCGTCTCCAATCGCTCGCCAAAAACACAGAGTAATAATTAAACTCCTTGACAAAAACTCGCTAGGGGGAGATACCCCGACTTGCTTTTCCTCTGTTCCAGAACCAAAATAACCCAAAAATAAACTCCCCCCGATCCTACGACCCCTCGAGCATATATAATACGTTGACTGGTTAAAAGCTAACCGTACCAGACTAGTACTCCTCCAAATATTCTAACCCAATCTTTATTCTAATCTAATTAATAACCGGCCAATTAGCACGGCAATTAGGCACGCAGGCCATTAGCTTTCCTAACAAAAGACTTGCACGTGTAGGTGTTTTTACCATGTACGCTGGACTGCTTCCGGTTAAAATCAATGTACGTGTCCTTTGCCATGTCAAAGGTACACACATGTTATTTATGTTTCCTGACAACGTAGCCAAGCTGTGTATAACCTCCACGCCCCTCATCCGCTGCAATCTTACTACGTACTGCAGGAGTCTTGTAGCTTATTTTCTGAACATGTTTTTCTTTTCGTTGACCCTGTGTTGGACGATCCGATTCCTTTGCCATATTGACTCGCTGACGTAGTGCGGGCACAACATACTTCTTCTTTGTTTCCTGGCTAGCCTTAGTAACAATGTTGTTAGTGGCACATGGGGTTATATCACACGCCTACACCGAGCGATCTACAACAATCGATCTGCACTACACCTGCATCTTCCGAACCGAGACACCAAGTTGTACGACTTCGTGGCGTCCGAGAAAGAAAGAAAGAAAAATTCTTCGTCGAGCACATCTACAGAAGCGACCACGACATGTAGCATGCACACGCCAGGGCGGTGTGGAAAGTGAGCAATTCTTCATCGACTTCTTCGGCACGACACGACATCGACACCCCGTTGTCACGAGGGACGCCTCCAAGCGATGCATTATCGTCGACACGCCGCTGCAACGTCATCGCCAAGATCTTCATCAACGTGGTCATCACCAACATCATCGTCGACACACCGCCGCCGCCTCATCCACAAGACGGACACCTAGCGTCCTCTGACAGACTTTTCTGCAAGACGCGACCTCGACGACGGTGATGACCGCGTCACGACGACGACATCGATCGTGTCATCCATGACGGCAAGACTGCATCGACACGGCATTACTATACTGACGACCCCTACACGGCCACACGGTTCTGACAAAACCGATATGTGCTCGATGGGTTTCCTCCGGCCCTGGCAAAACCGGTGGACTCATCACCGACGGCACCCTCTGACATCCGCAAGGTGCACGTCCATGTTTGCAGCTCTGTCACAACGCATTTTTTTGCGCCTCCGGCTTTGTGCGGCTTCATCATCCACGACGACTAAACCATCGACCACGGCTACATCACCATGATCGGCTACCTCGACATTGACATTAATGGCTACGTCTACATCAACTTATTGGCAACAACTCCAGTCAACAATGTCCACGTCATCACTAGCGTCCACGCCAGTCTCGTTGTGACCGCGGGAGGGAATAGAGAAGAGATAGCGAAGGCACCAGAAGGGGACGCAGTCACCGCACTAGGTGTCGACCCATCAGAGACGCAGTTGATGATGGCGCAGCGGTAAAGACGACATACGTGTAAGACTTCAAATTCAGTCGCAATTGTCCGCTTCACTCCCGCTACGACTGAGGGGGAATGTTAGAAGTAGAATTTGGTTTAAGTTAGACATTAGGAGATAGAGATAAAATATGTTTAAACCACGTGTAACTTGTATTGTACTCCAAGCCTTGATAGAGGCAAAAGTGTCCCGTCTTTCGATGAGATGGTGGCTATCGTTTAGGATGAAGTCGACTTTGACGATCCGACTACGAACGTGCGTTGACGTCGCGCCTTAGCAATCGCTAAACCAACTCCGAGAGGTTATTGACCACGCCGGAGCACGATCAACCTGACCACGAGGGTCTGTTTCCTGCAGGCAAACGAAGAACAAGCAAGAAACTAAGATTGCAATCTGGATATTGTGAATAAAAGAGGAAAGCTTTATTAATGAAGGTGGGGTTCTGTGATGCCTTGGTCTGGTCGTTGAACACAAACGAAGTACGCGAAGTTGCTGTTATGGCGAACTTTTGATCTAAACAAAACCCCCAAAGTCTAAACGATGCCCTAGGGGCTGTATATATGGGGGAAGAGGGGGGAATTTCGTGGCCCTTGGAGGAGGGGTCCGAAACCCACCCTAACTCTTGTTTCCCCACACATACGGACTCTAAAAACAGCCTATGTTGAAGTATTTCGAAATTACATGGGCCTGGCCCAAGAAGAAGGTGACGCAGCACCTAGAATAGCCTCTGGACGAAAATTATGAAGTGGCATCTTGTATATTTCGTCCAAGGCTTCATGCACTCATTATGGTGGCTGCAAAGTCCTGAAATCATCACTTGAAACTCTGTTCTTGTCTCCCTTGCGCATGCCATCAACTCCATGCTTGTTCTTGCTCCAATGATCATCCTTCTCCAAGCTAGGCCCTTCATTTGTAAGCAAAACAAATGTATCCAATTTAGGCAGCATCATATTATCATGAACATTAGAATCATTACCAAGAAACGAAAGTACCTGATAATTCAATTGGCGTGCGCGAGCTCTAGTAATTGGTCCAGTATGTATAGCAGCAGGGGCTGTGGGTGTAACAATGGTATTGATGTCCTCATCATCCTCCCCTTCTTGAAATGAAGTCGTCCTCGACGGAAGCTCATCTTCCTCACCCAAATAAAGCTTCAAATCTGCAATGTTAAAAGTGGGACTAACCCCAAAATCTGCAGGCAGATCAAGTTTATATGCATTATCATTTATTTTCTCTAACACCTTAAATGGACCATCAACACGTGGCATTAGCTTTGATTTGTGCAAATTAAGAAACCTATCCTTACGCAAATGTAACCAAACAAGATCACCAGGTGCAAAGACAACATGTTTTCTACCCTTATCTCCAGCAAGTTTATATTTAGCATTCATACGCTCAATGTTTTCCTTAGTTAACTCATGCATTTTTAAAATCAATTCAGCACGTTCTTTAGCATCAAAATTAACCTTCTCCGAAGATGGAAGAGGCAACAAATCAATATGTGCACGAGGTAGGAAACCATACACAATTTCAAAAGGGCACATCTTAGTAGTAGAATGCAATGAACGATTATAAGCAAATTCAATATGAGGCAAGCATTCTTCCCACATTTTCTTATTATTCTTCAAAACAGCCCTAAGCATAGTAGACAATGTTCTATTGACTACTTCAGTTTGTCCATCAGTTTGGGGGTGACAAGTAGTACTAAAAAGCAGTTTAGTCCCCAACTTAGACCATAAACATCTCCAAAAGTGGCTAAGAAATTTAGTATCACGATCTGAAACAATAGTATTTGGCACACCATGCAAGCGAATAATTTCACGAAAGAACAAATCAGCAACATTAACAGCATCATCGCTTTTATGACATGGTATAAAGTGTGCCATTTTCGAGAATCTATCCACGACAACAAATATGCTATCCCTCCCCTTCTTTGTTCGAGGCAAACCTAAAACAAAGTCCATAGATATATCCTCCCAAGGAACACTAGGTACAGGCAAAGGCATATATAAACCATGAGGATTGAGTCGTGACTTAGCTTTTTGACATGTAGTGCAGCGAGCAACAATACGCTCAACATCCCGTCTCATCTTTGGCCAAAAGAAATGTGTAGCAAGTACGTCCTCTGTCTTCTTCACGCCAAAGTGTCCCATTAATCCTCCTCCATGCGCCTCCTGCAACAACAAAAGACGAACAGAACTAGCTGGAATGCATAGCTTGTTAGCACGGAACACAAGACCATCATTAACAACGAACTTGTTCCATGATCTACCTTCTTTACAATTCTGCAATACATCTTTAAATTCAGCATCATGCACATATTGATCTTTGATGGTCTCCAAACCAAATATTTTAAAATCAAGTTGTGAAAGCATACTATAACGACGAGACAATGCATCAGCAATAACATTTTATTTACCCTTCTTGTGTTTAATGACATAAGGGAAAGTCTCAATGAATTCAACCCATTTAGCATGTCTACGGTTCAGTTTAGCTTGACTTTTAATGTGTTTCAAAGATTCATGATCAGAATGTATAACAAATTCTTTGGGACATAAATAATGTTGCCATGTTTCTAAAGTCCGAACAAGAGCATATAATTCTTTATCATAAGTAGAATAGTTCAGACTAGGCCCACTCAATTTTTCAGAAAAGTATGCAACAGGTTTGCCATCTTGTAATAACACACCTCCTAATCCAATTCCACTAGCATCACATTCAAGCTCAAAAGTCTTATTAAAGTCAGGAAGTTGAAGTAAAGGAGCATGTGTCAACCTATCTTTCAATACCGTGAAGGCTTCTTCCTGTGCGGTACCCCAAACAAAAGGCACATCCTTCTTTGTAAGCTCATTGAGAGGTGCAGCAATGGTGCTAAAATCTCTCACAAAACGCCTATAGAAACCAACGAGTCCAAGAAAACTCCTCACTTGTGTGACCGTTTTGGGCTGCGGCCAACTCTCAATAGCTTCAATCTTGGCTTTATCAACTTCAATTCCCTGTGGAGTAACAACATAGCCAAGAAAAGATACTCGGTCGGTGCAAAAGGTGCACTTCCCAAGGTTACCAAACAAATGTGCATCACGTAGAGCATTAAAAACAACACGTAAATGTTCCAAATGTTCTTCCAAAGATTTGCTATAAATCAGTATATCATCAAAATAGACTACCACAAATCGTCCAATGAAAGCACGTAAAACTTTGTTCATTAGTCTTATGAAAGTACTAGGTGCATTAGTTAACCCAAAAGGCATGACTAACCACTCATATAAACCAAACTTAGTTTTAAAAGCTGTTTTCCATTCATCTCCCAATTTCATACGAATTTGATGGTATCCACTACGCAAATCAACTTTGGAGAATATTGTAGAGCCACTCAATTCATCAAGCATATCATCTAGCCTAGGAATAGGATGACGATAACGAATAGTAATATTATTAATGCCTCTACAATCAACACACATACGCGAGGTACCATCCTTTTTCGGCACTAGAATAATAGGAACAACACAAGGACTAAGGGATTCGCGTATATAACCTTTGTTGAGTAGCTCTTGTACTTGACGCATAATCTCCTTCGCCTCCTCTGGATTGGTACGGTATGGTGCGCGGTTGGGTAAAGATGCACCGGGAATTAAGTCAATTTGATGCTCAATCCCTCGAATAGGTGGTAATCCCGGTGGCACGTCTTGTGGAAAGACGTCAGCGAACTCCTGCAAAATGTTAGTAACAGCAGGAGGCATAGAGGAAGGCACGTCCTCGAATGAAAATAATGCCTCTTTGCACACAAAAGCATAGCAAACAGATTTGCTAACATCTAGATCATCAATATCAGATTTGGTGGCAAATAAACATGCACTTTTCAATTTAATTTCAGAAGCAACACTAGATGGTTTATTATTAGGCTTCATTTGTTGCTCATATTCTTTTGCCACAATCTGATTTTCACTCTTATTTTGCTCCTGTTTTGCTTTATTAGCTCGATTAATATCATCTTTCAAAATGGAATCAGGAGTCATAGGAAGCAAAGTAATATTTTTGTCCTTATGAACAAGAGTATACTGATTGTTTCTACCATGGTGTACAAATTTTTTATCAAATTGCCATGGTCTACCAAGTAATAAGGAACATGCTTGCATAGGTACCACATCACAATCAACATAATCAGCATATGTAGAGATACTAAAATGCACACGAACAGTACGTGTTACCTTAACCTTGCCGCTGTTGTTGAACCATTGGATGTAGTAAGGATGTGGATGTGGTCTTGTGGTGAGGGATAGCTTCTCCACCATCTCCATGCTAGCCAAGTTGTTGCAGCTCCCTCCATCTATGATGACGCGAACAGAACGTTCCTTCACAACTCCCTTTGTATGGAACAAATTATGCCTCTGATTTTGCTCAGCTTGCGTGACCTGCACACTCAAAACACGTTGAGCAACCAAACATTCATACCTGTCAGCATCTTCAGGAGCCATGTATTGCGTCTCATGATCAGAATCGTCTCCACCGTGTTCTTCATGTGTAAGAAGAGCCAAAGTCTCCTCATCATAGTCACTAGCGGACTCATACCCACCATCCTCAGTAGCAATCATCACGCGCTGAGATGTGCATTCGCGCGCAAAATGTCCTCTTCCCTTACAACGACGACAAATAATATCACTTGTGTGCCCTGTAGACGCCATGGAAGAAGCAGAGCTCTGTGCAGGCCCGGCAGGTGTGCTCTTGGCAGATAGTGGTGGTTGTGCCTGCTTTCTTGTATCACGGTTGGAGGTGGCAGCCGACGGAGGTGCCGGTGTAGCAGAACGTGTGGAAGTAGATGATGCACGTGGTGTCCATGATGAAGGTCGACCTGCAGAAAAGTTAGTTCGCGCCAATGCCTGTCGATCCTGCACTTCACGTTCAGCTTTACAAGCAAGATGGAATAAACGAGTGATATTATTATAATCCTTATAGTCTAGAATGGTCTGAATCTCTCTATTTAATCCACCCAGAAAACGTGCAAGCATAGCTTCATTCTCCTCAACAATACCACATCGAATCAATCCAGTTTGTAATTCCTGATAATATTCTTCTACAGAATTTTTTCCTTGTCTTAAGCGCTGCAATTTTTGAAGTAATTCACGTTGATAATATGGCGGAACCCAACGAGTACACATAGCAGTTTTCAAAGCAGCCCAAGTAGCTGGAACAGGATATAATCTACAATATTCAGACCGCCAAACACATGCAAAGCTAGTGAAAGCACAAACAGCAGCAGGAACACGTCTCTCCTCAGGATATTGTAAACATGTAAATCGTTGTTCAGTTTCTAACTCCCAAGTAAGATATATATCAGGAACATATCTACCCTCAAATGGTGGGATATTAAATTTCAGTTTAGGGAGATGGTCATGATCTCGTACCTGAGGGGGAGCCCTAACATTACCATTATTTGCATGTGGACGACCTGGTGGTTGTGGTGCTGGTGGTTGCATGTAGTTCTGATGTTGATCAACCTCATCCTCGTAATCTCCCACATAATCATCCTCCTCCGCATCAGCAGCAGGAGCCACAGAAGTATCAACAGCAGCACCAACAGGTTGGCCAAGCGCAAGAGGAACACGGGTCGCTCGGCGGAGGGCTGTTTCGCGATGTGGAGGTAGTCATTGTTGTTGTTGTTGTTGTTGTTGTTGTTGTTGTTGTTGTTGTTGTTGTTGTTGTTGTTGTTGTTGTTGTTGTTGTTGTTGTTGTTGTTGTTGTTGTTGTTGTTGTTGTTGTTGTTGTTGTTGTTGTTGTTGTTGTTGTTGTTGTTGTTGTTGTAGAGGTGCGTTAGGTGCAGTCGGTGGTGGTGGTGGAAGACGCGCGAGCAATTCATTAAACCTGTTATCGAGCTTTGTTTCGAACGTCTTCTCCAGGCCAGTGATCTTCTCCATGGCCTCTTCAAAATTGTTCAGCACATCTTGCACCTGTTCATTCATCATTTTCTGAAACTTATCATGAAGCTCCTTGTTTGTTAAATTCTCCCAGTCAATCTCGTCGGGTTGTGATCCTGGCATGGTTAGCAGCAATAGAAACACACAAGAATATGATCTTATAGACTACTAACAAGTGGTGGTGGTGGTGGGTGTCACAAATCCTTTAAGCAAATCTCAAATTCTTACCAGTTCTTACCCAGCAGCAGGCGGTGATCGGCAACCGATGTAGTCAAAACTCTCAAAGCTTGGATAGAGCGATTACCAGGGAGAGTCAAACGCACGATATAGATGTATGTGGAGCTGGGAAGGCTTATAGTATGCTAGCAAAAAGGGTCAGCAATAATCAATTCAGAGATGCAAAGTTGAATAAACGCTCAACGACGGTACTGTGCTGGTCCTAGGCTAGACCGTGCTAGAGACGCGAGCCTAGAACACTAACAAAATCACGGCGCTGCACGTAAACAAGGGAAAAGCACACTGGGAAAAAAAAAATCGCCCTGTTTTTTTTTGCGCTCCTCTTTTTTTTTTTGCGAAAAATCACTATAATGGCGAGTGTCTCAAAACTCTTCCGAGGTCAAACTGACAAGATGGGTACGAAATTTTTTTGACAATTTTTTTTTCGGAAATCAGGGCAGCGACGACGAAAAAGTGTGACCAAAAATCACTATGATGGCGAGTGTCTCAAAAGACTCAGAACAGCCTAAAAATAGGATAGGAAAAAAATAGTTTCGGTCGCCGAAATTTTGGCCTAAAAACTGCCCGGGGGTCTCCAGACTCTTTTTTTTGAGTTTGGAACTATTTTTCTTCTGCAGGTAGCACGAAAGTTGGGGAGTCCTTATCTGTCACGACTCAGAGTATTGCGTGATCTGGAAATCAAGAACAAAGCAACAATTACTGGACTTGGACTAGGACTGGTGGCGGAGATGAATCTGGTGGAAACTCGGACTGGTGGCGGAGATGAATCTGGTGGAACTCAGACTGGCGGTAGATATATGTTGCCGGTGGACTCGGAGTGGCGTGATGGCGGTGGGTATGTGGTGGCGTATATGGACTCGGATTGGCGGTGAATATGTGGTGGTGGTATATGGCAGCGGTGATGAAGTTGGTGCGGTGGTGGTATATGGCCGCAGCGATGATGATGATGCGATGGTGATATATGGCAGCGACGACGTGACAACCTGTGAACAGAACTCGAAACTCTAAAGGACTAGATGCTAAGACCAGCAACTTGACACGACGATGCAACCGCAAATTCAACAAAGCAAATACAGAAAAGATTATGCAAAGGCTCAGATTGGTTCGGATGGGATGAACTAACCCTAATTTTTTTTGGCTTTTTCGTGGACTATAGGTATGAAGAACAGACTCGATCTAAACTACGAAAAACTGTAAAATCTCACCGAGCAACCTGGAAATCTGATACCACTTGATAGAGGCAAAGGTGTCCCGTCTTTCGATGAGATGGTGGCTATCGTTTAGGATGAAGTCGACTTTGACGATCCGACTACGAACGTGCGTTGACGTCGCGCCTTAGCAATCGCTAAACCAACTCCGAGAGGTTATTGACCACGCCGGAGCACGATCAACCTGACCACGAGGGTCTGTTTCCTGCGGGCAAACGAAGAACAAGCGAGAAACTAAGATTGCAATCTGGATATTGCGAATAAAAGAGGAAAGCTTTATTAATGAAGGTGGGGTTCTGTGACGCCTTGGTCTGGTCATTGAACACAAACGAAGTACGCGAAGTTGCTGCTATGGCGAACTTTTGATCTAAACAAAACCCCCAAAGTCTAAACGATGCCCTAGGGGCTGTATATATGGGGGAAGAGGGGGGGAATTTCGTGGCCCTTGGAGGAGGGGTCCGAAACCCACCCTAACTCTTGTTTCCCCACACATACGGACTCTAAAAACAGCCTATGTTGAAGTATTTCGAAATTACATGGGCCTGGCCCAAGAAGAAGGTGACGCAGCACCTAGAATAGCCTCTGGACGAAAATTATGAAGTGGCATCTTGTATATTTCGTCCAAGGCTTCATGCACTCATTATGGTGGCTTCAAAGTCCTGAAATCATCACTTGAAACTCTGTTCTTGTCTCCCTTGCGCATGCCATCAACTCCATGCTTGTTCTTGCTCCAATGATCATCCTTCTCCAAGCTAGGCCCTTCATTTGTAAGCAAAACAAATGTATCCAATTTAGGCAGCATCATATTCTCATGAACATTAGAATCATTACCAAGAAACGAAAGTACCTGATAATTCAATTGGCGTGCGCGAGCTCTAGTAATTGGTCCAGTATGTATAGCAGCAGGGGCTGTGGGTGTAACAATGGTATTGATGTCCTCATCAAGCCTCTACTCCTCATGTACTTCTATATATACCCCATACGAGGGTCAGATCAATTCAACACAATATTAGCCATCCTATATTTTCACATTGCCTGCTTCTTTTCACTGCATGGTGCGCTCGTCAGCGCCGACGGCTCAACCTCCTGCTTCTACGAGTAGCTCCTCCCCCACCGCTGGCAAGCATCTCCTCCCCAATCGATGTGTTACCCACGGGGTCGATCTATTGCTTGAACTCGAGAGAATTAAGGGGATACAAGGGTTCCTGGCGTCACGCCGAGGTCTGGATCAGATCGAGAGAAAGCTTGGGGAAGGTGAAGAAGGAAGGTAGGAGAAGTACAACCAATCTGGCATATTACATTCGATGCCCCTGCAGCCACGCATGCTCTGACTACTTGTAGGCTGTAGCGATGACTTCCTAAGCGGGCTAGACTCGCTGCTGGGCATCATGGGCGGGCCTCCCCTGTGGCGGCCTTGAGTGCATGAGTCAGCCTGCTCCGCTCTCTCTTCTTTGCTCTTTTCTTCAGTCGTTGTGCCTCGGTCTTCAGGAAGGCCGTGACACAATGCCGCAACCGGAGAGATCTTTTGCTGGAACCAACGCTTTTTTTGCTGGAATTAGCATTGCTTTTTTGCTGCAGATCTAGAACAGTGTGTGTGTTTTGCCACAATAGGCAATTTTTTTTGTTGGAATCGGCAATGAATTTTGCTGGAGATGTGGCTGGCACCGCTGGAGTTGCAACCGTTGCGCTGGTTGCGTGGAAGCTGCCGTTGCTGGAGAATGCTAAAACACTGTGTTTCACAGTAGCTACTACCAGTTCTTGACGTTGCTACAACCATTACTCGGTGAGGTGCGACAACCAATTTCTCGGGGGGGGGGGGGGTGCTACAACTAGTTTTTGTGCAACCGCAAAGACGGGACATGCACCTGAGAAAGATACAACCAGCCAGCAAAAAGCTTCAACCGAGGTAAAGAAAGCTTCAAGTAGGAACTGTGTAGCGGAAAAAGTTGCAACCGTTGTACAAAAAGCTTTGACGGTAGATGCTAAAAGCTTCAACCAGCGATAATGGAAAAATTTTTCTGGAGGCTCCTGTTTCCACAGAAGCTGCAACGTCCCAGATGAATTGCAGCGACACGAGGTGGCGGCGGTGACTGCCAGTGGCTACTCTAAGGGTGGACGGCCGGCGGTGTCCTGCGGATGTTTACATGGTGTTGCATGGCCTCTTTTTTTCTAGGCAAACGCTAAGGTGAGGAGCATCACAAGCATGCGTGTGAGGGCAGTTGGGGGAGAAGAGGGGGCGATCTGCGGCGAAGTGGCGGCGACCGGCGGCATGGGAGGTGGTCATCCATGGCGAGTGCCTGCGGCGCCAGCGCTCCTGTTCTCTGCTGGCATTGCCGGATTTGTTTTCGTGGAAGAAAAAGACACGAGAAGCCCAGATCTGAAGGTCGCACATGCATGCATCCAACGCCTGTGTTGCGACTAGCCCAAATTCGGGACGGCGCGTCGGCGCCTATCACACGCCTTTTTTGAGGGGTAAGAGCATCTACAACCGGACCTCTCAAACCTGCCCCATACGCCCGGGCAGGCCGCTCGGTCGCTGCTCGGTCACAGTTTTTTGACCCAGGCACCCCCCATATCCAGCCCAAATATGGGGCGAATATGGGGGCTCCCAGGCACGCCCGCCATGTGGGACCCGACAACCTGACCCCACCCCACCCCAAGTTGCACCAAATCCCCCCCGAGCTACCAGATCCATTTCCTCTCTCCTTTGTTCTTCCTCCTCCGCGTCGTCCGGCTCGCAGCTCCACCGTCGCACCTGCTGATACGTCCATTTTGCATCATGCTTTTATATTGATATTTATTGCATTATGGGTTGCTATTACACATTATATCACAATACTTATGCCTTTTCTCTCTTATTTTATAAGGTTTACATGAAGAGGGAGAATGCCGGCAGCTGGAATTCTGGGCTGTAAACGGAGCAAATATTAGAGACCTATTCTGCACAACTCCAAAAGTCCTAAAACTTATGGAGAATATTTTTGGAATATATAAAAATATTGGGCGGAGAAAGTACCAGAGGGGGGTCACCTGCCATCCACAAGGGTGGAGGGCATGCCCTACTAGGCGCGCCCCCCGTTCTTGTGGGCCCCTGGCAGGCCCCCGACGCCCATCTTCTGCTATATAGTGTGTTTTGACCTGGAAAAAAATCAAAAGGAAGCTTTCGGGACAAGCGTCGCTGTCTTGAGGCGGAACTTGGGCAGAACCAATCTAGGGCTCCGGCGGAGCTGTTCTGCGAGGGAGACTTCCCTCCGGGAGGGGGAAATCGAAGCCATCGTCATCACCAACGATCCTCTCATCGAGAGGGGGTCAATCTCCTTCAACATCTTCACCCAGCACCATCTCCTCTCAAACCCTAGTTCATCTCTTGTATCCGATCTTTGTCTCAAAACCCTAGATTGGTACATGTGGGTTGCTAGTAGTGTTGATTACTCCTTGTACTTGATGCTAGTTGGTTTATTCGGTGGAAGATCATATGTTCAGATCCTTAATGATAATTAATACTCTGATTATGAACATGAATATGCTTTGTGAGTAGTTACGTTTTTTCCCGAGGACACGAGAGAAGTCTTGTTATAAGTAATCATGTGAATTTGGTATTCGTTCGATATTTCGATGAGATGTATGTTGTCTTTCCTCTAGTGGTGTTATGTGAACGTCGACTACATGACACTTCACCATGATTTGGGCCTAGGGGAAGGCATTGGGAAGTAATAAGTAGATGATGGGTTGCTAGAGTGACAGAAGCTTAAACCCTAGTTTAAGCGTTGCTTCGTAAGGGGCTGATTTGGATCCATATGTTTCATGCTATGGTTAGATTTATCTTAATTCTTCTTTCATAGTTGCGGATGCTTGTGAGAGGGGTTCATCATAAGTGGGAGGCTTGTCCAAGGAAGGGCAGCACCCAAGCACCGGTCCACCCACATATCAAATTATCAAAGTAATGGACGCGAATCATATGAGCATGATGAAAACTAACTTGACAACAATTCCCATGTGTCCTCGTGAGCGCTTTTCTTTATATAAGAGTTCGTACAGGCTTGTCCTTTGCTACAAAAAGGATTGGGCCACCTTGCTGCACCTTGTTTACTTTTTTACTTGTTACTCGTTACGAATTATCTCATCATACAACTATCTGTTATCGATAATTTCAGTGCTTGCAGAGAATACCTTGCTGAAAACCGCTTGTCATTTACTTCCGCTCCTCGTTGGGTTCGACACTCTTATTTATCGAAGGACTACGATAGATCCCCTATACTTGTGGGTCATCAAGACTCTTTTCTCGCGCCATTGCCGGGGAGTGAAGCGCCTTTAGTAAGTGGAATTTGGTAAGGAAACATTTTTGTAGTGTGCTAAAATTTACTGTCACTTGTTACTATGGAAAATAATCCTTTGAGGGGCTTGTTCAGGGTATCATCACCTCGACCGGAAGAGCAAAGAGTTGCTCCTCAACCTACTGCACCTACTGAAAATATTTATTATGAAATTCCTTCGGGTATGATAGAGAAACTGCTAGCTAATCCTTATGCAGGAGATGGAACATTACATCCTGATATGCACATAATCTATGTGGATGAAGTTTGTGGATTATTTAAGCTTGCACGTATGCCCGAGGATGTTGTCAAGAAGAAGGTCTTCCCTTTATCTTTGAAGGAAAGGCATTGACATGGTCACTACTGCAGGATGCTGCTAACATGACACTCGATCAGAGACCCTTTGACGAAACTGTGTGCGATCCATTAATCGCTAACGGTGATGTAAAAAATCGTCAAAAAGATGCAAAACGTTTGCGATGAATGATACATCAAATACGGTTCAGATTTTAGTTGTGTGTGCGATGCTGGGCATATGGTTGATCCATACGAACCATTTGCGATGAGACAGAACAACAGAAACGGACAACCAGATCAAGGTGTGTGCGATATACTGCATACAGTTCACTCTATGAACCGTTTGCGTTGATCGAGGTGAACACAAATGGTTCGGCATAACAAGATGTGTGTGATACCCGGCAAACAAGTCAGTAATCAGAATTGTGTGCGATCATTATAGAGAGCCCATACGTTTTTTTGTGAATTGTGTGCTCGTCAGGGCACACAGTTCAACAAACCAACCTGTGGGCGATAATGTAGAAGATCTCTATCGAATATGTATTACTAACCGTCTACGATGAGATTGATGGGATAAACAGAGATAACAAATTAATATGGCCGAACGGAAACAAAGATATATACAGTCTGCTTAATTTAGTCCTTCTTCTTCTTCTTGTTGTTGTTGGATGTCCCCGCGACATCGTCTTGGCGAGGACGCTTCTTGCTGCTCACTGTTGGCTTTTCATCGTCGCCGCCATCGTCATCGTCGTTGCTGTCGTCATCCTCCTCCTCCTCGTTCGACCATTCCTCCTCCTCATCATCGTCATCCTCTTCTTCATCCTCTGACGGCTCCTCATCCATCTGGTTGTCGTCTGATGACTATGGAGGTGGTGCCCCTTCCATGATCCGGATATAATCGAGGTCTGTGCTCGACGCCGGACTCATGGAAGACAGGCGGGATGATTCCGTTGTTGACCTATCACCGGGCGCCAGACTGCTGGCCAAACTGTCGTCCTCGTTGTTGCTCGACATGGCTGCAAAGTGTGTGCCAGTGAGTAGTGCGGCCTGCCGGGGACGATGAAGATGGTGGACACTTAAACGGGGTATGGAGAAAAGAGGAAATGCCAATTGAATCGGGGGTTGACGTATTATCTAACCGTTGATATAATCAACCGCAATTATTTGTACCCAGTCACTTTAAATTCCCAGGGTTGCGCAGGACTCCTATTGGCTATTTGGCTGGTTTCTTTTTTCAGGACAAAAACAAGGAACGAGTTTTGGGATTACACACCGATACCGGTAGGAACGGAGTAGGACAGTTGGCAAGCAATACATTGAGCTCTTCTTATTGATAAAGCCAGTAATAATCAATCTACAAAGGAAAACAAAAAAGACAAAGGAAAATATCTGCACGAATCTTCGCATAACATCAATGGCATAGGACCTAGATGTGCGTTACTTAGAGCACATCTAGATGTGCTTTAGCAATACTGTCAAACAAAACCCCTAATCATCATTGCAGACAGCGCATAGAACATGGCTAATGCGACAACCACAACTACACATGCTAGTTCCTTCTTGTCTCTTGCTTTCATCTGTTGCCTATGATTGATTCTTTCTTGCTTCATCATACTGATTGTACATTTCAGATCAGCCAGTTTCTTCTTCAGCTTTACGTTATCTTCTGCGAGCTTGGTGATAACACTCCGAGTCCTGCCATGCCATTCTTCATCCAGCCAGTTAACAAAGGCACAAGCCTCATATCCCTTCCAATGTTAAATAGTATTCAGGATGAGCGATGGCATTAACTCAAGTAAAATGATGAACTTAGCACTAACCTCTAAGGGGTAACCGAGAAACCGCCTGCCAATGTCGAATCCCACCGTGCATACACATCGAGTGGGAGTGTTCCCATGCACACAACTCAGCTTTTGGTACTTCTCGGTTGCGCAAAACTCGAAGTCGAACTCGTGTTGCGGGAGTCTGGAGTCATGTTCCGGATCCGACGACAGATCGCTTTCCTTGGGGGGGGGGGGGTCATTCAGGACGGATTTAGCAAGGAGCTACTTTGGACATGCTAAAAAAAGATTAGGATAGATTGGAACCTGACAGGGCGATTTGGATCCATAGTACACCTGCCTTCTGATGACCTTAGGCAAGTGCTCGGCGGCGACCGCCATCGTGGCGGCGATACGAGCAGGAGCAGTCGCACCGAAAGAATCAGCACCACTCGTCTGCATTCCCCCAATGTCAGTGCCACGCGATGGAATTTGGAGGCTATGTAGGGATTTGGGGGAAATGGGGAAACTGTGGGGATAAGCTAACGGCCGGGAACTACTTATGGCACTATATGTTGTATACAACACACTGTTTATACATGTCGTTTGTGTTAGGTATTACAACGTCACACATGATTTCCGCACCAATCCGTGTGAGAAGACAATGCAGGTGAGACACGGTCGTCGTTACATAACCGTATGTGATGTACTACCCTGTACAAATAATTGAGTTACAGTGATTCTGTGTAAACAGTCGCTCTGCGGATATTCGTAAAAAAAACAGCCGCTCTGCCTATAGAGATGGCGACAGCGGCCTAGGCAGCGTCTACCGAAGAAGAGGCCAATCCTCAGTCGGTGGGCAGTGGCAGCGTCATAGGAGGTCAATCCTCGGTCTACGGAGGGAGATAGGAGGAGCTCAACCATCGAGGTCGGCGACTGTGTGATTCGAGCACATCATCGCGGTCGATGGCGGGATAGTGGAGGTTGAACTTCAGGCGGCAGCCGCACTAAGCTTTGCTCCTCGACCCTGCTGTCTCGGCGTGCCGCCGCATCGCGCTTCTCTGTCTGCTGGGTGGAGGTCGCCGCACGGCTAATTAATTAAGGTATTCATTTCGTGAGTGGTTTCATTAAGGTATTCGATTCCAAAGGGTAGTGTTGTACTAGTACTCTACGTGTAAATTGACTGGCCATTAATTTTTGTCATTGCACGTCTGGATAACAATATGGAGCGCCCTCGGTAATTATGAAAATAAAACCTTGTGATTTATGCATGCATCTTTGGGCAGTAGTTAATCCGTGTATTAATGTTGTTGTTTTGTTTTTAATTACCATTCATGTGGTGTAGATGGAACGATCTCGATGGATGGAGAATCGGAAAACCATAGATTTTATTAGTGGCGTGACGGAGTTCATGAATTTGTCTAAAAGTACAAAGAGGAGAATTGGTGATGTGGATTACATCCTGTGTCCATGTACTAATTGTGCCAATAAAGAGTCACATGAAGTTGTAGATGTCTAGTGGCACTTAGTCACTCGGGGATTCATGGATGGATATACGCGTTTGACCAGACACGGTGAAGAGGAGGTCATGGATGAAGATACCCAGGGCTGCGAGATGCCAAACCCCAATTAGTGTCACATGGATGTTGAATCTAACATCAGGGCAGAGGCGTCAAGCTACCAATGGAACACCGGAAAGACGAAACGCCCACTAGAAAACCAAGACGTCGACGCAGATGATGAGATCTTGATATGCCAGATTTTGCTGCTACGATTGTAGATTTCGAGGGCCTAAAAATGGATATGATTGGGTACAAGGATCTTCCAACCATTAATGCGGACTCCAAGAAAGAACTATAGGTTGCAAAAAGAAATATTCCAAGTTGAGTGCCACCCTGGCGCTTCTTAGATTTAAAGCAGCAAACCGTCTATCAAACAAGGGCTTCACAGAGATGTTAGGTCTTTTCAAAGAAATTTTTCCAAAAGATAATGTGCTCCCTGGAAGCACGAATGAAGCAAAGAAAATTGTTTGCCCATTGGAACTTGAAGTACAAAAGATACACGCTTGTGTGAATGATTGTATATTGTACCGTGGTGAGTACAAATATTTGCGCGCATGTCCCACATGCAAGCATGCATGATACAAGCGTAGGAGAGCAAAGGACAAGTACAAATTGGACGACGAGATCAAGACAGGAATCCCGTTCAAGGTTGTTTGGTACTTGCCTTTAATTCCAAGGTTGAGGCGTTTGTTTGCAAACCCTAGAGAGGCAAAGAGGTTGCGGTGGCACCATGATGAGCGAATTGCGAATAAGTATATGAGGCACCCGAAATATGGGGCTCAGTGGGAATTAATCAACAAAAGGTTTGAAGACTTTGCCAAGGATCCTAAAACTATAAGGCTCGGGGAGTGGACTGACGGGATGAATCCTTTTGGCGATATGAGCACCAAACACAGCACATGGCCGGTGCTTCTGTGCATATATAACCTAGCTCCTTGGTTGTGTATGAAGAAAAAATACATTATGATGTCAATGATTATCCAAGTCCCGAAGCAACCTGGAAAGGACATCGACATTTACTTTCAGCTACTGGTAGAAGAACTGCTGACAGTGTGGATATATGCACCTGCTGTAAAATGTTATGAAGCTTATAGAAAGGAGATTTTAGATCTACATGCGATGTTGGCGCACACCATTCAAGATATGCCAACATTAGGTAACACATCGGGGCATAAAACAAAGGGAGATGTAGGGTGTGTCACATGCATGGGCATGACAGCTAGCAGATTTCTTCCCAACTTGCGCAAAATCGTGTATTTGCATCATCGTAGGTTATTACGGAAAAATCACCGATACCGAAGGATGAAAGCTGAATTTGATGGTATGGGAGAGGTAGGTGTGGGCCCAAGACCCTATGATGGGGAGGTGGTCCACAACATGGCTAAACAAATTAATGTTGTGCTTGGCAAGAAGCACCCTTTGACGGTGAAACAAACACCCAAGGGTCAAGTGTTTAAGAAGAAATCGGTGTTCTATAAATTACCTTACTGGGAGATTCTACGTGTACGTCACTGCATCGATGTCATGCACGTAGAGAAGAATGTACGTGAAAGCATCCTTGGTACTCTACTCAAGATTAAAGGTAAACGAAAGGATGGTGACGGTTCACGGCTCGATATGCTTGCTGATCAATCAAAACGCAAGAGTGAAGCAGAAGATGATGACAAATTCATCAAAGCTCGCCAGAGTTACAATTTTAGTACAAAAGAAGCAACACAGTTCTTCACCTATTTGTTGTCAGTTAAGACACCATCTTCCTACTCCGCAAACATCAGAAGTCTCGTGGATGTGAGCTCAGGTAAAATGAAGTTGGGACACATGAAGTCACATGATTGCCACGTAATGTTGACACAAATCCTCCAGGTGGCCATCAGGAATCTGATGGACAAAGATATAAGAAACATTCTCATTGAGCTCTGTGATGTCGTCAACCAACTATAGCAGAAAGTTGTAGATCCTGAAGAGTTGGATCATATGCAAGATGATATTGCAAGAATATTATCCACCCTAGAGATTTTTTCCCATTGTCATTCTTTGATGTCATGGTCCATCTCACTGTGCACCTTGTCGACAAGATAAAGTATTGTGGTCCTGTGTTTCTTCGCAACATGTATCCCATCGAGCGGTTCATGGGAATACTGAAGCGCTTTTGTTGGAACCGAAACCATCCAGAGGCAAGCATCTTACAAGATTATACTGCGGAGGAGGTGGTTGAGTTTTGCATTGAATACATGAAGCAAATACCTATAGGTTTGCCCCTATCTCACCATGAGGGAAGGCTGAAAGTTAAGCCGGTCCTTGCTGGCACACAAATGGCTGCACCCGGAGAATTGGCAGAGAAAGCCCATTTGACGGTACTGCTTAACACCCCAGTTCTCAGCGCTTATGCCGAAGAACACTTGGCGGAGATACGCCAAAGCTTCTTACCAATGGTTCCTTCATCAAATGTGGAGATGAAGGAGCACACTAAGAACTACGCCGAATGGCTGAAGAATCGTTTAGCACAAGGATCCTGTTGGCGTTCTGGGAACGGGGGTCCCCAGACTTGCCTGCCTGCGGCCTGCGGCGTGGTTCAAAGGGGGCCCCAGAACGCCCCATCTTCATCAACACAGACCCCAGACCCTCGCGAGGGGCCAAGCCTCGCGGGGCGGACGACACGGAGCTTCCTCAGGCACGGCCTCATCAGGCTGGCTTGCGAGGAGGCGGAGAGATCAAGGCGGGGTACCTCACGAGGTGCCCGTGACGCAAGCCATGACGACCAAGGGCGCCAGGCTGGCGCCAGCCCATGCAGTGTCCTACTTTCCTCTTTGGTGCAAAGGGAGCAAGCGCAGGCGAGAGCATCAAGCAAAGGCACCCGTTTCGGTGCAACTAGACCAAGACCAGCCCAACGGCAGGGAGGAAGTCATTGTGGTGCCCAAGCCAGCGTCACCACCAGAGCCTTTGGCAGGCGAGGACCAACTTTAGTCAGGATAAGTGTACCAGATGTTCCCCTTCAAAATGGCCAATTGTTGGCGCCCTTCCCGCTCAATATTTGGGAAGAGGCCCAGGGCCTTTGCCTATAAATAGGACTAGCCACCCCCAGGGTAGGGAGAATCGGCCAATCCAGAAACAAGCTGGGATCGGATCGAGTAGCATCACACACACACACACACACACACACACAGAGAGAGAGAGAGAGAGAGAGAGAGAGAGAGAGAGAGAGAAGGGTGACTGAACTCCTCCTAGCAGTTCATCGCCCCAGCCAAGAACAGACCCTCGCGAGGCTGTTCTTCCTTGTATTGCTCATCATCATCAGCCCAAGAGGCAATCCACCACTCCACAAACTAGAGTAGGGTATTACACCACAATGGTGGCCCGAACTAGTATAAACCCTGTGTCTCTTGTGCTGTTCTTTCCATAGCTTAGATCTTAGCGAGGCGGTGGGGTGCAGGTAGGTAGAAGGAGAAATCTCCGCGCGCACCCGAGTGTTCGAACCTCAAGGGTCTGCCGGAACCCGAAATCCGACATTTGGCGCGCCAGGTAGGGGTGCGCCGGAATCCACCTTCTGCCGCTTCGTGTCCCGTCGCGTCGTCATCACCATGTACGGCGACTAGGCGGGCAACCCAGATCCTTGGGCGGCGTGGCCCGCCCGCGCAGAGCCGCTCGCCTCGGGCGACCCCGTGCCCCAGGCAGCTCGCGGTCCACAGGGCGCTGCGGGCCGCGGGCGATGCAGACAGGCTTCGACAGCTCTCACGTCGCGGCAGGCGTGGTTGCCAGCAAGGGCCTCCAATCATGCCGCGACCACGACACCGTACACCCACCGGGAGCAGGCGAACTCGAGGGCCGCGCTCACGGTGGCCCGAGAGCTGCTGCAGTGCAGGCTGCTGGAGGGTGGCCGCGACGTGCTGCCGGAGCGGGTGGCAGAGCTCCTGGGCTTTGCCGCCTCGGGGGCCCACCCCTTCGGCACCCAGCTCCCATCTCAAGCCCAGGACGGCCCGCGCGGGGGCTCTGCGCGTGCCCGCGGGCTCCAAGGCTACTCCAACGCCAGCGAAGCTATCGGCACCGGACCGGCGGCGGCGCTGCCCCCGCTCCCGGTCCGCGAAGAAGAAGGACTCGACGCGACCCACGGCCCCAGTGGACAGCCGCGCTACCACCCCACGATGGGCGCGCCAAGCAGAGCTGCATGGCACGCGGAGCACTACGGCGTGGCCTTCGGGATGACGGCGCCAGAAGAATACGTGCCCCACATGATAGACCAAGGGCACCCTCACGAGGGCGAACAAGGCTCGCTCCTCAGCCCAAGCTGGGGGGACGAGGCGCCAGAAGCTGAGCTCTTCCAGGAGCCCCGGGACGGTGCCACTGGCCACGCTGGAGGCAACGATTATCGGGCACCGCTAATTCCTCAGGAGCGGGCATACACTAATCATGGATCGCAGGAGGTGCAGGTCGCCACAGCGAGCAGCTGCCCCTCTCCCACAATCTCCTACCCCTCGGGAGGAGGGCGCAGGGGGCTGCAGGAGAGGGGCCGAGATCCGACATCACCACCGCGGCGTTCGGAGCAAGGTGTTCTCAGGAGGTAGGCCCTCTGCTGGGGAGGTGCCTCAGGGCCTGCCCCTGGCAGAGGACCCGTGGTCGTCGGGGGAACCACTGGCGACTGCTCTACCCCATCGTTGATGGCACTAGAGTGTGGCGCAAGGCGGGGCCCTCGTCTGGCGATATGAAGCAAGGGCGGTACCTGTGAAGAAGGCCAGGTGCTTGTGAAGCTCGCCACCCTGTGACACTCTCACGTAATAATGAGTGGGGCTGTACACGCCCCGGAGTCTCAGGGGTGCCGGCCTCAGGGCCTGGGGCTCCCTCCCACGCCCAGTGGCAGCACTTAGCTCCGCGTTGGTGAGAAGACGTCCAAGACTAGATTAGGTGCCGGACGCGGCCTTTTGTCTGCTTTCATTGCTTTTCCCTTTGGTTGTCACTTTCCCCCGCTGGATTTAAGTTGGATTCGAATTTGAGATTTGCGTGTGTTCGAGGAAGGGGTGCGTAGTCTCGTTCGAGCAATTTCTCGCGTTTTGATTACCACTTCGCCTCAGCTGCCTCCCCTCGTGAGCCCCTTGTCGGCGTTCTGGGAACGAGGGTCCCCAGACTTGCCTGCCTGCGGCCCACGGCGTGGCTCAAAGGAGGCCCAGCATGGCCCAGCTTCATCAACACGAGACCCAAGACCCTCGCGAGGGGCCAAGCCTCGCGGGGCGGACAACACAGTGCTTCCTCAGGCACGGCCTCGTCAGGCTGGCTCACGAGGAGGCGGAGAGATCAAGGCGGGGTACTTCGCGAGGTGCCCGTGACGCAAGTCATGACGACCAAGGGCGCCAGGCGGGCGCCAGCCCGCGCAGTGTACTCCCTTTCCTCTTTGGTGCAAAGGGGGCAAGCGCAGGTGAGAGGATCAAGCAAAGGCATTCATTTCGGTGCAACGAGACCAAGACCAGTCCAACGGTGGGAAGGAGGTCATTGTGGAGCCCAAAACGGCGTCACCACAGGGCCTTTGGCAGGCGTGGACCAACTTTCGTCAGGATAAGTGTACCAGATGTTCCCCTTCGAATTGGCCAATTGTTGGCGCCCTTCCCGCTCAATATTTGGGAAGAGGCCCAGGTCCTTTGCCTATAAATAGGACTAGCCACCCCCAGGGTAGAGGCATCTAGCATCGAGCAATCAGGCCAGCAGAACCTAGGATCAGAGCAAGCAGAGAACAAAGAGAGAAAGAGAGAAGGGCGGGTGAACTCCCCCTAGCAGTTCATCCCCCTAGCCAAGAGCAGACCCTCGCGAGGCTGTTCTTCCCTGTATTGTTCATCATCACCAGCCCAAGAGGCAATCCATCCACCACAAACTAGAGTAGGGTATTACACCACAATGGTGGCCCGAACTAGTATAAACTCTGTGTTTCTTGTGCCGTTCTTTCCGTAGTTAGATCCTTGCGAGATGGAGAGGTAGAGGGCGTAATCTCCGCGCGCACACCAGAGTTCGAACCTTAAGGGTCTGCCGGAACCCGAAATCCGACATTTGGCGCGCCAGGTAGGGGTGCGCCGGAGTCCGCCTCTCTAGCGCTCCGCGTCCCGTCGCACCGCCATCACCATGTCCGTCGACCAGGCGGGCAACCAAGATCCATGGGCGGCGTGGCCCGCCCGCCTCGGGCGACCCCGCGCCCCAGGCAGCTCGCGGTCCGCAGGGCGCTGCGGGCCGCGGGCGGCACGGACAGGCTTCAGCAACCCTTACGCCGCGGCAAGCGCGATCGGCAGCAAGGGCCTCCAATCATGCCGCGGCCACGACACCGTACACCCGCCGGGAGCAAGCGAACTCGAGGGCCGCGCTCACGGTGGCCCGAGAATTGCTGCAGTGTAGGCTGCTGGAAGGCGGCCGCGACGTGCTGCTGGAGCGGGTCGCTGAACTCCTGGGTTTTGCCGCTTCGGGGGCTCACCCCTTCTGCATCCAGCTTCCGTCTCAAGCTCAGGGCGGCACACACGGGGGCCCCGCGCGCTCCCGCGGGCCTCTGGGCTACCCCAACACCAGCGAGTCCGTCGGCGCCGAGCTGGCCGTAGCGCTACCCCCGCCCCTGGCGCGTGAGGGAGAGGGGCTCGGTGCAGTCCATGGCGCCGGCGGGCAGCCGCGCTACCACACCGCGGTGGGCACGTCAAGCAGCACCGCATGGCGCATGGAGCACTACAACACAACCTTCGGGGTAGCGGCGCCAGAAGAATACGTGCCCCGCATGATGGACCAAGTGCACGCTCACGAGGGCGAACAAGGCTCGCTTCTCATCCCAAGCTGGGGAGACGAGACACCAGAAGCTGAGCTCTTCCAGGAGTCCCGGGACGGCTCCGTCGGCCACGCTGGAGGCGACAATTATCGGGTACCACTAATCCCTCAGGAGCAGGCATACGCTAATCATTGATCGCAGGAGGTGCAGGTCGCCGCAGCGAGCATCTGCCCCGCTCCCACAGTCTCCTACCCCTTGGGAGGAGGGCGCAGGGGGCTGCAGGAGAGGGGCAGGGACCCTACATCACCACCGCGGCGTTCGGAGCAGGGTGTTCTCAGGAGGTAGGCCCTCCGCTGGGGAGGTGCCCGAGGGCCTGCCCCTGGCGGAGGACCTGTGGTCGTCGGGGGAACCGCTGGCGACCGCTCTACCCCACCGGCGGCGTCCTGGTTTCCGGTCGTCGTTGGTGGCACTAGAGTGTGGCGCAAGGCGGGCCCCTCGTCTGGCGATATGAAGCAAGGCCGGTACCTATGAAGAAGGCCCAGTGCTTGTGAAGCTCGCCGCCCCGTGACACTCTCACGTAATAATGAGTGGGGCTGTACATGCCCCGGAGTCTCACGGGTGCCGGCCTCAGGCCCTGGGGCTCCCTCCCACGCCCAGTGGACAGCACTTAGCTCCGCGCTGGTGAGAATACGTCCAAGACTAGATTAGGTGCCGGACGCGGCCATTTGCCTGCTTTCATTGCCTTCTTCTTTTTGGTTGTAACTTTTCCCCTGCTGGATTTAAGTTGGATTCTAATTTGAGATTTGCGTGCGTTCGGGGAAGGGGTTCTTAGTCTCGTTCGAGCTACTTCTCACGTTCTGGTTACCGCCTCAGCACAGCTGCCTCACCTCGCGAGCCCCTCGCGAGTCGGGCCGGGCCAGGCTCGTGCGCAGCCCAAGCTGCCGTTAATGCTCCTTCTCGGGAGGACTTTCCGGTACCTGCGGAGGATGTCCCTTTGTAAAAAGGCCTGGAGCCTGTGAAGAAGGTGATTGCCTGTGAAGCTATCGCGTTTATAAAAAGGCCCGGAGCCTGTGAAGAAGGCGAATGCCTGTGAAGCTATCGCATTTATAAAAAGGCCCGGAGCCTGTGAAGAAGGCGAATGCCTGTGAAGCTATCGCATTTAGAGAAAGGCCCGGAGCCTGTGAAGAAGGCGAATGCCTGTGAAGCTATCGCGTTTATAAAAAGGCCCGGAGCCTGTGAAGAAGGCGAATGCCTGTGAAGCTATCGCGTTCATGAAAAGGCCCGGAGCCTGTGAAGAAGGCCAGCGCCTGTGAAGCCCCTCGCTAACAACACCTGCGCGTCCTATGATTTCAACTGGAGAACACTCAGGACACCACATCCTCCCACAAGCCGCCTCGGGGCTTCCGCGAAACAAAGGTAAAACAGCCAGCCGCCAGGCGCGGATGCTCGCGCAACACAATAGCTGCTAATACGATCTACACAAGTTTTACATGAGGGGCTTCCCCTCCCAAAATGCTCTCACGACCATCAGGCCAACACCTGAGTTCTATCCATGCAGGGCAAAAGACAGGAGCAACATGCAGTCAGTCTGACAAATCCCCCAAGGCATCCTCGGGAGCACCTTCCAGGCCACCGCTGGCATCGCTGGATTCGCCACCGCTACTTGCATCGTCGCTAGCGGCGTCAAGGCCATCCATCACACCGCCTTCGTCGGCAGCCACGATCACATCGTCGTCATCCGAAGTGAAGGCCTTCACAAGAGCGTCCACGTTGTTTTCCACCCAGTCCGCCAGGTTGCCTCGGATGGCCTGGGGGACTGGGGCGATGGCGGCGTCGAAGTCGAAGTGGGGATCCATGTCCTGAAGATGGCCGAAGACACGGGAAAAGGCGCGCCTGAGCAGGGCGCGGCCCCTCTCCTCCACCAACCTGTCGGCCCTAACCGACCGCGCCTCCAGCTGCGTCACCACGGCGGTGAAGAACTGCAGGTTGCCGGCATAGTTGATCATGTGCGGCTCGCCAACAGTCGCCTCGCAGATGTTGCCCAAGGCTGCGTTAGTCCTCTCCCTGAGCGTAGCCAGCATGGGGCCATGCACGTGCTCCAGGACCTGCCGCTGGCGTATCTCATAAGCATTCTGGGGCTTGACGGCCTCGGCCTCTTCCACCCGCTGACGAAGACGGAGTACCTCGGCCTGAAGGGCAGCCGACTCCTTTTGCGCCGCCTCAAGGGCGGCCCGGGAAGCGTCGACCCGCCGCATCGCCTCATCCCGTTGGGCCCTCAGGGCTGCGGTTCTTCCCTCAGCCTCGACCCGGATCAACTCCATCTTCCTCTCGAACTCGCGCTCGAGGCCTTGGCGTGTTGTCGCCACCCGACGACCAACCTCCTCCAGGACATGTGCCTCCCGCGCAGCGACTTCATCTTCCGCCTGCATCGCCAGGCGCTCCCTCGTCTCCAACCGCTCGTACTCGCGGGTGCGTTCGGCGGCCTCCAGCGTCAACGCCTCCTCACGTCTCTAGAGCTCAGCTGGGTCGCCAGAGGCCACCCTCATCGACGCAAGGTCCGCCTCACGCAGTTCCACCTGCTCCTCTAACGAGTGACATCGGGCCAGGAGCTCCTGAGCCCGCTCCTTCGCTGCTTATCGCTATCGGTTGGCTCCCAGGGCGTCTTCAGCGGCCTGGGATCGGGCCACCCAGGAGGCCTCCAGCGACGCCTTCGCCTCTTCGTCTTCAAGGTCGCGCTGGTGGCGCGCGAGGGCGACGGCGGCCTCCAGCTCGCGCCTCTCGGCGGCCCGGCGCAGGTCCTCGGCCTCCAGGCGTGCGTCTTCATCGGCAAGCTCCTCCCCAAGCAGGTCTACCACGCCGCTCGCCCTTCGAAGGAATTCGCGGCCGCGAGCGCGGCACTCGCGAGCATGCTCGAGCACGTCTCCCACACCATTGTCTGCCCCAGGCAAGCGCCTTGAAGGACGAATCATCGTTCCCCCTCCGGGCAGGGGGCTGGGGGCTGGCGCCCCCACAACGGCCGGGCGCGCCGCACTAGAAGCTCGGCCTGGGGCCAGCACGTCTCCCGAAGAAGGGCGCGGGGGGCGCCTCAGCCAGTCGCAGCCCGCGACCAGATGAGAAGCCCACGGCAGGCTGGCCATGCCAAGAGAGGGCCCACGAAGGAAGATCACAGGAAGAGAAGGGTTGCGGGGCACCTCAGGACGGTCCGCCCCTTCGTTCGTCCTCACCACAAGAGCCGTGCTGCTCGGGACGTTTCGGGGCGACGGGGGAGGTGAAGCCAAAGGAGGCGGCACCTCAGCGGCTTCCACGACCTCGGCAGGAAGAGGCCTGCATAGCAAGGATCGGCAGACGCAACAAGGGGATCAGGAGCCAGGAAAGGAGAAGGCTTACTCGTCGGTGGCGAAGTACTTCCGGCGCTTCAGCAAGCGACAAGGGAAGTCATCACCCAGGGCCTCCCTTTTCCTCCGAAGGGCCTCAAAGTCCACACGGAAGCGGCCCAAGAGAAGAGCGCAGGGATCAGCCTGCGACGAAGACGAAGCCGCAATGCCATCCGCGTCAGGGGCGCCTGCCTGGCGCATGTTGCCAATCACCTCGGCAGAATACGCGGCCGGGGCCTCGGGAGCCTCGGCCTCGGGTGCTCGGAGCGATTGCTTGCCACCCACAGCCTCTGCAGCACGGGCCTCAGGAGCTGCTTCCTCGAGGGCATCGCCAGGCGCAGTCTCCTCTCCGGGAGCCTTATCGGTCTCCGCCATCTCACGCCTCCCTGCCCCACCACTCGAGGAGGATTCTCCTTGACCAACCGGAAGGGTGGTCACCACCACAGGGTTCTCGCGAGGCCCTTGGAGGCCAGTGGGGCGCAGCCCCCATTCATCGAAGGAGGGCATCTGCTTCGCGAAGTCGTCCCTGTTCTGGCAGAGGTACAGCAGGGCCCCTCCTCTCTGGATGCTGCCCGGGTTGGGGTCGCCAGTCAGGACCAAGAGCACGGTCCTTAGTGCCGCAGGCGTCAGGTCTCCTTCCTGGAGCCTCATGCGATCACCATGCCCGCTGAAATCCCACATTCGGCGAGAGTGACGTTGGAGAGGGGCAATGCGGCGTAACAAGAACTCCTTCACCACCTTGGGCGCCGTCACGCCGAGCGACCTCAAGAACGTGAAGCGGCGCCAGACGAAGGCAAGCCGGGGGCTCACGAGCGTCTCCTGGCCCCAGCCCGAATTGGGTGCTGCAGGGGAAGTTGGCTTCGCAGCAGGGGGCTGGGCACCCCGACATCAACGTACAACCACCGCTCGCGGAACCCAGCAGAAGGCGGAGGAAGCTTGAAGTCAATCCCCGAGGCCGCAGTCTCGGGCGCGGCAAAGAAGCTCACACACGCTGAGCATTGAGTGGGGTCAGTAAGGCGCAAAGAGAAGAAGTGGCGCAGCAAGGCAATGGAAGGAGGGATGCCCATTATCGCCTCGCAAACAAAAGCAAAGACCGAAAGGAGGGTGATGGATTCAGGACCCAAATGCATCATGTGGATCTGATAATGAGAAAGGACGGCCTTGAAGAAATCAGAAAAGGGGGGAACCAGACCCGCCCACAAGGCATCGGCGAAATAATGGACCTCAGTGATTATCCTGTCAGTGGGGAAGTGAGACGTAGACCAGGCCGTCGTCCTCCCACACTCGTTGAAGGTGGTGGCCAGAGCCGGGCAGAGCTTACCCAGGCACTCTTGATTGAGTATGACCAATCTGCCGACGGCGGGATTCATCGACAGTGCCGAGCGGGACGGAGTCATGGGTTTCTTCCCTTTCTCCTTCTTCGTCGGAGCCATGGCGATGGAAAGGAGGGCGAAGATGAGAGATGGGATTGGAGACAAGAGTCGGAGGTCAAAGGGAGGAAGGATAGGGGACGGTCGAGCAACAGGAAGGGGAGCGGCTGTGTACAACTATGAGTCCACATAGCAAGGTGCAAAATAAGGAAGCATGGGGGAACAGTGCCGCCCACGTCCAATCAACCGCCACGCGGCGCCCGAGGCTGCAGGCTGTTAGGGCCCGCAGCGCTTCGCCCTTGCCCTTTCGCCTCTCGGCACGGCCAAGCCCAGGTGCGCCTTGGGCCCGGGGGCTACTGTCGGCGTTCTGGGAACGGGGGTCCCCAGACTTGCCTGCCTGCGGCCCGCGGAGTGGCTCAAAGGAGGCCCAACGCGGCCCAGCTTCATCAACACGAGACCCAAGACCCTCGCGAGGGGCCAAGCCTCGCGGGGCGGACAACACAACGCTTCCTCAGGCACGGCCTCGTCAGGCTGGCTCACGAGGAGGCGGAGAGATCAAGGCGGGGTACCTCGCAAGGTGCCCGTGACGCAAGCCATGACGACCAAGGGTGCCAGGCGGGCGCCAGCCCATGCAGTGTACTCCCTTTCCTCTTTGGTGCAAAGGGGGCAAGCGCAGGCGAGAGGATCAAGCAAAGGCACCCATTTCGGTGCAACGAGACCAAGACCAGTCCAACGGTGGGAAGGAGGTCATTGTGGAGCCCAAAACGGCGTCACCACAGGGCCTTTGGCAGGCGAGGACCAACTTTCGTCAGGATAAGTGTACCAGATGTTCCCCTTCGAATTGGCCAATTGTTGGCGCCCTTCCCGCTCAATATTTGGGAAGAGGCCCAGGGCCTTTGCCTATAAATAGGACTAGCCACCCCAGGGTAGAGGCATCTAGCATCGAGCAATCAGGCCAGCAGAACCTAGGATCAGAGCAAGCAGAGAGCAAAGAGAGAAAGAGCGAAGGGCAGGTGAACTACCCCTAGCAGTTCATCCCCCTAGCCAAGAGCAGACCCTCGCGAGGCTGTTCTTCCCTGTATTGTTCATCATCACTAGCCCAAGAGGCAATCCATCCACCACAAACTAGAGTAGGGTATTACACCACAACGGTGGCCCGAACTAGCATAAACTCTGTGTTTCTTGTGCCGTTCTTTCCGTAGTTAGATCCTTGCGAGATGGAGAGGTAGAGGGCGTAATCTCCACGCGCACCCCAGAGTTCAAACCTTAAGGGTCTGCCGGAACCCGAAATCCGACACCCCTCGTGAGCCGGGTCAGGCCTAGCTTGCGCGCAGCCCAAATTGCCGCCGCCGCGTCCTCTCGGGAGGGTTTTTTACTGCAGATCCTACGGATTCAATCAGGGAACACTCGGGACACCACAGCCTCCCATAGGCTACCTCAGGGCCCGCACGGAACGAAGGTAAACTAGCCAACCAGCACGTCGCTTAGCCCACCACTTGGCGCGGGCGCATGGGCAATGTAACATCTACTAATACGATGAACACAAGTTTTACATGAGGGGCTCCCCCTCCCGAAATGCTCTCACAACCATCAGGCCAAACCTGAGTTCTATTCATGGAGGGTAAGGAAGCAGGAACGATGCATAATCAGTCGGATAAATCCCCCAATGCATCCTCAGGAGCACCTCCCGAACCGTTGCTGGCGTCGCTGGAATCGCCATCGCGGTCTGCGTTGCCGCCAGCGGCGTCAGGCCATTCACCACGCCGCCCTCGTCGGCAGCCACGATCATGCCGTCGTTGTCTGAAGCGAAGGCCCTGACAAGGGCATCCACATTGTCTTCCACCCAGTGCGCCAGGTCATCTCGGACGGCCTGGGGGACTGGGGCGATGGCGGCGTCGAAATCAAAGTGGGGATCCATGTTCCTGAGATGGCTGAAGACGCGAGAAAAGGTGCGCCCGAGTAGGGCGCGACTCCTCTCCTCCACCAACCTGTTGGCCCTGACCGACCGCGCCTCCAGCTGCGTCACCACGTCGGTGAAGAACTGAAGGTTGCCGGCGTAGTTGACTGCGTGCCGCTCGCCAACAGCCGCCTCACAGATGTTGCCCAAGGCTGTGTTGGCTCTCTCCCGGAGCGTGGTGAGCATGGGGCCGTGCTCATGCTCCAGGATCCGCCGCTGACGTATCTCATCCGCATTATGGCGCGCGACGGCCTCAGCCTCCTCCACCCGATGGCAAAGAAGGAGCACCGTTGCCTGGGAGGTGGTTGACTCCCCTTGCGCTACCTCAAGGGCGGCCCGAAAAGCATCGGCCCAGCGCGTCGCTTCCTCCAGCTTGGCCCTCAAGGCAGCAGCCCTACCTTCAGCCTCGGCCCGGATCAACCCCAGCCTCTCCTCATTCTCGCGCTCGAGGTTCAAGCGCGCCATCGCCACCCGACGTCCGACCTCCTCCAGGACACGGGCTTCCTGTGCAGCGACATCATCCTCCCCCTGCGTCATCAAGCGCTCCCTCGTCTCCAGACGCTCGTACTCGTGTGCACGTTCGGCGGCTTCCAGCGTCAGCGCCTCCTCACGCTTTTGGAGCTCTGCTGGGTCGCCAGAGGCCACCTTCATCGACGCGAGGGCTGCCTCACGCAGCTCCACTTGCTCCTCCAGTGAGTGGCACCGGGCCAGGAGCTCCCGAGCCCGCTCCTCCGCCGCCTCTCGCCGCCGGTCAGCTTCCCGGGCCTCCTCAGCGGCCCGAGATCGGGCCTCCCGAGAGGCCACCAACACGTCGCGACCATGCTCCTGCTCCCGCACGTCAAGACCCCACGCTGCTCCCAGCTGCAGCGCATGGGGACCTGCAAGACCAAGCTCTCCGTCACCCAAGGCCTCCCGTGGCCACATTAGGCTGCCGTGCCTTCACCATCGAGCTACACAACGTCACGTGGCCCGGCAAGTTCAAGCCAGACCTGCCTCCTCGTTACAACGGCACGGCCGACCCCGCGGAGTTCCTCCAGCTCTATGAGCTGGGCATCGAAGCTGCCAACGGAGACGAGAAGGTCATGGCGAACTGGTTTCCCATGGCGCTCAAGGACAGGGCCCGCACCTGGCTCCTGAATCTGGCTCCAGGCATGATCTCCTCTTGGGACGAGATGCGCACCCGCTTCATCGCCAACTTCCAAGGTACTCACGACCGGCCACCCTCCGTGAGCGACATGCGCCGCATCAAGCAACAACCCGGAGAGACCCTGTAGAAGTACATCCAGCGCTTCAACAACACACGCCTCAAGATTCCCAAGGTGACGAGGAGGCCATCATCTCAGCCTTCTCCGACGGCGTGCGCGATGTCAAGATGAAGGAGGAGCTGGCGATGCATGAAGACCTGTGCACTTCCTTGGAGCTGTTCAACTCGGCGACCAAGTGCGCCAGGGCTGAGGAAGGGCGTCTCTCCCTCCTCGAGCTGCCTGCCGCAGACCCAGAAGAGAAGAAGCCCAAGGCCAAGGATGTGAAGCGCAAGGGGGCTGCCGTGCTCGCGGCAGAACCAGACACCAAGCGGGGCAGAGATCAGCCCGAGTCTTCCAAGGGCAGCCGGTACTGTGTGTACCACGACCTCCACACCCACAACACCAACGAATGTCAAGAGCTCCGAGCCGTGCGAGAAGGAAGGATCGGCCGTCGTCCCGACCGCGGTGACCGGGGCTACGGTCGAGGAGGAGGAAGGAATGCAGGACGCTGGGAAGACCGCGGCCCGCGCCAAGGGTGGCACGATCGACCTCGCGAGGACCGCTGGCAAGACCCGCCTCGCGACGATCGCCCGCAAGGCAACGCAGGCCTCCCTCCGCTGTCGCCGCAGCCAAGGAGAAACGAGGACCGCCATCAGGACGAGGGGACTGGGGGCTTCCAGGAGCTGCGCGCGATCGCCTGCATCCTGGGCGAGGCTGAAGCCCCAGCCTCTCAGCGCATCTTCAAGCAGTTCGCCCACGAAGTAAATGCAGTCCTCCCCAAGCTCGAAGCCACGCGCCCTCTCAGGTGGTCGGCGTGCGCCATCATGTTCAGCTCAGCGGATCAGCTCAAGTGTGCGGCCACAGCCGGAGTCCTCCCGATGCTTTGTTCCCCAATCATCAGCAACGTGCTGGTCACCAAGACCCTCATCGATGGCGGGGCAGGGCTCAACGTCCTGTTCGTGGAAACATTCAACAATCTCCAAGTGCCCTACAACCAGCTTCAGCCAACCAAGCCTTTCTCCGGAGTCACCGACGGCTCCACGTTCCCGATTGGGCAGGTCCGCCTCCCTGTCACCTTCGGGGCACGCGACAACTACCACACCGAGCTCATCGATTTCGACGTCGCTCACATTCGCCTGCCGTACAACGCCATGCTTGGGTACCCAGCGCTGGCCAAGTTCATGGCCGTGACTCACCACGGCTAGAATGTCCTCAAGATGCCAGGAAGTGGCGGTGTCATCACGGTGCCCTATGAAGAGAAGGACGCGGTGTGTTCCCTGGAAAGAGCCTTTCAGGCCGTATCACTGGAAGACCCGGATCACGGAAGCAGGAGGCTTCCCGAGACCACCCCCAAGAAGAAGAAGACATCATCCGGTCCGGCCCCTCAGGAGGCAGGCCCCTCAGGGCCCATGCCTGCCCAGGGAGAACCTCCTTCCATCGCATAGGAAAGCGCGCCCGGCGCCCTCCCCAGGCAGGGCTCGGGGGCTCTCCGCTGGAGGGCCACCGACCTGGCTAAGGTCACGAGGGAGGCGCTTGGGCACCACATGGAGGCGTGTTTCGAAGCACATTTCCCTCAAGAAGGAGTAAGGCAAGGAGGGCCAGACCCTCAGGAGTTTGTCAGCAAGGCCATTCAGGAGCTACAGGAGTCAAGAGTCATGAGAGGCGGCCGCCGCCTACCAGCTGTGGCTCCCCATCCAGGCGAGGATGGTGGGCTGCGCACCTGCATCAACATACCAGGGCTCAATCGAGTCGCCTCTCTGGAGCGCCTCTGGCCCTCGCGAGTGGGGCGCTGCGAAGGTCCACCACACAGCTACATTCGCATGCCTTACGGCTTGCCGAACACGGCTGCCACGTACCAGCGCCTCATGAGGGGCATCATGGACGCTCAAGAGGCCAGATGTTCCGCAGCCTTGGCGGAGATGGAGGTGGTCCACGAGGAGCCACCAGCACCTCCGGAGCCTCCCGAGGCCCTTGGGCCTGGGGGCTCGTGAGGATCGGCTTCGGCAGCCAACCGAGTCTGGTACACCAACACTCCTTCGTCCTCAACATCATCAGGTGACATCTTTCAAGTTTCATTTCCAGCTGGGAGCGCCCCCCAGGGCTGCATTATTCCCAGGCCGCGTGGGTCCATCCCTGCGGCATGTATCCCTTTTATTTCATGTTGTTAGCTTACTTTGTTGGGGGCACCCCTCGGGCTGCATCATCCCCAAGTCGCTCGGGCCTGACCCAGTGATGTCCGCCTTCCCAGCATCTATTTGAATGAATCCACTCCTTTGCAGCTAATGTGTTTGACCTAGTTGCCCGCTCAACTGACGCCAACTAACGGAGCTGCTCCCAAAACGGCACGACGCTTGCGCATGGGTCCGTCCCTGCAACGCCGACAAACCTGAATGGCTGAGCTCTGGCCGCGGCAGCCCCGCATGGCGCCACCTCGTCAAGCCTTCAGTGCCTCATCGCCCCTCGGAAGCAACCAATGGCTGACTGTCAATTGTCATTGCAACCCCTCATTCTTTCTTTGATGGGTCTACAGGATCTCCTAAAGGAGTTGCGTCAGGCGAGGCCCTTGCGGTGTCTCCTTCACTCTCATCTGCGCGAACCGCTTGCACGTTAAAGGGGGGGTGCCTGAGCATCGCGACTCAGGGCTCCTACTGGCTCTCCAGCCCTCACCCTCTGGCCTTGTCCACGACATCGCGACCTGGCATACCAGCGACGGCTGAGACTCGCTCGAGGGCCGGGACCCGAGGACATAGAGCAGAAAGGGGAGCAAAGGCGAGAGGGGAGGGACACGCGAGGACCTCGCCGAGCAACCTCACGCCTGCCGATGCACGGACCCAGTGACACACCAGGGAGCGGTCCCTGATTCTCGAGATAAGTCACCACCCGGAAGCACCAGCTACCGTGGCACCGTCCCCGCACCTAATGCAATCCCGTGTTAGAGACGCCGCTCTCCTTTCTCACCGAACGACGGCTGCTTGAGTGCCAAAGGGGACCTCCTGAGCATCGCGACTCAGGGGCTCTTACCGGACCCCGGGTCGCTCACCTCCTGGCCTTGACCACGGCATCGCGACCTGGCATACCAGCGACGGCTGAAGCCGCCTTGGGACTGGGACCTGTCGGCACAGAGCACCAAGCCCTCGCGAGGTTTGAAAGGGAGAACTGAGCTAAGACGGAATGAGCAACTCGCACAATTCTACGACAAGGGTTATATTAACAAACAGGATCACAGGCACCTTACAAGCCCCCATGGGACGCGTCTTTGATTCCTCACAGGGAACATATCCTAAAGGGACACTAACTACACGCGCCCCTGCAAAAGACGCCATCATCAACAGTGGGCCGTCAAGCACCGGCGCCAACCCCATCTAGATCAGAGCCGGCGACGGCCTGACGAGCCCGCCCTGCTCCAGGAGCGGCGCCGGCTCGGGGGCTCGTAGCTGTCGTCGCTCGTCTCTGGAGTCACTGGATCCTCCGACGCCTCCGCCGCCTGAGGATCCGCCAAGGGAGCGGTCGGCGGGCCCAGTCCTCGCCGTAGCAGGGTCCCTACCACCTCTCCTGGGGCAGCACTCCAGCCGGCGCCTGTTCGCATTGAAGACCTTGAAGAACATCACCGAAGCACCGTCGTACTCCAAATGGATCGCGAAGGCGCCTCTTGTCCTGCAAACCCGGGCGATTTCGCCCCAGCCTCGAGTCATGAAGACCTCGCCCGGGGAAACGACCGCGACCTCTGCCTCGGTCGCGAGGGTGCTGCAGTCAGCGTGCTGCAGCCAAAGCTCCAGGAGTTCTCCCTGCAGGATGATGGATGCGAAGAAGGGAGGAAGGCGAATCCAAGACTGAGGAGGCATGGCGACGTGGAGCACGAACTCTTGGGAGGAGCCTTCGGTGTGGACCCCAGGGGGGACGACCCACACCTTCGTGACCCGTCGGCGCCGACGGCGGCGCCGCCCGTGGCGATCGGCATCGACTCCTTCCGAGCCCTCGATGTGGGCGTACAAGGGAAGCGGGAACCCCGGTGGTGGCCGCTCGTACCAGGGCCTCGACACCACCTGATGGGCCCCCTCGTCCCGGCGGCAGAGGGCGAGCCGTTTCTTCGGCGGGAGCGGGTCTGGTTCCTCTCGGGGAGCCTTTCCCTTCTCTGCCGCCGAGAACCGGCGGATCGGAGCCATCGCAGCAAGACGGAGCAAGGACCGGGAAGAAGGAGAAGCAAGAAGAGATGGACTGGAAGGGTGTGTGCCGTTCCGTACTTATGGCCGGCGAAGGCCAACCGCCGACCTCCACGATCGCAGGTAATCATGACCCGCTTTGCATGCAGGGACTTGTCCAATCCGTGCAGTTGCCGAGGCGTGTGGGGAAGCGGAGACGCCCACGTCCAATCAACCGCCACGCGGCGCCCAAGGCCGCAGGCTGTTAGGGCCCGCGGCGCTTTGCCCTTGCCCTTTCGCCTCCCTGCATGGCCAAGTCCGGGCGCGCCTTGGGCTCGGGGGCTATTGTCGGCGTTCTGGGAACGGGGGTCCCCAGACTTGCCTTCCTACGGCCTATGGCGTGGCTCAAAGGGGGGCCCAGCATGGCCCATCTTCATCAACACAGACCCAAGACCCTCACGAGGGGCCAAGCGTCGCGGGGCGGACGACACGGAGCTTCCTCAGGCACGACCTCATCAGGCGGGCTCGCAAGGAGGCGGAGAGATCAAGGCGGGGTACCTCATGAGGTGCCCGTGGACGCAAGCCATGACGACCAAGGGCGCTAGGCGGGTGCCAGCCCGCGCAGTGTCCTCCTTTCCTCTTTGGTGCAAAGGGAGCAAGCGCAGGCGATGTCAGATTTCGGGTTCCGGCAGACCCTTGAGGTTCGAACACTGGGGTGCGCGCGGAGTTTTCGCCTTCTACCTACCTGCACCCCACCGCCTCGCTAAGATCTAAGCTATGGAAAGAACAACACAAGAGACACAGGGTTTATACTAGTTCGGGCCACCATTGTGGTGTAATACCCTACTCTAGTTTGTGGAGTGGTGGATTGCCTCTTGGGCTGATGATGATGAGCAATACAAGGAAGAACAGCCTCGTGAGGGTCTGTTCTTGGCTGGGGCGATGAACTGCTAGGAGGAGTTCAGTCACCCTTCTCTCTCTCTCTCTCTCTCTTTGTGATGCTTCTCGATCCGATCCCAGCTTGTTTCTGGATTGGCCGATTCGCCCTACCCTGGGGGTGGCTAGTCCTATTTATAGGCAAAGGCCCTGGGCCTCTTCCCAAATATTGAGCGGGAAGGGCGCCAACAATTGGCCATTTTGAAGGGGAACATCTGGTACACTTATCCTGACTAAAGTTGGTCCTCGCCTGCCAAAGGCTCTGGGGGTGACGCTGGCTTGGGCTCCACAATGACTTCCTCCCTGCCGTTGGGCTGGTCTTGGTCTCGTTGCACCGAAACGGGTGCCTTTGCTTGATGCTCTCGCCTGCACTTGCTCCCTTTGCACCAAAGAGGAAAGGAGGACACTGCGCGGGCTGGCGCCCGCCTGGCGCCCTTGGTCGTCATGGCTTGCGTCACAGGCACCTCGTGAGGTACCCCGCCTTGATCTCTCTGCCTCCTCGCGAGCCAGCCTGATGAGGCCGTGCTTGAGGAAGCTCCGTGTCGTCCGCCCCGCGAGGCTTGGCCGCTCGCGAGGGTCTTGGGTCTGTGTTGATGAAGATGGGCCGTGCTGGGCCCCCCTTTGAGCCACGCCGCAGGCCGCAGGCAGGCAAGTCTGGGGACCCCCGTTCCCAGAACGCCGACAGATCCATTGATGACATTGCTACGTGGTTGGCAGAAAAGCCATCACCTACGATGTTGACGTACCAAGCATATGGCATAAATGGATACACATTCTACAACGAGGAACGTGATCAGAAGACCTCATATCAGAACAACTATGTTCGAATAGAATGCATGACTGTAGATGAAGCCGGTAAAAGGGTATACTATGGAACCATCAAAGAGATTTGGGAGCTTGACTATGTGAAAGTTAAGGTGGCATTATTCAGGTGCGCATGGATCCCTCTTGGTCATGTAAAGGTTGATGATTATAGGAATACCTGTGTTAATAGGACAACGATGGCATATCACGCGGACCCGTTCATTCTTGCTAGCGATGCTACCCAGATTTTCTTTGCGGAAGACCCCTCGCATAAGAACTGCCATGTAGTGATGCATGGGAAGAGGGTACTGGGTGTCGAGGATATTGCCGATGAGGATGAGTATGATGAATTTGCTGAGTTGCCAGCCAAGGGATCACGCACCAATGTAACAGAGCACCCTAAAATCATCAGAAAACCCAAGTTCATTCCGGGTCAATGTAATGATCCCAGTTTCCCCATGTACATGGGAATTAAGCCGTAAGACTAGTCTTTATGCCTACCCTGCATCTTAACTCGTTCAATTTAGAACTGTCACGTGCACTGAATTTGTGAGTTATGCCCGGTTTTCTGTTGATGTAAGAACCGTTAATATGTTGACCTTGATATGCTGTCAGCTCAAGCAATGAATATGAACTGTTTTTTGTTATTATTATTATTATTATTATTATTATTATTATTATTATTATTATTATTATTATTATATCATAGAGGTAGAACACTCAATTGATCTCACTACAGTATGTGTGAACACAAATATGCAATCTGGTTTGCAAATAGCACACGGTTCATTAATGAAAGCCGTGTGCTGACCAAACCCCGCCCACGATCTGAGTAGTGCTTTCTGATTGGCTAGAACCCAAGCCCCACGGATCGTATGTCTGCATCGTTAGATGCTCCTACATCGAACGACGATCCTCATCCCTTTCGGCAGCTGATACGTCTCTAACGTATCTACAATTTTTTATTGTTCCATGCTATTATATTATCCATCTTAGATGTTTTATATGCATTTATATGCTATTTTATATGATTTTTGGGACTAACCTATTAACCTAGAGTCCAGTGCCAGTTTCTGTTTTTTTTCTTGTTTTTGAGTTTTACAGAAAAGGAAAACCAAACGGAGTCCAATTGACCTGAAAATTGACGGAGATTATTTTTGGACCAGAAGAAGCCCACGGAGCATCGGAGATGGGCCAGAAGAGTCCCGAGGCACCCACGAGGGTGGGGGCGCTCCCTACCGCCCTGGGCGCGCCCCCTACCTCGTGGCCACCTCGGAGACCCCCCTGACTTGTTCCCGACGCCGAAACCTCTTATATATACAGAAACCCCCAGAACATAACCTAGGTCGGGAGTTCCGCCGCCACAAGCCTCTGTAGCCACTGAAAACCAATCTCGACCCGTTCTGGCACCCTGCCGGAGGGGGGAATCCCTCTTCGATGGTTATCTTCATCATCCCGGCGCTCTCCATGGCGAGGAGGGAGTAGTTCACCCTCGGGGCTGAGGGTATGTACCATTAGCTATGTGTTTGATCTCTCTCTCTCTCTCTCTCTCTCTCTCTCTCGTGTTCTTGATTTGGCACGATCTTGATGTATCGCGAGCTTTGCTATTATAGTTGGATCTTATGATGTTTCTCCCCCTCTACTCTCTCATAATGGATTGAGTTTTCCCTTTAAAGTTATCTTATCGGATTGAGTCTTTAAGGATTGGAGAACACTTTATGTATGTCTTGCATGTGCTTATCTGTGGTGACAATGGGATATTCATGTGATCTACTTGATGTATGTTTTGGTGATCAACTTGCGGGTTCCATAACATTATGAACTTATGCATAGGGGTTGGCACACTTTTTCGTCTTGACTCTCCGGTAGAAACTTTGGGGCACTCTTTGAAGTACTTTGTGTTGGTTTGAATAGATGAATATGAGATTGTGTGATGCATATCGTATAATGATACCCACGGATACTTGAGGTGACATTGGAGTATCTAGGTGACATTAGGGTTTTGGTTGATATGTGTCTTAAGGTGTTATTCTAGTACGAGCTCTTGAATAGATTGATCCGAAAGAATAACTTTGAGGTGGTTTTGTACCCTACAATAATCTCTTCGTTTGTTCTCCGCAATTAGTGACTTTGGAGTGACTCTTTGTTGCATGTTGAGGGATAGTCATATGATCCAATTATGTTATTATTGTTGAGAGAACTTGCACTAGTGAAAGTATGAACCCTAGGCCTTGTTTTGAAGCATTGCAATACCGTTTGTGCTCACTTATACCACTTGCTACCTTGCTGTTTTTATATTTTCAGATTACAAATACCTATATATACCATCCATATTGCACTTGTATCACCATCTCTTCGCCGAGCTAGTGCACCTATACAATTTACCATTGTATTGGGTGTGTTGGGGACACAAGAGACTCTTTGTTATTTGGTTGCAGGTTTGTTTGATAGAGACTATCTTCATCCTACGCCTCCCACAGATTGATAAAACTTAGGTCATCCACTTGAGGGAAATTTGCTACTGTCCTACAAACCTCTGCACCTGGAGGCCCAACAACGTTTACAAGAAGAAGGTTGCGCAGTAGACATCAAGCTCTTTTCTGGCGCCGTTGCCGGTGAGGTGAGTGCTTGAAGGTATATCTTTAGATCTTGCAATCGAATCTTTTAGTTTCTTGTTTTATCACTAGTTTGGTCTATTAAAGAAAACTACAAAAAAATTGGAATTGAGGGTGCCTCATATGCTTCATATTTTTAATGTCTTTCGTGAAAATAAGGATTCCAATAATTGTGCCAAAGTGTTAGAATAAGAATGCATTAAAATGTTTGGCACTAAATGTTTGAATGACGAGCATGATTGCAATGTTGTTAGTATGAATTCTTTGAATAATCATGATGCTAATGATATGCAAATCCACAAGCTTGGGGATTCTATGTTTGATGAAGATGATATTTTTTGTCCCCCAAGTTTTGATGAGCAAATTCATTATGATGATAGCATGCCTCCTATTTATGATGATTATATTGATGAAAGTGGGTTTGGAAGAGTGTCAACTTTAGGAAGTAATGATCCCATTATTTTGGAGGATGTTGAATATTATTGTGATAATTATGAAAGTGGATTTGGAGAGGTCATGACTTTATTTAGTGATGAATCCACTATTTCGGAAGAGGTTTCAATTGATTATGTGAGCAAAGTTGCTATCTATGATGATTATTGTGATGACTTGTATGCTATTAAGAATAATGGTAACCATGAAACTTGTCATCTTGATTTCAATTTTCAATTGTATTATGCCTCACATGATATTTATATTGTTGAATTCATTCATGATGCTACTGAAAATTATTATGAGGGAGGAACATATGCTTGTAGGAATTGCAATAATATCAAGTTTCCTCTCTATGTGCTTAAAGTTTTAAAGTTATGCTTGTTTTGCCTTCCGATGCTAGTTGATTATTGTTCCCATAAGTTGTTTGCTCAAAAAATCCCTATGCATAGGAAGTGGGTTATACTTAAATGTGCTAGTCATATTATTCATGATGCTCTCTTTACGTTTCAATTTTTATCTTTTATGTGAGCATCATTGAACTCATCATGCCTAGCTAGGGGCGTTAAACGTAAGCGCTTGTTGGGAGGCAACCCAATTTTATTTTTGTTCTTTGCTTTTTGCTCCTGTTTAGTAATAAATAATTCATCCAGCGTCTGTTTAGATGTGGTTTTATGTTTTATTTAGTGTTTGTGCCAAGTAGAACCTTTGGGAAGACTTGGCTGAAGTCTTTATGATCTTGCTGTAAAAAACAGAAACTTTAGCACTCACGAGATTAGCTGCCATTTTTTACTGGAGAGTGATTTTTGGTTGATTCTTTTTGAAGATGATTAATAGACAAATTACTCAGGTCCAACAATTTATTTCAGAATTTTTGGAGTTCCAGAAGTATACGTTTGTTACAGATTGCTACAGACTGTTCTGTTTTTTTGACAGATTCTGTTTTCTATGTGTTGTTTGCTTATTTTGATGAATCTATGAGTAGTGTCGGAGGGTATGAACCATAGAGAAGTTGGAATACAGTATATATTACACCAATATGAATTTAGAATGAGTTCACAACAGTACCTAAGTGGTGATTTATTTTCTTATACTAACGAAGCTTACGAGTTTTCTGTTGAGTTTTGTGTTGTGAACTTTTCAAGTTTTGGGTAAAGATTCGATGGACTATGGAATAAGGAGTGGCAAGAGCCTAAGCTTGGGGATGCCAAAGGAACCCCAAGGTAATATTCAAGGACAACCAAGAGCCTAAGCTTGGGGATGCCCCGGATGGCATCCCCTCTTTCGTCTTCGTTCATCGGTAACTTTACTTGGAGCTATATTTTATTCACCACATGACATGTGTTTTGCTTGGAGCGTCATTTTATTTAATTTAGTTTTGCTTGCTGTTTGAATAATATCCCAAGATCTGGAATTCTTAAATGTTAGAGAGTCTTCACATAGTTACATAATTATTCGACTACTCATTGATCTTCACTTATATCTATTGGAGTAGTTTGTCATTTGCTCTAGTGCTTCACTTATATCCTTTTAGAGCACGGCGGTGGTTTTATTTTGAAGAAATAGATGAACTCTCATGCTTCACTTCTATTATTTTCAGAGTCTTTAGAACAGCATGGTAATTTTCTTGGGTTATGAATTTAGTCCTAATATGATGGGCATCCAAGATGGGTATAATAAAAACTATCATATAAAGTGCATTGAATACTATGAGAAGTTTGATGCTTGATGATTGTTTTGAGATATGAAGGTAGTGATATTAGAGTCATGCTAGTTTAGTAGTTGTGAATTTGATAAATACTTGTGTTGAAGTATGCAAGTCCCGTAGCATGCACGTATGGTAAACGTTGTGTGACAAATTTGAAGCATGATGTGTTTCTTTGATTTTCTTCCTTATGAGTGGCGGTCGGGGAAGAGCGATGGTCTTTTCCTACCAATCTATCCCCCTAGGAGCATCTGTGTAGTACTTGGCTTTGATGACTTGTAGATTTTTGCAATAAGTATGTGAGTTCTTTATGACTAATGTTGAGTCCATGGATTATACGCATTCTCACCTTTCCATCATTGCTAGCCTCTTTGGTACCGTGCATTGCCCTTTCTCACCTCGAGAGTTGGTGCAAACTTCGCCGGTGCATCCAAATCCCGTGATATGATACGCTCTATCACACATAAACCTCCTTATATCTTCCTCAAAACAGCCACCATACCTACCTATTATGGCATTTCCATATCTATTCCGAGATATATTGCCATGCAACTTTCCACCGTTCCATTTATTATGACACGCTTCATCATTTTCATATTGCCTTGCATGATCATGTAGTTGACATTGTATATGTGGCAAAGCCACCATGCATAATTTCATACATGTCACTCTTGATTCATTGCCCATCCTGGTACACCGCCGGAGGCATTCATATAGAGTCATATTTTGTTCTAGTATGGAGTTGTAATCATTGAGTTGTAAATAAATAGAAGTGTGATGATCATCATTAATAGAGCATTTTCTCATGAAAACAAAGAAAAAAAGAAAGGCCAAATAAAAAAGGAAGCCCGCCCAAAAAAAAAGAAGGGACAATGCTACTATCCCTTTCCACACTTGTGCTTCAAAGTAGCACCATGATCTTTATGATGGAGAGTCTCTTATTTTGTCACTTTCATATACTAGTGGGAATTTTCATTATAGAACTTGGCTTGTATATTCCAACGATGGGCTTCTTAAAATGCCCTAGGTCTTCATGAGCAAGCAAGTTTGATGCACACCCACTTAGTTTCTTTTGTTGAGATTTCATACATTTATAGCTCTAGTGCATCCGTTGCATGGCAATCCCTACTCCTTGCATTGACATCAATTGATGGGCATCTCCCTAGACCGTTGGTTAGCCGCGTCGATGTGAGACTTTCTCCTTTTTTGTCTTCTCCACACAACCCCCATCATTATATTCTATTCCACCCATAGTGCTATGTCCATGGCTCACGCTCATGTATTGCATGAAAGTTGAATTTTTTAGAGAATACTAAAGTATGAAACAATTGCTTGGCTTGTCATCGGGGTTGTGCAAGATGAGAGCATTTTGTGTGACGAAAATGAAGCATGGCCAAACTATATGATTTTGTAGGGATGAGCTTTCTTTGGCTATGTTATTTTGAGAGGACATAATTGCTTGGTTAGTATGCTTGAAGTATTATTATTTTTATGTCAGTATTAAACTTTTGTCTTGAATCTTATGGATCTGAATATTCTTGCCACAATAAATAAGATTACATTGATAAATATGATAGGTAGCATTCCACATCAAAAATTCTGTTTTTATCATTTACCTACTCGAGGACGAGCAGGAATTAAGCGTGGGGATGCTGATACATCTCCAACGTATCTACAATTTTTGATTGTTCCATGCTATCATATTATCCATCTTAGATGTTTTATATGCATTTATACGCTATTTTATATGATTTTTGGGACTAACCTATTAACCTAGAGCCCAGTGCCAGTTTCTGTTTTTTCTTGTTTTTGAGTTTTACAGAAAAGGAAAACCAAACGCAGTCCAATTGACCTGAAAATTGACGGAGATTATTTTTGGACCAGAAGAAGCCCACGGAGCATCGGAGATGGGCCAGAAGAGTCCTGAGGCACCCACGAGGGTGGGGGCGCGCCCTACCCCCCTGGGCGCGCCCCCTACCTCGTGGCCGCCTCGAAGACCCCCTGACTTGTTCTCGACGCCAAAACCTCTTATATGTACAGAAACCCCCAGAACATAACCTAGATCGGGAGTTCCGCTGTCGCAAGCCTCTGTAGCCACAAAAAACCAATCTAGACCCGTTCCGGCACCCTGCCGGAGGGGGAATCCCTCTCCGGTGGCTATCTTCATCATCCCCGCGCTCTCCATGACGAGGAAGGAGTAGTTCACCCTCGGGGCTGAGGGTATGTACCAGTATCTATGTGTTTGATCTCTCTCTCTCTCTCTCATGTTCTTGATTTGGCACGATCTTGATTTATCGCGAGCTTTTCTATTATAGTTGGATCTTATGATGTTTCTCCCCCTCTACTCTCTTTTAATGGATCGAGTTTTCCCTTTGAAGTTATCTTATCAGATTGAGTCTTTAAGGATTTGAGAACACTTTATGTATGTCCTGCATGTGCTTATCTGTGGTGACAATGGGATATTCACGTGATCTACTTGATGTATGTTTTGGTGATCAACTTGCGGGTTCCGTAACATTATGAACTTATGCATAAGGGTTGGCACACATTTTCGTCTTGACTCTCCGGTAGAAACGTTGGGGCACTCTTTGAAGTACTTTGTGTTGGTTTGAATAGATGAATCTGAGATTGTGTGATGCATATCATATAATCCTACCCACGAATACTTGAGGTGACATTGGAGTATCTAGGTGACATTAGGGTTTTGGTTGATATGTGTCTTAAGGTGTTATTCTAGTACGAACTCTTGAATAGATCGATCCGAAAGAATAACTTTGAGGTGGTTTCGTACCCTACAATAATCTCTTCGTTTGTTCTCCACTATTAGTGACTTTGGAGTGACTCTTTGTTGCATGTTGAGGGATAGTTATATGATCCAATTATGTTATTATTGTTGAGAGAACTTGCACTAGTGAAAGTATGAACCCTAGGCCTTGTTTTGAAGCATTGCAATACTGTTTGTGCTCACTTTTACCGCTTGCTACCTTGCTGTTTTTATATTTTTAGATTACAAATACCTATATCTACCATCTATATTGCACTTGTATCACCATCTCTTCGCCGAACTAGTGCACCTATACAATTTACCATTGTATTGGGTGTGTTGGGGACACAAGAGACTCTTTGTTATTTGGTTGCAGGGTTGTTTGAGAGAGACCATCTTCATCCTACGCCTCCCACGGATTGATAAACCTTAGGTCATCTACGTGAGGGTAATTTGCTACTGTCCTACAAACCTCTGCACTTGGAGGCCCAACAACTTCTACAAGAAGAAGGTTGCGTAGTAGACATCAACAACACATGCAGTTCCGGTTGTAATTTTATTTTTATGCACAAAATGCACGTTAAACTCAAAAAATGTCTTAAGTATAGCTAATGATACCTGAAAAGCGCCAGAAAATCAAACCCATGGTATAATGGTGATTGCATACCTTGGAAATTTTTATGAGGCCAATCGATGAAGTCACCGGCTACTGGAGTTTGAATTGACACGTCTCCTTTTGGAAACCATGATCCTTCATGTGAGATGGTCCGGTTTGGAAGGGGCGATCATCAAAACTTGTGCCGAACTTTACCAATTTTTTTCCACTGGGTCGTGAGAGCACGCCACAGGCACACTTCGATTTTGATGATGTCCGGACTCCATCTAAATTTCCTGTGATTAAAATACCAACTAGGCCTACGCTAGTGGCCGCACCTCGCGGCGGAAATGTTTGAAACTTCTCCCCGCTTCTTGAACAAATGGATGAAAACTCGCAAAGCGACGCACAAATGATTTGTACACCTTCTTTGCTAGGCTGATCGTAATGGGAGTATCATAGGTAGTGTCATGCATGCCAACTAGGCAATTTTGATGAGCTGTCATAGAATTAAATGAAGAAAGAGAGGGTTAAGTATCATATCATGATACCGTATCATAATAAATGCTATGCTACTATGTGTCAAGCATCGATACATCTCCGACCATATCTACTTTTCCTAACGCTTTTCCTCTTGTTTTGGAATCTAATTTGCATGATTTGAACGAAACTAACCCGGACTGATGCTGTTTTCAGCAGAACTACCATGCTGTTGTTTTTGTGCAGAAATAAAATTTCTTGGAATGGAACAAAACTTTGTGAGGATTTTTTTACACAATTAAAGAGAATTTCTGGAGCCAAGAACCATCGGAGAGGGACACCTGGGTGGGCACAACCCACCAGGGCGCGCCCCCTCTAGGCGCGCCCAGGTGGGTTGTCCCCATGTGGTGGCCCCGCAGACCCTGAAACCGACGCCATAAAATCCCATTTTTCCAGAAAAAAATCAAGGATAAAGAATTATCGCGTTCCACGAGACAGAGCCGCCGCCGTCTCCTATTCTTCATCGGAAGGCCAGATCTAGAGTCCGGTTGGGGCTTCGGAGAGGGGGATCTTCGATCTTCGTCATCACCAACCCTTCTCCATCGCCAATTCCATGATGCTCCCCACCGGGAGTGAGTAATTCCTTCATAGGCTCGCTGGTCGGTGAGGAGTTGGATGAGATTCATCATGTAATCTAGTTAATTTTGTTAGGGCTTGATCCCTGGTATCCACTATGTTCTGAGATTGATGTTGCTATGACTTTGCCATGCTTAATGCTTGTCACTTTGGGCCCGAGTGCCATGATTTCAGATCTGAACTGTTTATGTTATCGCCATTATATCTATGTTCTAGATCCGATCTTGCAAGTTATAGTCACCTATAACGTGTTATGATCTGGCAACCCTGGAGTGACAATAGTCGGGACCACTCCCGGTGATGACCGTAGTTTGAGGAGTTCATGTATTCATCGTGTGTTAATGCTTTGTTCCAGTTCTCTATTAAAAGGAGGCCTTAATATCCCTTACTTTCCAATAGGACCCCGCTGCCAGGGGAGGGTAGGACAAAAGATGACATGCCAGTTCTTTCCATAAGCACACATGACTATTTACGAAATACATGCCTACATTATATTTATAAACTGGGCTAGTGCCGTATCGCCCTAGGTTATAACTATCACATGATGAATATCATCCAACAAATCATCAATCGAATGCCTACGAATTTCTCTTATATTGTTCTTGCTAATTTACCACTGCTATAGTTACTTTTGCACTTGCTACAAAATTACTGCTATCACTGTTACCGTTACTGTTGTTGCTGCTACTATTATCAAAACTATCTCACTACTTTGCTACTGATAACTTTGCGGCAGATATTTAATCTCCAGGTGTGGTTGAATTGACAACTCAGCTGCTAATACTTACAAATATTCTTTGGCTCCCCTTGTGTCGGATCTATAAATTTGGGTTGAATACTCTACCCTCGAAAACTGTTGCGATCCCCTATGCTTGTGGGTAATCATGCATGACAATAAATAAAATACTACATGACACTAACTTATGATACTATGCGTGCATTACGGAGGTAGTATCATATACTAGTATCATATGCATGATACTAGTATATGATACTCCCCATTAGGCTGCTTCTAATGCATTAGTGCTTACATGAGGTGCTAAGCATATTAAATACTTTAGCAACTAAAGACCCCAATGCGTAGGTGCTTAACTTGTTGGTGCTAAGTATCCTTCATTTAATGATTTTGTAGCTAAAGTTCTTCATGGGTTGGTGGGATTCGTCCATTTAAGTGTTTTGCCTAGGTTCTCGCACTTGGCATTGTTTCTTCCTGGGGTCTGTTGGAAATATGCCCTAGAGGCAATAATAAAAGCATTATTATTATATTTCCTTATTCATGATAATTGTCTTTATTCGTGCTATAATTGTGTTATCCGGAAATCGTAATACATGTGTGAATAACAGACAACAATATGTCCCTAGTGAGCCTCTAGTTGACTAGCTCGTTGATCGACAGATAGTCATGGTTTCCTGACTATGGACATTGGATGTCATCGATAACGGGACCACATCATTAGGAGAATGATGTGATGGACAAGACCCAATCCTAAACATAGCATAAGATCGCATAGTTCGTTTGCTAGAGTTTTCCAATGTCAAGTATCCTTTCCTTAGACCATGAGATCGTGTAAATCCCGGATACCGTAGGAGTGCTTTGGGTGTGTCAAACGTCACAACGTAACTGGGTGACTATAAAGGTATGCTACGGGTATCTCTGAAAGTGTCTGTTGGGTTGACATGGATCGAGACTGGGATTTGTCACTCCGCTTGACGGAGAGGTACCACCGGGCCCTCTCGATAATGCATCATCATAATGAGCTCAGTGTGATCAAAGTGTTTGATCACGGGATCATGCATTACGGTACGAGAAAAGTGACTTGCCGGTAACGAGATTGAATGAGGTATTGGGATACCGACGATCGAATCTCGGGCAAGTAAAATACCGATTGACAAAGGGAATCGTATACGGGATTAATTGAATCCTCGACATCATGGTTCATCCGATGAGATCATCGTGGAGTATGTGGGAGCCAACATGGGTATCCAGATCCCTCTGTTGGTTATTGCCCGAGAGCCATCTCGGTCATGTCTGCATGTCTCCCGAACCCGTAGGGTCTACATACTTAAGGTTCGGTGACGCTAGGGTTGTGAAGATATGTATATGCAGTAACCCGAATGTTGTTCGGAGTCTCGGATGAGATCCCAGACGTCACGAGGAGTTTCCGAATGGTCCGGAGGTAAAGATTTATATATGGAAAGTCCTCATACGGACATCGGGACAAGTTTCGGGGTTATCGTTATTGTACCGGGACCACCGGAGGGTCCCGGGGGGTCCACCGGGTGGGGCCACCTATCCCGGAGGGCCCCATGGGCCAAAGTGAGGAAGGGAACCAGCCCAATGTGGGTTGGTGCGCCTCCCCCCCAAAGGCCCATGCGCCTAGGGTTTGGGGGGGGGGAACCCTAAAGGGGGCGCCCCCCTTGCTTGGGGGGCAAGCCCCCTCCCTGGCCGCCGCCCCCCCTAGGAGATTCCATCTCCTAGGGCCGGCGCCCCCCCAAGGGGTTATATAAAGGGGGAGGGGAGAGGGGGCTGACCACCCTATGCCCTGGCGCCTCCCTCTCCCTCTCCAACACCTCCAACTCATCCGTAAGAGCTCGGCGAAGCCCTGCCGGAGTACTGCGACTCCACCATCACCACGCCGTCGTGCTGCTGCTGGAGTCATCTTCCCCAACCTCTCCTTTGCCTTGCTGGATCAAGAAGAAGGAGACGTTACGCTGACCGTACGTGTGTTGAACGCGGAGGTGCCGTGCTTTCGGTGCTAGGATCTCCGGTGATTTGGATCACGGTGTGTACGACTACATCATCCCCGTTCGTTGAACGCTTCTGCTCGCGATCTACAAAGTGGTATGTAGATGCAATCTCTCTCTCCCATGACTCGTTGCTAGATGAACTCATAGATGGATCTTGGTGAAAACGTAGGAAAAATTTTAATTTTCTGCAACGTTCCCCAACAGTGGCATCATGAGCTAGGTCTATGCGTAGTTCTCTATTGCACGAGTAGAACACAATTTGTTGTGGGCGTAGATGTTGTCAACTCTTCTTGCTGCTACTAGTCTTATCTTGCTTCAGCGGTATTGTGGGATGAAGCGGCCCGGACCAACCTTACACGTACGCTTACGTGAGACCGGTTCCACCGACTAACATGCACTAGTTGCATAAGGTGGCTGGCGGGTGTTTGTCTCTCCCACTTTAGTTGGAGCGGATTCAATGAAAAGGGTCCTTATGAAGGGTAAATAGAATTTGACAAATCACGTTGTGGTTTTAACGTAGGTAAGAAAACGTTCTTGCTAGAACCCTAATTCAGCCACGTAAAACTTGCAACAACAATTAGAGGACGTCTAACTTGTTTTTGCAGCAAGTGCTTTGTGATATGATATGGCCAAAGTTGTGATGTATGATGAATGATCTATATGTGATGTATGAGATGTTCACACTATTGTAATAGGAATCACGACTTGCATGTCGATGAGTATGACAACCGGCAGGAGCCATAGGAGTTGTCTTTATTTTTGTATGACCTGCGTGTCATTGAGAAACGCCATGTAAATTACTTTACTTTATTGCTAAACGCGTTAGCCATAGTAGTAGAAGTAATAGTTGGCGAGCAACTTCATGGAGACACGATGATGAAGATCATGATGATGAAGATCATGGTGTCAAGCCGGTGACAAGATGATCATGGAGCCCCAAGATGGAGATCAAAGGAGCTATGTGATATTGGCCATATCATGTCATGTTTATTATTTGATTGCATGTGATGTTTATCATGTTTTGCATCTTGTTTACTTAGAATGACGGTAGTAAATAAGATGATCCCTCATAATAATTTCAAGAAAGTGTTCTCCCTAACTGTGCACCGTTGCGACAGTTCGTTGTTCGAAGCACCACGTGATGATCGGGTGTGATAGATTCTAACGTTCACATACAACGGGTGTAAGACAGATTTACACACGCGAAACACTTAGGTTGACTTGACGAGCCTAGCATGTACATACATGGCCTCGGAACACAGAAGACCGAAAGGTCGAGCATGAGTCGTATAGAAGATACGATCAACATGAAGATGTTCACCGATGTTGACTAGTCCGTCTCACGTGATGATCGGACACGGCCTAGTTGACTCGGATCATGTAATACTTAGATGACTAGAAGAGGGATGTCTATCTAAGTGGGAGTTCATTAAAGAATTTGATTAAATGAACTTTATTATCATGAACTTAGTCTAAATATTTACAATTTGTCTTGTAGATCAAATGGCCAACGTAGTCCTCAACTTCAATGCGTTCCTAGAGAAAACCAAGCTGAAAGACGATGGTAGCAACTATACGGACTGGGTCCGGAACCTGAGGATCATCCTCATAGCTGCCAAGAAATATTATGTCCTACGAGCACCGCTGGGTGACGCACCTATTCTCCCTGCACAACAAGACGTTATGAACGCTTGGCAGTCACGCTGCGATGATTACTCCCTCGTTCAGTGCGGCATGCTTTACAGCTTAGAGCCGGGGCTCCAAAAGCGTTTTGAGAGACATGGAGCATATGAGATGTTCGAAGAGCTGAAAATGGTTTTCCAAGATCATGCCCGGGTTGAGAGATATGAAATCTCCAACAAATTCTTTAGCTGTAAGATGGAGGAAAATAGCTCTGTCAGTGAGCACATACTCAAAATGTCTGGGTTGCACAACCGCTTGACTCAACTGGAAGTTAATCTTCCGGATGAAGTGGTCATTGACAGAATCCTCCAGTCGCTTCCACCTAGCTACAAGAGCTTTGTGATGAACTACAATATGCAGGGGATGGTAAAGACCATTCCAGAGGTATATGCTATGCTGAAATCAGCAGAGGTAGAAATCAAGAAGGAGCATCAAGTGTTGATGGTCAATAAAACCACTAAGTTCAAGAAGGGCAAGGGTAAAAAGAACTTCAAGAAGGACGGCAAGGAAGTTGCCGCACCCGGTAAGCAAGTTGCCGGGAAGAAGCCAAAGAATGGACCCAAGCCCGAGACTGAGTGTTTTTATTGCAAGGGAAGTGGTCACTGGAAGCGGAACTGCCCCAAATACTTAGCAGACAAGAAGGCCGGCAAAACCAAAGGTATATGTGATATACATGTAATTGATGTGTACCTTACCAGTACTCGTAGTAGCTCTTGGGTATTTGATACCGGTGCAGTTGCTCACATTTGTAACTCAAAGCAGGAGCTGCGGAATAAACGGAGACTGGCGAAGGACGAGGTGACGATGCGCGTCGGGAATGGTTCCAAGGTCGATGTGATCGCCGTCGGCACACTACCTCTACATTTACCTACGGGATTAGTTTTAAACCTCAATAATTGTTATTTAGTGCCAAGTTTGAGCATGAACATTGTGTCTGGATCTCGTTTAATTTGAGATGGCTACTCATTTAAATCCGAGAATAATGGTTGTTCCATTTATATGAGAGATATGTTTTATGGTCATGCTCCGATGGTTAATGGTTTATTCTTAATGAATCTCGTACGTGATGATACACATATTCATAGTGTGAATACCAAAAGAGTTAAAGTTGATAACAATAGTCCCACATATTTGTGGCACTGCCGCCTTGGTCACATAGGTGTCAAACGCATGAAGAAGCTCCATGCAGATGGACTTTTAGAGTCTCTTGATTATGAATCATTTGACACGTGCGAACCATGCCTCATGGGTAAAATGACCAAGACTCCGTTCTCAGGAACAATGGAGCGAGCAACCAACTTATTGGAAATCATACATACCGATGTGTGCGGTCCAATGAGTGTTGAGGCTCGCGGTGGATATCGTTATGTTCTCACCCTCACTGATGACTTGAGTAGATATGGGTATGTCTACTTAATGAAACACAAGTCTGAGACCTTTGAAAAGTTCAAGGAATTTCAGAGTGAGGTTGAAAATCAACGTGAGAGAAAGATCAAGTTTCTACGATCAGATCGTGGAGGAGAATACTTGAGTCACGAATTTGGCACACACTTAAGAAAATGTGGAATAGTTTCACAACTCACGCCGCCTGGAACACCTCAGTGTAATGGTGTGTCCGAACGTCGTAATCGCACTCTATTAGATATGGTGTGATCTATGATGTCTCTTACCGACTTACCGCTATCTTTTTGGGGCTATGCTTTAGAGACTGCCGCATTCACTTTAAATAGGGCTCCGTCTAAATCCGTTGAGACGACACCGTATGAATTATGGTTTGGGAAGAAACCTAAGCTGTCGTTTCTAAAAGTTTGGGGATGCGATGCTTATGTCAAGAAACTTCAACCTGAAAAGCTCGAACCCAAGTCGGAAAAATGCGTCTTCATAGGATACCCTAAAGAAACTGTTGGGTATACCTTCTACCTCAGATCCGAAGGCAAGATCTTTGTTGCCAAGAATGGATCCTTTCTAGAGAAAGAGTTTCTCTCGAAAGAAGTAAGTAGGAGGAAAGTAGAACTTGATGAAGTGTTACCTCTTGAACCGGAAAATGGCGAAACTCAAGAAAACGTTTCTGAGGTGCCTGCACTGACTAGAGAGGAAATTAATGATGATGATCAAGATGCTTCTAATCAAGCTCCTACTGAAATTCGAAGGTCCACGAGGACACGTTCCGCACCAGAGTGGTACGGCAACCCTGTCTTGGAAATCATGTTGTTAGACAACGGTGAACCTTCGAACTATGAGGAAGCAATGGCGGGCCCGGATTCCGACAAATGGCTGGAAGCCATGAAATCCGAGATAGGATCCATGTATGAAAACGAAGTATGGACTTTGACTGACTTGCCCGTTGAACGGCGAGCGATAGAAAATAAATGGATCTTTAAGAAGAAGACAGACGCGGATGGTAATGTGACCATCTATAAAGCTCGGCTTGTCGCTAAGGGTTATCGACAAGTTCAAGGGGTTGACTACGATGAGACTTTCTCACCGGTAGCGAAGCTGAAGTCCGTCCGAATCATGTTAGCAATTGCCGCATACTATGATTATGAGATATGGCAAATGGACGTCAAAACGGCATTCCTTAATGGTTTCCTTAAGGAAGAATTGTATATGATGCAGCCGGAAGGTTTTGTCGATCCTAAGAATGCTGACAAGGTGTGCAAGCTCCAACGCTCGATTTATGGGCTGGTGCAAGCATCTCGGAGTTGGAACATTCGCTTTGATGAGATGATCAAAGCGTTTGGGTTTACACAGACTTATGGAGAAGCCTGTGTTTACAAGAAAGTGAGTGGGAGCTCTGTAGCATTTCTCATATTATATGTAGACGACATAGTTTTGATGGGAAATGATATAGAACTCTTGGATAGCATTAAGGCCTACTTGAATAAGAGTTTTTCAATGAAGGAGCTTGGAGAAGCTGCTTATATATTAGGCATCAAGATCTATAGAGATAGATCGAGACGCCTCATAGGTCTTTCACAAAGCACATACCTTGATAAGATATTGAAAAAGTTCAATATGGATCAATCTAAGAAGGGGTTCTTACCTGTGTTACAAGGTGTGAAATTGAGCTCAGCTCAATGTCCGACCACGGCAAAAGATATAGAAGAGATGAGTGTCATCCTCTATGCCTCAGCCATAGGTTCTATTATGTATGCCATGCTGTGTACCAGACCTGATGTAAACCTTGCCGTAAGTTTGGTAGGTAGGTACCAAAGTAATCCCGGCAAGGAACACTGGACAGCGGTCAAGAATATCCTGAAGTACCTGAAAAGGACTAAGGAAATGTTTCTCGTTTATGGAGGTGACGAAGAGCTCGTCGTAAAAGGTTACGTCGATGCTAGCTTTGACACAGATCTGGATGACTCTAAGTCACAAACCGGATACGTGTATATTTTGAATGGTGGGGCAGTAAGCTGGTGCAGTTGCAAGCAAAGCGTCGTGGTGGGATCTACATGTGAAGCGGAGTACATGGCAGCCTCGGAGGCAGCGCATGAAGCAGTTTGGGTGAAGGAGTTCATCACCGACCTTGGAGTCATACCCAATGCGTCGGGGCCAATCAAACTCTTCTGTGACAACACTGGAGCTATTGCACTTGCCAAGGAGCCCAGGTTTCACAAGAAGACAAGGCACATCAAGCGTCGCTTCAACTCCATTCGTGAAAATGTTCAAGATGGAGACATAGAGATTTGTAAAGTGCACACGGATCTGAATGTCGCAGATCCGTTGACTAAACCTCTCCCTAAGGCAAAACATGACCAGCACCAGAACTCTATGGGTGTTCGATTCATCACAATGTAACTAGATTATTAACTCTAGTGCAAGTGGGAGACTGTTGGAAATATGCCCTAGAGGCAATAATAAAAGCATTATTATTATATTTCCTTATTCATGATAATTGTCTTTATTCGTGCTATAATTGTGTTATCCGGAAATCGTAATACATGTGTGAATAACAGACAACAATATGTCCCTAGTGAGCCTCTAGTTGACTAGCTCGTTGATCGACAGATAGTCATGGTTTCCTGACTATGGACATTGGATGTCATCGATAACGGGATCACATCATTAGGAGAATGATGTGATGGACAAGACCCAATCCTAAACATAGCATAAGATCGCATAGTTCGTTTGCTAGAGTTTTCCAATGTCAAGTATCCTTTCCTTAGACCATGAGATCATGTAACTCCCGGATACCGTAGGAGTGCTTTGGGTGTGCCAAACGTCACAACGTAACTAGGTGACTATAAAGGTATACTACGGGTATCTCTGAAAGTGTCTGTTGGGTTGACATGGATCGAGACTGGGATTTGTCACTCCGCTTGACGGAGAGGTATCGCCGGGCCCTCTCGGTAATGCATCATCATAATGAGCTCAGTGTGATCAAAGTGTTTGATCACGGGATCGTGCATTACGGTACGAGAAAAGTGACTTGCCGGTAACGAGATTGAACGAGGTATTGGGATACCGACGATCGAATCTCGGGCAAGTAAAATACCGATTGACAAAGGGAATCGTATGCGGGATTAATTGAATCCTCGACATCGTGGTTCATCCGATGAGATCATCGTGGAGTATGTGGGAGCCAACATGGGTATCCAGATCCCGCTGTTGGTTATTGCCTGAGAGCCGTCTCGGTCATGTCTGCATGTCTCCCGAACCCGTAGGGTCTACACACTTAAGGTTCGGTGACGCTAGGGTTGTGAAGATATGTATATGCAGTAACCCGACTGTTGTTAGGAGTCCCGGATGAGATCCCGGATGTCACGAGGAGTTTCCGAATGGTCCGGAGGTAAAGATTTATATATGGAAAGTCCTCATACGGACATCGGGACAAGTTTCGGGGTTATCGGTATTGTACCGGGACCACCGGAGGGTCCCGGGGGGTCCAGCGGGTGGGGCCACCAATCCCGGAGGGCCCCATGGGCCAAAGTGAGGAAGGGAACCAGCCCAATGTGGGTTGGTGCGCCTCCCCCCCAAAGGCCCATGCGCCTAGGGTTTGGGGGGGGGGGGGGAAACCCTAAAGGGGGCGCCCCCCTTGCTTGGGGGGCAATCCCCCTCCCTGGCCGCCGCCCCCCCTAGGAGATTCCATCTCCTAGGGCCGGCGCCCCCCAAAGGGGTTATATAAAGGGGGAGGGGAGAGGGGGCTGACCACCCTATGCCCTGGCGCCTCCCTCTCCCTCTCCAACACCTCCTCCTCCTCCGTAAGAGCTCGGCGAAGCCCTGCCGGAGTACTGCGACTCCACCATCACCACGCCGTCGTGCTGCTGCTGGAGTCATCTTCCCCAACCTCTCCTTTGCCTTGCTGGATCAAGAAGAAGGAGATGTTACGCTGACCGTACGTGTGTTGAACGCGGAGGTGCCGTGCTTTTGGTGCTAGGATCTCCGGTGATTTGGATCACGGTGTGTACGACTACATCATCCCCGTTCGTTGAACGCTTCCGCTCGCGATCTAAAAAGTGTTATGTAGATGCAATCTCTCTCTCCCATGACTCGTTGCTAGATGAACTCATAGATGGATCTTGGTGAAAACGTAGGAAAAATTTTAATTTTCTGCAATGTTCCCCAACAGGGTCATGATACGTCCATTTTGCATCAGATTTACCTACTGTTATTTATAATGTTTTTATGCATAATAGTGCTTTTTGGGGTAATTCTAGTGCCTTTTCTCTCATAATATGCAAGGTACACACAACGAGGGAGAATTCCGGCAGCTGAAAATCTGGACCTGAAAAAGCTATGTCAGGCTACCTATTCTGCACAACTCCAAATGAGTTGAAACTTCACGAGGATTTTTTATGGAATAAATAAGAAATACTAGAGCAAATAACCACCGGAGGGGGACACCTAGTGAGCACAAGACACTAGGGCACGCCTGGCCCCCCAGGCGCGCCCTGGTGGGTTGTGCTTAGCCCAGCCCACCTCCGGTGCCCATCTTATGGTATATAAGTCATTTTGACCTAGAAAAAATAAGGGGAGGACTTTCGGGATGGAGTGCCGCCGTCTCGTGGCGGAACTTGGGAAGGAGCACTCTTGCCCTCCGGCGGAGCAATTCCGCCGGGGGAACTTCCCTCCCGGAGGGGGAAATCATCGTCACCATCATCACCAACTGTAAGTGCATCTAGTGCCCCTTAGTGATTTTGGTGTATGGAAGACTTATAGGTTAAGGGACTGATGCGTTTGTGAGTGTACACATGGCTATAAGTCTATGAGGAGTTTGATATTTACAGAGAAAGTCGACCCCTAAAAATGAAGTTCTTCGACTGAAGACTTTGGATTTCTGAAGACTTTGAGAGTGAAGAAATGGGTGTGACCTTGAAGACTTGGTATTCATTCGAGGAACATGAAGCGTGAAGACTTTTGTTTTCATAGTTTCATTTTCTCTTTCTTGAGTCATAGGAAACACCGTACTGTTAAAGGGGGTCGAGGAAATACTAAGGAAAAATTTCCATGTGATGCTGAACTCAAAATCCTACACCTACCAATCCCTTCGAGTGAAGCCATTGGAAATCTCATATAGTTCAGTCAATTTCTTCAGTGACAGAGACAAAGATCTTCTGGTCTCTGAGGAATTTATTCTAACTGAGGAGTTAGGAATTCACCAGTGCGGATTGCTTACAAGTGAGGAACATGATAGCCTTGAGGAATTTGAGCCTCTAATATTCGACCGTTGCTGTGCTATGCGCCAGCTGTCCCAAAATATCTACCCACATAACGGTCATATCATTGAAGGGCATTTATGTCTTATCATGTCGGGCTGCTCCCTAGGCTATAAATAGCCTGCCCTACAACTACTAGCTGGTTGGCTGCTCCGAGAGAAACTAACACTTGTCATTTGAGAGCATCCCATCCTCCGAGGACTTTGAGAGAAAATCATCAAGTGAGGAAAACCCAAACCCGAACACCTACAAACCCAAAGTGATTGAGCATCACTGAAGAGATTGATCCTGCATGGATCTGACGCTTGTTACCTTTGAAGACTGTGCATCTTCCAGACGGTTAGGCATCATGGTCTGAGCATCCAAGAGGAAATTGTGGATCGCCGAGTGACCGATTTTGTGAAGGTTTGGAAGTCACCTAAAGACTTACCACGAGTGATTGGGCGAGGTCTGTGTGACCTTAGCTCAAGGAGAATACGGTGAGGACTATGTGTCTGGGACTGTGTGTCCTCAGGTTTAAATACCTAGCCGCTCCAACCAGACGTACAACTGTCACAACAGTTGGAACTGGTCTACCAAATCATTGTCTTCACCAAGCCTACTGGTTCTATTTCCTCAACTCTTTCATTTCCTCATTACTGTGTTGTGTGCTTGTTCATATCTGTTTAAAGACTTTGACTGAAGACTTTCTCAATTTCCTCAATTCAATTTCTTCAGTCTGTTTGTCGTCATCCTGTTTTATCCCGTGCTTACGCTTTTTGTACTCTATGTGTGTTTACATTTCATCATGATGACCATGCTTATGTTTTGTTATGTTTGCATCTAAGTACTTATTCCGCTGCAAGTAGTTCTTCATTTAGGAATTTCCTCACCCTGAAATTCCTCAGTGAAGAATACATAAAAATCTCCTATTCACCCCCCTCTAGTCGATATAACGCACTTTCAATTGGTATCAGAGCAAGGTACTCCCTTGTTCTGTGTGATTTTGGCTTAACTGCCTTGACTTTTAGTTATGTCGACCGCAGGAATGAAGACTGTGTCATGCCCCATCTTTGAGGGTCACGACTATCCCAAGTGGAAGGCCATCATGAAAAAGCGTATCCTGGCGATGAACAACGAACTATGGACCGTTACTGAGATTGGTCTTACCGATCTGTGCAAGATGGTGGAAGCTGATGACATTCGTAAGTACACTCTTCTCAACCTCACGGCGAAGGACGTCATTTGCTCCTGTCTGTCTCAAAATCAGTTCAGGAATATCATGCATCTCAATCATGCGAAGCTTATCTGGGACCGTCTCTCTAAGGTCTATGAAGGTCATCGAATCCGTCATGATCCTTGGTTTGAGGATTTCAAGGAATTACTCAAAGCGATGACATTCGAACCAGAATCATCATCTTCTACACCATGCCTTATGGCAAAAGGTGCCAAGGTAACCGAATGCTACCTAACTGAGTCCAGTGATGATGAATCTGGTGATAAATTTGGACCCCGTTATGTCAAACTTGCTTCCCTTGCCACTAAACAACAAAGAGTTTTGGAAAAAGTTCAATACATGCTGGATAAGAGCGATGATATGTTGGGTGAAGAAATGGATCGGTCGAAAGCATTGGCTGAAAGTCTTCAGAGGCTTCAGTCTGAGTTTGACACCCTTCAAGGTCATCATAACACTCTCTTATCTGATCATGAGAAGCTTTCTTATGAATTTCTTAAAAGAAAGCAAGATCTTGAAAAGCTAAGAGTGAGTTATGAAGATCTTCAAAAGGAGCGCGATTCATTACTTGCTCAACAAATCAGCGCTGCTCAGGAAGAATTTGTTCCTCCATGTTTGAAGTGCATTGAACGTGAATCTGCTAATTCTTCACCTGAATGTTCAAATGCGTCTAATGTTACAAATTCTTCACCTGTCTCTGCTATCACTAATTCCTCATCTAAGGACATTGCTAGTATCACTGATGATGCAGGGCTGAAGGAATTGTACATGACAGGCATGTACAAAAGCCTCAAAGGGCATCAGGCTCTTTGTGATGTGCTTAAAAAGCAGATCCTCAATAGGAACCCTAGGAAAGAGGGTGTTTCCTTTGAGAGGAAACTCAACGCTGATGGGACATATTGCAAGCCTGAGTAGTATCCCAAAACCTCATGGGTTGCTGCAAAGGGACCTCCAGTAGATCCATCTACTTTATCTGGCTTTACATGTGAATCTTCTCATTCTACTGATGAGTCATTTGACTCCAACTATAAACTGTTCAAAAATTAGAATGGTGAAGTATTTGCTAGATATGTTGGCACTAACAGCAGGAGCGGTTCCCCTATGAAGAAAATCTGGGTTCCCAAAAGGTGCCTTGAAAGTTTTCATGTGAATGTCCTCATGACACCACCTGTGAAGAATCGGAACCCCAGATCAAATTCTTCATATGGACCAAATTCTTCATATGGATCCAAGTCCTCATACGGACCAAATTCCTCATGTGGATCAAATTCCTCAAGAGGATCAAAGTCCTCATATGATCATCATCGTGCTAACTCTTCTGTCTCGCAGGGAAGATCTGAGGGCTATGAATATAAGCATTATTCTTCTAACTATTATGTCCATAAGTCCTCGAAGAATTTCTCTGCTTATTCATATGCTTACCCTAACTCCTCTTATGTGAAACAAAGTGGACTGGCTTCTATGCCACCTTTCTCATATGGAGCTCGCAGAGTGATGAACTCTTTGCCACACCTTCAGATGTGGGTGGTGAAGAAAAAGAACTAATCTCTTATGTAGGGTTGGGTCTCCAGACGAACTTAAATGTCTGAAGAATTTGCTGGAGACCTGAATTTGCCTGAAAGGACACAGGCTAATCATGAAGAAATGAATTCTCATTTCTCACGTCCTCATACTGCTTTATCTATTTTATTGCTTGATGAAATTGATCTGATGAAATTGATGTCATATTCTTCACTGATGAAGTATATGAGTTCGTAAGCTGCACTAATTCATCTGCAGGATGATCAACCCAAAGCCAATGAGTGGGTCCTCGATAGTGGATGTACAAATCACATGACTGGTGACAAGAATCTATTGATGGATGTTCCCTTATCTCCATCGCATCTGAAGCATATCATCTTCGCTGACAAAGGCAAAAGCAAGGTATTGGGTCTAGGTAAGGTTGCGATCACAAAGGATAGACACATGGACAAAGTTATGCTTGTCGAGTCCTTAGGATACAACCTCATGTCCGTCTCAATGCTTTGTGATCTTGATATGGTTGTTATCTTTGGCAAGTATCGTTGTGTTGTGATTATGGAAGCTGACAATTCCAAAGTCTTCGAAGGCTTTAAGAGAGGAGATCTGTATATTGTTGATTTCTCTACAGGACCACAACCAGCTATATGTCTACTTGCAAAAGCTTTAGAAGGCTGGCTATGGCATCGACGACTTGGTCGTGCTGGCATGAGGAATTTGCACACGCTCGCGAAGTTGAAGCATGTCATTGTCATAGAGAATGTCAAATTCCTCAAGGATTACTTGTGCGGAGCCTGTGAAGCTGGAAAGTTGACCAAGGCCAAACATCCAGTGAAGACTATCATGACTACCACTCGACCATTTGATTTGCTTCACATGGATCTCTTTGGTCCTAATCATTATTCAGCAGTTACAAATGTTGCATCTCTATATGGCTTTGTTATTGTTAATGATTACTCTCGTTACACATGGGTGCATATTGTCACTTACAAACATGAGATGCATGAAGTCTTCAAACGATTTTCCTCGAGGGCTTCAACCAACTTTGGTGTGAAGATCAAGCACAACAGAAGTGACAATGGAACTGAGTTCAAGAATTCTGGTCTTGATGACTATCTTGATGAACTTGGTATTACTCATGAGTTATCTGCTCCTTATACTCCTCAGCAGAATGGCGTCGTGGAGCGCAAGAACATGACTCTTGTTGAGATGGCTTGCACTATGCTTGATGAATACAAGACGCCTCGTCGTTTTTGGATTGAGGCAATTGATACTGCGTGCCACATTATGAACAGGGTATATCTTCACAAATTCTTCAAGAAGACCGCATACGAACTCCTCACTGACAAGAAACCCAATGTGAGTTATTTCAAAGTCTTGGGTGCTAAATGTTGGATTAGAGATCCTCATCACAGTTCAAAATTTGCACCGAAAGCACATGAAGGTTTTATGCTTGGTTACGGAAAGGACTCGCACACCTACAGAGTCTTCAACAACGTTCACCACAAGGTTGTTGAAACTGTAGATGTGCGGTTCGATGAAACTAATGGCTCACAAAGAGAGCACCTACCTTCTATGTTAGATGAACAGTCACCTGAGGAAACTATCAAGTTCAAGGCTACTGAGGATGTCATTCCTACCGAAGAATCTGTTGAAGAAATCATTCCAGAACATGAAGAACGTCATGCTGATGCACCTGAAGAAAATGGTGCTGAAGAAAATGCTGATCAAATTCCTCGATGACAACCCTCTCATCCTCGTGTTGCAAACGAAGTGCAGATTGAGAAAATCATCTACGACATCAACATTCCAGGTCCTCTCACACGCTCAAGAGCTTCACATTTATCTAACTTTTGTGGGCACTTTGCTTTCGTCTCTATTATAGAGCCCACTAAGGTAAATGAAGCATTTCTGGAGCCTGAATGGATTCAAGCTATGCAAGAGGAATTACATCAATTCTAGCTCAACAACGTCTGGGAACTTGTCAAACGTCCAGATCCTCGCAAGCACAATATCATTGGCACAAAGTGGATCTACCGCAACAAGCAAGATGAAAATGGCCTTGTGGTGAGGAATAAGGCATGGCTTGTAGCTCAGGGCTACACACAGGTTGAAGGAATTGATTTCGATGAAACTTTTGCACCTGTTGCTAGACTTGAGGCTATTAGCATATTGCTTGCTTATGCTAACCATCATGATATCACTTTATATCAAATGGATGTGAAAAGTGCATTCCTCAATGGTAAGCTTGAGGAAGAAGTATATGTTGCTCAACCCCCAGGTTTTGAAGATCCAAAGCATCCTGACAAAGTCTTCAAACTCAATAAGGCCCTCTATAGCCTCAAGCAGGTCCCTCGGGCGTGGTATGATACTTTGAAGGAATTCCTCATGAAGAAAGGGTTCAAACCCAGTTCACTTGACCCTACTCTCTTCACTAAATCTTATGATGGTGAATTGTTTGTGTGCCAAATATATGTTGATGATATCATTTTTGGCTGTACTGACCAACGTTACAGTGATGAATTTGCCTATATGATGAGTGAAGAATATCAAATGTCTATGATGGGAGAATTTAAATTCTTCTTAGGTCTTCAAATTCATCAATAGCACAATGGCATATTCATATCTCAGGAGAAATACCCCAACGACGTATTGAGGAAATTCGGAATGCAAGATTGCAAAGGGGTCAAAATTCCTATGCCCACAAATGGTCATCTATGCACTGATGAAAATGGTATTGACTTCAATCAAAAGGTATACCGCTCCATGATTGGTTCTTTATTGTATTTATGTGCATCTAGGCCAGATATTATGCTTAGTGTTTGCATGTGTGCCCGATTTCAAGCTACACCGAAGGAATCACACCATAAGGCTGTGAAGCATATTCTTCGATATCTAGCTCACACACCAACACTTGGATTATGGTACCCCAAGGGCTCGGCTTTTGATCTCATTGGATATTCAGACTCTGACTATGCTGGTGATCGTGTGGACCACAAGTCAACATCAGGCACATGCCATTTCCTCGGACGATCTTTGGTTTGTTGGTCCTCGAAGAAACAGAACTGCGTATCACTGTCTACTACTGAAGCTGAGTACATTGCTGCTGGTTCTTGTTGTGCTCAATTGCTATGGATGAAGCAAACTCTCAAGGACTACGGCGTCAACATGAAGAATGTGCCTCTCTACTGTGACAATGAGAGTGCAATCAAGATTGCTCATAACCCAGTTAAACACTCAAAGACAAAGCACATTCAGATTCGTCATCATTTTCTTCGTGATCATGTGTTGAAGGGAGACATTTCTATTGAGCATGTGAAGACTGAAGAACAACTAGCCGATAACTTCACAAAGCCCTTGGATGAGAAGAGATTTAGCAAGTTGCGGTGTGAGCTAAATATCTTAGAATCTTCGAATGTTCTTTGAAAAGGACACTCACCCTAACACTTCTGCAAAATTCATGACTTAGATGTGCAACACATGAAGAAACGTTTTTCTTCAATCAATGAAGATTAACACTCCAAGTGTGAAGAAATTAACGAAGAATTTGATTCTCAGAACCCTACGACAATTGTACGCGGTGTCTAAAATCATCATTCTTATACGGTGGGTCACACCACCACCAAAAGTTGAAAATCTTCAATTTGAGTTTTTCCCCATCTTTCAAATTCTTCAGTTGCTCAATTTCTTCAAATTTGCAATGTCTTCACCGTTTTCGTCGTTTTTCTTCATTGGCTATATATATGAGTTTATGTCCTCTACAACATTCACTTATTGCTATTTCTTCAAGTTGCCTTTTCTGCTAAGTGAATGTGATTGGACCCTTCCCCCTCTATGCTAAACTCAACCCAATCTATTCACAAATTCTTCATGTGCATTCTATTTGAAACTTGTTCAAAATCTTCACTGTGTCCTTGTCAGCTGAAGAATTTGCGAATGAAACTTTAAAACTTATCTTATCTGAATTTTCGGACATTGCCGCTCAACCGTTCCACATCCCACGATAATACTTATCTATTCACCCATGATCTCACATGATCGCCACCTCTCAGTACGTGGGTGACACATGTCAAGCGAATGAGAAGGGTCAGGGGCACGTTCGTCCAATTTCTTCAAACGAGTGGTTTTTCACCTCGGCTATAAATACCCCTCCCCTTCCTCACTTTGTTTTTACTCCGCTCGACCTCACTCCCTCGCTCGAGCTCTCAAACCCTAGCGCCGCTGCTACTTCCATCGTCGCCGGTGAGGAAGAGCTTCACTGCCTCGACCTCTTCGCCGCCGTACTCGCACCGGCCACAGATTTCTTCACTCTGTCGCTGCCGTAGCTGTCTTCCTCAGCCAAGTTAGGGTGTGGAAGATCTAAACTGACGAGCTTCACATCTACACTTCCCAGTTCGTCGTGTTCTTTGTCAAGGGTAATTAAAAGCTACTTTTACTACCCTTGTTGATTCTGATGTTTTCCACAAAATCTTCAAAAGGTGTTTGTTCTTCAAATCTTCACACACTAAACACCTCAGATATCATATGTTCTTGACCTGTTTCCCTAAGCATCATTTTTTAAGATTCCTCAATTGTGTGGAGTTTTAATCTGTACAACTCTGGAATCTAAGACAAAGAGCGCTTAGTGAAATTCCTCAAGACTCATCTGGTCAAATTCCTCAAACTTGTTCTTTTTGCAAAAACTTCCGAGAACGCATATGACCTCTCCAAATTCCTCGTGACTATACTCTGTTCACAGGTACTCATGTGCGCTGCTGAATCACTAGGTTCTCATCAACTTAACTCATTTGCAGCGTTCCTTGAAGAAAAGTTGCACACCTCTTCAGAAAATTATGTTGTTCATATTCCTCAGCTGAAGAAAATGGCCGACGGCAAGAAGCCACAGAAGGGTGGAAAGAGTCCTGAGGTCAACACTGCTTTCGAAATCCCTGATGACATTTACAAGGATTATTGCACACCTGATGAGGCCAAACATGGCAAGGAGGACAAAAAATCAGTGCAGGGTGCACATACAAAGGATAGAGAGGAGATGGGCACGGGAATGGAGGGAATACAGATATGTCACTCCTAAGTACATGAAGAAATTCGCTCTTAACCCTCCATGCCCAAGACCTCCATTGGCACCTGGCCAAGAAGCTGATCCTACCAGCCTCAAGCGTGGTGAGGACTATCCTGATGAATGGGCCAAGCGCCAGGCCAAGCTAGCCAAAATGGCTAAGGGTGCAGTGAGGAAATTCAATGAAGACTCTGCTGCTGCTGCCACTGTTGAGGCCTCTGCAAGCAAGCCATAGAAGGCCATGGCAAACAAGCCCGCTCACAAGCCCAGTGCTTCAACCTCTATGCCCTCACGGCCAAGCTCCTCAGCAATGCCCTCACGGACAACTTCTTCAAAGCCCTCACAGCCAATTCCTCAAGCTGCACCAGCCCCTCCAATGTCCTCTGCTCCTCCATCAAAATCCTTAGCACTTGTGCATCTTGCCTCATGCCAAAGGACGGCATGCATCTCTATTGCCTCGGGAGCCTCTGGAAGTTCTTCAGCTCCACCAAATTCCTCGTGAAGGAATTGCTCTATGTGCCTCAGACTGTCTATCGCATTCCGTCGAAGACATTGAGTCCAATCAAAGGCCACAACTCGAATAATGAAGAAGTCGTTGGCATCATGAAGAATCTGCTATTCAATATCATGCATGGCATTCCTGTCAACTATCATGATACCTTCATGAGGACTCTGGCAAATGTTGCACTCTCTCCATTTGAGTTGAAGCGTTATCCTCCTTGGATTATGAGATTCCTCAGAACGAGGTCTTCACTCAACTACAAGGCTGATTTTCAGAATCACCTCAGCTACTTGCCCCCAATTGAAGTCCTCAAGCGGAGAAATTCCTCAGCTGATGAAAAGGGCAAGGCACCTGCTATTATTGATGAAGGCATTCACCCATTGGAAGGTCTGTTTCGCAAAGCTGCATCTTACTCCACCAATGATGACTCTGCCACTCATGACTCTGTCGCACCAGCTTCAAAGCCAAATCCTCAAGCCACAACTCCAAGAGTGATGACTGACCATGAGCTTCTCCTCAGTCTTCACCAGAAGGTGGATCGCAACCACAAATGGATTAAGCGTCAGTTTGGTTCTTTTCTTCACAACATGACTGCTACTCACAATGAAGTGAAGAAAAACCATTACTACCTCCATGAAGTCTTCGGTCGCACCTGGGCTGTTCTGTCACATCTATATGGTGAAGAAGATCTTAAGCAAATGGGTCTCAAGGAGGACTTTGACTAGTCTGCACCACCAGCGAAGAAATTCAAGAAGGTCAAAGTTCCTTCCTTGGTGGCCAGCTCCTATTCTTCATCGCGCGAAACCGATGAGCATGAAGACTTGGCGACACTACGGCAGGCCCTACTACCACAACCGACCCCAACAACGCTGGGGCTCCTCCATCAACATGATATTCTTCAGGGGCGTCAGTCCCCATTTTCGATCCTTTTGGTCATCCGATGACAAAGGGGGAGAAATTTGAGTTAGTCTTCAAGCGGGTCTACCTATATGGGTGTTTTTTCTAAGTTACAACTCTCGTTCTTTTGAAGACTTTGCTGGATCGAGTTGTAAACTTAAACTCTATGGTGGTCCGATAATTTTGCTATGTTCTTCTGCATGCTTATTCCTCGTTAATGTTAATGCACGCATGCTGAATTACATCCGTCACCATATTTCATCATGCATTTCAAATTATTCATATTATATGTCAAATGCGTGTATGAATTACAAGATATAGGGGTAGATCTCCATGATTCTACTCTTCAAGTGTGCATTGCTTCAAAAGCAAATTCCTCACTATGCACAACTTCAGGGAGAGTTCTTCTATATCTTGCAATCAAATTCCTCAATATCAGTATTTACACTTCATATGTTTATCCCCGTTGAAAACTTAACCTATATTGCCAACAATCACTAAAAAGGGGGAGATTGTAAGTGCATCTAGTGCCCCTTAGTGATTTTGGTGTATTGAAGACTTATAGGTTAAGGGACTGATGCGTTTGTGAGTGTACACAGGGCTATAAGTCTATGAGGAATTTGATATTTATAGAGAAAGTCGACCCCTAAAAATGAAGTTCTTCGACTGAAGACTTTGGATTTCTGAAGACTTTCTGAAGACTTTCTGAAGACTTTGAAAGTGAAGAAATTGGTGTGACCTTGAAGACTTGGTATTCATTCGAGGAACATGAAGCGTGAAGACTTTTGTTTTAGTAGTTTCATTTTCTCTTTCTTGAGTCATAGGAAGCACCGTACTGTTAAAGGGGGTCGAGGAAATACTAAGGAAAAATTCCCATGTGATGCTCAACTCAAAATCCTACACCTACCAATCCCTTCGAGTGAAGCCATTGGAAATCTCATACAATTCAATCAATTTCTTCAATGACAGAGACAAAGATCTTCTGGTCTCTGAGGAATTTATTCTAACTGAGGAGTTAGGAATTCACCAGTGCGTATTGCTTACAAGTGAGGAACATGATAGCCTTGAGGAATTTGAGCCTCTAATATTCGACCGTTGCTGTGCTACGCGCCAGCTGTCCCAAAATATCTACCCACATAACGGTCATATCATTGAAGGGCATTTATGTCTTATCATGTCGGGCTGCTCCCTAGGCTATAAATAGCCTGCCCTACAACTACTAGCTGGTTGGCTGCTCCGAGAGAAACTAACACTTGTCATTTGAGAGCATCCCATCCTCCGAGGACTTTGAGAGAAAATCATCAAGTGAGGAAAACCCAAACCCGAACACCTACAAACCCAAAGTGATTGAGCATCACTGAAGAGATTGATCCTGCATGGATCCGACGCTTGTTACCTTTGAAGACTGTGCATCTTCCAGACGGTTAGGCATCATGGTCTGAGCATCCAAGAGGAAATTGTGGATCGCCGAGTGACCGATTTTGTGAAGGTTTGGAAGTCACCTAAAGACTTACCACGAGTGATTGGGCGAGGTCTGTGTGACCTTAGCTCAAGGAGAATACGGTGAGGACTGTGTGTCCTCAGGTTTAAATACCTAGCCTCTCCAACCAGACGTACAACTGTCACAACAGTTGGAACTGGTCTACCAAATCATTGTCTTCACCAAGCCTTTCATTTCCTCATTACTATGTTGTGTGCTTGTTCATATCTATTTGAAGACTTTGACTACAGACTTCCTCAATTTCCTTAGTTCAATTTCTTCATTTTGTTTGTCTTCATCCTGTTTTATCCCATGCTTACGCTTTTTGTACTCTGTGCGTGTTCACATTTCATCATGATGACCATGCTTATGTTCTGTTATGTTTGCTTCTGAGTACTTATTCCGCTGTAAGTAGTTCTTCATTTAGGAATTTCCTCACCCTGAAATTCCTCAGTGAAGAATTCATAAAAATCGCCTATTCACCCCCCTCTAGTCGATATAACGCACTTTCACCAACAACTCTCCCATCTTGGGGAGGGCAATCAACATCAGCATCTTCGACAACACCATCTCCTCTCAAACCCTAGTTCATCTCTTGTGTTCAATCTGTGTACCGGAACTATAGATTGGTTCTTGTGGGTGACTAGTAGTGTTTATTACATCTTGTAGTTGATTACTATATGGTTTATTTGGTGAAAGATTATATGTTCAGATCCAATATGCTATTTAATACCCCTCTGATCTTGAGCATGGTTATCATTTGTGACTAGTTACTTTTGTTCTCGAGGTCACGGGAGAAATCTTGTTGCAAGTAATCATGTGAACTTGATGTGTGTTCGATATTTTGATAGTATGTATGTTGTGATTCCCTTAGTGGTGTCATGTGAACGTCGACTACATGACACTTAAACTTATTTGGGCCTAAGGTAATGCATTGTGGAATAGTTATTAGATGATGTGTTGTGAGAGTGACAGAAGCTTAAACCCTAGTTTATGCGCTATTCCGTAAGGGACCGATTGGATCCAAAAGTTTAATGCTATGGTTAGAATGTATTCTTAATACTTTTCTCGTAGTTGCAGATGCTTGTGAGGGGGTTAATCATAAGTAGGAGCCTTTTTCAAGTAAGAACAACACCTAAGCACCGGTCCACCAACATATCAAATTATCAAAGTAGAGAACACGAATCGAATCAACATGATGAAAGTGACTAAATGAAATTCCCGTGTACCCTGAAGAACGCTTTGCTTATTATAAGAGACTGTTTTGGCTTGTCCTTTGCCTCAAAAGTATTGGTCTACATTTCTGCACTTTTTATTACTACTATCATTACTTGCTCATTACAAATTATCTTGCTATCAAACTACTCTGTTATTTATAATTTCAGCACTTGCAGACAGTACCTGGCTGGAAAACACTTTCATTTCCTTCTGCTCCTCGTTGGGTTCCGATACGTCTCCGTTGTATCTACTTTTCCAAAAACTTTTGCCCTTGTTTTGGACTCTAACTTGTATGATTTGAATGAAACTGACCTGGACTGTCGCTGCTTTCAGCAGACTTTCCATGGTGTTATTTATGTGCAGAAACAAAAGTTCTCGGAATGACCTGAAACTTCACGGAACGTCTATTTGGAAATAATAAAAAATCGTTGCAAAAGATGAAGACCAAGGGCCCACACCTTGTCCACGAGGGTGGGGGGCGCGCCCCCTACCTCGTGGGCCCCCTGGAGCTCCTCCGACCTCAACTCCAACTCTATATATTTGCTTTCGGGGAGAAAAAAAATCAAGGAGAAGAACTCATCGCGTTTTACAATACGGAGCCGCCGCGAAGCCCTAAAACCTCTCGGGAGGGCTGATCTGGAGTCCGTTCGGGGCTCCGGAGAGGGGGATTCATCGCCGTCGTCATCATCAACCATCCTCCATCACCAATTTCATGATGCTCACCGCCGTGCATGAGCAATTCCATCGTAGGCTTGCTGGACGGTGATGGGTTGGATGAGATCTATCATGTAAACGAGTTAGTTTTGTTAGGGTTTGATCCCTAGTATCCACTATGTTCTGAGATTGATGTTTCTATGACTTTGCTATGCTTAATGCTTGTCACTAGGGCCCAAGTGCCATGATTTCAGATCTGAATCTATTATGTTTTCATGAATATATGTGAGTTCTTGATCCTATCTTGCAAGTCTATAACCAACTACTATGTGTTATGATCCGGCAACCCCGAAGTGACAATAATCGGGACCACTCCCGGTGATGAACGTAGTTTGAGGAGTTCATGTATTCACTATGTGCTAATGCTTTGTTCCGGTACTCTATTAAAAGGAGGCCTTAATATCCCTTAATTTCCATTAGGAACCCGCTGCCACGGGAGGGTAGGAAAAAAGATGTCATGCAAGTTCTTTTCCATAAGCACGTATGACTATATTCGGAATACATGCCTACATTACATTGATGAATTGGAGCTAGTTCTATGTCACCCTATGTTATGATTGTTACATGATGAACCGCATCCGACATAATTTTCCATCACCGATCCAATGCCTACGAGCTTTTCACATACCGTTCTTCGCTTATTTACTTTTCCATTGCTACTGTTGCTATCACTACAAAACCCAAAAATATTACTTTTGCTATTGTTACCGTTACTTCCATATTACTTTGCTACTAAATACTTTGCTGCAGATACTAAGTTATCCAGGTGTGCTTGAATTGACAACTCAACTGCTAATACTTGAGAATATTCTTTGGCTCCCCTTGTGTCGAATCAATAAATTTGGGTTGAATACTCTACCCTCGAAAACTGTTGCGATCCCCTATACTTGTGGGTTATCAAGACTAGTTTCTGGCGCCGTTGCCGGGGATCATAGCTCTATTCTTTGAGTGACTTGAGATTTATATCTGCTGGTCACTATGAAGAACTTGAAAGACGCTAAGACAACAATTTATCCCTCAACTACGAGGGGAGGTAAGGAACTGCCATCTAGCTCTGCACTTGATTCACCTTCTGTTTTGAGTAAGCTTGTGACACCTAAACCTGCTTCTGCTATGCATGATACTTATGATGAAACTACTTCTATGGTTGATACTTCTATGCCACTTGGTGAATTTCTTGATGAAAAAATTGCTAGGGCTAGAGAGAGAGAGAAATTATTGAAACTGATTGTATTGATGAAATTGATGATGAAGATTTGCCTGTTATTCCTGAGGGTTATGTTTTTGATAAAGAAGCTTCTTTAGCTATTTTAGCTTGCAAAGATATATATGAACTCAAGAGGTTATTAGCTAAATGGAATAAGCAATCTCTTAATGATCGAAAGAAACCTGACCCTGCTTTTGCTACTTCACCTATTTGTGTTACCGATAAGGATTATGAATTCTCTGTTGATCCTGATATAATTACTTTGGTTGAATCTGATCCTTTTCATGGCTATGAATCTGAAACTGTTGTGGCACATCTTACTAAATTAAATGATATAGCCACCCTGTTTACTAATGATGAGAGATCTCGCTACTTCTATATCCTTAAAATATTTTCGTTCTCACTAAAGGGTGATGCTAAGATATGGTTTAATTCTCTTGATCCTGGTTGTGTGCGTAGTCCCCAGGATATGATTTATTGCTTCTCTGCTAAATATTTCCCTGCTCATAAGAAACAAGCTGCTTTGAGGGAAATATACAATTTTGTGCAAATTGAAGAAGAGAGTCTCCCACAAGCTTGGGGGAGGCTTCTCAAGTTGCTTAATGCTTTGCCTGATCATCCTCTTAAGAAAAATGAAATACTCGATATCTTTTATAATGGACTAACCGATGCTTCCAGAGATTACCTGGATAGTTGTGCTGATTCTGTTTTTAGGGAAAGAACACCATATGAAGCTGAAATTATATTGAATAATATGTTAGCAAATGAAAACAATTGGACACTTCCTGAGCCAGCTCCCGAGCCAACTCCTGAGCCTATTCCTAAACCAACTCCAAAGAAGAGAGGTGTTCTATTTCTCAGTCCTGAAGATATGCAAGAGGCAAAGAAATCTGTGAAATAAAAAGGTACTAAAGCCGAAGGTGTTAAGAATTTACCTCCTATTGAAGAAATACATGGTCTTAATTTACCGCATGTGGAAGAAACATATGATTTTAATTCATTACCAATTGAAGAAACTCATGGTCTTGATAACCCAACACAGGTAGTAAAGGTAAATTCTCTCTATAGATATGATAAAGCTGAAATCCCTCTTACTAAATTTGCTAGCCCATGCTTAGATGAGTTTGATAATTTTATTGTCAAACAAGAAAATTTGAATGCTTATTTTGGTAGACAATTGAAATACAATTCAAATATGCTTAAACACTTGGGTGATTATATGGCTAATGTTAAAGGTGAACTTAAACTCATTAGCAAAGATGCTTCCATGGTCACCACTAAAGTAGAACAGGTACTTAAAGCTCAAAATGATTTGCTCAATGAAATGAATAGTAAGCAAAATGATTACGCTGTTAGAGTGGCTACTAGAACTGGTAGAATGAATCGGGAACCTTTATATCCTGAAGGCCACCCTAAGAGAATTGAGCAAGATTCTCAGAGAAACAATATTGATACACCTAGTCCTTTTAAAAGGAAGAAAAAGAAAAATGATAGGACTTTGCATGCTTCTAGTGAACCTATTGCTGAACCACCTGATAATCCAAATTATATATCTATTTTTGATGCTGAAACACAATCTGGCAATGAACATGAACCTAATGAAAATGCTAATAATGATGTTCATGATGATGCTCAACATAGTAATGATAATGATGTAGAAATTGAACCTGCTGTTGATCTTGACAACCCACAATCAAAGAATCAACGTTATGGTAAGAGAGACTTTGTTGCTAGGAAACATGGTAAAGAAAGAGAACCATGGGTTCAGAAACCCATGCCTTTTCCTCCCAAACCATCCAAGAAAAAGGATGATGAGGATTTTGAGCGCTTTGCTGAAATGATTAGACCTATCGTTTTGCATATGCGATTAACTGATATGCTCAAAATGAATCCTTATGCTAAGTATATGAAAGATATTGTTACAAATAAAAGAAAGATACCAGAAGCTGAAATTTCCACCATGCTTGCTAATTATACTTTTAAGGGTGGAATACCAAAGAAACTTGGAGATACAGGAGTACCTACTATACCATGCTCCATTAAAAGAAATTATGTTAAAACTGCTTTATGTGATCTTGGAGCTAGTGTTAGTGTTATGCCTCTCTCTTTATATCGTAGACTTGATTTGAACAAGTCGACACCTACTAAAATATCTTTACAAATGGCTGATAAATCAACTGCTATACCTGTCGGTATTTGTGAGGATGTGCCTGTTGTGGTTGCAAACGTTACTATTTTAACGGACTTTGTTGTTCTTGATATTCCCGAGGACGATAGTATGTCTATTATTCTTGGAAGACCTTTTTTGAATACTGAAGGGGCTATTATTGATTGCAACAAAGGAAATGTCACTTTTCATGTTAATGGTAATGAGCATACGGTACACTTTCCGAGGAAACAACCTCAAGTTCATAGTATCAACTCTATTGGAAAAATTCCATCGATTATTTTTGGAGGTTTTGAATTTCCTCTTCCTACTGTCAAGAAGAAATATGGTATTCTTATTATTGGGGATGTGCATATCCCCGTTGAGGTAACATAGTGTTATTGGAAATTTCTCCGGTTTCATGTTATTCGGAATGAGTTCGTTAACAAGACTTGATCAACCTTGTTAGTGGATTCCTTTTGATGAGCATGAGATGGATGAAACTAGAAGGCACAACCCTCTGTACCCTCTCTCTACTTTCTGTTATTTAATTGAAATAAATTAAAATAGTACTTTTCTGTCTATTTTTTTTATTTATGTGAGCAATATAAAAATACCCCAAAAATAGAAGTTCTCCAAATGCCCTGAAAATGGAATATGATTTTTTTTAAATGTTTGAGAATTTCTGGCACTGAGAACACTGCAGGAGGGGGAAGCACCTGGCCACAAGGGTGGAGGGTGCGCCCTACCCCCCAGGGCGCGCCCCCTGCCTCGTGGGCCCATGATGGCCCTCCTCCACTTATTCCTGCACCCATACAGTTCTTATTCCTCCCACAAACACCAATATCCAGCTCAAGCACGAGTTCTAGTTCACTTTGCTGTGATTTTCTATCTCCTTGCTAAAAGCACCTCTCACAAAACTGCTTGGGGAGATTGTTCCTTGGTATGTGACTCCTCCATTGGTCCAATTAGTTTTTGTTCGAGTGCTCTATTCTTTGCAAATTTGTGCTGCCTAGGTGACATGTTCTTGAGCTTGCATGTCAAATTTATATGGTTCCAAGTAGTTCTAATGCATGATATAGTCTCTAGGCACTTGTAGGAGTAGCTGCTATCAATTTTGTTGAGCTTGGTTCACTTTTGTCTGAAGTTACTAAAAATTTCAGAAATTTTTCAGAGGAAGAAATATGCTTAGGAAAATGTTCCAAGGTGGTTCTTCAAGGAAGCAAGGACCCAGGCTTGCAATGCTTGATGCTGACGAGGAGCCACCAAGGGACGCTCCAGTGCGGCCTTGTGAGTGGCCTTCAGAAAATTTTATGGATCGAGCGGGAATCAAGGAAGAATTTACTTGTGAGCTTTGAGGCAGAGAAGTGCAGCCAATACCATCATCTCACTAGTTCATTTGTGAGGAGGTTTGAATTTTCATCTTCACATAATTCTCCCACTGTCCTGTTTGATCTTTATGTAAAATCTTATACCATGGACTTAGATGATTTTACTTCTGCTTGCAAACTTCCACAATGGGGTAGTGTTAGTGATCCCCGTAAATCTGAATTTAGAGACTTTCTTGCTAGTATAACTGTGGGGGAATCTAGAGATATAGCACAAGCTACCATAGGGAGCATTCATTTTCCTGCTATACATTATTTTGCTCTCTTCATAGGTAGGTGCATAAATGGTAAAGATGAAGCATGTCATATGTGTGTGCCTGACCTCAGTATTCTTAGGAGTGCTGTGTTAGGAGACAAATCTTATAATTTGGGAGCCATTGTTGCACGATGGTTGTATAACAATAGATTTAATGGAGATTTCTTTGGTGGAATTTATGCAACCCGCTTAGCTGATTTTCTTGGTGTGGACGTTCGTGAGGATGACATTGAGTTCCCTCCTACTTATTTAGACTATAATTCTATGGTCCACCACCAGTTTGTTGAGAGGAATGAATCACCTCTCTAGTATCGACTAATCTTTGACAAACGGCGTGCAGTCCATATTACTCTCCCTGCTCCTGCCTTCTTTGATTATCAGGCAAAAGGAAGACACTTTATTACCAGAGAGGAGGAAGATGAGTACGAGAGGAGGGCGGAGGCATCTCGACGCCACGCTGCAGCTCAGGAGGCGATAATCGCTGCATCACAGTACGACCCCAGCTACACCTACGGGTATCCGCCAGGCCATCCTTGGCAATAAACCAACTTAGGCCAAAATCCTAAGCTTGGGGGATTACATATTTCCCACCAACATTACATTCATGTTCACACACACTCATTGCTAGATGTCGGTGCTCTTACTCTTTCAATGTAATATCCATGTTAGTTTATTTCCTTTTCTTTTCTGCTTTCTTCTTGTGTGTTTGATAAACCTTAAAAAAACCAAAAAAATTAGTAATAGCTTCTAGCTAGTTTACTTTCTTGCTATAGTAGTAATAATTAAAAAGAAAACCCAAAAATATTTCCCGTTCTTCTTTCGCCTGTTGGGAGCTTTCCCGTGTAAATAGTTTTATTTCTTTTCTTTTCTTAGGGGGTCGATAGGAGACGGCCATAATTAAATTGTTGAAGTGGCTCTTATATGCATTATTGTTGATTTAACCAAGTGCCCATATTGCCTTGTCTTCTCCTGTTTATTGAATGCTCGCAGGTTCCAGCTTAGTCCAATGCACGTGCACTCTTATTATTATTCACTTCGTTCGGTCGTGCAAGTGAAAGGCAATTATGAAGATATATGATGGACTGACTGAGATGAGAAAAGCTGGTATGAACTCGACCTCTCTTGTTTTTGTAAATATGATGAGTTCATCGTTCCTGATTAAGCCCATTATGAATAAACATGTTTGCAATGACAATTAGAGATCATAGTTGATAGTGCCATGCTTGATTAGCTATGAGTTATAATGGTTTACCTTGCGTGCCAACATGCTATTAAAATGGTTGTGATGTGGTATAGTAGGGTGGTATCCTCCTTTGAATGAATTAAGTGACTCGACTTGGCACATGTTCACACATGTAGTTGAAACAAATCAACATAGCCTTCACGATATTTATGTTCATGGTGGATTATATCCTACTCATGCTTGCATCCAATGTTTATTAATTTTAATGCATGTTCATGACTATTGTCACTCTCTAGTTGGTCGCTTCCCAGTCTTTTGCTACCCTTCACCTGTACTAAGCAGGAATACTGCTTGTGCATCCAATCCCTTAAACCCCAAAGTTATTCCATATGAGGCCACTACACCTTCCTATATGCGGTATCTACCTGCCATTCCAAGTAAATTTGTATGTGCCAAACTCTAAACCTTCAAATGAAATTCTGTCTTGTATGCTTGAATAGCTCATCTATCAACTAGGGCTGTCCATATCTTCCATGTTAGGCGGGTTATTCTCAAGAGGAGTGGACTCCTGAAAGTGCAACTATCCCTAGGTGGTTTTGGTAATTCATAACAACATATAGCTCATTGAGCTAATGCTATTTCAAGATAATTATTTCAGGAAAGCTCAATGATTGGCATGGCATGGATGGTGAAAGTGGAACCCTCAAAATGCTAAGGACAAAGGATTGGCTAAAGCTTCAAGCTCAAGACTCTTCATTTTACATTTTAGTGATCCAAGATCACAGTGAGTCCATAGGAAAAGCCAATACTATCAAGGAGGGATGAGGTGTTGCTTAATGAGCCTTTTGCTTCATGTGCTTAATGATATGCTCCAAAATTCTCAGCTACTTTTCCATATCCACAAATGACCTAAACTCCAAGCCAAACTCGGTCCTACCGATTCTTTCCATCCGGCGCCACCGAGTTTCACTTGTCATAAGCCACTGCCAAACCCTAGCAAATCAGTTCTACCGATAGGGATCTCGGTCTCACCGAGATGGGGTTGCAATCTCTCTGTTTCCCTTTTGTAACTTTTCGGTCTCACCGAAAGAGCAAATCGGTCCCACTGAGATTGCAATGTAAACTCTCTGTTTCCCCTTTGTAACTTTTCGGTCTCACCGAAAGAGCAAATCGGTCCCACTGAGTTTACCTGACCAACTCTCTGGTTAGCTAATTACCAAAAACGGTCTCACCGAGTTTGTGTAATCGGTCTCACCGAGATTACGTTATGCCCAAACCCTAACCATATCGGTCCTACCGAGTTCCATGTCAGTCCCACCGAAAATATCTAATGGTCACTAGGTTTACCTTTTCGGTCCGACCGAGTTTGTTGATTCGGTCCCACCGAGATTGGTAAGTTGTGTGGAACGGTTGGATTTTGTGTGGAGGCTATATATACCCCTCCACCTCCTCTTCATTCGTGGAGAGAGCTATCAGAACACACATCTACACTTCCAACTCATATGTTCTGAGAGAGAACCACCTACTCATGTGTTGAGACCAATATATTCCATTCCTACCATATGAATCTTGATCTCTAGCCTTCCCCAAGTTGCTTTCCACTCAAATCTTCTTTCCACCAAATCCAAATCCTATGAGAGAGAGTTGAGTGTTGGGGAGACTATCATTTGAAGCACAAGAGTAAGGAGTTCATCATCAAGACACCATTTGTTACTTCTTGGAGAGTGGTGTATCCTAGATTGGCTAGGTGTCACTTGGGAGCCTCCGACAAGATTGTGGAGTTGAACCAAGGAGTTTGTAAGGGCAAGGGGATCGCCTACTTCGTGAAGATCTACCGCTAGTGAGGCAAGTCCTTCATGGGCGATGGCCATGGTGGGATAGACAAGGTTGCTTCTTCATGGACCCTTCATGGGTGGAGCCCTCCGTGGACTCGCGCAACCATTACCCTTCGTGGGTTGAAGTCTCCATCAACGTGGATGTAGGATAGCACCACCTATCCGAACCATGAGAAAAACATCCGTGTCTCCAATTGCGTTTGAATTCTCCAAACCCTTCCCTTTACATTCTTGCAAGTTGCATGCTTTACTTTCCGCTGCTATATACTCTTTGCATGCTTGCTTGAATTGTGTGATGATTGCTTGACTTGTCCTAAAGTTGCTAAAATCTGCCAAGAACTAAAATTGGGAAAAGGTTAAGGTTTTATTTGGTCAAGTAGTCTAATCACCCCCCTCTAGACATACTTCCGATCCTACAAGTGGTATGAGAGCTTTGGTCTCCATTTGCTTTGATTTCCATAGCTTTTGGTGGTCATAGCCTTGGTTTCACAACCTAGGAGAGTATGGCGTCTAGTGAGGTTAATTATCACCGTAGAGGTCCTTACTTTGATGGTACTAATTTTGCTAGTTGGAAGCATAAAATGAAAATGCATATTCTTGGACATAACCCCGCCGTTTGGGCTATTGTGTGTGTTGGTTTGCAAGGTGACTTCTTCGACGGGAAGGAACCAAACCATGAAGCTACCGCGGATGAGTTGAAGATGTACAATACAACGCTCAAGCTTGTGATATTCTCTTCAACAGATTATGCCCCGAAGAATTCAACAAAATCAGCCGTCTTGAGAATGCAAAGGAAATTTGGGATACTTTGATTGATATGCACGAAGGTACCGACTCCGTCAAGGAATCCAAATTGGATGTGCTTCAAAGTCAATTTGACAAGTTTAAAATGAAGGATGGTGAAGGTGTCGCTGAAATGTACTCTAGGCTTGCTCTCATCACAAACGAGATTGCCGGCTTAGGGAGTGAAGAGATGACCGACAGATTCATCATCAAGAAGTGTCGGTGTACTAAAGTAGGGGTACCTTAGTACCCCGAACTTGTGCACGGGCAGTAGTAGCGTCCCGCGGCAAGGCTTGCCAGGGGAGCGACAAGAGTCTCCACGGCCCTTTCTGGGCCGGACGGAGGCCAAGTGATCGAGCCTAGAAGACCAAGCCCCGACAAGAGGAGCTTGCCGGGCCGAGAAGGCGAGGTCCAGCAAAAGGAGCTTGCCGGGCCAAGGCGACAAGGCCCCGGCAAGAGGAGCTTGCCGGGACGACTAAGCTGAAGCACCAAGGCCCCGGCGGGAGGAGCTCGTCGGGACGGCCGAGCCAAGGCACCCCAAGGGAAGCCCGCCGCGGCGCGCTGCGCACCCCGGCAAGGCCTGACGAGCGGCAAGCTCTCAGGTGCGGCAAGACGACCACCGCGGCAAGCCACTTGCCGCGGCAAACCACCACCTCAGGCATGCGCTCCAGCTCACCTGCCCACGCGTCACTCTGGAGCTTCCCCGGAGACACGTGGCGGGGCGCCGCGCAACCTGGGGCGCGCGCGTGGCATGCGACGTTGGCAGAGTCGCCCCCGTGGCAAGCGGAGGCGCCCCTAACGGTCCGCCTCGGCACTGTTCAGGCGATCCAGACGGGCATTTAATGCCTTTGTCCCCCGCCGTCAGAGTTAGGTGCGATAGCACTGTGCGGCCACTATTCGCACAGTTCCTTGCCATTTTTACCCTCATCTGCGTCGCTACCTATGGGAAACCCCTTAGCATATAAAAGGAGGCCCATGCGCATGTAGAGGGGGATCGAACCCTAGGAGACCGGGAGAAGGGCACCCAGTAGACCCTCGCCTACGTCCAGCTCCAACTTACTGTAGCTTCTTGCGCTCCAGAGCAAGAACTCGAATCAACCAGACATGCAGCAGTAGGGTTTTACGCATCCATGCGGCCCGAAGCTGGGTAAAATCGTTGTGTGTGTGTGTCGCCTCGATCTGCTCTTTGTGCAACCTCCGCCCCCCGCCGAACCGACAAGGGGCTCCGTCCCCATAGGTGCTCGTGGAGGCCAATATCCCCCGACATCTTTGGCGCGCCAGGTAGGGGGTGCGTCGAGGTTGTGTGAACCAGGTCCGGCGTCCGCGCGAGCCAGACTCTCATTGTTTGCGTCGGCATGGCGCCGAAGAAGAAAGCTCCGGAGGGACCGGTCCGTCAACGCCGAACCCACCGCCCATGGAGCAGACGGGTGGTGGAGAGGACGCCGGCGGAGGAACGGGCACCGTCGAACCAGTTCTTGGTCCCGCGACGTCCGAGCTCGCCCCGCACCCCTCTCAGGAGGCGTGAAACCAGCAGCGTCATGGTACCCATGGTACCATACGCTCGCTGGACCCAGACCGTGCTGGTGGGTCCCAAGGCGCTCAGGACCAGCATGCGATCCAGCGTGCCGGAACGAGCGTCGCGCGGCTGCCTGGACCGGGTGCTGCTCCTTCTAACATAGTTAGGAGTTCGAGCACATTCCGCTCCTCGCGCCGTACGCCGCCTCCGTCCGCCACCCCAGCGGAAGCTCTCGCGCGAGCTCAGCTACTCCTAGACTACCCTCCAACGGCGGACAAGCTCGACGACTGGAGGGCAACCATCCAGAGCCTCATCGGTTTCGCCAACGGCGACACTCCGCGGCAGCACAGCGCGTCGCAGCCACGGCCAGTCACCCAGGCGAGAACCGATGGAGCCAAGAATGGCGGGGGTGCGACCACCGTGCACTCCCCGCCCCAGAAGCTGCGGTCGCCGACTCGCCGGGCCCACCTCGACAACGACTCCACCGCGTCGTCGAACCCGCGAAGTCGCCGCGACCAACGCCAAGTCCTTCAAGAACGAAGGGAAGAAGACGCTTGAAACCGCATCGAGCGCAGAAGAGAGGCGCGGCGTCAATCAGACCAGCGCGTTGAGCCCTCTGGAAACATGCCCGCACCGGGGGAACCAGGCGAACTGCCGTATTCGGTAGGCTGCCCCGCGTTCACCCGCGAGCTGCGGCAAGTCTAGTGGCCCAGCACGAAGAACTTCAAGCCCGACGTGCCCGAGAAGTACGACGGCAAGTCGCATCCGTCTGAGTTCCTCAGCATCTACACCATTGCGGTGCAGGCTGCCGGGGGACGGGACGATAAGATCCTTGCCAACTACTTCCCGCTGGTACTCAAGCCCAACGTCAGATCCTGGCTCATGCACTTGCCGGACGGCTCCATCTCCTCCTGGCCAGATCTATGCCATCAGTTCGTTGGCGCCTTCACGGGCGGCCACAAACCCCATGGCCAGGCGAGCGACCTTCATCTGCTTGTTCAGAAGGAGGGGGAGCCTTTGCGCAAGTTCATCCAGAGGTTCAGCCGTGTGCACTACAACATCCCAGACGTCCACCCCGCCGCGGTGATCAGCGCGTTCCACCAGAACATGCGTAACCGCAGGATGCGGGAGGAGATGGCGATGTGCAAAATCAAGGAGGTCAGCGAGCTTTACGCCCTGGCTGACAAGTGTGCACGCGCTGAGGAGGGGAGGAAGCTCCCCGGAGAAAGTGTTGGAGAAGCAGAATCCGACAGTGAAGGTACCGCCCCGGCAAGGAGAGGCCGGCGGCGGAACGGCAAAAAGAAGAAAAACCCAGAGGTACTGGTTGTCGAGAAGTCCGGCAGCGAGAGCTCCGCCAAGAAAGCCCAGGCGGGAGGCCCCGACAAGGAGATTGTCGGATGCGCCAACTGCCGGGCGGTGGCCACTGCCGATAAGCGAGACAGTACCGACAAGATGTACTGCAAGATCCACCGTACCAGGGGCCACGACCTCCAGAGTTGTAAGCAAGTCGAGCGGCTCGTCGACCTGCAGAAGGCCGAGTACGCACGACGCGACAAGGAGAGAGCCCAAGCAGGTGGCGGGGGATCCGGCACGAAGCGCCTCGGCCCGGGGGAGCGCCGCGGCAAGGACAAGCAGCGGCAAGCAGACAGACCTCCCCGGGGGCGCGACAAGGGCGAAGACGATGACGACGACGAAGACATGGAAGACCCCGAGACCAGCGAGCAGGAGTTTCAGAAAGCCACTGAGGTCTTGTGTGTGGACGGCGGTGCCTCCCTACACACTTCCCACCACCAGCTTAAACGGTGGGTGCGGGAGGTCAATGCAGCGGAGCCACCCGTTGAGTCACGCAGACCCCTGAGATGGTCTAGCACGCCTATCATCTTCGACATTGAGGACCACCCTGATCGCACAACCGCGGTCGGGTGCTTGCCGATGTTGGTTTCCCCAACGATCCGCAACCTCAAGGTCACTAAGATGCTAGTTGACGGCGGGGCCGACTTGAATCTGATCTCCTCTGCTGTCCTCCGGAGACTCCAAGTTCCCGACAGCGACCTCGAAGAAACCGGCACATTCCAAGGAATCAACCCGGGAAGGAGCAAGCCGAAGGGAAAGATCACGCTGCCGGTGACATTTGGCAGCGAGCTGAATTTCAGGACTGAGAAGGTCACCTTTGACGTCGCCGACTTTCCGTTGCCTTACAACGGGATCCTCGGCCGACCAGCGCTCGCCAAGTTCATGGCGGCCTCCCACTACGCGTATAACATGCTCAAGATGCGTGGCCCGATAAGCGTCATTTCTGTCCCCGGCGACAAGAAGGATGCCCTTATCTGCGCCGACCAAATATACGGGACACAACAGCAGCAACGGCCCGCGGCCCGCTTGCCGCTGGAGCTTCCGGGGGAAAGAAGAAGTCCGGCAAGTGCTCTGGCGCCCACTCCGGCAAGCGCGCCTCTTCGGAGTGCTGCGCTGCCGTCGAGGACGTGCCATCGAGCCCCGCCAGCATGAAGACCAAGTCCGGCAAGTGCTTTGGCGCCCACTCTGGCAAGCGCGCCTCCTTGGAGTGCTGCGCTGCCGTCGAGGACGTGCCATCGAGCCCCGCCGGCATGAAGACCAAGTCCGGCAAGTGCTTTGGCGCCCACTCCGGCAAGCGCGCCTCTTCGGAGTGCTGAGCTGCCGTCGAGGACGTGCCATCGAGCCCCGCCGGCATGCAGACCAAGTCCGGCAAGTGCTTTGGCGCCCACTCCGGCAAGCGCGCCTCTTCGGAGTGCTGCGCTGCCGTCGAGGACGCGCCATCGAGCCCCGCCGGCAAGAAGACCAAGTCCGGCGAATGCCCTGGCGCCCACTCCGGCAAGGGCGCCTCTTCGGAGTGCTGCGCTGCCGTCGAGGACGCGCCATCAAGCCCCGCCGGCAAGAAGGCCAAGCCCGGCGAATGCTCCGGTGCCCACTCCGGCAAGCGCGCCTCTTCGGAGCGCTGCGCTGCCATTGAGGACGCACCATCGAGCCCCGCCGGTAAACACAAGGAGACGACGGCTGCTCCACCAGCGACCAAGAAGGTGCCCGCCAAGGAGGACGGCACTGGTGGTACCTTCACCATCAGTGCCACTCTCGACCCCAAATAGGAAGGCGCGCTCGTTGCTTTCCTGCGGGCGAATGTCGATGTGTTTTCCTGGCAACCATCTGACATCCCCGGCGTTCCCAGGGAAGTGATTGAGCACCACCTCGCCGTCTGTCCTCATGCGCGGCCCATCAAGCAAAAGGTCAGGAAACAAGCGGTGGAGCGCCAAGAGTTTATCGCGGAGGAGATCAGGAAGTTGGAAGCGGCATGCCTCGCCAGAGGCGTGCTCCACCCGACGTGGTTGGCCAATCCTGTTGTCGTGCGCAAAGCAAACGGGAAGTGGAGGCTTTGCATCGATTTCACCGATGTCAACAGAGCTTGCCCTAAAGATCCATTTCCCTTGCCACGCATCGACCAGATTATTGACTCCACGGCCGGATGCGACCTGCTTTCATTCCTTGACGCCTACTCCGGGTACCACCAGATCTTCATGGCTGAAGAAGACGAAGAGAAGACTGCGTTCATCACTCCATGCGGCACGTACTGTTTTGTGCGGATGCCTTTTGGACTGAAGAACGCAGGCTCGACGTTCGCGAGGGTTGTCCACACTGCTTTCGAGCCACAGATCCATAGAAATGTGGAGGCCTACATGGACGACATTGTGGTCAAGAGCAGAGACAGGGCAACCTTGGTTCAAGACTTGGAAGAGACCTTTGCGAACTTGCGCAAGATCAGCCTCAAGCTCAACCCCGAGAAGTGCGTGTTCGGAGTTCCCTCCGGCAAGCTTCTCGGGTCTTCGTGTCTCAGCGTGGGATCGAAGCCAACCCCGACAAGATCAAGGCCATCGAGCAGATTGAAGCACCAACGCGTGTCAAGGACGTGCGAAGACTTGCCGGCTGCGTGGCGGCTCTCAGCAGGTTTATTTCCAGGTCTACGGAACGCGCCCTGCCGTTTTTCAAAATCTTGAAAAAGGCAGGTCCAGTAAAATGGACTCCGGAAGCGGAGGCTGCGCTGCAAGACTTGAAGAAATACCTGTCCTCCGCTCCTATACTTGTCGCGCCTAGACCGCAAGAGAAGTTGCTGCTCTACCTAGCGGCAACCAATCAAGTGGCTAGTGCTGCGTTAGTTGCGGAGAGGGAAGCTGATGACGAGCCAGCAACCACGGCAAGCGCGTCCGACGGCAAGCAGGGGGCTTCCCCGACAAGCTCTAGCCCCGGCAAAGGCGGATCCACGCAAGCGCAAGGGGAAGTGCAGAGGAAGAGGATAGTGCAGCGCCCAGTTTACTTCGTCAGTTCCCTCCTGCAGGGGGCTAGGTCGAGGTACTCTGGTGTGCAGAAATTGCTCTTCGGCCTCCTCATGGCCTCGAGGAAGCTGCGCCATTACTTCCAAGCACACGAGATCACCGTGGTCACTCGCTTTCCGCTTAAGAGGATACTGCAGAATCCCGAAGCAACAGGCAGGATTGTCGAGTGGGCACTAGAACTGTCAAGCTTTGGCCTCAAGTTCGAGAGCACATCGACCATCCAGAGCAGAGCATTGGCAGAGTTCATAGCAGAGTGGACGCCGACACCAGACGAAGAAATTCCAGAGACGAGCATCCCCGGCAAGGAAGCAACCAAAGAGTGGCTGATGTACTTTGATGGTGCCTTTTCGCTGGAAGGCGCCGGTGTCGGCGTGCTGCTCATCGCGCCCACCGGAGAGCACCTCAAGTACGTCGTCCAGATGCACTTTCCCAAGGAGCAAGCAACCAACACTACGGCAGAGTATGAAGGTTTGCTCGCCGGTCTCAGGATCGCGGCGGAACTTGGGATCAAGAAGCTCATTGTCAGGGGTGACTCGCAGCTCGTCGTCCGCCAAGTGAACAAGGATTACCAGTGCCCGTTGATGGAGGCTTACGTTGATGAAGTGAGGAAGATGGAAGAGCGCTTTGACGGCCTGTAAATGGAATACGTTCCAAGAGCAGAGAACGACATCGCCGACGGCCTGTCAAAATGCGCCGCACTAAAGCTACCTGTGGAACCAGGGACTTTTGTGCTCAAGCTGACTCAGCCATCCGTGACACCATCGACTGGGCCAAGCAAGAAGAGAAAATCGGTCTCTGGTGACTATCTCCCGGCAGAGCTTCCCGAAGCCGTCGCCAAGAGGGTCCCCGAGATCGACGCCAAGAGTGCTGAGGAGCTGCCCGCTCCGGCAAGCCCCAGGGTTCGTCTCGACGAAGCAGGCGCTCCCGGCAAGCCATGCCCCGGCAAGCTTGCCGGGGAACGTCAAGCTCCGGCTGAGCCCCAAGTCCTCGCCGTAGAAGCTGATGTTCCCGCATCCGCCGACATGCCTTTGGTCCTCGTCGTCGAGCCACAGGCTCCGACGTGGGCACAGCAGATCGTCTGTTTCCTCCAGACAGGAGAACTTCCCGAAGAACAAGAAGAAGCGGAAAGAGTAGCCCGGCAGTCCAGTATGTACCAGTTCGTCGACGACGCACTGTACAGAAGAGGACGCAATGGGGTGAAATTGAAGTGCATTCACCGGGAAGACGGACAGGAGCTGTTGGCGGAGATACACGGAGGCATATGTGGACACCACATTGGCGCCAGAGCACTTGCCGGCAAGGCGTTCCGGCAAGGTTTCTTCTGGCCCACAGCCCTCCAGGATGCAACTGCACAAGTAACCAAGTGTGAAGCGTGCCAGTTCCATTCCAAGAAGATACACCAGCCAGCTCAAGCTCTCCAGATGATCCCTTTATCCTGGCCCTTCTCGGTCTGGGGGCTCGATATCCTCGGCCCCTTCCCCCGAGCCGTCGGGGGCTTTGAGTACTTGTTCGTTGCCATCGACAAGTTCACAAAGTGGCCAGAAGTGGAGCCGGTGAGGAAGGTGACCGCCCAGTCCGCGATCAAATTCTTCAGGTCGATTGTTTGCCTCTTCGGGATCCCCAACAGGATCATCACCGACAACGGTACGCAGTTCACAAGCCACGCTTTCATGCAGTACACCCAAAACCTCGGCACCAAGGTCTGCTTCGCTTCTGTTGCTCATCCCCGGAGCAACGGTCAAGCGGAAAGGGCCAACGCCGAGGTACTGCGCGGGCTCAAGACCAGAAGTTTTGACAAGCTGCTCAAGCGCGGACGGAACTGGATCGAGGAGCTGCCGGCGGTTCTTTGGTCGGTCAGAACGATGCCAAATCGAGCCACCGGCCAGACACCATTTGCTCTAGTCTATGGAGCAGAAGCAGTTACCCCCACGGAACTCGTATACGGGTCACCTCGAATGCTCGCTTATGATGAGCTTGAGCAAGAGCGGTCGCGTGAAGATGACGCACTGCTCCTCGAGGAGGATTGTCTCCAGGCTGCTGTGCGATCCGCTCGCTACCAGCAAGCTCTGCGTCGCTATCATAGCCGCAAAGTTAAAGCCAGGAGCCTCGAGGAAGGCGACCTTGTTCTTCGGCGCGTACAGTCGGCCAAGATACACAACAAGTTGACGCCGAAGTGGGAAGGCCCTTACCGGGTGAAACGAGTCACGAGGCCTGGCGCCGTCCGCGTCGAGACCGAAGATGGTACTCCGGTGAGCAATTCCTGGAACATTGAGCATCTTCGCAAGTTTTACCCGTAAGGCGCGGTTGTCGGACCCCGTCCGACAACCAACTCTTTGTACAAAAGTCTTGCCGCAGTTGCATGTAATCCTTTGTACAAAGCCAGGCGCAGACCCTGGCAGCCATGAAGCGCTGGCGCCCCCAAGTTTTAGCATGCATGCTGAGTCGAGTCTCGTCCTTGGTTAGGGTTGATAGTGCCTAACAGTCGCTAACCCCTAACTTAGAGGTCGAGTCCGCGTCTTTTTCCCGTCCTTTCCCTTTGGCTCGCAGGAGTTGCATACCCTTGCCGAGCCGCTCAAGGACGAAGAAGGGGAGAAGGGCGAGCCAGCACCCGCGCCCCGGCAAGCCAGAGTTGCCGGGGGCTGCAACCTCAGATAAGTCTTTACATCCCTCATCATGCATTCTCTCGTGAGCTGCGGAATGCGAAAACCTTGCTTCCCCCTAAAAGCTGCCGTGCTCTCTTAAGCGACAAACCACGGAGCGCGTTCCCGGGGCCCGCTTCTGATAGTAGCCGTGGCGGCAAGAGAAGGAGGCAAGGGGCCAGAACCCGCCTTCTCCCTGCCTCCGCCAAGAGCGTGAGGAGGGAAAAGGGGCGCGGGGGGACGGCAGGGTCCGTTGCCGGGCAGGGAAGTGTCTATCTTAACGATGCAAAAGGGTTCGCTCCTTGCCGCGGGATGTACCCGTGAGACAAATGGTCCGGCAAACACTCCCTTTTCATTAAAAACATTCCACTCAGGTACAGCTCAGAGAGAATGAAAAACATGAAAGATGGGATTACAAGATTTAAACACAACTAAGGCCCGAGGGCTTACAAGATAAAAAGAGATAAGGTGCCCGTAATCCCTTCCTTGTCTCTCTCCTAAGGAGGTAGGACAAGGAGGCGAGAAGGGCAAAAGGGGCGCCTAGACGAGCTACGGGTGGCAGAAGACGCCAAGAGAACATCCGGGGCTCCGCCCCGGGGCTCCGGAGGCCGGATGGAGATGGCGACGCCGGAAGCGGAGCTCGAGAAGGAGGCTGCGGGACGTCAACGCGCTGTCGAGGGCATCTAGCCCTCGTTCTCCGAGTTGACGGCCTTGCAGCCAGCCTCTTCCGCAGCCTCGCCACTCCGGCCACCCGAGAAGACGAAGCCCCGGCAAGAGGAGCTTGCCGGGCCGGAGAGAAGACCCCGGTGGTCGTCGCCGCGAGCAGGGGTGGTGACGGCGTCTGGGGCAGAGCTGGAAGACAAGGCAGCGGCCTTGCCGCCCACCCTCTTCCTCTTCCGCAGCCTCCCTACGCCAGCCGCCCAAGGAGACGACCCCGGGGAGTTCACGGCGCCAGCGACGCAGACGATGGGGGCCGCCGGTGCCACACGGAGCTGCGACCGGCACCTAGTCGGACCCGTCATCCCGGCGGCCGCTCCCCTCGTCGTCGCTGTCGCTCCCCTCCTCGTCACTCTCGCTCGAGGAGGAGCCTTCGCTGTCGGAGGAGCTATCCATGCAGCACCGGGCCTGGGTGCCGAGGTCCCCAAAGGCCTTGACGGAGAGGAGATCACCCTTCATCAGCTTAAAATGGAGGGTGAACCCCTCCATCAAGCTGTGGATCCGGGCGAACGTCTTCCACCCTCGGCCAAGACACACCACGCCGGGGGCTCGGGATTCGACGTGGACTCGCGTACCACTGATCCCGCAGCCCCTCATGCGCAGTCTCAGCGTCTCGTGTTGTTCCGCCTCCAAGACGTCCGCGAAAGGAGCCGGGAGGCGGAGGCGACGGCGAGGCGCCCGGCGCAGCCTGATGATGAACTCGCAGGGGTCGTCCCCGAGATGAACCGCCGAGGGACACGGAGCCGCCGGCGGAGGCGAGGCCGGCGCGCCGCCCCGCCCGCCTCGAGCGCCTCGGCCCCATCCACGGCCTCCTCCACGACCTCGCCCCCTCCCCCTTCCCCTTACGGTTGGCTCCGCTGCCGCGGGTGCAAGGGGAGGAGGGGCGCGCTGCCTGGCGGCAACCCTTGCCGCCACCGAAGAAGGACCAGGGTTCCCTTCCTCCATGACAGTTGGGGAGAGGGGACCAGGGCTCTAAGAGAAGAAAGAAGGAAGGAGTGCGGACCCTCGTCATCCCCTTCCGCTCCTTATAAAGGGGCAGAGTGGAGGCTCGGCCGCCCCGCCCAACCAATTAAAGTAGAGGAAGGGCAGGCGACGGGGCCGACCCTCTACTTCAACCCGCGTCGGCCCGGCTTCCTGCCTCCACCACCACGACCCCAAGCGCATGGAGGACGCGTGGCGGGCGAGCAGGGCCAAGGCGACAGATGAGGCGACCTCTTCCCCCCCCCCACTCGAAAGTGGGGGCGGACGTTTCGCCTTTCCAAATAAAGGAATCGTGCCCGACGTGACGCATGCCTGCGGGCCTCAAGCCCCGCGCACACCACCCACGTCACGCACGTCTCGCACGCCTCGCCTCCCACGACGCCGCGATAAGCGCGCGCCACTTGGGGAGGGCGCGATGGGCACGGAGTTAAGGAGCAGCGCAACCCAGGCCACACGTGCCCGTGCACTGTTAGGGCCTGGCCCAACAACGCTCGGCACCGTGTATGGCCCAGACCCGGGGGCTCCTGTCGGTGTACTAAAGTAGGGGTACCTTAGTACCCCGAACTTGTGCATGGGCAGTAGTAGCGTCCCGCGGCAAGGCTTGCCAGGGGAGCGACAAGAGTCTCCACGGCCCTTTCTGGGCCGGACGGAGGCCAAGTGATCAAGCCTAGAAGACCAAGCCCCGGCAAGAGGAGCTTGCCGGGCCGAGAAGGCGAGGTCCGGCAAGAGGAGCTTGCCGGGCCAAGGCGACAAGGCCCCGGCAAGAGGAGCTTGCCGGGACGACTAAGCCGAAGCACCAAGGCCCCGGCGGGAGGAGCTCGCCGGGACGGCCGAGCCAAGGCACCCCAAGGGAAGCCCGCCGCGGCGCGCCGGGCTCCCCGGCAAGGCCTGACGTGCGGCAAGCTCTCAGGTGCGGCAAGACGACCACCGCGGCAAGCCACTTGCCGCGGCAAACCACCACCTCAGGCATGCGCTCCAGCTCACCTGCCCACGCGTCACTCTGGAGCTTCCCCGGAGACACGTGGCGGGGCGCCGCGCAACCTGGGGCGCGCGTGTGGCATGCGACGTTGGCAGAGTCGCCCCCGTGGCAAGCGGAGGCGCCCCTAACGGTCCGCCTCGGCACTGTTCAGGCGATCCAGACGGGCATTTAATGCCTTTGTCCCCCACCATCAGAGTTAGGTGCGATAGCACTGTGCGGCCACTATTTGCACAGTTCCTTGCCATTTTTACCCTCATCTGCGTCGCTACCTGTGGGAAACCCCTTAGCATATAAAAGGAGGCCCATGCGCACGTAGAGGGGGATCGAACCCTAGGAGACCGGGAGAAGGGCACCCAGTAGACCCTCGCCTACGTCCAGATCCAACTTACTGTAGCTTCTTGTGCTCCAGAGCAAGAACTCGAATCAACCAGACATGCAGCAGTAGGGTTTTACGCATCCATGCGGCCCGAAGCTGGGTAAAATCGTTGTGTGTGTGTGTCGCCTCGATCTGCTCTTTGTGCAACCTCCGCCCCCCGCCGAACCGACAAGGGGCTCCGTCCCCATAGGTGCTCGTGGAGGCCAATATCCCCCGACAAGAAGATCCTAAGAGCCTTGGATGGAAAATATGATACCGTGTGCACATTGATCCAAATGATGCCCAATTACAAAGATCTCAAGCCAACGGAGGTCATTGGAAGAATTGTTGCTCATGAGATGTCGCTCAAGGGTAAAGAGGAACTTCACAACAAATCAAGTGGTGCCTACAAAGCCTCATGTGAAGTACCCACATCATCAAGTGAGAAGCAAAACTTCAACGAAGAATTGAGCCTAATGGTGAAGAACTTCAACAAGTTCTACAAGAGTAGAAGCAAAGATAGAAGCTCCAAGTCAAGGTCCTACAATGACAAAAGATCTTCTAGTCGAGAGCGAAGCTGCTACAATTGTGGAAGACCAGGACACTATTCCAATGAGTGTATGACTCCCTACAAAAGAAGAGAAGATTCTCCAAAAAGAAAAGGCAAAAGAGAAGAATCACCATCAAGAGAGAGAAGGAGTAGAGATGATCGTTATGAACGAAGATACTCACGGAGGAGCAAGGATTCGGAAAGAAAGGAAAAATCATCAAGGAGCTACACAAAACAAAGACATCAAGCTCATGTTGGTGAATGGGTATCCGGCTCCGACTCCGACAACCACTCCGAGAGAAGTTATCACTCCGATTCCGAATATACTCAAGATGAAGGTGTTTCCAGTCTAGCACTTGTGTCAACCAACTCCTTCGACATATTTGACTCACCAAATGAAGGAATTGGAAGATGCTTCATGGCCAAAGGTCCTAAGGTAACTCACCTTGAGTATGTTGATTTCAATAGTGATGAGGATGACTTGTTAGGTGATGATGATTTACTTGTTGACAACTCTAGTGATGAATACTATGATGAAACGTCAATTAATCATGCTAATCAAGATAAAACGAATGACAATGATAAGGAGAAAATTGAGGCTCTAACTAAAGAACTAAACACTCTTAAGTTAGCTCATGAAACTATCTTCGAAGATCATCGAGAACTTTTAAGAGCTCATGAGAAGCTACGCTTTGAAAAGCTAAATCTTGAGCAAGAGCATGAGTTTTTAAAGGCAATCAATGATGATCTCCGCAAGAAAAGTTCTTCTTACATTGCCAAGCATTTACTCTTATCCACTTACATGCCTCAAGTCAAGTCTAATAACAAGAACAAGAAAGATTCTTCCTCTAGTAGTAACAATGATCATGTTAAATACAATATTGTTGCTTCTAGTAGTTCTCTTGATTCCACTAACGATTCTCTTAGCCAAGTTACTCTTGAGCAAGAAAATAGCTTATTGAAGGGAATTATAGAGAAAGGAGTGTACAAAATCCTTGCCGGAAGTAAGCAATTCGAGGAGATTGTACGCAAGCAAGGAAGGCACCGGAAGAATCAAGGTGTTGGTTTTGAACGAAAGTTCAATGCCAATGGAGTTGAGTGGGAAGAAGATCAATACCCCAAGACAAAGTTTGTTCCTCAACAAGATAAGTATGATCCTACTTATTTCAAGGGGACACAAACTCAAGATGATCTTCCACCACAAGACTACAAGCAAAAAGGCAAGGACAAGCTTCAAGAGGAAATTGATGCATTTGAAGAAGCTCCTAAGACCTTAATCAAGTGGATTCCCAAGACTACTTCAAGTTCCACTTCATCAAGTACGACTACAACTCCAAGGATTCCCATCAATATGGCGTGGATCCAAAAGAAGAAGAACTAGAGAGTTCTTGAGGGTGACTCCGCCAACATACTTCACTCTTATCATTTTGGCAAGAACAAGTGCAATCAACTTCCACATGTTGCACTAGTTCAAGGAGTCACAAACCCTCTTGTTGGTAAGACAAGGGACAAGGTAACTTAAAAGCCTTCATAGACATCATCTTGTGTGTGCATCACTCTATGTCTATGGATATCCTTGTTTGTTCCTTGTGGGACTAACCCATGTAGGTATTGAAAGTGCAAATCACTCAAAAGGATAGCTCCAAGTGATCTACATCTACATTGAGCATCCACATCTTCAACATCTACATGAAGTCATCATCGACAAAACCCAAGGTTAGTTCATCCCTCTTAGGGGGGATATCACATCTAGGGGGAGCTTTACTCTAAGACTTGAATTAAAGCAACTCTAATGATGTGAACACACCAATGCTTTATGTAAAAGTGGTAACCCCACTTGAGCTTAAACGATGAGTATGACCTATGATCAAATGTTTTCATTTGACTCCTATGTCAATATACTCATATATAGATGACCTAGTCATCGCCAATTGCTTGATAGATGCTAGAATTGGTCGTGCATGCTTCGTCACATATTTCAATTGCCATTTTATTGTGTGAGCATGTTGGTTGCATATTTTACTCATTCGAGGACATGCACTTGTAGTTTTGGTTGTTTGGCTTTATTTTTCTTTTGCCAAGTGGATGGACAGGAATGCCTAAGAACCTTCTCTAGCTATCTATGCTTTTCTCGTCTCAAACTCTATTCATGCTACATCACAAAATTGATCAAGTCAGATTCGAACCACTCTGTGTGAGGAGCACTCGGAGTCCCCGATTCGTCATAGACTTAAACTTCCAAAACCTCTTTGTGATTCTCTGTCTGGCCGATACCCCACTTTCGGTCTTACCGAGATCATTAAGTTGATCTATGTTTTCGATCTCGGTGCAACCGATTTGAACCTTTCGGTCACACCGAGTTGCAATAACTGTATACAGTTTTGCATCTCGGTGCCACCGAGTTGTTCCACTCCGTCACACCGACAGGGTTGGGCTATATATAGACACGGGCAAAAATTTGGAAATTTCTCCGAACACCTTCGCCCGCGCGATAGCTCGCTCTGCCTACGTGATCTCCAGATCGTCTTCTCGCCGCCAGCCGCCTCCAGTCGCTGGTCTCCGTCGCCGTCAACGGGAATCAACCCCGCCGTTGCCGCCGTAGCGAGTCTCCGCCGAACTAGGGTATGGACTCGATCTTTGTGCTATTCCCCAATCCGATTCCTAGCACATTGTGATCAGATGGATTCTTGCCACGTTTGATAAACTCCTATCCAGTCAATGAACTCGTATAATAGGTTTGATCCGAAAATTTTAGGGTTAGGTTTCCGCCGAAACCATCTCGGACCCACCGAGTTGAAAAACTCGGTCCCACCGATTTGGCTTATGCCATTGCACAAGTAAAACTTGGTCTGACCGAGTATTGCTAATCGGTGTGACCGATTTTGGAACTTTGTGAAACCCTAGCAGTCTCGGTGCCACCGAACTGTGACTCGGTCTGACCGAGTTCACTAGTTTAGGTTCCAAAAACTGCTTCGGTATCACCGAGTTTAAAAATCGGTAGATCCGAAATGCTTTCTGTGGGAAACTAAAACTAAGTTTTTGAATCATTCTTTTGCAAAAATCTCTGCATTTTGTGATGCTCATCCACTCTACCTCATCTATAAACTATTCACAGGGTCAGCAGTCAGCTTGTTCATCATGTCAGACCAGAGTGATAGCCAGAACCTGTCAGAGCAGCCAGTGCAGATGAGTGAGGGCACTAGTCCCTCCAGCTCTTCAGATGAAGGCAGCAGGAGCACCCCCAGCAACCTGCCAAAAGCTACCACAAGACAAAGGAAGAAGAGAACCTCAGAATCAGAGGATGAGGACTATGTGGCAGAGGAGGAAGCAACTTCCAAGAAAGTTGAACTCAAGAAAGCGCATGGCTCAAGACAGAACAACAAGCCAGGCTTAAAGGTCAAAAGGCCAGCAGGCAGGCAGCCCATGCCAAAGGCCAGAGCCTCAACAAAGATTCCTCAGAAGCCTGCACCCAAAGAGCCAGTTGCAGCTGAAACAAAGAAAGAAAGGAAAAGATGCATCTAAGTACTTCTGGAAGAACAAGCAAGAGCAGCTCAGTTACCTGATTGCATCCACCCTGAGGATTGCGAAAGGACTGGCCACCCTAACTCAGAACCAGGCAAGCTTAGAGAGAATCGTAGAACAAAAGTTCTATGACTTGGATATCAAGGTGACAGAGATTCAGACTGCAGTGGAGCAACTTCAAGATGACATGTAGGAGAGGAAAGGGAAGACTACCACTGATGCATTTGCCAGAGTGACACGAGCTCAGAGGTCCAGTGTAGTGCCAGTTCCTGACACAAGAGCCACCGCCTCAGCTCCAGCCACAACACCAGCCCAACCAGCTCCAGCATCTACTTCAGCTCCAACTCCAACCACGTCTACGGAAGCCTTCGTCCTTGGAGTGACCAGGACTCCACCACCACCAGAAGATCAAGCCTGAGTGTCGATCTAGCACTATGCATTTTCTAGGAACTTTTTGGTAACTTGTTGCCAAAGGGGGAGAAAAATGTATAGATCATAGGCTTTGAGAGAGAGAGAGTGTGTTGTTTTTCTCTCTTGCTTTATTTGGTGGTTTTTCAAACATTATTTGCTTTTGGTCGAGATACTTTGTTATGTCTGTGAGACATTGATGATCATGTGTTTGATCATAAGCTACACTTATGCATGCTTGATATATCTTATCTATCTTATGTGGTCATTCACTTTTCCTTGGTGATGAGTGCATGTATTTCATTCTTATCATTTTGAGCGCTCCACCAAGATGTATGTGACATGGAAGAGTAACCCATAATTCTAACTCTTTGTGCATTTGCAGTCCAAAGCAAATCTTAAATATGCACAAATTTAGGGGGAGCTCTTACTTATCACATACTTCTCAAAGCGATGATATAATTCATTCTTATTATCATTTGTCGAAGCTTTGATCTATATGTTGTCATCAATTACCAAAAAGGGGGAGATTGAAAGTGCAACTATCCCTAGGTGGTTTTGGTAATTCATAACAACATATAGCTCATTGAGCTAATGCTATTTCAAGATAATTATTTCAGGAAAGCTCAATGATTGGCATGGCATGGATGGTGAAAGTGGAACCCTCAAAATGCTAAGGACAAAGGATTGGCTAAAGCTTCAAGCTCAAGACTCTTCATTTTACATTTTAGTGATCCAAGATCACATTGAGTCCATAGGAAAAGCCAATACTATCAAGGAGGGATGAGGTGTTGCTTAATGAGCCTTTTGCTTCATGTGCTTAATGATATGCTCCAAAATCCTCAGCTACTTTTCCATATCCACAAATGACCTAAACTCCAAGCCAAACTCGGTCCTACCGATTCTTTCCATCCAGCGCAACCGAGTTTCACTTGTCATAAGCCACTGCCAAACCCTAGCAAATCGGTTCTACCGATAGGGATCTCGGTCTCACCGAGATGAGGTTGCAATCTCTCTGTTTCCCTTTTGTAACTTTTCGGTCTCACCGAGATTGCAATGTAAACTCTCTGTTTCCCCTTTGTAACTTTTCGGTCTCACCGAAAGAGCAAATCGGTCCCACCGAGTTTACCTGACCAACTCTCTGGTTAGCTAATTACCAAAATCGGTCTCACCGAGTTTGTGTAATCGGTCTCACCGAGATTACGTTATGCCCTAACCCTAACCATATCGGTCCTACCGAGTTGCATGTCGGTCCCACCGAAAATATCTAACGGTCACTAGGTTTACCTTTTCGGTCCGACCGAGTTTGTTGATTCGGTCCCACCGAGATTGGTAAGTTGTGTGTAATGGTTGGATTTTGTGTGGAGGCTATATATACCCCTCCACCTCCTCTTCATTCATGGAGAGAGCTATCAGAACACATCTACACTTCCAACTCATATGTTCTGAGAGAGAACCACCTACTCATGTGTTGAGACCAAGATATTCCATTCCTACCATATGAATCTTGATCTCTAGCCTTCCCCAAGTTGCTTTCCACTCAAATCTTCTTTCCACCAAATCCAAATCCTATGAGAGAGAGTTGAGTGTTGGGGAGACTATCATTTGAAGCACAAGAGCAAGGAGTTCATCATCAACACACCATTTGTTACTTCTTGGAGAGTGGTGTCTCCTAGATTGGCTAGGTGTCACTTGGGAGCCTCCGACAAGATTGTGGAGTTGAACCAAGGAGTTTGTAAGGGCAAGGAGATCGCCTACTTCGTGAAGATCTACCGCTAGTGAGGCAAGTCCTTCGTGGGCGATGGCCATGGTGGGATAGACAAGGTTGCTTCTTCGTGGACCCTTCGTGGGTGGAGCCCTCCGTGGACTCGCGCAACCGTTACCCTTCGTGGGTTGAAGTCTCCATCAACGTGGATGTAGGATAACACCACCTATCCGAACCACGAGAAAAACATCCGTGTCTCCAATTGCGTTTGAATTCTCCAAACCCTTCCCTTTACATTCTTACAAGTTGCATGCTTTACTTTCCGCTGCTATATACTCTTTGCATGCTTGCTTGAATTGTGTGATGATTGCTTGACTTGTCCTAAAGTTGCTAAAATCTGCCAAGAACTAAAGTTGGGAAAAGGTTAAGTTTTTATTTGGTCAAGTAGTCTAATCACCCCCCTCTAGACATACTTCCGATCCTACAACTCCGCTCCTCACTCACGAGAAAATGGCTGGTCACCGGGATGCCCAGTCCCATGCTTTATGCAAACTAAATCAAATTAATTGCAAACAAAACTCCCCTGGGACTGTTGTTAGTTGGCGACACTCGTTGTTTCGAGAAAGTCATGGATTGATGCTTGTTGGTGGAGGGGGAGTATAAACTTTACCATTCTGTTTGGGAACCGCCTATGTGTAGCATGGAAGATATCGCCATCTCTTGGTTGTTATGTTGACAATGAAAGTATGCCGCTCAAAAAATTATTTATCTCTATTTCAAAACCGAGCTCTGGCACCTCTACAAATCCCTGCTTCCCTCTGCGAAGGGCCTATCTATTTACTTTTATGTTGAGTCATCACCCTCTTATCAAAAAGCACTAGCTGGAGAGCGCAGCTGTCATTTGCATTCATTACTATTAATTTATATTGGGTATGACAATGATTGGATCTCTTTTACCATGAATTACAATGTCTAGTCAGTCCTTGATCTTTAAAGGTGCTCTGCATTTATGTTTTGCGGTCTCAGAAAGGGCTAGCAAGATACCATCTTGTTATATCATATCATGATTGTTTTGAGAAAGTGTTGTCATCCGAGATTTATTATTATGGCTCGCTAGTTGATTATGCTATTGATATGAGTAAACATGAGACCTGAGAGTTATTGCAAATGTGGTTAGTCATAATCATTGCTGAAAACTTGAATGCTGGCTTTACATATTTACAACAACAAGAGCAAACAGAGTTTGCAGAATTTTTCTTTATCACTTTTAGTTTATCAACTGAATTTCTTGAGGACAAGCAAAGGTTTAAGCTTGGGGGAGTTGATACGTCTCCGTCGTATCTACTTTTCCAAACACTTTTGCCCTTGTTTTGGACTCTAACTTGTATGATTTGAATGAAACTGACCCGGACTGACGCTGTTTTCAGCAGACTTTCCATGGTGTTATTTATGTGCAGAAACAAAAGTTCTTGGAATGACCTGAAACTTCAAGGAACATCTATCTAGAAATAATAAAAAATCCTTGCAAAAGATGAAGACCAGGGGGCCCACACCCTGTCCACGAGGGTGGGGGGCACACCCCCTACCTCGTGGGCCCCCTGGAGCTCCTCCGACCTCAACTCCAACTCTATATATATGCTTTCGGGGAGAAAAAATCAAGGAGAAGAACTCATCACGTTTTACGATACGGAGCTGCCGTGAAGCCCTAAAACCTCTCGGGAGGGCTGATCTGGAGTCCGTTCGGGGGTCCGGAGAGGGGGATTCATTGTCGTCGTCATCATCAACCATCCTCCATCACCAATTTCATGATGCTCACCGCCGTGCGTGAGCAATTCCATCTTAGGCTTGCTGGACGGTGATGGGTTGGATGAGATCTATCATGTAATCGAGTTAGTTTTGTTAGGGTTTGATCCCTAGTATCCACTATGTCCTGAGATTGATGTTGCTATGACTTTGCTATGCTTAATGCTTGTCACTAGGGCCCGAGTGCCATGATTTCAGATCTGAACCTATTATGTTTTCATGAATATATGTGAGTTCTTGATCCTATCTTGCAAGTCTATAGTCACCTACTATGTGTTATGATCCAGCAACCCCGAAGTGACAATAATCGGGAACACTCCGGGTGATGACCGTAATTTGAGGAGTTCATGTATTCACTATGTGCTAATGCTTTGTTCCGGAACTATATTAAAAGGAAGCCTTAATATCCCTTAGTTTCCATTAGGACCCCGCTGCCACGGGAGGGTAGGACAAAAGATGTCATGCAAGTTCTTTTCCATAAGCACGTATGACTATATTCGGAATACATGCCTACATTACATTGATGAATTGGAGCTAGTTCTGTGTCACCCTATGTTATGATTGTTACATTATGAACCGCATCCGGCATAATTTTCCATCACCGATCCAATGCCTACGAGCTTTTCACATACTGTTCTTCGCTTATTTACTTTTCCGTTGCTACTGTTACAATCACTACAAAACCCAAAAATATTACTTTTGCTATTGTTACCGTTACTTCCATATTACTTTGCTACTAAATACTTTGCTGCAGATACTAAGTTATCCAGGTGCCTGAATTGACAACTGAACTGCTAATACTTGAGAATATTCTTTGGCTCCCCTTGTGTCGAATCAATAAATTTGGGTTGAATACTCAACCCTCGAAAACTGTTGCGATCCCCTATACTTGTGGGTTATCAGGTTCGACACTCTTACTTATCGAAAATGCTACAATTGATCCCATATACTTGTGGGTCATCAAGGCTCTTTTCTGGCATCGTTGCCAGGGAGTGAAGTGCTCTTGGTAAGGAAAAATTATTACTACGTGCTGAAATTTATTGTCACTTACTACTATGGAAAACAATCCTTTGAGGGGTTTGTTCGGGGTATCTTCACCTCGACCGGAACCACAATTAGTTACCCCTCAACCTACTGCACCTACTTAGAATATTGAATATGAAATTCCTTCGGGTATGACAGAACAACTGTCAGCTAATCCTTATGTAGGAGATGGAACCGAACATCCTGATATGCACTTGATATATGTGGAAGAAGTTTGTGGACTGTTTAAGCTTGAAAGTTTACTCGGAGATGAAGTTAAGAAGAAGGTTTTCCCTTTATCTTTGAAGGGAAATGCAGAGGCATGGTATAGGCTATGTGATGATATTGGATCTTGGAATTGGAATCGATTGAAATTGGAGGTTCACCAAAAAAATTATCCTATGCATCTAGTTCATCGTGATCGGAATTACATATATAATTTTTGGCCTCATGAAGGAGAAAGTATCACTCTAGCTTGGGGGAGGCTTAATTATATGTTATATTTATGCCCCAATCATGAGCTCTCATGAGAAATTATTATCTAGAATTTTTATGCTCGGCTTTCTCATAATGATCGATCCATGCTTGATACTTCTTGTGCTGGTTCTTTTATAAAGAAGACTATTGAATTCTGGTGGGATCTTTTGGAAAGAATTAAACGCAACTCTGAAGATTGGGAACTCGAGAAGGTAAAGAGTCAGGTATTAAGCTCAAGTTTGATTGTGTTAAATCTTTTATGAATACCGATGCTTTTCAAAAGTTTAGCACTAAATATGGAATTGACTCTGAGATAGTAGCCTCCTTTGTGAATGATTTGCTACTCATGTTGATCTCCCTAAGGAGAAGTGGTTTAAATATCACCCACCTATTAAAGAAGAAACTAAAGAACCAGTACTAGCTAAAGAGGAAACCATTATTTATAATGTTGATCCAGTTGTTCCTACTGCTTATATTGAGAAACCACCTTTCCCTGTTAGGACGAAGGAACATGCTAAAGTTCCAACTGTGGTCAACAAAAGTTATATTAGAACACCTAAACCTGATGAACAAATCAAAGTAGAACCTAGTGTTGCTATGGTTAAGGATCTCCTGGAACAAAATATAGATGGGCCTGTTATTTACTTCTGTGATGAAGCTACTAGAATTGCCAAACCCGATAGAAAGGAGAAACATAGACTTGTTGTTGGCATGCCCGTTGTCTCAGTTAAAATAGGAGTTCACTGTTATCATGGTTTATGCAACCTGGGTGCTAGCGTGAGTGCTATTCCCTTTACCTTATATCAATAAATTATGAATGACATAACACCCGCAGAGATACAAGACATAGATGTTACTATTAAACTTGCTAATAGAGATACTATTTCACCAATTGGGATTGTTAGAGATGTTGAAGTCTTGTGTGGGAAAATAAAATACCCTATTGATTTTTTGTTCTTGGTTCCCCACAAGATGATTTTTGTCCCGTTATCTTTGGTAGACCTTTCTTGAACACCGTTAATGCTAAAATAGATTGTGAGAAACAAAATTTCGGTGTTAACTTTGGTGATGAGTCTCATGAGTTTAATTTTTCCAAGTTTAGTAGAAAACCTAATGATAAAGAATTGCCTAGTAAGTATGAAATAATGGTCTTGCTTCTATTGATGTGCCTCCTACTGATCCTCTAGAACAATATCTGCTAGACCATGAAAATGATTTACATATGCATGAAAGAAATGAAATATATAAGATTTTCTTTGAAGAACGTCCTCTGCTTAAACAAAATTTGCCTATTGAAACTCTAGGAGGTCCTCCTCCACCTAAAGGTGATCCTATGTTTGAATGAAAACAATTGCCAGACACTTTGATATATGCTTATGTTGATGAGAAGAAGATATATCATGTTATTATTAGTGCTAACCTTTCAGAACATGAAGAAGAAAGATTATTGAAAGTTCTAAGGAAGCACCGAGCTGCTATTATATACACTCTTGATGATTTAAAGGGCATTAGTCCCACTCTATGTTAGCACAAGATTAATAGGGAACCTGATGCTAAACCCATTGTTGATCACCAACGTCATCGGTTAAATCCGAAGATGAAGGAAGTAGTAAAAACAGAAATATTAAAACTTCTGGAAGCAGGTATAATCTATCCTACAGCGAATAGTAGATGGGTAAGTCCTATTCATTGTGTCCCTAAGAAAGGAGGTATTACTGTTGTTCCTAATGATAAGAATGAACTTATTCCACAAAGAATTGTTATAGGCTATAGAATGGTAATTGATTCTAGAAAATTAAACAAAGAAACTAGAAAAGATCATTACCCTCTACCTTTTATTGATCAAATGCTAGAAATATTATTTGAGCACACACACTTTTGCTTCCTTGATGGATACTCTAATTTTTCACAAATACTTCTTCCTCAACCTGATCAAGAAAAGACCACTTTCACTTGTCCCTTTGGAACTTATGCTTATAGACGCATGCCTTTCGGTTTATGCAATGCATGTGCTACCTTTCAAAGATGTATGACTGCTATATTCTTTGACTTTTGTGAAATGATTGTTGAAGTTTTCATGGATGACTTTTTTGTTTATGGGAAGTCTTTTGATGATTGTTTAAGCAATCTTGATCGAGTTTTGCAGAGATGCGAGCAAACAAATCTTGTATTGAATTGGGAGAAGTGCCACTTTATGGTTAATGAAGGTATTGTTTTGGGCCATAAAATTTTTGAAAGAGGTATTGAGGTGGACAAAGCTAAGGTTGATGCAATTGAGAAAATGCAATGTCCTAAAGATATCAAAGGTATTCGTAGTTTCTTAGGTCATGCTGGTTTCTATAGGAGATTTATCAAAGACTTTTCTAAAATTTCTAGGCCCCTTATAAATCTTTTGCAAAAGGATGTTCCTTTTGTTTTTTATGACAATTGTTTATAAGCCTTCGAAACACTCAATAAAGCCTTAATTTCTGCACCTATTGTTCAAGCACCTGACTGGAACTTGCCATTTGAAATTATGTGTGATGCTAGTGATTATGCTGTTGGTGCTGTTCTAGGACAAAGAGTTGATAAGAAACTAAATGTTATTCATTATGCTAGTAAAACTCTAGACAGTGCTCAAAGAAATTATGCTACTACTGAAAAAGAATTTATAGCAGTGGTGTTTGCTTGTGATAAATTTAGACCTTACATTGTTGATTCAAAAGTAATTGTTCACACCGACCATGATGCTATTAAATATCTTATGGAAAATAAAGATGCTAAACCTGGGCTTATTCGATGGGTTCTCTTGCTACAAGAATTTGATATACATATCACTGATAGAAAAGGAGCAGAGTACCCCGTAGCTGATAACTTGTCTAGGTTGGAGAATGTCCTTGATGACTCACTACCTATTGATGATAGTTTTCCTGATGAGCAGTTAGCTGCAATAAATGTTTCTCATAACACTCCTTGGTATGCTGACTATGCTAATTACATTGTTGCTAAATATTTACCACCTAGCTTTATATACCAACAAAAGAAAAAATTCTTCTATGATTTAAGACATTACTTTTGGGATGACCCACATCTTTATAAAGAAGGAGTAGATGGTATTATTAGACATTGTGTACCTGGGCATGAACAGGAACAAATCCTATGGAAATGTCACTCCGAAGCTTACGGAGGGCACCATGCGGGGGACAGAACTGCTCACAAGGTATCACAGTCTGGGTTTTATTGGCCTACTCTTTTCAAGGATGCTTGTAAGTTCGTCTTATCTTGTGATGAATGTCAAAGAATAGGTAATATCAGTAAGCGTCAAGAAATGCTTATGAACTATTCACTTGCTGTTGAACCATTTGATGTTTGGGGTTTTGATTACATGGGACCTTTTCCTTCCTCTAATGGGTATACACATATTTTGGTTGCTGTTGATTATGTTACTAAGTGGGTAGAAGCTATTCCAACTAGTAGTGCTGATCACAACACCTCTATTAAAATGCTTAGGGAAGTTATTTTCCCAAGGTTTCGAGTCCCTAGATATTTAATGACTGATGGTGGTTCACACTTTATTCGTGGTGCTTTCCGTAAAATGCTTGCCAAGTATGACGTTAACCATAGAATTGCATCACCCTATCATCCTTAGTCTAGTGGTCAAGTTGAACTTAGCAATAGAGAAATAAAATTAATTTGGCAAAAGACTGTCAATAGGTCCCGGAAGAATTGGTCTAAGAAATTAGATGATGCACTTTGGGCCTATAGAACAACATATAAAAATCCTATGGGTATGTCTCCTTATAAATTGGTTTATGGAAAAGCTTGTCATTTGCCACTTGAGTTAGAACTTAAAGCTTATTGGGCGATCAAAGAACTCAACTATGATTTTAAACTTGCCAGTGAAAAGAGGTTATTTGATATTAGCTCATTAGATGAATGGAGAACCCAAGCTTATGAAAATGCCAAGTTATTTAAAGAAAACATTAAAAGATGGCATGATAAAAGAATCCAAAAGCGTGAGTTCAAAGTTGTAGAATATGTTCTTTTGTACAACTCTCTTTTCAGATTCTTTCCAGGAAAACTCCTCTCCAAATGGGAAGGACCCTATGTTATCGAGGAGGATTATCGGTCTGGAGCTATCAAAATAAATAATGCCGAAGGTACTAACCCGAAGGTTGTTAATGGGCAACGAATAAAACATTATATGTCAGGTACGCCCATTAAGGTTGAAAGTAATATTATCCAAACTATGACACCGGAAGAACACATAAAAGAGACCTTCCGGAACACTCAAGAATCATGAAAAAGAGGAGGTACGTGATACGATAAGTAAACGAACTCCAAAAAATCTGCAAAAAAAATTCTGTCCATTTTGAAAAATAACAAAAATTAGGAAAATAAGAAACAACCAGGAAGGTCACCCTGGTGGGCACAAGACACCAGGGCGCCAAGCGCGCCCAGGTGGGTTGTGCCCACCTCGGGCCAGGCGCGCCCAGGTGGATTGTGCCCACCTCGGTGTATCGCCCTCGATGTGGCTATATCTCCCACGTGTCGAAGCACGACTTAGAGGCATAACCGCATTGAAAGCAATGTCGCAAGTGAGGTAATCTTCACACAACCCATGTAATACATAAGGGAAAGAGATACATAGTTGGCTTACAATCGCCACTTCACAAAATACATAAATAAACATACATCATCCAAATTACACTCAAGGTCCGACTACGGAACCAAAATGAAAGAAGACTACCCCAAATGCTACACAGATCCCCGATCGTCCCAACTGGGCTCCACTACTGATCATCAGGAAAAGACACATAGTAACGACCACGTTCCTCGTCGAACTCCCACTTGAGCTCGGAAGCGTCATCTGCACTGGCATCGTCAGCACCTGCAACTGTTTTGGTAGAATCTGTGAGTCACGGGGACTCAGCAATCTCACACCCGCGAGATCAAGACTATTTAAGCTTAAAAGTAGGATAGGGTTGTGAGGTGGAGCTGCAGCAAGCGACTAGCATATATGGTGGCTACAACGCAAAAGAGAGCGAGAAGAGAAGCAAAGCACGGTCATGAAGCTAGAAGTGATCAAGAAGTGATCCTAAAACAACCTACGCCAATCATAACTCCAACACCGTGTTCACTTCCCGGACTCCGGCGAGAAGAGACCATCACGGTTACACACGCGGTTGATGTGTTTTAATTGAGATCAACTTCGGGTTTTCTACAACCGGACATTAACAAATTCCCATCTGCCTCATAACCGCGGGCACGGCTTTCTAAAGATAATACCCTGCAGGGGTGTCCCAACTTAGCCCATTATAAGCTCTCACGGTCAACGAAGGATATTCCTTCTACCGGGAAGACCCGATCAGTCTCGGAATCCCGGACTACAAGACATTTCGACAATGGTAAAACAAGATCAGCAAGACCACCCGACTGTGCCGACAAATCCCGATAGGAGCTGCACATATCTCGTTCTCAGGTCACACCGGATAAGTGAAGCGTACAGGTACCAACGTGAACCAAGTTGCCTAGGGACGGTCCCGCACGGTGCTCTAGTTTGGACCAGCACTCAGAGGAGCACTGGCCCGGGGGTTAAAATAAAGATGACCCTCGGGCTCGCGAAAACCCGGGAAAAAAAGGCTTAGGTGGCAAATGGTAAAACCAAAGTTGGGCCTTGCTGGAGGAGTCTTATTCAAGGCGAACTGTCAAGGGGTCCCATAAATCACCCAACCGTGTAAGGAACGCAAAATCAAGGAACATAACACCGGTATGACGGAAACTAGGGTGGCAAGAGTGGGACAAAACACCAGGCATAAGGCCGAGCCTTCCACCCTTTACCAAGTATATAGATGCATTAATTAAATAAGATATATTGTGATATCCCAAAATAATCATGTTCCAACATGGAACAAACTTCATCTTCACCTTCAACTAGCAACGCTATAAGAGGGGCTGAGCAAAGCGGTAACATAGCCAGTCAACGGTTTGCTAGGACATGGATGGTTAGAGGTTTGACATGGCAATATGGGTGGCATGATATAGCAAGTGGTAGGTATCGCAGCATAGGCATAGCAAAAGAGCGAGCATCTAGCAAGCAAAGATAGAAGTGATTTCGAGGGTATGGTCATCTTGCCTGCAAAGTTCTCAGGGTTGTCGAAAGCTTGATCCTCGTAAGCGTTCTCAACAGGTTCCTCGTTCACGTACTCATCTCCCGGCTCTACCCAAAACAAGAACACAAGCAAAGGAACAACTATCAACCACGATGCAATGCGCAAGCAACATGATGCAACACATGGCATGATATGCGAGATGTGGTATGCAATGCATATGCTTGCTCCGGAAGGAAAAAGATGAACAGGGCATAATCTTGGCAAACCAAGTATGCCACTGGAAAGGTGAGGTGATTTCGGTTGAAATCGATATAAAGATCACCGGAATCGGATGCACGGTTTGCAAATGACAAGCAAAACAAGAATGACAAGATTCTGCCATTAACAGCATGATGCCACTTAGCATGCAACAAGAAATAAAGCTACTTCACCCAAACATATCAGCAAATCATATGGCAGTGAACTACTCAAGATGCTTGACAAAAGATGAACACTGATCTACGGCTAAATCACAGCACAACAGGTTCAAACAAGCATTGCAAAAGTGAAAAAGATAACAGGTTCACAGACTTAGTGAAAATACTATCATGCCAGAAATTAACATCAGGATGACATATTTAGAGCAAGGAAACAACATTCTACAGGAACAGGACATAGCAAAACATAGCATGGCATGAATCTACTCAAAGCATTTAACAAAAGTCCCTTACTGACCATGAGCCAAAAAGGACCAGAAAATACAATAGCACCCATGTCATTTAAGCAAGTTTCGTTACAGTTTTCAGACTTAGCAGAAAACTGGACATGTCAAAAACAGATAGCAAGTAGGCATGTTTACGAGCTCGATGCACTCACTAAAGAGCTTTACATGATAAACTAAGCATACATACATCAATAAGACATGGCATAGAAGCTATACATGGCAAGAACAACATCATAGCATGCAAGGATCAACTACAACAAGCTTGCCAAAACCGAATAACATGTAAACAATCTGCCAGAAACATTTTATAGCAAAAGTAGAGCTCGATTGACTCAAGCTATGGCACTCCATAATTACAAAAAAAGGCACGGATGGATAGAGAGCATTCATATGTTCAAAACACCCTTACTGATCATGCTCAAAAGAGGCATAGATCTCTCTGAAACAACATGAACACATGGCATAAAAATAAGAGCAGAAATAACTTAGTGAAATTACCAAGTCTCGGAAATCAGCAACATTATGATCCCTAGTTTGCATGCTTGTGCTAGTCACCACAAATATCACAAAAATACATGGAATACACCCCTGTAAAGATGGCATGGCATATTACAAAACACATGTAGGACTCAACTTCATAGGGTGCACACATCAATCATGGAAAAAATGACATAAGTGCATCTACTGAAACAGATCTGAAACTAACATCACATAGCCCTCTTCCAACAGCATTTCGGGCACCAATATGAGCTCAAATGAAAATGATGCAATGAGATAAATGCTGTACTCATCGAGGCGAACAATTTGACATATTACACGCACGAAACAGAGCAGTATACAGCAAGTTATGATGAGATGAACAAGGCAATATAATGCAAAAATAAAAGAGTTAGGGAAAAATCGGGGTCAACCCTAGGGTTCGCTGGATCTGGATCTGGGCGCACGGGGCCCGAGGTGGCGGCGCGAGCTCGCCGGAGGAGATCGAGGGCGGCGAGGCGCGCCGGCGAGGGCGGCGCCGGGCGACGGGGGCCGCGGGCTCGGGCGCGGGGGCACCCGCGGCGAGGGGCGGCGCACGGTCAGGCCGGCGGAGGAGAACGGGCGGCGCGGGCGAGCCCTCCGGCGCGGAGGCGCGTGGCAGCGATGCGGCGGGGCTGACGCGGGGCTCCCGGCTGCGGGCGGTGATGGCCGCGGCCGCGCGGGAGTCGGGGTGCCGCGAAAGGCGCAGGGCAGCGCCCGCGGGGAGCGGCGGCGGCGAGAGGCGAGATGGGCCTGCGCGGGCCCCGGATGGGCTCCGCGGGCCGGCAACGCGGGGACGGCGGCGGTGGACAGGTGGCGGCTCCGGATTGGGCGGCGGTGGTGGCGGACGGTGTCCGGCGCGCGGAGGAAGAAGGGAGCTTGGGTTAGGGTAGGATTGATCCGAAAATTTCGGTGGAGGGGGTGTTTTTATAGGTAGGAGGAGCTAGGAGGCTCCAAATTGAGCATGGTTTTCGCCCACACGATCGTGATCGAACGGTGATGGACATGGGAGTGTCTTAGATGGGCTATTGGGCTGTTTTGGAGGGGTTTTGGGCTGCAACCCAAAAGAGGCTTTCACGGTTACCCGGTTAACCGATGGAGTATCAAACAACCTCCAAATGACCCGAAACTTGACAAGCGGTCTACCGGTGCTATACCAAGGCTGCTTGGCAAACCTCGGTCCATTCCGATAAAGTTTTATACACGCTCACGGAAAAAGGTAAAAGGGGACGCCGGGGAACATAGGAGCGCCGGATTGCAAAACGGACAACGGGGAAAATGCTCGGATGCATAAGACGAACACGTATGCGAATGCGATGCACATGATGACATGATATGAAATGCATGACATGAACAAAATGCAAAAAGAAGGGAAACCCAACCACGGAGGGAATAACATATCACATTGCCGAAAATGGCAAGAGTTGGAGTACAAATATGGCAAGTTACATCCGGGGTGTTACACTCGGGTACCTCTCGGACTACGTTTTTCTCCCATTTGCTTGTTTCCCAAGATAAAAAATCTTTATATACCCCCAGAACCTATTGACCACCGTATCACGGAGAAATCTTCTGTTTTCTTTTCCTTGTCGTTTCCTGACAGATCCCATCTACCATGGCCACTTCAAGTTCCTCCAAGGACAAGTTCTTCAAGAACATCATCAACCCATATTTGCGGGAGGTGGTGCAACACCCTCAGGTCATCCAGATGCATGAGGGGGTGCTTCACATCCGCGATGTGCAAGGACCCAAGGGAACGGGGACCGTGGAGGCCAGGCTTGAAGCTATGGAGCAAGAGGTCTTTCGGTGCAAGGGGATGGTGGAGCGTGGGCTCAATGCCAATCACCTCAGGATCACAGACTTTACCTATGATCTCAAGGTGGATGGCAAGTCCATGGACATCGTCTTCACCCGCAACGAGCAAATCAACTTTCTCCAAAGCCAGATCTAGGATCTCCAAAACCAAGTATTTGAATATGAGGCGATGTTTAAAGGTATGAATTTGGCTGCCAGTTGCAGGACCCGCGAGACTCATTCTTCCTCTTATGATGGTGGATCTCTGCCATGGAAACCCAAGGACAAGATCGCCTCTACTTCATCACCACCACCTTCTTCATCACCAAAAGAAAACTGAGTATTGGGTATGGGCACTCCCCTTGGCTTCTGCCAAGCTTGGGGAGGTGCCCCAGTATCATATCACCCCCACTATCTTTTGCCTTTACTTATTTTTGTGCGATCCTTAGTTATCTTTTGCTTTAGATGAATAGAAGTTTAGTTTGATCCTTTATTTTTTAGAGTCTACTTAGTGATATATCCTTGTAATTGTGTGCGAGATATACAATAAAGTTTAATTTGAGTTTTTTCTTTCTTTACTTTCATGTTCCAATAAAAAGAAAGGAAATAAATGAAAAAGATCATATGCTAATCTTATGGTAGGTAATGACACCACATAAGGAAAAGTATAAGTAGAAAATTTTATTAGAGATTGACAAACATAGCATTGGTCACTGATGCAACTCATGAAAGAATTAATAAGGGAAGGGAAGATTCACATACAAATACGCTATCCTGGAAATCTTTTGTGCTTGTGAGTCCCCATCAAAATATTATATGCCAAAATTGTTGACGTTGGACAAGGAAGACAATGTAATGATTTATGTTTGTTCATATTCACATAGAAGTTATATTGCCATAGATCCTTCAACATGTGGTGCTTGCCCCTCATCTTTACTAGCCAAAAACTCCGCACCAAGTAGAGATACTACTTGTGCATCCAGAAACCCTTAAACCAAAATCTTATTTTCAAGAGTCCACCATACCTACCTATGGATTGAGCAAGATCCCTCAAGTAAGTTGTCATCGGTGCAATAAGGCAATAAAAATTGCCTCTAAAAGTGTTAGATCGTTTGGTTTAAGAGAAAATTAAGCGTTGTATGAACTTGTGGTAGCAAAGAATAAAAGCAACAAACTGCATAACAAAGGTTGCTATAATAAGGGGCAATATAACATGACGTTCTTTTGCACTAAGAGGTTGAGCATACAACAAATAAGCGCATGGCAACCTCTGCTTCCCTCTACGAAGGGCCAATCTTTTACTTTGATGCAAGAGCCAAAGTTTTTCTCTCTATTCCTTTTTATTTTTCTCCTTTGGCAAGCATCATGTGGTGAGGAAAGATCTAGGCCCATATGTCGAGTTGAATATGGGTAGCATGAGTTATTATTGTTGACATCACCCTTGAGGTGAAAACGTTGGGAGGCGAAATTATAAGCCCCTATCTTTCTATGTGTCCGGTTGAAGCATTTTGCTCATGTGTATGCGGTGATTGTTAGCAATCATAGAAGACTATATGATGGTTGAGTATGTGGACTTGCCTAAAGGCTCCGATACGTGACCCTTCCTGAAAAGATGATGAATTGCAGTTGCAAAGTTGACTGAGAACATAGTTTGTTGGTTTCCAATAGAGTTTATGCTTTATACTTCGATAGTCTGATGAATTGTTACTTATTCATGAGAAGTCTATGATAAAAGTTTTATGTTAAAGTTTGTTGATGTTATAATAATTCACATGATTCTTCTATGTCTGTATTTTGTTTTTATCGACACCTCTCTCTCTAAGCATGTGGACATGTTTTTTGATTTTGGTTTTCGCTTGAGGACAAGCGAGGTCTAAGCTTGGGGGAGGTGATACGTCCATTTTGCATCATGTTTACCTACTGTTATTTATAATGTTTTTATGCATAATAATGCTTTTTGGAGTAATTCTAATGCCTTTTCTCTCATAATTTGCAAGGTACACATAAAGAGGGAGAATTCCGACAGCTGGAAATCTGGACCTGAAAAGGCTACGTCAGGGTACCTATTCTGCACAACTCCAAATGAGCTAAAACTTCACGAGGATTTTTTATGGAATAAATAAGAAATAATGGAGCAAATAACCACCAGAGGGGGGCCACATGGTGAGCACAAGACACCAGGGCGCTTGGCCCCCTAGGCGCGCCCTGGTGGGTTGTGCGCAGCCCAGCCCACCTCCGGTGCCCATCTTCTAGTATATAAGTCATTTTGACCTAGAAAAAATAAGGGGAGGACTTTCGTGATGGAGCGCCGCCGTCTCGAGGCGGAACTTGGGCAGGAGCACTTTTGCCCTTCGGCGGAGCGATTCCGTCGGTGGAACTTCCCTCCCGGAGGGGGAAATCCTTGCCATCATCATCACCAACAACTCTCCCATCTTGGGGAGGGCAATCTCCATCAACATCTTCAACATCACCATCTCCTCTCAAACCCTAGTTCATCTCTTGTGTTCAATCTGTGTACCGGAACTATAGATTGGTGCTTGTGGGTGACTAGTAGTGTTGATTACATCTTGTAGTTGATTACTATATGGTTTATTTGGTTGAAGATTATATGTTCAGATACAATATGCTATTTAATACCCCTCTGATCTTGAGCATGATTATCATTTGTGAGTATTTACTTTTGTTCTTGAGGTCACGGGAGAAATCTTGTTGCAAGTAATCATGTGAACTTGATATGTGTCCAATATTTTGATAGCACTACAGGAATCAGCTACTTTGCCATCTGCCACGGCAGACGGCAAAGGCATGAACGGCGGACGGCAAAAGGCCACGACAAATTAAGGTCCGACAAAGAGCTACTTTGCCGTCTGCTTCGGGCGGCTGACGACAAAGGGGCCTTTGCCATCAGCAGCGGACGGCAAAGAATGCAGATGGCAATGAATGCGCTGTTACTCCGTTAGGTGGTTACGGCAGGCCTTTGCCGTCCGCCGCTGACGGCAAATTTTGGCAGGCCTTTGCCGTCCGCCGGATGATGTCAGCTGGACGTCACTACACGGCAGGCCTTTTCCGTCCACTGCCGTAGGCAAAGTTTTCACTCATTGCCGTCTGCCGCGGATGGCAAAGGCTTTGCCGTAAGCCACAATAGGCAAACTGACCAAATTGGTCAGCCTCCTAGGAAGCACAGTTGCCTGCCATGTGTCCTCTTTGCCGTCCGCTGCTGATGGCAAAGAGCCCTTTGCTGTCGGTGGCAGACGGCAAAGAGCCTACATATTGTCTCTTTTTTTCTGTTTTTTTAATCCAACAATTTTCACAGAAAATATATATGACATATGTAGATATATTTCACAGGGCTATTTAACAGCAAACATATCACATATCCAGCACATAATTAAGTTTCACCCTTTCATACATAAGCACCCATCCATACACATTGTTCCATATACATATTACATAGCAAAGTTTCATCAACATAGCAAGTTCTATCATAGCAAGCTAGATACAATGCAAATCACTCCATAGCAAAGAAAAAGCAAGCACTCCATACCAAAGTTTCATCAACATAGCAAAGAAAAAGCAAGCACTCCATCATAGCATGCTAGCTTCCATGAAGTGAATGAAATCTGCAAAATGGCAAATAAGAAAGTTAGAAATAGGTGACTAGAAGAAGAAGACTAGAACAAGAAGTATATGTCATTTATGAGCTAACTTAGGTGAAATGGATCATATATGAGCTAACTAAGTTGAAATGGGTCGTTTATGAGCTAACTTAGTTGAAATGGATCATTTATGTGCTAACTTAGTTGAAATGGGTCGTTTATGAGCTAACTAAGGTGAAGGGCATCATTTTTTAGCTAACTAAGGTGAAATGGATCGTTTTTTAGCTAACTTAGGTGAAATGGATCATTTATGAGCTAACTTAGGTGAAATGGATCATTTATGAGCTAACTTAGTTGAAATGGGTCATTTATGAGCTAACTAAGGTGAAATGGATCGTTTTTGAGCTAACTAAGGTGAAATGGATCGTTTTTTGAGCTAATTTAGGTGAAATGGATCATTTATGAGCTAACTTAGTTGAAATGGGTCGTTTATGAGCTAACTAAGGTGAAATGGATCGTTTTTGAGCTAACTAAGGTGAAATGGATCGTTTTTGAGCTAACTTAGGTGAAATGTATCATTTAAGAGCAAATTTAGGTGAAATGGATCGTTTTTAGCTAACTTAGGTGAAATGGATCAGGAGCTACTCTAGGTAAATTGGGTCATTTTAAAGCTAACTTGGATAAACTGGATCATTTATAAGCTGACCTAGGTAAGATGGGTCATTTTGGAGCTAACCTAGGTGAAATGGGTCATTTTGGAGCTAACCTAGGTGAAATGGGTCATTTTAAAGCTAACGTAGGTAAAATGGATCATTTAGGAGCTAATCTAGGTAAAATGGGTCATTTAGAGCTAACTTGGATAAATTGGATCACTTATAAGCTAACTAAGGTAAAATGGGTCATTTTAGAGCTAACTTAGGTAAAATTGATCGTTTATGAGCTAACTAAGCTAATTATGCAATTTTTGACATAAGTAAGCTAAGTACAGATCATTTTAGAGCTAACTTAGGTAAAATGGACGGTTTATGAGATCAGTAAGCTTATTAAGTCATTTTGGAGGAAAAGAAACTAACTCTAGGTCATTATGGTAAGCATATTGGATGAAATAAAGCTAAGTCTAGGTCTTTATGCATTTGTTAAGCAAAACACTAGAGAAACTTACCGTGATCAGGGAGGTGTAGGAGCGGGCTGGCTCGTGCCGGTAGCTGGAGAAGGATCGTGCGATGCGTGTCTGGAGTTAAGCTGCACCAAAGATCATTTCCAATGTCTCATTAGCATTATGACACTCAAATGTTAAGACTAGCAAGTAATGTCCATTCAAAGTAAACTCGCTGTGCTCCCAGGAGCAATCACTGGCATCGGCGGAGCGGTCTGACCGGACTTCTCGCACATAGACTGCACATTTGGTTTTGACAACAGAGTCATACTAGTTAGTAATGAGACTCAAATGTTAAGACTACCAAGTAATCTGCAGAAGAAACTTACCACAAGGAGCTCGTACATGGCCCTTGCCTGCATGTCATTCCATGCCCTCTCCTCCTGCAACATCTTTGTCGTCTTCTCCTCCAACTCCCGCTGCCTCTCCGCCGCCTCCGCCAGAAGTTTCTCCATTCTACCTCTCTCAGTCCGTATAGCAGCCTGCAACACCACTCACATGACCATTTCTAATCATTGATGGAAGCGCACACAATGTAATGAAGAAAGATAGTTGAGTACGTATAACTAACCTTGATGGCGAGTTGGACTGGCCGTCACGAGGCCTTATCTCAGGAGCGGAGATCAACTGGCGTGCCTTGATCTCCGGGAGAGTGCTAGGACAACGGATAAGTCCATCTCCCATGGCTATGGAGCCATGGGACCTCCCGCCACCAGATATCATCAGCAGCTCTGTATCAATGAGACCCTTGCTCGGGTTAAAGTCCTCCCCTTTCCTCGCCTTCCCCTGGTCTCTATATTGCACGAGCTTGTCATGGGCAGAGATGTTGGTGAAGTTCTTTCGATCATCGAGGTCAGACGCAGAGAATGCCTTGACTTTCTTGTAAGGGCCAGTGTGGGCCATGGCATACAGGTCGTACACCTCTGGCACCTTATCCGCCTTATTGTAGCATGCCTGAAAGAGAGAAACAAAGTAAATTAGTAATTAAAGGGCTAAAGCTAGCATGGTGAATGAATTGCATGAATCATTAAGCAAACCACATACCCAGTTCCGCCCGTACTGAAATAAGTTGGAGCTGCCTTGATGGTGTGGCACACCCTCCATTTGGGCACGTTTGTCCTTGGCCTCGTTGTGGGTGGCACGCCATTCTTTTGAGAACCACGCATTGACCAACACCTCCCAACAATCCATCCGATCCGCACACCATCTCGGAGGGGCCTAAGTTAGCAAATAGAAACTTGAGCGCTACGGCTATGAATTACTAAATGAAGGAAGTAAGTACAAGGCCTTAAGAATTACCTTCATGTATTGCTCCTTACTCAATAACTTATCGCGGCACACCTTCTTGGGCTTCTTGATACCACACCCGAAGTAGTAGTCTCGAACAGCCTGCACCGGAACCTCATGTCGTAAGTTCTGCAGTAGGCGCTTGCACTCCTTGTCGATAACATCTGCCGCCTCCTCCTCGTATCCCTCCTCACACCTGTAGAATGTCTGCAATCAAATGGGACAATATTGATTATTACAATTAATAACTAGCTATTTGAAGATTTTTAATTGTGTAAAGGAGAAATTACCCAGAACTTTCTGATCACCACGTCTGCCCTCGTCTTGCACAAGACACCGTCGATAATCTCACCCGGCGGGGCCGGTGCAGCCAAGTAGTGCTCCCAACTCAATCCAACCTCTGGAAGCCGACCCTCACCAGGCAACATGACAAACCCTGGGAAGTTTTGCCGAATCAGAACTCCAAGGACGGAGTTGGGCCGGCGGACACTTTCATGGTGGTCCCAACCCCTACAACATGACAAGGCCAACGCATTAGTTATTTGAAGAAACGTGAATGCAGAAGGTACAAAAAGATTAAATGCACTTACCTCTCCCCATCAGGGAAAATCAACCACCTCTGCTCGCGGGTCGCCGGCACGGACGGGAGCCGTGTACAACCACGCTGGTAGACGTTGCCCCCTCCTCCTCAATATCAGTCGGCTCCCTGCCATCATCTGCATGGCCACTCGGCTCCCCGCCATCATCAGCATGGCCACTCGGCTCCTCAGGCTGACCCGACCAGGTACCCCATCCAGACGTGTGCTCCTCCGGGGTCTCGTGGGCCCAACTCTCATGGGCCGAAGGCCCGTCGACCCGAGGCTCGTGGGCCGAAGACCCGTGGACCAGAGGCTCGTGGACCGGAGTCTATGTAGCCTCCTCCTCGGACGAGTCCACCCTAGCAGTCACGTGCTCGGGTGAAACAGCTGGGGGTGGCAGCGAGGAAGGCGCCGTAGCAGTCACCCTACCTCCTCTCCCGCGACCACGTGCTCCACCTCCTCTCTTTTTCTTACCTCGTCCCCTGCTGGGCACCGCGGTCGACGAAGAAGGGCCCGGCGGTGTCGCCATACTGTCCAGCAATGCTCGGCGAAGAGGTGCGTGTGGAATGGAAGACCTCGCACCACGCGCCGACGAAGAAGGGGCCTCGGCGCGCTCCCGACCAGCGCCCACCATCTTTCAACACCTGCCATGACAAAGAATAAACGAAATTAGTACAACATAAAAAAAGTATCGATATGAATAATAATATGTATATCACTTAAGTGTATCATCATCAAGTACAACATAAAAAAATTGAATACCTGACACTACTAATAATCTCGATCAGTATCATCAATAAATGCATAATCATATCATCACTATAATCAATGATGGGCTCATAGGGTTCAGTGGCATCAACATGTGCAAGGCCACCTTGACGTAATCGGTCAAGCATTGACAGTTCATCTACAGCAGTAACCTCTTGTTGTTCCGGCTCTTCTTGTTCCTCCTCTGGGGTGATGTCGGATTCACTGTCGCTGTCTACTTCAATGTTTTGGGGTGAAGTATAGCGGTTCTTGAAACACTTTTTGGAAAGATGTGTCTCCTGGAAGAATTCTCCTTCATATGTGTCTGGGTTAATGTGAGGTTCATAATCCTCTTCCTTTGGGGGAGAAAGTTTAGCACGTGGCGGCACTTCATAAACAACATCCCAACCTTTCAGATTTGGATTAGTTTGGCAGGCCCATGGTAGATAGAATACTTGGGTCACCTGTTGAGCCGTAATATAGACATCAGGAACATCTAAATGGGTGTTCTGGTTGATTTCAACTAGCCCTATATGTTCATGGGTCCTTCTAGTCTCCTTCGGCTGAAACCAATAACATTTGAAGACTACGACATTCGGTGGGTTTTCACCATAGAACAAAAGTTCATAAATTGCTTCAACTCTCCCATAATACTCGGTACCTCCTTCGCCGATAGCAGATACACAACAATTTGTAGACTTTCGGTCGGCCATAGATAACTCTTTGCCATAGGTACAAAAGCGATACCCGTTGATGTCGTACTTGTCAAATGAAAGGACCTTATAGTCAAAACCATTAGCGACTTGTCTCAATTCGGCATCCATAGACTCTGAATTAGCCTACAAGTTTAATATGAAAGGATTGTTGCATTACGCACAAATTAGCGAATGAAATGAAATTGTCTAATAGAAATTACCGTTTGTTTGAACCAAGAGATGAAACCGGGATAGCCACCTCCTTGCTTTGCGAGAAGCTCATACTCTTCGATGGAATCCTTTTGGATCACCGCTCCATACGAGAATATGGCGATGTATCGACTGTATGACATATCCAGGAATAAGAGCAGTTCAAAGGAAATAGAAGTTGCGAAACAATGTACCGAGAACTTACTCGATGTACGGCCGCACTTCTATTAGGTAGTTCAAGATATACAATGAAGTGGTCCGCCATTCCTCGTTATCCAAAGATACTGGATGTGAAACACTGGCTGGTGCGAGATTCCCTTTGAATAGGCTGAGGTTGGATCCACCCTTTTTAGGGTCGTCAGCATTGTACCGAGGCTTCGGATTATGCAAATGACGATTTTTGGCTTCATAGTGTGCTGTTACGAAGTTTGCCGCCTCCTCAGTGATGAATGCCTCAGCCATCGATGCTTCAATTCTACATTTATTTTTACATTTTTCTCGAAGCGTCTTCTGCATCCTCTCAGTTGGGTAGCACCAACAATTTTGCACGGGCCCCCCCAATCTTGCCTCGGTCGGGAGATGCAAAATCAAATGCTGCATTGGATTAAAGAAGCCCGGTGGAAAGATCTTCTCTAACTTGCATATCAACTCCGGCGCCAACTCTTCCATTTCTTCTAGAACGCCAGGCGATAGTTCTTACGCACAAAGAACATGGAAGAAATAGCTGAGTTCTGCCAGTACTAGCCATTCACCCTCAAGGATGAAGCCACGCAACATCACCGGCATTACCCGCTCAATCCATATGTGCCAATCATGACTCTTGAGACCAAATATCTTCAATTTATCAAGATTCGCTCCCCTCTTTAGATTCGTTGCATACCCATCGGGGAAGATCAACTGCTGTTGCACCCACAAGATAATTTCCCTCATAGCTGGCCTTCCAAGATTGAACCATGCCTTTGGCTTCATCCAGTTATGCTTTCCTTTCGGTTCTTTCATGTTTTGTAACTGCCTATCACATAGCGCCTCCAGATCGACTCTAGCCTTAGTATTATCCTTTGACTTCCCATCTATGCCGAACAATGTACCAAAAAGTGCCTCGGCGATATTCTTCTCAGTGTGCATCACGTTGATGTTGTGTGGGCAAAGGAGGTCTTTGAAGTAAGGCAGATCCCATAAGCATGTTTTGTGAGTCCAGGCGTGCTTAGAATTATACCCCTTGAAGTACCCTGGATGCCGTGGATCTGGCTCGAGAGCGTTTAATTGATCCAGGGTATGTTGGCCTGTCAATGCAGGTGGTGCAGAGTTTTTGCCAACTCTACCTCTGATGAAGTTCTTCTTGTCTTTCCTGAACTTATGGAGAGGATCCAGGAACTGTCTATGCATGTCGAAGCAAGAAAACTTGCGACCGGCCTGAAGCCAACGAAACTCAAGAGCTCCCTTGCTTGTGGGGCACGGGAACCTTCCATGCACACACTAGCCAACGAATAGCGCATACGCCGGCAAGTCATGCGTCGAGTACATGTACCAGACACGCATTATGAAGTTCCGTTTGCTATAGGTGTCGTATGTCTTGAACCCATTATCCCAGGCTTCTTGCAGTTCGTCCTTAAGCGACTGCATGTACACATTCATATTTTTTCCCGGATAGTTGGGCCCTGGAATTATCAACGTCAGGAAAATGTTCTTTCTTTGCATAATCTGTCCGGGGGGAGATTGAGTGGAAAGACAAATACGGGCCAACAACTGTATTTGTTGCCGTCATACCAAACACACTGAACCCATCCGTGCTGATGCCGACTCGAGGATGCCTCGGATCTGCCGCTTTGTCAGCATGTAATTCATCAAACTTTTTCCACGCAACACCATCCGATGTGTGTACCATCATCAGATTCCCATCTGCACCTAGTTCGGTTCTTTTGCTTGTTTTGTGCCATGTCATCTGTCTGGCCGTCTCTTCGACCATGAAAAGACGTTGAAGTCTGGGTACGATTGGCATATACGGAAGAACACTAACGGGGATTTTGGTCTGTGTCTTCTCACCCATACCGTTGTCTACCACAATATACCTGGAAGACTTGCAAATGGGACAATAGTTCAAGTCTGCATAGTCAAGCCTAAATAAGGCACATCCTTTCTCACAGGCATGTATCTTCTCATAGGGCATCTTCAGTTCACGGAGGATTTTGTCCGACTAGTACAGGTTTGCAGGCATTACATGGCCTTTGGGTAGAAAGCGTCCAAATACTATCATAATTGCATCATAGCATTCTCTGCCCAAGTTGAACTGAGCCTTCAGAGCCATTACTTGTGAGATGGCATCCAACTGACAAAGCTCAGTGTACTCGTGGAGTGGACGTTTTGAAGCCTCCAAAATTTCATTGAAGGCCGTTGCAGATTCCTCCATCTCCTCGTCCGAATGCCGAGCATCATCATAGTCTTGCACCATGTTTTCCATCCCGGTACCATGCTTGTCGGTGCGACGATGATCCACCTCAGCTCGGTCACGTTGGGCAGACTCACCATGAAATGTCCACACTGTATAATCGGGCGTAAAAACACTCTTCTGCAGGTGTTTGCCCATTTCAGCCTCTGTCCTCTTTTCCCAATTGCCGCACCACAAACAGGGGCACCAGGTTTTCCTCTGGCCATTTGCAAATGCGCCTTGCACAAACCCCTTGGTTTTTGTGAACCATTCAACGCTCCATTTGTTCTGACCAGTGTGACCGGTATACATCCACGCACGATCACTCATCTTGACTTTCAGAGCTAATGGACACACAACAATTATATATGTAATTCACCATGTATATATTCATCAGTTGATCTACTTTGTCAATTTTATTACGTCCATGCAACCTACACTCTAATAGGTAATGATAGGTCCTAATCCCACCCAAGTATGTGTAGATTGGGTTCATTTTCCCATGCTATGCTCCGGATCCGACGCAAAATTTCGGCAGCACCTCCCCGCTGTTCTCCTGATACACGTCTCTGCAATAAACAAAGAGGATGTGTACCCGGAGAACAATAGGGGAGGAACTGACGAAATTTATGCGTCGGATCCAGAGCAAAGCATATGGGAAAACGAACCCAATCTACACATACTCGGGCTGTCCATGGATAGAGTTGGACAATTTGAAAGAATCAAGGCTATAAATATGCAAATGCATGCATATTTATAACGATGACGCTTTCGAACGGGAGACACATATTGGTTACGCATACTGATGATTCAAGACACATATATAGCTAGCTATCAAGTTTCATCGGAATAGAGCAAATAATTAATCGGGGAGGAGGACATGTCATTTGTGCTCACCCACGAACGAAGGGGCATAGCTCGTCAGACGCACGGCGAGGTCATCGAACACCAAACCTCACAGCGCTGAAACGACTGCACATTTAAAACTACCCGATCAACACAATTATATATGATGTTTTTCATAACAAAATCGAAAAATATATGACCTAACTAATAATTCACAAATATATGACCCTGTCAGCCTCTGGAAGGCCAAAGAACACCTTTTCGGGAGGTGTCGGGGGTCGGGGTGTCATGTCGGTGTCGGGGTGCCGTGTCGGGGTCGGGTGTCGGGGTGTCGGGGTGTCGTGTCGGGGTCGGGGTGTCGGGGTGGCGTGTCGGGGTCGGGGTTTCGGGGGTCGGGGTCGGGGTGTCGGGGGTCGGGGTCGGGGTGTCGGGCCGGGGTGTCGGGGTGGCGTGTCGGGGTCGGGGTGTCGGGGGTGGCGTGTCGGGGTCGGGGTGTCGGGGATCGGGGATCGGGGGTCGGGGTCGGGGTGTCGGGCCGGGGTGTCGGGGGTCGGGGTCGGGGTGTCGGGGGTCGGGGTCGGGGTGTCGGGCCGGGGTGGCGTGTCGGGGTCGGGGTCGGGGTGTCGGGTCGGGGTGTCGGGGGTGGCGTGTCGGGGTCGGGGTGTCGGGGATCGGGGGTCGGGGTCGGGGTGTCGGGCCGGGGTGTCGGGGGTCGGGGTCGGGGTGTCGGGGGTCGGGGTCGGGGTGTCGGGCCGGGGTGGCGTGTCGGGGTCGGGGTCGGGGTGTCGGGTCGGGGTGTCAGGGGTGGCGTGTCGGGGTCGGGGTGTCGGGGATCGGGGGTCGGGGTCGGGGTGTCGGGCCGGGGTGTCGGGGTGGCGTGTCGGGGTCTTCTTCTTCTTTCTTCTTCTTTTGTTTCTTCTTCTCCCTCCTCCTCTTCCTCCTCCTCCTCCTCTTCTTTCTTCTTCTTCTTCTTCTTCTTCTTCTTCTTCTTCTTCTTCTTCTTCTTCTTCTTCTTCTTCTTCTTCTTCTTCTTCTTCTTCTTCTTCTTCTTCTTCTTCTTCTTCTTCTTCTTCTTCTTCTTCTTCTTCTTCTTCTTCTTCTTCTTCTTCTTCTTCTTCTTCTTCTTCTTCTTCTTCTTCTTCTTCTTCTTCTTCTTCTTCTTCTTCTTCTTCTTCTTCTTCTTCTTCTTCTTCTTCTTCTTCTTCTTCTTCTTCTTCTTCTTCTTCTTCTTCTTCTTCTTTCTTCTTCTCCTTTTTCCTCTTCGATATTGTTCTGTTTTTCAACTTTCTTCTTATTCTTCTTCCTTTTTTTCCTTTTTCCTCTTCTTCTTTTTTTCAACTTTCTTCTTCTTCTAATTATCAAAACCTAAATCTAGCACTTACTTAAACCAACCACTAACCTAAACCTATCAATAACCTAATTAAACCTAAACAGCAAAGAAAAACAGTAGAAAAAAACAAAAAAAAAGCTCACCTTGGCTCCGGGGGCAGGGGGTGGTGGTGGACGGCCGCACTTAGGGCAGCAGTGGCGGGCCTGGCTCCGGCGGGTCGGGGTGGGGCGCAGGGGCGGCGGCGAGCCTGGCTCCGGGGGCGGCGCGGACGCAGGGGGCCCGCGGCGAGCCTGGCTCCAGGGGCGGCGCGGACGCAGGGGCGGCGACGAGCCTGGCTCCGGGGGCGGTGTGGGCGCAGGGGCCGACGGGCAGGTGGTGGGGCGGTGGGGCACCGGGGGGCGCCGTTCGGGCGACGGGGCGCCGGAGTGGGGCGCCGTTCGGGCGACGGGGCGCCGGGGCGGTGGCGGGTGGTGGGGGCGACGGGGCGAGGGGCGGTGGGGCCAGGGGATGGTGGCGGGTGGCAGCGGCGGCTGGTTGGGACGGTGGGGCGACGGGGCAAGGGGAGGTGGGGCAAGGGGGCGGCGGTGGGTGGCGGGGGCGGCGGCGGGTGGCGGTGGTCATCGAGGAGGAGGGGGACAGAAACATAGATGGGCGAGGGGTGGGGCTCGGCCGTTAGTAGCCTAGATGTTTGCCGTCCGCCCCCCTTTGTCGTCCGCTTTATTACTCTTTGTCGTCCACTAGCGGACGGCAAAGAGGGGCCCCGTTAGGTTTTCGCTCATCAACCCGTTAGTGTGGGCCACCTCCCTCTTTGTCGTCTGCTAGCGGACGGCAAAGAACTGGCTGATGGCAAAGACCTTCTTTGCCATCAGCCAGTTCTTTGTCGTCTGCTTTTGGGTAGCTGATGGCAAAGAGCTTCTTTGCCGTCAGCTAGCAGACGGCAAAGAGCTGGCAGATGGTAAAGTAGATGATTCCAGTAGTGTAGTACGTATGTTGTGATTCCCTTAGTGGTGTCATGTGAACGTTGACTACATGACACTTCACCATATTTGTGCCTAAGGGAATGCATTGTGGAGTAGTTATTAGATGATGGGTTGCAAGAGTGACAGAAGCTTAAACCCTAGTTTATGCGCTATTCTGTAAGGGACCGATTTGATCCAAAAGTTTAATGCTATGGTTAGAATTTATTCTTAATACTTTTCTCGTAGTTGCGGATCCTTGCGAGGGGGTTAATCATAAGTAGGAGGCTTGTTCAAGTAATAACAACACCTAAGCACCGGTCCACCCACATATAAATTTATCAAAGTAGCGAACACGAATTGAATCAACATGATGGTAGTGACTAGATGAAATTCCCATGTACCCTCAAGAACGCATTGCTTATTATAGGAGACCATTTTGGCCCGTTCTTTGCCTCAAAAGGATTGGGCTACCTTGCTGCACTTTTGTTACAACTATCATTACTTGCTCGTTACAAATTATCTTGCTATCAAACTACTCTATTACTTACAATTTCAGCGCTTGCCGACATTACCTTGCTGAAAACCACTTGTAATTTCCTTCTGCTCCCCGTTGGGTTCGACACTCTTACTTATCGAAAAGGCTACAATTTATCTCATATACTTGTGGGTCATTAGGTCACCACACTCATCTCTCTCCTCTTAATTACCTTGCCACATCAGATTTTTTGCCTACATGGCAGCCTTAGCACATGTACAAGGTGGAGCATTGGGAGGGGCATTACAACCAACCTTATCATATACTAGTATCATGCATATGATACTATAGTATATGATACTACCTCCGTAACGCGCGCATAGTATCATATGTTAGTATCTTAGGTTGCCTTATTAATTGCCATGCATGACACAAAGTAGTACAACATGTAATATGATATGGTATCATGACATGATACCACACCCTCTCTTTCCTCATTTAACTGTGTGCCACTACATCATCCAAAAAGTCTAGTTGGCATGCATGATACCACTTATGATACTCCCATTACGACCAGCCTTAGGGTGGCCATAGTGGGGGTATCATAGCCGGTATCATGCACTCGGGAATAGCAAATATGATGATGTGGCAAAGAAGTAATATAGGTAGATACCGTAACAAAATAAATATGCCATACTACTTTGTGTCATGCATGGCCATAAATACGGTCATGTATGATACTACTCTATGATACTATGCACTATGAAGGTACGTACGTAGTATCTTACACTAGTATCATATGCATGATATTATAGTTATATGATACTCCCCACTATAAGGCTGGCCATGGTGGTGGTATCATAGCCGATATCATGCACTCGAAAATAGCAAGTATGCTGATGTGGCAAAGAGTTAAATAAGATAGAGAAGGTTAGACTAACATATAGGTAGATACCGTATCATGTTAAATGCGATGCTAATTTGTGTCATGCATGACAATAAATATGACCATCTATGATACTACTCTATTATACTATGCACTATAACTAAATGTATAGTATCATACACTAGTATCATATATATATGCATGATACTAGTATATGACACTCTCCACTATGAGTAGCCTAAGTATAGCCTAACTAAAACACCCACATGTATTGTAGTAGGGTTTTTGACTTTATATGCACTAAAATGCAAGGTAAGTGCAAAGAATGACTTAAACATAGCACACGAGACCCAAAATGGGCCGAAAAATCAAACCAAGGGTACATCCGTGATTGTTTACCATGATTTTTTTCCAAGGCGGAACAATGTAGTAACTGACGATTTGGAGTCCAAAGTGCCGCATCTCCTTTTAAACTATGATCCTTCTTGCGAGATGCTCCGGTATGGAAGGTGCGAGCACCAAAACTTGTGCCAAACTTTACAAAAAAAATTCCATGCGATCGTGAGAACATGCCACAGTGACACAATGATTTTTGTTATTTTCCGGACTCTATATGCATTTCCTGAAATTGAAATACCAACAAGGCCTACGCCTCTAGCCGCACCCTGCGGACGAACTGTTTGAAGTTTTTCCTTTCTCAGACAATGAATGAAAACTCGCAAAGCAACACACAAATGATCTTGCTAACATCATCGTGTAGTTGCGACTATATATATACAAATGAGATTTTTTTTGCATATTTAAAGTTTGAGATTGCTAGCCAGGCCTGCCGCCAGGTAAAATGTACCAGAAAATCGAACCATAGGGTACAATCGTGATTTCTTACCGTGGAAAAAAATTGGAGGCGAAACAATGAACTCAAGTTTTCATTCAAACAAAAATATGCTGTTAGTTAATGTACATGTTTTCAAATAGCACACAGTTCACCCACGAAAGACGTGTGTCCACTAAACCGTGGCCGATGCCCCCCTGCCATGCGCGCGATTTGAGTCGTGAATTCTGATTGGCCATAACCCAAACCCCACAGATCGTACGTCTGCACCGTTGGATGCTCCTTGATCGAATGGCAATCCTCATCCCTTTCGACAGCACATGCAGTTCGGTTCATGTAAATGTTTTCAAATAGCACACGGTTCACTCACGAAAGCCGTGTGCCTGCCAAACCGTGGCTCCTGCCCCCTCTTGCTGTGCGCGCAAGCTGAGTCATGTGTTCTCATTGGCCAGAACCCAAACCCCATGGATCATACGTCTGCACCGTTGGATGCTCCCAGATCGAACGACAATCCTCGTCCCTTTTGACAGGGAATGCAGTCCGGCTAGGATTTGATTTATATGCCAAAATGCATGGTAAATGCCAAAAATGTCTTAAATATAGCACACGAGACCTGAAATGCCAATCAAAGACGTGGTATAATGGTGATTGCTTAACGTGGGAAAAATTTAGAGGCGAAATGATGAACTCACATCTTCATTTCAAAATTAGTACGTCTTCATTTCAAACAAAAATTTTCTCTTTGTGCACACGAGCGCTTAGAGGCAACCGTTTGCATAGGCCTTTCCGCGCGGCGACCGGGGATATTTTTCACCCTTTTCACCTAGGCCGCCAACACCCCCCCACTGCAAGCCCGCGTTTCACTCAACTAGTCCACCCAATCTCCATCGCCAGCTCCCCCTCCCCCAGATCCACATCAGAACCCTCTCCGGCGCCGGCGTGCTCACCCGGGCCGTGTGCCCGCTCTTCCACGTCAAGCCTACCTCCACTGCCGTTCCCAATAAGCGGCGGCCCGCACCTCGCCGTCTTCATTTGCTTGCCAGCCACCCTCGAGCATATCGATCATGTAACCCTTGCCTCTCCTGTGGTCCGGCCGGGTTTGCATTAAGAAGCCTGTTAGTTACTGCTCTCCAGCGTGGTGAGGCATATTTCCTCGCAATCCCTCTTCCTATTTCATTCGATATGTTCCCAAATTGGCTATAAAATATGGAGAGCGTATATATGTTCACTATCTACATTCCTAACTAGTACATATAAGTTGTATTTGTTCCAATAAGTTACTGCCGATTTACAGATCGCGGGCGCCCGAGTCTCACAAACTTAACAAGTAAGCCGTAAATTTTCTAAATTATTGCATGACATGTTTAGACAGTTTCATACCAAGTTGTTAGTTTTATGCTTATCCTCCTTTCGTGAGTTTTGCATGTGTTCTCTGTAGATGCCGAGTAGCAGCGACATCACTCATGCTTCAGGCGATGTATCTTCATCTAATTCCGACAACCCTAGGTCTTCAGCAGATGGTGAGGGATCAAGTAATCTTCAACGGGATAGAGCTGCAACAATTACCCTTCCGTTCAGGACATGGAGGAACACTCCAAGGAAGCCCACACACCAGCCTAAAGGTGTATATGAAGTAACCAAGATCAATTTAAAGTCTTGGGCTCCAACTAAACCAGATAAAGCATGCATGAGGTTCAGCAGTGTGTGTGGATTTGTTGGCAGGGCAAGGCTCAACATTAATCTGTCGGGGTTTCGGAAGGCTGACATAGAAACACGGCGAAGGATAGTCCGGGAGATCATGGATCACCTCAACGTTCCAGAGTAGTGGAGAATGCAGGTGGAACACGCTGAAGAAGGCTAGGGATGCTTGGAGCAACTAGAAGCACGTGTTGTACAAGAAGTACTTGAGTGAAGGCAAGGACCCAATCTCCGCATACCCCCAAATTACAAAGGCAGATTGGTCATAATTCAAAAGGGTCAGGGCAACTAAATAGTTTGCTGAGAAGAGTGCCAAGCAATCGGCATTTCAGAAGAAGAACACACACCCCCACCGTATGGGTGTGGCAGGATACTACGGCATGAATCCGGTATGGGACTAGGGGGACAAAGTAGTAGTAGCGGCGGGTAGGCAACCAGCCTGTAGTCAAATCAGGGGCGAACGCGCCAGAGACTACTTGCGGGCACGTGCAAGGAGGCGTGATGACGGAACTTATTACTTTGAAAACTCACGTGATGAAGAACTGTATCAAGTGATGTTAAAGGCTTCCAAGATCCCTGGAAGGTTCTACAAGAACTCAGGGCCATGTGACATTCTGTCCGATGCTTCGGAAACAAGAGAGCCCGTGGCCGTGCAAGGGGTATAGGTGTTAATGTCCCGCACAAGAGGGCTTTCACACTAAGATAAGAAGCGAGGTGTCGCCGTTCTAGGAACGAGGGTCCCCAGACTTGCCAGCCTGCGGCCCGCGGTGTGGCTCCACCAGCGGCCCCGTATGGCCCATCTTCACCAGCAAACACTCAAGACCCTCGCGAGGCAGACGATGCAAGACCTCCTCAGGGGCAGCCTCACCAGGCTGGCTCGCGAGGGGCGAAAAGATCAAGGCAAGGGGGACCTCGCAAGGTTCCCTTGACGTAAGCCATGACGACCAAGACCAGGCGGGCGCTAGCGAGCATAGTGTCCTCATTTCCTCTATGGTGCTAAAGAGGCAAGCGTAGGCGAGGAGTCCCGAGGCAGCATGCAAATGTTTCCATATCGGTTCTACAAGACCTAGACCGGAAGGACGGCAGGACGGAGGTCACCGTGGAGCCCAAGATGGTGTCACCACCACATCCTTTGGGAGGCAAAGACTACTTTTGTCAGGATAGCTTGTACTAGTTGTGCCCCTTCAAATTGGCCGTTCTGGCATCCCTTCCCGCTCAATATTTGGGAAGAGGCCCAGGGCCTCTATAAATAGGACTAACCACCATGGTAGAGAGCGGACTCATCTTGGATCGGAGCCATTCCATCCATAGCCTCACACAAGTTCACCAAGCACAAGAACACCTCTCCTCGCGAGGCTGTTCTTCCCTTGTACTGTTCATCCTCAGCCCAAGAAGCAATCCACCAAACCACACTGGAGTAGGTATTACACCACAACGGTGGCCCGAACCAGTATAAATCATGTGTCCCTTTGTTCTTTGGGTTCGACGAGCTAGGCCGTGAGATCATGATGCGTGCGATCTAGAGGGGGGAGAGATCTTTGTGTGCACCCCAATGTTTGAACCTCAAGGGTTTTGCCGGAACCCCAAATCTGACATTTGGCGCGCCGGGTAGGGGTGTGCTGAAGCTTTCCTCTCGTCGATCAGCGTTTCGCCACTCCACCAAGTTCATGGCCGATGCTCGCCGGGCCCGCGTTGAGCGCCGGGCCGCTCTCGCCACCCGTGTCGCTCAAACGGCCCCTGTCGGAGGGCCTCCCCATCATTCCCCGTCACCCGCCGCCGACGCCGCCACCGATCCGGCGGGAAACGAGCAGCAAGCGTCCTCGCTGCACCCCTCGGTGCGGCGGGCTGGCCCCATCGCCACTCCGTCGCTGACCCCAGCCGGCTAGTCATCTCACGCTCGTCGCGCTCCCACGGACGCGCAGGCTGCGTTACTCATGGCACGCGAGCTCCTACGCTACCACCCGGTCGACGACCTCTATGAGCTCCTGCGCTACCGCCCGGTCGCCGAGCTCGTCAACATCGCTGGGGGCTCCCCCGCACCGTCCCTCTCGCTGCCTCGCCCTCCGCCAGTGATGTCTACTACGCAAACTTCTTCTTGTAGACGTTGTTGGGCCTCCAAGTGCAGAGGTTTGTAGGACAGTAGCAAATTTCCCTCAAGTGGATGACCTAAGGTTTATCAATCCGTGGGAGGCGTAGGATGAAGATGGTCTCTCTCAAGCAACCCTGCAACCAAATAACAAAGAGTCTCTTGTGTCCCCAACACACCCAATACAATGGTAAATTGTATAGGTGCACTAGTTCGGCGAAGAGATGGTGATACAAGTGCAATATGGATGGTAGATATAGGTTTTTGTAATTTGAAAATATAAAAACAGCAAGGTAACTAATGATAAAAGTGAGCACAAACGGTATTGCAATGCGTTGAAACAAGGCCTAGGGTTCATACTTTCACTAGTGCAAGTTCTCTCAACAATAATAACATAATTGGATCATATAAATATCCCTCAACATGCAACAAAGAGTCACTCCAAAGTCACTGATAGCGGAGAACAAACGAAGAGATTATTGTAGGGTACGAAACCACCTCAAAGTTGTCCTTTCTGATCGATCTATTCAAGAGTCCGTAATAAAATAACACGAAGCTATTCTTTCTGTTCGATCTATCATAGAGTTCATACTAGCATAACACCTTAAGACACAAATCAACCAAAAACCTAATGTCACCTAGATACTCCAATGTCACCTCAAGTATCGGTGGGTATGATTATACGATATGCATCACACAATCTAAGATTCATCTATTCAACCAACACAAAGAACTTCAAAGAGTGCCCAGTTTCTACCGGAGAGTCAAGACGAAAATGTGTGCCAACCCCTATGCATAGATTCCCAAGGTCACAGAACCCGCAAGTTGATCACCAAAACATACATCAAGTGAATCAATAGAATACCCCATTGTCACCATGGTATCCCACGCAAGACATACATCAAGTGTTCTCAAATCGTTAAAGACTCAATCCGATAAGATAACTTCAAAGGGACAACTCAATCCATTACAAGAGAGTAGAGGGGGGAGAAACATCATAAGATCCAACTATAATAGCAAAGCTCGCGATACATCAAGATCATGCCGAATCAAGAACACGAGAGAGAGAGAGAGAGAGAGAGAGAGAGAGAGAGATCAAACACAGAGCTACTGGTACATACCCTCAGCCCCGAGGGTGAACTACTACCTCCTCGTCATGGAGAGCGCCGGGATGATGAAGATGGCCACCGGAGAGGTATCCCCCCTCCGGCCGAGTGCCGGAACGGGTCTAGATTGGTTTTTGGTAGCTAGAGAGGCTTGCGGTGGCGAAACTCCCGATCTAGGTTTCTTTCTGGAAGTTTGGGTATATATAAGAGGTGTTGGCGTCGGGAACAAGTCAGGGGGGTCTCTGGGTTGTCCACGAGGTAGGGAGGCGCGCCCAGGGGGGTGGGTGCGCCCCCACCCTTGTGGGCAGCCAGGGACTCTTCTGGCCCAACTCTTTTACTCCATGGCCTTCTTCTGGTCCAAAAATAAGCTCCGCCAAGTTTCAGGTCAATTGGACTCCATTTGGTTTTCCTTTTCTGTGATACTCAAAAACAAGGAAAAAACAGAAACTGGCACTGGGCTCTAGGTTAATAGGTTAGTCCCAAAAATCATATAAAATAGCATACAAATGCATATAAAACAATCTAAGATGGATAATATGATAGCATGAATACTTTATAAATTATAGATACGTTGGAGACATATCAGCATCCCCAAGCTTGATTCCTGCTCGTCCTCGAGTAGGTAAATGATAAAAGAAATAATTTATGAAGTGTGAATGCTAGCAGGTGCACAAGTTTGATCAATGATAATTTCAATCACCTTTTCTAGCATCATTATATGTCATAACAGTATCTCAACTCATAAAACTTTTCATGGTCAAGTAACAAGCTATTCACATGTTAAAGTATAGATCATAAACTTTCTTGAAAACTAAGGAACAATTCTCAATCATCAAACAATTGCAATTCATCTTATTTTCAGGAAGGGTCTATGTAAGAGCTTTGATTTAGCAAATCCCAAATACTCAACCATCATATAGTCTTCCATGATTGCTACCACTCAAAGCATATTTTTAGAACAAATAGCATCCATCGAACACAGAGAAAGATAGGGGCTTAATGTTTCTGAAAGTGCTTTATATCGACTAGAGGGGGGTGAATAGGCGATTTTTATGAAATTCTTCACTGAGGAATTTGCTAGTGAGGAAATTCCTTAGCGAAGAACTACTAGCAGCGGAATAAGTACTCAGAAGTAAACATAACACAATACATGCATGTTCATCATGATGAAATGAATACAAACACATAGCATAGGAAGCGTAAATACAGGATAGCACAAGATGAAGACAACCAGACTAAAGAAATTGAACTGAGGAAATTGAGAAAGTCTTCAATCAAAGTCTTCAAACACAGATATGAACAAACATGCAACACAGTAATGAGGAAATGAAAGTGTTGAGGAAATAGAACCAGTTGGCTTGGTGAAGACAATGATTTGGTAGACTAGTTCCAACTGCTCTCTCAGTTGTACGTCTGGTTGGAGCGGCTGAGTATTTAGACTCGAGGACACCTAGTCCCGGACACATAGTCCTCACTGTATTCTCCTTGAGATAAGGACACACGGTCCTCGCCCAATCACTCGTGGTAAGTCTTCAGGTGACTTCCAAACATTCACAAACTCGGTCACTCGGCGATCCACAATTCCTCTTGGATGCTCTAGACCTTGACGCCTAATCGTCTGGAAGAAGCACAGTCTTCAAAGGTAACAACCGTCGGATCCACGCAGGATCAATATCTTTAGTGATGCTCAATCACTTTGGGTTTGTAGGTGTTTTGGGTTTGGGTTTGGATTTTCCTCACTTGATAAGACATAAATGCCCTTCAATGATATGACCGTTGGATGGATAAGATATCTTGGGACAGCTGGCGCGTAGCACAGCAACAGTCGGAAATTTTAGGTACAAATTCATCAGGGCTATCATGTTCCTCACTGTGTAGGCAATTCGCACTGGCGAATTCCTAACTCCTCAGTCAGAGCAAGATCCTCAGTGACCAGAAGAACTGCGTCTCTGTCACTGAAGAAATTGACTGATCTGTATGAGATTTCCAAGGGCTTCACTCGAAGGGATTGGTAGGTGTAGCATTTGAGTTGAGCATCAAGTGGAAATTTTCTCCTTAGTATTTCCTCGACCCCCTTTAACAGTACGGTGTTTCCTATGACTCAAGAAAGAGAGAATGAAACTACGAAAACAAAAGTCTTCACGCTTCATGTTCCTCGAATGATAACCAAGTCTTCAAGGTCACACCAATTTCTTCACTTTCAAAGTCTTCAGAAAGTCTTCAGAATATCAAAGTCTTCACTCGAAGAACTTCATTTTTAGGGGTCAACTTTCTCTGTAAATATCAAACTCCTCATCGGCTTATAGACCTGTGTACACTCATAAACACATTAGATCCTTAACCTATAAGTCTTCAATACACCAAAATCACTAAGGGGCACTAGATGCACTTACAATCTCCCCCTTTTTTGGTGATTGATGACAATATAGGTTAAGTTTTCAACGGGGATAAATAAATGAAGTGTAAATACTGATATTGAGGAATCTGATTACAAGATATAGAAGAAATCCCCCTGAAGATGTGCATAGTGAGGAATTTGCTTTGAAGCAATGCACACTTGAAGAGTTGAATCATGGAGATCTCCCCCTATATCTTGTAATTCATACACGCATTTGGTATATAATATGAAGAATTTGAAATGCATGATGAAATATGGTGCCTGATGTAATTCAGCATATGTGCAAAAATATTAACGAGGAATAAGCATGCCGAATAGTGCATCAAAAGTATCAGAGCATAGTGCAACAAAAGTATCAGAGCACCATCGGGTTTAAGATTACAACTCGATCCAATAAAGTTTCAGAAGAACGAGAGTTGTAACTTAGCAAAAAAACGATATAGTAGACATAATAGACCCACTTGAAGACTAACTCAAATTTCTCCCCCTTTGTCATCAAATAACCAAAAGGATCGAAACTGATGACTAACGCTCTTGAGGATAATCATGATGATGAAGGAGCGCCAGCGTTGTTGGGGTCGGTTGTTGAAGTAGGTCATGCCGCAGTGTCGTCCAAGTCTTCATTTTCATCAGTCTCACGCGATGAAGAATATGAGCTGGCCACCAAAGAAGGAACCTTGACCTTCTTGTATTTCTTCGGAGGAGGTGCAGACCAGTCAAACTCTTCTTTGAGACCCATTTGCTTCAAATCATCAGCGCTGTAAACTTGAGACAGAACAGCCCAGGTGCGGTTGAGGGTTTCATGAAGGTAGTAGTGGTTTTTCTTCACTGCATTGTGTGTTGAAGTCATGTTGTGAAGAATTGAACCAAACTGACGCTTGACCCATTTGTGATTGCGGTCAACCTTCTGATGAAGACTGAGGAGTAACTCACGATCAGTCATCACCCTGGGTGCTGTGGCTTGAGGATTTGGATTGGCATTGTTGGCGGCAGAGTCATGTGTGGCAGGGTCATCATTGGTGGAGTAAGATGCAGCCTTGCGAAATTGACCATCCAATGGACGAATGCCTTCATCTATCACAGCAGTTGCCTTGCCCTTTTCTTCAGCTGAGGAAAATGTCCTTTTGAGGACTTCAATAGGAGGCAAGTAGCTGCAGTGGTTCAGAGTTTCAGCTTTGTCATTTAGTGAAGACCTTGTCCTGATGAATCTCATAATCCATGGCGCATAAGGCTTCAGCTCAAATGGTGACATGGCAATATTGGCCAGAGTCCTCATGAAGAAATCATGGAAGTTGACGAGAACGCCATGACAGATGTTGAAAAGCATATTCTTCATGATGCCAACGACTTCTTCATCATTTGAGTCATGGCCTTTGATAGGACTCATAGTCTTTGTCAGAATGCGATAGACAGTCCGAGGCACATACAACAATTCCTTGACGAGGAATTTGGTTCGAGGGGCCTGCCCTGGCTTCAAAGGTTTCATCAGCACTTGCATATAGTGATTTGAAAGCTCAGGTTCGTTGTACACACAACGTGCATCTTTAAGGGGAGGACTCAGAGGAAGGGCACGAAGCAATTCAGATGCGGGTGCCTTGTAATGTGTGTTCTCAGTCATCCAGTCCAGAACCCATGAATTCACATCTTTAGAGTTGCCGGTGATGTGCAGTGTTGCGTAGAACTGAAGAATGAGTTCTTCATTCCAATCGCATATGTCAGTGCAGAAATTGAGTAGCCCAGCGTCGTGAAGAACACTGAGAACTGGTGTGAAGCACGACATGGACTGCATGGTCGAAGACTTTGTCTTTGTTGAATAGCACTAAGGAATAGAAGTTGGCTTGACTTGCAGTCCAGAAACGCCTCTTCCTTATGCGAGCAGAATGATAGAGGCAAAGGTGTCCCAATGTTTTGATGAGATGGTGGCTATCATTTCTGTGGGAGTCGACCTTGACGATCCGACTACGAACGTGCGAGATGTCGCGCCTTAGCAATGGCTAAACCAACTTCCGAGGGTTATTGACCACGCCGGAGCACGATCAACCTGACCACGAGGGCCTGTTTCCTGCGAGCAAACGAAGAACAAGCAAGAAACTAAGATTGCAATCTAGATATTGCGAATATAAGAGGAAAGCTTTATTAATGAAGGTGGGGTTCTGTGACGCCTTGGTCTGGTCGTTGAACACAAACGAAGGACGCAAAGTTGCAGCTATGGCGAACTTTTGATCTAAACAAAACCCAAGGAAAGAGCTACTAGGTGGATCTACTTATATAGGAGCAAGGGGTGGCGGCCAAGGAGGTGGGAGGACGTCCCAAGGCAGCCTAAAACCAACCCTATGTCGTACAAGGCTCATGGGCCCAAGTGGAGGTGATGCAACACCTTTGGACTTGTTGTTTGACTCAGATTCTGCTGCAGCGTCAGATTGTTTCGTCCATATCTCAACGCTCCGGATGAATTTAAAGGTGATCCCAATTGTTTTGGAAAGAGGATGAAATCTAATTTCCAACAAAAAAAGAATCACCCAATTCGGAGTCCGTATGAAAAAGTTGTTGGCGTTTTGAGTCAGGTATGTCTGTGCAGTCCGAATCTGAATCCAGAACATGAGAGACTTGGACTCTATCTTCTCTTGGTCCGAAAGTGACGTGAGAGGACTTTTTGAACAGCACCTAAACTTCTCTTTTTCCCTCATCTTCATATGTGGATTGCACAAATGTCCCATACACCTGCAATTAGACAAAACACACAAAGTGTGTGAAGTATTTTTGTTGTGGATAACATAAATAGATTATTGAATAGTTTGCACTAGAAATCACCTGACAAATATGCATGTATGCAATATTTTTGGTCGTATCCAAGGTAGTCATGTCCTCATCATCCCCCCCTTTTTGAAAACAAAGCCGTCCTCGGCGTTGCTTAATCTGAAATGTGGCTAACAAAAGAGACAAGGTGTACATGTTGTATATGTATATGTCATCCATTTTTACTTCGCTTGGTTTTTGCACATATGACACATGTATAGATGAGTAACTTGCATAGTTCATAAAATCTGAAGCCAAAATATTATCACTAGAAGTAGAAGACATGAAAATATTGCAACTCAATTTGCACATATAAGTGATGCTCTTATTCATATCAAAAGATTGACAATGTTCATCATTAAACCATCCCAACATTGGTGAATAAACCTTACTTGCATCTAATTTACATGCTACAACATGCTTAAATAGGCAAACATGCAATAAGTCTTTGGTCACAGAATCATCACTAAGATTAGAGGTCATATCAAAATGATTAAACATTGATTCTTTTGCATCAACAGTTAACTCAATGGGTGCACTCAAAATTGTTGGTATTTCAGTTGTTTGATCACATGACGCATTCATGACAGTATCAAGATTCTCTAAAATAGGTGTTGTGCTCAAATCACCAGGTAACTGAACACATGATGCATTTAAGTTAACTAGGGATGCATCATTCTCATGTGAAGTTATATCATCAATACCTTTACTGTTACCTTGTCGCAAAGACGTAGATGATGTAGGTACGGACGTTGACAATGCACAATACTCTTGAGATGATGTCGCGCTCACAATGCGAGGTGGGGCTGCTCTAGTAGGTGCAACGGTGGAGGAACCAACCGGCGGTGGTGAGCACGAACTGGAATAGTAGTTGTTGTAGTCACCCAATGCATCCTCCTGCATCTGTCTCTCAAAGGTACAAGCACGAACATACATACCAGTAATGCAACAGGGAATATACTGAAATCTTGCCTGAATATCATGGTTCAAACCACCAAAAAATCTATTCATTGTATCATCCTTAGATTCTTCTATGTCACAATGATGCATGTAAGATTTGAACTCTTGGTAGTAAGCATGAACAGTGTTGTTGCCTTGTTTAAATTGTTCAAATTTGCGAAGCAATTCACGACGATAGTAAGGAGGGAAAAAATGTTGTCTCATTACATCTTTCAAATCTTTCCAAGTTGTGGGTTGGTTATCAATGTTTTTCTTACAATGCACATTCCACCAAACAGAAGCAAAACCAGTAAATGCTCTAGTGGCAGCTCATACTCGCTCAAGTTCAGAAAAGTCATGGTGACTAAAAACTTGTTCAACTTCAAACTCCCAAGCTAGATAAATAGCAGGATTAAATCTACCCTCAAATAACGGTAAAGAGATAACCTGACCATGTGCTTTTGTGTGTTGTCCCAACTCTCGTGATGGTGAAGATGTGTCCGTCATCCAATAACTTCTTTCTCCGGAACCTGTCATGATTAGTAGAAACAAGAAACAAAATTCGAGAATAATGTTCCTATGAACTACTAGGATGTGGTTGTAAAGTGTTCATAGTAAAGCAAATATCAATATCTTACAAGTTCTTACCATGCGGCAGGTGGTGACAGGCAACCAGCGGTGTCGAATAACTCCGAAGATTGTGTAAAGCGATTGCCAGGGGAACGTACGTATACACGGTGTAGAAATATGTGGAGCTGGGTTGGCTATATATGGTAGCAAAAGATTAGCAATAATCAATTCAAAGATGCAATGTTGAATAAATGCTCAGCGACGGTACTGTGCTGGTCCTAGGCTAGACCGGACTAGAGACACGAGCCTAGAACACTAATAATGTCACGGCGTAGCACAACTAGCATTAATAAAGGATATGAAGTAGCTCTGGACAACAAGATATAAATGAATATCACAATAGCAGTAAAGATAATGATGTGAAACAACTGCCAAGCAGGATATACAACAACTCTCTCTCCAACTTTCCTCTTGAAAAGTTTGAGAAAATTTTCTGATAATTTTTTTCAAAGAATGCTACTAGCTCAAACTTTCCAATGCAAAAAGAATCACTCAATTCTGAATTGATATGAGGAGTCAAAGAATTCAAAAACTGGCCTGAAAAACTGGAATAAGCTGTGTCCGCGAACTTCGGAGGACAAAACGACCTATTTAGAAGACGATTTTGAGGTGTCAAATATTGAACATGCTTCTGCAACTATTTAGATGCGGCTCGTCGCTAGCTTTCATTTGAGTACTCGCGGAGCCAAAACGGACTTCGTATGAGGAAGTTATGCCTGTTTTACTGAACAGTGCACAAAACATATTCCAATCCAAATTCAACTACGAGATTGAGTCTAGATAGATCCGAATTTTGTTTTTTTTCTTCTCTCTTTTTTTTCCTCACACTTTTTTTTCTTTTTCTTTCTCTCTTTTTTTTCTCTGACTTTTTTCTTTTTTTTCTCTGTCTTTTTTTTTCTCCCTATTTCCAAGACAAACTAGATAAGATGCAGATTGGATCAAGCGAAGATGTGAACGACCTCAACTATGATTGTGACAACAAACTATGGGTAGCACGTGGTGGAAAGTGATGGATGGTGTGGTGGACAGCGGAAGGGATAACGATGCAGCGGCGACGTGACTAATGTGAACAGAACTCGAAACTCTAAATGAACTAGACACTAAGACCAGCAACTCGACACGACGATGCAACCGATAATTCAATAATGCAAACAATGAAAAGAAAATTGCAAAGGCTCAGACTGGCTTGGACAAAAGGATGAATAGATCTAACTTTTTTTGTGGCTTTTTCTTGGACTATAGGTATGAAAAACAGACTCGATCTAAACTACGAAAAACTGTAAAATCTCACCGAGCAACCTGAAAATCTGATACCACTTGATAGAGGCAAAGGTGTCCCGATGTTTCGATGAGATGGTGGCTATCGTTTCTGTGGGAGTTTACCTTGACGATCCGACTACGAACGTGCGAGACGTCGCGCCTTAGCAATCGCTAAACCAACTTCCGAGGGTTATTGACCACGCCGGAGCACGATCAACCTGACCACGAGGGCCTGTTTCCTGCGAGCAAACGAAGAACAAGCAAGAAACTAAGATTGCAATCTGGATATTGCGAATATAAGAGGAAAGCTTTATTAATGAAGTTGGGGTTCTGTGACGCCTTGGTCTGGTCGTTGAACACAAACGAAGGACGCGAAGTTGCAGCTATGGCGAACTTTTGATCTAAACAAAACCCAAGGAAAGAGCTACTAGGTGGATCTACTTATATAGGAGCAAGGGGTGGCGGCCAAGGAGGTGGGAGGACGTCCCAAGGCAGCCTAAAACCAACCCTAGGTCGTACAAGGCTCATGGGCCCAAGTGGAGGTGATGCAACACCTTTGGACTTGTTGTTTGACTCGGATTCTGCTGCAGCATCAGATTGTTTCGTCCATATCTCAACGCTCCGGATGAATTTAAAGGTGATTACAATTGTTTTGGAAAGAGGATGAAATCTACTTTCCAACAAAAAAAGAATCACCCAATTCGGAGTCCGTATGAAAAAGTTGTTGGCGTTTTGAGTCAGGTATGTCTGTGTAGTCCGAATCTGAATCCAGAACGTGAGAGACTTGGACTCTATCTTATCTTGGTCCAAAAGTGACGTGAGAGGACTTTTTGAACAGCACCTAAACTTCTCTTTTTCCCTTATCTTCATATGTGGATTGCACAAATGTCCCATACACCTGCAATTAGACAAAACACAAAAGTGTGTGAAGTATTTTTGTTCTAGATAACATAAATAGAGTATTGAATAGTTTGCACTAGAAATCACCTGACAAATATGCATGTATGCAATATTTTTGGTCGTATCCAAGGTAGTCATGTCCTCATCACAGAATCATAGGGGTTGTAATCTGTGAAGAATACATGCTCGCCAAAGAAGTCTTCAGCCTTGAACTTTTTCTTCCTTGAGAACGGATCCTTTGGCTTGGGCAGAGGAGTGTCAGTGAGTTGCATCACTACCTCAGGAATCGCGATCTCAGGTTCTTTAGGCTGTGGAATTTCAGGTTCTTCCTCAGGTGCAGTCACATTTTCAGCAGCAGCAGCAGTTTCTTCAGCACTAGTGGCTGGAATTTCTTCATGCACGGATGTAGTGGGATGAGTTTCTTCAGAGCCCAATTGAACTGTTGGTGCAGGAGAGTGAGGGATTTGCTGCAGTGGGGTGAAGAGTGGAGAATTGGGATGCTGACTTTCCCAAAAATCATCATTCATCACTGGAGTTGTGCTTCCAATGTCCACATGTTCATCATAAATTTCTTCAACACTAGCCTCTTCAGCACTAAACTGAGGCATTGGTGATGAGACCACCGGGGTTGAAGGGATTGTATCCACTTCAATTTCTTCATCAATCAGCTCTGAAGAAGCAGCAGATTGAGTTTCTTCATCAGATCCGCCTGGGATCACATATTCTTCATCAAAAGGAACAAGGTCCTTTGATGGCATGGTGGAAATCGGAATAAATTCGATCGGATTTTCATATGAGCTGGTCATAGGCTTCATCTTCTTTGGAGCTGAAGACTCTGAAGCACTTGATGCTTTCCTTTTCTTCACTGCATCTCGCTCTGCGGCCTTGGTCTTCTTCACATCTAATGCAGATGGAAGAATAGGAGTTGGTGTAGGCGCAGGTGGAGCTGAGGAATCTGGCTGAATTTCCTCAGGCGCAACTGATGCAGTTGCCCTGACTTCTTCAGTTTCTTCAGGCGCACCACTAGTGGATGCCCTGGCAATTTGTTCAGCGGGTGCTGGCATGTTCTTCAGTTGGCTGAGCAGAAGCTTCAGCTTGAGGAACTTCTTGTTGCGTTGGAGCTGCAACATTGGTGAAAGTTTCAGCCAGTCTCACAAACCTGACTTTGGCTCCTTGCCAATCAGCATAGTAAGAGTTGAAGTTGTCGCTGAGGGCTTTGATTTCAGCCTGCATTTTGATAAGTTCTTCAGTTGTCATTTTGACAACATTTTTCTTCAGCAGTTTCTCTTTTCCGTACTGCGATTTCTTGATCTCTCTGGCCCTATCATATTTCCACTTCTCCTCTTGGATGAAGTGAGTCAGCATGTGGCTTTGGCCAGGTGTCAGCTTCAAGTCAGGCATAGGTGTGTTGGGATCCTTATGCCAGAGATCAATGTAATCGAGGATCGCTCTTGGATCCAGCAGCAGCGGCACATGTGTGCCTTTGGCTCTAGCGGCCCTTTCTTGTCTGTCTCTGATGATTTCTGCAAGTTCTTCTTCATCAGCTTCATCTTCGTCAGATGGTACATTGAAGACTACCTGCTTCTTCTTAGGACTTGGGCGAGTACCGCTTCCAGCAGTAGCCTTTTTCTTCAGCAGAGAGGGTCCACCTGAGGAACTTGGTGCAGCTGAGGAACTTGCCGAGACACCAGAGGCAATAGAGATGCCTACAGTCCTTTGATACGTGGCAAGATGCGCAGGTGCTGAGGACTTTGTCGGAATAGCCGAGGACTTTGGAGGAGGTGCTGAGGATTTTGGAGGAGCAGGAGCAGCTTGAGGAATTTGCCTTGAAGATTTTGAAGTTTCTGGCCGTGAGGGCGCAGCTGAGGAACTTGGCCGTGAGGGCATTGTTGGTGAAGCACTTGGCTTTCGAGCGGGCTTCTTAAGCATTGATTTCCTCGGCTTGACAGAGGCCTCAGTGGTAGCAGCAGCTGAAGAATCTTCATTGAATTTCCTCACTGCTTCTCTGGCTTGTCTTGCCAATTTGGCTTGGCGCTTGGCCCATTCTTCAGGAAAATCCTCATTGCGTTTGATGCTAGTGGGATCAGCCACTTGGCCAGGTGCCAATGGGGATCTTGGGCATGGAGGATTCAGTGCGAATTTCTTCATGTACTTTGGAGTGACGTATCTGTACTCCCTCCATTCACGTGCCCATCTCCGTTCTATCCTCTGAATGCGCACCTTGCGCTGATTTTTATCTTCTTTGCCACACTTGGCTTCATTAGGCGTGCAGTAATCTTTATATATATCCTTAGGGATTTCAAAGGCAGTCATGACCTCAGGCTTCTTTCCTCCTTTCTGTGGCCTTTTACCGTCAGCCATTTTCTTCAGTTGAGGAATTTGAACAATTGAATTCTCTGAAGAAGTATGCAGTTTTTCTTCGAGGAACGCTGCAAACGAGTTAAGTTGATGAGAACCTAATGATTCAGCAGTGGACATGTGTACCTATGAACATAGTATAGTTGCGAGGAATTTTGGAGAGGTCATATGCATTCTCAGAGAGTTTTTCAAAAATAACAAGTTTGAGGAATTTGACCAGATACGTCTTGAAGAATTTCACTAAGCGCGCTATATCTTAGGTTCCGGAGTTGTATAGATCGAAGATCCACACAATTGAGGAATCTTGAAGAAAATGATGCTTAGGGAAATGAATCAAGAACAGATGGCATGTGAGGTGTTTTGTGTGTGAGGATTTGAAGAATAAAACACCTTTGAAGATTTTGTAGAAAAATTTCAAATCAAAGAGGGCAGTAAAAGTAACTTTTAATTACCCTGAATGAAGAACAGGACGAACAGAGAGGTGAAACAGTGAAGTTCGTCGATGTAGATCTTCCACGCCCTAACTTGGCGGAGGAAGACGTCTATAGCGGCGGCGGAGGTGAAGATTTCCGCGGTCGGCGCGAGTACGACGGCAACGAGGTCGAGGCAGTGAAGCTCTTCCTCACCGGCGACGATGGAGTAGCGGCGGCGCTAGGGTTTGAGAAGCTCGAGCGGGAGAGAGAGATCGAGCGGAGTAAAAGAAGTGAGAAAGGGGCGAGGGGTATTTATAGAGGCAGTGAAAAACTGTTAGCCCGAAGATTTAGGATGAACGTGCCCCTGACCATTCTCCTTCTGACGACATGTGTCACCCACGTACTGTGTAGTGGAGATCGTGTAAGATCGTGGGTGAGTAAACTAATGCATCGTGGGATGCGGAACGGTTTGAGCGGCAAAACTGAAAATTTGGATAAGATTAGTTTTAACATTCCGTTCGCAATTTCTTCAGCTGACAAGGACACAGTGAAGATTTTGAACGAGCTGCAAATAGAACGCACATAAAGAATTTGTGAATAGCTTGGATTGAGTATAGCATATAGGGGAAGGGTCCGATCACATTCACTTAGCAGAAAAACCAACTTGAAAAAATAGCTATAGGTGAATGCTGTAGAGGACATAAACTCATATATATATATATATATATATATATATATATATATATATATATATATATATATATATATATATATATATATATATATATCCAGTGAAGAAAAACGACGGCACAAGTGAAGATTTCGCAAGTTGAAGAATTTGAACAACTGAGGAATTTCAAAACTGAGGAAAAACTCAAATTGAAGATTTTCAACTTTTGTGGTGGCGTGATCCACCGTATAAGAATGATGATTTCAGACACCGCGTACAATTGTCGTAGGGTTCTGAGAATCAAATTCTTCGTCAATTTCTTCACACTTAGAGTGCTATTCTTCATTGATTAAAGAAAAACATTTCTTCATGTGTTGCACATCTAAGTCATCAATTTTGCATAAGTGTTAGGATGAGTGCCTTTTTCAAAGTACATTTGAAGACTCTAAGATATTTAGCTCACACCGCAACTTGCTAAATCTCTTCTCATCCAAGGGCTTAGTGAAGATATCGGCTAGCTGTTCTTCAGTCTTCACATGCTCAATAGAAATATCGCCCCTCAACACATGGTCACGAAGAAAATGATGACGAATCTGAATGTGCTTTGTCTTCGAGTGCTGAACTGGGTTGTGAGAAATCTTGATGGCACTCTCATTGCCACAGAGGAGAGGCACATTCTTCACGTTGACGCCATAGTCCTTGAGTGTTTGCTTCATCCATAGCAGTTGAGCACAGCAAGAACCAGCAGCAATGTACTCAGCTTCAGCAATAGACAGTGATACACAGTTTTGTTTCTTCGAGGACCAACAGACCAAGGATCGTCCGAGGAAATGACATGTACCAGATGTTGACTTGCGGTCCACACGGTCACCAGCATAGTCAGAGTCAGAATATCCAATGAGATCAAAATCTGAGCCCTTGGGATACCATAATCCAAGTGTTGGGGTGTGAGCTAGATATCGAAGAATATGCTTCACAGCCTTATGGTGTGATTCCTTCGGTGCAGCTTGAAATCGGGCACACATGCAAACACTAAGCATTATATCTGGCCTAGATGCACATAAGTACAATAAAGAGCCAATCATGGAGCGGTATACCGTATGATCGAAGTCAATACCATTTTCATCAGTGCATAGATGACCATTTGTGGGAATAGGAATTTTGATGCCTTTGCAATCTTGTATGCCGAATTTCTTCAGGACATCCTTGAGGTATTTCTCCTGAGATATGAATATGCCATTGCGCTGTTGATGAATTTGAAGACCTAAGAAGAATTTCAACTCTCCCATCATAGACATTTGATATTCTTCACTCATCATATAGGAAAATTCATCACTATAACGTTGGTTAGTACAGCCAAAGATGATATCATCAACATATATTTGACACACAAACAGTTCACCATCATAAGACTTAGTAAAGAGAGTGGGATCGACTGAACCGGGTGTGAAGCCTTTCTTCATGAAGAATTCCTTCAATGTATCATACCACGCTCGTGGGGCCTGCTTGAGGCCATAGACGGCCTTGTTAAGTCTGAAGACTTTATCAGGATGTTTTGGATCTTCAAAACCTGGGGGTTGAGCAACATATACTTCTTCCTCAAGCTTATCATTGAGGAATGCACTTTTTACATCCATTTGATATAAGATGATATCATGATGGTTAGCATAAGCGAGCAATATGCGAATAGCCTCAAGTCTAGCAACAGGTGCAAAAGTTTCATCGAAATCAACTCCTTCAACCTGTGTGTAGCCTTGAGCTACTAGTCGTGCCTTATTCCTCACCACAACACCATTTTTATCTTGCTTGTTGCGGTAGATCCACTTTGTGCCAATGATGTTATGCTTGCGAGGATCGGGACGATTGACTAGTTCCCAGACGTTGTTGAGCTTGAACTGATGTAATTCTTCTTGCATGGCCTGAATCCACTCAGGCTCAAGAAATGCTTCATCTACCTTAGTGGGCTCTGTGATAGAGACAAAAGCAAAGTGCCCACAAAAGTTAGATAGATGTGAAGCTTTTGAGCGTGTGAGAGGACCTGGTGCTCTAATGTCATCGATGATCTTCTCCACTTGGACTTCTTTTGCAACGCGAGGATGAGCTGGTTGTCGTTGAGGAATTTGATCAGCATTTTCTTCAGCACCAATTTCCTTAGAATTTTCTTCAGGTGCATCAGCTCGACGTTCTTCACGTTCTGGAATGAATTCTTCAGCAGATTCTTCAGTAGGAATGACATCTTCAGTAGCCTTGTGCTTGATCGAATCCTCTGGTGCCGGTTCATCTAATACAGAAGGTAGGTGCTCTCTTTGCGAGCCATTAGTTTCATCGAACCGCACATCTACAGTTTCAACAATCTTGTGAAGAACATTGTTGAAGACTCTGTAGGTGTGCGAGTCCTTTCCGTAACCAAGCATAAAACCTTCATGTGCTTTCGGTGCAAATTTAGAGTTGTGATGAGGATCTCTAATCCCGCATTTAGCACCGAAGACTTTGAAATAACTCACATTGGGTTTCTTGTCAGTGAGGAGTTCATAGGCAGTCTTCTTGAACAATTTGTGAAGACATACTCTGTTGATGATATGGCACGCAGTATCAATTGCATCAACCGAGAAACGACGAGGGGTTTTGTACTCATCGAGCATAGTGCGAGCCATCTCAGCAAGAGTCCTGTTCTTGCGCTCCACGACGCCATTCTATTGAGGAGTATAAGGGGCAGATAACTCATGAGTAATACCAAGTTCATCAAGATATTCATTGAGGCCCGAATTCTTGAACTCAGTGCCATTGTCACTTCTGATGTGTTTGATCTTCACACCAAAGTTGGTTGAAGCCCTCAAGGAGAATCGTTTGAAGACTTCATGCACTTCATGTTTGTAAGAGACAAGGTGTACCCATGTGTAACGAGATTAATCATCAACAATAACAAAGCCATATTGAGATGCTTCATTTGAAACAGAGGAATAGTGATTAGGACCGAAGAGATCCATGTGAAGCAATTCAAATGGTCGAGTAGTTGTCATGATGGTCTTTGCTGGATGCTTGGCCTTTGTCATCTTTCCAGCTTCACAGGCACCGCATAAGTGATCCTTGAGGAATTTGACATTCTCAATGCCAATAACATGCTTCTTCTTCGCAAGCGAGTGCAAATTCCTCATGCCTGCATGGCCAAGTCGTCGATGCCATAGCCATCCTTCTGAAGCTTTTGCAAGTAGGCACACGGCTGGTTGTGAATCTGCAGAGAAATCAACAATATACAAGTCTCCTCTCCTAAAGCCTTCGAAGACTTTGGAATTGTCAGCTTCCATAATCACAACACAACGATACTTGCCATAGACAACAACCATATCAAGATCACAAAGCATTGAGACAAACATAAGGTTGTATCCTAAGGACTCAACAAGCATGACGTTGTCCATGTGTCGATCCTTTGTGATAGCAACTTTACCTAGACCCAATACCTGACTTTTGCTTTTATCAGCGAAGATGATATGCTTCAGATGTGATGACGATAAAGGAGCATCCATCAACAGATTCCTGTCACCAGTCATGTGATTTGTACATCCACTATCAAGTACCCACTCAGTGGCTTTGGGTTGATCATCCTGCAGATGAATTAGTGCAATTTACGAACTCATATACTTCAGCAGTGAAGAATATGATATCACAATTCATCAGATCAATTTCATCAAGCAGTAGAGCAGATAAAGCAGAGGGAGGACATGTGAAATGAAAGTTCATTTCATCATGGTTAGCCTGCGTCCTTTCAGGCAATTTGTCAGGTCCCCAGCAAATTCTTTAGACGTTACAGTACGTCTGGAGACCTGACCCTGCATAAGAGATTAGTTCTTTTTCTTCACCACCCACATCTGAAGGGGTGGCAAAGAGTTCATCACTCTGCGAGCTCCATATGAGAATGGTGGCATAGCGGCCAAACCATTACATTTCACATAAGAGGAGTTAGGGTAAGCATATTAATAAGCAGAGAAATTCTTCAAGGACTTATGAATATAATAATTTGAAGAATAATGCTCATATTCATAGCCCTTGGCTCTTCCCTGCGAAATAGAGTTGTTAGCATGACGATGTTCATATGAGGACTTTGATCCATGTGAGGAATTTGACCCCCTTGAGGAATTTGGTTCGTATGAGGACTTGGATCCATATGAAGAATTTGGTCCATATGAAGAATTTGATCTGGGGTTCCTATTCTTCACTAGTGGTGTCATGAGGACATTCACCTGAAGACTTTCAAGGCACCTTTTGGGAACCTAGATTTTCTTCATGGGGGAACCATTCCTGCAGTTAGTGCCAACATATCTAGCAAATACTTCACCATTCTGATTTTTGAACAGTTTATAGTTGGAGTCAAATGACTCATCATAAGAATGAGAAGATTCACATGTATAACCAGATAAACTAGATGGATCACCTAGAGGTCCCTTTGCAGCAACCCATGAGGTTTTGGGGTACTGCTCAGGCTTCCAATATGTACCATCAGCATTGAGTTTCCTCTCAAAGGCAATACCCTCTTTCCTAGGATTCCTGTTGAGGATCTGCTTTTTAAGCACATCACAAAGAGTCTGATGCCCTTTGAGGCTTTTGTACATGACTGTCATGTACAATTCCTTCAGCCCTGCATCGTCAGTGATACTAGCAATGTCCTCAGATGAGGAATTAGTGATAGCAGAGACAGGTGAAGAATTTGTAACATTAGAAGCATTTGAACATTCAGGTGAACAATTAGCAGATTCTCGTTCAATGCATTTTAAACATGGAGGAATAAATTCTTCCCGAGCAGCGCTGATTTGTTGAGCAAGCAATGGATCGCGCTCCTTCTGAAGATCTTCATAACTCACTCTTAGCTCCTCAAGATCTTGCTTTCTTTGAAGAAATTCATAAGAAAGCTTCTCATGATCAGATAAGAGAGTGTTATGATGACATTGAAGGTTATCAAACCTGGTCTGAACTCTCTAAAGATTTCCAGTTAAGGCTTTAGTGCGATCCATTTCTTCACCCAACATATCATCACTTTTCTCTAGCATGTTTTGAACCTTTTCAAAAGCCTTTTGTTGTTGCACAACAATCTTAGCAAGTTTAGAGTAGCTAGGATTAAGATTTTCATCAGTCATCTTCACTAGATTCAGAGGAGGTATATTTAGGTACCTTGGCACCCTTTGCCATGAAGCAATAGGTGTGAGCATAGTCATCGTTGCCTTCATCAGCCTTGTTGGTGAGGTCATTTTCTTCAGAGTTGAAGATAGACTTGCCGACGAATGCAGTAGTGAGGGCTAGGCTTGCCATACCAGACTCAGAGTCCTCAGAAGCCTCCTCTTCTTCTTGTTCCTCAGATTCAGCTTCAGAGTCCATTTCTTTGCCAATGAATGCCCGAGCCTTCTTGGAGCTGCTCTTCTTGAGAGATGAAGACCTTGAGGATTTTTATGATGAAGATTTTGAGGACTTCTTCTTTTTCTTCGCATCATCAGAACTGTAATCCTTGTATTTCTTCTTCTTTGATTCCTTTTCCCACTGAGGACAATCTTGAATGTAATGTCCTGGTTTCTTGCACTTGTGACAAAGCCTCTTCTTATAGTCACTGGATGAGGAATCATTGCTCCTTGAGGGTTTTCCAAAGCGACCACGTCTTGAGAACTTCTAGAATTTCTTCACTAGCAGTGCTAGATCATGACTCAGTTCTTCGAGGTCATCAAGGCTGCTACGAGAGTCTTCATCTTCGGACTCAGATACTACCTTGGCCTTCAGTGCACGTGATCTGCCATAGCTCGAACCATAGAGATCTCTCTTTTCAGCAAGCTGGAACTCATGAGTGCTAACCTCTCGAGGATATCAGCGGGGTCGAGTGACTTGTAATCAGCACGCTCTTGTATCATCAGTGCCAGAGTGTCAAATGAGGAATCAAGCGATCTCAGCAATTTCTTCACCACCTCATGGTCGGTGATGTCAGTGGCACCAAGTGCTTGAAGCTCATTTGAGATGTCAGTGAGGCGATCGAAGGTTTGCTGAACATTTTCATTGTCGAGTCTTTTGAAGCGGTTGAAGAGATTTCGAAGAACATCAACTCGAGAGTCACGCTGAGTTGAAACTCCTTCATTGACTTTGGACAGCCTATCCCAGATAAGTTTAGCAGTCTCCCAAGCACTCACTCTTCCATACTGTCCTTTGCTCAGATGGCCACATATGATATTCATCGCTTGAGAGTCGAGTTGCTTGAATCTCTTCACATCGGTAGCGTTCAGTGAGGGTGAGACGGAGGGAACACCATTTTCCACAACGTACGAGAGATCGTTATCAATTGCCTCAAGATGCATTCGCATCTTATTCTTCCAGTAGGGGTAGTCCGTCCCATCGAAGGTAGGACACCCAGCAGAGACCTTGATCATACCTGCGGTCGACATAACTAAAACTCCAGGTGGTTAAACCAAAATTACACAGAACAAGAGAGTACCTCGCTCTGATACCAATTGAAAGTGCGTTATATCGACTAGAGGCGGGGTGAGTAGGCGATTTTTATGAAATTTTTCACTGACGAATTTGCTAGAGAGGAAATTCCTTAGCGAAGAACTACTAGCAGCGGAATAAGTACTCAGAAGTAAACATAACAGAATACATGCATGGTCATCATGATGAAATGAAGACAAACACAGAGTACAGGAAGCGTAAACACATGATAGCACAAGATGAAGACAAACAGACTGAAGAAATTGAACTGAGGAAATTGAGAAAGTCTTCAGTCAAAGTCTTCAAACACAGATATGAACAAACATGCAACACAGTAATGAGGAAATGAAAGTGTTGAGGAAATAGAACCAGTTGGCTTGGTGAAGACAATGATTTGGTAGACCAGTTCCAACTGTTGTCTCAGTTGTACATCTGGTTAGAGAGGCTAAGTATTTAAACTCGAGGACACCTAGTCCCGGACACACAGTCCTCACCGTATTCTCCTTGAGCTAAGGACACACAGTCCTCGCCCAATCACTCGTGGTAAGTCTTCAGGTGACTTCCAAACCTTCACAAACTCGGTCACTCGGCGATCGACAATTCCTCTTGGATGCTCTAGACCTTGACGCCTAACCGTCTGGAAGAAGCACAGTCTTCAAAGGTAACAAGCGTCGGGTCCACGCAGGATCAATCTCTTTAGTGATACTCAATCACTTTGGGTTTGTAGGTGTTTTGGGTTTGGGTTTGGATTTTCCTCACTTGATGATTTTCGCTCAAAGTCCTCGGAGGATGGGTTGCTCTCAAATGACAAGTGTCAAGTTCTCGCGGAGCAGCCAACCAGCTAGTGGTTGTAGGGGGCGGCTATTTATAGCCTAGGGAGCAGCCCGACATGATAAGGCATAAATGCCCTTCAATGATATGACCGTTGGATGGATAAGATATTTTGGGACAGCTGGCGCGTAGCACAGCAACGGTCGGAAATTTTAGGTACAAATTCCTCAGGGCTATCATGTTCCTCACTGTGTAGGCAATTCGCACTGGCGAATTCCTAACTCCTCAGTCAGAGCAAGATCCTCAGTGACCAGAAGAACTGTGTCTCTGTCACTGAAGAAATTGACTGATCTGTATGAGATTTCCAATGGCTTCACTCAAAGGGATTGGTAGGTGTAGGATTTGAGTTGAACATCAAGTGGAAATTTTCCCCTTAGTATTTCCTCGACCCCCTTTAACAGTACGTGTTTCCTATGACTCAAGAAAGAGAAAATGAAACTACGAAAACAAAAGTCTTCACGCTTCATGTTCCTCGAATGATAGCCAAGTCTTCAAGGTCACACCAATTTCTTCACTTTCAAAGTCTTCAGAAAGTCTTCAGAATATCAAAGTCTTCATTCGAAGATCTTCATTTTTAGGGGTCGACTTTCTCTGTAAATATCAAACTCCTCATAGGCTTATAGACCTGTGTACACTCATAAACACATTAGATCCTTAACCTATAAGTCTTCAATACACCAAAATCACTAAGGGGCACTAGATGCACTTACAGTTTCGCCTCCGAACTTATTTATCATATAGGTAATTGTCAACAATAATAATTCATGATAAAATATATTTGAATGGCCATATATGCTTAGATCTTTCTCCACCACATGATGCTTGCCAACTAAAAAGTAAGTTGGAATGAGAAGGAATACTACTGATTCTTGCATAAAAGTAAAAGATAGGCCGTTCGCAGAGGGAAGCAGGGATTTGCAGAGGTGCCAGAGCTCGAAGCAAAAACAGAGATGAAAATAATTTTGAGAGGTATGCTTTCATTGTTGTAGGATCTAGAAGTAAGAGTGTCTAGAGGGGGGGTGATTAGACACTTGGTGCTAAAGTTGCAGTTTTTAAGCCCTTTTGGTTTGAGTGGAGTTTTAGGCACAATTTCAACATACACAATACATATCAAGCAAGCATGCAAAGAGTATATAGGCAGCGGAAAGTAAAGCATGCAACTTGCAAGAATGTAAAGGGAAGGGTTTGGAGAATTCAAACGCTATTGGAGACAAGGATGTTTTTCCCGTGGTTCGGATAGGTGGTGCTATCCTACATCCACGTTAGTGGAGACTTCAACCCACGAAGGGTAACGGTTGCGCGAGTCCACGGAGGGCTCCACCCACGAAGGGTCCACGAAGAAGCAACCTTGTCTATCCCACCATGGCCATCGCCGACGAAGGACTTGCCTCACTAGCGGTAGATCTTCACGAAGTAGGCGATCTCCTTGCCCTTACAAACTCCTTGGTTCAACTCCACAATCTTGTCGGAGGCTCCCAAGTGACACCTAGCCAATCTAGGAGACACCACTCTCCAAGAAGTAACAAATGGTGTGTTGATGATGAACTCCTTGCTCTTGTGCTTCAAATGATAGTCTCCCCAACACTCAACTCTCTCTCACAGGATTTGGATTTGGTGGAAAGAAGATTTGAGTGGAAAGCAACTTGGGAAAGGCTAGAGATCAAGATTCATATGGTAGGAATGGAATATCTTGGTCTCAACACATGAGTAGGTGGTTCTCTCTCAGAACATATGAATTGGAAGTGTAGGTGTGTTCTGATGGCTCTCTCCACGAATGAAGAGGAGGTGGAGGGGTATATATAGCCTCCACTTAAAATCCAACCGTTACACACAATCTACCAATCTCGGTGGGACCGAATCAACAAACTCGGTCGGACCGAAATGGTAAACCTAGTGACCGTTAGAGATTTTCGGTGGGACTGACATGCATCTCGGTAGGACCGATGTGGTTAGGGTTTGGGCATAACGTAATCTCGGTGAGACCGATTACACAAACTCGGTGAGACCGATTTGGTAATTAGCTAACCAGAGAGTTGGTCAGGCAAACTCGGTGGGACCGATTTGCTCTTTCGGTGAGACCGAAAAGTTACAAAAGGGAAACAGAGAGTTTGCATTGTAATCTTGGTAGTACCGATTGCCTAAACTCGGTGAGACCGATTTTGACAATGGACATACACAGTGAGATTGCAATCCCATCTCGGTGTGACCGAGATCCCTATCGGTGAAACCGATTTGCTAGGGTTTGGCAGTGGCTTATGACATATGAGAAACTCGGTGGCGCCGGATAGAAAGAATCGGTAGGTCCGAGTTTGACTTTGGGTTTAGGTCATATGTGGAAGTGGGAAAGTAGTTGAGGATTTTGGAGCATATCATTAAGCACATAGAGCAAAAGGCTCATTAAGCAACACCTCATCCCTTCTTAATAGTATTGGCTTTTCCTATAGACTCAATTTGATCTTGGATCACTAAAAGTGTAAAATGAAGAGTCTTGAGCTTGAAGCTTTAGCCAATCCTTTGTCCTTATCATCTGAAGGAGTTCCCCCAACCTTTAGTCCATGCCACTCCATTGTTGAACTTATCTGAAACATACTAGATAGAAACATTAGTCCAACAAGAGATATGTTGACATTAATTACCAAAACCACCTGAGGAGCACTTGTGCTTTCAATTGTCAACATAAAAACCAAGATTTCCCAATATCTTCCATACTAGATACATTATAGGCAGTTCCCAAACAGAAAGGTAAAGATTTTATTCCCCCTACACCAACAATCACACTCCATGGCTTGTCCGAAACAACGGGTGTTGTCAAACTATCAACAATCCTGGGGGAGTTTTGTTTAAATTATTTGCGAATTTGTTTTTGGTCTTTTGATCATAGGACTGGGCATCCCAGTTACCAGCCATTTTCTCGTGAATGATGAGCGGAGTCCACTCATCGTGAGAATAACCCACCTAGCATGGAAGATACTGACAGCCCCTAGTCGCTACATGAGCGATTCGGGCATACAAAACAGATTATTATTTGAAGGGTTAGAGTTTGGCACATGCAAATTTACTTGGAACGACAGGTAAATACCGCATATAGGTAGATATGGTGGACACTCATGGAAGGAACTTGGTTCAAGGATTTTGGATGCACAAGCAGTACTCTTGCTTAGTACAGATATTTTGGCTAGCAAAGGATTCTAAATAGCAAGCACCACATGTTAGAGGATCCATAACAATATAACTTCTATACAAATATACCCAAGCATAACTCATTATGTTGTCTTCCTTGTTCAACTTCATCTAATTTGCTCAGGTTTGAAAATAATTAATGGGGCTCACAATCATAGAAGATGTCCAAGATAGTATATTTATATGTGAAATCTCTCTTCCTTCAATATTCTTTCATGAATTGTTCAAGTGACCAATACAATGTTTGCTAACCTTCAAAAAGTTTACCACCTCTACTTCTTACATGTGAAGGCATTACTCCCCATGGGATAAGCATATGAAACATATATAATTTCAGATTTATGACATTCAAATCATTCAACCATTTACTCATAGGATATAAGTGAAGCACACGAGTAAATGACAAACTACTCCAAAAATATATATGTGAAAATCAATGAATAGTTAAATAATTATGTAGCTTTGTGAAGACTCCCTCTCATTTAAGAATTTTAGATCTTGGGATATTATTCAAACAGCAAGCAAAACAAAATAAAATGACATTTCAAGGATATCACTCATCATGTGAAGAAGCAAAAACTTAGGCTCAACCGATACTAACCGATAATTGTTGAAGAGGAAAGGTGGGATGCCTACCGGGGCGTCCCCAAGCTTAGATGCTTGAGACTTCTTGAAATATTATCTTGGGGTGCCTTGGGCATCCCCAAGCTTGAGCGTTTGTGTCTCCTTAATTCCTCTCATATCACAGTTTCCTAAATCTCGAAAGCTTCATCCACACTAAACTCAACAAGAACTCGTGAGATAAGTTAGTATAAACCAATGCAAAAACCTTATCATTTTCTACTGTAACAAATCACTAAAATTATTATTCAACATTCATACTAAATGCCTCTGCATATTTAATACACCTATCCTCAAATAAAATAATTAAACAAGCAAACATATGCAAACATAACAACAATCTGCCAAAACAGTACAGTCTATAACGAATGCAAGATTCATCATACCTCCATAAATCCAAACATTATGAAATTCGACCACACTGTAGAAAATTTATCAGAGCTCAATATGCAAAAAGTTTCAACATTTTATCATATACTGACTTTTCTAGGGAATTTTTTCAATAGCGGTAAACTTTCTGTTTTGAAAGAGCAACATGTATACTTGCAAAATAAGCATGGTAAAGGCTATCCTTGACATTTTTATTGAAAATAGAGATGAAAAACATTATTATAAATAACAGAAAGCAAATACTAACAAAATAAAATGACACTCCAAGCAAAACACATATCATGTGGTGAATAAAAATATAGCTCTAGGTAAAGTTACCGATGAACGAAGACGAAAGAGGGGATGCCATCCGGGGCATCCCCAAGCTTAGGCTCTTGGTTGTCCTTGAATATTACCTTGGGGTGCCTTGGGCATCCCCAAGCTTAGGCTCTTGTCACTCCTTATTCCATAGTCCATCGAATCTTTACCCAAAACTTGAAAACTTCACAACACAAAACTCAACAGAAAATATCTCCGTTAGCGAAATAAAACAAACCACCACTTAAAGGTACTGTAATGAACTCATTATTTATTTATATTGGTGGTAAACCTACTGTATTACAACTTCTCTATGGTTCATAACCTCCGATACTAGCCATAGATTCATCAAAATAAGCAAACAACACACAAAAAACAGAATCTATCAAAAACATAACAGTTTGTAGTAATCTGTATCAAACGCAAACTTTCTGTAACTCAAAAATTCTACCAAAATAGGAAGACCTAGATAATTTTTTTATTGATCTACTGCAATTGGAGTCATTATTTTATCACGTGCTGGTGATTTTTAACATTTTTTTCGTGAGGACATAGTTTCTGATTTTTTCCAGCAAGATCAAATAACTATCATCCAAGAAGATCCTATAGGTTTTACTTGGCACAAACACTAACTAAAACATAAAACCACATCTAACAAGAGTCTAGATCAAAGATTTATTACTAAACAAAACCAAAAATCAAGAAACAAAAATAAAATTGGGTTGACTCCCAACAAGCATTATCGTTTAACTCCCCTAGCTAGGCATGATGATTTCAATGATGCTCACATAAAAGATAAGAATTGAAACATAAAGAGAGCATCATGAAGAGTATGACTAGAACATTTAAGTCTAACCCACTTCCTATGCATAGGGATTTTGTGAGCAATCAACTTGTGGGAACAAGAATCAACTTGCATAGGAAGGTAAAACAAGCAAATCTTCAAGATTTTGAACACATCGAGAGGAAACTTGATATTATTGCAATATGTAGAAGCATATGATCCTCTCTAATAATAATTTTCAGTAGCATCATAAATGAATTCAACCATATAACCAGCACATAAAGCATTATTTTCATGATCAAATTGCATAGAAATTTTAATACTCTCCACATAAGCAAATTTATTCTCATCAATAGTAGTGGGAGCAAACTAAACAAAATAACTATCATGTGAAGCATAATCAAATTGAAAATTAAAATCATGATGACAAGTTTCATGGTTATCTTTATTCTTTATAGCATACGTGTCATCACAATAATCATCATAAATAGGAGGCATGCTTTCATCATAATAAATTTGCTCATCAAAACTTGGGGGACTAAACATATCATCTTCATCAAACATAGCATCCCCAAGCTTGTAGCTTTGCATATCATTAGCATCATGGGTATCCAAAGAATTCATACTAAAAGCATTCTCAATCATGCTCATCATTCACATATTTTATGCCAAGCATTCTATGTAATTCTTCTTCTAGTACTTGAGCACAATTTTCCTTCCCATCATTTTCACGAAAGACATTAAAAAGATGAAGCATATGAGGCACCCTTAATTCCATTTTTTTGTAGTTTTCTTTTATAAACTAAACTAGTGATAAAACAAGAAACTAAAAGATTCGATTGCAAGATCTAAAGATATACCTTCAAGCACTAACCTCCCCGGCAAAGGTGCCAGAAAAGAGCTTAGTTGACTTGGTGTTAGTGTCGCTTACCTAGCCTCCCCGGCAACGGCGCCAGAAAAGAGCTTGATGTCTACTACCCAACCTTCTTCTTGTAGACGTTGTTGGGCCTCCAAGTGCAGAGGTTTGTAAGACAGTAGCAAATTTCCCTCAAGTGGATGACCTAAGTTTTATCAATCCATGGGAGGCATAGGATGAAGGTGGTCTCTCTCAAGCAACCCTGCAACCAAATAACAAAGAGTCTCTTGTGTCCCCAACACACCCAATACAATGGTAAATTGTATAGGTGCACTAGTTCGACGAAGAGATGGTGATACAAGTGCAATATGGATGGTAGATATAGGTTTTTGTAATCCGAAATATAAAAACAGCAAGGTTACTAATGATAAAAGTGAGCACAAACGGTATTGCAATGCGTTTAAACAAGGCCTAGGGTTCATACTTTCACTAGTGCAAGTTCTCTCAACAATAATAACATAATTGGATCATATAAATATCCCTCAACATGCAACAAAGAGTCACTCCAAATTCACTAATAGCGGAGAACAAACAAAGAGATTATTGTAGGGTACGAAACCACCTCAAGGTGATCCTTTCTGATCGATCTATTCAAGAGTCTGTAGTAAAATAACACGATATGCATCACACAATCTCAGATTCATCTATTCAACCAACACAAAGAACTTCAAAGAGTGCCCCAAAGTTTCTACCGGAGAGTCAAGACGAAAACGTGTGCCAACCCCTATGCATAGATTCCCAAGGTCACGGAACCCGCAAGTTGATCACCAAAACATACATAAAGTGAATCAATAGAATACCCCATTGTCACCATGGGTATCCCATCCAAGACATACATCAAGTGTTCTCAAATCCTTAAAGACTCAACCCGATAAGATAACTTCAAAGGGAAAACTAAATCCATTACAAGAGAGTAGAGGGGGAGAAACATCATAAGATCCAACTATAGTAGCAAAGCTCGTGATACATCAAGATCGTGCCAAATCAAGAACACGAGAGAGAGAGAGATCAAACACATAGCTACTGGTACATACCCTCAGCCCCGAGGGTGAACTACTCCCTCCTCGTCATGGAGAGCGCCGGGATGATGAAGATGGCCACCAGAGAGGGATCCCCCCTCCGACAGTGTGCCAGAATGGGTCTAGATTGGTTTTCGATGTCTACAGAGGCTTGCGGCGGCGGAACTCCCGATCTAAGTTTCTTTCTGGAAGTTTGTATATAAGAGGTGTTGGCGTCGGGAACAAGTCAGGGGGGTCTCCGGGCAGTCCATGAGGTAGGGAGGCGTGCCCAGGGGGCTGGGCGCGCCCCCCACCCTCGTGGGCAGCCCGAGACTCTTCTAGCCCAACTCTTTTACTCCATGGCCTTCTTCTGGTCCAAAAATAAGCACCGTCAAGTTTCAGGTCAATTGGACTCCATTTGGTTTTCCTTTTCTGCGATACTCAAAACAAGGAAAAAACAGAAACTGGCACTGGGCTCTAGGTCAATAGGTTAGTCCCAAAAATCATATAAAATAGCATATAAATTCATATTAAACAATCTAAGATGGATAATATAATAGCATGAATACTTCATAAATTATAGATACGTTGGAGACATATTAGCCAGCTACGGGCGACGTAGCTCACGGAGCACCTCCGCCACCTCTGCAGCAAGACGACGCTCTGGCGCCAAGACGCCCCTCGGCACGACCCGCCGCGCAGGGCACCCGCGCGGGAAGAAGGAAGCTGCCAAGAAGTTCCCCGACCGCAAGAAAACGCTCCACCGCTTCCAGCACTGCCACGTCAGGATCGCTTGCCGCGGGAGGGCCACGCGCCACTTGCCGTGGCGGCGCGGGGACACCAAGGTCAAGATCCGCCTCCACGACGGGCCCCTGTGGCCACGACCGGCTGCCACGCCTTCACCCCTGAGTTGCGTAGCGTCACCTGGCCGAGCAAGTTCAAGCCGGATCTGCCTCCTCGCTACGACGGCACCCCCGACCCTGCAGAGTTCTTGCAGCTCTATGAGCTAAGCATCGAGGCGGCCAACGGTGATGAAAAAGTCATGGCGAACTAGTTCCCCATGGCTCTCAAGGATGGCGCCCGCTCATGGCTCCTGAACCTGCCTCCAGGCTCGATCTCCTCCTGGGACGAGATGCGTGACCGCTTCGTCACCAACTTCTAGGGCACTCGCGAACGCCTCCGACCGTGGGTGACCTGCGCTGCATCAAGCAGCAGCTAGAAGAGACCTTGTAGAAGTACATCCATCGCTTCAACAACGTTCGTCTCAAGATCCCCAAGGTGACGGACGAGGCCATCATTTTGGCGTTTTCCGATGGCGTCCGTGACATCAAGATGAAGGAGGAGCTCGCCATCCACGAGGAGCTATGCACGGCTTTGGAGCTGTTCAACCTGGCGACCAAGTGCGCAAGAGCTGAGGAAGGGCGCATTTCCCTCCTCGAGCTCCCAGTTGCTGACCTGGAGGAGAAGAAAGCCAAGGCCAAGGACGTGAAGTGCAAACGTGTGGCCGTGCTCGTGGCGGAGCCTGATACGAAGCATGGCCGGGACCATCCCGAGTCGTCCAAGAGCAGCCGACCGTTTCGCGCCTTCCACAACATACACAACCACAACACCAACGACTGTCAGGAGCTCAGGGCCATTCGATATGGACGCTTCGGTCGACGCCCCGAGCGCAACAACCGGGGCTACAGCCGAGGAGGAGGACGAGGCGGAGGTCGTTGGGACAATCGTGGCCCACGGCAGGAGTGGCACGACCGGCCTCGCGAGGACCGCCCTCAGGGCAACGCTGGTCTTCCTCCGCTGCTGCCACCACCCAGAAGGAACGACGACCACCATCAGGACGAAGGAGCTGGGGGCTTCTAGGAACCGCGCGCTATCGCCTGCATCTTGGGCGGAGCTCAGCCCCCGACGTCTCAGCGTATCTTCAAGCAGTTTGCTCGCGAGGTGAACACGGCTCTCCCCTAGCTCGAGGCCACACGCCCGCTCAGGTGGTCCAAGTACGCCATCACTTTTAGCTCGGCAGACCAGCTCAAGTACGCCGCAGCCGCCAGTGCTCTCCCAATGCTCTGCTCGCCTGTCATCAGCAACGTCCAAGTCACCAAGACCCTCATTGATGGCGGTGCGGGGCTTAACGTCATGTCCGTTGACACATTCGATCGCCTTCAAGTACCCTATGATCAGCTGCAACCGACCAAGCCCTTCTCAGGAGTGACCGATGGTTCCACCACCCCAATCGGGCAGCTCCGCCTCCTTGTCACCTCCGATGGGCGCGACAACTACCACGCCGAGCTCACCGACTTCGACGTCGCCCACATTCGTCTGCCATACAACGCAATCCGCGGGTACCCAGCGTTGGCCAAGTTCATGGCAGTGACCCACCACGGCTACAACGTCCTCAAGATGCGAGGGACTGGTGGTTTCATCACAGCCGCCTGTGAGGAGAAGGATGCAATTTTCTCCCTTGAGCACGCCTTCCAGGCCGCAGCAATCGAAGACCCCGACAACGAAGGAATCCTACACCTCCTGAGGCCATCCCCAAGAAGAAGAAGCAGCTGCTCCGTACAGGGCCTCAGGAGAGTGGCGCCACCAGCAGCACCACCTCAAGACCTGCGCCCTTAGATGGGGCGCCCCCTCCCACGCATAGGAAAGCATGCCCGGCACCCTCCTCAGGCAGGGCTCGGGGGCTCTCTCCTGGAGGGCCTCAGACCTAGCCAACATCATGAGGGAGGCGCTCAGGCACCACATGGAGGCGTGCTTCGCGGCATGTTTCCCTTAGGAGGGCACCAGGCGAGGAGTGTCCGGCGCTCAAGAGTTCATCACCCAGACTACCCAAGAGCTTCAAGAAGCAAGAGCCATGAGCGGCGACCGCCGCCCACATGGCGCAGCTCCCCATCTAGGCAAGGATGGCGGGTTGCGCGTCTGCATCAACATCCCAGGGCTCAGCACGACCGCATCTCAGGAGCTCTTCTGGCCTTCGCGCATGGGACGTTGCGAAGGCCCACCTCACAGCTACATTCGCATGCCATTCGGCCTGCCGAGCATGGTATCCACCTTCCAGCGCAACCTGCGGAGCGTCCTGGCGGCTCAGGAGGCCAGGCATCACGTAGTCCTGGCAAAGATGGAGACGGTCCTCAAGGAACCGCCTGGACCCCTGGAGCCTCCCGAGGCTCAGGGCCCCGGTGGCTTGTGAGGAGCGGCCCCTTCGCCACGCATCTTTAGTTGCCCCAACACCACTTCGACAATGGAACCAGGTGACATTTTCGAAGTTTATTTAGCTGGGAGCGCCCCTCGGGCTACATCATTCCCAGGCCGCGTGGGCCTGTCCCTGCGGCATGTATCCTCTTGCATCTGTAGCTTACTCTGCTGAGGGCGTGTAACGCCCCGGACACACCCGCCGGTGGTCGTTACTCCTGGCGGGATCTAGACTGGCCCCACAGATCAATACTAGTCTTTTCTGCGCACTTTGTCCTCACTCGTGCGCACCCGTGAGCAACTTCCCGGTCGGTCACCCATCCTGACACTACTCCAAGCTGAGCACGCTTAACTTTGGAGTTCTGTCCGAATGGGCTCCCGGAAAAGAAGGAATTCCTTATTGATATGAGTAGTCTATCATCCCTAATAAGCCAGGCTATCACATACACCACCACTCAGAGGAACCGACGTCCTCGTCGGACCACAGGAACGTTCCCTCATGGCACAAACGTCTGTGCTTCCAGTCCGGTACATGTGCCATGCCGGGTGCCACGACGGGTCACAAACGTCATGAACAACATGACCACACACCTGTCCGCAACCATCCGTGTAACCGCGAGGGTCAGCTCTGATACCAACTTCTAATGCCCTCGATGCGGCTATATCTCCCACGTGTCGAGGCACGACTTAGAGGCATAACCGCATTGAAAGCAATGTCGCAAGTGAGGTAATCTTCACACAATCCATGTAATAAATAAGGGAAAAGATACATAGTTGGCTTACAATCGCCACTTCACACAAGTACATAAATAAACATGCAACATCCAGAATACACTCAAGGTCCGACTACGGTACCAAAATGAAAGAAGACTACCCCAAATGCTAAACAGATCCCCGGATCACCCAACTGGGCTCCACTACTGATCATCTGGAAAAGAAACATAGTAACGACCACGTTCCTCGTCGAACTCCCAAGTGAGCTCGGTCGCGTCATCTGCACTGGCATCGTTGGTACCTGCAACTGTGGTGATAATATCTGTGAGTCACGGGGACTCAGCAATCTCACACCCGCGAGATCAAGACTATTTAAGCTTAAAGGTGGGAAAGGGGTTTGTGAGGTGGAGCTGCAGCAAGCGACTAGCATATGGTGGCTACAGCGCAAAAGAGAGCGAGAAGAGAAGGCAAAGCACGGTCGTGAAGCTAGAAGTGATCAAGAAGTGATCCTGAAACAACCTACGTCAGGCATAACCCCAACAACCGTGTTCACTTCCCGGACCCCGCCGAGAAGAGACCATCACGGTTACACATGCGGTTGATGTGTTTTAGATAAGGTCAACTTCGGGTTTTCTACAACCGGACATCAACAAATTCCCATCTGCCTCATAACCGCGGGCACGGCTTTCGAAAGATAATACCCTGCAGGGGTGTCCCAACTTAGCCCATGATAAGCTCTCACGGTCAACGAAGGATATTCCTTCTACCGGGAAGACCCGATCAATCTCGGAATCCCGGACTACAAGACATTTCAACAGCAATAAAACAAGTCCAGCAAAGCCGCCCGATTGTGCCGACAAATCCTGATAGGAGCTGCACATATCTCGGTCTCAGGGCACATCCGGATAAGCTAAGCGTACAGGAGCCAACATAACCCATGTTGCCAAGGGACGGCCCTGCACGGTGCTCTAGTTTGGATAAGCTAAGCGTACAGGACCAGCAATCGAAGGAGAACTGGCCCGGGGGGGGGGGGGGGGGTTAAAATAAGATGACCCTTGAGTCTGCAGAACCCAAGGGAAAATGGCTTAGGTGGCAAATGGTAAAACCAATGTTGGGCCTTGCTGGAAAAGTCTCATTCAAAGCGAACTGTCAAGGGGGTCCCATAAATCACCCAACCGTGTAAGGAACGCAAAACTCCGGGAACATAACACCGGTATGACGGAAACTAGGGTGGCAAGAGTGGAACAAAACACCAGGCATAAGGCCGAGCCTTCCACCCTTTACCAAGTATATAGATGCATTAATTAAATAAGAGGTATTGTGATATCCCAACAAGTAAACATGTTCCAACAAGGAACAACAAGTCCATGTTCCAACAAGGAACAAACTTCATCTTCACCTGCAACTAGCAACGCTATAAGAGGGGCTGAGCAAAGCGGTAACATAGCCAAACAACGGTTTGCTAGGACATGGATGGTTAGGGGCTGACATGGCAATATAGGAGGCATGATGTAGCAAGTGGTAGGTATCGCAGCATAGGCATAGCAAAAGAGCGAGCAATCTAGCAAGCAAAGATAGAAGTGATTTCGAGGGTATGGTCATCTTGCCTGCAAGAGTCTCAGAGTTGTCGAAAACTTGGTCCTCGAAAGCGTTCTCAACAGGTTCCTCGTTCACGTACTCGTCTCCCGGCTCTACCCAAGACAAGAGAACAAGCAAAGGAACCAATATCAACCACGATGCAATGCGCAAGCAACATGATGCAAAACATGGCATGATATGCGAGAGGTGATATGCAATGCGTATGCATGCTCCGGAAGGACAAATGATGAACAGAGCATAATCTTGGCAAACCAAGCATGCCACTGGATAGGTTAGGTGATTTCGGTTGAAATCGATATAAAGATCACCGGAATCGGATGCACGGTTTGCAAATGGCAAGCAATACAAGAATGACACGAATCTGCCATTAACAGCATGATGCTACTTAGCAAGCAACAAATAATTAGGCTACTGCACCCAAACATGGCAACAAAGCATATGACAGTAAACTAATCAAGATGCTTGATAAAAGATGAACACTGAGCTACGGCTAAATCACAACATAACAGGTTCAAACAAGCATGGCAAAAGTGCAAATGATAACAGGTTCACAGACTTAGTGGAAATAACAACATAGCAGAAACTAACATCAGGATGGCATGTTCAGAGCAATGAAACAACATGCTACAGGATCAGAACATAGCGGAGTAAGGCACGGAATGAATCTACTCAAAGCACTTGACAAAAGTCCTTTACTGACCATAATCCAAAAAGGAACAGAAAATATGATTACACCCATGTCAATTAAGCAAGTTTCGTTACAGGTTTCAGACTTAGCAGAAAACTGGACATGGCAGAAATTAATAACGACTAGGCATGTTCCTGAGCTCGATGCACTCACTACAGAGCATTTCATGATAAACTAAGCATACATCCATCAAGAATAACATCATAGCATGCAAGGATCAACTACACCAAGCTTGGCAAAATCGAATAACACGTAAACAGTCTGCCAGCAACATTTTGAAGCAAAAGTAGAGCTCGATTTACTCAAGCTAAGGCACTCCATAATTGCAAACAAAGGCATTGATTGATTAAGAAAATACTCAAGTTCAAAACAACCTTACTGATCATGCTCAAATTATGCATAGATCACTCAGAAACAACATGAATACATGGCATGAAAATAACAGCAGTCAGGGACGGTGAAATCACTAAGTCTCTGAAATCAGCAACATCAAGTGACCTAGTTTGCATGCTTGTTCTAGTCACCACATAGATCACAAAAATACATGGCAAAATTCTCTTGATAGGTAACACGGCATATTACAAAATTCATGTAGGTCACAACTTCATAGGAGGTACACATTAATCATGGCAAAAATGACAAAAGTGCATGTTCAGATAAGATCCAGCCACTAACATCAACTAGCCCTCTTCTAACAGAATTTCGGGCATCAATATGACCACAAATGGAAACGGTGCAATGGAGCAAAGTCATGCACTCTCCGAGGCAAACAATTTGACATATTATACGCGCGAAACGGAGCTACGGATGAAAAGTTATGGCATGTAGAAGTTGCGATGATGATGCAAACATATTAGGACTTAGAAGAAAAACGGGATCGAGGGAAAGTCAACCCTAGATCTGGCCGGCGCGGCTCCGGCGACGGCGCTCGGCGGCGAGGGCGCGGCGGCGACGAATCCGGCCGGGAGGCGGCGCGGCGTTGGCGGCGCGGCAGCGGTGGCGCGGCGTGGCGATGACGGCGCGGCGGGCGGCGCGCGGGAGCAGCGGCGACGCGGCGACGGCGGCGGGGAACGACGCCAGGGGCGGCGCGCGCCGGCGAAGGCGGCGGCGGCTGGGAGCCGGGTCGGGCGCGGGAGCGCGGGCCCAGGCGGCGGCGGTCGCGGGCCGCGGGCGGAGCAGACGACGGCGGGGAGCGGGCCACGGGCCCCGGCGGGCCGGCGCGGCGGAGGGGGCGGCGCGCGACACGTGTCGCCCCCTGACTGGCTGCGGGCGGCGGCGCTGGCGTGTCCGGCGGCGCGGAGGGAAAAATGCTAGGGTTTCGGGGTGGATTTGCCCGCAAATGGAGGAGGGGGAGGCCTTTTTATAGATAGGAGGAGCTAGGAGGCTTCAAATGGAGAGCGGTTTTCGCCCACGCGATCGTGATCGAACGGCGGAGGACATGGGAGTGTCTTAGATGGGTTGTTGGGCTGTTTTGAAGGGGTGTTGGGCTGCAACACACACGAGGCCTTCACGGTTACCCGGTTAACCGTTGGAGTACCAAACGAACTCCGATTGACCCGAAACTTGACAGGCGGTCTTCCGGTGCTATACCGAGGCCACATGTCAAACCTCGGTCCATTCCGAAAATGTTTAATACCCGCTCAAGAAGAAATGTAAAGGGGACGCCGGGAGACATAGGAGCGCCGTATTGCAAAACGGACAACGGGAAAGATGCTCGGATTTATGAGACGAACACGTATGCGAATGCGATGCGCATGATGACATGATATGAAATGCATGACATGACCAAAATGCAAAACGAGGGGAAACCCAACACGGATGAAATATCATAACACATAGCCGGAAATGGCAAGAGTTGGATTACAAATAAGGCAAGTTACATCTGGGGCGTTACAACACACCACCACTACGAGAGGATCTCGTCCCGAGATATAGGACTGAAAGAACTCCGGATACTCGGAACGTAGGTGGTCTTCACACTCCCAGGTGGCTTCTCGGTCTGAATGATGTGACCATTTCACTTTGAGGAATTTGATTGACTTGTTGCGAGTCTTGCGCTCAGTTGTCTCAAGAATAGCAACTGGATGCTCATGATAGGACAAATCTTCTTGAAGATCAATCTCTTCGAAGTTGATGGTGCGCTCAGGCGTCTTGAAGCACTTGCGAAGCTGTGACACGTGGAAGACATCGTGCACATTTGCAAAGTTGGAGGGAAGCTCAAGTTGATAGGCTAGATCGCCTCATTTGCCGATGATCTTGAAGGGCCCGACGTATCGCGGGGCAAGTTTCCCCTTGATACCGAAGCGACGAGTTCCTTTCATTGGAGAGACGCGGAGGTAAACATGGTCTCCGATCTCGAATGCCACATCTCGGTGTTTGCTGTCGTAATAGCTCTTCTGGCGCGACTGCGCTGCTTTGAGGTTCTCACGAATCACCTTGCACATAGCCTCGGCCTCTGAGATCAAATCATTGCCGAGCAATTGATGTTCACCGGTTTCAGACCAGTTGAGAGGGGTACGGCACTTCCTGCCATAAAGAATCTCGAATGGGGCTTTGCCCGAGCTGGCTTGAAAACTGTTGTTGTAAGAGAATTCAGCATAAGGAAGACAATCCTCCCACTTCATGCCGAAAGAGATAACACAGGCTCTGAGCATATCTTCAAGAATTTGGTTGACATGCTCGACTTGTCCACTAGTCTGAGGGTGGAAAGCTGTGCTGAAGCGAATGTTGGTGCCCATGGCCGTCTGAAAAGAATCCCAAAACTTGGAGGTAAAGATGCTGCCACGCTCTGAAGAAATCAATTGCGGAATGCCGTGCAAAGAGACAATTCTGGAGGTGTAGAGCTCTGCCAGCTGCGCTGCTGTGATAGACTCTTTGATAGGAAGAAAATGAGCCACTTTGGTGAGCTTGTTGATGACGACGAAGATAGCATCATTTCCACGCTTGGACTTAGGAAAACCAGTCACGAAGTCCATTTCGATATGATCAAACTTCCATTCAGGAATAGCAAGAGGTTGGAGAAGACTAGCTGGTCGTTGGTGTTCTGCTTTCACCCTTCTGCAGACATCACACTCATTCACGAATTGAGCAATCTCACGCTTCATTCGAGTCCACCAATACGACTGCTTGAGGTCATGGTACATCTTCGAACTTCCAGGATGAATAGACAGGAGAGAGTTGTGTGCTTCGTTCATAATGACTTTACGAAGATCACCCTTTGGAACCACGATCCGGTCCTCGAAGAAAAGAGTATCTCTGTCATCAACTCGATAGCACTTGTATTTGGAAATGCCCTTGTCAATACCACGTTTCACCTTCTTCACCATGGTATCCAACAATTGAGCCTCACGAATCTGATCTTCCAAAGTAGGAGAGACAATGAGGTTGGCAAGAACACCTTGAGGAACAACTTGGAGATTCAACTTGCGGAAAGCCTCACAGAGATCCGGTTGGAATGGCTTGAGGATTAAGCTGTTGCAGTAAGCCTTTCTGCTCAAAGTGTCCGCAATCACATTAGCCTTGCCTGGAGTGTACTCAATACTCGGATTATACTCTTGAATCATTTCGACCCATCGAGTTTGCCTGAGGTTGAGATGAGGCTGAGTGAAGATATACTTGAGACTCTTGTGATCTGTGAATATGTCCACTTTCCTTCCCAACAGGAGATGTCTCCATGTTATTAGTGCGTGGACAACTGCCGCCAACTCAAGATCGTGAGTGGGGTAGTTCCTTTCATTGGGCTTCAACTGGCGAGAGGTATAGGCAACAACCTTCTTCTCTTGCATTAAGACAGCACCGAGGCCCTGAAGAGAAGCATCACAGAATACTTCATAAGGCTTGGATTCGTCAGGAGGAGTCAAAACTGGAGCAGTGACAAGTTTCTCTTTGAGAGTGTTGAAAGCAACGTCACACTCAGGAGACCAGACATACTTCACATGCTTCTGGAGGAGGTTGGAAAGAGGCTTTGCAATCTTGGAGAAATTCTCAACGAATCTTCTGCAATAGCTTGCAAGTCCAAGAAAACTGCGAAGCTGCTTGACATTCTGAGGAGGATTCCAATACAAAACTGCAGACACCCTCTCTGGATTAATAGCAATGCCCTTGGCAGAGATGATATGGCCAAGATAAAGAACTTCATCAAGCCAGAATTCACATTTGGAGAACTTCGCATATAATTGATACTCCCTGAGCTTGTCGAGCACCAATCGCAAATGTTTGGCATGATCCTTCTTATTCTTGGAGAAGACCAAAATATCATCAAGATAGACCAAGACAAATTCGTTGATGTAGGGGTTGAAGATGAAATTCATCAAGCGAGTGAAATACGGAGGAGCATTGACGAGGCCGAAAGACATGACAGTATATTCATAAGAACCAAAGCTTGTTTTGAATGCTGTCTTGGGAATATCTTCTTCACGAATGCGAATCTGGTGATAACCCATACGAAGGTCAAGCTTGGAGAACACCTTAGCACCTTTGAGTTGCTCAAATAGCTCATTGACGTTGGGAAGTGGGTACTTGTTCTTGATAGTCTTCTTGTTCAATGGACGGTAATCGACGCAAAGTCGGTCCGTGCCATCCTTCTTCTTGACAAAAAGAACACCACAACCCCAAGGAGAAGAACTCGGTCTGATCTGACCCAGACGCTCTTGTTTATCTAGTTGAATCTTCAATTCCTTGAGCTCATCTGGTCCAAGCTTGTAAGGACGCTTGCAAACGGGTTCCGTGCCAGGCTCAAGATCAATAACGAATTCAACTGTCCGACGGGGAGGCATACCCGGAAGCTCTTCTGGAAAGACATCTTGGTACTCACAAACGACTGGAATCTGAGATATAGCCTCCATTTCACCCATCTCATTGAGAGAAAACAACCGAATGGTATCATCACGAGAAGCATAGATGATCACATCGTTAGAAGAGTGAGTCAATTTGATTTCCCTGGCAGCACACTCGAGCTGAGCCTTGTGCTTAGAAAGCCAGTCCATCCCGAGAATAAGATCAATATCAGAGTCACCAAGCACCATTGGAGAGGATAGAAATTTATAGTCGCCCATCTTGATAGAAACATTCGGAATCATTGTGGTGGCCCTCATAGGCTCGGCCGGAGAAACAACCGCCAAGGGTTTAGCCAATAATTCAGAAACGAAGTCATGCTTTGAAACAAATGATCTAGACATGAAACAATGCGATGCACCAGTATCAAATAAGACTTTTGCAGGAACGTCATTAACAGGAAGATTACCCATGATCACTTCAGAAGAATCCTCCGCTTGAGCTGCATTCATCATGTTCATCTTTGCAGACTTAGGATTATGCTTGACCACTGCATTGCTGGAAGATTTCACAGGAGGAGGCGGCGGAAGGCGCCTCTGATTGAAGCACTTGTTCGCATAGTGACCCTTCTGCTGACATTTGTTACAAGTCACTTCTGAGAGCGGGCGATGGTAAGGAGCACTTGGCCTTGGAGCTTGGTTCCGAGACTTGTTCTGATGGCCAGGGTTGGGTGGGTGGGAAGATCCACGACCACTTGAATTCTTCTGCTGATAAGGCTGACGGAACGGAGGAGGAGGAGGCAACCAGAACTTCTGTTGCTTAGCTGCCACAAGTGAAGAAGAAGATGACTGAACTGTGTCTCTGACTCTCTTCTTAGATGCCTCACACTTGAGCTGAGCAGCTTCTTGTTTCAGCGCCATGTTGTAGAATTCATCATACTTTAATGGCTCGAAAAGCACGAGAGCAAGTTGCAGATCTTCTCTGAGACCACGTCTGAATTGGTAGATCATACTCTTCTCATCAAGGATGTCTTGCCTTGCAAAACGAGAGAGTTTCTGGAACTGAGTGTTGTATTGATAGACAGACATGTTGCCTTGCTTGAGATTGCGGAATTCCTCACGCTTAAGCTCAACAACACTTTCTGGAATGTGGTGTGCTTTGAAGTCACGACGGAAATCATCCCAGGTAATCACACGACCTCCTCTGGAATATTTGTATTGCTGGAACCACTCAGCAACTTGATCTTTGAGTTGAAAAGAGGCAAACTTGACAAAGTCCTCAGGTCTCACATTGCTGCACTCGAAATGCTTGCTGATGTCCACGAGCCAATCATCGGCGTCTGTGGCCTCGACACAGTAGCTGAAGGTCTTTGGCTGATTAGCAAGGAACTGGTTGAGTGAAGCGAAGTGCGGCTGATTGTTGCCTTGGCCTTGATTCTCTTGATTAGCTTGCCCTTGGTTGCGATCTTGCAAGAGCTGAATCAGAATCTGAGCATTGGCATTTGTGGCAGTCATCAAGGCTTGCCAAGCTTCCGGAGGCGGAGGTGGTGGTGGAGGGTTAGCCTGATTCCCTTCATTGCGTTCCGGATTCTGACGTGTTGGTGGAGCCATCCTGAAGAGGGTGACATCCATTAGCATCTTGACAGAGATATATTGAAGCTGAATCAAAGGAACGAAATTGCAACATATAGTCTTCACAATAAACATCCGAACAAGAATGAACGAATGAATTCCAATGTTAAATCATCACACTTCCAAAGCTGAGAAGCCACTTAGAACATGGTATGGAATAAAATCAACAAGGTACGGATGTGAACAAATACTTGGTAAGGATTACCCAATCACAAACAAAATATCTGCGGAAGAAAAACTAGAGCTACGAGAATTCCCACTTATAAACTCCCGAAACTTTCTGGTTATGCAATCAGGTGTTGGAGATACAGGGGAAGCATAATATCTCACCCAAACTAGCAAACCCTACAACCAGTTGTATCCATCCTTCAACACATAACCAAGAAACCTTCGGAAATCGTCTACCTCAACCTTCGAAAAGCATCTGTTATACAAGTCATGGCAATACTCCCGCACTCGCCATAGTACTGGGCTATCAGGGTTATCTCACCAACAACTGTACAAAAGAGATTTTCGATGTCGGCGTACTAAACTCAGGTATTCCAAAACCGCAACGATAAAATTATGACGACAACACCTCGGAGCTCAACTCCCCGGGACACTGCCACAACCCCTAAATGTCAGGAGGCAACCAAGACAATGTTGTCATCATAAAACCATCGGAACGATTGTAATATACCCGCGTGATCCTAAAAATTTTTTTTAGTGAAATTTGAGAAGAGAAGAGTCAAAACTCTACGTCAGGAAGCCTTACCAGAAGGTCGAAGGGACTGGGAAGTAAAAAAGAATTCCTAAACTCTCCGATATATAATTCCTAAATGACTCAAAACATTTTTCTAGACACAACTCGGCCACTAAAGACGATCAAACAGTGGGGGCTCCTAAGTTCGGGGAAAGGCTCTGATACCAACTTGTAACGCCCCGGACACACCCGCCGGTGGTCGTTACTCCTGGCGGGATCTAGACTGGCCCCACAGATCAATACTAGTCTTTTCTGCGCACTTTGTCCTCACTCGTGCGCACCCGGGAGCAACTTCCCGGTCGGTCACCCATCCTGACACTACTCCAAGCTGAGCACGCTTAACTTTGGAGTTCTGTCCGAATGGGCTCCCGGAAAAGAAGGAATTCCTTATTGATATGAGTAGTCTATCATCCCTAATAAGCCAGGCTATCACAGGGCGCCCCTCGGGCTGCATCATCCCCAAGCCGCTCGGGTCTGACCCAGTGGCATGTATCGTTCCTGCATTTACCTAAGCTAGTTTGCTTTCCATGCATAATCTATCTATGGTTATCACCTGCTTCATTGTCACCCATCATGGGAGTCGCGCGCCGATCGTCTTTCTTCAGGACCCTTCGCATAGGAAGGCTAGGCACGGCGTCTGTGCTTGGGCCCGTCCCTGTAGCGTCGATAAACCCAGTGACTGAGCTCTGTTTGGCGGGCCGGCCCCATTCACGTCACCTCCTGGGGTCATTGGTGCTTGGCCTCCTCATGTGATAACCTCAGGAAATTCATTCAGCGTAGGTTGCTTAACCATATCGCAGGAACACCACAGCCATCAAGAATCAAGACCGGGCGCAACCCTCCTTGAGGTAGGGCCTCGTGAGTCCAGCACTGGCTCACGGGTGCCCAGACACACCTCGTCTAGCCCTGTCGTGCAAGCCACGTGTTAGGGCGGGGCTGTACACGACCCGGGGGCTCTCCGTAGTAGGGAGTCCCCTCCCACGCAACAGTGGAAGCACCATGCTCCGTGCTGGCCGTCGACACTGCCGAGGAGCGGCTATGCCCGTGCAAGTGCGGAATTGCTATGCTCCGTGCTGGTGATAAACAACTGAGGGCGGCCCCATGGCCGTATCAACCTCAGGGAGCCCTTGTGCTCAGTGTCCGGCCTCATCGCAACACCTCCCCTCAGGAGAGTCGCGTGAGGGGGCTGGGCACGGGGGCTGCGCTCAGGTCACGCCGAAGCGTATGCCACCCTGCCAGGTCCCCCAGGCCTGGTTGTCGTGCGCCCCTCCCGAGCTGAGCCTCGGCGAGGAAAAAGGTACGAATGTCGTTTGAGCGTCAAGGGGGACTCCTGAGCATCGCGCCTCAGGAGCCTAACTGGCCACGTAGCCCCTCACTCCTTGGTCTCGTCCTGGTGATCCGGACGACCCAACGGTGGTTGAGGTATGCATGGGGCCGGGCCCTGCTGATGTAGAACACTGGACCTATTCCTGCATCTCCTTTCCGTAAGCTATTTGCACGTCAAGGGGGACTCCTGAGCATCGCAACTCAGGAGCCTAACTGACCACGTAGCCCCTCACTCCTTGGTCTCGTCCTGGTGATCCGGACGACCCAACGGCGGCTGAGGTATGCGCGGGGTCGGGCTCTGCCGACATAGAACATAAAGCAAATGGGAAGGAAATTGTGAAATCTCAGGCAAATATTACAAGACATATTGTTCTCCCAATACGAAATGCAAGTTTAAACGCCTCCACGAGGCACGGTGCATGTTGCAGGAGTTAAACAGGAAAGGAGCTGCCGACAAGTCATCCCTGGACACCGCCGTCGCCCGCAAGGGATGCTTCTTCCTTGGCAGAATCGCCTTCACCCGTACCACCAGCCGGGGTTGCAGAATCAGCCGCACCGCCGGTCGAAGGCGCGAGAGCGAAGGTGCGGAACTTCTTCAGCAGGGCCTCCACCTGACCCTTCACGGCTGCGGCAGTAGCTGCGCAATGCTCATCGTCCACAGGCTCCAGCAGCTCGTCAAGGTGGGCGGTGGGATTGCGAAGATGGAGGTGGCTAAAGATGCGCGTCAACGCGGCTGAGGATAGAACGCAGCCTTCTCCCTCCGCCATGGGGCTGATACCGCTCACGACTTCCTCAAGCGCCTCGACCAGATAGGGAAGCAGCTGGGCGGGGCCGTCCTCGTTCGTGACCAGGGGCTCCTCCAAGCTCTTCTCGTAGAGTGCCCGCAGTGCCACACGGGACCTCTCCTCGAGGAGCTTGAAGGTCGCGTGGTCCTCGGCCAGGACCTTCGCCTTGGCATCAAGTTCAGCCTTCCCCGCCTGCACCTTCTACTCCAGCTTCTCCAGCAGGCTACGCTCAGCGGCCTGCGCCTTCGCCAACCGCTCTAGCTCGGCGTCGCAACCCTTGACGGCGTCCTCCCGGGCCTTAATCTTCTCCTCCTCCGCCCTGCGGCCACGAGCTTCTTCCGCACGCTCGTGGCGCAGAGTCTTCAGTTCGGCCTCCAGCACCCGGCAGCGATCCTGGGCGGCCTCGGCATCCTTCAGCACCACCTCATGAGCATCCGCAACTTGGGTGGCGGCCTGCCTGTCCTTCTCAGAGGTTGCCGCGGCCTGGCTCAGCGCCGCCCGAACGGACACGTCTGAGTGAAGCCAGCCAGAGACCAGCTCCAAATGCCCGGCTACCAGGTGGGGGTCGGCGCCCTGAAGATCTTCTCGCAACCGGGTCATCTCAGAAAGAGCCCGCTCCAAGACGTTAGGGGAAGCGGAAGGATCTAGAACCAGCGGTGCAGCAGGAGGAGGAGGAGGCAACATCACCACCATAGCCTGGGAGACTGGGGGCTCTTGAGCTCTCGGGACCCCAGCAGCCGAGTCGGGCACTGGTGCCTCCGGAGCCAGCGGGGCCACGGGGGCTGACTCCTCACGAGGATGCTCCCCCAGGCCTCGCGAGGATGATCGAGCCGGAGAGGCATGAGCGCCGACGCTGCCCTTCTCCATGGAAGGAGACGCAACTGCGGCAGGCAGACTTGCCCCGAGCAGCACCATCGCTTCCTCCTTCCTCTTCTTCACCGCGGGCGTCGGCCTAATTGCACAACGGAGCAGCGTCAAGGATCAGCAGCATAAGCAAGAACAAGGCAGGACAATAACACTCACTGGTCTACCGCGGTGTAGTCCCTCGCTTGTTAAGCTTGAAGCCTGAGAGCCTCGCAGCCTTAGGCGCGGGCGCGCGGGCTCCAAGAGCAGAAGAAGGGGTAGCAGATGTGCCGGAAGCTGTTCCAGGCGGTGTCGAAGCAGAAGCATCACCTCGGGAGATCAGTGCCGACCTGCCCCTCGTCGGAACCTCGGACGATGGCCTCCTCTGGGGGCTAGTCTTGGGCCTCGAGGAACCCCCAACTATGGGAAGCTCCCCCATCTCTAGAAGGACATCGGCCTCATCGTCGTCGTCAAGGAAGGTGCAGAGGATGTCGGCCTTGCATAGGGGGGAGGTCTCCCCCATCCCCTCGGGTGTCGCCTCCAAGTCATGCTCCTCGTCTTCTTCCTCTTCCCCCTCCCCTCGAGAATCATCAGAAGACACATGTGAGCCGCGGCAAGACCCTTGCCGGGCCACCCTGCAAGACCCTCTCCAAGCGCACCAGCAGGGCCATGGTCAGGCCAGCACCGGCCAAGTCTCCGCCGCCGTTCGCATGCAGTTGCCGACCCAACCAGCTGGCAGGCACCTGCGTGGCTGCATGCAACCCTTCGTGGAGGCTCCACCACCATGCCACCTCAGCTGCTTGCCTGCCTACATGGCACTGCATGCACCGCTGGCCAGGGCGCGTGTCGAGGCCTGGAGGAGCGGCGACGGACGGGACGGGCCTCGCCCCCGTCCCCGATAAAGTAAGAGGACACCTAAGCGATGCATTAAATGCACCTTGTCCTGTAATACGAGGGATAACCTTGTGCCACTGTAGACCTTTCTACCTCATGTGTGCCACTATGGCAACCCCTTTCACCTATAAAAGGAGGCCCGAGGCGACCAGGAGGAGGATTCGGCTTTTTGGAGGTCGTTACACTCCGTAGCTAGCTCAAGAACACATAATACAACCACCAAACCAGGAGTAGGGTTTTACGCATCCCCGCGGCCCGAACCTGGATAAACGAACCGCGTGCTTCTCTGTTAGGCCCGCTCTTCTCTCAACCCCGCGCCCCGCAACCGTAGTAGGGATTCTTGTGATCCCATAGGTGTCGTTTCCCACCGACAGAGTGCTCACAGTTACAAAATATGTCCAAGATAGTTTATTTATATGTGAAGCCTCTCTTTCTTTATTACTTCCTATTAATTGCAACAGTGACTAAAACTATGTTTGTCAACTCTCAACAACTTTTATTCATCATACTTTTTATATGTGAAGTCATTACTCTCCATAAGATCAATATATGATCTTTTTATTTCTTTTTATTCTTTCTTTTATTTAATTCCATCAAGATCATAGCAAGAAAGCAAAGCCCTCAACTCAAAACTACTCTTTATTATATATAACTCAAGGACTCGATTACATAGAGCGAACATAAAGCAAAACTCAAGGCTAGATCATACCAAAACTTTATTATACTAGATCAAAATATAACCAAAGGGATCAAACTAAGAAAAATGATAAAGATAGAGGTGTGATTGTGTTACGGTACCGGGGCACCTGCCCCAAGCTTGGTAGTTGCCAAGGGGAGTGCCCATACCCATGTATTTATGTTTCTTTCTTCGGAGGTGGTGATGATGGAGTTGTTGATGAAGTAGTGCCACACTTCGAGCGAAGGAGAAACTCCAATCTACGAATGATGCTCTGGAGGGTAATGATATGCTCTTGCAACATAATATTTTCACAGGTAAGATATTTATTTCGCACACGAACTAATTCAATGATCTTAAAAGCTTCAATTTCAATAGGGGTAAGATGATTGTAGTAAGGTTGAAGGATGTCTTCTTCTTCTGCCGGAAGTTGATCTTCCGCGGCCTTCTATCTATTATCACCCTCGTCTATTTCCTGAAGTTCTTCTCTCTTCATCTCTATCTTCATTAGCCAAGCATCGTCGCCCGCGTTGTTGGAGGAGGGGGACGACATGATGCCTGGCCTTGAAAAACTCTGGCAAAAAATAGCTCAAAACGAAAACATGGGATATTGCCATGGTACGGTAGTCAAAACCTTCGGGAGATTATATAATGATTTTTTTACCGACCATAAGAAGTATTGTGCAAGAAAACAGAGTCCGGAGGGCACACGAGGTGTCCACAAGGCAGGGGGTGCGCCCAGGGGGTAGGGCGTGCCCTCCACCCTTGTGGTATCCTCGTGTCTCTTTTGGACTACTTTTAATTTTCCTATTTTTTTAAATATTCCAAAACGGAGAAAAATAGCTATTAGAATAGTTTTGGAGTCGGTTTACTTACCGTACCACATACCTATTCCTTCTTGGAGTCTGAAACATTCTGGAAGGTGTCCCTTATGTACTCCTCCGATGTTACGGTGTCAATAATATTGGTCTCAACATTTATGGGAGTACCTGAGATATAATGTTTGATTCTTTGACCGTTTACCACCTTCGGATTTGTGCCTTCGGCTTTGTTGATATTGATGGCAGCAGAACAATAGAACTCCTCGATAATGTAAGGACCTTCCCATTTAGAGAGAAGTTTTCCTGCAAAAAAATATTAAACGAGAGTTGTATAGCAAAACATGATCACCTACATTAAACTCAAGCTTTTGTATCCTCTTGTCATGCCATCTTTTAACTTTTTCTTTAAACAACTTGGCATTGTCATAGGCTTGGGTTCTCCATTCATCAAGTGAGCTAATGTCAAATAACCTCTTCTCACCGGCAAGTTTGAAATCATAATTGAGCTCTTTAATAGCCCAATATGCCTTATGTTCAAGTTCAAGAGGTAAGTGACATGCTTTTCCATAAACCATTTTATACGGAGACATACCCATAGGGTTCTTATAAGCAGTTCTATAAACCCATAATGCATTATCAAGTTTCTTAGACCGATTATTTCTAGATCTATTAACAGTCTTTTGCAAAATCAATTTAATCACTCTATTGCTCAATTCTACTTGACCACTAGAATGAGGATGATATGGAGATGCAATTATATGGTTAACATCATACTTAGCAGGCATTTTACGGAAAGCACCATGAATAAAATGTGAACCACCATCAGTCATTAAATATCTAGTGACTCCAAACCTAGGGAAAATAACTTCTTTAAGCATCTTAATAGAAGTATTATGATCAACACTACTAGTTGTAATAGCTTCTACCCACTTAGTAATGTAATCAACAACAACTAAAATATGTGTATACCCATTAGATCAAGGAAAAGGTCCCATATAATCAAATCCCCAAACATCAAATGGTTCAATAACAAGTGAATAATTCATAGGCATTTCCTGACGTCTACTAATATTGCCAATTCTCTGGCATTCATCACAAGACAAGACAAACTTATGAGCATCCTTGAAGAGAGTAGGCCAACAAAAACCGGATTGCAATACCTTCTATGCAGTTCTATCTCCAGCGTGGTGTCCTACGTAAGACTCAGAGTGGCACTTGCGTATGATCTATTCCTGTTCATGCCCATGTACACAACGTCTAATAACACCATCTACTCCTTCTTTAAAAAGGTGTGGATCATCCCAAAAGTAATGTCTTAAATTATAGAAAAACTTTTTCTTTTGCTGGTATGTGAAACTAGGTGGTATAAATTTAGCCACAATGTAATTAGCATAATTAGCATACCATGGAGTATTACGAGAGGCATTTGTGACAGCTAATTGTTCATCAGGGAAGCTAACATCAATAGGGAGTGGGTCATCAAGAACATTCTCTAACCGAGACAAGTTGTCTGCAACGGGGTTCTCAGCTCCCTTTCTATCAATAATATGCAAATCAAATTCTTGTAACAAGAGAACCCATCTAATAGGTCTAGGTTTAGCATCTTTCTTTTCCATAAGATATTTAATAGCAGCATGATCGGTGTGAACAGTTACTTTGGAATCAACAATATAAGATCTGAACTTATCACAAGCAAAAACAACTACTAAAAATTCTTTTTCAGCAGTAGCATAATTTCTTTGGGCACTGTCTAGAGTTTTACTAGCATAATGAATAACATTTAATTTCTTATCAACTCTTTGCCCTAGAACAACACCAACAACATAATCACTAGGATCGCACATAATTTCAAAGGGTAAATTCCAATCAGGTGGCTGAACAATAGGTGCAGAAATCAAGGCTTTCTTACGTATTTCAAATGCTTCTACACAATCATCATCAAAAACAAAAGGAACATCTTTTTGCAAGAGATAAGTGAGAGGCCTGGAAATTTTAGAGAAGTCTTTAATAAACCTCCTATAGAAACAAGCATGACCAAGGAAACTTCTTATATCTTTGATATCTTTAGGACACGACATCTTTTCAATAGCATCTACTTTAGCTTTATCAACTTCAATACCTCTTTCAAAAAAATTATGGCAAAAGACAATACCTTCATTAACCATAAAGTGACACTTCTCCCAATTCAAAAAAAGATTAGTTTCTTCACATCGCTGCAAAACTCAATCAAGATTGCTTAAGAAATCATCAAAATAAGTTCTGTAAATGGAGAAGTCATCCATGAAAACCTCATCAACAATTTCACAAAAATCAGAGAATATAGCAGTCATACATATCTGAAAGGTAGCAGGTGCATTGCATAAACCAAAAGTCATACGTCTATAAGCAAAGGTACCGAAAGGGCAAGTAAAAGTGGGCTTTTCCTGGTCATCTTTTGACACAGGTATTTGAGAAAAACTAGAATAACCATCTGGAAAGCAAAAATGTGTATGTTTGGATAGTCTTTCTAGCATTTGATCAATAAAAGGTAGAGGGTAATGATCTTTTCTAGTAGCTTTATCCAATTTGCGAAAATCAATTACCATTTTATAACCTGTAACAATTCTTTGTGGAATCAGTTCATTCTTATCATTAGGAACAAAGGGTAATACCTCCCTTATTAGGGACAAATGCACGGGACTTACCCATCTACCATCAGCAATAGGATAAATTATACCTGCCTCCAAAAGCTTTAATGTTTCATTTCTTACCACTTCTTTCATCTTAGGATTTAACCATCGCTGATGATCAACAACTGGTTTAGCATCATGCTCCAAATTAATTTTATGCTGACATAGAGTGGGACCAATTCCCTTAAGATCATCAAGAGTATATCCAATAGCAGCACGGTGCTTCTTCAGAGTTTCCAATAATTTCTTTTCTTCATGCTCTGAAAGGTTAGCACTAATAATAACAGGATATATCTTCTTTTCATCAAGATAAGCATATTTCAAAGTATTAGGTAATTGTTTAAGCTCAAACATGGGGTCACCCTTGGGTGGAGGAGGATCTCCAAGGATTTCAACATGAAAATTGTGTTTCAAAACAGGCCCTTGATTAAAGAATATGTCATATATTTCCCTTCTTTCATTCATAAACATACCATTTTCATGGTCTAGCAAATATTGTTCTAAAGGATCAGTAGGAGGCATGGCAATAGAAGCAAGACCAATAATTTCATCCTTACTAGGCAATTATTTATCATGGGGTTATCTACGAAATTTAGAGAAATTAAAATCATGAGACATATCCCCTAAACCAAGAGTAACAATACCTTTCTCGCAGTCTATCTTAGCATTAACGGTATTCAAGAAAGGTCTACCAAATATAATGGGACAAAAATTATCTTGTGGGGAACCAAGAACAAGAAAATCAGTAGGGTATTTAATTTTCCCACACAAGACTTCAACATCTCTAACAATCCCAATTTGTGAAATAGTATCTCTATTGGCAAGCTTAATAGTAACATGAATATCTTCTATCTCAGCAGGTGCAATATCATTCATAATTTCTTGGTATAAGGTATAAGGAATTGCACTCACACTAGCACCCACATCAAATAAGCCATGATAACAATGATCTCCAATTTTAACAGAAACAACAGGCTTGCTAACAATGGGTCTATGTTTATCTTTAATACCGGGTTTAGCAATTCTAGCAGCTTCTCACAGAGATAAATAACATGCCCATCAATATTATCGACCAAGAGATCTTTAACCATAGCAATACTAGGTTCAACTTCAATTTGTTCAGGGGGTGTAGGTGTTCTAGTATAACTCTTACGAACCATAGTTAAAGCTTTAGCATGCTCCTTTATTCTAACAGGAAAAGGTGGTTTCTCAATATAAGCAGTAGGAACAATAGGATCAACATTATAAGTAATAGTTTCTTCTTCAACTTTAATAGGTTCTACTACTTTAACTTCAATGGGAGGATGATATTTGTCGGTGTACTAAAGTAGGGGTACCTTAGTACCCAAGACTTGTGCACGGGCAGTTGTAGCACCCTGCGGCAAGGCCCTCCCAGGAAGCGCCAAGAGAAGACCAAGCATTCAAGACAAGGCCCCGGCAAGAGGAGCTTGCCGGGCCAAGAAGACAAGACCCCGGCAAGAGGAGCTTGCCGGGACGACTGAGCCCATGAAAGGCCATCCAAGAACAAAGTATACGAGACAGAAGATCGAGACCCCGACAAGAGGAGCTTGTCGGGAAGGCCGAACCCAGGCACCACAAGAGAAGCCCGCCACGGCGCGCCATGCGCCCCGGCAAGGCCTGATAGCCGGCACGCTATCAGGCACAGGAAGACGACCCCCGCGGCAAGCCACTTGCCGCGGCCAAATCGCCACCTCAAGACTGCGCTCCAGCTCGCCCGCCCACGCGTCGCTCCGGGGCTTCCCCCAAGGGCACGTGGCGAGGCACCGCGCAGCCTGGGGCATGCGGTGGCATGCAGCCGCCATCGTGGCGAACGGTGGCGCACCTAACGGTCCGCCTCGGTGCTGCCCGGGCGACCGTGATGGGCATTTAATGCCCTTGTCCCCTACCGTCAGAAGTAGGTATGATAGCACTGTGCCGCACTATAGCGCCACCGTTACCGCACTGTTACAGCTACCACCCCTTTTACACTTTTACCCCTTTCTCCTACGTTGACACCTGTCGGTGACCCCTTTGCGCTATAAAAGGAGGCCCGTGTGCAACGTAGAGGAGGTTCCGCGATTCCGGGGTTCGGAGGTTGGGAATCCAGACAGCCATACGCTCGGTGCAGCTAGCTCTCCAAGCTCCCGAGCTCCCCAGTTCAATACAACCAAGCAGGAGTAGGGTTTTACGCGTCCATCGCGGCCCGAACCTGGGTAAACCGCCCGTGTGCTCGCCTCGATCTGCTCTCTGTGCTCCCTCCGCCCCCCTCACCGGACAACGAAAGGGGCTCCGGCCCCATAGGTGCTCGCGGGGGACGCAGTCCGCCCCGACATCTTTTGCGCGCCAGGTAGGGGGTGCGTCGAGGTTGTGCGGATCTGATTCAGGCGAACACCGGTAAGTTCAGGTATGAACAGGTACCTTTCCGCCCCGCTCCGCGGGGCGGAGGCATTCCTCCCTACGGAATCGTGCACGGCCCTCCTCGAGTACCCACTCACGCAGAGTTCGGGCAAGAAGCAGCTGCTCCTTGAGGAGGACCGCCTTCCGGCCGCTGGGCGAACCGCTCGCTTCCAGCGAATCCTGCGCCGCTCCTGTAGCCGCAGCGGTTAGCGCCGGAAGCCACGAAAAAGGCGACCTCGTTCTTCGGCGCGCTTCGTCCGCCAAGATCCAAACGAGTCTACGCCAACCGTGGGAGGAGTTTCGCCAGCGCGGTTGCCGGAACCCGTTCCGTCAACCAACCTCCCTGCCCAAGTCTTGCCGCAGTTGCATGTGATCCTTGGCGCAGGGGCGGGCGCAGACCCCGCGCATCAGTGAAAGCTCCTATGCTTTGCGCTTTTTGCCTTTTACATGCTCCTCTTCGTTATTTGCATGTATTATTTGGCATCCTGCGTAACATGCATGTCCAGTAAGCATCAACACGCCGGAAGGCCGTGTGCTTGCTTCCCTCTTTATTTTCCTTGCCTCTTAGACAGAGGGAGCGTTCCTCGCGCACAAAGTTTGCCGGGGGAAGGAGATGGGAGAGGAACCAAGTGCTGGAACCAAGTGCTGTCCGAGAAAAAGAAGCCTCGTCGAGGAACGAGCGTTATGCATAAGCTAAGTTATTAGAATTTGAGCAGTTCAAATTCTTAATTTTCGGTTGTCTTCCTTGAACAGTCACACTTTGTATGGAAAACCTGTGCGCGGAGGAACCTACCCGCGGCTAGACGCACCCTCACCTTGTTTCGAGTACGCTCAACGATTCAAGTGAGCTGCGATGAGCGCCGCGCCCTTGTTTCGTTTCCGAGCTCACTCAACAAGCTGAGCGCGATTGCGACTGGCTGCGGCGAGGTTGCTTCCCGGTGAGGCCTTGGCCAGCAGGCTGCTATAAGCCCAAGGGCCCCTTGCCGGAGAGTTCCCCGGGAGCGTAGGGTGAAAAGCATACAAAGTAAAGGGCCAGGACAAGGAAGATAACAATGCACTGATTGGTTCAGATAAGGTAAAAACCTTACATAACTTATCACAGTGACTAACGAGCTCATAACGCCGTGTGCAGCGACAAAAAGAGATAAGATAAAGGAGGCCTAGTCTACGCGGTCGCCCTCAATCCTGGAAATCTTGCCCACTCTGGCGATGATGTCGGCGACCTGCTCCTTCAGCGCCTCCATGTCAGCGTCGGCCGGCAGGCTGCGAAGAACGTTGATGAGATTTATACCGGGATTGCGGTATACAATCTTCGTCAGCACACGCTCCAAGGTTCCCGCGCAGGCCCGGCGCGTCTCCTCGGCCAGTTGCGCGGGGATCTTCTTCCGAAGATCCGCAAGAGCCGGCGCGACCCCTCTGAAGAAGAGGCTGAGCTTGGCGCTGTGAGGGAGGTCCGGGTCCGGAGAGTAGATGAGGTGTTCCAACTTCAACGCCAGCAACTCCTGGTCGATGTTGGATGCAGAAGACACCAGGTCCTCGGTCCACACCGCGACGGTCCGACGGAAGTCCTCGGCCGCGGTGTTGGCGCTCTCCGCCAAGCTTCGCTCCTTGCGGAGCCCCTCCTCCAGCGCGGAGACTTTCAGCTCCAGGGCCTCGATGGAGTCCTTGGCGGCCTTCAGCTCGTCGCCTTGCTTGGAGAGACGCGCCTGGAGTTCGGAATTGGCGTGGGCGTCCTTCTCCCGCTCCGCATTGAGCGCGCCGACCCTCTCCGCGCTCGCCTTCAACGACTCCTCTAGCTGCGCGACCTTGGCAGCAAGCTCCTCCCTGGCGGTCTCCGCGGCAGCCGCGGCGGCTTTCGCCTCTTCCAGCTCCTCGCCAAGGGCCCGCTCCCGAGCGGCAAGTTCCTCCTCGTGGGAGTTGAGATTGGCCTGCAGCTGGGCAAGCGCTCCCTCCCGCCGGGACAGCTCCTCCCCGGCGAGCCGCTGCTGCTCTTCGGCGTCGGCCTTCTGCAGCACCCACTCCTGGTACTCCCCGGCGAGCCTCTCGCGCTCCTCCGCCACGCCGCGGAGGGCAGCTTGGTTGGCGGCGCGGAGCTCCGTCGCACGCTTCTCCATCTCGACGGCGGCCTCCGCGGCGAGGGCCTCCCGGGAAGCGAGCTTCGCCTGCCGGGCCCGGTAAAGGGCCAGGAGCCGGCGAAGCAGCTTCTCCTCCTCGGGCTCTTCGGCCCCGTCGGGCGCCTCGACAATCTTCAGGCCCGCGGAGGCGAGGACCTCCCCATCAAGGGCCTCGCCCTCCGCGGGGGCCCGCGCAGAAGAACCCCATGGCACCTGGATAAAGATGCCATTGGGGGCTTCAAGGTAATGACCCGCCCGCTCCTTTTTGGCGGAGGGGTCGGCGGCCGGCGCAGCACCTGATGCTCCTGCTGCCTCCGGGTCGGCAGTGCGACCGCCGTCCCCCTCCCCGGCCGTTGCGGCCGCCGCCGGGGCGGTCTCCTGCGCGGATGGCTCGGCAGCTCCCGCCGCGTCCTCAGCGGCAGGGGCGTCGCCGCTGCCGCCGCGCGCACCCTCCTCCTCCTCGATGTTGATGACCTCCGTCTCCATCTGCTCGGGGGGAGGGGAATCTAGAAGAAGGAGAATAGCGGGCAAAAGAAATTCAAGCAAACATCCAAAAGAAAAAGACGAACCCAAGATGACTAAGTCACAGAGCTTACCTTGGCGGACGTCATCAGCGGCGGTTTCCCTCGCCGGGGAGCTCTGCCTTGGCGGGGTCACCGCCCTCGCCGGGCTACCCGCCCCTGGCGGGGTACTCGCCCTCGGCGGAGTCCTCGCCCTTGGCGGGGTGCTCTCCTTTACCGGAGAGCTCGGCCTTGGCGGGGACGGCGGGGCCCGCGGATCCTCGGGGGCGGTTTCTGGCCGCTCCTGCGGCTGCGGCTCCACCTCTGCACGAGACAGTATTGTCAAGATACCAGCGCAGGGACGATCCCTCAAGCGCGCCCGACGAGCGAAAGTACGGAACCCGGACTTACGCTGAGGGCTGCGCTGGGGGCTACGCTGGGGGCTGCCCCTCGGGGCAGCGCTCGGATCCGGCAGGCTGGGCTCCGGCACGCCCCCAGTGGCCGCGGTGGGCGAGTCGCCCACAACCTCGACCACGGGCGCCTTGGCTTTCTTCGCCGCTCGCTCCGCCAAGGTCCTGAAGTTAAGATGAGGAACAAGATCAGAGCCTGCGACAGTCAAGGCCAAGTTCATGAAGATGCGAAACCTCAAAGCTCTTACTCCCGTTCGTCCTCGTCGTCGTCGTCGCTCAAGGCGGAGAAATCAAACTCCACCTGACGCGCGGCCACGCGGGGAGCGGGAGGCGAGGTCTCCCTCGGGCGCTTGGCGGTCCCGACGGTTGCCGGGGCCCGGGGAGCGGGCGGAGCCGCCGCTCCACCCTCCAAGGGCTCCTTTCCGTGCGGCGCTACCTCACGGGGCGCCCCTGACGTGGCTGACGCGCCGGGCGCCCTCGTCGCAACCTGGCTCCCCCGGGAGGCTCGCGCCGCTTGGCGGGGTGGTTGTTGCCGGGAGGCCGGCGCCTTCACCCCCATCGCCGTCCTGCGGAGACGCTTCGCTGGAGAACGCCCGGGGCTTGCACGGGACGAGGAGGTCTCCGACGCAGAGGGAAGGTCATCGGCGTGGATCTCCAAGGATCCGTTGGAGTCGTCGTCACCACCGCCCTCCTCCTCCACCCCGGCAAGCCCGCCGGACCCAGCGTCCTGCGCTGTGGCCCCTTGTCCTCCGGCGGTGGTGGCCCTCGCCGCGGCCTCGATCAAGATCCCCTGGATCCCGGAGTGCCTCAGAGAGGGAACCCCGGCGAGCTCGTCAGGGGGCAGCTTCAGCAGTCTGCAGATCTCCGCCACCTCCGCTTGGCGGGACGCCTCCGCGGCCTCCGCCTCCTCGGGCGAGAAGCCGAACTCCCCGGCCGCTGCGGCTGTGGTGGCCTCTTCAGCCCAAGAAGCTATGCATGCTGCCTCTCGCGCGGTGGTGTCCCGCGTCAGCCCCTGGGCCTCATCCTTCTTCTTCGCCACCTCCGCCAGGTTGTCGAAGAAGTTCAAGACGACGTCTGGCTTGGGCGGAATCCACGTGCGGTCGACGCCGTGCGAGTCGCACGCGGGCATCATGGCGCGAAGGGAATCCCGGGCCGAGCTGTTGCAAAGAGGCACAACTCCCCGGGGCTCCCTGAACCACTCTGGGTGGGCCGGGTCATGCTTGAATAGCTCCCGGACCATCCCCTTCAGCTCCATCGACGTGAAGTTGAAGTTGAGCTCGGGGCGCAGCCTCATTATGTCCGCCGCGTTGCTATACTCCCAGGCCAGCCTCTTCCTATCTTGAAGAGGGGCGATGCGGCGGCGGAGGAAGTCTGCGCCCACCTCTCCGACGGACAGCCTCGCCGACCGAAGACGGAGAATCCTGATGAGGGCGGCGTTGAGCTTGCAGTCGTCCGAATCCAGCTCGCTCCAATCCTTGCCGCGCATAATAGGTGTTACGCGCGGCGCGGTGAAAGGTTGCGGCTGGTCCTCGACAACCCAGCACCAGTCGGTGCGCCACTCCTCCCATTTGCCGCGGAGCTCCCCCGGCAAGTAGGAATCCTTCTTGTTCAGGCGGAAGACCCAAGATATCCCTCCGGCGAGGGGGGCGCCGGCCTCTACTCTAGGGATGAAGAAGTGCCTAAAAAGCGCGACGTTTGGATACACCCCAATATAGTTTTCGCACATATGCGCGAAAACCGCCATCGTGAGGACGGCGTTGGGAGTGAAGTCAAGAAGGTGGAGGCCGAAGGTGTTCATTATGTCGCAGAAGAAGTCAGAAAAAGGAGGGCAAAGACCGCAGTGAAAGAAGGCTGCGAAGAAGTAATACCCGCCGGGGTAGTTGCCCTTGGCGGCGGCCGGATAGGCTCGGGTGCGGGGATGCGCCTTGGTCTCCTCGGCCCAGAACAAGTAGTACTTGTTCCAGAGCTCCCGCGCGCTGAGCTTCGGCGCGAAGACGAGGTTCTGCTTCCGCAGCAAGGTGAGCATCGCCGCGTGCTCCGATTTCTCCTTCTTGGTATTCTACGCCTTCGCCTTCTCGGTCTTCGGGGCCATGGCGGAGGCGGCGAGGGAAGGGAGACGAAGAATCCGGTAGCGACGCAGGTGCGAGCGAGCGGCGGAGGAAAAATGGAGGCGGAGCGCAAAGGGGATCTCTGGAGACGGGAGAGGACGCAGCAAAGGCGAAGGAGGGGAGCCGCTCCCGCTTCCTCTGCCTTATATGGGGAAGTGGCGGACACTCCGTTCTTGCCATCAAGAATCGTGCGCGACGTGACGCGCGCCTGCGCGGTTCAGTCCCGCGCACGCCGCCCACGTCACGCTCGCCCCGCACGCCCCGCCCCCACGACGCCGCGATAAGCGCGCGCCGCCTGGGGAAGGTGCGACGGGTGCGGAGTTAAGGAGCAGCGCGACCAAGGCCATGCGTGCCCGTGCACTGTTAGGGCCTGGCCCAACGACGCTTGGCACCGTGTGTGGCCCAGGCCCGGGGGCTCCTGTCGGTGTACTAAAGTAGGGGTACCTTAGTACCGCAGACTTGTGCACGGGCAGTTGTAGCACCCTGCGGCAAGGCCCGCCCAGGAAGCGCCAAGAGAAGACCAAGCATTCAAGACAAGGCCCCGGCAAGAGGAGCTTGCCGGGCCAAGAAGACAAGACCCCGGCAAGAGGAGCTTGCCGGGACGACTGAGCCCATGAAAGGCCATCCAAGAACAAAGTATACGAGACAGAAGATCGAGACCCCGACAAGAGGAGCTTGTCGGGAAGGCCGAACCCAGGCACCACAAGAGAAGCCCGCCACGGCGCGCCATGCGCCCCGGCAAGGCCTGATAGCCGGCACGCTATCAGGCACAGGAAGACGACCCCCGCGGCAAGCCACTTGCCGCGGCCAAATCGCCACCTCAAGACTGCGCTCCAGCTCGCCCGCCCACGCGTCGCTCCGGGGCTTCCCCCAAGGGCACGTGGCGAGGCACCGCGCAGCCTGGGGCATGCGGTGGCATGCAGCCGCCATCGTGGCGAACGGTGGCGCACCTAACGGTCCGCCTCGGTGCTGCCCGGGCGACCGTGACGGGCATTTAATGCCCTTGTCCCCTACCGTCAGAAGTAGGTATGATAGCACTGTGCCGCACTGTAGCGCCACCGTTCCCGCACTGTTACAGCTACCACCCCTTTTACACTTTTACCCCTTTCTCCTACGTTGACACCTGTCGGTGACCCCTTTGCGCTATAAAAGGAGGCCCGTGTGCAACGTAGAGGAGGTTCCGCGATTTCGGGGTTCGGAGGTTGGGAATCCAGACAGCCATACGCTCGGTGCAGCTAGCTCTCCAAGCTCCCGAGCTCCCCAGTTCAATACAACCAAGCAGGAGTAGGGTTTTACGCGTCCATCGCGGCCCGAACCTGGGTAAACCGCCCGTGTGCTCGCCTCGATCTGCTCTCTGTGCTCCCTCCGCCCCCCTCACCGGACAACGAAAGGGGCTCCGGCCCCATAGGTGCTCGCGGGGGACGCAGTCCGCCCCGACAATATTTAACCCACTTCTCCTTAGGGATATCAACATGAGTAGCAAAAGATTCATAGAAAGAAGCTACTATCTCAGAGTCAAGTCCATATTTAGTGCTAAAATCACGAAAAGCATCGGTATCCATAAAAGATTTAACACAATCAAACTTAAGGTTTATACCTGACTCCTTACCTTCAGGGAGTTCCCAATCTTCAGAGCTGCATTTAATTATTTCCAATAAATCCCATTTGAATTCAATATTCTTCTTCATAAAAGAACCAGTACAAGAAGTATCGAGCATGGATCGATCATTACGAGAAAGCCGAGCATAAAATTTTTGAATAATAATTTCTGTTGAGAGCTCATGATTGGAGGATGAATATAACATTGACTTAAGCCTCCCCCAAGCTTGAGCGATACTTTCTCCTTCACGAAGCCAAAAATTATATATATAATTTCGATCACGATGAACTAGATGCATAGGATAAAACTTCTGATGAAATTCCAATTTCAATCGGTTGTAGTTCCATGATCCAATATCATCACATAGCCTATACACACTGGTACGCGTCGGTGCTATACACATGGTTTTTAACCCCTATCTACGACGGCATTTGGAACCGTCGCCAAGTGAGTGTGGGCGATAGGGGGTCCTTCCCACATGACCCAGATACCGTCGGGGATATGGAGCCATGATCTAGAGGCCTTGCAAAATGTAATCGTGTGCGACGCAACACACACTAAATTCTTATGCACGTGTGGGATCGGTGAACTAACGTTTCTAATGACGCAGTGAAACCAAACGGTGTGTCGTGATGAACTGTTTGGGAAACATTATGTAAGGCACACGGGCTAACATATGAACTGTGTGTGATATGTGCCCCATCGCACATGAGTTTTCTGCGGAACCTATCTGCCATTCAAGACTCCATCACACGTGTTTCCCAACAATTACCGTGTGCGATAATGTTCTATCACAAATGGTTCAGGAGCCCCTTCGCACACATACAAGTGCTGCAGACCGTTTGTGATTTGTTGTGTATCACCGATGGTTGCAGCAAGAGTGACGTGAGCTTTTCATTTGGGATCTCACATGTTTCCTGAAAAAATTATGACTGGGATTGTATTTTACATTGGGCACGGTTTCCTCCGAGCTCTCGTGTGCAATACCGTGATATCACATATGGATCCGGAGACCCTACACACATGTAGTAGCACTGCAAATCATTTGTGATCTGCTATGTATCACCAACGGTTTCGCTACGATTGACATATGCTTTACGATGTGGATCGCACACACTCATTTAGTTGAACCGTATGCGGAGCAATTGCCAAGTTAAGACAAAAATATCCCATTTTGAATCGGCATGCAAAAAGAAATTTCGCCACAATATTCAATTGAACAAATAGTGTCCACAGGAAGAACATTCATCATATTTCGCAACAATTGCAATTGAACATATGATAGCTAAATTCCAATGATTTGTCCACACATATATGCATTACATAATTAATTATGGTGTACGAAATACGAAGACCTCATCAGATGGAAAACAATGGATCCATGCGTATATGTTTAGCGGCTAACTCTTACTCAATGTTTCAGGAGAAGGCATGCTGAAATCTTCATTATCACCAGTGGGAATGATGTAGTGATTTAGGAAGAAGTCGCTGATAAATCTCCGAACCATCGGCAATTCACCAGACGGGAGCGGGTCAGGGGTCCTCGGTTCTAAGATGAGCTGCAGTATTTTTAAGATCAGAATGTGCCATATGAGTGGAGTAGAAGATATTAATTAAGACAGACTTACTGGTACTAATTCACGAGGATCGTCACAACTATCAGTAGATTTGCAGATCGAGATCATGTGTCTGCAAACATAGTATCCACAAAGGTTGGTCCCTGCTTGTTGCTGAGGACACTGAAATTTTTTGCACAGAATTAGTCATTTATTTGTCCTGTTAGGAACAACCTAACCGGTGTTAGATGCATTATTTTTTCTTTGGAAAAAAATAGAAAGAGGTTTATTTAGAAGCTTGAACATTTGACTAGCGTAAGAAAAGGTATTTGCAGACTATTGGATAAATTTTCCGAAAATAACAAATTTCGGTGTGTTACCGGACAAACGATCTCGTGTTGCAGAGGTAGTTCCCTCTTGAACAGGTTCCCTGGTTTAGTTTTTCACATTCTGAGCACACTGCAAATGAAGATGAATTTTGACAACATCAATTATTGAATCAGATATGAATGCAAATTAATTTCAACATCATAGAATTCCATACCTATCCATGAATTGCTGAAGATGCGTCAGATCCTGGGCGTTTGTTGACTCTCTAAGAGAATCCATGTAGTAAACTGTGTTCTTGTTTGGAACAATGAATACCAATATCCAGTGACCGCTACATATTAAGAAAGCCATGAACTTACGAATTATGTCGAAATCTGAAAGACAATCAATGTATGCGTGGTTGTTTACTTGACTTACCGTTCATGATATGGCCAGAGAAATTATTATGCATGGGACGTGTTTTCGAAGAGATGGACGACCGTGTTAATGGCCCAGTCCCGTAGATGCTTACCATCAAATGTTGTGCCATTTGCTAATGCAGGATCTATGAAATACACACTCTCCCTTTTTCTTCTCTACCATTCAATCCCCTGAGAGGAATAAAATGCACTTAGTTGTTTATCATTTACATCCTTGTATGGAGAAGTTTATCAGAGTTTGTTAAGTACTTACAAAATCAGGCATCTAACAAGAGTAGCATCGAGCTCGTTAAAGTTGAAGAAGAGATGTAAGTCCTCGAAACACGCATTGATGGAACTAGCATCGTGTCAGAAATGATCTCTGTTGTAGTGGACTAGCAAACCATGAAGATCTGCTGACATTTGATCCATGCAACTGGAGCTGCACTCATCAAAGTATTCACCAACAAGAAATGGCTGGCCATGGACGTAATTGCGTGCTTCAAGTACGTCTTCTTTAATTTAGCGAGCAACAAATCTACTTCTTCATCATTCATGACATCAGAAATAATATTACTCCCCAATTTGAACAACCTGTTGTTAATTTGGTTTTGGGTGATGTGTGCTTTAAGTAAGAGGCAATCGTTCTCTTTCCTCTTCGCTCTCCCACCGCGCTTCCTCGCGGGTGCAGCCTTTTTGGCTGCTTCCTTCTTCGTACTTGAAGCATTTCTTGCAGAACGTCTGGTTGGTGCAAGGTAGACTGTCGAGCAGACAGTGATGCTTCAGTGGACTGTTTAGCAGACATTTTATCTATGCCGGACCGTTGAGCTGGCGGTGCTGCTGTGACGGACTGCTGGGCTGTAGGAGCAGAGGCATCGGACTACTGACCATGTGTTGAAGCTATGTTGGGTTTTTGCGCAGGTGGTGCCAACATGTAGGTGTCCTGAGGAAGCCGTGCAAACGCGTTGGTTTGCTGAGTAGGAAGTGCCGACGCATTGGTATGTTGATCATGCGACTGCGGACCGACGAACTAATGAGCAGTCGGTTCTGGACCTACGGACTGCTTAGCAGGCGGTTCTGAAGCATCACACTGGTTAATAGTCCATTCCACCAGGTTGGTCTGCTGAGCATGTGTTGCAGCTGGGTCTCCCCCTGCTACTTCAGCGGCCGGCATCTGAACTGGTGGTGCGTCTTCAACAGTTGTAGGCCTTTCCACTGGCTGCTCTGGGGCGGAGGATGACATGGCCTGTACGGCACAAAGTTGGGCCGGCTGATCACAGGTTGATGCATCAGTCGTCGAATTACGAGTATTAGGTTCTTAGGGGGAAGCACGCGAGAGCTGCTGTGGCAAGTAGAGAGTCACCGGTTGACGGGCGACATTGGTTGCTCTTGGCGGGGCTTCAGGGATCTCATCGATGAACTCTATTTCCTTTCGTGGCCACTGGATGTGATGTAACATTGTTTCTCCCGAGGTCCTTTGCTCATCAAAGTCTCCTAGGACATTCTTCAGGGCAAATTCATTGAATCCAGGCTTTACTTCAGTCACGTAGCACTTCACGCAGCCCGGCTTCAATGGCACATTGTCCAACAAGAGGCCCTCTTCCAAGAAGGGTGGGCAAACCCAGGCTGTTGCATGTTCTAATGTACCTTCATAATGTGTAAGCATGCCCTTCAGTCTGTCTTCCATTCCAGATAGCTCAGATATAGCATCATCATGAGCAGTTGCAGTCTCAGTGTCGTTGGGGTCAGCTGATGCACAACTACTCTTGTGCGGTGTTGTTGCGCAATAAGAAACATCCTCCATGCCCACCTCCCCTCCCATATGCTGGCTATCTGTCAGTGTTAGAGTCGTCTGCATTATCATTGAATCCTCAATATCCATTTGAACAGCCGGATACATATCCTTCCTCAACCTTTCATACAATTCATTCTGCTTCATTTCAGTCCTTGCTTTTTTCATCATGAGCCTCCTGTCGGATTTCGGGTTCTGGCAAAACCCTTGAGGTTCGAACACTGGGGTACGCACGAAGATCTCTCCCCCACTCTAGATCGCATGCATCATGATCTCACGGCCTAGCTCGATGAACCCAAAGAACAAAGGGACACAAGATTTATACTGGTTCGGGCCATCATTGTGGTGTAATTCCCTACTCCAGTGTGGTGTGGTGGATTGCCTCTTGGGCTGAGGATGAACAGTACAAGGGAAGAACAGCCTCGTGAGGAGAGGTGTTCTTCTACTTGGTGAACTTGTGTGAGGCTATGGATGGAATGACTCCGATCCAAGATGAGTCCTCTCTACCATGGTGGCTAGTCCTATTTATAGAGGCCCTGGTCCTCTTCCCAAATATTGAGCGGGAAGGGATGCCACAACGGACAATTTGAAGGGGGACAACTAGTACAAGCTATCCTGACAAAAGTAGTCTTCGTCTGCCAAAGGCTCTGGTGGTGACGCCGTCTTGGGCTCCACGGTGACCTCCGTCCTGCCGTCCTTTCGGTCTTGGTCTTGTAGCATCGATATGGAAACCTTTGCCTGCTGCCTCAGGACTCCTCGCCTGCGCTTGCCTCTTTAGCACCAAAGAGGAAATGAGGACACTGCGCTCGCTGGCGCCCGCCTGGTGTTGGTCGTCATGGCTTACGTCATGGGAACCTCGCGAGGTCCCCCTTGCCTTGATCTCTCCGCCCCTCGTGAGCCAGCCTGGTGAGGCTGCCCCCGAGGAGGTCTTGCATCGTCCGCCTTGCGAGGCTTGGCCCCTCACGAGGGTCTTGAGTGTTTGTTGGTGAAGACGGGTCATACGGGGCCGCTGGTGGAGCCACGCCTCGGGCCACAGGCAGGCAAGTCTGGGGACCCCCGTTCCCAGAACGCCGACCGTAGCCCCCGGGCCCAAGGCACGCTCGGACTTGGCTTTGAGGCGAAGCCAAAGGACAAGTGCGGAGCACCGCAGGCCCCAACAGCCTGCGGCCTTGGTTGACGCATGGCATTTGATTGGACGTGGGCGTCTCCGCTTCCCCATGCTGTCTCGGCAACCGCCTGACTGACAAAAGACTGGTGCAGGCAACACTTGCCTTCATTGCTTCCTTTCGCCTTGCTCCAGATCCCCTTTCTGACTCCTTCCTTCCAAAATCTCCAGATCTGCCTCAATCCTCTTCCGTTCAGCGACCAATGGCGCCCCGCAAGGTCAAGGCTGCTTCGTTGTCTGCCTGGTACAAGCCGGCTCTGGACGCGCCCAATGTCTCAGAGAAGAACCTCACCGCCACGCGCCTGCTGACGGCGGGGGAGAGCAACGAGAAGGGGAAGACCGAGCTCCGGGCCGGCTCCGCCGAGCCGGAGGCTCAGGGGAGCAACTTCTACCCCTTCTTCATGGGGCCTGGTTCCCCCCTTCTCGAACTTATTCTATGCCATTCCCCGCCATTACAGGTTGCAGGCCCTTCATCTCCATCCCAACTCCGTTCTTCTCTTATCGATCTTCGCCTTCTACTGCGATGCGTATGTCGGGGTGATGTCGTCCGTGGCTCTGCTCCGCCACTTCTTCTTCCTCCGAATCAACGACAGTCACACCTCTGGGTGCGCCAACTTCGTCGCGGCCGGCAAGGCCAACGCGATCTCGAAGGCTGGAAAGAAGGCCGATGGCTTTAGGAGCAAGTGGGTCATGATGGACGCCAAGTGTGTCCATCCACGGTTGAGCCTGGCGACGGAGATGCCCTAGTCGGATGAGGGGTGGTCTCAAGCGAAGCTCACTGATAACCGGGCACAGTTGGTGGTGGAGAAGATGACCGCCGACTTGAAGTCGGGCAACGCGAAGGCAGCGAAGCTGACGGGGGCCATGCTCCTAAGGGAGTTCCTGATGCTGCGCGTGGCTCCGCTCCAAGTGCGCTCGCGCCCCTTGTGGACGCTTGAGGGTGCGGAAGACAAGCTCCACTTGAGTCCAGCGGCCTTACCTGAGGAAGAGCTGGCCGTGGCTCCCCGCCTCCTAGTTGGATATGATCAGGAGTACCCGTCGAGTGCCTTCGTTCCTTTGTTCCTTCGCGAGGACGGGGCGCAGGTCGCGGCCGCCATGCCCACCTTTGGCAGGCGCGGGTTGGTGCCGCCGGTGCCCCCTGGGGTCCCGGTGGTGACTGCCGGTGGATGCGTCCCCGGCAAGGATCTTGCCGGGGGTCTTGTGGGTTCCTTCGGCGAGGATGGCTGCCTTTCCATCCTCACTTGATCTTGACTATTCTTTGTCTTCACAAAGATCTGCATGCCACCATAGAGGTGCCTCCCGAGCCCCTGTCCCAACGCATGTGCTGAGCGTTGGTCGGTTCAAGGGTGGCTCGCTCAGCTGGCGTGGGCTAGCTGCCCCGGAAAGGGTCTTGCCGGGGCTGCTGAGGCCTCCCCGGCAAGGATCCTTGCCGGGGAAACCTGCTTCGCCCATCTAATCTTTGTGGCCTTGGTCCTTGGCGTTGCTTTGCTTCGGTTTGGGCTTCGGTCTTACCTCGGCTCACCTCCCCCCGCCCTGTTATGCGCGTCCATGGTGGGAGGCTCTGACTGCCCGTGAACAAGTAAAGGGGTCAAAGGAGAGCCCCTACTTTTGTACACCGATAGGAGCCCCCAGGCCCGGGCCACACATAAGCGCAGCACGTTGTTGGGCTAGGCCCAGAAAGGTGCACGGGCAGTTGGGGCGGATTTTGCCGCGGTGGCTGCTCCGCCCGCTGTGCTTCTCCACGACCCGTGTTGAATGCATGACGTGGGGGTCGTGTGCGCGCATGACGGGAGCATGCTGGCGTCACCCCGTGGTAAACAGTAAAGAGGTGGCTTGCGTGTCTCTGTGAGACTGCAGGGTTGCCTCCCATTTACTGCCCTTGCTTGGGAACCGTCGCTCCACGCGTCCCACTGCGCCCGGCTCCTGCGCCACGATCGCTTCATGCAAAACGCAGAGCGAGTGACAGGCACGCGGGGCGTGGGAAATTGCGCGTGTGCGTGGGTCGATTCCCATGCGCCTTCAATGGAGCGGGGAGGGCGGTCGACGGCCCCGCTTGCGGTCGTTTCAACAAGCCAGATTGGCCGAGAGGGGGCTGCCGAGCCCTGCTTCCGCCCCTTTATAAAGAGGGGAGCGGGAGGAACGGTGCCTCTCATCCTTTCGTCATTTGCCTCTCCCCATTCTTGCTTTCTTTCTCTGCTTCTGCTCCTTCCTTCCCTTCGCCATGGAGAAAGGGAATCTCGGTCCTTCGACGGTGGCGGCGAGGGTCGCCGCTCGACAACGCGTCCCTCCTCCTCCTGCGGCCGTGGTGGCGGAGCCGGCCGCGAGGGGAAGGGGGAGGGGGCGAGGCCGTGGGCGAGGCCGGGGCAGAGGCCGCAGTGCTCGGGGAGGAGGAGGACGGGGCGGCGCACCGGCCTCGCCCCCGCCAGGAGCTCCTCCTCCGATAAAGGGCCATGTTGGGGATAACCCTTGCGAATTCTTCGTCAGGCTGCACCGGCCACCGCGCCGTCGCCTCCGTCTCCCGACTCCATTTGCGCGGGAGATGGATCTAGATCCACCGCAATCGTTGTGGCTTCACATGAGGGGCTGCGGGATCAACAGCACATGGGCCGACGTCGAGTTCCCTGCCCCTCACGTCATGTATCTCCACCGAGGGTGGAAAACCTTCACTCGCCTCCACAGCTTGACGGAAGGGCTCACTCTCCGTTTCAAACTAATGGAGGGTGGTCTCCTATCCGTCAAGATCTTCGGGCACTTTGGGACTCGTGTAAGGTGCTGCGTGGAGAGCTCTTCTAATGATGAAGATCCTTCCTCGAGCGAGAGTGGCGAGGAGGACAGTGGGGCGGATAGTGGGGACGAGTCCGACTAGGCGTCAGACGCCCCGCGCCTGGGCGGGTGCGGCAGCAGCAGCATCTGCACCTGGCTTCTCCTCCGGTAGGGGTTTGCCGGGGGCGGGGCCAGCTCCTTGAACTTCTCAGGGCCGTCTCCTTGGGTGGCTGGCGTCGAGAGGCTGCGGAAGGGGAAGAGGGCGGGCGGCAAGGCCGTCAACTCGGAGTACGCGGGCACCGACGCCTTCGTCATGTACTGCAGGTCCTGCCGCCTCGTCTTCCAGCTCCTTTCCCAGCACCGTCATCACCGGCCTGCCCATGGGCGGCCGCCGAGGTGTTCTCTCGGCGTCTTCTGCCACCCGTAGCTCGCCTAGGCGCCCCTTTTTCCCTTTCCGCCTCCTTGAACTGCCTCCTGAGGAGAGGGACAAGAAAGGGATTGCGGGCATCTTGTCTCTTTTTAGTCTTGCAAGCCCTCGAGCCTTTGTTAATTTTAGAACTTGTAATCCCCTTGTTCATGTTTTTCATTTCGTATGAACAGTACCTGTACGGAATGTTCTTAATGAAAAAGGGATGTTTTCGGGGCTTTTCGTTCGTAGGTAAACCCACGACAAGGAGTAAATCCTTGTTACCTTTAAGATAAACGTTTTATCGCCCGGCAACAGGCCTTGCCGTCCCCCCACTTTGCTCGACCTATCTCACGCGCTTGGCGGAGGCAGGGATGAGGTGGGCTTAGGCTCATCGTTTCATTCCCTTGCTGCCACGACTACGACCAAACTCGGTCCCAGGAAACGATCCATGGGGTCCGGAGCGAGGGGAGCACGGTAGCCTAAGAATAAAACGAGGTTTCACATACCTCAGTCCATAACAAAACGCATGATAAGGGATAACGAACTTATCTGAATCTGCAGCCCCTGGGAACCCTGAGCTTGCCGCGAGTGGATCTTTGCTCTTGTAGCCCCCGGCAATACTGGCTTGCCGGGGGCCGGGCGCCGGTCCGTCCCCTTTCTTCCAAAGCAGCTCGACAAGGATATTCATGCATCCTGTGAGCCAAAGAAGATAAAGAAGAACAGAAAGACGCGCACTCAACCTCTAAGCTAGGGGTTGGTCGCCGCTAAGCACTATCAACCCTAACCAAGGACGAGACTCGACCTAGAATGCATGCTATAACTTAGGGCGCTAGCGCTTCATTTATTCTCGCTCAGGGTCTGCGCCTGGCTTTGTACATAGGGTCACATGCCTTGTGGAAAAGCTCATACAAAAGGTGGCTTGCCGGGAGGCCCAGCAAGCCATGCCTTATGGGTAAAACTTGCGAAGATGCTCGATGTTCCAGGAGTTGCTCACTGGTATGGCATCCTCGGTCTCCAGGCGAACTGCGGCAGGCCTGGTGACTCGTATTACCCGATAAGGGCCTTCCCACTTCGGTGTCAACTTGGTGGAATTCTTGGTCGACTTAACGCACCGAAGAACAAGGTCGCCTTCCTCAAAGCTTCGGGCATGAACCTTGCGGCTATGGTAGCGGCGCCAGGCTTGCTGGTAGCATGCCGCTCTCACAGCCGCCCGAAGACGATCTTCCTCAAGGAGCGTCGCGTCATCTTGGCGCAACGACTCTTGCTCAAGCTCGTCATAAGCGAGCACTCGAGGTGACCCATATATGAGTTTCATGGGGAGAACTGCTTCCGCCCCGTATACCAGGGCAAAAGGTGTCTGGCCGGTAGCTCGATTTGGCGTCGTCCTGATCGACCAAAGAACCGTCGGCAGTTCATCAATCCAGCACCTTCCGCTCTTGTGCAGTTTGTCGAAAGTCTTTGTCCTCAGGCCTCGCAACACTTCAGCATTTGCCCTCTCCGCTTGGCCGTTGTTCCGTGGGTGTGCCACGGAAGCAAAATAGACCTTGCTGCTGAGGTCTTGAATGTATTGCATGAAGGTGTGGCTTCTGAACTATGTGTCGTTGTCGGTGATGACTCTGTTTGGCACACCAAAACGGCAGACCAGTCCTTTGAAAAACTTGATAGTTGACTGAGCAGTCACCTTTCTCACCGCTTCCACCTCTGGCCACTTTGTGAACTTGTCGATTGCAACGTACAAGTACTCAAAGCCCCCGACGGCGTGGGGGAAGAGGCCCAGTATATCGAGCCCCCAGACCGAGAATGGCCAGGAGAGAGAGATTGTTTGAACGGCTTGATTTGGTTGATGAAGCTTCTTTGAATTGAACTGGCACGCTTCACACTTGGTGACTAGCATCATCGCATCCTGGAGGGCGGTAGGCCAGAAGAAACCTTGCCGGAACGCCTTCCCGACAAGGGCCCTTGACCCTATGTGGGAGCCACATATGCCTCCATGTATCTCTGCTACCAGCTCCAGTCCTTCTTCCCGAGGGATGCACTTGAGTTTCACACTGTTCGGCCTTTTCCGATATAGGACGTCATTGACGAACTGGTACAGGGCGGACCGACGGGCTACTTTCTCCGCTTCTTCCTGCTCCTCGGGAAGCTCCCCTGTCTGCGCCCATGCCGGAGCCTGAGGCTCGACGGCAAGGACAAAAGGCATCTCTTCCGCCATGGGAGCGACTGTCTCGACAGCTAGGGCCTCATGTCCTGCTGGAGTCAATCGCTCTTGGGCAGGCTCAGGGTCCGCGACAGTACCCTTGCCAGCGGCCTCGGGGGGCTCGGTAGGAAAGTACTTGCTGGGACCTGATTTTCTCCGCTTGCTCTGCCCCGCTGATGAATTGACGGATGGTTGAGTTAACCGGAGCAAAAGGGTACCTGGTTCCACAGGTAGCTTGAATGCGGAACGCTTGACAGGTAATCGGCAACGTCGTTTTCCGCTCGGGGGACGTGCTCCGCCTGGATACCGTCAAAGCATGCCTCAAGTTTCCTCACCTCATCTACGTATGCTTCCATCAGTGGGCTCTGATAATCTTTGTTGACTTGCCTAACAACAAGCCGCGAGTCACCCCTGACGATGAGCTTCTTGACCCCGAGGTCTGCCGCGATCCTGAGACCGGCAAGCAATCCCTCGTACTCGGCAGTGTTGTTGGTGCACATCTCCCTGGGGAAGTGCATCTGGACCACGTACTTGAGGTGCTCTCCAGTGGGGGCGACGAGCAGCACGCCGGCACCGGCGCCTTGCAGCAAGAAGGCTCCATCAAAGTACATGACCCAGTTGCAGTCTGCCTCCTTGCCGGGGAGAGTCATCTCCTGGATCTCTTCATCAGGCGTCGCGGTCCATTCCGCGATGAACTCCGCCATGACCCTGCTCTGAATTGTCGAGGTACTCTCAAACTTTAAAGCGAAGCTTGACAGCGCCAAGGCCCATTCCACAATCCTTCCGGTTGCGTCTGGGTTGTGCAGTATCCGTTGCAACAGGAGGAGGGTGACGACAGTGATCTCGTGGGCCTGGAAGTAGTGGCGCAGCTTCCTCGAGGCCATAAGGAGGCAGAAGAGCAGTTTTTGCATGCCGGAATACCTTGACCTAGCCCCCTGCAAGAGGGAGCTGACAAAGTAAACCGGGTGCTGCATCACCTTCTTCTTGGGCACCACTTCACTCGACCGTGCGGGCATCGCCTTGGTGGCACCAGGCGCTGCCAGGGGCCGGGCCTTGTCGGCACTGGGCCCTGCCGGAGAAATCTTCGGCTTGCCCTCCGCTGGTCCTGCCGCCGTTGTTGTTCCCGTTGTCGAACTCTCTCTGCACCACTAGTGCGGTGCTGACCACTTGATTCGTCGCCGCCAGATATAGCAGCAATGGCTCTTATGGTTTAGGCGCAACTAGTATTGCTGTGGAGGAAAGGTATTTCTTCAGGTCCTGCAGCGCGGCCTCGGCTTCTGGGGTCCACTCCATTGGGCCCATCTTCTTCAAGATCTTGAAAAAGGGAAGGGCACGCTCGGCGGACCTGGAGATGAACCGGCTCATGGCGGCAACGCAGCCAGTGAGTCAACGCACATCCTTGATCCGCTTGGGCGCCTTGATCTGCTCAATAGCCTTGATCTTGTCTGGGTTTGCCTCAATCCCGCGATGTGACACGAAGAACCCGAGAAGCTTGCCGGACGGGACGTTGAAGACGCACTTCTCAGGGTTCAACTTGAGGTTGATCTTGCGCAGGTTGGCAAACGTCTCTTCCAGATCTTGCACAAGAGTCGGCCCGTCTTTGGTTTTGACCACTATGTCATCCATGTAGGCTTCCATATTTCTATGGAGCTGAGGTTCAAAACCAATTTGGACCGCTCTTGCAAACATTGAGACAGCACTCTTCAACCCGAAAGGCATCCGTAAAAAGCAATACGTACCACATGGGGTGATGAATGTTGTCTTCTCTTCATCTTCTCTTGTCATGAAGATTTGGTGGTAGCCTGAGTAGGCATTGAGGAATGATAACAGGTCACACCCGGCCGTGGAGTCAACAATCTAGTCGATGCGCCGCAATGGGAAGGGGTCCTTAGGATAAGCCTTATTGATGTCTGTGTAATCAATACACAGCCTCCACTTCCCATTTGCCTTGCGCACCACTACCGGATTGGCTAACCACGTCGGATGGAGCACCCCTCTCACCAAACCCGCTGCTTCTAGCTTCCTGATCTCCTTTGTGATGAACTCCTGCCTCTCCAGAGCCTGCTTACTGATCTTCTGCTTGACGGCCGCGCGTGGGGGCAGACAGCTAGGCGGTGCTCAATCACCTCCCTGGGAACACCGGGGATATCGGATGCTTGACATGCAAACACGTCGACATTCGCCCACAGGAAGGTGACGAGCTCGCCTTCCTATTTGCTGTCAAGGGTGGAGCCTATAGTGAAGCCCCCCCCCCCCCCCGTGCCATCCTCTGCGACGGGCACCCTCTTTGTCTGTGGCGGCTCAGCTCTGGATCTCTTGCTCTTGTCGGCAAAGCTCTCTGGCACGTCCTCAACAGTAGCACAATACCCCGAAGAGGTGCGCTTGCCGGAGTGGGTGCGGGAGGTCTTATCGGGTTCCTTCTTTCCTCCCGGGCCTTCGGCGGCAGGAGCAGGTGCCTTGACGGCAGCTGCTGCAACTGCTTCCCGATAGAGTTGTTCGGCGCAGATCAGTGTGGCCTTCTTGTCGGAGGGGACAGAGATGATGGTCAACGGCCCGGGCATCTTCAGCATGTTGTAGGCGTAGTGTGACGCCGCCATGAACTTGGCCAGTGTCGGGCAGCCGAGGATCCCGTTGTAGGGCAAGGGGATCTCGGCTATGTCGAAGACGATCTTCTCCGTTCTGTAGTTCAATTCTCCTCCAAAGGTCATCGGCAGCGTGACCTTTCCCTTCAGCTGGCTCCTCCCCGGATTGACCCCTTGGAACGTGCCCGTTTCCTCGAGGTCTCCGTCAGGGATTTGCAACCTTTTGATCACGACAGGCGAGACCAAGTTTAGGCCGGCCCCGCCGTCAACCAACATCTTGTTCACCCTGAGGTTGCGTATTGTTGGTGAAACCAACAACGGCAAACACCCGACCGCGGTAGTGCGATCAGGGTGGTCCTCGTCGTCAAAGATGAGGGGCGTGCTCGACCACTTTAGGGGCTTTCGTGCGTCGAACGACGGCTCCGTTGTCGTGACCTCTCGCGCCCACTGCTTGAGCTGGCAACGAGAGGTATGCAGCGAGGCGCCTCCATCGACGCACATGGCCTCCGTAGCCTTCTGGAACCCTTGCTCACCGGACTCGTCATCCTCGTCGTGATCGCCGTCTTCTTGTTTCTTGTCGCAGCCCCGGGCGGGCCTCTCTTGTTGATTGTCCTTGCCGGGGCGGCCTCCTTGGCCGCCACGCTTCTTGCCGGGCCCCTCAGCACCATCTTGGTGCTTCTCCTTGTCCCGCCTTTCGTACTCAGCCTTTTGCTTCTCAGCAAGCAGCTCGACTTGTCGGCAGTTCTGGAGAACTTGGCCCTTGGTGCGGTGGATCTTGCAGTATTGCTTGCCAGAGCTTCCTGGCTTGTCGGTGGCCGCCAAGGCCCGGCAGGCAGCGCACCTGGCAGCCTCCTTGCCGGGGGTGTCTGCCTTGACCTTCTTGCCGACACCGGTGTCGTCAGATCCCTCAACGGCAAGCATCGCCTTGCCTTTGCGCTTCTTGTTGCGACGCCGGCCCTTCTTCGTCGGGGCAGCGGCGTCCTCATCGGTAGAGTCGGTTTCCGTGCCGGCGTCTTCGCCGGGGTACTTCCTTCCCTCTTCAGCTCGGGCGCACCTGTCGGCCAGAATGTAGAGCTCGGCCACGTCCTTAACCTTGGTCCTCGCCAGATCCTCGCGCATCTTGCGATTGCGTACATTCTGATGGAATGCGCTAATCACAGCGGCGGGATGAACGTCGGGGATGTTGTACTGCACCCGGCTGAATCTCTGGATGTACTTGCGCAGGGTCTCCCCTTCTTTCTGGGGAATGATATGCAGATCACTGGCATGGCCATGAGCTTGCTGGCCTCCTGTGAAGGCGCCAACAAACTCATGGCACAGATGTGACCAGGAAGAGATGGAGTCCGCCAACAAGTGCATCAACCAAGACATTACATTGGGCTTGAGCGCCAGTGGGAAGTAGTTAGCAAGCACCTTGTCGTCGCGAGCCCCAGCGGCCTGTATCGCGATGGTGTAGATGCTAAGGAACTCGGACGGATGGGTCCTGCTGGTGTACTTCTCGCCGACGTCGGGCTTGAACATGCGGTGGGACGGCCACTGGAACCGCCTCAGCTCACGGGTAAAAGCCGGGCAGACCACCTCGTAAGGTAGGCCGCCGGGCTCCCCCGGTGTCGGGTGGTCCGTAGCATGCCCTGCCCGCTTGTCCGACTAGCGGCGCATTTCGCGCCGGCGCTCGATGGTGGTTCGAGCGTCTTCGTGAGCTCGCTACCAAAGAACCTGGCGCTGGTCGCGGAGGGTCCGTGGATCGTATGACGCTATGGAGATGTTATCACCAGCGTCGTCGCGACGGGACGACGCCCGCGGGGGCTGGCGAGGAGGAGGAGAGTGCGCCATGGCCGCAGCACCCTCGGTCCTCCCAGCGCCAGCATGTGGTGGTTCGGTGGAGCGCTGAGCCGAGAGCCCCGCCGGTCATTGATCGTCTTTGTTCGCGATGGCGACGAGGCTTCGGATAGTGGCCCTCTACTCGTCGAGCTTCTCCGTAACAGGAGGGAAGTCGAGGAGCAGTTGCGCGCACGCCAAGGCTTTCGCTGGCATGGGTGATGGTGACAGCTGAGTGGATCGCGGCGTGCTTCGACTTCTAACCACGTTAGAAGGAGCTCCGTCACGACCCAGCGGCTGCGTGCCATTTCCACCAGCGCTTCGGCGAGCTTGTTGAACTCCTTCGTCTTGCCGGTGACGCACAAGGCTCTTCCCATGGTGGCGCCCAGGGTCACCAACGTGGTGACGTTGGTCGGCGCGCACACCATGGGAAGAACGCGCAGTGGTCGCCGGTGTATGCGTCCTAGAGGTCGCCGCGTCGCCTGGGTCGGCGCAACGACACCCCCGGAGGGCCCCGCGCCGCCTGCGGGGGGCCCAGCTCCGTCCTCGGGTCTGGCGGCGTGCAGCCGGTCGTCTGGTGCACGAACGATGCCGCTCGCCAGGCTCCGACTGGCTGGGTGGTGCACGAACGATCCCGAGTCCTGTCCGCGACCGGTCCGCTGCTCGTCCGCACCGGCACGGGCTGTTCGGCCCCCCAACAAGCCGATCGCCGTGGCCGTCTTCTTATTAGGGGCCATGGTGATGAAGAACGCTCACTCAACTGCTAAAACCGATTCTCACAAACGCGCTCCCCTACCTGGCGAGCCAAAGATGTCGGTGGGAAACGACACCTATGGGATCACAAGAATCCCTACTACGGTTGCGGGGCGTGGGGTTGAGAGAAGAGCGGGCCTAATAGAGAAGCACACAGTTCGTTTATCCAGGTTCGGGCCGCGGGGATGCGTAAAACCCTACTCCTGCTTTGGTGGTTGTATGCTGTGTTCTTGAGCTAGCTACGGAGTGTAACGAGCTCCAAAAAGCCGAATCCTCCTTCTGGTCGCCTCGGGCCTCCTTTTATAGGTGAAAGGGGTTGCCATAGTGGCACACAGGAGGTGGAAAGGTCTACAGTGGCACGAGGTTATCCCTCATATTACAGGACAAGGTGCATTTAATGCATCGCTTAGGTGTCCTCTTACTTTATCGGGGACGGGGGCGAGGCCCGTCCCGCCCGTCGCCGCTCCTCCAGGCCTCGACATGCGCCCTGGCCAGCGGTGCATGCGGTGCCATGTAGGCAAGCAAGCAGCTGAGGTAGCGTGGTGGTGGAGCCTCCAAGAAGGGTTGCATGCAGCCACGCAGGTGCCTACCCATCTGGTTGGGTCGGCAGCTGCATGTGAACGGCGGCAGAGACTTCGCTGGTGCGGGCCTGACGGTGGCCCAGCTAGTGCGCTTGGCGAGGGTCTTGTCGGGTAGCCCGGCAAGGGTCCTGCCACGGCTCGCAGGCGTCCCTGGCAAGGATCTTGCCGGGGGTCTTATGGGTTCCTTCGGTGAGGATGGCTGCCTTCCCATCCTCACTTGATCTTGACTATTCTTTGTCTTCACAAAGATCTGCATGCCACCACAGAGGTGCCTCCCGAGCCCCTGTCCCAATGCATGTGCTGAGCGTTGGTGGGTTCGAGGGTGGCTCGCTCGGCTAGCGTGGGCGAGCTGCCCTTGCCGGGGCTGCTGAGGCCGCCCCGGCAAGGATCCTTGCCGGGTAAACCTACTTCGCCCATATGATCTTTGTGGCCTTGGTCCTTGGCGTTGCTTTGCTTCGGCTTGGGCTTCGGTCTTACCTCGACTCACCTCCCCCGGCCCTGTTATGCGCGTCCGTGGCGGGAGGCTCTGACTGCCCATGCACAAGTAAAGGGGTCAAAAGGAGAGCCCCTACTTTTGTACACCGACATGCTCATTAAAATATGACATGCCAAAAAGTTGATGTTGGACAAGGAAGACAACATAATGGGTTATGTTTTCTTATATCCGAATAGAAGTTATATTGTCATGGATCATCCAACATGTTGAGCTTGCCTTTCCCTCTCATGCTAGCAAAATTCTTTGCACCAAGTAGAGATACTACTTGTGCTTCCAAACATCCCTTAAACCAGTTTTGCCATGAGAGTCCACCATACCTACCTAAGTCGTCATCGGTGCAAGCAATAAAAATTGCTCTCTAAATATGTATTATCTATTAGTGTGAAGAAAATAAGCTTTACACGAACTTGTGATATGGAAGAAATAAAAGTGATGGAGTGCATAATAAAGTTCTTTATCACAAGCGGCAATATAAAGTGACGTTCTTTTGTATTAAGATTTTGTGCATCCAACCATAAAAGCGCATGCTAACCTATGCTTCCCTCTACGAAGGACCTATCTTTTACTTTTACCTTCTACCCTTATACAAGAGTAATGGTGATCTTCACCTTTCCTTTTTATACTTTTTCCTTTGGCAAGCACTATGTGTTGGAGAGATCCGGATATATATCTACTCGGATGTAGGTTATCATGAAATATTATTGTTGACATTACCCTTGAGGTAAAAGGTTGGGAGGCGAAACTATAAGCCCCTATCTTTCTCTGTGTCCGATTGAAACTTTGAACCCATAATTATCGCGTGAGTGTTAGCAATTGAGAAAGACTAAACGATAGTTGAGTATGTGGACTTGCTGAAAAGGTCTTATATTGACTCTTTCAGATGTTACGATAAATTGCAATTGCTTCAATGACTGAGATCATAGTTTTTTAGTTTTGAATAAAGTTTCTCATTCATACTTTACTTTGTGAACGAATTGTTACTTTAGCATAATAAATTATATGGCATTATATGTTGTTGTTCTAAAGATGATCATGATGCCCTCATGTCCATATTTTATTTTATCGACACCTCTATCTCTAAACATGTGGACACATTTTTTGATTTCGGCTTTCGGCTGAGGAGAAGCGAGGTCTAAGCTTGGGGGAGTTGATACATCCATTTTGCATCATGCTTTTATATTGATATTTATTGCATTATGGGCTGTTATTACACATTATATCACAATACTTATGCCTTTTCTCTCTTATTTTATAAGGTTTGCATGAAGAGGAATAATGCCGGCAGCTGGAATTATGGGCTGGAAAAGGAGCAAATATTAGAGACCTATTCTGCACAAATCCGAAAGTCCTGAAATTTCACGGAGAATATTTTTGGAATATATAAAAAATATTGGGCGAAGAAAGTACCAGAGCGGGGCCACCTACCACACACAAGGGTGGAGGGCGCACCCCCGTCCTTGTGGCCCCCTGGCAAGCCCCCGACGCCCATCTTCTGCTATATGGTGTGTTTTGACCTGGAAAAAATTAGAAGGAACCTTTCGGGATGAAGCGTCGCCGTCTTGAGGCAGAACTTGGGCAGAACCAATCTAGGGCTCCAGCGGAGCTATTCTCTCAGGGAAACTTCCCTCCGGGAGGGGGAAATCGAAGCCATCGTCATCACCAATGATCCTCTCGTCGAGAGGGGTCATTCTCCTTCAACATCTTGGCCAGCACCATCTCCTCTCAAACCCTAGTTCATCTCTTGTATCCGATCTTTGTCTCAAAACCTCATATTGGTACCTGTGGGTTGCTAGTAGTGTTGATTACTCCTTGTAGTTGATGCTAGTTGGTTTACTCAGTGTAAGATCATATGTTCAGATCCTTAATGATAATTAATACTCCTATGATTATGAACATGAATATGCTTTGTGAGTAGTTATGTTTGTTCCTGAGGACATGGGAGAAGTCTTGTTATAAGTAATCATGTGAATTTGGTATTCGTTCGATATTTTGATGAGATGTATGTTGTCTTTCCTCTAGTGGTGTTATGTGAACGTTGACTAAATGACACTTCACCATGCTTTGGGCCTAGGGGAAGGCATTGGAAAGTAATAAGTAGATGATGGGTTGCTAGAGTGACAGAAGCTTAAACCCTAGTTTATGTGTTGCTTTGTAAGGGGCTGATTTGGATCCATATGTTTCATGCTATGGTTAGATTTATCTTAATTCTTCTTTCGTAGTTGCGGATGCTTGCGTGAGGGGTTAATCATAAGTGGGAGGCTTCTCCAAGGAAGGGGAGCACCCAAGCACCGGTCCACCCACATATCAAATTATGAAAGTAACGAACGCGAATCATATGAGCATGATGAAAACTAACTTGATAACAATTCCCATGTGTCCTTAGGAGCGCTTTGCTTTATTAAGAGTTCGTCCAGGCTTGTCCTTTGCTAAAAAAAGGATTGGGCCACCTTGCTGCACCTTATTTAATTACTTTTGTTACTTGTTAATCATTACGAATTATCTCATCATACAACTATCTGTTACCGATAATTTAGTGCTTGCGGAGAATACCTTGCTGAAAACCGTCGTCATTTCCTTCTGCTCCTCGTTGGGTTTGACACTCTTTCTTATCGAAAGGACTATGATAGATCCCCTATACTTGTGGGTCATGAACGCTTTGCATCCATTCCCAGGCTCTCCGCCGCCAGCTCCGGAAGAGCACTCCCATCTTCGCCGCGGGGGGGGGGGGGGGAGGACGTTGTCACCGGCCCGGACGCCACCGCTCTACGTCCGGCAACTCTTTGGCCCCGCCTTGCGCTTGATGTGTTCGACACATTGACCGAATGAAATTATTGTGATTTTGTTAGGTAAATGATGGATTCTGATGCTTCGTCAGACGAGGAGTATGGACCTAAGGAGCTTGACCAAATGATTCAAGATGAGTTCTTCTATTCGTCAGATTCGGACGAAGAAGTGGACATGATCATGCTCATGAGCATGCAAGAAAAAATGGACCGGCAAGTGGAGCATATTCTCAACTTCAAGGGCTCAATCAAAGGGAGAAGAGTGATCAACCGAGACAGAGCGTCCGGAGCAAAGCTACTGCACAATGACTACTTTGCTCCCACACCTGCTTTCCCAGACGATCCATGGTTTCATCGCCATTTTCGCATGCGGAAACCATTGTTTTTGCACATTGTGGAGGGAGTGGAGGCACACGACTACTACTTCAAGCTAAGAAGGATTGTTGTGGCCAACTCTCTTTCTCGGCCAAGCAGAAGTGGACGGCTGCTCTGAGGATGCTTGCACTTGGTACAACTGCAGACGCCATTGGTGAGATGGTCAGGATGGGGGAGATCACGTGCCTCAAGACTACTGTCAAGTTTGCTCGCGCCGTGGTTGAGGTGTTTGGACCGGAGTATCTCAGATAACCAAATGCGTAGGACACAGAGAAGTTGTTGGCTATTGGAGAGGCAAGGGGGTTTCCAGGAATGCTCGGATCAATTGATTGCATGCATTGGCAATGAAAAAACTGCCCCAGAGGTCTACGGGGAAGGTATCAAGGTCCCACCAGAGAGGCCACCATCATACTAGAAGCGGCGGCATCACATGACTTGTGGATTTGGCATGCTTTCTTTAGAATGCCCGGTTCTCACAACGATATCAACGTGCTTCAACGATCTCCGGTGTTCAGGCAGCTTTGCAATGGGGAATCATTGTTGTGCAACTACACCGTCAACAACCGGGACTACAACAAGGGGTACTATCTCGCCGATGGTATCTATCCTCAGTGGGCAGCATTTGTGAAGACCATATCCGAGCCGCGTGGCAATAAATAGAGCTACTTTGCAGCAGGAAGCGGCTAGGATGGACGTGGAGAGGGCATTTGGTGTGCTTCAAGCTCGTTGGGGAATTGTGTGGAGCACTGCAATGATGTGGGAATCAGAAACTTTGTGGTAGTTGATGACACGTTGTGTTATTCCGCACAATATGATTGTCGAGGATGAGGGTGATGGTGTAGCCCAAACCCATGATTTCGAACCACCCGGAGAACAAGTTGAAATCCCGGAAGATCAAGATGTGGCTAAGCTTATGAACTTTCTGCAAATGCATCGGAATCTTCAAAATCAGCAGGCGCACACGCAGCTACTCAATGATCTTGTGGAGCACATGTGGATCCACAATGGCAACACGGAAGGAAATGCTTGAGTTTGGCACTTCAAATAAATTTTATGTAAACACCATGTATGCTTGATACCAACATTTGTTATTTACGTACGACATTGTCACTGGTACAGCGAGGTGCTATACACATGACTTTAAACCCCTTTCCGTGACGGCATTTCGAACCGTCGCCAAGTGAGTGACTGATAAGGGGGTCCTTCCCACACGACCCAGAAACCTCGTATGCAATGAAGCACACACTAAATTCTTTAGCACATGTGGGATCGGTGATTAAACGTTTCTAATGAAACAGTGAAACCAAACGGTGTGTCATAATGAACCGTTTGGGAAACAGTATGTAACGCACACGGGCCAACATATGAACTGTGTGCGATATGTGCCCTGATACGTCTCCAACGTATCTATAATTTATGAAGTATTCATGCTGTTATATTATCATTCTTGGATGTTTTACAATCATTTTATAGCAACTTTATATCATTTTTTGGTACTAACCTATTGACCCAGTGCCCAATGCCAGTTGCTGTTTTTTGTTTGTATTTTTCATCGCAGGAAATCAATATCAAACGGAGTCCAAACACCGCGAAACTTTTTGTGGATTTTTGATGGACCAGAAGACATCCAATGGGCCAGGGCAGCACCTAGGGGTGCCCCGAGGGGGGCACAACACACCAGGGCGCGCCTGGGCCCCCCAGGTGCGCCCCGGTGGGTTGTACCCACCTCGGTGCCCTCCTGCACCCCTCTCCACCCTATAAATTGCCAAATATTCCAAAACCCCTGGGGGTTACCCAAGATCAGAAGTTCTGCTGCCGCAAGGCTCTGTAGCCACGAGAAACCAATTTAGACCCTGTTCCGGCACTCTGCCGTAGGGGGGAATCATCACTGGTGGCCATCTTCATCATCCTGGTGGCCACCATGATGAGGAGGGAGTAGTCCACCCTCGGGGTTGAGGGTTTGTACCAGTAGCTATGTGTTTAATCTCTCTCCCTCTCTCTCTCTCTCTCATGTTCTTGAGATGTCATGATCTTGATGTATCGCGGGCTTTATTAATATAGTTTGATCATATGGTGTTTTCCCCTCTCTATCTTGTTGTGATGAATTGAGTTTTCCCTTTGAGACTTTGTTTTATCGGATTGAATACTCTTATGGATTTGAGAGCACTTGATATATGTCTTGCATATGAATGCCCGTGGTGATAATGGGGTATTATTTTGATTCACTTGATACACTCAACTCACGGATTCCCGAGGTGACATTGGGGTAATCTACGCATAGGGGTTGATGCACGTTCTTGTCTTTGTTTCTCCGGTAGAAATCTCGGGGCACTCTTTGAGGTTCTTTGTGTTGGATTGAGTACTACGAATATGAGATTATTTGGTGTTATTTTAGTATGAACTCTTGGATAGATCGATCGGAAAGAATAGCTTCGAGGTGGTTTCGTACCCTACAAACGATTTCTTCTTATGTTCTCCGCTAGATAGGAACTTTGGAGTGATTCTTCATTGCACATTGAGGGATGGCTATATGATCCAATTATATTAGCATTGTTGGGAGATCGCACTAGTGAAATTACGGACCCTAGGCCTCATTTTCAAGCATTGCAATACCATTTATGCTCCGTTTTATCAATTGCTACCTTGCTGTTTTTTATTGTTCCTATTACAAAAATCAATATCTACTATCGTTACTACACTTTTGTCACCATCTCTTCGCCGAACTAGTGCACCTATACAGTTTTCCATTGTATTTGGTGCGTTGGGGACACAAGAGACTCTTTGTTATTTGGTTGCAAGGTTGTTTGAGAGAGACCATCTTCATCCTACGCCTCCCACGGATTGATAAACCTTAGGTCATCCACTTGAGGGAAAATTGCTACTGTCCTACAAAACTCTGCGCTTGGAGGCTCGACACGAGTCTACAAGAGTAAAGTTGCGTAGTAGACATGAAGCTCCTTTCTGGCGCCGTTGTTGGGGAGGTGAGTGCTTAAAGGTATATCTTTATATCTTGCAATTGAATCTTTTAGTTTCTTGTTTTATCACTAGTTTGGTTTATAAAAGAAAACTACAAAAAATGGAATTAAGGTTGCATCATATTATTCATCTTTATAATGTATTTTGTGAAAATGATGGAAAGGAAAAATGTGCTCAATTGATAGAAGAAGGATTCAATAGAATTTTTGGTATAAATGATGAGCATGATTACAGTGTTGTTAGTATGAATTCTTTGAATATCCATGATGCTAATGATATGCAAAGCCATAAGCTTGGGGATGCTATGTTTGATGAAGATGATATTTTTAGTCCCACAAGATTTGATGTGCAAATTTGTTATAATTATTGCATGCCTCCTATTTATGATGATTATAATGATGAAAGTGGATTTGGAGAGGCCAAGACTTTATTTAGTGATGAATCCACCATTTTGGATGAGGCTTCAATTGACTATGATAACAAAGTTGCTATATATGATGATTATGGTGATGACATGTATGCTATGAAGAATAATGATAACCATGAAACTTGTCATCATGATTGTAGTTTTCACTCTCATGATAGTTATTTTGTTGAGTTTGCTCCCACTACTATTGATCAGAAGAAATTTTCTTATGTGGCGAGTAATAAGTTCTCTATGCTTTTGTGTCATGAAAAAATGCTTTATGTGATGGTTATATTGTTGAATTTCTTCATGATGCTACTGAAAATTATTATTAGGGAGGAAATTATGCTTGTAGGAATTGCAATAATATCAAGTGTTTTCTCTATGTGTTGAAAGTTTTGAAGTTATGCTTGTTTTGCCTTCCTATGCTAGTTGATTCTTGTTCCCATAAGTTGTTTGCTAACAAAATCCCTATGCATAGGAAGTGGGTTAGACTTAAATGTTCTAGCCATATGCTTCATGATGCTCTCTTTGTGTTTCAATTCTTATCTTTTATGTGAGCATCATTGAAATCATCATGCCTAGCTAAAAAGGCATTAAAGAAAAGCGCTTGTTGGGAGACAACCCAACATTTACCCCTACTGTTTTTGTGTGTTCACATGATTAAGCTACTGTATTAATCATGTTTTATTGCTTTTTTCAGTAAAATACCAAGTAAAGCCTTTGGGGTAGTGTGGATGATAGTTGACTTGATTCTGTGCAAAAACAGAAACTTTTGCGTCGAGTGCAGAAATTCCTATATTTTACTGGAACGTGGAAAAATTCTGAATTTTTTATAGGTGATAGATATACAAATTCCCTATGTTGTCCTAAATTTTCAGAATTTTTGGAGTAGCAGAAGTATGATTGGAGTACATATTACTACAGACTGTTCTGTTTTTGACAGATTTTGTCTTCAATGCATAGTTTGCTTGCTTTATAGTTTCTATGGCTTATATTGCTCAATATAAATTGTGGAAATGATATGGTAAAGTAGGTATTATGTGAGAACAATTATGAATCTTGTATTTAGCAGTACCAAAAGCGAGTGGTTTTGCTCTTTATCATACTAACCTATCTCATGAAGTTCCGTTAAGTTTTGTGTGATTGAAGTTTTCAAGTTTTGGGTGAGATATCGATATGAAGATAATAAGGAGTGACAACACCCTAAGATTGGGGATACCCAAGGCACCCGAAGGTAATATTCAAGGAATAGCCAAGCAACTAATCTTGGGGATGCCCGGAAAGCATCCCCTCTTTCGTCTTCAACATTATCGGTAACCTCACGTGGAGCTATGTTTTCATTCGTCACATGATATGAGTTTTACTTGGAGCGTCATTTTATTTTGTTAGGATTTGCTTGATGTTATTTATAATAATGTTTTGCATCTTTCATTTCAATAAAAATGTCAAGGATAGCCTTTACCATGCTTATTTTGCAAGTATACATGTTACTGTTTCAGAACAGAAAGTTTATCGTTGTTGCAAAAATTCCCTAGAAAAGTCAGAATGTGATAAAATGCTGAAACTTTTTTCAACAGCTCTGATAAATTTTCTACAGTGTGCTAAATTTTCATAATTTTTGGAGTTAAAGAAGTATTGAGACTCTTGCATTCTTTACAGATTGTACTGTTTTGGCAGATTGCTGTTATGTTTGCATATGTTTTCTTGTTTAATGATTCTATTTGAGGATAGGAGTATTAAAAATGCAGGGCATTTGGTATGCAATGTTGAATAATAATTTTAGTGACTTTCTATAGTAGAGGATGATAAAGTTTTGCATTGACCTATACTAACGTATCTCACGAGTTCTTGTTCTATTTTGTGTGGATGAGGTTATTAAGATTTAGGGAAACCATTGTCAGATTACGGGTTTCGGCAAACCCTTGAGGTTCTAACACTGGGGTGCGCATGAATATCTCTCTTCCCCTAGCTCACACTCTCAACGATCTCAAGGCCTAGCTTGCTGAACCCAAAGAACAAGGGACACAAGAGTTTATATTGGTTCGGGCCACCGATGTGGTGTAATACCCTACTCCAGTGTGGTGTGATGGATTGCCTTGTAGGTTGAGGATGAACAAGTACAAGGGAAGAACAGCCTCCTGAGGAGAGGTGTTCTTGAGCTCGAGGAGCTTGTGAGTTGGCCTTGGTGGAATGAGTCCAATCCAAGATCACCCCCTTTCCTATGGTGGTGGCTAGTCCTATTTATAGAGGCCTTGGTCCTCTTCCCAAATATTAGGCGAGAAGGGATCCCACAACGGCCAATTTGAAGGGGGACAACTAGTACAAGTTATCCTGACAAAAGTTGTTCTTCGCCTGCCAAAGGCTCTGGTGGTGACGCCGTTGTGGGCTCCATGGTGACCTCTGTCCTGTCGTCCTGCTGGTCTTGGTCTCGTTGCACCGATATGGAAACCTTTGCCTGAAGCCTCGGGACTCCTCGCTTGCGCTTGCCCCTTTAGCACCAAAGAGGAAACTGGTACTCTGCACCCACAGGCGCCCGCCTAGCTTTTTAGTCGTCATGGTTCACGTCACGCGAACCTCGTGAGGTGCCCCTTGCATAGATATCTCCACTCCTCGGGAGCCAGCCTAGTGAGGCTGCCCCTAAGGAGGCCTTGGCGCCGTTCGTCTCGCAAGGCTTGGCCCCTCACGAGGGTCTTGACTGGTTGTTGATGAAGATGGGCCGTACCAGGCCGTTGGTGGAGCCACGCCCCGGGCCGTAGGCAGGCAAGTCTAAGGACCCCCGTTCCCAGGACGCCGACAGTAGCCTCTGGGCCCAAGGCGCGCTCGGACTTGGCTTCGAGGCGAAGCCAAAGGTCAAGTGCGGAGCGCCGCGGGCCCCAATAGCCTGCGGCCTTGATTGACGTGTGGCGATTGACAGGACGTGGGCATCTCCGCTTCCCCATGCTGCCTCGGCAACTGCCCGACTGACAAAAGGCTGGTGCATGCCGCGGTACCTTCATTGCATGCCTTCGTCTTGCTCCAGATCCCCTTTCTTGCTTCTATTCCCCAAAGGCTCCAGATCCGGGTCAACTCCCCTTCGAGCCTGCAATCAATGGCGTTCGGCAAGGCAATGGCTGCCTCTCCGCCCGCCTGGTACGAGCCAGCTTTGAGCGTGCCCAGCGTTTCGGAGAAGAACCTCGCCATCGTGCTCCTGATGACGGTGGAGGGTAGCAACAAGAAGGGAAAGACCGCGCTCCGGGCCACCTCCGCTGAGCCACAGGACTCAGGGAGCACCTTCTATCCCTTCTTCATGAGCAGTGTTGTCGCAGGGCTGGTTCCCCCCTTCTCTTATTTCTTCTACGCCGTCCTTAGCCACTACAAGCTGCATGCCCTTCATCTTCATCCCAACTCTGCCCTCCTCCTGTCCATCTTCGACTTCTATTGCGAGGCATTTGCGGGGGTGATGTCGTCCGTGGCGTTGCTTCGCCACTTCTTCTACCTCTGAAACAAGGGCGGCCATTGCTCGGGGTGTGCCAACTTCGTCGCGGCCAACGGGACCAACGCGATCTCGAAGGCTGGGAAGAAGGCCGAGAACTTCAGGAACAAGTGGGTCCTCGTGGACGCCAAGTGCTCTCACCCTCGGTTGGTGCTGCCGACTGAGATGCCCGCGCCTCATGACGGGTGGTTCAGCGCGAAGCTCATCGATCCCCGGGTGGAGCAGTTGCTGGAGAGGATGAATGCCGACCTGAAGCCTGACGACCCAAAGGCGGCGAAGCTGATAGGGGCTATGATCATCAAGGAATTCCTGGCGCAGCGCGTAGCTCCACTCCAGGCACGCTCGCGTCCCTATGGAAGCTCGGGGATGAGGAGGACGACCTCCGCCTGCGCTGAGACACCTTGTTGTAGGAGGATCTGGCCGCGGCTATCCGCCTCTTGGTCGGGGATGACCTAGGGTATCCGCCTGACACCCACGTCCCCCTGTACTGCCACCCAGATGGGGAAAAGGTTGTTGCCGCCATGCCCGCCTTCGACGGGCGCTGGTTTGTGCGTCGGCGCCCTCCGAGGTCCTGGTGGAGACGGCTCCGGTGATGGTGTCCTCCGATGACTCTGACAAGGGGGAGGAGCAGGACTCTGAGGCGACCCCGGAGGGAACTGGGGAGACCTCCCCTTCGCGCAAGGCCGATCTCCTCCGTGCCCTGCCTGACGACGACGATGCGAGCGACCACCCGGTGAGGGAGGTCCTGGCCCCTGCGGGGGTCACCATGAGGCCCAAGGTCACCCCCTCGAAGAAGCCACCTCCTGGGGTCTCAACAAAGAGCAGATCGGTACTGATCTCCTGAGGCGATGCTCCTGCCCTGACGTTGTCTGGTGCTGCCACCGGGCTGCCTGCCGCGGCCTTGTCTGTTCCGGGAGCTTGCGCGCCGGCTCCCCAGGCCGCGAGGCCCCTGGGCCCCGTTCTCCTGAAGAGGTCGTGGAACTATGCTGCCATGGACCAGTAAGCACATTGCCCTGACTTTGCTCTTGCTCCTGCTTCTGTTGCTGCTTCCTGATGTCCTCCCCTTGCACCGTCAGGCCGACGCTGTCGGTGAAGAAGAAGAGAGAGGGGGCGGTTGCTTCTTCGAGGGCCTAGTAACCTGGACTGGCCACACCCCCTCCGGCACATAAGGGCGGTGAAGTCACCCACACTTCTCCTGCTCGGTCGTCCTCTCTAGGCCCAGTGGACCATCTTCAAGAAAAGGCGACCTCCCAGCCAAGCCGGCTCAGGAGGTGCCCGCTCTCAGCCCGCCAGCCAAGGTCCCACGGGATCCGCAGCTTCCAGCCTCTTCTTCTGCTGCCATCAACTCGCAGGTCTTGGTGATGACGCCGCCTCCTTCCTCTGTCACACCGCTAGCTCGCGACCCTTCCACTTTGCTCGATGCTCTGGAGGGCGCTCTTTCTGCGCTGGCCCGGCTACGGGACGAGCTTCAAGGCGCCGACCATCGCTTGGTGGCAGGGCGCCTGGAGCTGATCTCGGGTTGGCTGCACTCCGACATGTCTGTCAGGGCGGCGTTGGGCCAGGCCGTGGCAGCTTCCGAGGAGGACAAGCGAGCCGCCGACCAAGCCGCGACCGCCTGTGAGGTGGCGCTGAAGAATGTCGAGGCTGCCAAGGAGCACTGTCAGTCGATGGAGGCCGAGCTGGAGACCACGCGCAGCGAGCGCGCGACCGAGGCCCACGGTCGCAAGGTGGAGGAGGAGAAGATGAAGGCCCGAGAAGACGCCGTCACTGGTCGTGATGCTGAGTTGGAGTAGTTGGCGAGGGCGCAGGCCGTAGAGTGCAGCCGTCTGGAGAAGCTGGAGCAGAAGGTGGAGGCAGAGAAGACCCAGCTGGAAGCCAAGGCGCAAGTTCTGGCTGAGGATCGTGTGGCCTTCAAGTCCCTTGAGGAGAGATCCCGCGAGGCGCTGTGGGCGCTCTACGATAAGGGCTTGGAGAAGCCGCTGGTGACAGACGACGAAGGTCCCGCCCAGCTGCTTCCTTATCTTGTCATGGCGCTCGAGAGTGTCGTCGACGGGATCGGTCCCATGGTGGAGGGGAAAGCCCACGTGCTTTCTTCTTCAGCTCTGATGCGCGTCTTCAGCCATCTATATCTTCGCAACCCCGATGCTGATCTCGGCGAGCTGCTCGAGCCCATGGAGGAGGAGTGTTGCGCAGCTGCTGCCACAGCCGTGAAGGGCCAGGTGGAGGCCCTGTTGAAGAAGTTCCTCGCCGTCGACCCTGCACCTCCAAGTGGTGGTGCGTTGATCCGGCGACCAAGGCCTACGACGCTACCGACGGGAAGATGCTTCCTGACGACGGCGCCAAAGGCTGAAGACAAGGCTTGCTGGTGCACAATGGTGCTCCTTCCCGTTTTACCTTCCTACGAACTTTCCTGCGACATATGGTGTGCCTCGTGGAGGCATTAAACTTCTTGTGGGTGCTTATGGAACAATATGTTTTGTAATATTTTATTTAGGTTCCGCGATCTCCTTTCCGTTTGCTTAATGTTCTACGTTGGCAGGGCCCGACCCCGCGCATACCTCAGCCGCCGTTGGGCCGTCTGGATGAGGGGCTACGTGGCCAGTTAGGCTCCTGAGTCGATATGCTCAGGAGTCCCCCTTGATGCGCAAACCGCGTGTGGGAAGGAGATGCAGAAATAGGTCTTAGGGTTCTACGTCGGCAGGGCCCAACCCCGCGCATACCTCAGCCGCCATTGGGCCGTCCAGATCACCAGGATGGGACCAAGGGGTGAGGGGCTACGTGGCCAGTTAGGCTCCTGGGTCGCGATGCTCAGGAGTCCCCCTTGACGCGCAAACCGCCCTTCATACCTTCCCTCACCGAGGTCCCGCTCGGGAGGGGTGCGCGACGACCAGGTCCGAGGGACCTGGCAGGGCGGCGTACGCTAGGCGTGACCTGAGCGTAGCCCCCGTGCCCAGCCCCCTCGCGTGACTCTCCCGAGGGGAGGTGTTGCGACGAATCTGGACACTGAGCCCGGAGGCTCCCTGAGGTTGGTACGGCCATGGGGCCGCCCTCAGTTGTTTATCACCAGCGCGGAGCGTATCGCTTCCGCACTTGCACGGGCATAGCCGCGCCTCGACCGTGTCGACTGCCAGCGCGGAGCATGGTGCTTCCAGTGGTGCTTGGGTGAGGGCTCGCTCTGAGTGGAGCCCCCGGGGGCGTGTACATCCCCGCCCTAACACGTGGCTTGCACGGCAGGGCAAGACGAGGTGTGTCCAGGCACTCATGAGCCAGTGCGGGACTCATGAGGCCCTACCTCAAGGCGGGTTGCGCCTGGTCTTGATTCTTGAAGGCTGTGGTGACCCTGCGAGATGGTTAGGTAACCTACGCCAGACGAATCTCCTGAGGCGATCACATGAGAAGGCCAGACACCAACGATCCCCGGAGGTGACGTGAATGGGGCCGGCTCACCAGACAGAGCTCAGTCATTGGGTTTATCGATGCTGCAGGGACGGACCCGAGCACAGACGTCGTGCCTAGCCTTCTCATGCGAAGAATCCTGAAGAAAGACGACCTGCGTGCGGCTCCTGTGGTGGCGAGGCACCGGGTCGCACGCCCTTGCTTGTCCGTTCGCGATTAGCTCGTGCGAGAACAAGGCACCAAGGGCCATGGGAGGTGACCTACACAGGAGTGGGCCCGCGAGCCAGAGCTTAGCCTATTGGGTTTGGCAACAGTGCAGGGACGGACCCGAGCACAGTCGTCGTGCCAGTCCTTAATCACGAGGCGGGAGTGGGCGGGCTTGCAAGGGCATACAATGTTCGTGGTATCGAAGTACCGGACAGGCAGGTCATAATCTGTCGGTGTTCTGGGAACGGGGGTCCCCAGACTTGCCTGCCTGTGGCCCATGGTGTGGCTGAGCTAGCAGGCCTATACGGCCCATCTTCATCGACAAGGCATTGAAGACCCTCGCGAGGGGCCAAGCCAAGCTAGGCGGACGACACAAGACCTCCACGGGAGCGGCCTCACCAGGCTTCCTCGCGAGGGGCAGAGAGATCAAGGCGAGGCAAACCTCGCGAGGTTCTCGTGATGTGAGCCATGACGATCAGGATCAGGCGGGCGCCAGGCGGGCGCCAACGCACGCAGTGTCCTTGTTTCCCCTTTGGTGCTAAGGAGGCAAGCGCAGGCGTGGAGTACCGAGGCATCAAGAAAAGGTTTCCATATCGGTGCAACGAGACCGAGACTAGCAGGACGGCAAGACGGAGGTCACCATGGATCCCAAGACGGTGTCACCACCAGAGCCTTTTGCAGGCGAAGACCGCTTTTGTCAGGATAAGCTGTACTAGTTGTCCCCTTTCAAATTGGCTGTTGTTGGCTCCCTTCCCGCTCAATATTTGGGGAGAGGACCAGGGCCTATATAAGTAGAACTAGCCACCACAGTAGAAAAAGGGGAATCTGATCTAGAGCCAACCCTTAGCCACACACCGAGCATAAGAACCCTTCAACCTCAGGAGGATGTTCTTCCCCGTGTACTGTTCATCATCAGCCCAAGAGGCAATCCACCACCACCACACTAGAGTAGGGTATTACACCACAACGGTGGCCTGAACCAGTATAAATCTTGTGTCTTTTGTGTTCTGAGTTCGCCGAGTTCGCCCGCAAGATCTTAGCGAGCTAGGGCGTGGATCGGTAGGGAGGAAATCTTCGCGCGCACCCCAGTGTTCGAACCTTGAGGGTTTTGCCGGAACCCGTGATCCGACATTTGACGCACCAGGTAGGGGTGCGCCGGAGCCTCCTCCCCGCCTATCGACCCGCTGGCGCACCGCGATCCCAATGTCCGGCGACCCGAGGGCCGACTCCGACCGCTGGGCAGCCTGGCCCGCTCGGGCGGCGCCACCTGCCCACGAAGACCTCAACCCCGCGCTCCAGGCGGCACGAGCGCCACCTAACAATGCAGGGCGCGGGCGGCGCGGCCAGGCGCCATCCGCCCTCACTCCACGACAAGCACGAGCCGCTGCAAGGGCCGCAAGCCACGCCGCGACAACGACGCCACACACTCGGCTGGAGCAGGCGAACATGTGGGCAGCGCTCATGGTGGCGCGGGAGTTGCTGCGGTGCCGACTGATGGAGAGCGGCCGGGATGCACTGCTGGAACGTGTCACTGAGCTGCTGGATGCGGCGGCATCGGGAGCACCTCCCTTCTGCTATCTGCTTCCTCCTCGGGCCGCTACTGGATCTCATGGCATGCCTCACCGCAACCACGCGCCCTCGGGTGTGCCTAGGGGCTTCATCGAGACCGGGACGGCCAACGGCGCCGGGGGCCCCGCTGCCCCTACGCCGCCTCCAATGAGCATGGGCGCGAGCGCTGCCTCCCATGGTCCCAACAAGACGTCGTGCTATCATCCTCAGGACCCCGCGCTGGGTCGGGCAACATGGAGTGTGGGGCATTACGGCGAGGTGTTTGGGGTAACAGCCCCGGAAGCCTACGTGCCCCTCATGATGGACCAGGAGTACACGCCGGAGGACGACCCTGGCTCGTTCCTCGGGTCAGGTTGGGAGGAGGAGGCATTAGGAGCTGAAGCCTTTCAGGAGCCGCTGGAGAGCCCCGCCAACCGCGCCGTCGACAACAGATACAGGGTACCACTAATCCCTCAGGAGCAAGATTACGCTAACCATGGGTTGCAGGAGAATCAGGTCACCACAGCGGCTGGCGGCCCCAGCTCGGCGACCTCCCTCCCGCCAGGGGGATCACGCTGGGGGCCGCAGGAGAGGAGTCGGGAGCCGGATCCCTCCCCGCGTCGCACGGAGCAAGGTCCCCCCGGAGGTAGGCCCTCTGCTGGGGAGGTGCTGAAAAGCCTGCCCCCGGTAGAGGACCCGTGGTCGCCAGGGCGCCGCTGGCGGCCCCTTTCCCCCCTTTGTTTCATCCTGGTTGGCGGTCGGCTCAAAGGTGGTCGAGGGTGGTGCAAGGCGGGGCCCTCGCCTGGCGATATGAAGCAAGGCTGGTACCTGTGAAGAAGGCCTAGTGCCTGTGAAGATCGCCGCCAGTGACACTCTCACGTAATAATGAGTGGGGCTGTACATGCCCCGGAGTCTCCGGAGAGCCGCCCTCAGGCCTCGCGGGCTCCCTCCCATGCCTAGTGGCAGCACTTAGCTCCGCTGGTGAGAAGACCAGAAGACTAGACTAGGTGCCGGACGTGGCCATTTGCTTTGGATCTCTTTTCTGTAACCTTGTCTTCTGGATTTGGATTTAGGTTGAAGTTGAATTTTTATCGATGCGTGCGGGGGGTGCCTTTTCTCATTCAAGCGATTTCTTGCCATCTGGTTCTTGCCTTGTTCTGAAGCTCGCGCTCGCTCCTCCCCCTCGCGGGCCCCTCGCGAGCGGGGCTGGGCGCGGCACGCGCACCACGCGCGTCGGTCGGCGCTGGATCCTCGCGAGGCCCTCTCGGGCGGATCAGCAGACCCTTCAGGAGCCCTGCGGCAACTCTCGACCTTACAACCCGATTCAGGGCCTGCCCGAGCTAAGGTAAGCTGCAGCGGCAAAACTTGCCGCCAGACTCATGGATCCATGAAGGTGCACACTCGGCTCGGCATAGAAGAGTAAAAGTTGTGATTTGTTTACATGAGGGGCTCCCCCTCTCAAAATGCTCTCACAATCTTTAGAGGCCACGCCCAAGTTTTTTCATACAAGGCAAAACAGTAAAGGAACAAGGGGTTACCCAGATATGTCGCTCGCCTCGTCCTCCGCGTCGTCTTCAGATGCACCGCTGGCGTCGCTGTCACCGTCGTTGGCGCCGCCTCCACCTTCACCAACGCCGGCATCACCATCGTCAACCACGTCGCCTTCGTTTGTAGCGACCACCACCGCATCATCTTCAGAGACGAAGGCTCTGACTAGCTCATCCACTATCCTCCACCCACCGCGCTAGGTCACCACGGATGGCTTGCGGTACGGGGGCAATGGCGGCGTCGAAGTCAAAGTCGGGGAAGGTGTTCCGAAGATGATTGAAGACGCGTGAGAACGCACGCCCGAGCAGGCCCCGGCTTCTCTCTTCCACAAGCTGGCGAGCTCTATCAGACCGGGCTTCCAGGCGCGTCACCACCTCAGCAAAGAAGCGCAGATGACTGGCGTAGTCATTCGAGTGTGGGTGCGGAGCATTCTCGTCGCAAACATGGCCCAACGCCGCGTTGGCCCTGACCCTGAGGTCCTGGAGCATGAGGGCGTGCTCCCGCTCTAGCATCCGCCGCTGAAGCACTTCCTCCCGACTCTGCCGCGCAACGGACTCGGCGTCATCAACCCGCTTCTGAAGAGAGAGCAGCCCAGCGCGGGCAGAGGCCAATTCCGCCTGCGCTGTGACCAGGGCAGCTGCCGTAGCCTCCTCACGCCTCTCCACTTCAGCCAGCTTAGGCCTAAGGGCGGCGGCCCTACCCGCATCCTCCGTCCCCGCAAGCTTCAACCTCAAGTCATACCTACCCTCAAGGTCCACGCGAGCATCGGCCACCCGGCGATCAACCTCTTCCTGAGCCCTGGCTTCCCGTGCACCAACGGCATCTTCCGCTTGGGCAACTTGACACTCCCTCGTCTCCAGCTGCTCAAGCTCGAGGCTACGCTCCACGGCCTCCAGAGCCAGCGCCTCCTCGCGCCTCCGGATCTCTTCTTCCTCAGCGGGCGTCCCCCTCAACGACGCAAGGGCGGCTTTGCGCGCCTCCACCTGCTGCTCCAGGGACGCGCTCCAAGCCTGGAGCTCCCACGCACACTTCTCTGCGGCCCCACGATAGCGGTCAGCCTCGCGAGCCTCTTCCAAAGCTCAAGAGCAAGCTTCACGGGAAACCTTGAGGGATGCCTCGGCCTTCGCATGATCAAGATCACGCTGGTAGTGGCCAAGGTTGATGTCCACCCTCAGCTTATGTCGTTCGTCTGCCAGTCGAAGACCCTCAGCCTCAAGGCGCGCGTCGACACCCACGAGTTCTTCACCAAGTCGGCTCATCGCGCCCATTGCCTCCTGGAAGAGCTCATGACGGACATTGCTCCGCCCGTGCTCGAACTCCATCACACGGCACACCTCGTCCTCCGGCACGGGGGCTGCAGGCAGGACGTGAAGCGGTGCACCCCCTCTCAGCAGGGGGCTAGGAGCTGGTGCCACCCCAGGTGCCAGCCCGGCCTCACGAGGGGCCCCGGCCAGTAGGGGCCCGCTGCTTGAGGAGGAACTGAAGACCGAAGCCAACCACCTGTTGTGCATGACCAGAGGAGGAGTCCGGGGCACGCCCGCCAAGCTCCAAGCCAGGCCATGGAGGAAGGGCGACAGAGCCGCAGATTCAAAGTGCCATGAAGGCGAGCGCACCTCCCCGGCCGGCCCTGCTCCAGGCATGACATGCAGGCTTGGGATGCTCGAAGCCAGCAGGGGAGTCGAGGAAGGTGGAGGTTGCTTCTCGGGGGACACCGCGGCCCTGATGTAAGGGGTCCTGGAGAACTGACGTCAGGGAGGAAAGCAGCAACCAATAAATCACAAGGTGCAGTACTTACTCGTCGACGGCGTTGTACTTCCGTCGCTTCAACGGCCCGAAGATACCGCTGCCGCTCGGAGATCCTTTCCTCTTGCGGAGCTCCTCGAATTCCATGCAAAGCCGACCAAAGCGCTGGACGTGGCGGTCGGCACGGGGTGCAGCCAGAGAAGTGCTCGAAAGGACAACTTCAGGGGTGCCTGGCTACGGAGAACAGTCGGGCACCGTCTCACCGCGACCTCCCAAGGCTTCCAGAGTTTCAGCCTCCGGAGCCGCGTGCTGCATCGTCTCAGCAACCGACGCCCAGAGGAAGAATCACGAGTTCCTGAGGACGACGCACCAGGAGCCCCAGGCGGCATCCGCACATCAGCACTCGTGCCGCCAGCCTCCGGTGGCGCTCGCCCCCCTGCATCCACATTCAGGGCGAGCTCGCCGCCAGTGATGAAGAAGGGAACCACGTTGACAGGGTTCTCACGGGACCCCACCAGGCCATCTGGGCGCAGTCCCCACTCATCAAAGGGAGGCATGCTCTTTGCAAATTCAGCCTTGTTTGTGCAGCGGTACAACAGGCAGCTCTTCCCAGGCATGTCGTCCGGCGAAGGGACACCTGTCAGGACCTCGAGCACTATTTGTCGTGTCTTAAGAGGGAGCCTGGACTCCTGAAACCTCATATGGTCCTGACTGCTGAGCACGGCCAAATCGGGTGAGAATGGCGCTGAAGCGGAGCGACTCTGCGTCTGATGAACTCCTTCACCACCATAGGCACAGTCACACTATGGTCCTTCAGCCTCCTCAGCCTAAGCCAGACGGGGACAAGACGGGGGCTCGCGAGCCTCTCGTGGCCCCAACCGGAGTTGGGAACAGCAGGCGCTGATGGAGAATGGAGCAGAGGTCTGAGCACCCCAGCGTCAACGAATAACCACCGTGTCCAAAACTCGCTCATGGATGAAGGAAGCTCGAAGTCGATCCCCGCGCCAGCTGTCGCGGCCACAGCCTGGAAGCTCATGCACCCCGAGCTTTGTCGAGGATCCACCAGGTGCAATGAGAAGAAATGGCGGAGAAGGGCCACGGAAGGAGCGATGCCCACCATGGCCTCACACACAAAGGCGAAGACGGCAAGGAGAGCCACGGATTGGGGGTCGAGATGCAGCATGTGGATCTAGTAATGCTCAAGCGCCGCGTTGAAGAAGGCAGAGAAAGGAGGAATCAGGCCAGCTCAAAGGGCATCGATGAAGATTGGGACCTTGGTGGCTTCTCGGGCAATGCGAGCGCGAGACGCAGGCCAAGCCACCGTCTTCCCCCACTCGTTGAAGCTAGTAGCGAGCATGGGACGCACCTCGTCCATGGCCTCGTCGTTGAGCACCAGCGACCGGCCGACTGCAGGCTCGACGGCTGGGGGCGCACTCGGCTAAGACAGAGGCTTCTTCCCCTTGTCTGTTTGTTTCGGCGCCATGACGAAGAAGCGGGCAAAGCACAGGTCAGATTGGAGAGGAGGGGCAGAGTCTCGAGGAAGCAGAGGGATTTGGAAAGTAAGGCGTGGGCGACGGAAGAACAACTGTGTAGGTTGCGGGAGCCGCATAGCCAGGCGGATTCCAAGGCAGCATGGGGAAGCGGAGACGCCCATGTCCAATCAACCGCCACGCGTCGACCAAGGCCGCAGGCTTTTGGGGCCCGCGACACTACGTACTTGACCTTTGGCTTCTCCTCGAAGACAAGCCCGAGCGCACCTTGGGCCTGGGGGCTACTGTCGGCGTTCTGGGAATGGGGGTCCCCAGACTTGTCTGCCTGCGGCCCACGACGTGGCTGAGCTAGCAGGCCTATACGGCCCTTCTTCATCGACAAGACATTCAAGACCCTCACGAGGGGCCAAGCCTTGCGAGGTGGACGACACAAGACCTCCTCAGGAGCGGCCTCACCAGGCTGCCTCGCGAGGGGCGGAGAGGTCAAGGCGAGGCAAACCTCGCGAGGTTCTCGTGACGTGAGCCATGACGATCAGGATCAGGCGGGCGCCGGCGCACGCAGTGTCCTTGTTTCCCCTTTGGTGCTAAGGAGGCAAGCGCAGACGCGGAGTACCGAGGCATCAAGCAATGGTTTCCATATCGGTGCAACGAGACCGAGACCAGCAGGACGGCAAGACGGAGGTCACCATGGAGCCCAAGACGGCGTCACCACCAGAGCCTTTTGCAGGAGAAGACCGCTTTTGTCAGGATAAGTTGTACTAGTTGTCTCCTTTCAAATTGGCCATTGTTGGCTCCCTTCCCGCTCAATATTTGGAAAGAGGACCAGGGCCTATATAAGTATAACTAGCCACCACAGTAGAAAAAGGGGAATCTGATCTAGAGCCAACCCTTAGCCACACACCGAGCATAAGAACCCCTCAATCTCAGGAGGCTGTTCTTCCCCTTGTACTGTTCACCATCAGCCCGAGAGGCATTCCACCACCACCACACTAGAGTAGGGTATTACACCACAACGGTGGCCCGAACAAGTATAAATCTTGTGTCTTTTGTGTTGTGAGTTCGTCGAGTTCGCCCGCGAGATCTTAGCGAGCTAGGGCGTGGATCGGTAGGGACGAAATCTTCGCGCGCACCCCAGTGTTCGAACCTTGAGGGTTTTTCCGGAACCCGTGATTCGGCATAATCATGGGGAATTCATGCAAGGAGACACGCTAATCCAGATAGATGTAAGAACGATACATGCCACATGGATGGACCCATGCGGCCTGGGGATGATGCAGCCCGAGGGGCGCTCCTATCAAAGTAAGCTAGCGATGCAAAAGGATACACGTCATAGGGACAGGCCCGCGCGACTTGGGGATACTGCTGCCCAAGGGGCGCCCCCAACTGAATGAACTGGAAAGGGTCACCTGATACCGTAGCTAGAGTGGTGTTGGAGTAGCTGAAGAGGCGTGTCGAAGGGCTGTTCCTCACGAGCCGCTAGGGTTCTAAGCCTGAGGAGGCTCCGTAGGCCTAGGTGGCTCCTGAAGGACCGTCGCGATCTCCTCCAGGACGGCGTGATGCCTGGCCTCCTGAGCCGTCAGGATGCTCTGCAGGTGGTGCTGGAAAGTGACAGCTGTGTTTGGCAAGCCAAACGGCATGAAAACGTAGCTGTGAGGTGGACCCTCGCACCGCCCAACGCGCGAAGGCCAGAAATGTCCCTGAGATGCGGCCCTGTTGAGCCCCGGAATGTTGACGCAGACGCGCAGCCCGTCGTCCTTGCCAGGATGGGGAGCTGCGCCGGGTGGTGGGCGGCGGTCACCGCGTATGGTCCTTGCCTCTTGAAGCTCCTGGATCGCCTTCATGATGAACTCCCGAGCACTAGGCGCTCCATGCCTCGTGCCCTCTTGAGGGAAACGTGCGGCGAAGCACGCCTCCACGTGGTTCCCGAGCGCCTCCCTCGTGATGCTGGCTAGGTCTGAGGCCCTCTAGAAGAGAGCCACCGAGCCCTGCCTGAGGACGGCGCCGGGCGCGCCTTCCTATGAGGGGAGGGAGGCACCCCAGCTGCGGGCGTGGATCCTGAGGTGGTGCCGCTGGAGACACCGCTCTCCTGAGTCCCTGGGTGGAGTAGCTGCTTCTTCTTGGGGATGGCCTCAGGAGGGTGCAGGGTGCCTTTGTTGTCTGGGTCTTCGATCGCAGCGGCTTGAAAAGCACGCTCAAGGGAGCACACCACATCTCTTTCTTCACAGGGGACCGTGATGACGCTGCCGCTTCCTTGCATCTTGAGGACGTTGTAGCCATGATGGGTTACTGCCATGAACTTGGCCAATGTTGGATACCCAAGGATGGCGTTGTACGGCAGACGGATGTGGGCGATGTCGAAGTCGATGAACTCGGTGCGGTAGTTGTTACGCTGGCTGAAGGTGACAGGGAGGCGGACCTGACCTATCGGAGTGGTGGAGCCGTCGGTCACTCCTGAGAAGGGCTTGGTAGGCTATAGCTGATCGTATGGCACTTGGAGGCTACCGAATGCCTCGACGGACAGGACATTGAGCCCTGCGCCGCCATCGATGAGGGTCTTGGTGACTTGGACGTTGCTGATGACAGGTGAGCAGAGCAGCGGGAGGGCACCGGCAGTTGCCGCGCACTTGAGATGGACTGACGAGCTGAAGGTGATGGCGCACTTGGACCACCAGAGCGGGCGCGTGGCCTCGAGCCTGGGGAGGACCGCGTTCACCTCACGAGCAAACTTCTTGAAGATACACTGAGAGGCTGGGGCTTGAGCGCCACCGAAGATGCATGCGATGGCACGTGGCTCCTGGAAGCCCCCAGCCCCCTCGTCCTGATGGTGGTTGCTACCTCTTGAGCACTGTGTTGTATTTCCTTAAAGAGGAAAGGATGATGCAGCAAAGTAGCGTAAGTATTTCCCTCGGTTTTTGAGAACCAAGGTATCAATCCAGTAGGAGGCTACGCGCGAGTCCCTCGTACCTACACAAAACAAATAACTCCTCGCAACCAACGCGATAAGGGGTTGTCAATCCCTTCACGGTCACTTATGAGAGTGAGATCTGATAGATATGATAGGATAATATTTTTGGTATTTTTGTGATAAAGATGCAAAGTAAAATAAAAGCAAAGTAAAAAAGCAAAGGCAATAACTAAGTGTTGGAAGATTAATATGATGAAGATAGACCCGGGGGCCATAGGTTTCACTAGTGGCTTCTCTCAAGAGCATAAGTATTTTACGGTGGGTGAACGAATTACTGTTGAGCAATTGACAGAACTGAGCATAGTTATGAGAATATCTAGGTATGATCATGTATATAGGCATCACGTCCGAGACAAGTAGACCGACTCCTGCCTGCATCTACTACTATTACTCCACTCATCGACCGCTATCCAGCATGCATCTAGAGTATTAAGTTCATGAAAACAGAGTAATGCCTTAAGCAAGAAAACATGATGTAGAGGGATAAATTCATGCAATATGATAAAAAATCCCATCTTGTTATCCTCGATGGCAACAATACAATATGTGCCTTGCTGCCCCCACTGTCACTGGGAAAGGACACCGCAAGATTGAACCCAAAGCTAAGCACTTCTCCCATTGCAAGAAAGATCAATCTAGTAGGCCAAACCAAACTGATAATTCGAAGAGACTTGCAAAGATAACCAATCATACATAAAAGAATTCAGAGAAGATTCAAATATTGTTCATAGATAATCTTGATCATAAACCCACAATTCATCGATCTCAACAAACACACCGCAAAAAGAAGATTACATCGAATAGATCTCCACAAGAGAGGGGGAGAACATTGTATTGAGATCCAAAAAGAGAGAAGAAGCCATCTAGCTACTAACTATAGACCCGAAGGTCTGAGGTAAACTACTCACACTTCATTGGAGAGGCCATGGTGATGATGTAGAAGCCCTCCGTGATGGATGCCCCCTCCGGCGGAGCTCCGGAACAGGCCCCAAGATGGGATCTTGTGGGTACAGAAGGTTGAGGCAGTGGAATTAGGTTTTTGGCACCTATTCTGATCGTTTGGGGGTACATAGGTATATATAGGATGAAGGAGTACGTCGGTGGAGCAACAGGGGGCCACGAGGGTGGAGGGAATGCCCTCGGGGGTGGGCGCGCCCCCTACCTCGTGGCCTCCTCCTTTGTTTCTTGATGTAGGGTCCAAGTCTCCTGGATCATGTTCATTCTGAAAATCACGTTCCCGAAGGTTTCATTCCGTTTGGACTCCGTTTGATATTCCTTTTCTGCGAAACTCTGAAATAGGCAAAAAACAGCAATTCTGGGCTAGGCCTCCGGTTAATAGATTAGTCCCAAAAATAATATAAAAGTGGATAATAAAGCCCAATAATGTCCAAAATATTAGATAATATAGCATGGAGCAATCAAAAATTATAGATACGTTGGAGACGTATCAGGCATCCCCAAGCTTAATTCCTGCTCGTCCTCGAGTAGGTAAATGATAAAAGCAGAATTTTTGATGCGGAGTGCTACTAGGCATAATTTCAATGTAATTCTTCTTAATTGTGGTATGAATATTCAGATCCGAAAGATACAAGATAAAAGTTCATATTGACATAAAAATAATAATACTTCAAGCATACTAACTAAGCAATTATGTCTTCTCAAAATAACATGGCCAAAGAAAGTTCATCCCTACAAAATCATATAGTTTAGTCATGCTCCATTTTCGTCACACAAGAATGCTCTCATCATGCACAACCCCGATGACAAGCCAAGCAATTGTTTCATACTTTAGTAATCTCAAACCTATAAACTTTCGCGCAATATATGAGCGCGAGCCATGGACATACCACTATGGGTGGAATAGAATATGATGATGGGGGTTATGTGGAGCAGAGAAAAAAGGAGAAAGTCTCACATTAATGAGGCTAATCAATGGTCTATGGAGATGCCCATCGATTGATGTTAATCCAAGGAGTAGGGATTGCCATGCAACGGATGCACTAGAGCTATAAATGTATGAAAGCTCAACAAAAGAAACTAAGTGGGTGTGCATCCAACTTGCTTGCTCACGAAGACCTAGGGCACTTGAGGAGGCCCATTGTTGGAATATACAAGCCAACTTCTATAATGAAAAATTCCCACTAGTATATGAAAGTGACAAAACAAGAGACTCTCTATCATGAAGATTATCGTGCTACTTTGAAGCACAAGTGTGGCAAAGGATAGTAGCATTGCGAAAATTCGAATCTGAGCCCGAGCTCATCTGCACCTGCGCTCACGAAAAAAATCAAAATAAATACTAGAAAAATTCAAACAATTCCAAAAAAAATATGGATGGTAGACAATTTGATGCGTGAGGTACGATCCAATTTTCACAACATTTGGACTTCTGTGCAGCTCTCAGCAAAAAAGACAAATCGGAGGTCTGTAAAAATGTGTACTGTTCATATACTGTTCTGGTCTGATTTGTCTTTTTTGCTGAGAGCTGCACAGAAGTCCAAATGTTTCGAAAATTGGAGCGTACCTCACGCATCAAATTTTCTACCACCCTAAATTTTTTTGGAATTTTTTTAATTTTTCTGAATTTTTTATGAATTTTTTTGACCGGGTGCAGATGCACCCGGGCACCGAAACGCCGCTCTCGTAGCATTGTCCCTTCTCTCCTTTTATATTTTTTTGGGCTTCTCTTTTTTTATGGTATTTCTCTTTTTTTCTTTTTTTTATTCCTCACTTGGGACAATGCTCTAGAAAATGATGGTCATCACACTTCTACTTATTTACAACTCAATGATTACAACTCGATACTAGAACAAAAGATGACTCTATATGAATGCCTCCGGCGGTGTACCGGGATATGCAATGAACCAAGAGTGACATGTATGAAAGAATTATGAACGGTGGCTTTGCCACAAATACTATGTCAACTACATGATCATGCTAAGCAATATGACAATGATGAATGTCATGATAAACGGAATGGTGGAAAGTTGCATGGCAATATATTTCGAAATGGCTATGGAAATGCCATAATAGGTAGGTATGGTGGCTGTTTTAAGGAAGATATAAGGAGGTTTGTGTGTGAAAGAGCATATCATATCGCGGGGTTTGGATGCACCGCCGAAGTTTGCACCAACTCTTAATGTGAGAAAGGGCAATGCACGGCGAAGAGGCTAGCAATGATGGAAGGGTGAGAGTGGGTATAATCCATGGACTCAACATTAGTCATAAAGAACTCACATACTTATTGCAAAAATCTACAAGTCATAAAAAACCAAGCACTACGCGCATGCTCCTAGGGGGATAGATTGGTAGGAAAATACCATCGCTCTTCCCCGACCGCCACTCATAAGGAGGGCAATCAAAAAACACCTCATGTTTCAAATTTGTTACATAACGTTTACCATACGTGCATGCTACGGGATTTGCAAACTTCAACACAAGCATTTCTCAAATTCACAACTACTCAACTAGCACGACTTTGATATTATTACCTCCATATCTCGAAACAATCATCAAGCATCAAACTTCTCTTAGTATTCAAAACCCTCATAAGAAAGTTTTTACTAATCTTGAATACCTAGCATATTAAGATTATTTAAGAAAATTACCATGCTATTTAAGATTCTCAAAATAATCTAAGTGAAGAATGAGTTATCAATAGTTTCTATAAAACAAATCCACCACCATGCTCTAAAAGATATAAGTGAAGTACTAGAGCAAAACTATATAACTCAAAAGATATAAGTGAAGCACAAAGAGTATTCTAATAAATTCCAAATCATGTATGGCTCTCTCGAAAGGTGTGTACAGCAAGTATGATTGTGGTAAACTAAAAATCAAAGACTCAAATTATACAAGACGCTCCAAGCAAAACACATATCATGTGGTGAATAAAAATATAGCTCCAAGTAAAGTTACCGATGGAAGTAGACGAAAGAGGGGATGCCTTCCGGGGCATCCCCAAGCTTTGGATTTTTGGTGTCCTTAGATTATCTTGGGGGTGCCATGGGCATTCCCAATCTTAGGCTCTTGCCACTCCTTGTTCCATAGTCCATCAAAATCTTTCACCCAAAACTTGAAAACTTCACAACATAAAACTCAACCGAAATCTCGTGAGCTCCGTTAGCGAAAGAAAACAAAAGACCACTTCAAGGTACTGTAATGAACTCATTATTTATTTATATTGGTGTTAAACCTACTGTATTCCAACTTCTATATGGTTTATAAACTATTTTACTAGCCATAGATTCATCAAAATAAGCAAACAACACACGTAAAACAGAATCTGTCAAAAACAGAACAGTCTGTAGTAATCTCTAACTAACGAAAACTTTTGGAACTCCACAAAATCTACCAAAATAGGAAGACCTAGACAATTTGTTTATTGATCAGAAGCAATTGGAATCACTATTTTATCACGTTCTGGTGATTTTTAACAATTGTTTTCGTGAACAGAAAGTTTCTGGAAATTACAACAAGATCAAATAACTATCATCCAAGAAGATCCTATTGGTTTAACTTGGCACAAACACTAATTAAAACATAAAAACACATCTAACTAGAGGCTAGATCAAATATTTATTCCTAAACAGAAGCAAAAAAGCAAAAAAAAACTAAAAATAAAATTGGGTTGCCTCCCAACAAGCGCTATCGTTTAACGCCCCTAGCTAGGCATAAAAGCAAGGATAGATCTAGGTATTGCCATCTTTGGTACGCAATCCATAAGTGGCTCTCATGATAGATTCATATGGTAATTTTATTTTATTCCTAGGGAAGTGTTTCATGCCTTTATTTAATGGAAATTGGAATCTAATATTCCCTTCCTTCATATCAATAATTGCACCAACCGTTCTAAGGAAAGGTCTACCAAGAATAATAGGACATGAAGGATTGCAATCTATATCAAGAACGATAAAATCTACGGGCACATAGTTCCTATTTGAAACAATAAGAACATCATTAATTCTTCCCATAGGTTTCTTAATAATGGAATCCGCAAGGTGCAACTTTAGAGAGCAATCAACAAAATCACGGAAATCTAGCAAATCGCACGAAGTTTTGGGAATAGTGGAAACACTAGCACCCAAATCACATAAAGCATAGAACTCATGATCCTTCATCTTAATTTTAATAGTTGGTTCCCACTCATCATAAAGTTTTCTTGGGATAGAAACTTCCAACTCAAGCTTTTATTCATAAGATTGCATCAAGGCATCAATGATATGTTTAGTAAACGCTTTATTTTGACTATAAGCATGAGGAGAATTTAGCACGGATTGCAACAAGGAAATACAATCAATCAAAGAGAAATTTTCATAATTAAATTCCTTGAAATCCATAATAGTGGGTTTATTAATATCTAGGGTTTTGATTTCTTCAATCCCACTTTTATCAATTTTAGCATCAAGATCTAAAAACTCCGAATTTTTGGAACGCCTTCTAGGTAAAGGTGGATCATTTTCAGTCCCATAATTATCAAGATTCATATTGCAAAACAAAGATTTAATAGGGGACACATCAATAACTTTTAGATCTTCATCGTTATTTTCATATGAACTAGAAGAACACGCTCTTATAAAGGCATCTTTCTTAGCACGCGTCCTAGCGGTTCTTTCTTTGCACTCATCAATGGAAATTCTCATGGCTTTGAGAGACTCATTGATATCATGCTTAGGAGGAATAGATCTAAGCTTTAAAGAATCAACATCAAGAGAAATTCTATCAATGTTCCTAGCCAAATCATCAACTTTAAGCAATTTCTCTTCAAGCAAAGCATTGAAATTATTTTGCGAATTCATAAATTCCTTAACACTATTCTCCAATTCAGAGGGCATCTTATTAAAATTTCCATAAGAGTTGTTGTAGGAATTTCCATAATTATTAGAGGGATTACTAGGATAAGGCCTAGGATTAAAGTAAACCCTAGATATTAATAAACCCACTATTATGGATTTCAAGGAATTTAATTATGAAAATTGCTCTTTGATTGACTCAACAAAATTCAACAAAGCATCATTGATTTCACAAGATTCAATATTGGTAAGAGGAGCAATCGGAGTGCTAAGGAAATCATTATTGTTGGTATTGGTAAAGTCACATAATTTGGTATTATCTTGAGCCATCGTGACAAGCAAGCAATCCAACACACGAGCAAACAAAAAGCAAGCGAAAAAGAGGCGAATGGAAAAGAGAGGGCAAATAAAACGGCAAGGGTGAAGTGGGGGAGAGGAAAACGAGAGGCAAATGGCAAATAATGTAATGCGGGAGATAAAGGATTTGTGATGGGTACTTGGTATGTTGACTTTTGCGTAGACTCCCTGGCAACGGCGCCAGAAATCTTCTTGCTACCTCTAGAGCACTGCGTTGGATTTCCTTGAAGAGGAAAGGATGATGCAGCAAAGTAGCGTAAGTATTTCCCTCAGTTTTTGAGAACCAAGGTATCGATCCAGTAGGAGGCTACGCGCGAGTCCCTCGTACCTACACAAAACAAATAACTCCTCGCAACCAACGCGATAAGGGGTTGTCAATCCCTTCACGGTAACTTACGAGAGTGAGATCTGATAGATATGATAGGATAATATTTTTGGTATTTTTGTGATAAAGATGCAAAGTAAAATAAAAGCAAAGTAAAAAAGCAAAGGAAATAACTAAGTGTTGGAAGATTAATATGATGAAGATAGACCAGGGGCCATAGGTTTCACTAGTGGCTTCTCTCAAGAGCATAAGTATTTTACGGTGGGTGAACGAATTACTGTTGAGCAATTGACAGAATTGAGCATAGTTATGAGAATATCTAGGTATGATCATGTATATAGGCATCACGTCCGAGACAAGTAGACCGAATCCTGCCTGCATCTACTACTATTACTCCACTCATCGACCGCTATCTAGCATGCATCTAGAGTATTAAGTTCATGAAAACAGAGTAACGCCTTAAGCAAGATGACATGATGTAGAGGGATAAATTCATGCAATATGATAAAAACCCCATCTTGTTATCCTCGATGGCAACAATACAATACGTACCTTGCTGCCCCTACTGTCACTGGGAAAGGACACCGTAGGATTGAACCCAAAGCTAAGCACTTCTCCCATTGCAAGAAAGATCAATCTAGTAGGCCAAACCAAACTGATAATTCGAAGAGACTTGCAAAGATAACCGATCATACATAAAAGAATTCAGAGAAGATTCAAATATTGTTCATAGATAATCTTGATCATAAACCCACAATTCATCGGTCTCAACAAACACACCGCAAAAAGAAGATTACATTGAATAGATCTCCACAAGAGAGGGGGAGAACATTGTATTGAGATCCAGAAAGAGAGAAGAAGTCATCTAGCTACAAACTATGGACCTGAAGGTCTGAGGTAAACTACTCACACTTCATTGGAGAGGCTATGGTGATGATGTAGAAGCCCTCTGTGATGGATACCCCCTCCGGCGGAGCTCCGGAACAGGCCCCAAGATGGGATCTCGTGGGTACAGAAGGTTGCGGCGGTGGAATTAGGTTTTTGGCTCCTATTCTGATCGTTTGGGGGTACGTAGGTATATATAGGAGGAAGGAGTACGTCGGTGGAGCAACAGGGGGCCCACGAGGGTGGAGGGCGCGCCCCCTTACCTCATGGCCTCCTCCTTTGTTTCTTGACGTAGGGTCCAAGTGAAGGAAATATGCCCTAGAGGCAATAATAAAGTTATTATTTATTTCCTTACATATCATGATAAATGTTTATTATTCATGCTAGAATTGTATTAACCAGAAACATTATACATGTGTGGATACATAGACAAACAGAGTGTCACTAGTATGCCTCTACTTGACTAGCTTGTTAATCAAAGATGGTTAAGTTTCCTAACCATAGACAAAAGGAGTTGTCATTTGATTAACAAGGTCACATCATTAGTTGAATGATCTGATTGACATGACCCATTCCATTAGCATAGCACCCGATCGTTTAGTATGTTGTTGTTGCTTTTATCCATGACTTATACATGTTCCTTTGACTATGAGATTATGCAACTCCCGTTTGCCGGAGGAACACTTTGGGTGCTACCAAACGTCACAACGTAACTGGGTGATTATAAAGGAGTACTACAGGTGTCACCAAAGGTAGATGTTGGGTTGGCGTATTTCGAGATTAGGATTTGTCACTCCAATTGTGGGAGAGGTATCTCTGGGCCCTCTCGGTAATGCACATCACATAAGCCTTGCAAGCATTGCAACCAATAAGTTAGTTGCGAGATGATGTATTACAGAACGAGTAAAGAGACTTTCCGGTAACGAGATTGAACTAGGTATTGGATACCGACGATCAAATCTCGGGCAAGTAACATACCGATGGACAAAGGGAACAACGTATGTTGTTATGCGGTCTGACCGATAAAGATCTTCGTAGAATATGTAGGAGCCAATATGGGCATCCAGGTCCCGCTATTGGTTATTGACCGGAGATGTGTCTCGGTCATGTCTACATTGTGCTCGAACCGTAGGGTCCGCACGCTTAAGGTTACGATGACAGTTATTATGAGTTTATGAGTTTTGATGTACCGAAGGAGTTCGGAGTCCCGGATGAGATCGGGGACATGACGAGGAGTCTCGAAATGGTCGAGACGTAAAGATCGATATATTGGACGACTATATTCGGACATCGGAAAGGTTCTGAGTGGTTCGGGTATTTATCGGAGTACCGGAGAGTTACGGGAATTCGTATTGGGCCTTATTGGGCCATACGGGAAAGGAGAGAAAGGGCCGAAAGGGTGGCCGCACCCCTCCCCTTGGACTAGTCCAAATTGGACTAGGGAGGGGGGCGCCCCCCTCCTTCCTTCTCCTTCTCTCTTCCCTTTCCTTCTCTCCTACTCCCCCTACAAGGAAGAACTCCTAGTTGGACTAGGAAAGGGGGAATCCTACTCCCGGTGGGAGTAGGACTCCCCTTGGCGCGTCAAACATAGGGCCGGCCTCCTCCCTCCCTTGCTCCTTTATATACGGGGGCAGGGGGCACCCCATGGACACACAAGTTGATCCTTGAGATCGTTCCCTAGCCGTGTGCGGTGCCCCCCTCCACCATATTCCACCTCGGTCATATTGTAGCGGTGCTTAGGCGAAGCCCTGCGACAGTAGAACATCAAGATCGTCACCATGCCGTCGTGCTGACGGAACTCTTCCCCGAAACTTTGCTGGATTGGAGCCCGAGGAATGTCATCGAGCTGAACGTGTGCCAAGAACTCAGAGGTGCCGGAGTAACGGTGCTTGGATCGGTCGGATCGTGAAGACGTACGACTACATCAACCGCGTTGATATAACGCTTCCGCTTTCGGTCTACGAGGGTACGTAGACAAAACTCTCCCCTCTCGTTGCTATGCATCACCATGATCTTGTGTGTGCGTAGGAAAATTTTTGAAATTACTACGTTCCCCAACAGTGGCATCCGAGCCTAGGTTTTTATGGTTTGATGTTATTTGCACGAGTAGAACACAAGTGAGTTGTGGACGATACAAGTCATACTGCCTACCAGCATGTCATACTTTGGTTCAGCGGTATTGTTGGATGAGACGACCCGGACCAACCTTACGCGTACGCTTACGCGAAACCGGTTCCCTCGACGTGCTTTGCACACAGATGGCTTGCGGGAGACTGTCTCACCAACTTTAGTTGAACCAAGTGTGGCTACGCCCGGTCCTTGAGAAGGTTAAAACGGAGTCTATTTGACAAACTATCGTTGTGGTTTTGATGCGTAGGTAAGATGAGTTCTTGCTTAAGCCCGTAGCAGCCACGTAAAACTTGCAACAAACAAAGTAGAGGACGTCTAACTTGTTTTTGCAGGGCATGTTGTGATGTGATATGGTCAAGACATGATGCTATATTTTATTGTATGAGATGATCATGTTTTGTAACCGAGTTATCGGCAACCGGCAGGAGCCGTATGGTTGTCGCTTTATTGTATGCAATGCAATCGCCCTGTAATGCTTTACTTTATCACTAAGCGGTAGCGATAGTCGTAGAAGCATAAGATTGGCGAGACGACAACGATGCTACGATGGAGATCAAGGTGTCGCGCCGGTGACGATGGTGATCATGATGGTGCTGCAGAGATGGAGATCACGAAGCACAAGATGATGATGACCATATCATATCACTTATATTGATTTGCATGTGATGTTTATCTTTTATGCATCTTATCTTGCTTTGATTGACGGTAGCATTATAAGATGATCTCTCACTAAATTATCAAGAAGTGTTCTCCCCGAGTATGCACCGTTGCCAAAGTTCGTCGTGCCCAGACACCACGTGATGATCGGGTGTGATAAGCTCTACGTCCATCTACAACGGGTGCAAGCCAGTTTCGCACACGCGGAATACTCGGGTTATACTTGACGAGCCTAGCATATGCAGATATGGCCTCGGAACACGGAGACCGAAAGGTCAAATGTGAATCATATAGTAGATATGATCAACATGATGATGTTCACCATTGAGAACTAATCCATTTCACGTGATGATCGGTTATGGTTTAGTTTGATTTGGATCACGTGATCACTTAGAAGATTAGAGGGATGTCTATCTAAGTGGGATTTCTTAAGTAATATGATTAATTGAACTTAAAATTATCATGAACTTAGTCCTGGTAGTATTTTGCAAATCTATGTTGTAGATCAATAGCTCGCGTTGTTGCTTCCCTGTGTTTATTTTGATATGTTCCGAGAGAAAATTGTGTTGAAAGATGTTAGTAGCAAAGATACGGATTGGATCCGTGATCTGAGGTTTATCCTCATTGCTGCACAGAAGAATTATGTCCTTGATGCACCGCTAGGTGACAGACCTATTGCAGGAGCAGATGCAGACGTTATGAACGTTTGGATAGCTCAATATGATGACTACATGATAGTTTAGTGCACCATGCTTAACGGCTTAGAATCGGGACTTCAAAGACGTTTTGAACGTCATGGAGCATATGAGATGTTCCAGGAGTTGAAGTTAATATTTCAAGCAAATACCCGAGTTGAGAGATATGAAGTCTCCAACAAGTTCTATAGCTAAAAGATGGAGGAGAATCGCTCAACTAGTGAGCATGTGCTCAGATTGTCTGGGTACTACAATCGCTTGAATCAAGTGGGAGTTAATCTTCCAGATAAGATAGTGATTGACAGAATTCTCTAGTCACCATCACCAAGTTAGTAGAACTTCGTGATGAACTATAATATGCAAGGGATAACGGAAACAATTCCCAAGCTCTTCGTGATGCTGAAATCGACGAAGGTAGAAATCAAGAAAGAGCATCAAGTGTTGATGGTTGACAAGATCACTAGTTTCAAGAAAAGGGCAGAAGGAGAACTTCAAGAAGAACGGCAAGCAAGTTGCTGCTCAAATGAAAAAGCCCAAGTCTGGTCCTAAGCCTGAGACTAAGTGCTTCTACTGCAAAAGGACTGGTCACTGAAAGCGGAACTACCCCAAGTGATTGGCGGATAAGAAGGATGGCAAAGTGAACATAAGTATATTTGATATACATGTGTACTTTACTAGTGTTCATAGCAACCCCTCAGTATTTGGTACTAGTTCAGTTGCTAAGATTAGTAACTCGAAACGGGAGTTGCAGAATGAACAGAAACTAGTTAAGGGTGAAGTGACGATGAGTGTTGGAAATAGTTCCAAGATTGATATGATCATCATCGCACACTCCCTATACTTTCGGGATTAGTGTTGAACCTAAATAAGTGTTATTTGGTGTTTGCATTGAGCATGAATATGATTTGATCATGTTTATTGCAATACGGTCATTCATTTAAGTTAGAGAACAATTGTTGTTCTGTTTACATGAATAAAACCTTCTATGGTTATACACACCAACGAAATGGTTTGTTGGATCTCGATCATAGTAATACACATATTCATAAAATTGAAGCCAAAAGATGCAAAGTTAATAATGATAGTGCAACTTATTTGTGGCACTGCCGTTTAGGTCATATTGGTGTAAAGCGCATGAAGAAACTCCATGCTGATGGAATTTTGGAATCACTTGATTATGAATCACTTGATACTTGTGAACCATGCCTCATGGGCAAGATGACTAAGACTCCGTTCTCCGGAACAATGGAGCGAGCAACAGATTTGTTGGAAATCATACATACTGATGTATGTGGTCCGATGAATATTAAGGCTCGCGACAAGTATCATTATTTTCTGACCTTCACAGATGATTTGAGCAGATATGGGTATATCTACTTAATGAAACACAAGTCTGAAACATTTGAAAAGTTCAAAGAATTTCAGAGTGAAGTTGAAAATCATCATAACAAGAAAATAAAGTTTCTACGATCTGATCGTGGAGGAGAATATTTGAGTTACGAGTTTGGTCTACATTTGAAACAATGCGGAATAGTTTCGCAACTCACGCCACCCGGAACACCACAGCGCAATGGTGTGTCCGAACGTCATAACCATACTTTATTGGATATAGTACAATCTATGATGTTTCTTACCGATTTACCAATATCGTTTTGGGATCATGCATTAGAGACAGTTGCATTCACATTTAAAAGGGCACCATCTAAGTCCGTTGAGATGACACAATCTGAACTGTGGTTTAGCAAGAAACCAAAGTTGTCGTTTCTTAAAGTTTGGGATTGTGATGTTTATGTGAAAAAGTTTCATCCTGATAAGCTCAAACCCAAATCGGAGAAATATGTCTTCATAGGATACCCAAAGGAGATAGTTGGGTACACCTTCTATCTCAGATCCGAAGGCAAGACATTCGTTGCTGAGAATGGATACTTTCTAGAGAAGGAGTTTCTCTCGAAAGAAGTGAGTGGGAGGAAAGTAGAACTTGATAAGATAACTGTATCTGCTCCCTTATTGGAAAGTGGTTCATCACAGAAATCTGTTCCTGTGACTACTACACCAATTAGTGAGGAAGCTAATGATGATGATCATGTAACTTCAAATCAAGTTACTACCGAATCTCGTAGGTAAACCAGAGTGAGATCCGCACCAGAGTGGTACGGTAATCCTGTTCTGGAAGTCATGTTACTAGACCATGACGAACTTGCGAACTATGAGGAAGCGATGATGAGCCCAGATTCCGCGAAATGGTTTGAGGCCATGAAATCTGAGATATGATCCATGTATGAGAACAAAGTATGGACTTTGATGGATTTGCCCGATGATCGGCAGGCCATAGAAAATAAATGGATCCTCAAGAGGAAGACGGACGCTGATAGTAGCTTTACTATCTACAAAGCTAGAATTGTCGCAAAAGGTTTTCGACAAGTTCAAGGTGTTGACTACGATGAGAGTTTCTCACTCGTATCTATGCTTAAGTCTGTCCGAAACATGTTAGCAATTGCCACATTTTATGAAATCTGGCAAATGGATAACAAAACTACAATCCTTAATGGATTTATTAAAGAAGAGTTGTATATGATGCAACCAGAAGGTTTTGTCAATCCTAAAGGTGCTAACAAAATATGCAAGCTCCAGCGATCCATCTATGGATTGGTGCAAGCATCTCAGAGTTGGAATACACGCTTTGATAAGTTGATCAAAACATATAGTTTTATACAGACTTGCGGTGAAGCCTGTATTTACAAGAAAGTGAGTGGGAGCACTACAGCATTTCTGATAAGTATATGTGAATGACATATTGTTGATCAAAAATAATGTAGAATTATTCTACAAAGCATAAAGGAGTGTTTGAAAGGAGTTTTCCAAAGAAAGACCTCAGTGAAGCTGCTTGCATATTGAGTATCAAGATCTATAGAGATAGATCAAGACGCTTGATAAGTTTTTTCAATGAGTACATACCTTGACAAGATTTTGAAGTAGTTCAAAATGGAACAGTCAAAGAAAGAGTTCTTTCCTGTGTTACAAGGTGTGAAATTGAGTAAGACTCAAAGCCCGACCACGACAGAAGATAGAAAGAGAATGAAAGTCATTCCCTATGCCTCGGCCATAGGTTCTATAAAGTATGCCATGTTGTTTACCAGATCTATTGTATACCCTACACTGAGTTAAGAAAGGGAGAACAATGGTGATCTAGGAGTAGATCACTGGACAGCGGTCAAAATTATCCTTAGTGGAATAAGGATATGTTTCTCGATTATGGAAGTGACAAAAGGTTCGTCGTAAAGGGTTACGTCGATGCAAGTTTTGACACCAATCTAGATGACTCTAAGTCTCAATCTAGATACATATTGAAAGTGGGAGCAATTAGCTAGAGTAGATCCGAGCAGAGCATTGTAGACATAGAAAATTGCAAAATACATAACGGATCTGAATGTGGTAGACCCGTTGACTAAACTTCTCTCACAAGCAAAACATGATCACACCTTAGTACTCTTTGGGTGTTAATCACATAGCGATGTGAACTAGATTACTGAATCTAGCAAACCCTTTGGGTGTTGGTCACATGGTGATGTGAACTATGGGTGTTAATCACATGATGATGTGAACTATCGATGTTAATCACATGGTGATGTGAGTTAATCACATGGTGATGTGAGTTAATCACATGGTGATGTGACCTAGATTATTGACTCTAGTGCAAGTGGGAGACTGAAGGAAATATGCCCTAGAGGCAATAATAAAGTTATTATTTATTTCCTTACATATCATGATAAATGTTTATTATTCATGCTAGAATTGTATTAACCGGAAACATAATACATGTGTGGATACATAGACAAACAGAGTGTCACTAGTATGCCTCTACTTGACTAGCTTGTTAATCAAAGATGGTTAAGTTTCCTAACCATAGACAAAAGGAGTTGTCATTTGATTAACAAGGTCACATCATTAGTTGAATGATCTGATTGACATGACCCATTCCATTAGCATAGCACCCGATCGTTTAGTATGTTGCTGTTGCTTTTATCCATGACTTATACATGTTCCTTTGACTATGAGATTATGCAACTCCCGTTTGCCGGAGGAACACTTTGGGTGCTACCAAACGTCACAACGTAACTGGGTGATTATAAAGGAGTACTACAGGTGTCACCAAAGGTAAATGTTGGGTTGGCGTATTTCGAGATTAGGATTTGTCACTCCAATTGTGGGAGAGGTATCTCTGGGCCCTCTCGGTAATGCACATCACTTAAGCCTTGCAAGCATTGCAACTAATGAGTTAGTTGCGGGATGATGTATTACGGAACGAGTAAAGAGACTTGCCGGTAACGAGATTGAACTAGGTATTGGATACCGACGATCAAATATCGGGCAAGTAACATACCGATGGACAAAGGGAACAACGTATGTTGTTATGCGGTCTGACCGATAAAGATCTTCGTAGAATATGTAGGAGCCAATATGGGCATCCAGGTCCCGCTATTGGTTATTGACCGGAGATGTGTCTCGGTCATGTCTACATTGTTCTCGAACCGTAGGGTCCGCACGCTTAAGGTTACGATGACAGTTATTATGAGTTTATGAGTTTTGATGTACCGAAGGAGTTCGGAGTCCCGGATGAGATCGAGGACATGACGAGGAGTCTCGAAATGGTCGAGACGTAAAGATCGATATATTGGATGACTATATTCGGACATCGGAAAGGTTCTGAGATGTTCGGGTATTTATCGGACTACCGGAGAGTTACGGGAATTCGTATTGGGCCTTATTGGGCCATACGGGAAAGGAGAGAAAGGGCCAAAAGGGTGGCCGCATCCCTCCCCTTGGACTAGTCCGAATTGGACTAGGGAGGGGGGGCGCCCCCCTCCTTCCTTCTCCTTCTCTCTTCCCTTTCCTTCTCTCCTACTCCCCCTACAAGGAAGAACTCCTAGTTGGACTAGGAAAGGGGGAATCAGCGCCCCCCTCCTTCCTTCTCCTTCTCTCTTCCCTTTCCTTCTCTCCTACTCCCCCTACAAGGAAGAACTCCTAGTTGGACTAGGAAAGGGGGAATCCTACTCCCGGTGGGAGTAGGACTCCCCTTGGCGCGCCAAACATAGGGCCGGCCTCCTCCCTCCCTTGCTCCTTTATATACGGGGGCAGGGGCACCCCATGGACACACAAGTTGATCCTTGAGATCGTTCCCTAGCCGTGTGCGGTGCCCCCCTCCACCATATTCCACCTCGGTCATATTGTAGCGGTGCTTAGGCGAAGCCCTGTGACAGTAGAACATCAAGATCGTCACCACGCCGTCGTGCGGACGGAACTCTTCCCCGAAACTTTGCTGGATCGGAGCCCGGGGAACGTCATCGAGCTGAACATGTGCCAAGAACTCGGAGGTGCCGGAGTAACGGTGCTTGGATCGGTCGGATCGTGAAGACGTACGACGACATCAACCGCGTTGATATAACGCTTCCGCTTTCGGTCTACGAGGGTACGTAGACAACACTCTCCCCTCTCGTTGCTATGCATCACCATGATCTTGTGTGTGCGTAGGAATTTTTTTGAAATTACTACGTTCCCCAACACCAAGTCTCCTGGATCATGTTCGTTCCGAAAATCACGTTCCCGAAGGTTTCATTCCGTTTGGACTCCGTTTGATATTCCTTTTCTGCGAAACTCTGAAATAGGCAAAAAACAGCAATTCTGGGCTGGGCCTCCAGTTAATAGGTTAGTCCCAAAAATAATATAAAAGTGAATAATAAAGCCCAATAATGTCCAAAACAGTAGATAATATAGCATGGAGCAATCAAAAATTATAGATACGTTGGAGACGTATCAGTGGTCGTCGTTCCTCCTTTGTGGCGGCGGCAGCGGAGGGAGGCCGGCGTTGCCCTGAGGACGGTCCTCACGAGTATGGTCCCTCCAGGCGCCCTCACGGGGCTTGTCCTGCCAGTCGTCCTCACGAGGCCGGTCGCGCCATTCCTGGCTGGGGCCGCGGTCGTCCCAGCGTCCCCCACTTCGTTCTCCTCCTTGGCCGTAGCCCCGGTCGTTGCGCTCGGGGCGTCGACTGAAGCGTCCATCTCGAATGGCCCTGACCTCTTGACAGTCGTTGGTGTTGTGGCTGTGAACGTTGTGGACGGTGCAGAATGGACGACTGCTCTTGGATGACTCGGGGTGGTCCCGGCCATGCTTTGTATCCGACTCAGCCGCGAGCACGGCTGCTCCCTTGCGCTTCACGTCCTTGGCCTTGGATTTCTTGTCCTCTTGGTCGGCAGCTGGGAGCTCAAGGAGGGAAAGGCGCCCTTCCTCAGCTCTTGCGCACTTGGTCGCCATGTTGAACATCTCTATGGCCGTGCATAGCTCCTTGTGGATGTCGAGCTCCTCCTTCATCTTGATGTCGCAGACGCCATCGAAGAACGCTGAGATGATGGCCTCGTTCGTCACCTTGGGAATCTTGAGGCGAACGCTGTTGAAGCGCTGGATGTAGTTCTGCAGAGTTTCTCCTGGCTGTTGCTTGATGCGCCGTAGGTCACCCGCGGCCGGTGGGCGGTCGCGAGTGCCCTAGAAGTTCAAGAGCTACGAGCGCGCGCCATCCTTGAGGGCCATGGGGAACCAATTCTCCATGACCTTATCGTCGCCGTTGGCCGCCTCGATGCTCAACTTGTAGAGCTGCAGGAACTCCGCGGGGTCGGGGGTGCAGTCGTAGCGCGGAGGCAGGTCTGGCTTGAACTTGCCGGGCCAGACGACGCTGCGCAGTTCAAGAGTGAAGGCACGACATCCTGCTGTGATCACCGGAGCCCGCCGCGGAGCCTGGTCTTGATACCCACGCGCCGCCACCGCAGGCGGCACATGGTCTTGGCGCAGTGGTGCTGGGAGCGCAGGGGCGTTTTCTTGCGGCCGTGGGACCTCCTAATAGCTTCCTTCTTCGTGAGCGGGCGCCCGGCGTGGCGGGTCACGCCGCGGGCCGCGTGTCTTGGTGCGAGGGCGCCGCCTTGATGCGGAGGTGGTGGAGGTTCTCCGTGGGCGACGTCGCCCGCTGCTGGAGGAAGGCGAGGCAGTGAGAGAGATGGTGCAGGAGAGCCCCCAGCGGCACTGACAAGCTCGGCGATGCGGTCCAGCCAGTCCTCGTAGAGGTCGTCAACAGGGCGGTAACGCAGGAGCTCACGTGCCATGAGCAGCGCGGCTTGCGCGTCCGCGGGCGCATGACGAGCGTGGGACGACGAGCCGGCCGGAGTCAGCGACGGGGTGATGGTGTGCCCATCTCGCCGCACGGAAGGGTGCAGCGAAAAAGTTTGCTGCTCGTTTCCCGTCGGGCCGGTGGCGGCGTTGGCGGCGGGTGATGGAGAACAACGGGGAGGTCCGTCAATGGGCGCTGTCTGAGCGACACGGGCAGCAAGGGCGGCCCGGCGCTCAGCGCGAGCTCGGCGAGCGTCAGCCATGGACGCGGTGAAGCAGTGGAACACGGATCGACCGAAGAAAAGGCTTTAGCACACCCCTACTTGGCATGCCAAATGTCGGATTGCGGGTTCCTGCAAACTCTTGAGGTTCGAACACTAGGGTGCACACGAAGATCTCTCTTTCCCTATCTCACACTCTCAACGATCTCAAGGCCTAGCTCGCTGAACCCAAAGAACAAGGGACACAAGAGTTTATACTGGTCCGGGCCACCGATGTGGTGTAATACCCTACTCCAGTGTGGTATGGTGGATTGCCTTGTAGGCTGAGGATGAACAAATACAAGGGAAGAACAGCCTCCTGAGGAGAGGTGTTCTTGAGCTCGAGGAGCTTGTGAGTTGTCCTTGGTGGAATGACTCCAATCCAAGATCCCCCATTTCCTATGGTGGTGGCTAGCCCTATTTATAGAGGCCCTGGTCCTCTTCCCAAATATTAGGCAGGAAGGGATCCCACAACGGCCAATTTGAAGGGGGACAACTAGTAGAAGTTATACTGACAAAAGGTGGTCTTCGCCTGCCAAAGGCTCTGGTGGTGACGCCGTCGTGGGCTCCGTGGTGACCTCCGTCCTGCTGTCCTGCTAGTCTTTGTCTCGTTGCACCGATATAGAAACCTTTGCCTGATGCCTCGGGACTCCTCGCCTGCGCTTGCCCCTTTAGCACCAAAGAGGAAACTGGTACTCTGCGCCCGCTGGCTCCCGCCTAGCTTTGGTCGTCATACCTCACGTCAAGCGAACCTCGCGAGGTCCCCTTGCATAGATATCTCCACTCCTCGGGAGCCAGCCAAGTGAGGTTGCCCCTGAGGAGGCCTTGGCGTCGTCCGCCTCATGAGGCTTGGCCCCTCACGAGGGTCTTGAGTGGCTATTGATGAAGATGGGCCGTACCAGGCCGTTGGTGGAGCCACGCCCCGGGCCGCAAGCAGGCAAGTCTGGGGACCCCCGTTCCCAGGACGCCGACAACCGTGATATAAAAGGAATTAAGGAGACACAAAAACTCAAGCTTGGGGATGCCTGAGGCATCCCAAGATAATATTTCAAGAAGTCTCAAGCATCTAAGCTTGGGGATGCCCCGGTAGGCATCCCACCTTTCTTCAACAACAATTATCGGTTAGTATCGGTTGATCCTAAGTTTTTGCTTCTTCACATGATGTGTGATATTCTTAGAATGTCATTTTATTTTTTGCTTGCTGTTTTAATAAAATACTTATATATGAAAGTTTTTCAATAAGAGAGAGTCCTCGCATAGCTATCTATTTACTTAACTACTCGATTGATCTTCACTTATATCTTTTTGGAGTAGCTTGTCATTTACTCTTGTGCTTCACTTATATCCTATGAGTAAATTGTTGAATAAAATTAATATAATGAAGCTGAAATTATATGTTTATATCATGTCTAGTGGTAGCTTCACATTGGGTTTAGAAAGTGAAATCTTTTAAAGCTTGACAATCACAATATTGGTCATACAAGCAATTCATGAATGATTAGTAGAAGGAAGAGAACTTTCACATGCAAATACACTATCTTGGAAATCTTTTGTGATTGTGAGCCCCCATCAAAAATATTATATGCTAAAATTGTTGACGCTCGACAAGGAAGACAACAGAATGGTTTACATTTGTTCATTTTCACACAGAAGTTATATTGTCATAGATCATTCAACATGTGGTGCTTGCCCCCCATCTTTGCTAGCCAAAAATTCCGCACCAAGTAGAGATACTACTTGTGCATCCAAAAACCCTTAAACCCAAAATATTATTTTCAAGAGTCCACCATACCTACCTAAGGATTAAGTAAGATCCTTCAAGTAAGTTGTCATCGGTGCAATAAGGCAATAAAAGTTGCTCCTAAAAGTGTTAGATCATTTAGTGTAAGAGAAAATTGAGCGTTGTACGAACTTATGATGGCACAAAATAAAAGCGACATACTGAATAATAAAGGTTGCTATCATAAGGGGCAATATAATGTGACGTTCTTTTGCACTAAGGGATTGAGCATACAAACAAAAAGCGCATGTCAACCTCTGCTTCCCTCTGCGAAGGGCCTACCTTCTACTTTTATGTATTTACTTTCATGCAAGAGTCAAAATTTTTCTCTCTATTCCTTTTTATTTTTCTCTTTTGGCAAGAATCATGTGGTGAGGAAAGATCTAGGCACATATATCCAGTTGGATATGGGTAGCATGAGTTATTGTTGTTGGCATCACCCTTGAGGTGAATACGTTGGGAAGCAAAATTATAAGCCCCTATCTTTCTGTGCATGTGTATGCCATGAGTGTTAGCAATCATAGAAGACTATATGATGGTTGAGTATGTGGAGCTCTTACTTAGACTCTGTTGAATAAGTTGAATTGCAATTGCTTGGTGGCTGAGAACATAGGTTGCTGAGTTTCAAGCGAATTCGTTGTTTGAACCTTAACATGTGAATTGGTTGCTACTTTAACATGAGAAGTTTTATAAGAAAGAATTATTGTTATGATGCTAGGAAAAGTGATTGAAATTGTCATTGATCAAACTTGCGCACTTTGCTAGCATTCACACTTCATAACTTATTTCTTTTATCATTTACCTACTCGAGGATGAGTAGGAATTAAGCTTAGGGATGTTGATACGTCTCCAACGTATCTACAGTTTATGAAGTATTCATGCTGTTATATTATCATTCTTGGATATTTTACAATCATTTTATAGCAACTTTATATATTTTTTTGGGACTAATCTATTGACCCAGTGCCCAGTGCCAGTTGTTGTTTTTTGCTTGTTTTTTAAATCGCATGAAATCAATATCAAACGAAGTCCAAACACCGCGAAACTTTTTGTGGATTTTTTATGGACCAGAAGACAGCCAATGGGCCAGGGCAGCACTTGGAGGGTGCCCCGAGGGGGGCACAACCCACCAGGGCGCGCTTGGGCCCCCAGGCGCGCCCCGGTGGCTTGTGCCCACCTTGGTGGCCTCCTGCACCGCCTCTTGGGGTTTACCCTAGATCAGAAGTTCCGTTGCCGCAAGGCTCTGTATGTTGGGGAACGTAGTAATTTCAAAAAAATTCCTACGCACATGCAAGATCATGGTGATGCATAGCAATGAGAGGGGAGAGTGTTGTCTACGTACCCTCGTAGACCGAAGCGGAAGCGTTGACGCAACGTAGAGGAAGTAGTCGTACGTCTTCCCGGTCCAACCGATCCAAGCACCGTTACTCCGGCACCTCCGAGTTCTTGGCACACGTTCAGCTCGATGACGTTCCCCGGGCTCCGATCCAGCAAAGCTTCGGGGAGGAGTTCCGTCAGCACGACGGCGTGGTGACGATCTTGATGTTCAACTGTCGCAGGGCTTCGCCTAAGCACCGCTACAATATGACCGAGGTGTAATATCGTGGAGGGGGGCACCGCACACGGCTAAGGAACGATCACGAAGATCAACTTGTGTGTCCATGGGGTGCCCCCTGCCCCCGTATATAAAGGAGCAACGGAGGAGGGGGCGGCCGGCCTAGGAGGGGCGTGCCAAGGGGAGTCCTACTCCCACCGGGAGTAGGACTCCTTCCTTCCTAGTCCAACTAGGAGAAGGGGGAAAGGAGGGAAGTGGAGAAGGAAGGGAGAGGGGGGCCGCGCCCCAAACCCCTTGTCCAATTCAGACTGGGCTTGGGAGGGGCGCGCGCCACCTCCTAGCTCCTTCCCACTAAAGCCCATTAAGGCCCAATACTCTTCCCCGTATTCCCGTAACTCCCCGGTACTCCGAAAAATACCCGAATCACTCAGAACCTTTCCGATGTCCGAATATAGTCGTCCAATATATCGATCTTTACGTCTCGACCATTTCGAGACCCCTCGTCATGTCCCCGGTCTGATCCGGGACTCCGAACTCCTTCGGTACATCAAAACTCATAAACTCATAATATAACTGTCATCGAAACCTTAAGCGTGCGGACCCTACGGTTCGAGAACAATGTAGACATGACCGAGACACGTCTCCGGTCAATAACCAATAGTGGGACCTGGATGCCCATATTGGCTCCTACATATTCTACGAAGATCTTTATCGGTCAGACCGCATAACAACATACGTTGTTCCCTTTGTCATCGGTATGTTACTTGCCCGAGATTCGATCGTCGGTATCCAATACCTAGTTCAATCTCGTTACCGGCAAGTCTCTTTACTCGTTACGTAATACATCATCTCGCAACTAACTCATTAGTTGCAATGCTTGCAAGGCTTAAGTGATGTGCATTACCGAGAGGGCCCAGAGATACCTCTCCGACAATCGGAGTGACAAATCCTAATCTCGAAATACGCCAACCCAACATCTACCTTTGGAGACACCTGTAGAGCTCCTTTATAATCACCCAGTTACGTTGTGACGTTTGGTAGCACACAAAGTGTTCCTCCGGCAAACGGGAGTTGCATAATCTCATAGTCATAGGAACATGTATAAGTCATGAAGAAAGCAATAGCAACGTACTAAACGATCGGGTGCTAAGCTAATGGAATGGGTCATGTAAATCACATCATTCTCCTAACGATGTGATCCCGTTAATCAAATGACAACTCATGTCTATGGCTAGGAAACATAACCATCTTTGATCAACGAGCTAGTCAAGTAGAGGCATACTAGTGACACTCTGTTTGTCTATGTATTCACACATGTATCATGTTTCCGGTTAATACAATTCTAGCATGAATAATAAACATTTATCATGAAATAAGGAAATAAATAATAACTTTATTATTGCCTCTAGGGCATATTTCCTTCAGTCTCCCACTTGCACTAGAGTCAATAATCTAGTTCACATCAGCATGTGATTTAACAACAATTGTTCACATCACCATGTGATTAATACCCATAGTTCACATCATCATGTGACCAACACCCAAAGGGTTTACTAGAGTCAATAATCTAGTTCACATCGCTATGTGATTAACACCCAAAGAGTACTAAGGTGTGATCATGTTTTGCTTGTGAGAGAATCTTAGTCAATGGGTCTGCCACATTCAGATCCGTATGTATTTTGCAAATTTCTATGTCAACAATACTCTGCTCGGATCTACTCTAGCTAATTGCTCCCACTTTCAATATGTATCTAGATTGAGACTTAGAGTCATCTAGATTGGTGTCAAAACTTGCATCGACATAACCTTTTACGACGAACCTTTTTGTCACCTCCATAATCGAGAAACATATCCTTATTTCACTAAGGATAATTTTGACCGTTGTCCAGTGATCTACTCCTAGATCACTATTGTACTCCCTTGCCAAAATCAGTGTAGGGTATACAATAGATCTGGTACACAGCATGGCATACTTTATAGAACCTATGGCTAAGGCATAGCGAATGACTTTCATTCTCTTTCTCTCTTTTGCCGTGGTCGGGTTTTGAGTCTTACTCAATTTCACACCTTGTAACACAGGCAAGAACTCTTTCTTTGACTGTTACATTTTGAACTACTTCAAAATCTTGTCAAGGTATGTACTCATTGAAAACACTTATCAAGCGTCTTGATCTATCTTTATAGATCTTGATACTCAATATGTAAGCAGCTTCACCGAGGTCTTTCTTTAAAAAAAACTCCTTTCAAACACTCCTTTATGCTTTACAGAATAATTCTACATTATTTCCAATCAACAATATGTCATTCACATATATTTATCAGAAATGCTGTAGTGCTCCCACTCACTTTCTTGTAAATACAGGCTTCACCGTAAGTCTGTATAAAACTATATGCTTTGATCAACTTATCAAAGCGTGTATTCCAACTCCGAGATGCTTGTACCAGTCCATAGATGGATCGCTGGAGCTTGCATATTTTGTTAGCATTTTTAGGATTGACAAAACCTTCTGGTTGCATAATATACAACTCTTCTTTAATAAATCCATTAAGGAATGCAGTTTGTTTATCCATTTGCCAGATTTCATAAAATGCGGCAATTGCTAACATGATTCGGACAGACTTAAGCATAGATACGAGTGAGAAACTCTCATCGTAGTCAACACCTTGAACTTGTCGAAAACCTTTTGCGACAATTCTAGCTTTGTAGATAGTAACACTACTATCAGCGTCCGTCTTCCTCTTGAAGATCCATTTATTTTCTATGGCTTGCCGATCATCGGGCAAATCCATCAAAGTCCATACTTTGTTCTCATACATGGATCATATCTCAGATTTCATGGCCTCAAACCATTTCGCGGAATCTGGGCTCATCATCGCTTCCTCATAGTTCGCAAGTTCGTCATGGTCTAGTAACATGACTTCCAGAACAGGATTACCGTACCACTCTGGTGCGGATCTCACTCTGGTTTACCTACGAGATTCGGTAGTAACTTGATCTGAAGTTACATGATCATCATTAACTTCCTCACTAATTGGTGTAGTAGTCACAGAAACAGATTTCTGTGATGAACTACTTTCCAATAAGGGAGCAGGTACAGTTACCACATTAAGTTCTACTTTCCTCTCACTCACTTCTTTCGAGAGAAAACTCCTTCTCTAGAAAGGATCCATTCTTGGCAACGAATGTCTTGCCTTCGGATCTGTGATAGAAGGTGTACCCGACAGTCTCCTTTGGGTATCCTATGAAGACATATTTCTCCGATTTGGGTTTGAGCTTATCAGGATGAAACTTTTTCATACAAGCATCACAATCCCAAACTTTAAGAAACGACAACTTTGGTTTCTTGCTAAACCACAGTTCAGATTGTGTCGTCTCAACGGACTTAGATGGTGCCCTTTTAAACGTGAATGCAGCTGTCTCTAATGCATGATCCCAAAACGATATTGGTAAATCGGTAAGAAACATCATAGATTGTACTATATCCAATAAAGTACGGTTATGATGTTCGGACACACCATTATGCTGTGGTGTTCCAGGTGGCATGAGTTTGTGAAACTATTCCACATTGTTTTAATTGAAGACCAAACTCGTAACTCAAATATTCTCCTCCACGATCATATCGTAGAATCTTTTATTTTCTTGTTACGATGATTCTCCACTTCACTCTGAAATACTCTGAACTTTTCAGACTTATGTTTCATCAAGTAGATATGCTCATATCTGCTTAAATCATCTGTGAAGGTCAGAAAATAATGATACTTGCTATGAGCCTCAACACTCATCGGATCGCATACATCAATATGTATTATTTCCAATAAGTCAGTTGCTCACTCTACTGTTCCGGAGAACGGAGTCTTTAGTCATCTTGCCCATAATGCATGGTTCGAAAGCATCAAGTGATTCCTAATCAAGTGATTCCAAAATCCCATCAGCATGGAGTTTCTTCATGCGCTTTACACCAATATGACCTAAACTGCAGTGCCACAAATAAGTTGCACTATCATTATTAACTTCGCATCTTTTGGCTTCAATATTATGAATATGTGTATCACTACGATCGAGATCCAACAAACCATTTTGTTGGTGTGTATGACCATAGAACGTTTTATTCATGTAAACAGAACAACAATTTATTCTCTTACTTAAATGAATAACTGTATTGCAATAAACATGATCAAATCATATTCATGCTCAACACCAAATAACACTTACTTAGGTTCCACACTAATCCCGAAAGTATAGGGAGTGTGCGATGATGATCATATCAATCTTGGAACTACTTCCAACTTTCATCGTCACTTCACCCTTAACTAGTCTCTGTTCATTCTGCAACTCCCGTTTCGAGTTATTAATCATAGCAACTGAACTAGTACCAAATACTGAGGGGTTGCTATGAACACTAGTAAAGTACACATCAATAACATGTATATCAAATATACTTTTGTTTACTTTGCCATCCTTTCTTATCCACCAAATACTTGGGGTAGTTCCGCTTCCAATGACCAATCCCTTTGCCGTAGAAGCACTTAGTCTCAGGCTTAGGACCAGACTTGGGTTTCTTCACTTGAGCAGCAACTTGCTTGCTGTTCTTCTTGAAGTTCCCCTTTCTTTTTCTTTGCCCTTTACTTGAAACTAGTGGTCTTGTCTACCATCAACACTTTTTAGCATCACGAAGAGCTTGGGAATTGTTTCCGTTATCCCTTGCATATTATAGTTCATCACGAAGTTCTACTAACTTGGTGATGGTGACTAGAGAATTCTGTCAATCACTATTTTATTTGGAAGATTAACTCCCACTTGATTCAAGTGATTGTAGTACCCAGACAATCTGAGCACATGCTCACTAGTTGAGCGATTCTCCTCCATCTTTTAGCTATAGAACTTGTTGGAGACTTCATATCTCTCAACTCGGGTATTTGCTTGAAATATTAACTTCAACTCCTGGAACATCTCGTATGGTCCATGACGTTCAAAACGTCTTTGAAGTCCCGATTCTAAGCCGTTTAAGCATGGTGCACTAAACTATTAAGTAGTCATCATATTGAGCTAGCCAAACGTTCATAACGTCTGCATCTGCTCCTGCAATAGGTCCGTCACCTAGCGGTGCATCAAGGACATAATTCTTCTATGCAGCAATGAGGACAAACCTCAGAATACGGATCCAATCCGCATCATTGCTACTAACATTTTTCAACACAATTTTGTCTACGAACATATCATAATAAACATATGAAAGCAACAACGCGAGCTATTGATCTACAACATAGATATGCTAATACTACCAGGACTAAGTTCATGATAAATTAAAGTTCAATTAATCATATTACTTAAGAACTCCCGCTTAGAAAGACATCCCTCTAATCTTCTAAGTGATCACGTGATCCAAATCAACTAAACCACAACCGTTCATCACGTGAAATGGATTAGTCTTCAATGGTGAACATCATTATGTTGATCATATCTACTATATGATTCACGCTCGACCTTTCGGTCTCCGTGTTCCAAGGCCATATCTGCATATGCTAGGCTCGTCAAGTATAACCCGAGTATTCTGCGTGTGCAAAACTGGCTTGCACCCGTTGTAGATGGACGTAGAGCTTATCACACCCGATCATCACGTGGTGTCTGGGCACGACGAACTTTGGCAACGGTGCATACTCAGGGAGAACACTTCTTGATAATTTAGTGAGAGATCATCTTATAATGCTACCATCAATCAAAGCAAGATAAGATGCATAAAAGATAAACATCACATGCAATCAATATAAGTGATATGATATGGCCATCATCATCTTGTGCTTGTGATCTCCATCTCCGAAGCACCGTCATGATCACCATCATCACCGGCACGACACCTTGATCTCCATCGTAGCATCGTTGTCGTCTCGCCAATCTTATGCTTCTACGACTATCGCTACCGCTTAGTGATAAAGTAAAGCATTACAGGGCGATTGCATTGCATACAATAAAAGCGACAACCATATGGCTCCTGCCAGTTGCCGATAACTCAGTTACAAAACATGATCATCTCATACAATAAAATTTAGCATCATGCCTTGACCATATCACATCACAACATGCCCTGCAAAAACAAGTTAGACATCCTCTACTTTGTTTGTTGCAAGTTTTACGTGGCTGCTACGGGCTTAAGCAAGAACCAATCTCACCTACGCATCAAAACCACAACGATAGTTTGTCAAATAGACTCCGTTTTAACCTTCGCAAGGACCGGGCGTAGCCATACTCGGTTCAACTAAAGTTGGAGAAACTGACATCCGCCAGCCACCTGTGTGCAAAGCACGTCGGTAGAACCAGTCTCGCGTAAGCGTACGCGTAATGTCGGTCCGGGCCGCTTCATCCAACAATACCGCCGAACCATATGACATGCTGGTAGGCAGTATGACTTATATCGTCCACAACTCACTTGTGTTCTACTCGTGCATATAACATCAAACCATAAAAACCTAGGCTCTGATGCCACTATTGGGGAACGTAGTAATTTCAAAAAAATTCCTACGCACACGCAAAATCATGGTGATGCATAGCAACGAGAGGGGAGAGTGTTGTCTACGTACCCTCGTAGACCGAAGCGTAAGCGTTGACGCAATGTAGAGGAAGTAGTCGTACGTCTTCCCGGTCCAACCGATCCAAGCACCGTTACTCCGGCACCTCCGAGTTCTTGGCACACGTTCAGCTCGATGACGTTCTCCGGGCTCCGATCCAGCAAAGCTTCGGGGAGGAGTTCCGTCAGCACGACGGCGTGGTGACGATCTTGATGTTCAACTGTCGCAGGGCTTCGCCTAAGCACCGCTACAATATGACCGAGGTGTAATATCGTGGAGGGGGGCACCGCACACGGCTAAGGAACGATCACGAAGATCAACTTGTGTGTCCATGGGGTGCCCCCTGCCCCCGTATATAAAGGAGCAACGGAGGAGGGGGCGGCCGGCCTAGGAGGGGCGCGCCAAGGGGAGTCCTACTCCCACCGGGAGTAGGACTCCTTCCTTCCTAGTCCAACTAGGAGAAGGGGGAAAGGAGGGAAGTGGAGAAGGAAGGGAGAGGGGGGCCGCGCCCCAAACCCCTTGTCCAATTCAGACTGGGCTTGGGAGGGGCGCGCGCCACCTCCTAGCTCCTTCCCACTAAAGCCCATTAAGGCCCAATACTCTTCCCCGTATTCCCGTAACTCCCCGGTACTCCGAAAAATACCCGAATCACTCAGAACCTTTCCGATGTCCGAATATAGTCGTCCAATATATCGATCTTTACGTCTCGACCATTTCGAGACTCCTCGTCATGTCCCCGGTCTGATCCGGGACTCCGAACTCCTTCGGTACATCAAAACTCATAAACTCATAATATAACTGTCATCGAAACCTTAAGCGTGCGGACCCTACGGTTCGAGAACAATGTAGACATGACCGAGACACGTCTCCGGTCAATAACCAATAGTGGGACCTGGATGCCCATATTGGCTCCTACATATTCTACGAAGATCTTTATCGGTCAGACCGCATAACAACATACGTTGTTCCCTTTGTCATCGGTATGTTACTTGCCCGAGATTCGATCGTCGGTATCCAATACCTAGTTCAATCTCGTTACCGGCAAGTCTCTTTACTCGTTACGTAATACATCATCTCGCAACTAACTCATTAGTTGCAATGCTTGCAAGGCTTAAGTGATGTGCATTACCGAGAGGGCCCAGAGATACCTCTCCGACAATCGGAGTGACAAATCCTAATCTCGAAATACGCCAACCCAACATCTACCTTTGGAGACACCTGTAGAGCTCCTTTATAATCACCCAGTTACGTTGTGACGTTTGGTAGCACACAAAGTGTTCCTCCGGCAAACGGGAGTTGCATAATCTCATAGTCATAGGAACATGTATAAGTCATGAAGAAAGCAATAGCAACGTACTAAACGATCGGGTGCTAAGCTAATGGAATGGGTCATGTAAATCACATCATTCTCCTAACGATGTGATCCCGTTAATCAAATGACAACTCATGTCTATGGCTAGGAAACATAACCATCTTTGATCAACGAGCTAGTCAAGTAGAGGCATACTAGTGACACTCTGTTTGTCTATGTATTCACACATGTATCATGTTTCCGGTTAATACAATTCTAGCATGAATAATAAACATTTATCATGAAATAAGGAAATAAATAATAACTTTATTATTGCCTCTAGGGCATATTTCCTTCACTGTAGCCACGAGAAACCAATCTACACCCCGTTCCGGCACTCTGCCGGAGGGGGGAATCATCACTGATGACCATCTTCATCATCCCGGCGGCCACCATGATGAGGAGGGAGTAGTCCACCCACGGGGCTGAGGGTTTGTACCAGTAGCTATGTGTTTAATCTCTCTCTCTCTCTCCTGTGTTCTTGAGATGTCACAATTTTGATGTATCGTGGGCTTTGTTAATATAGTTGGATCATATGTTGTTTTCCCCTCTCTATCTTGTTGTGATGAATTGAGTTTTCCCTTTGAGATTTCGTTTTATCGGATTGAATACTTTTATGGATTTGAGAGCACTTGATAGATGTCTTGCATATGAATACTCGTGGTGTCAATGGGGTATTATTTTGATTCACTTGGTATATGTTTTGGCACTCAACTCACGGATTCCCGAGGTGACATTGGGGTAATCTACGCATAGGGGTTGATGCACGTTCTTGTCTTTGTTTCTCCGATAGAAATCTTGGGGCACTCTATGATGTTGTTTGTGTTGGATTGAGTATTACGAATCTGAAATTATTTGGTGTTATTTTAGTACGAACTTTTGGATAGATTTTAGTACGAACTTTTACGATATCTTATGTTCTTCGCTAGATTGGAACTTCGGAGTGATTCTTCATCGCACATTGAGGGATGGTTATATGATTCAATTATATTAGCATTGTTGGGAGATTGCACTAGTGAAATTACGGACCCTAGGCCTCATTTTCAAGCATTGCAATACCGTTTGTGCTCCATTTTATCAATTGCTACCTTGATTTTTTTATTGTTCCTATTACAAAAATCTATATCTACTACTGTTACTACACTTTTATCACCATCTCTTTGCCGAACTAGTGCACCTATACAATTTGCCATTGTATTTGGTGCGCTGGGGACACAAGAGACTCTTTGTTATTTGGTTGCAGGGTTGTTTGAGAGAGACCATCTTCATCATACGCCTCCCACGGATTGATAAACCTTAGGTCATCCACTTGAGGGAAAATTTCTACTGTCCTACAAAACTCTGCGCTTGGAGGCCCAACACGAGTCTAAAAGAATAAAGTTGCGTAGTAGACATCATGCCCCATCGCACACGAGTTATCCGCGAAACTCGTCTGCCATGCAAGACTCCATCGCACACGTTTCCCAACAATTACCTTGTGCGGTAAAGTTCTATCACAAATGGTTCAGGTGCCCCTTCGCACACATACAAGTGCTGCAGACCATTTGGGATTTGTTGTGTATCACCGACGGTTGCAGTAAGAGTGACGTGTGCTTTTCGTTTGGGATCCCACACGTTTCCTGAAAACTTTATGACTGGGATTGTATTTTACATTGGGCACGGTTTACTTCGATCTCTCGTGTGCGATAATGTGATATCACAAACGGTTCCGGAGCCCCTACGCACACATAGCAGTGCTGCAAATCGTCTGCGATCTCCTGTGTATCACCGACGATTCCGCTACGATTGACGTATGCTTTCCGGTGTGGATCGCACACACTCATTTAGTTGAACCGTGTGAGGAGTAATTGCCAGGTTAAAACAAAAATATCCCATTTGAATTGACATGCAAAAACAAATTTGCCACAATATTCAATTGAACAAATAGTGTCCACAGGAAGAACATTCATCAGATTTCGCAAGAATTGCAATTGAACAAATGGTAGCTAAATTCCAATGATTTTTGAACATATATATGCATTACATAATTAATCATAGTGTATAAAATACGAAGACTGTACCTCATCAAATGGAAAACAATGAATCCAAGCGTATATGTTTAGCGGCTAACTCTTACTCAATGTTACAGGAGAAGGCATGCTGAAATCTTCATTATCAGCAGTGGGATTGATGTAGTGATTCAGGAAGAAGTCGCTGATAAATCTCCGAACCATCAGCAATTCACCAGCGGGGAGCAGTTCAGGGGTCCTTGATTCTAAGATGAGTTGCAATATTTTTAAGATAAGAATGTGCCATATGAGTGCAGTAGAAGATATTAATTAAGATATACTTACTGATACTAATTCCCGAGCATCTTCACAACTAATAGCAGATTTGCAGATGGAGATCATGTGTCTACAAACGTAATATCCACAAAGGTTGGTCCCTACTTGTTGCTGAGGACACTGGAATTTTTTGTACATAACTTGTCCTGTATTTGTCCTGTTAGGAACAACCTAACCGATGTTAGATGTATTTTTTCTCTGGACAGAAACAGAAAGAGCTTTATTTAGAAGCTTGAACATTTGACTGGCATAAGAAAAGGTATTTGCAGACTATCGGATACATTTTCCGAAAATAACAGATTTCGGTGTGTTACCGGAGAAACGATCTCTGCTGCAGAGGTAGTTCCCTCTTGAACAGGTTCCCTGGTGTAGTTTTCCACAATGCAAGCACACTGCAAATAAAGATGAATTTTAACAACATTAATTATTGAACCAGATATGAATGCAAACTAGTAAAAAGGCATGTGCATTGCAACGGGTACAAAATAAATAAATGGTTAGAAACCTAAACAATAGTATACCACTGAAACAAAGGATTGCAAGTACAAAAACAATAACGCCTCTTCGTCGCTTCCCAACTCGCCTTTCTCTCTAGCCGCCGCCGCAAGACGTCCAACTTTTCCGGCGCTGTCTTCCGGTGGCTCCCCTCCGCCGGCGACCTCTTGGTCATCGGTGGTGAAGGGGGTCGCCCGATCCCACGCATGCGGATCCTTTTAGCTGTAGGTTTAGGTCCCTATTAGCTTAGGTTTTTAGATCGTTCGATGTCTTGGCTTCGGCGGCAGCGACGGCGATGCTGAATAAAGAAGCTCCGGAATCTTCTCTGGCGAGGTGATCGTCTTTTTGGTCGGTGATGAATTTGGGAATCAGTCTGTTCAAGCGGGGAAGTCGTGGTGGCGGCGACATCCTTGTGGTGGACTTGTGTCCCCGAGCTTCGCCATTGCGACGACGTCTGCTCCAACGTCGACACGAAGCTTGGGAGGTAGTCTAGGAGCGTGGTTGATGGATGACAGGTATGGCTTCCTCCTTCGGCATCTTAGTCGTGGCGGGGTGCCAGGTCTGGAGTTCGATGATGTGTCCGGGGTATTGCCCTGGTCTGATTCGTTCAACGGTAATGGCTTCATCTTTGGTGAGACACCTTGGAGGTCCGCAAAGCTGCATATCAGCGATGGAGCCGCGTCGAGCTCGGGTAAGAAGGTTATCCGTCATTTTTTTCTTTGGTGGCTGCTGTGATGGTGCCGGAGGCAAGTGATGGACGTTGGTGTCAAGCTCAGAGACGTTATGTTGTCTTTTCAGTTTTGTCGTGTCGGTCTTTACGTGGCTTGTACTTTGATCTCTATGATATGAATGAGACATGTTTTACCATGCACAAAAAAAGTACAAAACAATATTCAAAGTACTCAGTATTTTTTAGAAGAAATCCATTCTCAAATAGAAAATATTTTCTGTACTGCAACTATAATTTACAGCATGCATCTCAGCCTCTTTTCTCCTCTCTGCACTCTCTGTTCTTGGTTCTCCAATAAGGTAAAGCTCGCAAAGCTCCTGTCGCTGATGATGTGTTTATCCTAAGCTCATTGAGATGGTTTCATTTTATTTCATTTATTAAGCCTACTGCTACCTCAATGATAACCCCAGACCTAGGGAGGGGAAGGACCCCATGCTTAGTTTTTAAGACCTGCAACTTTAAACATTTCCATATCGGTGGACTCAAGTAATCTTTTTTTTAGAACGGAGACGCTAGAAGCGTTCGGCTTTAACTTAATAAAGCCCACAAACTTAGGCAGCGTTTACAGACGAGGACTAGGACAAATGGCACGAGCGCGGAGGCTCAGGTTACGCTGGCGCGAAAGCACAGCAAGGTCACGAGCGCGGAGGCTCAGGTTACGCTGGCGCGAAAGCACAGCAAGATCGCAGACAGGCCAGAGGCCAAAAAAAATGAAAGCGAGTCTATTACAGGCCAAAGACCAAGAGCATAGAGCACGCAGGCTCGCTCGCTAGACAAAAGAAACCACTTCACGTCGTAGAAGCGGCGGACGGCTCCCTAGCCAAAAGGTAGACTTGGCGAAGACGATCTTGAGCTTGCTTCATCTTCTCAGCATCCTTGTGCTTCGCCAACGGACTCCACTGCTGCATAAGAATGTTGCATTTGTAAAGAATATTAGCAGGGTGTGATGGGAAGATTCTCTCGATGGCAAGTTTGTTCCTTGTAAGCCACATTGCCCAGGCTAGGGCACTGAGGCAGCTCCAAAGCACGCGTTTACTGCCACCCGTCGTCGTGGCAACTATGGCCGCTAGGTCAGCGGCCGATTGCGGGTCCCAGTTGGTGTTGGTGGCCGCTCGGACTGCGCTCCAGGCAAAATGCGCTAGGGGGCAGCGGAAGAACACGTGATTCGCATCTTCCATGGTATTACAAATGGCGCATAAGCCGGAGGACGGGCCGTTGCGTTTTGCAACATTGGCCGATGTGGGAAGTCTATTGCGGAAAAGTTGCCAGAAGAACACCTTGACTTTAAGTGGAATACGGGCGTTCCACAAACCGGTCGGCATTGGGAATGCCGGTCCCTGATCTTGGCACAACCTGCGGTAGAGGGATTTGACCGTGAACTTTCCGGACGGGGTGAGAGCCCAAGTGACCGTGTCCGCGGAAGTGGACAGCGTCACCGATTGTGTCAAGCCAAGCAGATCCTCTAAGTGTGCTTGTTCAAGGCCTGTTAGCTCTCTACGGAAGTGGATCGCGGGGGGGTTCGAGGCTAGGGCCGTCGCTACCGTCATCTCCGGGTTGACCGCCAGGACGTACAAGTCCTAAAATTGGGCCCAAAGGGGCTGCTCTCCCAGCCATAGGTCAAGCCAGAAGCGGGCCGAGCGCCCGTTCCCTACGACGAACTTGGCGCCAAGGGCGAAGGCCGGGCGCACTGCTTGGAGGTCGTTCCAGAAGGGAGAGCCCCGCGCCCTGCCTTTGAAAAAGTTCCCGTTGGGGAAATACTTATTGCGCAGCATGTCCACCCATAGATCGGTCGCCCCCTGCGACAACTTCCAGATCCATTTGCACATGAGTGCAATGTTGAGGATCCGTGTGTTTGTGATCCCTAGCCCCCTAGGTCCTTGGGTCTGCACACCGCGTCCCATCTGACCATATGGTACTTGGGCTTGGGTCCCGCACCTTCCCAAAAGAAACGGGACCTTGGTGTGTCCATCTTGGCGTGCACCCCTTCGGCCAAGAGGAACAGCCCCATAGCAAACTGCGGCAGCGAGGACAGGCTCGCGTTTGTGAGCACTAGTCGGGCTGCAGAAGAGAGGAACTTCCCCCTCCACGGACAGACCCGCCCACCCACCTTGGTCCAGAGTGGCGCCCAGCCATCTATCGAGATGCGTTTGGCATCCAACGGGAGCCCAAGGTAAGTGAACGGGAGATTGCCTAGTTTGCAATTGAGCTGGTCCGCGATACGCCTACTATCTGACGGCTCGAGTCCCATGGGCATCACTTCGCATTTGTGGAAGTTGATCTTGAGCCCCGACATAAGTTCAAAGCAAATCAACAGGGCTTTGATCGTGGCCACGCTGTGTAGGTCTGGTTGGAACAGCAGGAGCGTGTCGTCGGCGTATTACAGATGCGATATTCCCCCTGGGATGAGGTGCCCCGACACCCCTTTGATATGGCCTGCCTCCGTTGCTTTCCGTAGCAAGGTCGCAAGTGCATCTTCCACAAAGTTGAACAAGAGCGGTGACATGGGATCACCCTGGCGAAGGCCGCGCTTGTTCCGGAAGAAGTGTCCTACTTCTCCGTTCACCGAGACCGCAGTTTGGCCCCCCGAGACCAACCGCATGACTCTGTGCACCCACACGGGCGAGAAGCCTCAGCTCAACAGGATTTGTCTGAGGAAATCCCAGTTGACGCGGTCGTAAGCTTTTTCGAAGTCTAATTTAAGTAAAATCGCTGGTTCGCGCGTGCGCCTAAGTTCATGGAGGGTCTCTTGCAACGCTAATGGTCCCTCCAAAATGTTCCTACCGCGAATAAAGGCAGATTGGGAACGACTGATTGTGTGGTGTGCGATCGGAGTAAGCCGCGTGGCACAACCCTTGGCGCATATTTTGAATGGCACATTAATGAGGGCTATTGGTCTGTACTGGCGGATATTATCCGCACCCGACACTTTCGGTATTAGGGAGAGCACGCCGTAGTTTAACCTAGCGATGTCCACAAAACCACACATGAAGCCATTGCACACCGCGAAGATGGGATCGCGCAACAATGGCCAGAAGTGTTTAAACATCGCCACCGGCCACCCGTCGGGCCCCGGTGCCGTGTCTGTTTTCATGCTTTGGAGAGCCTCGTCAATCTCCTTGTGGAGAAACGCGAGCCCCAGCTCTTCGTTCTCCGACTCCAGGACCTTTTGAGCTGGCAGCCAGGCGTCCTCACTCAGCCTGGCGCGCTGAGGTTCATCGGTCCACATCAGGCTTATGTAAAAGTCGTAGATGTGTTTGCTAATCTCTGATTGCTGAAGAAGGAGCCCCTGCTCTGTTTGCAGTCTCAGAATTAGGCATTTCCTGCGACGACCATTCGCGTACGCGTGGAAGTAGCCAGTGTTTGCATCGCCCTTGAGCGTCCACTTAAGTCCTCCTCGACGCCTCCAATATTCCTCCTCGGATCGGAGCAACGCCTCGACTTGCCCTTCCAAGGCGTATCGATGCGCCCATTCCTGCTCCGAGAAAGGACGCGAGTCTGCTTGAGTATCGAGGGTTGCAATCTCATCGAGAAGTCTCGCCCTCAAAACTTTCTCGTCTCGTCCCTGGTTCGCGCCCCATCCCTTGAGGCTTGCACGCAGGCGGCCCCCGACCGTTGTCCAAAACTCCATAGGGCCGCGCTGCTGGCCCGTGGCTTGAACACTTCTCAACCATCTTTCCTGAAAGATGTTGTCGAAATCAGGGACCTCGAACCACGCTGTTTCAAAAAAGAAACGTGGGCTGCGACGTATCCTATCTTCCCCTGAAGATAAGATGAGTGGAACATGGTCCGAGCCGATCCTTGTTTCAGCAAGGAGCGAGCATAATGGGAACACCACTTCCCATTCCGGAGACATGAACGCGCGATCCAAGACGGATCGCACCGGGGCTAGTTGCTTGTTGGTCCAAGTGTACCTTGCCCCCGTCCTTGCCACTTCCCTAAGTGACATTGACGCAATTGCGCTATTGAACATGGTCACCCTTGACCAGTTGATGTTGTCGTTGTTTTTGTCCGCGCTCGATCGGATGAGGTTAAAATCTCCGCCCACTAGGAGCGGGACTTGGGATGCGGCGACTGCCAGCACCTTGGCTTCGAGTTCTCCGAGAAACTCTGTCGAGCATGAGTGATCTGCTGGTCCATATACTTGCAGGATCACGAGCTCGCGTAGCGAAGCTCTCACACGAATGTTGGCTACAATAAAGAAGGTGCCTACCTCCCAGGACAGCACCTCATACATGGCACTGCAAAAGCCTAGCAGCATGCCACCCGAATGCCCAATAGCCGGGCTATGTTGCCAAATGAAACGCTCCAAAGGGTCTATGGCTACAATGTCTTGGTGACGAAAATCAGCTTTAATGGTTTCCTGGAGCCCTATGATATCAATCCCTTCTTTCCTGATGTAGTCTCTAAGTTGGGTGCGCCGCCCCGAGTGGCCGAAGCCACGGATGTTCCAAATGAGCATCCGCATCTAGATGACGCGGTTTCGCAGGCGGACACCCCTAGAGGTGATCGCCTTGGCCAAGCGCCTCACCTTGCCGCAGCGAGGCGAGGGAGGAGCAGCAACCCCTGTTGCTGTCTCCCCTTCGGGCCGGAGTCTTAGCGACGTCGAGGGTTCCTCCTCAACAGCCAGACGCTCCGCGTGTTGAGCAGTCGCCGCTGCGAGAGCCGCCTGAGCCAGCTCTTTGGCGCGCACCAGCGAGATTAGCTCGCTGACCCCGCCCTCCCCACTTGGTTCAACCCCACTCTCCACCAACACCTCGCCTAGGTGCTCGTCCGAGAAAGAATCCAAAATCGAAAAGCGGGGCAATGGATTACCTGAGGTTTCCAGATTCTTCTGTGCTTGGAGGAGTTGGGCGCGTTGGAGCGAAGGCATATTTCCTTTGGCGCCCTTGGCCCGCGCGCTGACCCGCACAGGGGCCACCTGCCCGTCCACGACGGCCTTGGAACGCTTGGCCTTCGGGACAGTCACCGTCTTGGCCGCTTCCTGCGCGATCGGAGCGGAGGTGGGCACGGCCAGCGCCATCACCGCCTGCCGGGGAGTCACCGGGGTGCCCTGGAGCTCCGCCACACGAACGGCCTCCGCGCTAACCTTGCGCACGGCCACCTTCTTGAGCTGTTTCACCGCCCCGAGCTTGTTGGAGCTGCGGCCCCCTTGGGAAGGAGAGCGCGAGGCAAGCGGCAGCGACTCCATGGACACCGCAATAGGAGTGCGCGCCTCCCCCAGCGGTTCCTCCATCTGGCCCGCACCAGGCACCGCCACCGCCCGCACCGGGGGGGACGTGACCCAGCCCAGACTAGAGCCATACTGGTTGGGGATGGAGAGGTCCAGCTCCATGGACCCCCCTGTCAGCGGCAGCTCCATCGAAGGCAACGGCGCCCGGTTCGTCGCCCCGCCCTTGTCAGTGATGCCCAGCTTCTCCCATGCCGCCGTATCAATGGAATCATCCTCCATGCTTGCATCCGCCTCCTTGTCACCGCCCAGGTTGCCGTCACGCCCCTCTCCACCCCTGCCTTGGTCATTTGGAGAAGGAGGGTTTGGAGAAGGCAGGGCAGGCGCTGCGAGTTGCTCCGGGGGAAGTCCGGGCTCGATGGTGATGTTGAAGCCCTCCCCATTGAACCAGATCTGGACCAGACCACGCAGCTTGCGGGGGTTGCGGCATGCGAAACGCATACGGACTGGCCCCGGACGAATGAGGGACTCCTCATCCACCAGTAGGGGACGGCCAAGCATGGTGGTGGCCGCCATGAGCAGGTCGGAGCACCGTTGCTTGGGAGGGATTCCTCCTAGTTTGACCCACACCTCTGGCATCGCCATTCCCTTGGGGGCGTCGAGGACCGCGTCGCGGATGTCCACCATGAGGTTGTTGAGGGAGAGGAACAGCTTGCCGCTCCTTGTTGCCATCCGGAGCATCACTGGATCAGGGAAGACCACCGAGAACGCCCCGCCCTCCATAGCTGAGATCTGCCAGTCCCATTCGCCCTCGAAGAGGTGTGGCAGCTCCACTTGAAGAATCTCTTGGGTGAGGGCGCCAGAAGGCATGGAGAGCACAGCCGCGTTGGCCCCCAGCTGAATCTGCGGCTCCTCCCTCGAGTCATCCGGGTACTGGAGGCAAAAGAAGCCCTCGCCGGAGATGGTGTGCCCCATGGTTTGAAGAAGCAGAGGCTTGCCGCGGGTCGGGCACTGCGCTGACCTGTGCCCCTCCTTGGTGCACACCACGCACAGAGGCTTGAAGGTGCAGAGGTTCTGAAAATGGCCCGTGCGCTCGCATCGGAAGCATTCGGGTCCGTCGGCTTCCTCGATCGGGATTGGCTCCGCCTCCGTGCCCTTGGATGAGCCCGACACCTCAGATCTGGGCGAGAGAGGCAGCTTGGAAGCCACCGCCCCCGCAGGCTTGGTTTTCTTCTTCGCGTGGGAGTCGCCGCCCCGGTCGCCGCCTGTCGCTGGTTGCATCCCCTTGCGCTTGAGCTCGAGGCCGCGTTGCTTGTACTCGGCCTTCTTCTTTTTCTTCCTTTCCTGTTCCTTGAGCCACCACGCAAGCGGTGTCCCCCAACCCCCCTCGTCGTCGGCGCGGCCACGGTTGCGGTCCCGCGGCGGCTCCATGGGAGGCTTTTCCCCCGGCGATCTTGCTTGGAGCCCATCGCCACTACTTCTGCAAAGGTGCGCCGCAGTGGGGAAGGGAGTGGAGTGGGTGAGAGGAATCGGGTGAGACGACCGAAGCGCCGCACCTCCGCAGCGATGGCTGGGAAACCTAGCGAGGATCTAGGGTTCCACGGGAGATCCAGAGCCATTTATGTGCCCTCTCTGGGCTGGGCTGTTTGGGCTGGATCACCCCCTGTGGGTCGGGCTGGGTCCTGAGAGCAGGAACGCTTCCCTGCACCACACGCGCGTCGGGGGACTGGGCCCCAGCCCGTGCCACCACCGCATTTGGGTCGTCCACCTCCCGCGTGGGCTGGCCCGTCTGGACCGCTTGCTGGTCCGCCCCAACCCTAGGGTTGACCGCGCCCAGCGTCGTCCGCGCCGCCGCCGCCGCCACGGGGGACGCCGGCGCCGGACGCGGCTGGTCTGCCGTGAGCTGCAGGAGCAGCCCCGCCTCAGGCGCAGCAAGGTTGCCACGACCCTCGCGGCATCACGCCGAGCGAGCCGCTCGGTGCGCAGCCACATCGACCCGCCGCGAGCCACGGCCCCCGGGCGCAAACGCACGACGGCGCCCGGCCTTGAGAGAGCCCCCGAGCTCCTCGGCCCGCGACACGAAGTCGCCGATGGAGCAGGCCGCACGGCCATCTGCCCCGGACGCCACCGCGTCACCAAACTCCGCCTCCGCGTCGCAGTCCGACTCGTCCTCCGCCAGCGCCCAAAAGCGGCTTCCCGACCACCCAGCGACGCCCCGGGGGGGCGCAGCCGCCCGCCTGGGGACTGGGGCGCGAGCCGCCGCCCAGCCAGCCTCCGGGTCCTCCGTCGGGGCCTGAGCACCGCCGCCCTGCGCAGAGACACCGCCACCGTCGCCACCATCGCCAGAGACGCTCGCAACGCCTGTCCGTACAGGAGCCGTTGGGAGCGCCATCAAGTCCCGACTCAAGTAATCTTGGTAACACTTGCTGCAACACCTACAGTTATGAACTCATACTCGGAGTCAGAGGTTTATATCTTCCTGTTATTTGTTACAAGATCAAACCATAAATAAAAAATATATACAAACTCTAGATAATCACTTCAGCAAACCAATTAAGTTCACTTCTTGAGAGTTAAACCTGACTTTGTGATCTCTAATTCACTGGTTACTTTGTAAGGTTAAAATAATATACATATGACTATCATATCAGTAGTCTGCTACAACAAAAGAATCGACATAGCAATCCTCATTGCTGCATTCATGGTCACACACCACTTCCATGAAAAAGACATGCCATGGTTCTTTGGTAAATGCCACCATACTGGTTTCATCTTTCAGAATCCACTAAATAGAACACAAATTGAACAAACAATAATATTTCGCATCCAATCCGTCCTTAAGTAAGATAAGAGTGCTTGTTGATTTACCTCCGAACATGAAGGCAACATGGATGTCCACCTTCTTCAGCCACCATATGGTCCCATGTTTTCAGTCTCTCCAAAGTCTTGTGAGAACGACAACCAAAAGAAGAGTTCCTTCAGCAAAAAGGAGAACATGGCGATAGGAAGAGATGGTTGGGAAATTGCGCCGGTGAGGAGCGCCAAGGCATGAACCTACGGCGGCGGTGCTCTCCAGTATGTGCTACAAAGTACTTCCTCCAAGTGCAGATTGAGCCATGAAATTAAATCGAGGTGCAGCAATCTTGACACTTGTTCCTCAACCAACAACTAAAATTGAATCATCCTACACTCATACATATGGAAAGATCAATCAGTATGCAAGAATGTACGTATTACTAACACAGATATCAAGGATCATATCTGATCTCCCTCTTAATTCCTCCTTTTTCTTTTTTTGCAACACTTTGTTTCTCCAATAAAAGGATACGGGTTTGTTCTAGAAAAAATAAAAGGATACTGATAGCTCTTTCCAATTGAAACCAACCGATCAACACCTTCCCTTTTTTTAGTTGATCCAAACTATAACAGAATCGTGGGGCTGAATGAAAAGAAATCAGCACCCTAGTATTTTTCTCTTCTTTCCAAAAAAGACATAGTTCTCTTCCTTACAAACAATATCTTTTTTCTTCTCACCTGTACGTGTTAGGTTGATCTCTCCACCGAGTGGGCCCAACGGCCCATCGGGCCCTGATCTATTCGCGCCCTGATCGGGGGCGCCCAACCCTCTTATGGTTGGTGGGCCCCTGTGACCTGCGATATATAGAGAGGTGGGGGCCGGGGCACACGGTACGAGGTTCACCGCGCCGCCAGACTCCCCACCGAAATCCCCTTCCGATCTAGGGCTATCGCAGTGCTCACGGGAAGCACCGCTGCCACCTCTCCATCTCGATCTCTCTGCTATCACCGGCCTCTACTTCACCATGGTCGGCTCTGGATCGAACTCCTCCGCACCCAAGGAAGGTAGGTTACCGGAAAGATCTAGCCTACACGATCCAAGTGGGTCTAACAATGATATCAGGCCATGCTAGGCTAAGATTTTCGGTACAAAGAATAAACAGAAAAAGAAAAAAAGATCCCCTCCCAAGAACCCTAATCAAAGGGAAAAGAAATCTAAAAGAAAAGTTGTGCCGCCGTCATGGCCGCACCTGTTCCTCTCGATCTGGACACGCATCGCCAAGCCGAGGCGTCGGACGAAGAACCCACCCCACCGGGGCTAAGCACACCACGACCAAACCGCTCGACGGCGGCGCGCTCACCACGAGGTGGACGCGTAGCCGGCGAGGGGGAAGGCCACGGCGCCGTCGTCCGAAAGATCCGCCACAGTTGCCATCCGCATCGGACAGAGGAGGCGCTGGTGGTGGAGAAAGTTAGCGGGGGAGGAGAGTTTGGCGCGCGGCGCGGACGGGCTATCGGCAACCGTCGCCGGCTCGCAGTGCTGCCGCATCGACTGCCGCTGCGGGGACTCGACGAGCGCCTCTTTGTCTCTCTCTCTCGCGCGCGGAAAAGGAGATGGGAGGGGGAAGGGGCTGCCTCACCGGTGCCGCCCTGGCTCGCCGCGCCGGCGGTAGCTCGCGCAACGGGACAGCGGCGCGAAGGGGGAAAGGAGCGAGGGTTTCGCCAGGGACAGCGTCGCTAGCTGGTTTTGACCCAGCGATCGGCGCGCTGGACCGTCGGATCTGATCCGACGGCCACGGGCAAACCCTAGCTCAGCCTCTGGGCCAGTGGGCTGAAAGTGGAGGCCAGGCGCAGTCGCCGCTGGGCCGTGGCCAGCCGCCGCGGGCGCGCTGGGTCCAGGCCGGCTGGGCCGCGCGCTGGGACGAGGCCGCAGCAGCACGTCGTTCCTGCTGCAGTTTTTGTTCCTTTTTTAATCATTTTTTGTCCAGTCTTTTGGGCAAAATTTTACATAGTTTTTTCTGTGCAAAATTTTCCAACGAAAATTTTGTTTAGAAAATAGAAAAGTAAACAGAAAAAGTTTCTGAAACTGAAAGTAGAAAATTTTCAGAAAAAGAAATGCTCATGAATTTTATACAGAAAATAATAAAGTTCATGAATCTTTTAAGGAAAAGTTTCTGTAAAGAATAAAAAGTTCATGATTTTATTCATGTTTTTTTTCCGCTGCATACAGAATTAATATTGCTTTCTTGAAAATAAAAGTATAGAGAGATTTATTAAAAGAGCATGTTAAAGTTATAATTAGAATAAATATGTTTATGTTATTCTTATGACGTTGTTAATAACATGACCATATTTTATTATTGAAATTAAAGGTGCATTTATTTCTAATTTTTGCCCAACGGTAATATAGATTTAATTGCATAGACAATTATATGTTTAATTTGACCAACGTTAGATTAATGCATATGATTGTTATATTGATGTCACTTAAATTGTGATTTCAGGAGGCTTTCACTTGATGAGTTGCCTAAAAGAAGTTCCGACACTCAGAGGTGACAACCACACTGAGTGGAGGAAGAAAGTTGAACTGGCATTTGTTTGTGCTGATCTGGACTGGGTTCTGGAAGAACCACAACCGGTCAGACCTACAGAGCCAGTAAGAGAGACTACTGAGGATGATGCTGCATGGGCTAAAAGGAAAGGGGATTATGCTCCTTTGGAGATGTCCTACATCATAGCCAACCAAAAGTGGGTCAATGCAAATAAAAAATGCATGGCCTTTATAAAGAATACAATTGAGAGCACCATTGTGGGCTCCATTGTAGAGTGCACTTCCGCAGAGGAGTTGCTGACAAAGATAAAGAGCCAGTTCACTGGCTCTTCAAAGATATATGCCACCCAGGTGTTAAAACAACTTGTGACGGAACAATACACAGGTGGTGGAATAAGAGAGCACATCTTGAGGATGAGCAATATGGCAGCAAAGTTAAAGCCTATGGATGAGGATCTGGAGATCAAACCAAAGCTCCTGGTCCACCTTGTCATGGCTTCACTGCCAAAGGAATTTGAAACTTTTGTTGTGAATTATATATGTCACCTGGAACATGGGACATAGAAAAGACAATTGCTATGTGTGTCCAAGAAGAGAACAGACTAAAAGCTTCACATGGTGGAACACTCAACTATGTGAAGGATCATAAGAAAAAGAACTACAATCAAAACAACAAAAGTTCTCCTTTAAAGCCACAAGGAAAAGCTCCCTATCAGCATCAGCGTCGGCAACAGTCTTTCCCAGTGGACAAAGACACTTGTCTCCACTGTAAGCAGCCCGGGCATTATAAGAAAGACTGCCCTGTTTGGCTGAAGTCCTTAATGGCAAAGCAAGGTAACAACATTGTTTCCTTAGTAAATGAATCCTTGTACACACAGTTTTCGAAATCTACTTGGTGGATTGACTCAGGGGCAACTGTTCATGTTGCAAATTGTTTACAGGGATTCCATTCGACCCGGACTACGGTAAGAAGAGAAGGAGGCATTGAAGTAGCCAATGGAATAAAAGCAGAAGTTGAAGCTGTCGGTGACATCTCCTTGGAGTTAGCGGATGGATTCAAGCTTCTGCTTAGAGATGTTCTTTATGTTCCTTCATGTAATAGAAACTTAATTAGCGTTTCATGTTTGGACAAAGAAAATTATGAGTGTTATTTTGGACATGGCAAGTGTGCCATCTGGTATAATAATGCTTATGTTGGTAATGCTTTACTACATGATGAGCTTTATCTGTTATCACTTCATGAAAAAGTGCATTCTATATGCAATGTGAATGAACATGTTTCCGCGTCGAATAAAGAACAAAAGAAAAGAAAGAGAACATTCAACTCATCGAAATTATGGCACTGTCGCTTGGGCCATATTTCGAAGGGGAGAATAGAAAGATTAGTCAAAAGTGAAATTCTTCCACAGTTAGAATTCTCAGACTTAGAACAATGTGTAGATTGCATTAAAGGAAAGTATATAAAACAAATCAAAAAAGGTGCAATCCATAGCTCAAGCACACTAGAAATCATCCACACCAACATTTGTGGACCATTTCCGGTGAAAAGTGTGGATGGATATGACTCGTTCATAACATTCACAGATGATTACTCTCGCTATGGTTATATTTATCCAATCAAAGAAAGATCTGAAGCGTTGGATAAATTTAAAATATTCAAAGCTGAAGTTGAAAATCAGCATGATAAAAGAATAAAGATAGTAAGGTACGACCGTGGGGGGGAGTACTACGGTCGGCACACTCCATATGGCCAAGTCCCTGGACCTTTTGCAAAGTTCTTACAGGAGACTGGCATAGTTGCCCAGTATTCAATGCCGGGTGAACCTCAGCAAAATGGAGTAGCTGAAAGGCGCAACCGTACACTTATGGATATGGTGCGCAGCATGATGAGTTATTCCGACTTACCATTGGGATTATGGATGGAGGCGCTTAAAACCGCCATTCACATTCTCAATAGAGTACAAAGCAAGTCGGTGCCCAAAACACCGTACGAGCTATGGACAGGAAGGGTGCCCTCCCTACATCACTTCAGGGTGTGGGGGTGCCCTGCTGAGGCCAAAATGTTTAATCCAAACATTGCAAAGTTAGATCCCAAAACAGTAAGTTGCCACTTCATTGGCTATCCAGACAGATCAAAAGGTTTTCGTTTCTACTGCCCAGACAGATATACAAAGTTTGTAAAAACGAGACATGCAGTCTTCTTTGAGGACGAAATGATGAGGGGGAGCTTGGTAGCTCAGAAAATTGATCTTGAGGAGAAGAGGGTGCATGCACCTAATCTGATGATTCAGGAGCCATTTTTCTCACTACCAGTTGCAACTCCACCCATGACAACCTTGGGGGTAGACCCGGAACCTGTCCGTCAGGAGCCGACTGAACCCGTTGTTGAGCATGAAAGGGAGGCGCAACATCAAATTTTAGAAGAAGTGCCAGAAGTTGAGGCACAGGACGTGCAAGAAACTGAGGCCCTTAGAAGGTCTACAAGACCAAGAAAGTCAGCTATTTCAACTGACTTTAAAGTTTATAACACAGAAATGGTTCATATGGAAAAAGATCCCACCTCATATGAAGAAGCCATGAGAAGCCCTCATTCATCGATGTGGATGAAGGCAATGGAAGACGAGATGAAATCGATGAGTTCCAAAGATGTTTGGGACTTAGAGGAAATTCCTAAAGGAGCCAAAATAGTAGGCTGTAAATGGGTCTACAAAATTAAGTATGACTCTAAAGGGAATATAGAAAAGTATAAAGCACGACTCGTGGCAAAAGGATTTACACAAAGAGAAGGGATAGATTACAATGAGACATTTTCTCCAGTCTCATGTAAGGATTCCTTCAGAATCATAATGGCATTAGTTGCTCATTTTGATTTAGAGTTACATCAAATGGATGTTAAGACGGCATTTCTGAATGGTGATTTAAAAGAAAAGGTCTACATGAAACAACCCAAGGGTTTTATCATGGAAGGCAAGGAAAATATGGGATGCCGCCTGAAGAAATCCATTTATGGATTAAGACAAGCCTCTCGGCAGTGGTATCTAAAGTTTAATCAAACGATTAAAAGTTTTGGATTCAAAGAAAACATTGAGGATAATTGCATTTATGCAAAGTTTAAAAATGGGAAATATATTTTCCTAATCTTGTATGTGGATGATATTCTGCTTGCTTGCAGTGATGTTAGTCTACTACAAGAAACAAAGAAGTTCTTATCCTCAAATTTTGACATAACAGACCTTGGTGAAGCATCATATGTTTTGGGCATAGAAATTCACCGAGATAGGAACAATGGAGTCTTAGGACTATCGCAGAAAGCATATTTAGAAAAGGTTCTTAAAAAGTATAATATGCATGCGAGTAAAGCCACACCTGCTCCTATAGTCAAGGGCGATAGTTTTGGGAAATTCCAATGTCCCAAGAACCAGTACGAGATCGATCAAATGGAAGCAGTACCATATGCTTCGGCAGTTGGCAGCTTACAGTATGCACAAGTGTGCACTCGCCCTGACTTAGCTTTTATCACCGGGGTACTCGGTAGATATCAAGATAATCCAGGCATGGAGCACTGGAAGATGGTAAAGAAAGCATTGCGTTATGCGCAAGGCACGAAGGACTATATGCTAATATACAGGAGAAGTGATTCCCTAGAGATAAAAGGGTATTCAGACGCAGATTTTGCGGGGGACAGAGATGATAGAAAATCCACGTCAGGATACGTCTTCACTCACGCTGGGGGAGCTATTTCGTGGAAAAGCTCCAAACAGTCAATAGTTGCATCATCCACGATGTATGCAGAATTCATAGCATGCTTCGAAGCCACGTGGCAGGCGATATGGCTAAAGAAATTTGTACCCGACTTGAAAGTGGTAGATTGTATTCATAAACCACTAAAGATGTACTGCAACAACCAACCCGCAGTATTTTACGCTCACAACAACAAGTCGAGTAATGCTGCCAAAACAATAGAGATAAGGTATTATATTGTGAAAGATAAAATCCAGGATCAAACTATAAGTCTCGAGCATATAAGGACAAAGGATATGCTTGCGGATCCGCTAACGAAAGGCTTACCACCCAATGTGTTCAAGGAACACTTAGCCGGCATGGGTTTAAGGGAAAGCCTTATGATTCCTGGATAGGCCCAAAAGGAACAGAATTTGCTTCTGATCATAATGTATGTTGTAGCTGTATGATTCTAACGGCAATTAAGCTGTGACGATGAAACATGCTCTATGTACCAATATGTGATGAAACAAATAAACTAGAAAGTACAAGGTTAAAAATAAAAGTTGAGATCAAGGGGGAGAATGTTAGGTTGATCTCTCCACCGAGTGGGCCCAACGGCCCATCGGGCCCTGATCTATTCGCGCCCTGATCGGGGGCGCCCAACCCTCTTATGGTTGGTGGGCCCCTGTGACCTGCGATATATGGAGAGGTGGGGGCCGTGGCACACGGTACGAGGTTCACCGCGCCGCCAGACTCCCCACCGAAATCCCCTTCCGATCTAGGGCTATCGCAGTGCTCACGGGAAGCACCACTGCCACCTCTCCATCTCGATCTCTCTGCTATCACCGGCCTCTACTTCACCATGGCCGGCTCTGGATCGAGCTCCTCCGCACCCAAGGAAGGTAGGTTACCGGAAAGATCTAGCCTACACGATCCAAGTGGGTCTAACAGTATGCTGACTTTCTTTCTCTATAAAGGAGAATATGGTGGGCAAAACGGCGGATATCCTGCAAATCTATCTCACCTTAATTTGTATGTCCCCAACTCATCCTCGTCCCCCGCTTCCCTTGGCGTTGACGTAGATAATCAGTCATTGATTTCACATGAATCAAATTGCATATGTACGTGACTTGTAATTGCGGTGAATGGATTAAGGACTCTTAAGAGCTTCGGAGAAAGTCTTCCTCGCACTGCTAGTGCATACTGATTAGCAAGTACCAACAACAATTGCAATGTTACTTAAATAGAAGGGGCGGCCATTCACTGAAGCATGTATACATTTTTCTCTTTGAAAGAGAACTGCTTACATACTTACAGCTGAAGTGCTCAATGTGTTGCAATGCCGGAAAAAATTCCATGAATGTTCAGATCATCAAAGCTAGTGTCCATGAAAACTAAAGCGAACCTAACATAACTATTCTTCGCTCAGTATTTGGCAAGCAAAGACATCTAGATTTGTGAACCTATAGCACATGCAATGGTGGTTAAATCGACGAACAACCTCATCTATGGTAGACTGATGGCCTAGTTCAGCAAGAGCAGTTAAGAGCGTACCTCTTAACAGTGCATTCAAGTTACCCTGCCCACTCTTGGCCTCCCAGCCAACTCTCCTGCAAGGGACGGGTTTCTAAAAGGTTAGAAGAGACTGCACGGTGAACTATCCTTCCACTACAGAATGGTAAAAGCAAATAACTTACTGCGCGAATGGCTCACAGAAATCAATTAGGAACTTCTTCATATTAACCGTCTCTTCAGGTGCAGCGACATCCATCATGGCTTGTCTATAAAGGCAAAAAGAACACTTACAAAAAAAATCAAGTTTAGGAGCAACAGAAATTAATTAGAATAGGAAGAATAGTACGTTTGATGGCATGTGCAAGCACAGTATAAAGTCTCATTCTTCTACGCAACAATCAAGTGCAGCATCGTGACCACCTTCTGTTTAGTGTTTACCAGCCATAATAGTTGTACTATATCTGTCTTCTGCACTCAGTGTGTTGATCTCCTCATCATAACTCACTCTATAGAAACCAGTCTAATTGAGATTACGTTTACTCCAGAAATCATCTTTCTTTTGACATTCTACAAGCCCTAACAAATTGAAATCTTCCTGTTTTCCATAGAAAAAGAACTTTTGCTGAACTGAGTATGAACAACGGCATAGTGTGATGGGAACCATCCACTGCCCAACTCCTTCAGACCCACTTGACAGGAGTTGTGTTTGCAAGAGACAAGACCAAAAGAGGTTTAGAAAGCCACAAGCCAGACCGAAATTTGATAACGATAAAACATGTAAAGTAAAATGGATTTTGCGAGTGTCCATGGTCAACCTGCTCCAGCTCTAGCTTTCCATCCAGTTCGTTTTCCACCACTTTTTGAGGGGACAATACGTTTCCATCATCTCAAGAAAATTTCCTGGACACTAAATACTGAAACAGTTGGATTCAAGGGCAAGCCTACTTGATCCTCTAATTCCCCCAAAAACAAAATGTCGCAAACATAAAAAAACTTATACTACAACTTACATGTTTTGCTTTTTTTTTCTTAAGATGGAAACATAGGGGCGCTGAGTCAAGCAAACACACTTACTCCAAAACAAGAAAGGTAATCAGAAATTATGATAATTTAGACTAATCAGTATTAATAAGATTGAGTAACAGGTTTATAATCAATCAACAATCTTCCCATCCCGTCTCTTTCTAATTCTCGCATTGGTTAACTCACTTATCAACAGAACCTGGTTCTTTCAGGCTTTCTACTTTACACAGTACCATTGTAATTCTTCAAGGAGTATATTTGTATCCAATCTTCCATATACAAGCTACGCATTGCAGATAAAAGGGCAACTGCGTGGAAAATACAGTAGCTTTGGTTTCATTGACTGATTTTTTTACACCATTAGAAGGGGGTGACAAGTTCAGAGACAGTGTCCATTAGGTATCTGGCAAGCTATACTTCAATCAGAGAAGGGGATGACACACGAATAGTTCAATTGAGAAGGAAGAGAGGAATGCACCATCTCTGAATGGTCTGCCAAGATTCTGGACCAAGGATGAGTAGTCTCCATGGCCTCCGTCGCTGCATCCGTAGTTCCTCGGTCCACCGGCCTTGTCATCAAAGTCGCCTCTCCAATTCCATCATCCGCAGCAACATAGTTGGATGGTCCTCGATTCTTTTTATAGATCTCGATTCTTTTGGCAAAGTGATGAGATTAAACGAAAGTATAGGCTTGCTAAGTGGGATATTATCTGTAGGCATAAGGACCAAGGAGGCTTAGGCATTGAAAGTCTGGAAGTCAAAAACATATGTCTCCTTAGCAAGTGGCTATTTAAGCTGTCATCTGAGACGGAGGCCACTTGGGCTCAGATTTTACGCAATAAGTATCTCTATGCTAAGACCTTGGCTCAGGTGAACATGAGGCCTTCCGATTCGCCCTTTTGGAAGGGTTTGATGAGAGTTAAACAACTCTTTTTCAACAAGACTAAATTTATTGTTGGGAATGGTGCCACCACGAGGTTTTGGGAGGATACGTGGCTTGGGGAGACCCCACTTGCACTTCAGTATCCTTCTTTGTACAACATTGCCCGACGAAGAGAAGCCTATGTTGCTAATGTTTTACAATCCGTTCCCCTCAATATCAGTTTTAGACGGACGCTTGTTGGAAATCGTTGGGAGGCCTGGCTCCATCTCGTTAGACGATTAATGGAAGTCCGGCTGTCTCAGCAGCCAGATCATTTGCATTGGAAGCTTACTAAGAACGGTGTGTTCTCGGTCAAATCAATGTATCTGGATGTCATTAACTCTAGCGTCATCCCTACCTCGGTACATGTTTGGAAAGTTAAGGTACCCTTACGTATCAAAGTGTTTATGTGGTTTGTGCATAAACAAGTCATTTTGACTAAGGATAACCTTGCAAAACGAAATTGGGTGGGGTCGTCTAGATGTAGCTTTTGCAATCATAACGAAAATATCAAACACCTCTTTCTCGATTGCCCGTTGGCTAAGATTCTGTGGCGATCGATTCATATTGCGTTTAATATTAAGCAGCCCACCTCAATCAGCATGTTATTTGGGACATGGCTTGATGGGGTGGATTATGACACTGCAAGACACATTCGGGTTGGCGTGTGTGCATTATTGTGGGCAATATGGAACTGCAGAAATGACTTAGTCTTTAACAGATCAACAACCATTCACTTTTTGCAGGTTATCTTCAGGGCCACGGCGTTCATCCGTATGTGGTCGCTACTCACTCCGACGGTGGCCAGGGAGCGTTTGGTTACTGCGTCTACCCGATGGGAGATGGTAGCTCAGGATATTTTCAACCGGTTTGGATGGCGGTCATGTAATAGGATAGGCATGTAGTGATCCTATTGTTTTGCCAGCCGGTTGTGGCTTTGGATCTTTTCCATTTTGAGCTTTTGTTTATGTTTGTACTTCGACCTTTCGAGACTGTGTTACTGGACCATCCTTTTAATAATATGAGCCGTATGCATCTTTCCGATGCAGAGGCTAGGGTACATCCCCTTTTCCAAAAAAAAGTTGGATGGTCCTCTGCCCTTCACAGTCGTCGTCGCAGGAGGAGTGATGGGTTGGGCCGGATCCGATGGCCGATGATTCTAACGCTGCCCCACCTCCCGCGCGTCCTCCTCCTCCTCCCGGGCATTGCCCGTGGCGGCGAGGAGCCTCTTGAGCAGCCCTTCATGGTCGGCGGCGCACGCTCGAGCTGGCCGGTGCGGGCCCGGAGCGCGGCTGTCAGCGCACGACCTGCCACGACAGCAAGCCGCGTCACCAACGACGGCCTGGTGGCAAGGAGAACCAGCAGCAGGCCCAAGAGGATAGCGCAGCCCAACAGGAAGTTCATCGGGCCGGAATGGGGGCGCTGAGCCCACGTTGCACCAGCGCCTACTTATCCCCTCACGCGCAAGGGACGACGCATCCAGAAGGATCAGGACGAACGGCGACTTTCTCCTCCTCTGCTTCTCCTCACCTACCTTCCCTTCTTCCCCAAGAACAGCGAGACGCTGAGTGTAATTCGAATTCGAGCTTGTATCTGTAATAGATCGACCTGGTACCTAACATCCTGGTATCAGAGACCACACACCACCAGATCCGCTGCAAATTCGCCCTGGAAACCCGTCACCGCGTCCACGCGCGGCAGGTCCTTCTCGCTACCATGGATCCGGCGCTCAAGGAATATCTCGACAAGCTTCACCAAGACGCGAAGAACGACTCCGCCACCGTCCTCAAGCAGCTCCAGGCGCAGACGTCTCAGATCGACGATCTGCTTCGCTGGAAGCCTGATCTCGAGGCCCGCTTCACCAAGCTGGAGACCACAGTCGCCTCGCTCCAAGCGGCCTCACCACACTCGTCGAGTGGAGCGGCGCCCCTGCTTCCAACCCCGCCGCCGCTCTCCGCCGCGCGAGGAAGCCTCCACGGGCCCAGTGGCCACGGCGATGTCGATCTTACCGGGGGGCAACCACCGGTGACCTTAGAGTCACCGGGGGTACTCCCGGTCACGGGTACGCCTTCCCTTCCACTTGTTCCCTCCTATCCACCTCCCCTGTCGTCCTCTGTTCTCGCCACCATGGGACAGCCACCCCCGCCCGTGAATTTTCCACTATTCACCGGCGAGAACCCACAACTCTGGAAAACTCTCTGCGAGCAGTATTTTCAGATGTTTTCAATTCCAGATTCTTATCGAGTACCTATGGCAACTCTCAATTTCTCCGGTCCGGCAGGGATCTGGCTGGAGTCCGTTCAGAAAAAATTAGTTGGCCTGGACTGGGAGGCCTTTGCATCTCTTCTCTGTACTCGTTTCGGACGAGATAAGCACCAGATGCTTATCTGTCAGTTCTACGCCATTAAACAGACCACCTCCGTTGCTGAATTTATCGAACGATTTGAATCTCTGATGAATCATTTGATTTCGTAATCGGAATCTACTCACCCTTATTTTTTCCTGACACGTTTTGTCGAGGGACTGCGACCGGACATCCGTGCCGTGGTGCTCGTACAGCGGCCTCCGGACCTGGACACGCACTACAAGAAATATGTCAACTTGTGACCACCACTATTGGTCACTGAAAGGTCACAAATTTCCATTTGCGACCTTTTTGTGACCAAAAACAGAAGGTCAAAAGCTGGCCGTCATAAACTGACTATAGCGACCTTTCTTCTGGAATGGTCGAAGACGTTTACGACCAAAATATGCCTACTGTGGCGTTTTGGTCACTAGCAACCTCCCCAGGCCACGTAGGCATCCAGCGTGGCAATCTGACGTGGCACAAGATTCAGCCCGGTCCAATTCGGTGTTTATATGGGCCGAGCCCATTAATTCAGCCCATTTGTTGTTTTTTCTTTCAATTTGGGTAAGCTACACGGGCCGTTGTTTTTCTTTCAATTTGGGTAAGCTACACGGGCCGGGCCCTATAATTCAGCCTTTTTATTTTTGGGTTGTGGCACGTTTTTTCTTTTTTCAAATACGTCCCAATTGTCAGGTTCTGATAAGTGGATACAAATTTCTGATTCTGGTTTGTGGGTCCTTTCTGTCATGGTCATGTTCCTCAGATTTCAATATGCCAATAATTAAACAACCAATATTTAAATCAAAATAGACAGAAACAAGTGTAATACTTCAAATAACAAGAAGCAACAATCTGTTACATCAACACACATACAACATTTCATTCAAAAACAGAGAGAAGATACATGAAATTCTGGAGTTCACAATGCCCAGATAACCCAGCTATTATTACTTAACTTGCTATACAAAAATGTCTTGGCGCTTCTTTGAACATCTTTCATCTTGAATTTAGGCAAAATATCTGCCAACAAGAAAACAGAACAGCGAGGATATAGTGAATAACAACAGCAGTGCTATTTAGTAAGATTAAGTCCAAAAAGAAACATGCATGAAAACATGCTCGAGTACTTCTTGTAGACAACCTTCAGCTTGTTGTCAGGTGCGATGGAGTGCGAGGCCACCAGGATCTTGGCAGCGTCCCTGAAATCAATCATCACACAAAAGGGTCGTCTCTGTCAGTGCGTGCCCCTGAATGAAATCATCACAGATTCAAGCTACGAGAGATTCAGTAGTGTGCATGTATAGCTTACATCAGTTGTGCTTCAGTAAAGCCAGTGCGGTGCTTCAGAGTGTCGGTCCACAAAGGGGTCTTCTTGAGGGTGAGCCTGGCGGCGTAGACAGCAGCGGCGGCCACCATGGAGGTCTTGGACTGCACCAGCCCGTACTGCAGCAGCGCCAGCTCCGCGAAGAAGACGGTGTTCTCCATCTGCACACACATTCAGGGGAAGACGAGGGAAACATCAATCAGCACACAGACTCGCTGCTTTGGCAAAATGGCAAATACATCTGAAGAATTTGCATGCTGTGTAGTATGTAAAAGTCTGAAGTTCTTCTTTTACCTCCTTGTCGTTCTTGTGATCTGAGGAAGACGCGGCCTTGGCGAAATGCACCAGAAAGACGTAGGGCGTGGGCATCGTCAGGTTCCACTCCAGCCTGTTCAGGATGGCCTTCTCCATCTTCAGAATCTGCTCCCGGGTGTAGGCGCTGTCGAAGATCAAGATGAAATCATTCACCTGCAAGCGTGCGCACACAGCCAGCCAGCTCCCTATCAAAATTCTCCGACCCCTTTGCTTTTACTTCTTCATAGCTAACAAGAGTTCAGGAAGGAAAAAATACTGAAGTTAGCTAAACATGCTGTGCTGCATAACAGATGTAGTAGTCATGTGAAAAAATTACTATGAGATGTAAGATGTGTACTATGAGATGCATGCAGCACAAACATGAGAAATATCCAGTAAAATATTGCTGTCACTAAGCATGAATCTGAGTTTTATTCTGTCCAAACAGGTCAGATTGCTGTCACTAAGGGGCTATTTGGTTGCCGGCCGCACCTTGCCACGCCAAAGGTGCGGCGCGCCACAGCCACCTAGGCCGCCATTTGGTTGCCTCCTAAGGTTAGGCTCGCCACACATGCGTAGTGTCTTTTGTAGTTGATTTCTCGCCACACTCTGTTAATGTTAAGTCACAACTCAAAAAACTGAGCATTCACCTGTCAGTTTGAATGCTATGCAAATGCAAGAGAGCAGAAAAATAATGTAGCTTTAGCGAGTTTTGATTTATTAGTAGTTTAGTACAACTAAGAGGTCATAAACAATTTACTTAAGCGGTGTCTTTTTCTCAAGTCTCATAAATCAGGTAATCATGAAAAAAAAGATGTTTAGTTCTTAGTCAACCTAATTCTATGATGATATCCTTAAATAAACTTGAATCTTATATTATCGTTTGCATCTACATTACATTCATTAGTAAAAAGTACCCGACAGGGTTGTATATCATGCCATGCTAAGCAATCAGCTTGAAGCACTGCAATGGTTGAAGGAGAGGCTACAGAGGATATATATGGAGCTAGTGAGCTACATATTCTTTGTACTTGTATATGAAGCAATCTGTAGTAGATGGGAACCACATGAAAATATTAACTTCCACTAGATATAAGCCTACCATTACTTAAGCCCAATAAAAGACTTGTAGATGCCTAAAAGGAAATATATGAGCCCTACATTACATAAACTGGCAGCAAGCAGTAGACACCATGCAAAATGTCATTAGCGGCAGCAAGCTGCACATTTTAACTAAACTGCACTTTGCATCATCTTTTCAGGCATAACATGGGAGTTTACTCTAATATGAGATCACTATGAATATAATGATGGAAACAAGTAATTTTTGTCCTTAATTGTAAGACATGCGGCAGCACTCATATGATCAAGAAATCTAACTGCAAATGCCCTGTGCAACAAAAGCTCACACGTGTATTTAAGCAATGCCCTGTGCAAGATTATAATTATTTCTCCTACCATAACTTGGTGACTTCCCCCTCAAAATGATGGAAAGTAGCTATAGGTATATTATTGCTCTCTGACCTATTATTGCTCTCTGACCTAGTATTATACTTGTTGTCTGACACAAGTAGGGCCATGAACAAGTTTCTGTTTCAAAAAACTTCCTTCACAATGCAATATTTTGGGAATGGCGTAATCATACAACTTGTAAGAGATGGACTCAGGGATGGTAAGGAAACATCAGATGAGGGGAGGGGAAGGTGCAGACGCTTGTACTCGTTGCCAAGCAGAACGATCAGCTTCGCTATGACAGGTTTGAGGACCCCCGTCGCCACGCTGACGAGAGCCGCCTCCATGGTCATGCTAGCTCAGAGCTCGGCCAGTCAACCGTGCGTGGAGCCGTGGAGGTCAGGTTGCTGAATGCACGGACAGTAAATACCTAGCTCCAAATTGACAACCTGAAAAGAGGATTGGTTAGTACACTGAAAAGAGTAAATAGCCAGCTCCAAAGTTAAGGTACTGGAATATAAAGACACATTGGAATATATTTCTAATTTGACCATAAATAGGCATGAATAATAAGCTCTACAGGCACTCCCCAAGATAAGTACACGCAGTAGGTTTTGTTTTATAGTTATCTACATTACAGTTATCGGTTTGCAACATACTATTTATATCTAGAACCAGAATAGTTATCTACATTACAATAATCCTTAGTAATGCATAAATAATGCAGATATCTCTGTATAAATTAGCTTTATGTAACTTCTTCTTGTACATATACAAACATCCCCAAAGATAGGAAGGTCTAATGCTTTCCCTCAAAAAAAAACTCTGTACTAGTTATGATGAATCAACATAGATTCATCTCTTTTTGCAGCTCTTGAGTAGTAGAAAGTATTTCACAGCATAATGTTTGCACTGCTTGGATGAATACAATATGATTTCAGATAGGCACAACTTATGGTCTCAAACAAGCACAATTGATGATTTTCAAACAAGAATAACACAATACTGATTGATCTTGAACCATGCCAATAGACACAGGAATGGTACCAACAGGTCAGAAAGCATTCTACATTTACCAATTATAAAGCAATACAAGCAGAGATAAATAGGTCTACAAGTGCTTAGCCATAGATTTCCCCAACAGCCCTTTAGTCTGTAGCGGGAGCGGAAATAATATGTTGACAAGCTCCGATTTTAGTCTAATTTGACCCACGAGAACGAATTGTTCTAACCAACATACAAACCTAACCTAATACACCACAGAATCGTAGATTCTAAGACCATGCCAACGCTAATCGGATCTGCCAGTGCAACGGGATCTCAAGGAAGCCATTTCTACAGAGCCGCGCCCCGAATCAAAAAATGCGAGATGGGAGCGCAATCTCACCTCTGACCCTGTTGCAGAAGGGGCACGCCTGGTACTGGTAGAGCACGACGTTCCGAGGAAGCAGATCGTGGGCAGCCGCTCCTTGGCTTGCACCTCGGCCACCGCCACCGTGGCGAACGTGCACCGCGGCCCTGCATCACCTCCCACGCCTTCATTCCGTCCGCCACCGCCGCCACTGGCGTCACCTCCCGAGAAGGAACAGAAACAGAGCCCAGTTCAGCAGCAGGAAAATCGACTGGCTAAGCTAGGAGAAGGAAGTTGGTTCACTTGCGGAGGAGCGCGGTGACGACCTAGCGGACGAGTGGTGCGGCGATGGGAGGGGAAGCCGAGACCCCTCGCTTCCCCCACCGCGGCCTCCATCGGGTGGGAGACGGAGGGAGACGAAGGCGGGGCGGCAGGGTGCCTCGATCTGGATCGAGGAGAGGGAGGCCGTGCGCTGGATCTTGCCGGAGGGGAGGGAGGGAGGAGCAGAGCATGGGGATCTTGGAGCACGCTGGATCTTGCCGGAGGGGAGGGGAGGGAGGAGAGCGAGGGGAGGGGTGGGTGGCGGCAAGGGGAGGGGAGGTGGGAGGGATCGCTAGGGTTCGCGGGGGAGGAGTGCAGGCTGTGTCCTGTGGGTTGTTGGGGTAGGTGGCGTGAGAAACATGACGAGGGAGCACTGCCGTTGGATCCGGGTGGATCGGACGGTGCTCGATCCATGATCCGCGTGACATGCCTCTGAACCAATCAAAACAGAGTACATGTGCGCGACGTCCATGACCATTTAAGTAGGTCGTAACCGGCTGAAAATAAAGTGCACATCTCTTTGGCTAAGAGAACTGACTCTTTTTGCGCCGTCTTTTGGTGGTTCCCCTCCGCCGGTGACTTCTTGGACGTGGCGGTGAGGAGGGTCGTCGGATCCCGCGCGTGTGGATCATTTTAGCTTTAGGTTTTAGGGTCCTAGTAGTTTAGGTTTTTGGATCATTCGATGTCTCGACTTCAAGGGCGGAGGCGTCAATACTGAATAAAGAAGCTCTGGATTTCTATCCGGCAAGGCCGCCAGCAAGGACCTCGGCACGTAGAAGAGCAGGGCATCGAGGTGGTGGTCGCGAGCGAGGAGTTCGTCGTCATCACCTTCGCGGTGACCGAAGACACGTAGTCATACCCGCCGTTTTGACAACATTTTGAAAGAAATTCAAAAAACAATGTTCTCATATTGTGCACAAGGGTGCATAGTAGAATGGAAAACAATGTTGCCTAAGGAAGTTTTCATTTCCTTTTGACGAAAAAATCATTTTCCATTTTTCGAGTGCACAAAATGAGGGTTTTTTGTGAAGAACCTACCAAATAATTATTGCAAAATTGGACCAAATCAATTTTATAAAATATTAGGCCATATTTAATGCACAATTGACCAAATGGTTGGGTGTCAAAAGTTTTGATCCACCTCTGGTGAAAAAGACAAATTTCCACCGATTCAGCAGGAAGCGGATCAAATTTGAACTGCAGCTACCTCATAGTTTCCTCTTTATGTTTTCCAAAAATCATTTCTAGGTACTTAAGTATCTATATAATCAGAGAAAGACCAAAAAAATTGCAAGATTCAACCACTAGCTAGGAACGGTCATTCCCGCCGTTTTGACCACATTTTAAAACGGGCATAAAAAATTCATAAAAAAATCAAAAAAATGGAAAACCTTCGCATTGTGTCATTACATATGACCAAGTTGCCAGAAAAAATAATAAACTTGTAATACGACAATTATTTTAAAAAAGTGTTCTCGGAAATGAGCTATCACGTGTGGAGATCAATGGCTTTCAAGCCAAATGATCAATCTTATGGCCACACTCATGGCATAGTTTGTTCAAATGATCTCATATTGTGCACAAGAGTGCATATTGGAATGGCAAACAATGTTGCCTAAGGAAGTTTTCATTTTCGTTGGACGAAAAAACCATTTTCCATTTTTCGAGTGCCCGAAAGGAGGTTTTTTTGTGAATGAACTACCAAATAATTGTTGCAAAATTGGACCAAATCATTTTTATAAAATACTAGGCCATATTTAATGCACAATTGAATAAATGGTTGGGTGTAAAAATTTTTGATCCACCTCTCGTGAAAAAGACAAATTTCCGCCGATTCAGTTGGAAGCGGGTCAAATTTGAACTGCAGCTGCCTCATAGTTTGCTATTTATTTTTGCCAAAAATCATTTCTAGGTACATAAGTATCTATTTAATCAGAGAAACACCAAAATTTTTCCAAGATTCAACCACTAGCTAGGAACGGTCAAGCCCGCCGTTTTGACCGCATTTTGAAACGGGCATAAAAAATTCAAAAAAAATCAAAAAATTGGGGAACCTTCGCATTGTGTCATTATATGTGGCCAAGTTCCCAGGAAAAATAACAAACTTGTAATACGGCAATTATTTTAAAAAAGTGTTCTCAGAAATGAGCTATCATCTCTGAAGATTCATGGCTTTCAAGCCAAATGATCAATCTTATGGCCACATTCATGGCATAGTTTGTTCAAATGATCTCATATTGTGCACAAGAGTGCATATTGGAATGGCAAACAATTTTGCCTAAGGAAGTTTTCATTTTCGTTGGACGAAAAAACCATTTTCCATTTTTCGAGTGCCCGAAAGGAGGTTTTTTTGTGAAGGAACTACCAAATAATTGTTGCAAAATTGGACCAAATCATTTTTATAAAATACTAGGTCATATTTAATGCACAATTGACAAAATGGTTGGGTGCAAAAAGTTTTGATCCACCTCTTGTGAAAAAGACAAATTCCCGCCGATTCAGTTGGAAGCGGGTCAAATTTGAACTGCAGCTGCCTCATAGTTTGCTATTTATTTTTTCCAAAAATAATTTCTAGTTACATAAGTACCTATTTAATCATAAATACATGGTTTGGTGGCGATACGTCGAGGTTTGGGCGGTGGCCGAGGGCCCCAACTCTAGAGCGCGTAAGCTCGCATGCCCGCCGCGTGGTCACCGCGTGACCGTGGCGTTGCCATGTGTTCTGGGTGGCCTAGACATGTCTAGTGGGTTGGGCACTCCCCATGTAGGTGCTAGAAAGAAAATTACAACATAAGATTCTCACGAGGAGACCGATCGGTGCTCAAACATGAATTAGCAGCCAAGTGTTTGATTAGCGGTACAGGAAATGTACATGGCTAATGGGCGTGAGTTTTGGCTGAGGATGATCAGTTACTAAGAAGACCGTCTTCACAAATTTTCAGATCAAAAGGAGGAGCCTAGCTGGTACTTGCTTTGCAAACCACCACACTGGACATAAATACGAATGTTGAAGCTCGGCTCAAAATAATGAATGGATTGAGCTGGCATTTGGTGGAGGATGGTTTTTTGGGCATAGGAAAGCACTGTAGAAAATGGATACTATTTGGACATGCCAAAGTGGTACTTCCTTCACAAACTGTTACTCTGAACAGAATAGGAAAATGAATATTTTTGAATTATTTTTGAACTAGGCAAGGAAGGTTTTTACATATTTGACGAAGATATGACCCAAAGAATTTATGAGATTTTTTTGGGAATTTTGGGAATGACAGAAATATAGGTTGCTTCACAACCTAGGGCAAAAACTGCCACATGGACATGCCACATAGGCAAAACTGATGAGGTGGCGCCTAGTCATAGCAACCCACCACAATTTACAATGCTATGACCATCTATATTGGTCGTTAACAACTAGAAAAAAGGCAGCGGACTAGCGCTGTTTGCTTTATGACCTTTTCGTGTGAGGAAATTACGACCTTTCTGACCAAAATGGTCGCAATGGTTTAGGGTTTGGAGCCCCCCGAACAGCTTCTGACCAATTGGTCTGAAATGGTCATAAATTTATGACCAATTCTTTGAGGGTCACTGACAGAAGGTCATAAGTTGACATATTTCTTGTAGTGACGGCGTGCTCGCTGGCCCTACTTCAGGAGGAAGTGGCCGACGACGAGTCATACTACGGGCGTTTTCCGCACGCTAACCGTGGCCAAGGCCAAGCTTCCAGGACGGCGTCACCACCATTCTTTGGGCGACCTGCCACGCCTGCAGCCAATTCTGAAGATAGGCGCGGCACTGACGTCGCCCGAGCTACATCTGAAGTCAGCAAATGTTGGGAAACGTAGTAATTTCAAAAATTTTCCTACGCACATGCAAGATCATGGTGATGCATAGCAACGAGAGGGGAGAGTGTTTGTCTACGTACCCTCGTAGACCGAAGCGGAAGCGTTGACACAACGTAGAGGAAGTAGTCGTACGTAGAGGAAGTAGTCGTACGTTCTCCTCGCGATCCAACCGATCACAGCACCGTTACTCCGGCACCTCCGAGTTCTTGGCACACGTTCAGCTCGATGATGATCCCCGGGCTCCGATCCAGCAAAGCGTCGAGGAAGAGTTCCGTCAGCACGACGGCGTGGTGACGATCTTGATGTGTTACCGGCGCAGGGCTTCGCCTAAGCACTGCAACGATATAATCGAGGTGGAATTTGGTGAAAGGGGGCACCGCACACGGCTAAGGAACGATCCGTAGATCAACTTGTGTGTCTTTGGGGTGCCCCCTGCCCCTGTATATAAAGGATGGAGGAGGAGGAGGCCGGCCAAGGCAAAAGGTGCGGCCAGCATATGGAGTCCTACTAGGACTCCAAGTCCTAGTAGGAGTCCACCAAAAGGGGAGGAAGGGAGAAGGAATAGGAGGAGAAGGAGAGGTGGCCGGCCCCCTTTTCCCTAGTCCAATTCGGACCAAAGGGGAGGGGGGGCGCAGCAGCCTTTTCCTCTTCCCACTAAAGCCCATCAAGGCCCATTACTTCTCCCGTAATCCCGTAACTCCCCGATACTCCCGAAAATACCCGAACCACTCAGAACCCTTCCGATGTCCGAATATAGTCGTCCAATATATCGATCTTTACGTCTCGACCATTTCGAGACTCCTCGTCATGTCCCCGATCTCATCCGGGACTCCGAACTCCTTCGGTACATCAAAACTCATAAACTCATAATAACTGTCATCGTAACCTTAAGCGTGCGGACCCTACGGTTCGAGAACAATGTAGACATGACCGAGACACGTCTCTAGTCAATAACCAATAGCGGGACCTGGATGCCCATATTGGCTCCTACGTATTCTACGAAGATCTTTATCGGTCAGACCGCATAACAACATACGTTGTTCCCTTTGTCATCGGTATGTTACTTGCCCGAGATTCGATCGTCGGTATCCAATACCTAGTTCAATCTCGTTACCGGCAAGTCTCTTTTCTCGTTCCGTAATACATCATCTTGCAACTAACTCATTGGTTGCAATGCTTGCAAGGCTTTATGTGATGTGCATTACCGAGAAGGCCCTGAGATACCTCTCCGACAATCGGAGTGACAAATCCTAATCTCGAAATATGCCAACTCAACATGTACCTTCGGAGACACTTGTAGAGCACCTTTATAATCACCCAGTTACGTTGTGACGTTTGGTAGCACACAAAGTGTTCCTACGGTAAACGTGAGTTGCATAATCTCATAGTTAAAGGAACATGTATAAGTCATGGATAAAAGCAATAGCATCATACTAAACGATCGAGTGCTATGCTAATGGAATGGGTCATGTCAATCAGATCATTCAACTAATGATGTGATCTCGTTAATCAAATAACAACTCTTTGTTCATGGCTAGGAAACATAACCATCTTTGATTAATGAGCTAGTCAAGTAGAGGCATACTAGTGACACTCTGTTTGTCTATGTATTCACACATGTATTATGTTTCCAGTTAATACAATTCTAGCATGAATAATAAACATTTATCATGATATAAGGAAATAAATAATAACTTTATTATTGCCTCTAGGGCATATTTCCTTCAGTCTCCCACTTGCACTAGAGTCAATAATCTAGTTCACATCACCATGTGTTTTATCAGCAATAGTTCACATCGATATGTGACCAACACCCAAAGGGTTTACTAGATTCAGTAATCTAGTTCACATTGCTATGTGATTAACACCCAAAGAGTACTACAGTGTGACTTTTGCTTGTGAGAGAAGTTTAGTCAACGGGTCTGCCACATTCAGATCCGTTATGTATTTTGCAATTTTCTATGTCTACAATGCTCTGCACGGAGCTACTTTAGCTAATTGCTCCCACTTTCAATATGTATCTAGATTGAGACTTAGAGTCATCCAGATTAGTGTCAAAACTTGCATCGACGTAACCTTTTACGACGAACCTTTTTGTCACCTCCATAATCGAGAAACATATCCTTATTCCACTAAGGATAATTTTGACCGCCGTTCAGTGATCTACTCCTAGATCACTATTGTACTCCCGTGCCAATCTCAGGGTAGGGTATACAATAGGTCTGGTACACAGCATGGCATACTTTATAGAACCTATGGCTGAGGCATAGGGAATGACTTTCATTCTCTTTCTATCTTCTGCCGTGGTCGGGCTTTGAGTCTTACTCAATTTCACACCTTGTAATACAGGCAAGAACTCTTTCTTTGACTGTTCCATTTTGAACTACTTCAAAAATCTTTTCAAGGTATGTATTTATTGAAAAACTTATCAAGCGTCTTGATCTATCTCTTATAGATCTTGATGCTCAATATGTAAGCAGCTTCACCGAGGTCCTTCTTCGAAAAACTCCTTTCAAATACTCCTTTATGCTTTACAGAATAATTCTACATTATTTCCGATCAATAATATGTCATTTACATATACTTATCAGAAATGTTGTAGTGCTCCCACTCACTTTCTTGTAATTACAGGCTTCACCGCAAGTCTGTATAAAACTATATGCTTTGATCAACTTATCAAAGCGTATATTCCAACTCCGAGATGCTTGCACCAGTCCATAGATGGATCACTGGAGCTTGCATATTTTGTTAACACCTTCAGGATCGACAAAACCTTCTAGTTGCATCGTATACAACTCTTCTTTAATAAATCCATTAAGGAATGTAGTTTTGTTTACCCATTTGCCGGATTTCATAAAATGCGGCAATTGCTAACATGATTTGGACAGACTTAAGCATAGACACGAGTGAGAAACTCTCATCGTAGTCAACACCTTGAACTTGTCGAAAACCTTTTGCGACAATTCTAGCTTTGTAGATAGTAACACTACTATCAGTGTCCGTCTTCCTCTTTAAAGATCCATTTATTCTCAATTGCTTGCCGATCATCGGGCAAGTCAACCAAAGTCCACACTTTGTTATCATACATGGATCCCATCTCAGATTTCATGGCCTCAAGCCACTTTGCGGAATCTGGGCTCACCATCGCTTCTTCATAGTTCGTAGGTTCATCATGGTCTAGTAACATGACTTCCAAAATAGGATTACCGTACCACTCTGGTGCGGATCTTACTCTGGTTGATCTACGAAGTTCAGTAGAAACTTGATCTGAAGTTTCATGATCATTATCATTAGCTTCCTCTCTATTTGATGTAGGTGTCACAGGAACAGATTTCTGTGACGTACTACTTCTCAATAAGGGAGTAGATACTGTTATCTCATCAAGTTCTACTTTCCTCCCACTCACTTCTTTCGAGAGAAACTCCTTCTCTAGAAAGTTTCCGATTTTAGCAACAAAAATTTTGCCTTCGGATCTGTGATAGAAGGGATACCCAATAGTCTCCTTTGGGTATCCTATGAAGACACATTTCTCCGATTTGGGTTCGAGCTTATCAGGTTGAAGCTTTTTCACATAAGCATCGCAGCCCCAAACTTTAAGAAACGACAGCTTAGGTTTATTGCTAAACCATACGGTGTCGTCTCAACGGATTTAGATGGTGCCTCTTTTAACGTGAATGCAGCTGTCTCTAATGCATGATCCCAAAACGATATTGGTAAATCGGTAAGAAACATCATAGTTTGTACTATATCCAATAAAGTACGATTATGACGTTCAGACACACCATTATGCTGTGGTGTTCCAGGTGGCATGAATTTTGTGAAACTATTCCACATTGTTATAATTGAAGACCAAACTCGTAACTCAAATATTTGTCTCCGCGATCAGATCGTAGAAACCTTATTTTCTTGTCACGATGATTTTCACTTCATTCTAAAATTCTTTGAACTTTTCAAACGTTTCAGACTTATGTTTCATCAAGTAGATATACCCATATCTGCTCAAATCATCTGTGAAGGTTAGAAAATAATGATATCCGCCACGAGCCTCAACATTCATTGGACCACATACATCAGTATGTATGATTTCCAATAAATCTGTTGCTCTCTCCACAGTACCGGAGAACGGTGTTTTAGTCATCTTGCCCAAGAGGCATGGTTCGCAAGCATCAAGTGATTCATAATCAAGTGATTCCAAAATCCCATCAGCATGGAGTTTCTTCATGCGCTTTACACCAATATGACCTAAACGGCAGTGCCACAAATAGGTTGCACTATCATTATTAACTTCGCATCCTTTTGGTTTCAATATCATGAATATGTGTATCACTGCGATCGAGATCCAATGAACTATTTTCATTGGTGTGTATGACCATAGAAGGTTTTATTCATGTAAACAGAACAACAATTGTTCTCTAACTTAAATAAATAACTGTATTGCAATTAACATGATCAAATCATATTCATGCTCAACGCAAACACCAAATAACACTTATTTAGTTTCAACACTAATCCCGAAAGTATAGGGAGTGTGTGATGATGATCATATCAATCTTGGAACCACTTCCAACACACATCGTCACCTTGTCCTTTAACTAGTCTTTGTTCATTCTGCAACTCCCGTTTCGAGTTACTAAATTTTAGCAACTGAACTAGTACCAACTACTAAGGGGTTGCTATGAACACTAGTAAAGTACACATCAATAACATGTATATCAAATATACTTATGTTCACTTTGCCATCCTTCTTATCCGCCAATCACTTGGGGAAGTTCCGCTTCCAGTGACCAGTCCCTTTGCAGTAGAAGCACTTAGTCTCAGGCTTAGGACCATACTTGGGCTTTTTCACTTGAGCAGCAACTTGCTTGCCGTTCTTCTTGAAGTTCCCCTTCTTTCCTATTGCCCTTTTCTTGAAACTAGTGATCTTGTCAACCATCAACACTTGATGTTTTTCTTTGATTTCTACCTTCGCCGATTTTAGCATCGCGAAGAGCTTGGGAATATTTTCCGTTATCCCTTGCATATTATAGTTCATCACGAAGTTCTACTAACTTGGTGATGGTGACTAGAGAATTCTGTCAATCACTATCTTATCTGGAAGATTAACTCCCACTTGATTCAAGCGATTGTAGTACCCAGACAATCTGAGCACATGCTCACTAGTTGAGCGATTCTCCTCCATCTTTTAGCTATAGAACTTGTTGGAGACTTCATATCTCTCAACTCGGGTATTTGCTTGAAATATTAACTTCAACTCCTGGAACATCTTTTATGGTCCATGACGTTCAAAACGTCTTTGAAGTCCCGATTCTAAGCCGTTTAAGCATGGTGCACTAAACTATTAAGTAGTCATCATATTGAGCTAGCATAACGTTCATAACGTCTGCATCTGCTCCTGCAATCGGTCCATCACCTAGCGGTGCATCAAGGACATAATTCTTCTGTGCAGCAATGAGGATAAACCTCAGATCACGGATCCAATCCGCATCATTGCTACTAATATTTTTCAACACAATTTTCTCTAGGAACATATCAAAATAAACATAGGGAAGCAACAACGCAAGCTATTTATCTACAACATAGATATGCTAATACTACCAGGACTAAGTTCATGATAAATTAAAGTTCAATTAATCATATTACTTAAGAACTCCCACTTAGATAGACATCCCTCTAATCCTCTAGGTGATCACGTGATCCAAATCAACTAAACCATGTCCGATCATCACGTGAGATGGAGTAGTTTCAATGGTGAACATCATTATGTTGATCATATCTACTATATGATTCATGCTCGACCTTTCGGTCTCTGTGTTCCGAGGCCATATCTGTATATGCTAGGCTCGTCAAGTTAAACCTGAGTATTCCGCGTGTGCAACTGTTTTGCACCCGTTGTATTTGAACGTAGAGCCTATCACACCCGATCATCACGTGGTGTCTCAGCACGAAGAACTTTCGCAACGGTGCATACTCAGGGAGAACACTTCTTGATAATTTAGTGAGAGATCATCTTATAATGCTACCGCCAATCAAAGCAAGATAAGATGCATAAAAGGATAAACATCACATGCAATCAATATAAGTGATATGATATGGCCATCATCATCTTGTGCTTGTGATCTCCATCTTCGAAGCACCGTCATGATCACCATCGTCACCGGCGCGACACCTTGATCTTCATCGCAGCATCGTTGTCGTCTCGCTAATCTTATGCTTCTACGACTATCACTACCGATTAGCAATAAAGTAAAGCATTACATCGCGATTGCATTGCATACAATAAAGCGACAACCATATGGCTCCTGCCAGTTGCCGATAACTCGGTTACAAAACATGATCATCTCATACAATAAAATTTAGCATCACGTCTTGACCATATCACATCACAACATGCCCTGCAAAAACAAGTTAGACGTCCTCTACTTTGTTGTTGCAAGTTTTACGTGGCTGCTACGGGCTTTAAGCAAGAACTCATCTTACCTACGCATCAAAACCACAACGATAGTTTGTCAAATAGACTCCGTTTTAACCTTCTCAAGGATCGGGCGTAGCCACACTCGGTTCAACTAAAGTTGGAGAGACAGTCTTCCGCAAGCCATCTATGTGCAAAGCACGTCGAGGGAACCGGTCTCGCGTAAGCGTACGCGTAAGGTTGGTCCGGATCGTCTCGTCCAACAATACCGCTGAACCAAAGTATGACATGCTGGTAGGCAGTATGACTTGTATCGTCCACAACTCACTTGTGTTCTACTCGTGCAAATAACATCAAACCATAAAACCTAGGCTCGGATGCCACTGTTGGGAAACGTAGTAATTTCAAAAAATTTCCTACGCACATGCAAGATCATGGTGATGCATAGCAACGAGAGGGGAGAGTGTTTGTCTACGTACCCTCGTAGACCGAAGCGGAAGCGTTGACACAACGTAGAGGAAGTAGTCGTACGTAGAGGAAGTAGTCGTACGTTCTCCTCGCGATCCAACCGATCACAGCACCGTTACTCCGGCACCTCCGAGTTCTTGGCACACGTTCAGCTCGATGATGATCCCCGGGCTCCGATCCAGCAAAGCGTCGAGGAAGAGTTCCGTCAGCACGACGGCGTGGTGACGATCTTGATGTGTTACCGGCGCAGGGCTTCGCCTAAGCACTGCAACGATATAATTGAGGTGGAATTTGGTGGAAGGGGGCACCGCACACGGCTAAGGAACGATCCGTAGATCAACTTGTGTGTCTTTGGGGTGCCCCCTGCCCCTGTATATAAAGGATGGAGGAGGAGGAGGCCGGCCAAGGCAAAAGGTGCGGCCAGCATATGGAGTCCTACTAGGACTCCAAGTCCTAGTAGGAGTCCACCAAAAGGGGAGGAAGGGAGAAGGAATAGGAGGAGAAGGAGAGGTGGCCGGCCCCCTTTTCCCTAGTCCAATTCGGACCAAAGGGGAGGGGGGGCGCAGCAGCCTTTTCCTCTTCCCACTAAAGCCCATCAAGGCCCATTACTTCTCCCGTAATCCCGTAACTCCCCGATACTCCCGAAAATACCCGAACCACTCAGAACCCTTCCGATGTCCGAATATAGTCGTCCAATATATCGATCTTTACGTCTCGACCATTTCGAGACTCCTCGTCATGTCCCCGATCTCATCCGGGACTCCGAACTCCTTCGGTACATCAAAACTCATAAACTCATAATAACTGTCATCGTAACCTTAAGCGTGCGGACCCTACGGTTCGAGAACAATGTAGACATGACCGAGACACGTCTCTAGTCAATAACCAATAGCGGGACCTGGATGCCCATATTGGCTCCTACATATTCTACGAAGATCTTTATCGGTCAGACCGCATAACAACATACGTTGTTCCCTTTGTCATCGGTATGTTACTTGCCCGAGATTCGATCGTCGGTATCCAATACCTAGTTCAATCTCGTTACCGGCAAGTCTCTTTTCTCGTTCCGTAATACATCATCTTGCAACTAACTCATTGGTTGCAATGCTTGCAAGGCTTTATGTGATGTGCATTACCGAGAAGGCCCTGAGATACCTCTCCGACAATCGGAGTGACAAATCCTAATCTCGAAATATGCCAACTCAACATGTACCTTCGGAGACACTTGTAGAGCACCTTTATAATCACCCAGTTACGTTGTGACGTTTGGTAGCACACAAAGTGTTCCTACGGTAAACGTGAGTTGCATAATCTCATAGTTAAAGGAACATGTATAAGTCATGGATAAAAGCAATAGCATCATACTAAACGATCGAGTGCTATGCTAATGGAATGGGTCATGTCAATCAGATCATTCAACTAATGATGTGATCTCGTTAATCAAATAACAACTCTTTGTTCATGGCTAGGAAACATAACCATCTTTGATTAATGAGCTAGTCAAGTAGAGGCATACTAGTGACACTCTGTTTGTCTATGTATTCACACATGTATTATGTTTCCAGTTAATACAATTCTAGCATGAATAATAAACATTTATCATGATATAAGGAAATAAATAATAACTTTATTATTGCCTCTAGGGCATATCTCCTTCAGCAAAGTGGCAGCACTCCGCGCATTCCGGCGCGCTAAGGGGCTCTGCTTCAAGTGCGGCGAGAAATGGGGCAAGGACCATGTGTGTCCTCCTACAGTTCAGATGCACATTGTAGATGAACTGCTCGCTATGTTCAGTATGGACGAAGCCGTGCCAGAATCACCACCAGACTCACCAATCTCTGACGAAGAAAATCTATGCACTCTGTCTCGGCAAGCTGAAGACGGCACATCAGCCCCGGGTGTTCTACAGCTCCAGGCCTGGGTGCAAGGGCATGAAGTTCTGCTACTGGTTGATTCCGGTAGTTCCACCTCTTTTGTAGACAGCTCTTTCGCGTCCAAGCTTTCAGGCATCACTCTGTTGGCGAGACCGTGCCGTGTGCGCGCTGCCGACGGCGCCACTATTCCTTGCACCCACTACATACCTGAATGCTCCTGGATCGTGCATGATCACGAGTTCAGGACTGATTTCAAGGTTATCAAGCTCGGTTCATATGACGCAATATTGGGGATGGATTGGCTACGCAAACACAGCCCTGTGAATATCGACTGGATTGAGCAGCACCTGACAGTCACGACACCAAGCGGCCAACTGAAAATGTCAGCGGTTTCATCTAATCAGACCCAATGTTCTTTGATCTCTGCCCCTGAACTGCTCAAAGCTTGCAAACAAGGCTCTGTTGCTCATGTTATTCACCTCAATTCACTGGATGGTAGCAGCACAACTGACACACCAATTCCGACTGAGGTCCTACGTCTGCTAGAACAATTCACGGATGTTTTTGAAGACCCCCGCAGCCTCCCACCACGTCGCGAGTGCGACCACAGGATTCCTCTGATGGCGGGGGCTCAACCTGTCAACTTACGGCCGTACAGATACAAACTGGAACTCAAAACAGAGATCGAGCGACAAGTTCAGGAACTGCTCGACGCCGGTGTTATCTAAAAAAGTTCAAGCCCTTTCTCCTCCCCGGCCTTACTCGTCAAGAAAAAAGGCGGCTCCTGGCGCCTCTGCGTGGATTACCGACGCCTCAATTCCATGACAGTAGTCAGCAAGTACCCAGTGCCTATCATTGATGAGCTTTTGGACGAACTTTCAGGCGCCAAGTGGTTCTCTAAACTCGATCTGCGCGCCGGGTTCCATCAGATACGCATGGCAGAGGGAGAAGAATACAAGGCGGCTTTCCAGACTCACTCAGGGCATTGGGAATTTCGCGACATGCCGTTCGGTGTTGCCGGAGGGCCGACGACCTTCAATGGTGCCATCTACACCACCCTCCGTCCGGTGAACCGCGTCTGCGTCATATCATTCTTCGATGGCATCCTCATTTTCAGCAAGACTCTGACAGATCACATACAACACCTCAGACAAGTTCTGCAACTACTCCGAGACGATCACTGGCAAGTTAAACAGTCCAAGTGTTCGTTTGCCCAGAACCAGATTGCATACCTCGGCCATGTCATCAATGAGCACGGGGTTTCTACCGATCCTAGCAAGATTATGACAGTTCAGGAATGGCCGACACCAACTTGCGTCAAAGAGGTGCGTGGTTTTCTCGGCCTCGCTGGCTACTATCGCAAGTTTGTCCAACATTTTGGAATCATTGCACGACCGCTTTTCAATCTTCTCAAGAAGCACCAGCAATTTGTTTGGACAAGCGACACACAGCAAGCTTTTGATACTCTGAAACAGAAACTGGTTTCAGCACCAGTCTTGCAATTGCCTGATTTTACCAAGAAATTCACCATTGACACGGACGCTTGTGCCTATGGTGTGGGAGCAGTTCTCCAACAAGAAGGGCACCCCATTGCTTACATGAGCAAACCCCTGGGTCCCAAGAACAGAGGTCTGTCCACTTACGAAAAAGAATGTATGGCAATTCTGATGGCAGTTGAACAGTGGCGTACTTACCTCCAGACGGGCGAATTCGTTATCCGCATGGATCAACGCAGCCTTGTGCACTTAGATGATCAACACTTGTCCACTCCCTGGCAACAAAAGGCGTTCACCAAACTGCTTGGGCTCAGATACAAGATCTGCTATAGACCGGGTGCGACCAACTCAGCAGCCGATGCATTGTCGCGCCGCACGCCGGACACCTCCATCACAGCTATTTCTGTTTGCAAACCTGCTTGGCTGGATGATATTGTGGCTAGCTACAGGACAAACACTCAGGTGCAGCACATTATCAGTGACCTGGACAGGCGAACAGATCCCAAGAAGCGCTTTCAGATGCGCGATGGACTCTTATACTTCAGGGACAGATCTGGCTTGGGGGCTCTCCTTCTCTGCAACAGCGAATGCTCCGCGCTTTCCATGACAGTACAATGGGCGGCCACTCGGGCGTGCCCGTAACCTACAGACGCCTCCGCCGGCTATTCGCCTGGCCCAAAATGAAAGAGCATATCAAGCAATACGTGCAATCATGCTCTGTTTGCCAGCAAGCCAAGCCGGAGCGTGTTCGCTACCCCGGCCTACTTGAACCTCTTCCAGTCCCAGATGGCGCGTGGAAGGTGGTCACCATGGACTTCATCGACGGCCTACCTTCTTCGGGCAAGTTCAACTGCATCTTGGTTGTGGTCGACAAGTTTACCCGTTACGGCCACTTCCTAGCTCTCAGCCACCCATTCACGGTAGCTAAAGTGGCTCATTCTTACCTGGAGAACATTTACAAGCTGCACGGCCTTCCTGAAGCGATCGTCTCTGACAGAGACCCTGTGTTCACCAGCAGTTTTTGGCGCGAGCTGTTCAAGACTATTGGCACCGAGCTCAACATGAGCACGCCATATCACCCGCAAACAGACGGGCAAACCGAACGCGTCAATCAGTGCCTGGAGATTTACCTCCAGATGCTTCACTCACGCCAACCCGAACAAGTGGCACCGCTACTTGGCTCTTGCAGAATTTTGGTATAACTCCAGTTTTCACTCTGCTCTCAATACTTCACCTTTTGCAGCCCTCTATGGCCATGAGCCACGACATTGGGGAATCGAAGCTGCCTCCACTTGCAAGCTGCCGCAGCTCAAAGAATGGCTCGAAGAGCGCAAGCACATGCAACAAGTCTTGGCAGAGCACCTGCATCGGGCACGTAACATCATGAAGAACCAAGCTGACAAGAAACGCTCCGATCGCTCCTTCGTCGTCGGGGACTCTGTCTTCGTCAAGCTGCAACCATATGTGCAGATGACCGTCGCCCGTCGTTCCAACCACAAGATCTCCTTCCGCTACTTCGGGCCTTACAAGATCATCCGCATCGTCAACCCTGTCGCCTACGAGCTCGAGCTGCCCGCCGGCGCCAAGGTGCACCCCGTCTTCCACGTATCGCAGCTGCGCCGAGCCTTGTCTCCTGCTACTCCGGTCGAGACGACGCTGCCAACCCCAACTGAAGATCCTCTGACTCCAGTCGAGATCATCAACACAAGATGGCGCCACACCCCGCAGGGGCGACGCGAACAAGTGCTCGTGCGCTGGTCTGACCCCTCCGTCCTCGACGCCACCTGGGAAGACGCCAAGACGATGCAAGACCGCTACCCCTCTCTACTGGCTTGGGGTCAAGCCAGCTCTCAAGGAGGGAGGGATGTCAGCGCACGACCTGCCACGACAGCAAGCCGCGTCACCAATGACGGCCTGGTGGCAAGGAGAACCAGCAGCAGGCCCAAGAGGATAGCGCAGCCCAACAGGAAGTTCATCGGGCCGGAATGGGGGCGCTGAGCCCACGTCGCACCAGCGCCTACTTATCCCCTCACGTGCAAGGGACGACGCATCCAGAAGGATCAGGATGAACGGCGACTTTCTCCTCCTCTGCTTCTCCTCACCTACCTTCCCTTCTTCCCCAAGAACAGCGCGACGCTGAGTGTAATTCGAATTCGAGCTTGTATCTGTAATAGATCGACCTAGTACCTAACAACAGCGGCCAGGGCCTCGCCGTCGGCGAACCGCGCGCGGAGGACTAGGTCGGCGCGAGAAGGAGGGCACGGAGGAGGGGACGCAGGACGGCGTGCGGGGAGGACGGCGCGGCGGAGGATCTGGGCCGACGGTGCGGAGGCGGCGGATCCAGGTCGGGGTGTGAGGCGCGGGCGATCGACTCCGGGGTGTTTTTTTTGTCAAATGTGTCCACGGGTGGGGCAGAATTATGAAGCGTTTTTTCCAACTTATTTACTGGACTGCGGGTTAATTACTTAATACCATAGGGGGCTTTTTGCAAAACGTGCGCGATGGTGAACCCGGCAGACTCAACCGTGCTTTATTATTACTAGCAAAAATGCTCGTGCGTTGCAACGGGTGAAAATCAATATCAAACACCCCTTGCCTTTTCGCACCTTATCCTCTTCCCCGCGCTTGTCCGAGATAGTTGCGATGTCTATGTGATCACAATGCACCCAAATGTGATCAATCTCAAGATGATGAGCTGATCCACAACATAACACACTATCTATGTAGGCTAGCATTAACTGACAAGCTCATGTGAAATCAGTTATCATACACGAACATCATTAATAGCTAATGACCAACATATGACAAGGTTAAAAATATCACCCTAAGGCCGGCTCCAATGCAAGAGCGTTTGAAATCTTAAGCAAATTAACATGCATAATCATACAGCCCTAGCAGCTACATTGTGTATACCTTTTTTAATGTCCGACTCTAGGTTATGTGTCGAGGCCGAAAGTAGCCGGGACGATGCAAAAGCTGCCAGGATTTTATTCCTAGCGCCTGCATTGTACGTGCCCTAACCAAGTTTCAGGTGACAAAAAACACTTTTAATTTTCTGAAAAAATGAGATGTTTTTTAACTCTTCTTGATCATCTACATCCATATGGCAGAGGGCCTCCCAAAGCTCACAAGCAAAAGAGCAATTGCGGCGAGGCAACATATGTTTGTTTCATTGGGGTCATTTTATTGTGGAGATGAAGAAGCTCCTCGATCTGCATGGGTTGGTTCCGTTGAAAATTGAGCGTAATAACAATAAAGTTGCTCATAATTTAGCTAATATTGATTGCTACATAGCACCGCTAGTTCGTTGCGTCGGTTTCAAGCAGCGTATCTAAGTTTGTATTAGCATACTATAGAACACTATTACATTTATCCCACAAATAAATTTGTTTGTTGGCAATGGGTGCAGAAAGCAATAATGATGACTTGAAAAGAACGTCAAGGAAGTGGAAAAAATAAAAGACGCTCAACACAAAGTCTGAGTATGTGAATCAGCCTCCCCCCTTCCATCTGCTCTTTCCTTCTTTTATTTTCATATATTTATTACGTGGAGCGCATATATAGAAGGCCTCCTTTTCCGGTCTACTCTTTCCTTTGAGGGGAGTGAAGTCTGTTTTAAACCTTAAGGTTATAGAGCTCGTTCAAAATGAACCCTCACCTCAAAATCCCTGAAGTTTGTACCCTGTACTCATGATCCCGGTCTGATCCCGACCCTCTCAATCAGTTTAGACCAATTTGGTACACCAGGCAAAACACAATCCCGCTAGGATAACTTTGTACTCTCACTGATTAAGTGGACCCGCGCGTCATATCCATCTTCGCGCTGGGAACAGATCAGAGCGCTCGTGTGCATGCGTACATATACGCGTCTAGCTAGCGGCTATAATCGATCAAGCAACTTGCTGTGTTGTACGTGAGTGTGAGTTCTGCTGTTGTTCGGTATTGGTTGCAACCCATGTACGCGCTCTAGTTGTCGAGGCAAAGCCAGGAGAACTTGTGGTGGCAGACAACTCTGAACTGCTCGGTGCAGATTGTAGAAGGCTGAAAAGATTTGGAATGCTACTCATATTCAGTATTCACATCAACGGGTTACATTACATATACATGAGTGTACACTGCGAAGAGATTAGGAGACGTGGAACAACACGTAAGGAACCGGTCCTGACCTGAACGTTGCATGCAGCAAACTCTCTCAACAAGGACCAAACAGATTCCCCAAAAAAACAAGGACCAAGCAGAAGCCGTGGTCGCACACTCCACGTCAAGCTACTCGATGCCGTGCTACCCCACGAACTGCATATGGCCAGGGGAGCACCGATGTGCGGGCACACCACTTCATCATCTTGCTCTCCTTTACTCATGACGAGAGCACGGGCTCTTCGGCATGAGGCATACTGTCGACGCGCGGCCCGGGACCTGGCATGGACTGGAGCAGCGTAAGACGTTGTTTGCAACAGTGGGCACGAGGCGCACGTCAACGGCAATGCAGCACAGATGCATCTGCGTTGATTTCAGGAGAGAGAGAGGCACTAGGGATAGAGGATGGATTGACACGTGGGCAAGGATGTAAGTGAGGGTAGACCCTGATCCTGAGCGAGATGGAATGTTTCTCGGTGTGCCAAACAGGTTCGGGGTTGGGATTAGACCAAGATCATGAGTACAAGGTACAAACTTCAGGAATTTAGAGGTGAGGATACATTTTAGACGGGCTCTACAACCTCAAGGTTTAAAATAGACTTGAAGGGAAACGTTTCCCCTCAAAAAAGGAAAAACTGATCAGATAATCGACCGAGCGGACGCGCGATACGAACCCGCAGGACGGACCGGAACTCTATCTCGCCAGCGCTGCCATGGGGAAGTCGGAGGCGAGACCCAAGGGCTATGGCGGCGGCGATGTTGGCGGCAGCGGAATCCCCGGGTAAGAGAATCCCAGCCCCCTCTCCTCGCGAGCTGTCAAGCTATCTCGATCTGGCTGCCTGATTTGTTTGGGTTTGGTTTTGTGTTCCAGGAAGATCTTCGTCGGAGGCCTCCCGCGCGACACCACACTAGGTAACTCGCTTTGGTTCCTTCCTGTTATGTTGTTGGTATGTGATGCTTGTGGCGCCTTGTGTTGGATGTGGTCACTCAGATCTCGATTCAGTCGTATCGTGTAGAGATCGGTATTTACTGGACTAGATTTCTACGGTTTAATGCATTTGTATGTTTGTTTAATTAGATTGTGTAGGCATATTCTAATTTTTTTCATGTATACGCTTATTTTTGTTGCACTGATTAATGCGAGTGAGACACCGAGTTAGTGTGCGGACTTTGTAGCATGTAAATTTTGACAAGACGATACTATGATTGCTTCCCCCTTTGATCTTCAAAATAAATTCTATCAACGGCCACATAAATGTGCTTAGTATTGTAGTTTTTTGTGTGGTTTTATTCGGAACTGTTGTCAACCCGTGGCATGCATATCACGTGGCTATTTGTGTTTTGTAGTATTGAAGCAAAACATCTGTTTATTCATGAGATTATTCGACGTATTAAATTACTCTACTAAGTTATTTTCACGACCAAGGAGATGCTGTTTGTGCACAATGTGGGTTGCAATTGATCCACGGGAATTAATGCCTACAGAGGAGCATGAACGGACTAGCACTGTTTGAGTCAATTATGTTTGGTTCTTTACCAATCATCTGATTGATATAGATACTACCCCAGTTAATCCCTCCGCTCCATAATGCTTGAAGTTCTAGGTTTGTCCTCTTAAGTCAAACATCTCTAAGCTTGACCAAGCCTATAGAAAATATACTAACATCTAGAACATCAAATTAGTGTCATTAGATTCATCATAAAATGTATTTTCATACTATATACAGCTGATGTTGTAGATGTTGAAATATTTTTCTATAGACCTTGTCAAACTCAAAGATGTTTGACTTAGGACAAACCAAAACTTCATGTGTTTTGGAATGGAGGGAATCCCTGAGTAATATATTCTCTTGAGTTATATTTTAGTACTAATTTGTATATGTAATTTTCAATGACAGCCACATTTCAGAAGCATTTTGGCAACTATGGGGAGATAGTTGATTCGGTGATAATGAAAAATAAGCAGACATCTCAGCCAAGGGGTTTTGGCTTTATTACATATTCTGACCCTGCTATTGTTGATAAAGTGATGGAGGACACCCATGTCATCAATGGAAAGCAAGTAAGTTTTGTGTTCTAAATACACCACCTAGGAGTGCAGCTTCACAATTGCTAAACTGTTTATTATACTTTATAAAGTTAAGCACTTCTAGCTTTACTGTTAATGCCTACACCTTGTGCATGTGACTTCCATATGCTTATTATAGATGGCCTGCTTAAATACTCATCCATGTTAACTTACTGGTTATAAAATCTTGATCTTCTGATATATCTATTTTACTTATTGATTTGATGCTTGCTTCATTTTCAATTATAATTATTCATCAAGCACTTCATGCTAATAGGGTTTTAGTTGCACCTATGTCAGTCTGTTTCTCTGTGTTCTTTAATTTATGGTGTTTCTGGTTCAGTTTGATATCAACTGTGTGAATCCAGTTGCTCATTTTTTTAAGTTGGCCTATGCAAATATGCTTTGATTAAAGTTCTATTTTGCCATTTTTAGGTTCTTGTTAGCTCAATTGTTGTTGTATATATATAAAAAAAAAACTCATGTTCTCTTCTATGTAGATTGGCACTCGAGTACCATATGCCTAGTGTATAACTTCCCTGTTCCTACATGATTGTAATGGAAATTACTTAGTGGGCTTCCCTGTTTTTGTTTCCAGGTTGAGATAAAGAGAACCATTCCAAAAGATTATATGCAGTCCAACCCTAAGGATTTCAGAACTAAAAAGATATTTGTTGGTGGCCTTCCCCCAATACTGACAGAAGGTATTATACGTTATGGAATCATATTGTCTGCTTCCCATTCTTTTTTGCGAGTCTGCTTCCTTATACATCCATTCTATTTGTTTATTACTAGATGATTTCAAGGATTTCTTCGAAAAATATGGAGCTGTGGTTGAGCACCAGATTATGCGGGATCATCAAACAAGACGCTCCCGAGGCTTTGGATTTGTTGTTTTTGAATCTGAGGAGGCTGTAGATGATTTGTTAGCAAATGGGAATATGATTGATCTTGCTGGTTCGAAGGTGAGTCTTGTGCATTTCATAACACAAATGCCACCATTTGTTAGCCCCTCCACTGTAATACTTTACAGGTGGAAACGTGTAAAGAAGTTTCACTTCGAATTAATGTCTGCCAAAAGAAATTTCATTCTTTTGTACTCCCTCTGTTCACAATATAAGATGTTTTGGATATTTCAATATGGACTACATACGGACCGAAATGAGTGAACCCCACTAAGACGTGTCTAATATACGTCCCATTCTGAAAAAAGTTAGAACATCTTATATTTGTGAACGAGGGAGTACATGTCAACAACTGTGTTAGTGTCATGGACCATCATGCTTTACAGATCATTGGTAGCGAGGACCTATAGGTTTGTATTTGTCAGTACTTAGGTCAGTTGCTTTGTATGTAGGTGGAGATCAAGAAAGCAGAACCAAAGAAATCCTCAAATCTGCCAACATCAACTGGTAGTGATTCTAGATCAGCATATGGTAGGGATTCTAGGGACCATCCTTCTGGGGATGACCGTGGTGGACTGGCTGATGCTTATAGCAGCTACAACAATGGTGGATTTGGTCCTTATAGGAACCATGGAGGTTTTGTTGGTGGTCACGGCGGGGTACGTGACTACCATGAGCGATACAGTCATTACTATCCGGGATTAGGAGGCTATGAAGGCATGTCTTCCTTTGGTTATCCTAGCCGTTTTGGGCCATATGGAGGAGGCTTTGATGGACCTTATGCTGGAGGGAACTTGCGTGGCTACAGGCGGGGTGGTGATGAGAGCTTTGGTGGCCCTGGTAGTTATAGCTTTGGTGGCGCCAGGTATGCTGGGGCATATGATCCTGCACTAGGTGTTTATGCACCTGGCGGCACACCTGATATGATGAATAGGGGAAGTTTTGCCCCAGGACGATATCACCCATATTGATGATTGGAGAGTGTCATTAAGGATTTAGCCCAGCATAACTATCCTCGACATGGTTGCTTTTTCAAGTTGTGATTTTAGCAATTACTAGCATACTAGAGAACCCTGTAATGGTCGAACCCATGTTCTGTAAATGCTTGCTAGTTTGTCTGAACTTTAGCTTTTATTAGTTACCGTGTTGACGGTTTTGTTTGGGATGATATAGAACTATGGTACTTGTCATAGCGTAACATGTGCATTGTAGATTATGTTTATAATAAAGTAGCAAAAGAGCGGTAGAAATAAATCCTTGCACGTCCCTGGTGATCCAAGCGATCCATTCTCATGCTTCTCTACCCATCAAACTACAGTTGCCATGAACCAGGGTTGACCAAGTTTGGGCTGAGGAGTGCTGTCCGGCAATACCAGAAGGCTTCATGAAGATTTATCCATCCTTGGGTTAATATAACAGCCTAATATTTCTGAGCACCGTCATCTAGTGAAAAATAACCATATGCTAGCTGCATAAAAGTCTTTGCCCAAAAGGATAATCCTAGAATTTCGTCTGTCTTCTGGATTTGGAGTGCATCTCATTACATAGTTTTGAGACGTTTTTTGACACAGTTGACTCTAAAAATGTCTTATTAAAAGTTACAGAGGGAGTATTTCAAAACTTATATAGATTTGAACCAAATGACTTTGTCTATTCACAAGCTTGTGTTTTTCTACAGAAATCATCTACGCGTAAGCTGGATGATGGTTACGATTTTTAAGCCGCCTCCTATGTACATCAGTCCAGACGCCTGTAGTCTGCAGCGGTCCTCCACGTTACCTGTAGACAGCGGTAAAAACAGCTCATACAATAGCGAAAATACAAAGGTGAACATGGGTGCGCGCACACCCATGTGAATAGTAAATTCATAAAAAATACTAGAAAAAATAAAAAAATTCTGAAAGTTAGCTGTATGAATCTTAGTCGATCATTTTACTCACGTGTGAAGTTTCATGATGTATTCACACCCATGGTATTCTTAGTGAAGAAAATACAAATGCGATCATACTATTTATTAAACAGTGTTTTTAATATAGTTTTGATTAGCTTTGATTTTGTCATTTTTGACCAGATTACCACGGATGTGATTTTTTCGTGAAACTTAATATGCGAGTATACCGGTTGACTATGTATATTTAAAAAATAAATTCAGATTTTTTTAATTTTTTTTTAATTTACTATTCATAAAAGGCGCGCGCATCCATGTTCACTAAATCTGCGTCCATACAATAGGCCCGTCCTTTCTTACTATCTGTAACACCCTAAAATTAGAAAAATATGTTATTTAATCTACGAAGTTAAATCTCATCCGCCTCTGACTGACCCCACCACTCATGCTGTCAACAGAAGGGGCAGTTGCCGTATCTGCAGACACCAATCGATACAACGCTAGAAAGACCGTCTGCAGCGAGCGATTTTCAAGCGCTGCAGGTCGTTTGTACCGACGGGCTATTTCTCTCTCCTCAATTTCTTTCCGCACGTCATCTAAAATCAGCTAAATGTGCATCCTTGTACATGCCCTAAGACTACCCACAGTGGAAGTAACATATACGGTAACATCACACATCTTTAAGCAAAATAGATAATGTGGCGAGTAATTAATAAGAAGAGAGGGGTATGTGATAACATAGCTAGTTACTGTAACATTACACATACCAAGACAAAATGAGTCTATAACCTAATAAATAAACTGTTGCATGACACCATACATATATTATTCCCCACTGCAGAGGTAGTAATATAAACTAGTAACATATGTATATTACTAGTCTAAGTTACTACCCATTGTGACTAGTCTAAGCCATGTGATAGGATTAAGGCAACCGTCAAATTTTTGTGCCATCTGGCATCTGGGTCGTGTGAACGCAAACTATCCCACACAAATATTACTTTCACGCGCGCATACATCGCTTTCAGCCGAAAGCCGCATCCCGCATGTACGTTAACGTCAAACAGGCGGCCAGTCAGGATTATGCCATTGGTTAACCAAGAAAAGGATTATGTCATTAGGCTCCATGCACATACTCCCTCCGTTTGGAATTACTTGTCTCGAAAATGGATGTATCTAGAACTAAAATACATCTAGATACATCCATTTCTGCGACAAGTAATTTCGAACAGAGGGAGTACACGTTTTTTGACATCAGCGGCTCGTTGATAATCTCAGAAGCACAAATTTGTTTATACCTTTTGCAGCTTCGGTGAGCATTGCAACAACAAACGGTCGACCATTGTAGTGTGATACATCTTCGATTTGCAACAATGATGACAAAGTTTTTCAGAGGTCTGACCGGCCTTTGCAGTGTTACACGTCCTGTCTTAATAGTATGGACAGTTGCCTGTTGCAGCATGACGCGTCGGGCTTTGCAACAATGCCTTGCTGCAATTTATTTATATTTATTTTAGTTTGTTCTTTTATTTATCTTTTATATCAATCTCTATTAGATCTCACTCTTGTTTTTGACCGTGAAGAGATTGACAACCCCTTTTTCGCGTTGTGTGCAAGTGTTTGTTAGTTTGTGCAGGTGCATAAAGTGGAGACTTGATTGTGCCTTCTAATTTATTGATACCTTGCTTTTTAACCGAGGGAAATACTTATCTCTACTTTGCTGCATCACCCTTTCCTCTTCAATGGAAAAATCAACGCAAGCTCAAGAAGTACCAGGAAGAATTTCTGGCGCCGTCGCCGGGAAGGTTCTACATCAAGCCTACCAAGTACCCATCATAAACTCTCATCTCTTGCATCTACATCATTTGCCATTTGCACCTCGTTTTCCTCTCCCCCACTTCTAAAACTTTTTCAAAAAAATACAAAAATATTTGCCTTTTTATTTGCCCTTCTTTCATTCGTCTTTTCATTTGCTTTTCTTTTGCTTGTGTGCTAGATTGGTTCTTTGCCCTAAATCTAAGGAGGTTACCGTTGAAATTTTTTAGGATCTTGCTAATAGTAATATTGAGGAAAAACTTGGATCTTGTTCTTTAGATCGTAATCTTAAGGCAAAAACTTTTCATGTGGGGGATGGTAATATTATTGGAAAAGTGTTATTCAAGAATTCTTCGATTGTACAGGAGCTTTGCCAATTAATAAGGGATCTATTCTTCTTGATACAAATTGCTATGCGGATGCTATTGCCATGCTTGTCATTAAACTTGAAAGAAATACTGTGCACATTCATCCCACTTTACAAAAGATATTTTATGAACTTCCCAATATACTCCATACTAAGGCTAAAAATATTGCAACTATCATTCTTATGCGAGAATTTGACTTCATAATAAAAGAAGCTAGGGAAATTTCTGTTTTCTGTAATAAAAATATCAGGCATCCTCCAGTTGAAGAAGTTCTCAATGATAAAGAAACTTTGCGTAGTCTAGAATAAAGAGATTATCATTCTTACATTAACAATCTTAGGAGAAAGAGTTCCCTATGCCGAAATTTCCCAAGCCCTTTACCTTGATACTTATGATAAATTTGATTGGGTAACTAAGGGAATTTATGTAGGATTTAATGATGAGTGGATGGAGCAAATGTCTAGGGAACCCGTTAAAAATGAGATACGTATTTTATATGAGGACATTTATGGTGATGATCCCGAGTATGGAATTATGAATGTTAAAATTACCAATCAAAGTCCTTTTCATGATTTGAGTTCACCTACTAGAAGGGAACGGAAAGAAAAAAGAGGCTTGTTAAGAATTTTTTTGGAAGATTTAACTAGGAAAGAATTATATACCAAAGATGACAATACCTAGATCTATGTTTTATGCCTAACAAGGGGCGTTAAACAATAGCGCTTGTTGGGAGGCAACCCAATTTTATTTTATGTTTTTTATTTTTGGTTCTGTTCTTCAACAAATACACATTATTACCACTGTAGTAATTGCGTTTTGGTGTTTTAATTAGTGTTTGAGCCAAGTAAGACCTTTGTGATACTTTGGTATATCGTTGATTTGGTTTTGCTGAAAAACAAAAACTTTTGCGTCCAGTAACAGACTTATTTGAATTCACTGGAGCGTGGAAAAATTATGAAGTTTTTACACATGATTAATACATGAATTGCCTCTGTTTTCCTATTTTTTTTAGAATTTTTTGGAGTTACAAAAGTATATGAAGTTTCCAGATTACTACAGGCTGTTCTATTTTTGACAGATTCTGTTTTCTATGTGTTGTTTGCTTATTTTGATGAATTTATGGATAGTATTAGGGGGTATGAACCATGGAAAAGTTGGAATACAGTAGATGTAACACCAATATAAATTTATAATGAGTTCACAACAGTACCTAAAGTGGTGATTTATTTTATTTTACTAACGGATCTCACGAGTTTTCTGTTGAGTTTTGTGTTGTGAAGTTTTCAAGTTATGGGTAAAGATTTGATGGACTATGGAATAAGGAGTGGCAAGAGCCTAAGCTTGGGGATGCCCAAGGCACCCAAGATAATATTCAAGGAAAACCAAGCATCTAAGCTTGGGGATGTGATGCGGAGCATCCCTCGACCATCACCATGGATGTCGCACCACCACCGCAACGACGGAGAAGAACGATGACAAGAGCACACGCACGTGCCACCAAAACCGAGGTACCCAGGAGATGTGGAGGCGAGGACGAAGACCTGGACACACAAGAAGGAGGAGAGAAGCGGGAAGAACAAGAGGAGTCGGTTCTCTCGGGACGCCCCGGGTGCCCGACATCGCAGCCCCGGGTGCCTGGGCCTCTTCCAGCCGCCGGCCCGGCCCACTCCGGGTGCCCGACCCCTTGGCACCGGGTGCCCAGGCCACCCCCGCTCCCCCACCGGGTTCCTGGGCCATCACCCCCGGATGCCCGGCCCAGCTCCTGGCGCGGCCTCGACCCTCCCCGGGTGCCCGGCCATGTTGGGCCCGGGTGCCCGCCCCCCCTCCAACCGGCTCCTAGGTCGGTCCAGGTGCCCGGCCCTCTGCGCCCCGGTTGCCCAGCCACCTCTTGGCGCCCGCCCCTGTCCGGTCCGGGTGCCCGATTCTCCGCACCCCGGGTGCCCGGACTACACCGAAGGGTTTTCGCTTTCAGGGTCAAAATGGACCTTTGTATCCCTAACTCCCACAATTTCGTCCCTAGCCTTTATATACTCTTCCCCTAGCTCATTTGTGAGGATAGAAAAGTAGATGATAGACATTTGTGAGCTTTGCTCCATGGATCCACTCCACTAGGAGATCAAGACCTCCTCTTGGAGTGACCAAACTCAAGACCCCCTTGAGGGAATGATCTACCTAGATCATCAAGCCCTCATCTCCTTCATAGGATTTGGGATGAACTCTACCATGTATTTTGTTTCCCTTTGATTGTTCATGTACCTTGTGGATCTTGTGTGTTTGTTGGTCTAGTGGATGTGTGATTGGACTTGTTCTTGAGTGTTCCTCTTGTTTTCTCTCTTGTGTTCATCTTGTTCTTGGGGATTCCCCCTCCAATTCGTGAAATATCTTAACTTAGGGTTCCACCCTACAACATCTTGATATCATGAGCCATGGTTTCTCATGAAATTGGATCCCCCCTTCTTGTCCTCTAGCCTAATTTTGTTGTGTTCTTCCCCAAATTCAAAAATTTCCCCACCAAAAATAGCCCCAATTTTTTTGTGATTTGTTGGTTTGATAAGATTTTGTTGGATTTGATCCATGGATTTTCTTGGTTTCAAGTGGATCTAGCATTCCCCCATCCATCTCCACCTTTCCCTCCACGAAATCCATCAATTTCTTCCATCTTCCGACGATTTTCCGCCCAAATCCGACATCCCCGGGCACCCGGACCCCCCCGCCCACCCCCGCTTACCACCTCGGGTGCACGCTCCCCAAACCCCGGGAACCCGCACCCCCGGACTGTTTGCCTCGGACCACCCCAGGTGCCCGCACCTTCCACCCCCGGGCACCCGCACCCTCCAGAATCAGCCACGCGCACTTTACCGTTTCGGCCATAACTTTCACCCCCGGAGTCTGATTTTCGCGTTCTTTAGCTCGTTGAGTAGCTATTGACATCCCTCATCCATCTAGATAGGGTCCAACATCATTTGACTCCATAAAAAAATTGGCATTTTTGCATCTTTGCATAGGCCATCCACCATATCATACGTAAAACCACCATCGCTTTCCGCAACCTAACCCGTTTTCGATCCATATAGCATTTGTGGTTGCTTGAGTGGTGACTTGAGTATCCTAAGGTGTTTTGGCTACTTAGGGATGGTTGCTTCTTCTTCATCATCCACCACCACCACTTCCGCATTCCTAACTCCGGAACCACCAACGCATTCCGCTACCACCAATTGACATTTGCCTTTGGAGATTTTGAGTTCGCGGTTTTTTACCGTTTCCTAAGGTGTTTCGGCTACTTAGGGATGGGTCTACATCATCTTGGTATCTACATCAAGAACACCGCCACTCATCATCGCCACGAGGTCGTCTTCGACGTCGACCACTTCACCATTTTGACACCCTAACCGTAAGCAAGAACGGTAACCTCTATATCATCTTGGTATTGTGGTATCCCATCTTTGTACATTCTTGCCTTTACATTGTTAACCCATTAGCCCTTTTTCGTCACTTTCCTATCGAGACTAGCCTTTGAGTATTGCCGGCAACGTTACTTGTGCACATTAGTGAGCCGTACCTTCCATTGCATACATACCATATCATATTGGTATCATCATATCATCACTTGTGTCACAAGATTGTTCCCGCATATACAAAATTGCTATCTTGGTTTGTGCATTTCGCGTAGTGGCCATAAAAAAAAGAGAATAAGCTTTTAAGCAAAAAGGAAAAGAGAGCAAAGAAGCTTGTGAGCAAGAGCCATAGCATCGCCACATTGCATACCATACCACCATATTGATCATCTTGGATCATCGTGTGCGAAACACCGGAACATCATACACATAGCATACTTGGGATAGAAAGCTCATACATTTTGCATCTTCTAAGTTGTGCACAAGTGTCGTATCCGCCTATTGAGCAATCGTGCTAGCATCTCTCTTGAGTTGTGCAACACGAGCGTTTTTCGTGGATTCCACATTTTGTGCTCATTCCTTGGTTGCACGACCCCATTTATCTATCCGTGTGTGTGTTTCCGCGTGCCACATATTGCTATTGGTCTACTTGTTTCACTTGCGAATTTGTGAATCTTTTCCAACATTATTGACTCTTGCTAACATTTTGCATTAATTTTTTGTGCCACTATCCTCACCAAGCTAATCCATAAGCTTTACTTGATAGGTGTGAGTGAACAAGTCCGGTACCAATTCCACTATTCTTTCATCTCACATTGAGTGAAACGGGATACATCCTCAACTTTGGGAAAAGGTAACTTGGTATTGTTTATCTCATTTCCTACTCACCTCTACTCGTGTCTTGTGATGGATAGACAAGGAATTTCATCTCCGGTCTTCCACGACAACGATGACGCGAACAACTACATCACCAAAACGTCCATCTTCAGACTACAACGAGCAAGGCAAAGCATTGAGCGACTCGCCATCGACATTCGCCAAAACGAAGCAAGGATAAGGGACTACCTCGACACCAAGTTGGCTGAACAAAGGGATCAAGTATGCAACATGTTGGCCAACTACAAGTCTTCTTCCCCTTCGTCATCTTCAAGGCGGCGACGCTCAAGTGGCCAATCTTTGGAACGTCATCGAGCTTAAGCACTACAACACCATCAAGATGACGATGCTCGCGATGCGTACACCTACAAGTCCCAACAAGCTCTACATCAAGCTACGACCAAACTTCATGAGCACAAGAGAAGACCGCGAGACAAGCACCACCAAGTTGGAGCTACGACTACTTCGACTACTTCGGCATCTTCGCCAAGTGTTCTCAATGCATCTTCATCTTTGGACGTACGACATCTTCACCTACCTCCGACGAGTACGACTACATCGTCCTTCATCCACGACGACGGTGACGAGATGATCGAGCATGGGATTTTCCCTTCGGTCATGGAAGAGAGTGATGATGTGCCATCTTCGGCCTTCATCCACGATGAGAGCGATCACTACTGGAATCAGCTACTTTGCCATCTGCCAGCTCTTTGCCGTCTGCTAGCGGACGACAAAGAAGCTCTTTGCCATCAGCTACCTGAAAGCGGACGGCAAAGAATAGGCTGATGGCAAAGAAAGCCTTTGCCATCAGCCTGTTCTTTGCCGTCTGCTAGCTGACGGCAAAGAATCTTTGCCGTCCGCTAGCAGACGGCAAAGAGGGAGGGGGGCCCCACTGAGGAGCGGGTTAAAAAATACTTAACGGCCCCCCTCTTTGCCGTCCTCTAGCGGACGACAAAGCGCACAATAGCGGACGACAAAGGTGGCGGACGGCAAAGATTAATGGACGTATCTAACGGTCGGCGCGCCCCACCCCCCCTCTATCTCTCTGTTTCCCTCCCAAACACGCGCGCCGCCGCCCCGTCGCCCCACCGCCCCATCGCCCCGGCCCCCCGCCCCGTCTCGGCGCCGCCGCGCCCAGGCCCCCCGGCGACCCGGCCCCCCCGCGCCCCACCGCCCCGGGCGCCGTCGCTCCACCGGCCGCCCGCCGCGTCGCCCCCGCCGCGCCCCGGCCCCCCGCCCCCCCGCACCCCACCGCCATGGGACCAGCGCCGCCGCTCCAGGCCGCCCCCGGCGCCGTCGCTCCACCGGCCGCCCGCCCCGTCGCCCCCGCCGCGCCCCGGCCCCCCCGCGCCCCACCGCCTTGGGACCGGCGCCGCCGCTCCAGGCCGCCCCGCCCCCTCCTTCACCGGCCACCTCCTCCACCGGCCCAGGTGAGCTCTACCTTTCCTTTTTTTTTCTTCTGTTTTTCTAGTTTTAGGTTTATGTTTAGTTTAGATTTAGTTTTAGGTTTAGGTTTAGTTTTAGTTTAGTTTTAGGTTTAGATTTAGTTTTTTACTTTTTTTTCTTCTGTTTTTTTAGTTCTAGGTTTATGTTTAGATTAGATTTAGGTTTAGTTTAGGTTTAGTTCAGTTTTAGGAAAGAAAAAGAAGAAGAAGAAAAACAGGAGAGGAGGAGAAGAAGAAGAGGAAAAAGGAAAGGAAGAAGAAGAAGAGGAGGAGGAGAAGAAAAAAGAAGAAGAGGAAGAAGAAGAAGAAAAAAACAGGAGAGGAGGAGAAGAAGAAGAGGAAAAAGGAAAGGAAGAAGAAGAAGAGGAGGAGGAGAAGAAAAAAGAAGAAGAGGAAGAAGAAGAAGAAAAAAACAGGAGAGGAGGAGAAGAAGAAGAGGAAAAAGGAAAGGAGGAAGAAGAAGAAGAAGAAGAAGGAAAAAAAGGAAGAAAAGGAAGAAAAGGAAGAAGAGGAAGAAGAAGAAAAGGAAAAAAGACCCCGACCCGGCACCCCGACACCACACCCCGACCCCGAGACCCCGACCCCGACACCCCGACCCCGACCCCGACACCCCGACCCCCCGAGCCTGACCCGACACCCCGACCCCGAGCCTGACCCGACACCCCGACCCCGAGCCTGACCCGACACCCTGACCCCGACACCACACCCCGACCCCGAAACAACACCCGGACACCGACACGGCACTACCCCGACATCGACACGACACCCCGACCCCCCGACCCCGAAACAGCACCCCGACCCCGACACGGCACCCCGACACCGACAGGACACCCCGACCACCGACACCTCCCGAAAAGGTGTTCTTTGGCCTTTCAGAGGCCGACGGGGTCATATATTTGTGAATTATTAGTTAGGTCATATATTTTTCGATTTTGTTATGAAAAACACAATATATAATTGTGTTGATCGTGTAGTTTTAAATGTGCAGTTGTTTCATCGCTGCGAGGTTTGGTGTTCGACGACCTCGCCGTGCGTTTGACGAGCTCTGCCCCTTCGTTCATGGGTGAGCACAAATGACAAGTCCTCCTGCCCCATTAATTATTTGATCTATTCCGATGAAACTTGATAGCTAGCTATATATGTGTCTTGAATCATCAGTATGCGTAACCAATATGTGTCTCCCGTTCGAAAGCGTCATAGTTATAAATATGCATGCATTTGCATATTTATAACCTTGATTCTTTCGAATTGTCCAACGCTATCCACGGACAGCCCAAGTATGTGTAGATTGGGTTCGTTTTCCCATATGCTTTGCTCCGGATCCGACACATATATTTCGTCAGTGCCTCCCCTGTTGTTCTCCGGGTACACATCATCTCTGTTTATTGCAGAGACGTGTATCAGGAGAACTGCGGGGAGGTGCTGCCGAAATTTTGCGTCGGATCCGGAGCATAGCATGGGAAAATGAACCCAATCTACACATACACGGGTGGGATTAGGACCTATCATTACCTATTATAGTGTAGGTTGCATGGACGTAATAAAATTGACAAAGTAGATCAACTGATGAATATATACATGATGAATTACATATATAATTGTTGTGTGCCCAGTAGCTCTGAAAGTCAAGATGAGTGACCGTGCGTGGATGTATACCGGTCACACTGGTCAGAACAAATGGAGCGCTGAATGGTTCACAAAAACTAAGGGGTTTGTGCAAGCCGCATTTGCAAATGGCCAAAAGAAAACCTGGTGCCCCTGTTTCCGGTGCGGCAATTGGGAAAAGAAGACAGAGGCTGAAATGGGCAAACACCTGCAGAAGAGTGGTTTTACGCCCGATTATACGGTGTGGACATTTCATGGTGAGTCTGCCCAACGTGACCGAGCTGAGGTGGATCGTCGTCGCACCGACGAGCATGGTACCAGGATGGAAAACATGGTGCAAGGCTATGATGATGCTCGGGATTCGGACGAGGAGATGGAGGAATCTGCAAAGGCCTTCAATGAAATGTTGGAGTCTTCGAAACGTCCGCTCCACGAGCACACTGAGCTTTGTCAGTTGGATGCCATCTCACAAGTAATGGCTCTGAAGGCTCAGTTCAACTTGGGCAGAGAATGCTATGACACAATTATGACAGTATTTGGACGCTTTCTACCCAAAGGCCATGTAATGCCTGCAAACCTGTACCAGTCGGACAAAATCCTCCGTGCACTGAAGATGCCCTATGAGAAGATACATGCCTGTGAGAAAGGATGTGCCTTATTTAGGCTTGACTATGCGGACTTGAACTATTGTCCCATTTGCAAGTCTTCCAGGTATATTGTGGTAGACAACGGTATGGGTGAGAAGACACAGACCAAAATCCCCGTTAGTGTTCTTCGGTATATGCCAATTGTACCAAGACTTCAACGTCTTTTCATGGTCGAAGAGACGGCCAGACAGATGACATGGCACAAAACAGGCAAAAGAACCGAACTAGATGCAGATGGGAATCTGATGATGGTACACACATCGGATGGTGTTGCGTGGAAAAAGTTTGATGAATTACATGCTGACAAAGCGGCAGATCCGAGGCATCCTCGAGTCGGCGTCAGCACAGATGGGTTCAGTGTGTTTGGTATGACGGCAGCCCAATACAGTTGTTGGCCCGTATTTGTCTTTCCACTCAATCCCCCCCGGACAGATTATGCAAAGAAAGAACATTTTCCTGACGTTGATAATTCCAGGACCCAACTATCCGGGCAAAAATATGAATGTGTACATGCAGCCGCTTAAGGACGAATTGCAAGAAGCCTGGGATAATGGGTTCAAGACATACGACGCCTTTAGCAAACGGAACTTCATAATGCGTGTCTGGTACATGTACTCGACACATGACTTGCCGGCGTATGCGCTATTCGTTGGCTGGTGTGTGCATGGAAGGTTCCCATGCCCCACATGCAAGGGAGCTCTTGAGTTTCGTTGGCTTCAGGCCGGGCGCAAGTTTTCTTGCTTCGACATGCATAGACAGTTCCTGGATCCTCGCCATAAGTTCAGGAAAGACAAGAAGAACTTCATCAGGGGTAGAGTTGTCAAAAACTCTGCACCACCTGCATTGACAGGCCAACAGACCCTGGATCAGTTAAACGCTCTCGAGCCAGATCCACAACGTCCAGGGTACTTCAAGGGGTATAATACTAAGCACACGTGGACTCACAAAACATGCTTATGGGATCTGCCTTACTTCAAAGACCTCCTTTGCCCACACAACATCGACGTGATGCACACTGAGAAGAATATTGCCGAGGCACTTTTTGGTACATTGTTCGGCATAGATGGGAAGTCAAAGGATAATACTAAGGCTAGAGTCGATCTGGAGGCGCTATGTGATAGGCCGTTACAAAACATGAAAGAACCGAAAGGAAAATAGAACTGGACGAAGCCAAAGGCATGGCTCAATCTTGGAAGGCCAGCTATGAGGGAAATTCTCTTGTGGGTGCAACAACAGTTGATGTTCCCCGATGGGTATGCAGCGAATCTAAAGAGGGGAGCGAATCTTGATAAACTAAAGATATTTGGTCTCAAGAGTCATGATTGGCACATATGGATTGAGCGGGTAATGCCGGTGATGTTGCGTGGCTTCATCCCTGAGGATGAATGGCTAGTACTGGCAGAACTCAGCTATTTCTTCCGTGTTCTTTGTGCGAAAGAACTATCGCCTGGCGTGCTAGAAGAAATGGAAGAGTTGGCGCCGGAGTTGATCTGCAAGTTAGAGAAGATCTTTCCACCGGGCTTCTTTAATCCAATGCAGCATTTGATTTTGCATCTCCCGACCGAGGCAAGATTGGGGGGGCCCGTGCAAAATCGTTGGTGCTACCCAACTGAGAGGATGCAGAAGATGCTTCGAGAAAAATGTAAAAATAAACGTAGAATTGAAGCATCGATGGCTGAGGCATTCATCACAAAGGAGGCGGCAAACTTCGTAACAGCGCACTACGAAGCCAAAAATCGTCATTTGCATAATCCGAAGCCTCGGTACAATGCTGACGAGCCTAAAAAGGGTGGATCCAACCTCAGCCTATTCAAAGGGAATCTCGCACCAGCTAGTGTTTCACATCCAGTATCTTTGAATAACGAAGAATGGCAGGCCATTTCGTTGTATATCTTCAACAACCTGATAGAAGTGCGGCCGTACATCGAGTAAGTTCTCGGTACATTGTTTCGCAACTTCTATTTCCTTTGAACTACTCTTATTCCTGGATATGTCATACAGTTGATACGTCGCCATATTCTCGTATGGAGCGGAGATCCAAAAGGATTCCGTCGACGAGTATGAGCTTCTCGCAAAGCAAGGAGGTGGCTATCCCGGTTTCATCTCTTGGTTCAAACAAACGGTAATTTCTATTAGACAATTTCATTTCATTCGCTAATTTGTGCATAATGCAACAATCCTTTCATATGTTAAACTTGTAGGCTAATTCAGAGTCTATGGACGCCGAATTGGGACAAGTCGCTAATGGTTTTGACTATAAGGTCCGTTCATTTGACAAGTACGACATCAACTGGTATCTCTTTCGTACCTATGGCAAAGAGCTATCTATGGTCGACCGAAAGTCTACAAATTGTTGTGTATCTGCTATCGGCGAAGGAGGTACCGAGTATTATGGGAGAGTTGAAGCAATTTATGAACTTCTGTTCTATGGTGAAAACCCACCGAATGTCGTAGTCTTCAAATGTTATTGGTTTCAGCCGAAGGAGACTAGAAGGACTCATGAACATATAGGGCTAGTTGAAATCAACCAAAGCACTCATTTAGATGTTCCTGATGTCTATATTATGGCTCAACAGGCGACCCAAGTATTCTATCTACCGTGGGCCTGCCAAACTAATCCAAATCTGAAAAGTTGGGATGTCGTTTATGAAGTTCCGCCACGTGCTAGACTTTCTCCCCCAAAGGAAGAGGATTATGAACCTCACATTAACCCAGACACATATGAAGGAGAATTCTTCCAAGAGACACGTCTTTCCAAAAAGCGTTTCAAGAACCGCTATACTTCACCCCAAAACATTGAAGTAGACAGCGACAATGAATCAGACATCACCCCAGAGGAGGAACAAGAAGAGCCGGAACAAGAAGAGGTTACTGCTGCGGATGACCTGTCAATGCTTGACCGATTACGTCAAGGTGGCCTTGCACATGTTGATGCCAATGAACCCTATGAGCCCATCATTGATTATAGTGATGACGATGATTATGCATTTATTGATGATACTGATCGAGATTATTAGTAGTGTCAGGTATTCAATTTTTTTATGTTGTACTTGATGATGATACACTTAAGTGATATGCATATTATTATTCATGTCGGTATTTTTTTTATGTTGTACTAATTTCGTTTATTCTTTGTCATGGCAGGTGTTGAAAGATGGTGGGCGCTGGTCGGGAACGCGCCGAGGCCCCTTCTTTGTCGGCGCGTGGTGTGAGGTCTTCCATTCCACACGCACCTCTCCGCCGAGCGTTGCTGGACAGTATGGCGACACCGCCGGGCCCTTCTTCGTCGACCGCGGTGCCCAGCAGGGGACGAGGTAAGAAGAAGAAAGGAGGTGGAGCACGTGGTCGCGGCAGAGGAGGAGGTAGGGTGACTCTGACGGCGCCTTCCTCGCCACCGCCCCCAGCTGTTTCACCCGAGCACGTGACTGCTAGGGTGGACTCGTCCGAGGAGGAGGCTGCACGGACTCCGATCCACGAGCCTCCGGTCCACGAGTCTTCGGCCCACGAGCCTCGGGTCGACGGGCCTTCGGCCCATGAGACTTGGGCCCACGAGACCCCGGAGGAGCACACGTCTGGATGGGGTACCTGGTCGGGTCAGCCTGAGCATGGCGGGGAGCCGAGTGGCCATGCTGATGATGGTGGGGATCCGACTGATGAGGAGGGGGAGGAGGGGGCAACGTCTACCAGCGTGGTGCTACACGGCTCCCGTCCGTGCCGGTGACCCGCGAGCAGAGGTGGTTGATTTTCCCTGATGGGGAGAGGTACATAAGTGCATTTAATATTTTTGTACCTTCTGCATTCACGTTTCTTCAAATAACTAATGCGTTGGCCTTGTCATGCTGCAGGGGTTGGGACCACCATCATAGTGTCCGCCGGCCCAACTCCGTCCTTGGAGTTCTTTGCCGGCAAAACTTCCCGGGGTTTGTCACGTTGCCTGGTGAGGGTCGGCTTCCAGAGCTTGGATTGAGCTGGGAGCACTACGTGGCTGCCCCGGCCCCGCCGAATGAGATTATCGACGGTGTCGTGTGCCACACGAGGGCAGACATGGTGATCAGAAAGTTCTGGGTAATTTCTCCTTTACACATTTAAAAATCTTCAACTAGCTAGTTATTAATTGTACTAATCAATATTGTCTCATTTGATTGCAGACATTCTACAGGTGTGAGGAGGGATACGAGGAGGACGCGGCACATGTTATCAAGAAAGTCTGCAAGCGCCTACTCCAGAACTTACGGCACGAGGCTCGGGTGCAGGCTGTTCGAGACTACTACGCCTTGCGTGGTATCAAGAAGACCAAGCCGGCGTGCCGCGATAAGTTCCTGAGTAAGGAGCAGTACATGAAGGTAATTCTTAAGGGCTTCTCTACTTAAGTTCCTTCATTTAGTAATTCTTAGCCGTAGCGCTCAAGTTTCTATTTGCTAACTTAGGCGCCTCCGAGATGGTGTGCGGATCGGATGGATTGTTGGGAGGTGTTGGTCGATGAGTGGTGCTCACAACAATGGCTAGCCCTCCACAAAGAGGCCAAGGACAAACGTGCCCAAATGGAAGGTGTGCCACACCATCAAGGCAGCTCCAACTTATATCAGTTCGGGCGCAATTGGGTATGTGGTTTGCTTCATGATTCATGTAATTCATTCATCATGCTAGCTTGAGCCCTTTAATTACTAATTTTCATTGTTTCTCTCTTTCAGGCATGCTACAATAAGGCGGATAAGGTGCCAGAGGTGTACGACCTGTATGCCATGGCCCACACTGCCTCTTTCAAGAAAGTCAAGGCTTTCTCTCAGTCTGACCTCGATGATGCAAACAACTTCACCAACATCTCCTCCCACAACAAGCTCGTGAGATATAGAGATGAGGGGAAGGCGAGGAAAGGGGAGGACTTTAACCCGAGCCAGGGTCCCATTGATCCAGAGCTGGTGATGATATCTGGTGGCGGGAGGTCCCATGGCTCTATAGCCATTGGAGATGGACTTATCCGTAGTCCTAGCACTCTCCCGGAGATCAAGGCGCGCCAGTCGAGCTCCGCTCCTGAGATAAGGCCTCGTGAACGGCCAATGCAACTCGCCATCAAGGTTAGTGATACGTACTCAGTTATCTTTCTCCATTACATTGTGTGCGCTGAAGGAAATATGCCCTAGAGGCAATAATAAAGTTATTATTTATTTCCTTACATATCATGATAAATGTTTATTATTCATGCTAGAATTGTATTAACCGGAAACATAATACATGTGTGGATACATAGACAAACAGAGTGTCACTAGTATGCCTCTACTTGACTAGCTTGTTAATCAAAGATGGTTAAGTTTCCTAACCATAGACAAAGGAGTTGTCATTTGATTAACAAGGTCACATCATTAGCTGAATGATCTGATTGACATAACCCATTCCATTAGCTTAGCACCCGATCGTTTAGTATGTTGCTATTGCTTTCTCCATGACTTATACATGTTCCTTTGACTATGAGATTATGCAACTCCCGTTTACCGTAGGAACACTTTGTGTGCTACCAAACGTCACAAAGTAACTGGGTGATTATAAAGGTGCTCTACAGGTGTCTCCGAAAGTATTTGTTGGGTTGGCGTATTTCGAGATTAGGATTTGTCACTTCGAATGTCGGAGAGGTATCTCAGGGCCTTCTCGGTAATGCACATCATATAAGCCTTGCAAGCATTGCAACCAATGAGTTAGTTGCGAGATGATGTATTACGGAACGAGTAAAGAGACTTGCCGGTAATGAGATTGAACTAGGTATTGGATACCGACGATCGAATCTCGGGCAAGTAACATACCGATGACAAAGGGAACAACGTATGTTGTTATGCGGTCTGACCGATAAAGATCTTCGTAGAATGTGTAGGAGCCAATATGGGCATCCAGGTCCCGCTATTGGTTATTGACCAGAGAATTGTCTCAGTCATGTCTACACTATTCTCGAACCGTAGGGTCCGCACGCTTAAGGTTACGATGACAGTTATTATGAGTTTATGCATTTTGATGTACCGAAGTTAGTTCGGAGTCCCGGATGAGATCACGGACATGACGAGGAGTCTCGGAATGGTCGAGACGTAAAGATTGATATATTGGACGACTATATTCGGACATCGGAATGGTTCCGAGTGGTTTCGGATAAAACCGGAGTGCCGGAGGGGTTACCGGAACCCCCCGGGGAAGTAATGGGCCTTATTGGGCCCAGGGGAGAGAGAGGGCTGCGGCCAGGAGGTGGCGCGCGCCCCCCCATGGGGAGTCCGAATTGGACAAGGAGGGGGGGGGGGGGGCGCGGCCCCCCTTTCCCTCTCCCTCTCCCTCTCTTTCCTTCCCCCTCTCTCTTCCTAGTTGGACTAGGAAAGGGGAGTCCTACTCCCACTAGGAGGAGGACTCCCCCTCCCTTTGGCGCGCCCCATAGGGCCGCCCGGCCTCCCCCCCTTGCTCCTTTATATACGGGGGCAGGGAGGCACCCTAGAACACACAAGTTGATCTTCGTGATCGTTCCTCAGCCGTGTGCGGTGCCCCCCTCCACCATATTCCACCTCGGTCATATTGTTGCAGTGCTTAGGCGAAGCCCTGCGTCGGTAGTTCATCAAGATCGTCACCACGCCGTCGTGCTGACGAAACTCTTCCCCGAGAGCTTTGCTGGATCGGAGCCCGGAGAACGTCATCGAGCTGTACGTGTGTCAAGAACTCGGAGGCGCCGGAGTAACGGCGCTTGGATCGGTCGGATCGGGAGGAGGACGTACGACTACTTCCTCTACGTTGTGTCAACGCTTCCGCTTCGGTCTACGAGGGTACGTAGACAACACTCTCCCCTCTCGTTGCTATGCATCACCATGATCTTGCGTGTGCGTAGGAATTTTTTTTAAATTACTACGTTCCCCAACAATTTGAGTGTCATCATGCTAACAGGACATTGGAAATGATCTTTGGTGCAGGGTAACTCCAGACAAGCATCGCACGATCCTTCTCCAGCTACCGACACGAGCCACCCCGCTCCTACACCTCCTGGATCTTGGTAAGTTTATCTAGTGTTTTGCTTAACACATCCATAAAGACCTAGACTTAGCTTTATTTCCTCCAATGCTTACCATAATGACCTAGACTTAGCTTCTTCTCCTCCAAAATGACTTAATAAGCTTACTGACCTCCAAAACCATCCATTTTACCTAAGTTAGCTCTAAAACGATATGTACTTAGCTTACTTATGTCAAAAATTGCATAATTAGCTTAGTTAGCTCATAGACGATCCATTTTACCTAAGTTAGCTCTAAAATGACCCATTTTACCTAGGTTAGCTTATAAATGATCCAGTTCATCCAAGTTAGCTCAAAAGTGACCCATTTTACCTAGATTAGCTCCTAAATGATCCATTTTACCTACGTTAGCTTTAAAACGACCCATTTCACCTAGGTTAACTCCAAAATGACCCATCTTACCTAGGTTATCTCATAAATGATCCATTTCAACTAATTTAGCTCATAAACGATCCATTTCACCAAGTTAGCTAAAAAACGATCCATTTCACCTAAATTAGCTCTTAAATGATCCATTTCACCTAAGTTAGCTCAAAAAGATCCATTTCAACTAAATTAGCTCATAAATGATCCATTTCACCTAAGTTAGCTCAAAAACGATCCATTTCAACTAAGTTAGCTCATAAATGATCCATTTCACCTAAGTTAGCTAAAAAACGATCCATTTCACCTAAGTTAGCTTAAAAACGATCCATTTCACCTTAGTTACCTCAAAAACGATCCATTTGACCTTAGTTAGCTCATAAACGACCCATTTCAACTAAGTTAGCTCATAAATGATCCATTTCACCTTAGCTAGCTCATAAACGACCAATTTCAACTTAGTTAGCTCATATATGATCCATTTCACGTAAGTTAGCTCATAAATGACATACTCTTAATGTTCTAGTCTTCTTCTTGTTCTACTCTTCTTGTTCTAGTCTTCTTCTTGTTCTACTCTTCTTCTTGTTCTACTCTTCTTGTTCTAACTTTCTTATTTTTCATTTTGCAGATTTCATTCACTTGACGAAAGCTTGCATAGATGGAGTGCTCCTTATCCCTTTCTCTGTTTCTTTTGTATCGTTGAACTATGCATGTATCGTTGGATGAAACTATTGTAATATATATGGTTGGATGCCTCTATGTTGAACTTGTTATGTATGATGGAACTATGCATGTAATATATATGGTTGGATGATGAAGTTATGTGTTGGATATCTTATATATATTTGTGATGAAAATTGTTGGATTTAATAAAAAACAGATAAAAGAGCCAATATGCAGGCTCTTTGCCGTCTGCCACCGACGGCAACGGCCTCTTTGCCGTCTGCCGCGGACAGCAAAGAAGACACATGGCATCCAGCTGTGCTTCCTGGGAGCTGACCCATTTGGCCAGTTTGCCTACAGTGGCAGACGGCAAAGACTTTGCCATCAGTGGCAGACGGCAAAGAACCTGCCATGCAGTGACGTGTAGATGACATCATACGGCGGACGACAAAGACACTAGAAATTTTGCCGTCAACGGCGGACGGCAAAGGCCTGCCGTTAGCCACTTAACGGACTGACAACGCAATTATTGCCATCCGCTCTCTTTGCCGTCCGCCGCGGACGGCAAAAGGCCTTTGCCGTCAGCCGCCAGAAAGCAGACGACAAAGTAGCTGTTTACCGTAGCCTACGTTGCCGGAGCCTTTTGCCGTCCACGGCTGACGGCAAAGGCCTTTGTCGTCCGCCGTTCATGCCTTTGCCGTCCGCCGTGGCAGACGGCAAAATGGCTGATTCCTGTAGTGGATGATGTGCCATCTTCGGCCTTCATCCACGACGAGAGCGATGATGTGACATCTTCGGCCTTCATCTACGGCGACGACGACGAGATGGTTGAGCATGGGATTTTCCCTTCGACCACGGCGACGTATGATGACTTGAGTGACTTTTGCCACCATATTGAGAGTGAGAGTGACTTCACCACTAGCCCCATATATGATGAGTTGCCACAATTCCCATGTGAGGAGAGCCACAACCCCCACCACTTGAGTGAGATGAGTGACTCCACCATATGTGACACTGAGTGCACCTACCTTGAGGGAGTGAGTGATCCACCACCACATAGAGAGAGTGAGGTCATTTCGATTTCTAACAACTTAACCTCTACCTCTATGGTGTCTTCTCATTTGGTGCTAGGTCCCATATATGATGACGTGCCGATCCATGATGATTTCGTCCTTCCTATGGACAAGACGATGGCCATGGTGGAATATGATGCACCCCCACATGGTTCCATCAAGATGAAGATGACCACCATTTGGTCTTTGCCACCTCACCTACACCACTTGAGTGGAACGACAAAGGTAACATAGGTGACTGTGATGCTCTTGTCCCACTAGTGGACGTTCTTGACATCGATTGCTTGCATGATGTTGATCCACCTATTCCCATGCTTCATGCTAGTATGATTTCTCCATGCGATGATTTAACCATTTATGATGAGTTTGATGATTGCCATGTGGAGTATGTTAGTTGTGATGCCATGTTACATAGGAGTTCTTGTGATAATTATCTTGGTCACATCATGTTTGACAATCCTCTTGACTTGTCATATGCTATGCATGAGATCAACAATATGTCATACTTGCAATCTCTTCATAGTGACTATGCATATGCCATCAACATAAACCCAATTTGCACATATGGCATAGATGATAAGCCCATGGTTATTGGACTTTGTTTTTCTTGTGATGATATTGCCATGCTTCCTTTACATGATTTGTGCAATTCATCTACTATGACATGCCATGATCACATTGTTCCAAATATGCCTTGTTTTGGATGTTGTCAATATTCTCCATGTGATGTTTCCTTTAATGCTCATGAGGAGACCCCCATAGTTTCCTCATACATGTTAGGAGATTTTGATTCATCCTATCTATTGCATGATCCCACTACTTGTGTGCACCATATGCTCCCCATGAATGAAAATGATATTGATGTGCCATATACTTGCATTCTCAATTTGTGTCCCAATCATGTTATACACAATAACTATTCTTTCATGATGGATGACATGTTCTTATACCATGCATCAAATTTCTTTGAGCGATGCTTATCTTGTGCTAACTCACACATGCACATACACATCATGATGGATGATGTGTATATTTACCACGCACACACTTTCTTTGTTTTGTGTCTCTTTTGTGTAGGTACCCATGAATACTTGTCAACCTCACAATCCCATGAGTTGACAAAACGAGCTCTAGAGAGCAATGATGACTTGGGATCCCATGGATTCTCTTTCCCACCACTCTCTTCACACAAAGACTTCGCGCTTTTCTTCTACATGGCTCTCACATGGTTATGGGTTCTTATCAATTACGTATTATATGCCCATCTTTCCATGTTCACTTTGCATGATATGCTCATTCCTATGCCTTTGCCATGCATTTGTGACCCATGCTTTGCATTACACATGATGATTGATTCTACTACGTGTATGTGTATTTGCAAGCTTGGTAGAGATATTGCTTGTTATTGCCATGTTCCATTTATGCCACATGCCTATGATGATACTATGATCTTGCTTTGTGTTCATGCTCGCAATATGTCATGTGCATTACCTATATCTATTATGTTCTCACATGACATGATTGCCACGCCTTCCTCTAGTGTGTTGCATCTTAGCTCCACTAGTTTGCACGACTTGATTGCTATGCTTTCTCATGTTGCATCCAAGTCTTGGATTACTTGCCCCTATCATATGTTTGGTTGGAACAATGTCATTACTTCGCATATGCCATGTACCATTGCTTGTCACTTGCTTCACTTGCTTGCCTCACACATGTTGAACAATTGCTATATCATTTGTGTTGAGTGCCACACTATATTAACCACAACCTATGCACATTATGCTTGGATTGTCTTGCACTTGCTTGTGTTCATACATATCATCTTCTTTAGTGTTGTGAATGACTTTTATGCCTACTATAGACCGCTCATCGAGAGTCTTATGCATGCTTGCTATGACATGGAGGTAGATGCTTGTCTACTTGTCCAACATATTAGCACCTTTACCTCACCTATGCATGCTTGTTTCCATGATGCTTTTCCATGTGCTCCATTTATGTGCTTACATGCCATGCCACACTCCCTTGTCACACCATATGCTATGCTTGACGACAACACTTGTTGGGTAAATCACCTCCTGAATGCTTGGTTTTGCTTTAACACCAACCACATTTGTTTTTCCAAGTGCTTGTTATATTTGCTCCTTTTGAAGGAACTACAAGACGGTGCGACATTGGAGAGTGCCCATTTCGAGCTTCCACATGACAAGTGCTTGGTGGTTGTCCACTTCTACACGGCGACGCCATCTCGTTACCATGGTGATGGAGATCACGTTCCGTGGACGGATCTCTCCCAAGGGGGGGGGGGAGATGATGCGGAGCATCCCTCGACCATCACCATGGACGTCGCACCACCACCGCAAGGACAGAGAAGACCGATGACAAGAGCACACGCACGTGCCACCAAAACCGAGGTACCGAGGAGATGATTGTGTGAAGGCGAGGACGAAGACCCGGACACACAAGAAGAAGGAGAAGGAGAGAAGCGAGAAGAACGAGAGGAGTCGGTGCTCCCTGGACGCCCCGGGTGCCCGGCCCCGCAGCCCCGGGTGCCCAGGCCTCTTCCAGCCGCCGGCCGGGACCACTCCGGGTGCCCGGCCCCTTGGCACCGGGTGCCCGGGCCACCCCCGCTCCGGCCCAGCTCCCCCAGCAGGTGCCCGGGCCATCACCCCCGGGTGCCCGGCCCAGCTCCTGGCGCGCCCTCGCCCCCCCTCCAGCCGGCTCCCAGGTCGGTACGGGTGCCCGGCCACCTCTTGGCGCCCGCCCCTGTCCGGTCCGGGTGCCCGGTCCTCCGCACCCCGGGTGCCCGGACTACACCAAAGGGTTTTCGTTTTCAGGGTCAAAATGGACCTTTGTATCCCCACCTCCCACAATTTCGTCCCTAGCCTTTATATACTCTTCCCCTAGCTCATTTGTGAGGATAGCAAAATAGATGATAGACATTTGTGAGCTTTGCTCCATGGATCTACTCCACTAGGAGATCAAGACCTCCTCTTGGAGTGACCAAACTCAAGACCCCCTTGAGGGAAGGATCTACCTAGATCATCAAGCCCTCATCTCCTTCATAGGATTTGGGATGAACTCTACCATGTATCTTGTTTCCCTTTGATTGTTCATGTACCTTGTGGATCTTGTGTGTTTGTTGGTCTAGTGGATGTGTGATTGGACTTGTTCTTGAGTGTTCCTCTTGTTTTCTCTCTTGTGTTCATCTTGTTCTTGGGGATTCCCCCTCCAATTCGTGAAAGATCTTCACTTAGGGTTCCACCCTACAAAAGGACGCCCCGGATGGCATCCCCTCTTTCGTCTTCAATCCATCGATAAATTTACTTGAGTCTATATTTTTATTCACCACATGACATGTGTTTTGCTTGGAGCGTCTTGTATGATATGAGTCTTTGCTTTTTAGCTTGACACAATCATCCTTTTTGTACACACCTTTTGAAGGGGACATGCTTCAATCGTGAATTTATTAGAATACTCTATGTGCTTCACTTATATCTTTTGAGCTAGGCAGTTTGCTCTAGTGCTTCACTTATATCTTTTTAGAGCACGACGGTGGCTTTATTTTATAGAAAATTTTGAACTCTCATACTTCACTCATATTATTTTGGGAGTCTTTAAATGGAATGGTAATTTGCTTAGGTTATGAATTCAGTCCTAATATGATGGGCGTCCAAGGGGGATATAATAAAAACTTTCATATAAGAGCATTGAATAATATGAGAAGTTTGATTCCTTGCATATTTTTTTGAGATATAAAGATGGTGATATTAGAGTCATGCTAGTGAGTAATTGTGGATTGGTAGAAATACTTGTGTTAAAGTTTGTGATTCCCGTAGCATGCACGTATGATGAAGTTGGAGCATGATTTATTCTTTGATTGTCTTCCTTATGAGTGGTGGTCGGGGACGAGCGACGGTCTTTTCGTACCAATCTATCCCCCTAGGAGCATGCGTGTAGTACTTTGTTTCGATGGCTAATAAATTTTTGCAATAAGTATGTGAGTTCTTTATGACTAATGTTGAGTCAATGGATTACACGCACTCTCACCCTTCCACCATTGCTAGCCTCTCTAGTACCACACAAATTTTGCCGGTGCATTAAACCCACCATATACCTTCCTCAAAACAGCCACCATACCTACCTATTATGGCATTTCCATAGCCATTCCGAGATATATTGCCATGCAACTTCTACCGTTCCGTTTTATTATGACACATACCATCATTGTCATATTGTTCTCATATGCATGAGGCATTCATATAGAGTCATATTTTGTTCTAGTATCGAGTTGTAATTCTTGAGTTGTAAGTAAATAAAAGTGTGATGATCATCATTATTAGAGCATTGTCCCATGTGAGGAAAGGATGATGGAAGCTATGAGTCCCTCACAAGTTGGAATGAGTCTCCGGACTTTAATAAAAATAAAAGAGGCCAAAGAATCCCAAACAAAAAAAGAGAGGCCAAAGAAGTCCAAACAAAAAAAAGAGAGAAAAAAATGAGACAAAAGAGAGAAGGGACAATGTTACTATCCTTTTCCACACTTGTGCTTAGAAATAGCACCATGCTCTTCATGTTAGAGAGTCTCCTATTTTGTCACTTTCATATACTAGTGGGAATTTTTCATTATAGAACTTGGCTTGTATATTCCAATGATGGGCTTCCTAAAATTGCCCTAGGTCTTCATGAGCAACCAAGTTGGATGCACACCCACTTAGTTTTTTTTGAGCTTTCATACACTTATAGCTCTAGTGCATCCGTTGCATGGCAATCCCTACTCACTTGCATCGATATCGATTGATAGGCATCTCCATAGCCCATTAATTTGCCTAGTTGATGTGAGACTTTCTCCTATTTTTTTTGTCTTCTCCACAACCACCATATTCTATTCCACCTATAGGGCTACATCCATGGCTCACGCTCATGTATTGTGTCGGTGTTCTGGGAACGGGGGTGAGGGAGTCCGGGATTAGGGGGTGTCCGGATAGCCGGACTATACCTTCAGCCGGACTCCAGGACTATGAAGATACAAGATTGAAGACTTCGTCCCGTGTCCAGAAGGGACTTTCCTTGGCATGGAAGGCAAGCTTGGCGATGCGGATATTTGGATCTCCTACCATTGTAACCGACTTTGTGTAACCCTAACCGTCTCCGGTGTCTATCTAAACCGGAGGGTTTTAGTTCGTAGGACAACAACTCCAACATACAACAATCATACCATAGGCTAGCTTCTAGGGTTTAGCCTCCTTGATCTCGTGGTAGATTTACTCTTGTACTACCCATATCATCAATATTAATCAAGCAGGACGTAGGGTTTTACCTCCATCAAGAGGGCCCGAACCTGGGTAAAACATTGTGTCCCTTGTCTCCTGTTACCATCCGCCTAGACGCACAGTTCGGGACCCCCTACCCGAGATCCGCCGGTTTTGACACCGACATTGGTGCTTTCATTGAGAGTTCCTCTATGTCGTCACTTTTAGGCCCGATGGCTCCTTTGATCATCAACAACGATGCGGTCCAGGGTGAGACTTTTCTCCCCGGACAGATCTTCGTCTTTGGCGGCTTCGCACTGCAGGCCAATTCGTTTGGCCGCCTGGAGCAGATCGAAAGCTACGCCCCTGGCCATCAGGTCAGGTTTGGAAGTTTGAACTACACGGCTGACATCCGTGGGGACTTGATCTTCGATGGATTCGAGCCACAGCCAAGCGCGCCGCACTGTTTCGATGGGCATGATCTAACTCTACCGCCGAACAGTGTCCTGGAGGCCGCACGTGCGTTGGTTTCGACCCTTAATTCGGAGCCTGCTGTGCCGATCGAGGATGAGCGGTTGGACGCCACCTCAGGGGCTGCGATCTCAAAGGCGATCGAGCTGAACACCAGCCCCGCACTCTGCATGACCCGTGACTCCGAGGATCCGGATTCCTCTCCGGACTCTGAACCCCCCGCCCCCCTGCCGATCGAATCCGATTGGGCACCGATCATGGAGTTCACCGCCGCTGACATCTTTCAGCACTCGCCCTTCGGCGACATCCTGAACTCACTAAAGTCTCTCTCTTTATCAGGAGAGCCCTGGCCGGACTATGGTCAGCAAGGATGGGATGCGGACGATGAAGAAATTCAAAGCCCACCCACCACCCACTTTGTAGCCACTGTCGACGATTTAACCGACATGCTCGACTTTGACTCCGAAGACATCGACGGTATGGACGACGATGCAGGAGACGAACAGGAACCAGCACCTGTAGGGCGCTGGAAGGCCACCTCGTCATATGACATATATATGGTGGACACTCCAAAAGATGGAGATGGCGATGGAAAAGCGGGGGATGACACCTCTAAGAAACATCCCAAGCACCGGCGTCAGCGGCGCCGTTCTAAATCCCGCCAAAGCAAAAACGGTGATTCCGGCACTGGAGATAATACTACTCCGGATAGCGCCGAAGAACACCCCCTCCAGCAAGATTCGGCACAGGAAGATGGAGAAGCCAGCCCTCATGAGAGAGCTGCAGACCGAGAGGTTGAGGATGATAACTATATGCCTCCCTCCGAAGACGAGGCAAGCCTCGACGACGACGAATTCGTCGTACCATCAGACCCCGCCGAACAAGAGCATTTCAAACGCAGGCTTTTAGCCACGGCAAGCAGCCTCAAGAAAAAGCAGCAACAACTTAGAGCTGATCAAGATTTGCTAGCTGACAGATGGACTGAAGTCCTTGCGGCCGAAGAGTATGAACTCGAACGCCCCTCCAAGCGTTACCCAAAGCGCAGGCTGCTACCCCGATTAGAGGAGGAAGCACCTACATCACCAGCGCATGACATGGCCGACTGGCCACCTCGTGGCCGCGACAGAGAGGCCTCTAGGCCCTCCACTCAAGCCATGCCCCGACGCCGCCCAAAACATGCTAAGGCACGGGAAAACGCGCCAGACCTGCGAGATATACTGGAGGACAAGGCAAGACAAACAAGATCGATCTACGGATCGCGCGGGCGCCCCACGGCACGTGACGACGATCGTCACTCCGGATACAATAAATACGGCCGGGCCGAACACAATAGTCAAAACTCCTTTGAGCTGCGTCGTGATATAGCCCAGTACAGAGGTGCCGCACACCCACTATGCTTCACAGATGAAGTAATGGATCATAAAATCCCTGAGGGCTTCAAACCCGTAAACATCGAATCATACGATGGCACAACAGATCCTGCGGTATGGATCGAGGATTATCTCCTTCATATCCACATGGCCCGCGGTGACGATCTACACGCCATCAAATACCTCCCACTCAAACTTAAGGGACCGGCCCGACATTGGCTTAACAGCTTGCCAGCAGACTCAATCGATTCTTGGGAGGACCTGGAAGCCGCATTCCTTGACAACTTCCAGGGCACTTATGTGCGACCACCGGACGCCGATGACCTAAGCCACATAATCCAGCAGCCAGAGGAATCGTCCAGGCAATTCTGGACACGGTTCCTAACAAAGAAAAATCAAATAGTCGACTGTCCGGACGCGGAGGCCCCAGCAGCCTTCAAGCATAATATCCGCGATGAGTGGCTTGCCCGGCACCTGGGACAGGAAAAGCCGAAATCTATGGCAACCCTCACGACACTCATGACCCGCTTTTGCACGGGAGAAGACAGCTGGCTAGCTCGCAGCAACAACTTAACCAAGAACCTTGGTAATTCGAATACCAAGGACAAAAGCGGCAGGTCGCGCCGGAACAAGCAAAAGCGCCGCGTTAACAGCGACAACAACGAGGATACGGCAGTAAATGTCGGATTCCGAGGCTACAAATCCGGTTAGCGGAAAAAGCCATTCAAAATAAATACTCAGGGCCCGTCCAGTTTGGACCGAATACTCAACCGCTTGTGCCAGATACATGGCACCCCCGAAAAGCCAGCCAATCACATCAACAGGGATTGTTGGGTGTTCAAGCAGGCAGGCAAGTTAAGAGCCGAAAACAGAGACAAGGGGCTGCATAGCGATGACGAGGAGGAGCCCAGGCCGCCGAACAATAGTGGACAGAAGGGTTTTCCCCCACAAGTGCGGAAGGTGAACATGATATACGCAACCCACACTCCCAAGAGGGAGCGGAAGCGTGCGCTACGGGACGTATACACGATGGAGCCAGTCGCCCCAAAGTTCAACCCATGGTCCTCCTGCCCGATCACTTTTGATCGAAGGGACCATCCCACTAGCATCCGTCATGGCGGGTTTGCCGCATTGGTTCTTGACCCAATTATTGACGGATTTCATCTCACAAGAGTCCTCATGGACGGCGGCAGCAGCCTGAACCTGCTTTACCAGGATACAGTGCGGAAAATGGGCATAGATCCCTCAAGGGTCAAGCCCACCAAAACGACCTTTAAAGGCGTCATACCAGGTGTAGAAGCCAACTGTACAGGCTCAGTTACACTTGAAGTGGTCTTCGGATCCCCGGATAATTTCCGAAGCGAGGAGTTAATCTTCGACATAGTCCCGTTCTGCAGTGGCTATCATGCACTGCTCGGGCGAACCGCATTCGCAAAGTTCAACGCGGTATCGCACTATGCATACCTCAAGCTCAAGATGCCAGGCCCTCGAGGAGTAATCACGGTCAATGGAAACACCGAACGCTCCCTCCGAACGGAGGAGCACATGGCAGCGCTCGCAGCAGAAGTACAAAGCAGCCTCTCTAGGCAGTTCTCCAGTCCGGCCCTTAAAAAGCCGGACACTGTCAAGCGCGCCTGGAGTAACCTACAACAAGACCGCCTGGCACGCTCCGAGCTAGCATAGCAATGCGGCCCCAACCCTAGCCCTCACGATATAGCAAAACCAGTGCTTCGCATACATAACTATGCTGAAATACCATGGGCACGAGGGGAGGGGCACCATCACGGCACGCCCAAAACACGGCTTAAAACGTACTAGGGGCTGCCGGATTCTTTTTAATTTTCTTTTACTTTCAGGACTCCATACTTCGGACGACCTGTTTGGCAATTCAACTGCCGCACAAATGATGCAAGATCCAGGAAAGCAGACAAGCCATGCCGCATTATGGAACTCCCAGGTGGTCTCTATTACGAGCAGTATACCTGTTTTGAATAGAATTCCGCGGCCTTCCCCTAGCCAGGACATGTTAAATAGTCCAATTTCTTTTGCTTATCGCACTATTTGTATCGTTCTGCTTTGATAACAACCTTTCTATAAACCATGCGTAGCTTTTGTCTATTTTTTGCATTACCCTCTTTTTATGTATATGTTTATTAATAACATGTTGCACCCGTACACCGTGGTACGATAAATACGCCAGGGGCTTCAGTACCCCTTAATATGGTGTGAGAAGACCAAACACTTTCACAAGTGCAGCACCCTGAACTTATAGCACTATATGCATCGGCTCTGAATCATGATTTGGGTCAATAGTTGGGTTTGCCCGGCTACTATGTTTTGGTGCCTTACGTTCCGCTATATCGGCTAAAGTAGCACTAGGAGAACTACTGCGATTGTGCCCCAGTTGAGCTGGGCTGAGCACCTCAGTAGAGAAAGCTAAAACTGACTGTCATGATGAGGTGAGAGACCGGTCGCTGTTCGAGAGGTTTTTCGAGTCCTTAAAGACTTATGCCGCTTCGAGCGAGGAACCGGCTTTGTCCGGCCAAGGCGTGGATAGCGCCCCAAACTCGTTCTTCCGAATACTAGGGGCTTCGCCGAAATTTAAAATTATAGAGTTCTATGGCTAAGTGAGAGTGTTCAAGCATTATAGTCCGGTTGCCTTGTTCGTTGTGCTGATCGCCTCCCTCGACAGACCCAATCATGGGAAAAAGAGCGCTCAGGTTTATCCCGAACACCCCAGCACTAGTGGCATGGGGGCAGAAGCCGACGACTAGCCATCTCTCAATTTTTTGATAAACGGCCGCACAGAAAGTAATATTTTAAATTCAACAAGCATTGCTTAGCGCATATGAACAAGTTTTCAGCGCACAGGATAACACGAGCGAGTTCATTCAAAAATTACATCCTTGGTACATTCATCCGCCATAAGGCGGGCACCAGCAAGAACATCCTTGTAATAGTTCTCGGGCTTGCGATGCTCCTTCCCCAGCGGCGGCCCGTCCCTCACAAGCTTCTCACCGTCCAGCTTACCCCAGTGCACCTTTGCACGGGCAAGGGCCCTACGGGCACCTTCGATGCAGACGGAGCGCTTGATAATCTCGAGCCTTGGACAGTCCTCCACCAGCCGCCGCACCAGCCCGAAGTAGCTCCCAGGCAGGGCCTCTCCAGGCCATAGCCGAACTATGAAGCTCTTCAGGGCCTGTTCGGCCGCCTTGTGGAGCTCGACCAGCTGCTTCAGCTGGTCGCTCAAGGGCACAGGGTGTCAGGCCTCAGCGTACTGAGACCAGAACACCTTCTCTGTCGAGCTGCCCTCTCCGGCTCGGTAGAATGCGGCGGCATCGGATACGTTGCGGGGAAGATCTACGAATGCCCCTGGAGAACTCCGGATTCGGGTAAGTAACAAGTAGTTTACTTTTATATGTCTGCTTTGCATAAAAAATGCCTTACCCGCTGCTATCTTTTTCACCTCCTCCAACTCTTGGAGGGCCTTCTAGGACTCGGCCTTGGCAGACTTGGCAGTGTCAAGGGCCGTCGCGAGCTCGTACGCTCGCGTCTTCGAGTCAAGCTCCAAACTCTCATGTTTTTGCATGAGATCATGAAGCTCTTGCTGCACCTCGCCAATCTGGGCCTCAAATTTCTCTCGCTCGGTGCGCTCCGTGGCCGCTCTCTTTTGGGCCTTGGATAGCGCCTGCTTAAGTGTCGCCACCTCAGTCGTGGCCCCTACAATAAGCAACACAATCCTGTTATTTTTGCAATTGCATCTTTTTTGTATATATTTTTTCTATAAGGTATCTCTTACCTTCTGTCTCCTCGAGCTGCCGCTTGGCAAGGCCGAGCTCTTGCTCGGTCCGCTCGAGGCCCTTCTTCAGGGCACCCACCTCCGTAGTCAGTGCGGCGGTGGCTAGCAGCGAAGCCTGCATACGCATATTGACTCTTTTTTGTCAGACTCGTGCGAAATTTAATAGATCCTCTATTCGGCTTTTCTTTCCAAACGCCAAACAGAGCATCAGGGGCTACTGTCTATGCGGTAATATTTTTACATATTTTACTTACCTCGAAGCCTGTTAGAAGGTTGGCACAAGCTTCAGTCAGTCCGCTCTTGGCGGACTGAACCTTCTGGATCACCGTACTCATAATAGTACGGTGCTCCTCATTAATGGAGGCGCCGTCAAGAACCTCCAGCAGATTGTCCGGCACCTCCGGCTGGACGGAGGCTACTGGCTCAGAAGGCTTGCTCCTCTTAGAAGGAGTTCGCCTACCGCGGTCCAGAACTGTTGAGGATTCCGGTGCGGTGTCCGGCTCAAAGCCGGACTTGGAGCCCTGGGGGGTCTTGTCCCATTTACTCCTGGAGTCCAGGAGGTCGCCTCGCGGCTCCTCCAGGACCACCTCCTCTTGCCCCGGAGCTTGTCGCGGCGCCACTTCGGCGTCGTCTGCAGTGAGGGGGGAGATAGCGGGTGGAACTGAGTTCACGTCCGACGAATCCAGGGAGCTGCTCGACGACTCGCCGAGTCCGGCCCGGGGCGGCCTGCATAATTACATTCGGCATTAGGGAAAAGCTGTGCAACAACAGGGATATTATGAATTACTCTGGTATCCAAATACTTACGATTTCGCCGGACGCTTGGTCCTGTCCGGCCACTCCTCTTTGTCCTTGTCGGCATCGGGGGAGTAGTCCGGTGGAGGGGTTTTCCTCTTCTTGGACCCTTCGGCCTCCCCCGTTGGGGCGGCCTTCCTCTTCTTTCCTCCCCCCGCTGGAGGGGGAGAGGTTTCTTCTTCCTCCTCCTCGTCTTCACGGGAGGAGTGCGTCTCGGATTCGTCGGACGACGAGTCCGACACCACCACATGACGGGAACTCTTTCGAGTCCCCGTGGCCTTCTTCTTCTTGGCCTTCTTCTTCGGCACCACTTAAGGCGCCGGAGCCAGCAGCTTCGATAAACGAGCGTCTGCTGGGTCTTCGGGCAAAGGAGCCGGACAGTTAATTGGTCCGGACTTCACCTGCCATTCCTGTCAAAGGTAAGGGAGATTAGATCCCGCACAGAGTCAAACTATGAGAAACAAATATCCTGTAAAGGGCACAGATAAATCACCGCGCTAGTTGTACGGTGCGTGCTGAATCCGCGGTTTTTGGATGCGGATGCGGGAGCCTCGGCGCCCTTAAAAAGCACCTTCCAGGCATCTTCGTATGTCGTGTCGAAGAGCCTGTTCAAGGTTTGGTGCTGTGCCGGATCGAACTCCCAAAGAGTGAAACCCCGTTGTTGACACGTGAGAATCCGGTGGACGAGCATGACCTGGACTATATTGACAAGCTTGAGCTGCTTGTTCACCAGGGACTGGATGCATGTCTGCAATCCGGTCACCTCTCCTTCGTCACCCCACAACAGGCCCGTCTCTTTCCAGGACATCAGCCGCGTGGGGGGTCCGGACCGGAACTCAGGGGCTGCGATCCATTCTAGATCGCGTGGCTCGGTGATGTAAAACCAGCCTGATTGCCACCCCTTCAAGGTCTCCACAAAGGAGCCCTCGAGCCATAGGACATTGGCCATCTTGCCCGCCATGGCGCCTCCGCACTCCGCTTGGCTGCCGCGCACCACCTTCGGCTTGACGTTGAAAGTCTTGAGCCATAGGCCGAAATGGGGGCGGATGCGGAGGAAGGCCTCGCACACGACGATAAACGCCGAGATGTTGAGGATGAAGTTCGGGGCCAAATCGTGGAAATCCAGGCCATAGTAGAACATGAGCCCCCGGACAAATGGGTGGAGAGGAAAGCCCAGTCCACGGAGGAAGTGGGGAAGGAATACAACCCTCTCATGGGGCTCTGGGGTGGGGAGAAGCTGCCCCTTTTCAGGGAGCCGGTGCGCGATGTCTTTAGACAAGTATCCGGCCTTCCTCAGCTTTTTGACATGGCCCTCCATGACGGAGGAGACCATCCACTTGCCTCCCGCTCCGGACATTGCTGGAGAAGGTTGAGGTGGGAAGTGCGGGCTTGGGCGCTGGAGCTCGAGTGCGCGAAAGATGGATAGGCAAAGGAGGAAGAAGGCGTAGGTAAAAAAGGCGGATCCTTATCCCCTTATATGGGCGGATGCGGCTATGCGTCCCCACCAGCCTAGTAAAACTCGTTTGCCTCCCAAGCGCCGTGATAAATGGCGCGGTTGGGTTACCCACGTCCGTATTGATGAGAATCCCGTAAATGGGGGACATGATCTCTGCTTTGGCAAGATGTGCCAAGGAAACCGCCTCGCAAAACACGTTGAGGCGTGGAAGTAAAAACGATTCGAATAAAGGCTTGGCCGTAGTGTGATGTCACACTACGGAATACGTCAGCAGATTAGATTTGTGTTAATTTTATTCTCTCTATGGTAATATGTGGAAACTTATTTTGCAGAGCCGGACACTACTCTTGGTGTTTACAAATCTTTTATGAAGAACTTGGAGGAGGAACCCGCCTTGCAATGCCGAAGACAATCTGCACACCGGACTCGTCGTCATTGAAGCCTGGTTCAGGGGCTACTGAGGGAGTCCCGGATTAGGGGGTGTCCGGATGGCCGGACTATACCTTCAGCCGGACTCCAGGACTATGAAGATACAAGATTGAAGACTTCGTCCCGTGTCCGGAAGGGACTTTCCTTGGCGTGGAAGGCAAGCTTGGCGATGCGGATATTTGGATCTCCTACCATTGTAACCGACTTTGTGTAACCCTAACCCTCTCCGGTGTCTATATAAACCGGAGGGTTTTAGTCCGTAGGACAACAACTCCAACATACAACAATCATACCATATGCTAGCTTCTAGGGTTTAGCCTCCTTGATCTCGTGGTAGATCTACTCTTGTACTACCCATATCATCAATATTAATCAAGCAGGACGTAGGGTTTTACCTCCATCAAGAGGGCTCGAACCTGGGTAAAACATTGTGTCCCTTGTCTCCTGTTACCATCCGCCTAGATGCACAGTTCGGGACCCCCTACCCAAGATCCGCCGGTTTTGACACCGACAGGGGGTCCTCAGAGTTGCCTGCCTGCGGCCCACGGCGTGGCTCTGCGAGCGGGCCCATGCGGCCCATCTTCATCAACAAGGCATTCAAGACCCTCGCGAGGCGGACGATGCAGGACCTCATCAGGAGCGGCCTCACCAGGCTAGCTTGCGAGGGGCGGAGAGATCAAGGCAAGGCAAACCTCGCGAGGTTCTCGTGACGTGAGCCATGACGTGACGATCAAGGCCAAGCGGGCGCGAGCGTGCACAGTGTACCAGTTTCCTCTTTGGTGCTAAGGAGGCAAGCGCAGGCGCGGAGTACTGAGGCGCCAAGCAAAGGTTTCCATATCTTTGCAACGAGACCAAGACCGGCGGGACGGCAAGACGGAGGTCACCATGGATCCCAAGGCGGCGTCACCACCAGAGCCTTTTGCAGGCAAAGACCGCTTTTGTCAGGATAAGCTGTACTAGCTGTCCCCTTTCAAATTGGCCGTTCTTGGCTCCCTTCCCGCTCAATATTTGGGGAGAGGACCAGGGCCTATATAAATAGGACTAGCCACAACAGTAGAGATGACCAAATCCTCACCCACACAAGTTCACCAACCACAAGAACACCTCAACTTCAGGAGGTTGTTCTTCCCCTTGTACTGTTCATCATCAACCCAAGAGGCAATCCACCACCACACACTGGAGTAGGGTATTACACCACAACGGTGGCCCGAACCAGTATAAACCCTGTGTCCCTTGTGTTGCGAGTTCGTCATGTTCATCCGTGAGATCTTAGCGAGCTAGGGCGTGGGTCGGTAGGAGGAGATCTTCGTGCACACCCCTGTGTTCGAACCTTGAGGGTTTTGCCGGAACCCGTGATCCGACATTTGGCACGCCAGGTAGGGGTGCGCCAAAGGTTCCCTTCTGACGCTCCGCGTCACGTCGCTTCATCGTCTCCATGGCGGACGCACGCCGCGCCCGTGCCGTGCGCCGGGCTGCCCTCGCCACCCGCGTTGCTTAGACGGCCCCTGTCGGCGGGCCACCCCGTCGTTCTCTGTCGCCTGCCGCCAACGCCGTCACCAGTCCGGTGGGGAACGAGTAGCAAGTGTCCTCGTTGCACCCCTCGGTGTGACAGGACGGCCGCATCTCCACTCCATCGCTGACTCCCGCTGGTTCGTCGTCCCACGTTCGCCGCGCTCCCACGGACGCACGGGCCGCGCTCCTCATGGCGCATGAGCTCCTGTGCTACCGCCCAGTCGACGACCTCTACCAGGACTAGTTCGACCGCATCGCCAAGCTCGTCAGCGCCGCAGGGGGCTCTCCTGCGCCGTCCCTCTCACTGCCTCGCCCCCAGCCAACTACGTGCGACGTAGCTCATGGAGCACCTCCACCACCTCTACACCAAGACGGCGCCTTAGCGCCAAGGCGCGCGGCTCCACGGCGCGCGGCTCCATGGCGCGACCCACCGCGTCAGGCGCCCACGCAGGAAGAAAGAAGCTGCCTAGAAGTCCCTCGACCACAAAAGAACGCTCCGCCACTCCTCGCACCGCCACGCCAGGATCGCTTGCTGCGGCAGGGCCCTGCACTGCTTGCCGTGGCAGCGCACGGACGCCAAGATCAAGCTCTGCCTCCAAGACGGGCCTCGGTGACCACGGCCGGCTGCCGCGCCTTCACCCCCGAGCTGCGTAGCATCACCTGGCCGGGCAAGTTCAAGCCGGATCTGCCTCCTCGCTACGACAGCAGCCCCGACCCCGCGGAGTTCCTACAGCTCTACGAGCTGAGCATCAAAGCGGCCAACGGCGACGAGAAAGTCATGGCGAACTGGTTCCCCATGGCGCTCAAAGACGGCGCTCGTTCGTGGGTCCTGAACCTGCCTCCAGGCTCGATCTCCTCCTGGGACGAGATGCGCGACCCCTTCGTCGCCAACTTCCAGGGCACTCGCGACCGCCCACCGGCCGCGGGTGACCTACGCCGCATCAAGCAGCAACCAGGAGAGACCCTTCAGAAGTACATCTAGTGCTTTAACAACGTTCGCCTCAAGATCCCCAAGGTGACGGACGAGGCCATCATCTCCGTGTTCTCTGATGGCGTCCACGACGTCAAGATGAAGGAGGAGCTCGCCATCCACGAGGAGCTATGCACGTCCCTAGAGCTGTTCAACCTGATGACCAAGTGCGCGAGAGCTGAGGAGGGGCGCCTCTCCCTCCTCGAGCTCCGGGCCGCGGACCTGGAGGAGAAGAAAGCCAAGGCCAAGGACGTGAAGCGCAAGGGAGCAGCTGTGCTCACGGCGGAGCGAGACACCAAGCGCGGCAGAGACCAACCCGAGTCGTCGAAGAGCAGCCGACCGTTCTGCGCCTTCCATAACCTGCATACCCACAACACCAGCGACTGCCAGGAGCTCAGAGCCATTCGAGAAGGACGCTTCGGTCGATGCCCCGAGCGCAACGACCGTGGCTACGGCCGAGGAGGAGGACGTGTGGCGGACGATGGGATGACCGTGGCCCGTGCCAGGAGTGGTGTGACCGGTCTTGTGAGGAGCGCTGGTAGGATCAGCCTCGCGAGGGCGCCTGGAGGGACCAGCCTCGTGAGGATTATCCTCAGGGCAACGCTGGTATTCCTCCACTACCGCCGCCGACAATAAGGAATGACGACCACCATCAAGACGAGGGAGCTGGGGGCTTCCAGGAGCCGCGTGCTATCACCTGCATCTTGGGTGGAGCTCAGGCCCAGCCTCGCAGCGTATCTTGAAACAGTTTACTCGTGAAGTGAATGCAGTCCTCCCCAAGCTTGAGGCCACACGCCCGCTCAGGTGGTCCAAGTGCGCCATCACCTTCAGTTCGGCAGATCAGCTCAAGTGCGCGGCTACCGCAGGCGCCCTCCCGATGATTTGCTCCCCAGTCAACAGCAACGTGCAAGTCACCAAGACCCTCATCGACGGCGGCACAGGGCTCAACGTCCTGTCCGTCGACACGTTCGACAACCTCCAAGTGCCATATGATCAGCTTCAGCCCACCAAGCCTTTCTCAGGAGTGACCGACAGCTCCACTACCCCGATCGGGCAGGTCCGCCTTCCCGTCACCTTCGGAGAACGCAAGAACTACCGCACCGAACTCATCGACTTCGACGTCGCGCACATCCGTCTGCCGTACGATGCCATCCTCGGGTATCCAGCCCTGGTCAAGTTCATGGCGGTGACCCATCACGGGTACAGTGTCCTCAAGATGCCGGGAAGCGGCGGAATCATCACGGTCCCATGCGAAGAAAGAGATGCGGCATGCTCCCTTGAGCGTGCCTTCTAAGCTGCCGCAATCGACGACCCAAACAAAAAGGGCGAGTGCCCTCCTGAGGCCACCCCCAAGAAGAAGAAGCAGCTGCGCCGTGCAGGACCTCAGGAGGGTGGCGGCGCGACTGGAACCTCGTCAGGATCAGCGCCCGCGCCAGGGGTGCCTCCCTCCATTGCATAGGAAGGTGCACCCAGCGCCCTTCTCGGGCAGGGCTCGGGGGTTCTCTTCTGGAGGGCCTTAGACCTTGCCAACATCACGAGGGAGGCACTCGGGCACCACTTGGAGGCGTGCTTCACGACACGTTTCCCTCAGGAGAACACAAGGCAAGGAGCGCCCACTGCTCAGGAGTTCATCACCAAGACCACTCAGGAACTGCAAGACGCAAGGGCCATGCGCGGAGACCGCCGCTCACCAGGCGCAGCTCCCCATCTAGGTGAGGATGCCGGCTGCGTGTCTGCATCGATGTCCCAGGGCTCAACAGGGCTGCATCTCAGGAGCCCTTCTGGCCTTCGTGCTTGGGCCGCTGTGAGGGTCCACCACACAACTACGTTCGCATGCCCTTCGGCCTGCCGAGCGTGGCGTCTGCCTATCAACGCCACTTGCGGCACGTCCTGGCGGCTCAGGAGGCCAGGCACCACGCCGTCCTGACGGAGATGGAGACGGTCCCCAAGGAACCACCTGGACCCCCAGAGCCTCCCGAGGCTCAGGGCCCCGGTGGGTCATGAGGAGCAACCCCTCCGCCGCTGAAAGTGCGTTATATCGACTAGTGGGGGGGGGGGGTGAATAGGCGATTTTTATGAATTCTTCACCAAGGAATGTGCTAGTGAGGAAATTCCTTAGCGAAGAACTACTTGCAGTGGAATAAGTACTCAGAAGTAAACATAACAGAAGACAAGCATAATCATCATGATGAAATGAAAACAATCACAGAGTACAGAAAGCGTAGTCATAGTATAACACAAGATGAAGACAAACAGACTGAAGAAATTGAACTGAGGAAATTGAGAAAGTCTTCAGTCAAAGTCTTCAAACACAGATATGATAAGCGAACAACGCAATACTGAGGAAATGAAAGAGTTGAGGAAATAGAACCAGTTGGCTTGGTGAAGACAATGATTTGGTAGACCAGTTCCAACTGCTGTCTCAGTTGTACATTTGGTTGGAGCGGCTGAGTATTTAAACTCGAGGACACACAGTCCCAGACACCCAGTCCTGAGCACGCAGCTCGGGACACCAAGTCCTCACCGTATTCTCCTTGAACTAAGGTCACACAGTCCTCGCTCAATCACTCGTGGTAAGTCTTCAAGTGACTTCCGAACCTTCACAAACTCGGTCACTCGGCGATCCACAATTCCTCTTGGATGCTCTAGACCATGACGCCTAACCGTCTAGAAGAAGCACAGTCTTCAAAGGTAACAAGCGTCGGATCCACGCAGGATCAATATCTTCAATGATGCTCAATCACTTTGGGTTTGTAGGTTTTTGGGTTTGGGTTTTGGATTTTCCTCACTTGATGATTTTCGCTCAAAGTCCTCGGAGGATGGGATGCTCTCAAATGACAAGTGTCAGTTTCTCGCGGAGCAGCCAACCAGCTAGTGATTGTAGGGGGCGGCTATTTATAGCCTAGGGAGTAGCCCGACATGATATGACATAAATGCCCTTCAATGATATGTCCGTTAGGTGGATAAGATATTTTGGGACAGCTGGCGCGCAGCACAACAACGGTCGGAAATTTGAGGTACAAATTCCCCAGGGCTATCATGTTCCTCACTATGTAGGCAATCCGCACTGGCGAATTCCTAACTCCTCAGTCAGAACAAATTCCTTAGAGACCAGAAGAACTTTGTCTCTGTCACTGAAGAAATTGACTAAACTGTATGAGATTTCCAATGGCTTCACTCGAAGTGATTGGTAGGTGTAGGATTTGAGTTGAGCATCACATGGAAATTTTTCCTTAGTATTTCCTCGACCCACTTTAACAGTACGGTGTTTCCTAAGACTCAAGAAAGAGAAAATGAAACTATGGAAACAAAAGTCTTCACGCTTCATGTTCCTCGAATGAATACCAAGTCTTCAAGGTCACACCAATTTCTTCACTTTCAAAGTCTTCAGAAAGTCTTCAGAATGTCAAAGTCTTCAGTCGAAGAACTTCATTTTTAGGGGTCGACTTTCTCTGTAAATATCAAACTCCTCATAGACTTATAGACCTGTGTACACTCATAAACACATTAGATCCTTAACCTATAAGTCTTCAATACACCAAAATCACTAAGGGGCAGTAGATGCACTTACAATCTTCCCCTTTTTGGTGATTGATGACAATATAGGTTAAGTTTTCAACGGGGATAAACATATGAAGTGTAAGTACTGATATTGAGGAATTTGATTGCAAGATATAGAAGAACTCCGCCTGAAGATGTGCATAGTGAGGAATTTGCTTTTGAAGCAATGCACACTTGAAGAGTTGAATCATGGAGATCTCCCCCTATATCTTGTAATTCATACACGCATTTGATATATAATATGAAGAATTTGAAATGCATGATGAAATATGGTGACTGATGTAATTCAGCATGCGTGCAATAATATTAACGAGGAATTAAGCATGCAGAATAACGTAGCAGAAGTATCAGACCATCATCGGGTTTAAGTTTACAACTCGATCCAATAAAAGTTTCAGAAGAACGAGAGTTGTAACTTAGCAAAAAAAACGCCCATATAATAGACCCGCTTGAAGACTAACTCAATTTTCTCCCCTTTGTCATTGAATGACTAAAAGGATGGAAACTGAGGACTAACTCCCCTGAAGATAATCAAGTTGATGAAGGAGCGCCAGCGTTGTCGGGGTCGGTTGTTGTAGTAGGGCCGGCCGCTGTGTCGTCCAAGTCTTCATGTCCATCAGTGTCACGTGATGAAGAATAGGAGCTGGCCACCAAGGAAGGAACCTTGACCTTCTTGTATTTCTTTGGAGGAGGTGCAGACCAGTCAAATTCTTCCTTGAGACCCATTTTCTTCAGATCTTCAACACTGTAGACATGAGACAAAACAGCCCAGGTACTGTCGGGGATATAACTATTTGTGTAAGCCGCCCAGGAGGGGCCGGGTTACACAAAGAGACTCGTCAGAGGAAGCCCAAGACCAAGGCATGAAGATGGTGATTCACTAAAAGGCCTAAGGGCCCACAGGCGGCTTAAAACCCATAGAGATAAACCGCCGTAATGGCATGACTTGTATCATAAGGTAGAATTAACTGGTCACCGAGCCGACACTGTTTATGAGCCAGCCGGGACTCTGTAGGCCACAGGGCGTCAACCCGTGTATATAAGGGGGCGACCCACTGGCGGCTTAGGGCAAGAAACAACACATCGAGAGCCAGGCATAGCGTATCTCGCTCCCTGGTCATCGAAACCTCAAGCAATACCAACCCAACTAGACGTAGGCCTTCCTTCACCGTAAGGGGCTGAACTAGTATAAACCTCTCGTGTCCTTTGTCCCGATTAACCCCTTTAAGCTTCCTAGTTGCGATGGCTCCACGACTAAGTACTTGCAAGAGGACATCTGCCGTGACAATTCCACGATAGTTGGCGCCCACCCTGGGGCCAGCGCACGGTGGATTTGAGTTCTTGAAGGGCAGCTTTGAAGGGCTCAAGGGATATGCAGTGGGCCGAATGATCAAGAGTCGTCGCGGCAAGATCTACATCGACGACGAAGGCTGGGGCTCCGACGCCGGCTCAGTTGAGTATGGGTATCGGGTCCCCTTCGGCGGAATTCACGTCTTCATCGGCCGGATTGGTGAGCCGGGCCCTGAGCCGGAAAACTGCACCGACCTCGTCGAGACAGCTCAGCTTGCGAGACCCGCCCGAGCTCAACCCGTCGTGAAGCGTGCCTTTGTGGGTTGCATCCACGGAGGTGAAATTTCTAAAGGATCTGAAGAAGCTGGTGAGCCGGCCGTCCTCTCGGATGGTGATTCGTCCGCCGGTTCAACGGATTCACTGTATCAGGTCCAAGATGGCATGCTTGGGGGCTGTTCCGATGGCAGCACTATTCCGGACCCCTCGGAGTCACCAAATTGGGCAGGAGTCTTCATGGCTGGTACTCAACCCGGCCAAAATTCTATGGCTTCAGCAGCAATAACGTCCGGGTTAGGAGCAGCCGGGGCAGGAGGCCCTGTGCGCTCACCGGCTCAGGTGTTGATGGATCTTATGGATAGACTTACAGCCTTGTTGACTGTTACGGTCATCCCTGCAAATCAAGATGAGCATAACGCAGAGGTGGCATGGGTTCGTGAAGAGATCGCTCAGGCCAAGGAGACCTTATCAGCTGAAGATACTAGATTAGCCACGGAGCGAGCGGCTTTGGACGCACGGGCGCAACAGCTTCAGGCAGAGGCCTTTCAGCTCACGTTGAGCCTGAACGCGTCTAATGAGGTGATGAGGAGGAGACATCAGAAGACTCAGTCCCGCTTACCTCAGATTTACGATCCCCGAAATCTCTTTGCTACACCCGGAGCCGGCCCAAGTAACCCGCCAGGGGCAGATCAGTTTATGACATCCGGAGCAGGAGGCCCGGTTCAGCCTCAGGTGATGGCACCTCGTCATGGCAATATGGCACCGCCCCGTTACGTGCCAATACCACCGGGTCACTTCTCCAACCCCATGGAGAACCTGATTGCAGCATCAACACGTTTGGCGGCTCTTCCAGTAGATGGTGATGATCCGACTGCGGTGGAAACCCGGAGGATCAGGGAACTTGTCCAAACAGCGTTGGCTCATCAAGAGACCTACTCCTACAGCCGGGATAGGATTCATTCAACTCCTCTGCCCTGGTTAGCTCCGCCTCGTCAGAACCAGAGCCCGAGATATAGCAGACGCATGGAGTCGGAGGCCCTGTCAAGCAACGCTCAGCGACGGAAGGATTGTGCAATCATGAAGGCTTTCAAGAATTCCACCATGTTTAATGGTAACCAAGGCCCGGGCGGCGGTTCAGGAGCCGGCGGCTTTCATGGCCCGGGCGGCGGTTCAGGTCCCGGCTTTCAGGGAAACCAGGGTGGTTATAACCAACAGCAGTCTGGTCAAGGAGGTCAGTAGCAGCAGCAGCAGTTAGGTTATCAGAGCCATCCAAAACAGCTAAACAGTGGACAATATCACGTGTTCACCACAAGTTTGTGTAAACGTGATCAGAAGGTTCATAAGAGGGCTGTGAACTCCGTTAAACCGGCAGTCCATCTGTCGGCGTTCTGGGAACGGGGGTCCCCAGACTTGCCTGCCTGCGGCCTGCGGCGTGGCTCGAGTGGGGGCCCAACGTGGCCCATCTTCATCAACACAAGGCTCAAGACCCTCATGAGGAGCCAAGCCTCGCGAGGCGGACGACACAACGCTTCCTCAAGCACGGCCTCCTTAGGCTGGCTCGCGAGGAGGCGGAGAGATCAAGGTGGGGTACCTCACGAGGTGCCCATGACGCAAGCCATGACGACCAAGGGTGCCAGGCGGGCGCCAGCCCGCGCAGCGTTTCCCTTTCCTCTTTGGTGCAAAGGGGGCAAGCGCAGGCGAGAGGATCAAGCAAAGTTATCTATTTCGGTGCAACGAGACCAAGACCAGTCCAATGGTGGGAAGGAGGTCACCATGGAGCCCAGGACGGCGTCACCACAGGGCCTTTGGCAGGCGAAGACCAACTTTAGTCAGGATAATTGTACCAGATGTTCCCCTTCAAATTGGCCAATTGTTGGCGCCCTTCCCACTCAATATTTGGGAAGAGGCCCAGGGCCTTTGCCTATAAATAGGACTAGCCACCCACAGGATAGAGGCGGGGGGAATCCAGCATCTAGAGAGAGAGAAGGGCGATCGAACTCCCCCTAGCAGTTCATCCCTAACCAAGAACAGACCCTCGCGAGGTTGTTCTTCCTTGTACTGTTCTTCCTCATCAGCCCAAGAGGCAATCCACCCACCACAAACTAGAGTAGGGTATTACACCACAATGGTGGCCCGAACTAGTATAAATCTTGTGTCTCTTGTGTTGTTCGTGCAGTAGTTAGATCCTTGCGAGACGGAGAGGTAGTGGGCACGATCTCCGCGCGCACCCCAGAGTTCGAACCTTAAGGGTCTGCCGGAACCCGTGATCCGACATTTGGCGCGCCAGGTAGGGGTGCGCCGGAATCTGCCTTCCCATCGCTCCGTCTCCCGTTACGTCGTCGTCACCATGTCCGGCGACCAGGCGGGCAACCAAGGCCCATGGGCGGCGTGGCCCATCTGCGCGGAGCCTCCCGCTCCGGGCGACCCCGCGCCACAGGCAGCTTGCGGTCCGCGGGCGACGCGGGCAAGCTTCTGCGACCCTCACACCGCGACAAGCGTGGTCGGCAGCGAGGGCCTCCAACCACGCCGCAGCTACGACACCGTACTCCCGCCAAGAACAGGCGAACTCGAGGGCCGCGCTCACGGTAGCACGGGAGCTGCTGCAGTGCAGGCTGTTGGAGGGCGGCCGCGACGTGCTGCTGGAGTGGGTCGCCGAGCTCCTGGGCTTCGCTGCTTCGGGGGCTCACCCCTTCTGTGTCCAGCTTCTGCCTCAAGCTCAGGGTGGCGCACGAGGGGGCCCCGCGCACCCGCGCGGGCCTCAAGACTACCCCAACACCGGCGAACCCGCCGGCACCAGACTGGCGGTGGCGCTACCCCCGTCCCCGGCGCGCGAAGGAGAGGGGCTCAGTGCGGCCCACGGCGCCAGCGGCCAACCGCGCTACCACCCCGCGGTGGGCACGACAAGCAATGCCGCATGGCGCATGGAGCACTACAGCGCAACATTCGGTGTGGCGGCGCCAGAGGAATACGTGCCCCACATGATGGACCAAGGGCACGCTTACGGGGGCGAACAGGGCTCACTCTTCAGCCCTAGCTGGGAGGACGAGACGCCAGAGGCCGAGCCCCTCCAGGAACCCTAGGACGGCTCCGTCGGTCACACTGGAGGCAACGACTATCGGGTACCATTAATTCCTCAAGAGCAGGCATACGCTAATCATGGGTCACAGGAGATGCAGGTCGCCGCGACAAGCAGCTGCCCTGCCCCTGCGGTCTCCTACCCCTCGGAAGGAGGACGCAGGGGCTGCAGGAAAGGGGCAGAGATCCTACCTCACCACCGCGGCGTTCGGAGCAAGGCGTTCTTAGAAGATAGGCCCTCCGCTAGGGAGGCGCCTGAGGGCCTGCCCCTGACGGAGGACCCGTGGTCGTCGGGGGAACCGCTGGCGACCGCTCTACCTCACCGGCGGCGTCCTGGTTTCCGGTCGTCGTTGGTGGCACTAGAGTGTGGCGCAAGGCGGGGCCCTCGTCAGGCGATATGAAGCAAGGCCGGTTCCTGTGAAGAAGGCCCAGTGCTTGTGAAGCTCGCCGCCCCGTGACACTCTCACGTAATGAGTGGGGCTGTACACGCCCCGGAGTCTCAGGGGTGCCGGCCTCAAGCCCTGGGGCTCCCTCCCACGCCCAGTGGACAGCACTTAGCTCCGCGCTGGTGAGAAGACATCGAAGACTAGATTAGGTGCCGGACGCGGCCTTTTTGTTTGCTTTCATTGCCTTCTTCCTTTGGTTGTAACCTTTTTCCCCCGCTGGATTTAAGTTGAATTCGAATTTGAGCTTTGCGTGCTTTCGGGGAAGGGGTGCTTGGTCTTGTTTGAATCATTTCCCGCGTTCTGGTCACCATCTCACCACAGCTGCCTCCCCTCGCGAGCCCCTCGTGAGCCGGGTCAGGCCTAGCTCAAGCACAGCCCAGACTGCGGCTGTCGCTCCCTCGCGAGGTGACCTTTGGTGCTTGCGGAGATCGCTTTCTCATGAAAGGTCCGGAGCCTGTGAAGAAGGCGAACGCCTGTGAAGACATCCCTCTCGGGAGAAGGCCCAGAGCCTGTGAAGAAGGCAAATGCCTGTGAAGACATCCCTCTCGAGAGAAGGCCCAGAGCCTGTGAAGAAGGCAAATGCCTGTGAAGACATCCCTCTCGGGAGAAGGCCCAGAGCCTGTGAAGAAGGCAAATGCCTGTGAAGACATCCCTCTCGGGAGAAGGCCCAGAGCCTGTGAAGAAGGCAAATGCCTGTGAAGACATCCCTCTCGGGAGAAGGCCCAGAGCATGTGAAGAAGGCAAATGCCTGTGAAGACATCCCTCTCGGGAGAAGGCCCAGAGCCTGTGAAGAAGGCGAATGCCTGTGAATACATCCCTCTCGGGAGAAGGCCCAGAGCCTGTGAAGAAGGCAAATGCCTGTGAAGACATCCCTCTCGGGAGAAGGCCCAGAGCCTGTGAAGAAGGCGAACGCCTGTGAAGCCGTCCCTCTCGGGAGAAGGCCCGGAGCCTGTGAAGAAGGCGAATGCCTGTGAAGATCGTCTCTTTTTGGAGAAGGCCCGGAGCCTGTGAAGAGGGCGAACACCTATGAAGACGTCTCGCTCGAGAAAGGGCCTGGAGCCTGCGAAGACGGCCCACGCCTGTGGGGTTTCCTGTCAGCAACGACCCCGCCTCCCGAGGTTTCAACTACCCAGCACCCGGGACGTGACGCCCTCCAGAAGGCAGCTCTGGAGCCAGCAAGGAACAAGGGCGAGCCAACCTACCGTTGGACACGCGTACGATTTAATCACCGCAGATACATTAGATACAAGTTCATACATGAGGGGCTTCCCCTCCCAAAATGCTCTCACAACTGTCGGGCCAAACGTCTGAGTTCTATCTATGCAGGGTAAAAAGACGAGGATAGTACATGGTCAATCTGACAAATCCCCCAATGCATCCTCGGAGGCGCCTCCCGAGCTGTCGCTGGCGTCGCTGAACTCACCTTCGTTGTCTGCGCCCCCATCAGCGGCATTGGGGTCTTCCACCACGCCACCTTCGTCGGCGCCCACGATCACGTTGTCATCATCTGAAGTGAAGGCCCGGACGAGAGCATCTACGTTGCTCTCCACCCATTCAGCCAGGTCGCCTCGAACAGCTTGGGGAACTGGGGCGATGGCGGCGTCGAAGTCGAAGTGGGGATCCATGTTTCGAAGATGGCTGAAGACGCGGGAGAAGGCGCACACGAGCAGGGCGCGGCTCCTCTCCTCCACCAACCTATCGGCTTTGGCCGACCGTGCCTCCAGCTGTGTCACCACGGTGGTGAAGAACTGCAGGTTGCCGGCGTAGTTAATCGTGTGCGGCTCGCCCACGACAGCCTCATAGATGTTGCCCAGGGCAATGTTGGCCCTCTCCCGGAGCCTGGTGAGCATGGGGCCGTGCTCGTGCTCCAGGACTTGCCGCTGGCGTATCTCGTCGGCATTCTGACGCTCGACGGCCACGGCCTCTTCCACACGCTGGCGAAGGAGGAGCACCTCGGCCTGGGAGGAGGCCAGCTCTTTCTGCGCTGCCTCAAGGGCAACCCGGGACGCGTCCGCTCGTCGCGTCGCCTCATCCCGTTGGGCCCTCAAGGCGGCGGTTCTACCTTCAGCTTCGACTCGGATCATCCCCTGCTTCCCCTCGAACTCACGCTCGAGGCCTTGGCGTGCTGTCGCCACCCGACGGAAAACCTCCTCCAGGACACGCGTTTCTCGCGCGACGACATCGTTTTCCGCCTGCGTCACTAGGCGCTCCCTCGTCTCCAGCTGCTCGAGCTCGCGAGTGCGTTCGGCGGCCTCCAGCACCAATGCTTCCTCGCGCTTCCGAAGCTCAGCCGGGTCGCCAGAAGCCACCTCCATCGATGCAAGGGCTGCCTCGCGCAGCTCCGCTTGCTCCTCCAACGAGCGACACCAGGCCAAGAGCTCCCGAGCCTGTTCTTCTGCTGCTCCTCGCTGTAGGTCTGCTCCTCGGGCCTCCTCAATGGCCTGAGACCGAGCCGCTAGAGAAGCCTCCAGCGACGCCTTCGCCTCTTCGTCATCAAGGACGCGCTGACGACGCGCGAGGGCAGCGGCTGCCTCCAGCTCACGCCGCTCGGCGGCCAGACGCAGGCCCTCAGCTTCCAGGCGCGCGTCTTCCTCAGCGAGCTCCTGCCCAAGCAGGTCTACGGCGCCACTCGCCCTCCGAAGGAATTCGTGACAACGGGCACGGCGCTCCCGAGCACGCTCAAGCACGTCTGCCGCGCCATCATCCGCCCCAAGCAGGCGTCGAGGACCTTGGATCATCGCTCCGGCCCCGGGCAGGGGGCTGGCGCGTTCACGACGGCTGGCCGCGCCGCATCAGAAGCCCGACCTGAGTCCAACCTGACCTCAGGAGAAGGGCCCCGGAGGTGCCTCAGCCGGTCGCAGCCCGCGACCAGACGGGAAGCCCACGTGTAACGCCCTCGATGCGGCTATATCTCCCACGTGTCGAGGCACGACTTAGAGGCATAACCGCATTGAAAGCAATGTCGCAACTGAGGTAATCTTCACACAACCCATGTAATACATTAAGGGAAAGCGATACATAGTTGGCTTACAGTCGCCACTTCACACAGTACATAAATAAACATACATCATTCAAATTACACTCAAGGTCCGACTACGGTACCAAAATGAAAGAAGACTACCCCAAAAGCTACATAGATCCCTGGATCACCCCAACTGGGCTCCACTACTGATCATCTGGAAAAGAAACATAGTAACGGCCACGTTCCTTGTCGAACTCCCAAGTGAGCTCGGTCGCGTCATCTGCACTGGCATCATTGGTACCTGCAACTGTTGTGGTAGAATCTGTGAGTCACGGGGACTCAGCAATCTCACACCCGCGAGATCAAGACTATTTAAGCTTATAGGTAGGAAAGGACAGTGAGGTGGAGCTGCAGCAAGCGACTAGCATATGGTGGATACAGCGCAAAAGAGAGCGAGAAGAGAAGGCAAAGCACGGTCGTGAAGCTAGAAGTGATCAAGAAGTGATCCTGAAACGACCTATGTCAGACATTACTCCAACACCGTGTTCACTTCCCGGACCCTGCCGAGAAGAGACCGTCACGGTTACACACGCGGTTGATGTGTTTTAGTTAAGGTCAACTTCGGGTTTTCTACAACCGGACATCAACAAATTCCCATCTGCCTCATAACCGCGGGCACGGCTTTCGAAAGATAATACCCTGCAGGGGTGTCCCAACTTAGCCCATGATAAGCTCTCACGGTCAACAAAGGATATTCCTTCTACCGGGAAGACCCGATCAATCTCGGAATCCCGGACTACAAGACATTTCGACAGCAACAAAACAAGTCCAGCAAAGCCTCCAGATGTGCCGACAAATCCCGATAGGAGCTGCACATATCTCGTTCTCAGGGCACACCGGATGAGCCAGACGTCGGGTTGGCATAGACCCTGGTTGCCCAAGGGGCGCCGGACATCGCTCGGTTTGGACCAGCAATCGAAGGAGAACTGGCCCGGGGGTTTAAAATAAAGATGACCCTTGAGTCTGCAGAACCCAAGGGAAAAAGGCTTAGGTGGCAAATGGTAAAACCAATGTTGGGCCTTGCCGGAAAAGTCTTATTCAAAGCGAACTGTCAAGGGGGTCCCATAAATCACCCAACCGTGTAAGGAACGCAAACTCCGGGAATATAACACTGGTATGACGGAAACTAGGGTGGCAAGAGTGGAACAAAACACCAGGCATAAGGCCGAGCCTTCCACCCTTTACCAAGTATATAGATGCATTAATTAAATAAGAGGTATTGTGATATCCCAACAAGTAAACATGTTCCAACAAGGAACAACAAGATCATGTCCCAACAAGGAACAAACTTCATCTTCACCTGCAACTAGCAACGCTATAAGAGGGGCTGAGCAAAGCAGTAACATAGCCAAACAACGGTTTGCTAGGACATGGATGGTTAGGGGCTGACATGGCAATATAGGAGGCATGATATAGCAAGTGGTAGGTATCACAGCATAGGCATAGCAAAAGAGCGAGCAATCTAGCAAGCAAAGATAGAAGTGATTTCGAGGGTATGGTCATCTTGCCTGCAAGGTTCTCAGAGTTGTCAAAAGCTTGGTCCTCGAAAGCGTTCTCAACAGGTTCCTCGTTCACGTACTCGTCTCCCGGCTCTACCCAAGACAAGAGAACAAGCAAAGGAACCAAAATCAACCACGATGCAATGCGCAAGCAACATGATGCAAAACATGGCATGATATGCGAGAGGTGATATGCAATGCGTATGCGTGCTTCGGAAGGACAAGGATGAACAAGGCATAATCTTGGCAAACCTAGCATGCCACTGGATATGTGAGGTGATTTCGGTTGAAATCGATATAAAGATCACCAGAATCGGATGCACGGTTTGCAAATGACAAGCAAAACAAGAATGACACGAATCTGCCATTAACAGCATGATGCTACTTAGCAAGCAACAATTAATTAGGCTACTGCACCCAACCCTGGCTATCAGAACAAGTCTCAGAACCAAGATCCAAGGCCAAGTGCTCCTTACCATCGTCCGCTCTCAGAGGTGACTTGTAACAAATGCCAGCAGAAGGGTCACTATGTGAACAAGTGCTTCAACCAGAGGCGCCTTCCGCCTCCTCCTCCTGTGAAATCATCCAGCAATGCAGTGGTCAAGCATAATCCTAAGTCTGCAAAGGTGAACATGATGAATGCAGCTCAAGCAGAGGATTCTTCTGAAGTGATCATGGGTAATCTTCCTGTTAATGATATTCCTGCAAAAGTTTTATTTGATACTGGCGCATCGCATTGCTTCATCTCAAGACCTTTTGCAACGAAACATGAGTTGTCTTTCCAATATTTGGTTAGACCATTGTCAGTTGTATCTCCGGGTAGATTCATGAACGCAAGCTCCTTTGTTCCGGATGTTTCCATCAAGATGGGCGACTATAAATTTCTATCTTCTCCAATGGTACTTGGTGACTCTGATATTGATCTTATTCTCGGAATGGACCGAGGTTTGACATGTGGCCTCGGTATAGCACCGGCAGACCGCCTGTCAAGTTTCGGCTCAATCGGAGCTCGTTTGGTACTCCAACGGTTAACCGGGTAACCGTGAAGGCCTCGTGTGTGTTGCAGCCCAACACCCCTTCAAAACAGCCCAATGACCCATCTAAGACACTCCCATGTCCTCCGCCGTTCGATCACGATCGCGGCAGGCTGCCTATGTCGAGGGAAGGCCCGCGGAAGGAGATCGCGGGGGCGGGAGAGTCGCCGCGCGCTACGCGGCGGTCCGCACCGTCACCTGCCCAAACCACAAGGGCAGTGCTACTCGAGACACCCAGGGGTGGTTTAGGAGACGGAGTCAAGGAGGGCGTCGGCCCGACGACTTCATCGAGCTCAGTAGGCAGAGGCCTGCAGAGCAAGGATCAGCGGATGCGGCAAGCAGGATAAGGAACAGAAAAGGAGAAGACTTACTCGTCGACAGCAAAGTACTTCCGGCGCTTCATCAAGCGGCAGGGGAAGTCGTCGCCCAATGCCTCCCTTTTTCTCCGGAGGGCCTCAAAGTCCACACGGAAACGACCCAGGAGAGATGCACAGGAACCAGCCTGCGAAGAGGATGGAGCGCCAAGGCCACTTGCGTCGAGGGCGCATGCTTGGTACGCACGGGCAGTTGCCTCGTCAGAGATCCCGGCCGGGGGCTCAGGAGCCTCGGCCTCAAGCACTGGAGGCGGCAGCGCCTCACCCGTGTCCTCGGGAGCGGACCTCGTGAGCTGCCCCATCAAGAGCATCGCCAGGTGCAGTCACATCGTCCGCGGCTCCCTCGACCCCCGCTGTCTCCTGCCTCCCTACGCCACCACTCGAGGAGGATTCACCCAGGCTGACCGGAAGGGAAATAACCACCACAGGGTTCTCGCGAGGCCCCTGGAGGCCGACAGGGCGTAGCCCCCACTCGTCAAAAGGGGGCATCTGCCTCACGAAGTCATCCCTGTTGTGGCAGAGGTACAGCAAGGCTCCCCCCTGCCGGACGCGCCCGGGGTTGGGATCGCCTGTCAGAATCAAGAGCACCTTCCTCAGCACCTCGGGCGTCAGGTCTTCTCCCTGAAGCCTCATACGGTCACCATGCCCGCTGAAGGCCCACATTTGACGAGAATGGCGTTGGAGAGGGGCAATGCGGCGCAATAGGAACTCCTTCACCACTTTGGGCGCCGTTACGCCAAGCTTCTTCAGGGACATGAAGCGGTGCCAGACGAAGGCGAGCCGGGGGTTTACAAGCGTCTCCTGGCCCCAGCCCGAATTAGGCACAACAGGCGATGTCGGTTTCACGAGCCGGGGGCTGGGCACCCCGACATCAATGTACAACCACCGCTCGCGGAACTCGGCTGAAGGTAGAGGGAGGTTGAAGTCGATACCAGAGGCTGCGGTCTCGGGCTAAGCTACGAAGCTCACGCATGCCGAGCATTGCGTGGGGTCGGCAAGATGCAAGGAGAAGAAGTGGCGCAGCAGGGCAACAGAAGGAGGGATGCCCACCATCGCCTCACAAACAAAAGCGAAGACTGAAAGAAGAGCAATGGACTCAGGACCCATATGCATCATGTGGATCTGATAATGATCAAGAACGACGTTGAAGAAATCGGAGAAGGGAGGCACCAAACCCGCCCACAAGGCGTCGGCAAAGTAATGGACCTCGGTGATTATCCTATCAGTGGGGAGGTGACACGTAGGCCACGCCGTCGTCCTCCCGCACTCGTTGAAGGCGGTGGCCAGAGCCGGATTGAGTTGCCCAGGCACTCCAGGTTGAGTATGATTGAGCGGCCGACAGCAGGCGCCACCGGCGGCAGCGGGCGAGATGGAGCCGCAGGCTTCTTCCCCTTCTCTTTCCTTGGAGCCATGGCGGCGGGCGGAAGAGAGGAGATGCGAGATGGGATTGGAAGCGAGGGTCAGAGTTCGGAGGGAGGAAGAGCAGGAGACGGTCAAGCAATAGGGAAAAGGGCGGCTGTGTACAACTGCGGGGCAACCTAGCGCGGCACAGAATAAGGGAGCGTGGGTAAACAGTGCCTCCCACGTCCAATCAACCGCCACGCGGCGCCCGAGGCCGCAGGCTGTTAGGGTCCGCGGCACTTCGCCCTTGCCCTTTCACCTCTCGGCACGGCCAAGTCCATGCGTGCCTTGGGCCCGGGGGCTACTGTCGGCGTTCTGGGAACGGGGGTCCCCAGACTTGCCTGCCTGCGGCCTGCGGCATGGCTCGAGTGGGGGCCCAACGTGGCCCATCTTCATCAACACAAGGCTCAAGACCCTCGCGAGGAGCCAAGCCTCGCGAGGCGGACGACACAGCGCTTCCTCAAGCACGGCCTCCTTAGGCTGGCTCGCGAGGAGGCGGAGAGATCAAGGTGGGGTACCTCACGAGGTGCCCATGACGCAAGCCATGACGACCAAGGGTGCCAGGCGGGCGCCAGCCCGCGCAGCGTTTCCCTTTCCTCTTTGGTGCAAAGGGGGCAAGCGTAGGCGAGAGGATCAAGCAAAGGTATCTATTTCGGTGCAACGAGACCAAGACCAGTCCAACGGTGGGAAGGAGGTCACCATGGAGCCCAGGACGGCGTCACCACAGGGCCTTTGGCAGGCGAAGACCAACTTTAGTCAGGATAAGTGTACCAGATGTTCCCCTTCAAATTGGCCAATTGTTGGCGCCCTTCCCGCTCAATATTTGGGAAGAGGCCCAGGGCCTTTGCCTATAAATAGGACTAGACACCCACAGGATAGAGGCGGGGGGAATCCAGCATCTAGAGAGAGAGAAGGGCGATCGAACTCCCCCTAGCAGTTCATCCCCTAACCAAGAACAGACCCTCGCGAGGTCGTTCTTCCTTGTACTGTTCTTCCTCATCAGCCCAAGAGGCAATCCACCCACCACAAACTAGAGTAGGGTATTACACCATAATGGTGGCCCGAACTAGTATAAATCTTGTGTCTCTTGTGTTGTTCGTGCAGTAGTTAGATCCTTGCGAGATGGAGAGGTAGTGGGCACGATCTCCGCGCGCACCCCAGAGTTCGAACCTTAAGGGTCTTCCGGAACCCGTGATCCGACACCATCGTTACTTACGGTGGTCAGAGCAGCCCATTGTCTGGAGCAGGGAGGATCACCCCCCCGGGTTGATAATCCGGGTCAACTGGCCCTGGTAGTAGCACCACAGGTTGGTGGTTACAAATTCACTAAGGTGCTCATGGATGGAGGCAGCAGCATCAACATCCTCTATTACGAAACCTTTTGGCGCATGGGCTTAACTGACAAAATCTTAAAGACTTCCAACACCGTCTTCCATGGAGTGGTGCCTGGTAAGTCGGCGTATCCTGTGGGTAAGATTGAGCTGGAGGTAGCTTTTGGGGACGAGCATGATTCTAGGGCTGAGAAATTAACCTTTGAGGTGGTCAAAATCAAGAGTCCGTATCACGCTTTGTTCGGGCGGCCGGCTTACGGCAAGTTCATGTCACGGCCGTGTTATGTTTATTTACAGCTCAAGATGCCGGGTTACAAGGGCACCATCACTGTGCATGGAAGCCGAAAGGTGGCCCTGGAATGCGAAGAAGGCGATGCGGCTTACGCTGAGTCTGTCTGTGCAGCAGAGGATCTCAAATTTTATCAGGATAACGTTAACCCGGCGGATAGGACCTCCCTTAAGAAGCCGACGACGGAACATGACCTGGCCATGAAGTTTAAGTCGGCTGCAGAGACTAAGCTTGTTGATTTTACTACAGGCGATTCGTCTAAGCAGTTCAGCATCAGTGCCAACTTGGATCCTAAATAGGAAAGCGCGCTCATTGAGTTCATCCGTGAGAACCGGGACATCTTTGCATGGAAACCTTCTGACATGCCGGGTGTATCGAGAGGACTCGCTGAGCACACTCTTAATATTGATCCGAAGTATAAGCCGGTCAGGCAGTTTCTGCGGCGATTCAATGAGGAGCGACGAAAAGCTATTGGAGAGGAGGTCGCCCGGCTCTTGGCGGCTGGGTTCATTATTGAAGTCTTTCACCCGGAGTGGTTGGCTAACCCGATGCTCGTGCTCAAGAAAAACGGCACCTGGCGGATGTGTGTGGATTATACGGACTTGAACAAAGCTTGTCCGGCTGATCCTTTCGCTCTTCCCCGTATCGATCAAATCATTGATGCTACGGTGGGTTGCGCGCGTTTGAGTTTTCTGGATGCTTACTCTGGTTATCATCAGATCAAAATGGCAGTTAAGGACCAGGAGAAGACATCTTTCATCACTCCGTTTGGAGCCTTCTGCTATGTGTCTATGCCTTTTGGGCTCAAGAGTGCCCAGGCGACTTATCAGCGGTGTGTACAGAATTGTCTCCATAATCAGATTGGGCGCAATGTTCATGCTTATGTGGATGACATAGTGGTGAAGTCCAGAGAGACAGAAACCTTGATACCTGATCTCAGGGAAACCATTGATAACCTCCGGGTTTACAAGATGATGCTTAACCCGGAGAAGTGTGTATTTGGTGTGCCTGCAGCAAGCTTTTGGGATTCTTGGTCTCAAACAGGGGCATTGAAGCTAACTCGGAGAAAATCAAGGCAATTACCTCTTTGGCTAAGCCGGCGTGCATAAATGATGTTCAGCGACTAGCGGGCCGTGTTGCTGCTTTAAGCCAGTTCATAAGCCGGTTAGGTGAGAAGGCCTTGCCGTTGTATCAGATGATGAAAAAGGCGGACACCTTTGTCTGGAGTGATGCTGCTGACGCTGCTTTTGAGGATTTGAAGAGGCAGTTATCTGAGCCGCCGGTCCTGGCAGCTCCTATTGACAAAGAGCCTTTGCTGTTATATGTGGCTGCTAATTCATGAGCCGTCAGCGTTGGAATTGTGGTGGAACGCAAGGAGGCTGGAAAGGAGCATCTGGTTCAACGGCCGGTTTATTATGTCAGTGAGGTGCTCATCGAGTCAAAGCGGTACCCTCATTGGCAGAAGCTGGTTTACGGGGTATTCATGGCAAGCCGGAAGCTGAAACAGTATTTCCAAGGTCACCCTATTACGGTGGTGAGTTCTGCCCCCTTAGGAGACATTATCCAGAACAAAGAAGCCACAGGACGAGTCGCCAAGTGGGATATTGAGCTCGGGCCGCATGGTTTGAAACATGTGCCACGTACTGCCATTAAGTCTCAAGCCTTGGTGGATTTCATCAATGACTGGACAGAGCTACAGGCACCCGAGGAGAAGCCTGATAACACATATTGGACGATTCACTTTGATGGGTCCAGGCAGCTGGAAGGCTCGGGGGCTGGGGTCGTGTTAACTTCCCCTCGAGGTGACAAATTCTGTTATGTGCTCCGGCTTATGTTTCCTTGTACTAACAATGCAGCTGAGTATGAGGCCTTACTCCATGGTCTCCAGATGGCTAAAGAGATGAACTTGAGCCAGGTAAGGTGCTTAGGAGACTCAGACCTTGTGGCCCAACAGGTGTCAGGCAAGTGGGATTCCAAAGATCTCTCTATGGCAGCTTATCGTCGTGAAGTTGACGTGGTGGCTGGGCACTTCAAGGGTTATGTAGTGGAGCACATTGATCGAAGGAAGAATGAGGCGGCTGATGCCTTAAGCCGGCTAGGATCTCAGCATAAGCTGGTGCCGCCTAACACATTTCTTGATGTTTTGCATAATCCTTCGGTTAAGTTACCTACAGAGGAAGATCTGGCAATACCAGACCCGGAGGCACAGCTGGTGGCGGCTCTCCATGTTATCCCGGATTGGACAGTGCCTTATTTGGCTTACATGACCGGGGGAGAGTTGCCTGAAGATGAGACCTTGGAAAGACAAATCGTCCGGCGGTCCAAGTCTATGACAATTATCAATGGTGAGTTACATCATTGCAGCGTCACTGGAGCGTTTCAACGTTGTGTGTCGCCTACAGAGGGTCAGGAGATCCTTCGTGAGATTCATGAAGGTGATTGTGGTCATCATGCTGGGTCAAAATCTCTTGTGACCAAAGCTTTCCGTCATCGGTTTTATTGGTTGACGGCTCATGCTGACGCGAAGATCTGGTCAGTAAATGCAATGGATGTCAGAAATTCTCATGACGAGCCCATGTGCCGGCTCAGGAATTGAGGATGATTCCAATTACTTGGCCGTTTGCAGTCTGGGGGCTTGACATGGTTGGACCTTTCAAAAGGTCTAAGGATAAAAAGACACACCTCTTGGTGGCAGTTGGCAAGTTTACAAAGTGGGTTGAGGCAGAGCCAGTCGGCATGTGTGATGCAGCCACGGTGGTCCAGTTCATGAAAAAGGTGATTTTCTGTTTTGGCTTTCCACATAGTATTATCACTGACAATGGCACTAACCTCTCCAAAGGAGCCATGGAAGAGTTTTTTCAACGAGAGCATATCCGGCTTGACGTGTCGGCTGTGGCTCATCCTCAGTCCAATGGTCAGGCGGAAAGAGCTAATCAAGAGATCTTGAAAGGTATCAAGCCCCGGCTCTTGGTCCCCTTACAGCGGACGCCAGGTTGTTGGGTGGAGGAGTTACCCTCTGTACTTTGGAGCATCAACACTACACCTAACAGATCCACGTGTTACACACCTTTCTTCATGGTGTACGGAGCTGAGGCGGTTCTGCCAAGCGACATCCGGCATGACTCACCTCGCGTGGCGGCTTACGTTGAGGTTGACAACGAAAAGGCTCGACAGGATGCACTTGACCTATTGGACGAAGAACGAGACTTGGCAATAGCCCGCTCGGCGATTTACCAGCAAGACCCGCGCCGCTACCACAGCCGCTGGGTTAGGTCCAGAACCTTTCAGGAAGGCGACTTAGTGCTCCGGCTCATCCAGAATCAATCCGACATGCACAAGCTATCCCCTCCTTGGGAAGGACCCTTTGTGGTCAGCAAGAATCTGAACAACGGATCATACTACCTTATTGATGTTCGAGAGCACAGAGACTCACGTAAGTCAGAAGAGGAGACCCGTCGGCCGTGGAATATCGCTCATCTTCGGCCTTATTATACTTGAGCCACCGGCTCTAATGTGTATATATTTCTACTATGTATATATTACATAAAGCACTAAAGCAGGACCTCTGTCCTTTTTTCCACTTCCCAGAAAGGTTTATGTGTCTTTTTTATCAGGTGGTGGAGATAACCAAGAGGAAGCGGGTCATATCTGAATCCGGCTTTTCCTTTGGTCTGGCTTATGATCATATCTGAATCTAGCTATGGTCACTTGGGGGCTTCCTGTTCAAACATAGGTCATATTCGAACCAAAGAGAACATAGCTGTCGATACCCACTTGATCGGCATCGCCACAGCCACTGGGGGCTATATGATCGTATCCGAATCTTAGCTTAACCCCTTTGGAACGGTTCGCTGATCGTATTCGAATCAGAAGCCTTGTAAATTTTATTCATCATATTTGATTATCTTGAGAAACTCTTGAAAATGCAATGGAGTGTACTACTATCCTCCGGCTTAACATTGGTTACATCAGGTTGATAAGTACCAGGTGAACTTCATGTGCCAATTTTCGGGAGTTAAACTCAATCTCAGGGGTCGGGCCACATAAGCCGGAGAAAAAAAAGTAAGCATTGCAGGTATATTATTATGATTATGACTGCTAAGCTTAATCATAAGTTGTTTTTCCTGTAATTATTCGGTATGTGCTCCGGGTTATCAAGGCTCACATGATCCTCATTGCGATAAGTCGCCAAGGGGTTTCTTGTTTGTCTTATGTGCAGGGCAATACAAGATATTTCTGCAAGGACATAACAGATTCATGTAAACTGCAAGTACATAGTAACGACGGCTTATGCAAGCATTAAGTATCAGAAGCATGCACGAAGGCATGGCAAAGTCAAGGTGTTTACTACTCTATTACAAGACCCCCCGGGTCTAAATGATGAGGCATTGTTTTTGCTACCAAGGCATAAGCATGTGGCGCCTGGCGATTTACTCTTGGGGTTGACCTGAAGCTTCCGGGTTATCCTTCTCCGCCTCTTCACCAGCTGCCTTGTCCTGGAAGGATGTTGATGCCCAGTCAATGCCACTCAAGGCTTCAAACTCAGCTTCATCATCTATTAAACCGGTTGGGTCTACTTCAGGGGCGAAGGTATGCTTACGAATTGGAGGGATCAGGCTGACATCATCATAATGCTCTCAGATTCTCTTTGTCATAACCTGGCTGATACTTGGAGAGGTCAGTGTCATTTCCAATTTGAGTGGCCACAGGGCGTATATCCCTCACGCAGCTGGTGAAGTCTTTCTAGTCAAACGCTGTACCGTCCTCCTTCAAACTTGGATACCCAAGAGCGATGTCGGCCGGGTCTAGCTCTGGTAACCAGGCCTTGGCGCGGCTCAAGGCAGCTATTGCTCTGGCTCTTGCTTGGGCCCGTCTCAACTCTTGAATCCGCTGGGGGAGCACAACAAGCCGACGTAACACATCTTGCAAGAGGTGGGGCACGCCATTTGATAAGGCCACAACAGCCAAGGCACGTTGTGACCCGGTGTATAATTGTTCCACCAGTGTGTAGAGGGCTTTCAGCTTGACTACCATGTCCTACTGGAGGGTTTTACTTCTGAGGCCTGTGTTATTAAACAAAGAGTAAGCCGGAAAAGATAATTAGCTTGGTCATCAAAGGCAGGATAATAGTATCTGAGGTTCATACAAAGGAAACGTACCAAAGATCGCTGAGACCATCCAAGATATCTGACGCTTCAAGTCGGATAGCTCGGTGTTTGCTTTTGCAAGGGCTGTTTCGGCTGCCTCGGCCCGGGTCACCAGAGAGGCCTTCTCATCAGCCCAGGATTTCTTCTCCGACTCAAAGTTTTTCTTCAATTTCTCTTGTTCAGAGACGTTGAGTTCAAACTTGCAGTTGGCATTTTGAGTTTCCAGTTCCTGGGCTGACAGGCATCTTTTAAGGTCAGCAATCTCCGATTCAAATTGACTTATAGTAGCCTGCATTATCCCGGGTTACAGTCAACATCATGATAAATAATTTCAAAGTCTCAAGCACTTTGCAAGCAAACATACTTGACACTTGGGGGCTAATGTGTACCGAAGCTTTCTACATTATTAAGCCGGTCCTGGATATTAAAGTCCCAAGCACTTTGCAAGCAAAGATACTCGGCACTTGGGGGCTAATGTGTATCGCAAGTTAAAGGTATTGTGTTACATCCGGTTTAAGTATTTTTTCTTTAAGACGGACAAGCAGTTCTAACAGTTTTTCTAAGTCTACAGCATATTTCCTAATAAGCAATAGACTTGGGGGCTGGTACAGTAAGTATGATTGAAAGTAAAGAAGCATAAGTCATACCTCAGATTTTTGCTGGATTTGCTTCACCATGTCAATTTCCAGATCATGGCTGCTATGCACCTGGTTAATATAACCCGAGACAAGCTCTCCAATGCTTAAATGAGTATAGTCAGTGAGGGCTGATTTGGCCTTATGACGCTCTAATAATTCCACCTTAGCAGAACATTTGGCGAGCACAGTGGGTTTAGCCGGGTCAACAAATTGAGTCTTCAAAAACTCCACTTCCGGGTCATCTGCCTTGGCAGGGCTAGGAGCCTCTGGGTTAACAGGATCATTGATGACTTGTTCAGCAGGCGGATCAGGAAAGGTTGCAGGAGCATCATGAGATAATGAAGGAGGCGGCTCGTGAACAGAAGTATCAGGCGCAGCCGTTCCAAGCGCCGGCTCAGTTACAACTGGATCCTGGACTGGCGCATCTTTCTTCGTTTTCTTCCTGGGCTTAACTTGCATGCTATGGACAGAGCAGAAGAATGAGTACAGAAGCATGAAGAAGAACAAACATAAGGTAAATAAATTGATATTACCCAGGAGCAGTCTTAAAAGTCGGCATGTCTGATTGCATGGACTCGCCGGATGAAGGAGATGTATCCTGATAATTGGAGTCAGAAGAATTGAGAGGTTGACGGATTTGACCCGCCAAAGGTAAAAAAGGGTATAAGTCGGAGATAACCTCAGACCGACGCTTCCGGGTTGGACCAGGCAAGCCGTAGGAGAGCTCTGCATCCTTGCTCGTCCGGGTCTGCCTTCGGTTTTCAAGTTGCTGTTGCTTCAAATGATAGTCAGGGTCTTGGTAAGCCAAAGGATGTGACAATCTTACTTTCCGGGTTACTCTTCGAATTTTTTGACGCGGCTGAAGCTCGGAGTCGGAGGAGATTATAGTTACCTCTTCGCCAGGAGCTTGGCTGTTTCCTGTATCATCCTGAAAGGCGGAAATGTTAGTAAAACTGTTACGAAGGGGTTAAGAAAGTAAGGAATTACCTCTTCCTCATCTGAAGAAGAATCATCCAATTTGAGCAAATCGGAGGCACTGGGTTTCTTCCTTTTTGAGGTTCCCGTCTTGGTGGTTTTCTTTTCGGTCTTCTTGGCTGCCCTGGCTTGTTTGGCAGCCTCGTGGTCATATTTGACTTTACAGAAATGGTCATTGGCCTGTGGAGAAAGATAAGAAATTATAAGTACAAGGGAGGTAAACATGTTAAGGAATATTTATTAAGATCGGTAACTTACTGCAGGAGCCGGGTTCTTTTTGCAGAAGGGAAGTAAACCGAAGGTATTGCTAGTTACAGTGCCCTCCTTCAATAGTGACTGGACTGTAGCATCTATCACATCATCCGGTAAGTCCTCAGGGCTATGACGCATTGGGTCATCCTTTTCGCCTGTATAAGTACACATTAAGCTGGAGCGGCAGCTTAATGGGAGTATTCTCCAAGTGACCCAGACTCGGACCAGATTGATGAATTTAAACCATTTCCCAAAAGAGCCTTAATCTTCTTGATGGAGGGATTGAGAGGTATACGTTCAGTAGCGCTCAGTTTATCCGCCAATGGATGGTTGGACTCAAGGCGCAGGGCGCGAAAGCTGGGCAGAGGCATTTCATCAGCCGGAGAAGTGTCTTGGCAGTAGAACCATGTCTGGTTCCAATCTTTGGGGTGGCTCGGCAACTCGGCATAAGGAAAAAGACAATCCCTCCGTCGCTGGATTAAGATGCCGCCAAGCTCAAGACTAGGCCCGTTGGCGCGTTTGTTCTGCCGGTTTAAGTAAAAAAGCTCTCTGAACAAAAGCAGACTTGGCTCCTCTCCCAGGTACACCTCATAGAAAACTTGAAAATTGCAAAGATTTGACACGGAATTGGGTCCAATGTCTTGAGGTCTAAGGTCAAACAGATTCAATACTTCTCTGAAAATTTTGATCCGGGTGGGGCAAATCCCCGGTTCATATGATCTGTGAAAATTATCACCTCCCCTTCTTTGGGTTGAGGTTTCTCTTCAGACGGGTCAGGGGCGCGATAAGATATGACCTCCTTTTTTGGCAGGTGGCCAGACTTCACGAACTCAGCAAGTTTGCTCGTAGTGACTGTGGATGGGACCCAATTGCAAGTTACAGGGGTCTTGGCCGCCTTAGGTGCCATGACAAACAGCTGGCCTACAACAAGATAAGAAAGTGCCGGCTCAACTTTAACCGGGGGGGATATCTGAATTATTTAAAGTGGCGGCTTAAAAAGGGGCCTAATGATATAAGGGTGGTTGTGCAACAATATTTAAGCCGCTACAAACATCAAGAGCGATTCAAAATTCTCAAAGTTATGATAAGAAGGCAAGGCTTACAGCTCAGTGTCACTTGTTTAAACCGGGTACCTCGACAGTTGTGTTTAAAAGCATTTACCAGAAGAAGTGTTCCGGGTGACAGAAACAAGTTTTACAGACGACATCTATTATTTTGGATCAAACTACTGTTCTGAAAGGAAATTTTTCTAGACCTAAAAACAGAGCAGAGAATTTCACGCATTCAAGGGAGGTTTCCAAATAAGAAAAACAAGATCTATTTCTGTGCAAGATTAACACAAACAGCTTCCGCAGCAGTTCTGTACAGTTTTTACAAATTTGAAAAGGCTGTGGAAGTGCAGACTGGCAAGGGTTGCGTCGGGCGGTGATGAACGCCGATGAACTCAGGCGAGCATCAATGCAGATCCAAAGAAGGGAGAGGAATTCACGGATAAGCTTGAGATACGTAGGTCCGCCGCTGTTTTCTGATCCGAGTCAGGCTGATGCAGCGGCCGGAGTCGATGAAGACGAGGGTTTCAACGGCGGCGGCGGCGGAGCTCGAGCGGCAGAGAGGAGAGGTAGAAGGCGACTGGAAGGAGGAAAATGAAAGACCTAAGTCACGGCTATTTATAAGGTGAGGATAGCTGGGACGGCGCGGGAAACGAGGAGATAAGAATTACTATCTAGCGGCCCCGACGCCTCAATTGTCGGAACAGTAAATAAAAGCAGAGATCCGTTGAAAGATACGATGGAATAGGAAATGAATTAAGAAAAGGACGATGTCACGCCGGGTTAAAACGGATCCAGAAGATGGCGTCATGGCGGGTTAAAAAAAAGTGCTCCGCACAGTCAAAAGACTAGAGATTTATTTCTTAAGGTATTTTAAGATCGACATGAACAGGTTCAAATCAATCTGGGGCCTAATGTCGGGGATATAACTATTTGTGTAAGCCGCCCAGGAGGGGCCGGGTTACACAAAGAGACTCGTCAGAGGAAGCCCAAGACCAAGTCATGAAGATGGTGATTCACCAAAAGGCCTAAGGGCCCACAGGCGGCTTAAAACCCATAGAGATAAACCGCCGTAATGGCATGACTTGTATCATAAGGTAGAATTAACTGGTCACCGAGCCGGACACTATTTATGAGCCGGCCGGGACTCTGTAGGCCGCAGGGCGTCAACCCGTGTATATAAGGGGGCGACCCGCTGGTGGCTTAGGGCAAGAAACAACACATCGAGAGCCAGACATAGCGTATCTCGCTCCCTGGTCATCGAAACCTCAAGCAATACCAACCCAACTAGACGTAGGCCTTCCTTCACTGTAAGGGGCTGAACTAGTATAAACCTCTCATGTCCTTTGTCCCGATTAACCCCTTTAAGCTTCCTAGTTGCGATGGCTCCACGACTAAGTCCTTGCAAGAGGACATCTGCCGTGACAATTCCACGACAGGTACGGTTGAAAGTTTCATTGAGGTAGTATTGGTTTTTCTTCACTGCATTGTGTGTTGAGGTCATGTTGTGAAGAATTGAACCAAACTAACGCTTGACCCATTTATGATTGCGATCAACCTTCTGATGAAGACTGAGGAGTAACTCACGATCAGTCATCACCCTGGGTGCTGTGGCTTGAGGATTTTGCTTGGCAGAGTTGTTGGCGGCAGAGTCATGTGTGGCAGAGTCATAATTGGTGGAATAAGATGCAGCCTTGCGAAATTGACCATCCAATGGACGAATGCCTTCATTTATCAAAGCAGCTGCCTTGCCTTTGTCATCAGCTGAGGAAAATGTCCGTTTGAGGACTTCAATTGGAGGCAAGTAGCCGCAGTGGTTCAGAGTGTCAGCTTTGTAGTTGAGTGAAGACCTGGTCCTGATGAATCTCATAATCCACGGTGCATAAGGCTTCAGCTCAAATGGGGACATGGCAATATTTGCCAGAGTCCTCATGAAGAAATCATGAAAGTTGACGGGAACGCCATGAATGATATTGAAAAGCAGATTCGTCATGATGTCACAGCCCTAGAGTTTGCTTGTAACTAGTGGCATTGCATCCATGCATCATGTCTAATTTTACCCGAAACCTGAAATGGGGACTGATAAACCCTAGCAGCAAATGAAATTCAACTAGGGTCAAAATTAAATCTTTTCAATGAACCCAAAATGCCCTTCACAAAAGTTCATCATTTTTGAATTGGTCTAGAACCTCTGCCAAATAATCCTGAAAGTACTTGAGGGCTGTTGAGAAATATTTCAAAGGTGCCTCAAATTATTTTCAGGATTTTACCAAGTTGTTTAGCATTTTAACTAATTCAAAACAGAGGAATAAAAATAGAAAACAGAAATAGAATTAACAGAGAGAGAGAGAGAGAGAGAGAGAGAGAGAGAGAGAGAACAACACCTGGGCCACTTACCTGGCAACCTACCTGCAGGCCAGCCGACCCAGCCCATCTGGCCTGCCAGTCGTCCTCCTCCTTGCGCCAGAAGGACGAGGGCGTGTGCCCGATGCCCGCGCACGTCTCGCGCGACACCTTCAGGCTGCCTGCCTGTGCCCCGACTCCCCTGAAGACGCCACACAACCGCCCGGACCCGTCTGGTTCTCTCCCTCTCTCCCTCGAGCTCTCTCCTCTCCCCTGGTGCTCCCTCTCTCGTTTGCCCGAGCGCGCCCGCCTCCACCGCTTGCTGCCTCCGCCGCTTGCTGCCACCGCCCTCTTCGGTGACCCCTAGCTCCACCGCCGCGTCTAGCAGCACCGCCCTCGACCAGAGCTTCTCCAAGCCGAAGACCCCGAGCGCGGGAGCAGCCCATCGTCGCCATCGAGCTCATCTTCGTCCTCTGCACCGATGACCGCTGTCGCACGATTCGTCATCCTCAGCGCTTCCCCGACCTCGCCGTTCTTGCTGCCAGATCCGCTGTGAGCCTCCGTGCCAAAACCCTCTCTTCCCCCTCGCGTCCGCGAGCTCTAGGATGCATCTCCGCCATGGCCGAGAGCTCGGCTCCGCCGCGCATGACGCCGCCGTTGTTCTAGCCATCGCCACTCGCGTCCAAGCTTATCAATGCACTCAACATGCTCCCAGGAGCCGAGCGCACCCATCCGCTAACCCTCCCGCGCAATATAACGCTGAAAGTGCGTTATATAGACTAGAGGGGGGGGGGTGATTTGCTCGTGAGGAAATTCCTTAGCGAAGAACTACTAGCAGCGGAATAAGTACTCATAGGTAAACATAGAAGATTACACGCAAGGTCATCATGATGAAATAAAGACACCAACAGAGTACAGAAAGCGTAAACACATGATAGCACAATATGAAGACAAACAGACTGAAGAAGTTGAACTGAGGAAATTGAGAAAGTCTTCAGTCAAAGTCTTCAAACACAGATATGAACAAACACACAACACAGTAATAAGGAAATGAAAGTGTTGAGGAAATAGAACCAGTAAGCTTGGTGAAGACAATGATTTGGTAGACCAGTTCCAACTGCTGTCTCAGTTGTACATCTGGTTGGAGCGGCTGAGTATTTAAACTCGAGGACACCTAGTCCCGAACACACAGTCCTCACCGTATTCTCCTTGAGCTAAGGACACACAGTCCTCGCCCAATCACTCGTGGTAAGTATTCAGGTGACTTCCAAACCTTCACAGACTGGGTCACTCGGCGATCCACAATTCCTCTTGGATGCTCTAGACCTTGACGCCTAACCGTCTGGAAGAAGCACAGTCTTCAAAGGTAACAAGCATCGGATCCACGCAGGATCAATCTCTTTAGTGATGCTCAATCACTTTGGGTTTGTAGGTGTTTTGGGTTTGGGTTTGGATTTTCCTCACTTGATGATTTTCGCTCAAAGTCCTCGGAGGATGGGTTGCTCTCAAATGACAAGTGTCAAGTTCTCGCGGAGCAGCCAACCAGCTAGTGGTTGTAGGGGGCGGCTATTTATAGCCTAGGGAGCAGCCCGACATGATAAGACATAAATGCCCTTCAATGATATGACCGTTATGTGGATAAGATATTTTGGGACAGCTGGCGCGTAGCACAGCAACGGTCGGAAATTTGAGGTACAAATTCCTCAGGGCTATCATGTTCCTCACAGTATAGGTAATTCGCGCTGGCGAATTCCTAACTCCTCAGTCAGAGGAAAGTCCTCAGTGACCAGAAGAACTGCGTCTCTGTCACTGAAGAAATTGACTGAACTGTATGAGATTTCCAATGGCTTCACTCGAAGGGATTGGTAGGTGTAGGATTTGAGATCAGCATCACTTGGAAATTTTCTCCTTAGTATTTCCTCGACCCCCTTTAACAGTACGGTGTTTCCTATGACTCAAGAAAGGGAAAATGAAACTACGAAAACAAAAGTCTTCACGCTTCATATTCCTCGAATGATAACCAAGTCTTCAAGGTCACACCAATTTCTTCACTTTCAAAGTCTTCAGAAAGTCTTCAAAATATCAAAGTCTTCAGATGAAGAACTTCATTTTTAGGGGTCGACTTTCTCTGTAAATATCAAACTCCTCATAGACTTATAGACCTGTGTACACTCATAAACACATTAGATACTTAACCTATAAGTCTTCAATACACCAAAAGCACTAAGGGGCACTAGATGCACTTACAATCTCCCCCTTTTTGGTGATTGATGACAACATAGGTTAAGTTTTCAACGGGGATAAATATATGAAGTGTAAATACTGATATTGAGGAATTTGATTGCAAGATATAGAAGAACTCCCCCTGAAGATGTGCATAGTGAGGAATTTGCTTTTGAAGCAATGCACACTTGAAGAGTTGAATCATGGAGATCTCCCCCTATATCTTGTAATTCATACACGCATTTTACATATAATATGAAGAATTTGAAATGCATGATGAAATATGGTGCCTGATGTAATTCAGCATGCGTGCGATAATATTAACGAGGAATAAGCATGCAGAATAGCGCATCGAAGTATCAAAGCATAGTGCAACAAAAGTATCAGCGCACCATCGGACTTAAGATTACAACTCGATCCAATAAAAGTTTCGGAAGAACGAGAGTTGTAACTTAAAAAAAACGCCCTTATTATAGACCCGCTTGAAGACTAACTCAGATTTCTCCCCCTTTGTCATCAAATGACCAAAAGGATCGAAACCGAGGACTAATGCCCCTGAAGATATTCAAGTTGATGAAGGAGCGCCAGCGTTGTTGGGGTCGGTCGTTGAAGTAGGGCCTGCTACAGTGTCGTCCAAATCTTCATTTTCATCAGTCTCACGCGATGAAGAATATGATCTGGCCACCAGAGAAGGAACCTTGACCTTCTTGTATTTCTTCGGAGGAGGTGCAAACCAGTCAAAGTCTTCTTTGAGACCCATTTTCTCCAAGTCTTCAGCACTGTACACTTTAGACAGAACATCCCAGGTGCGGTTGAGGGTTTCATGAAGGTAGTAATGGTCTTTCTTCACTGCATTGTGTGTGGAAGTCATGTTGTGAAGAATTGAACCAAACTGACGCTTGACCCATTTGTGATTGCGATCAACCTTTTGATGAAGACTGAGGAGTAACTCACGGTCAGTCATCACCCTGGGTGCTGTGGCTTGAGGATTTGGCTTGGCAGTGTTGGCAGCAGAGTCATGTGTGGCAGAGTCATCATTGGTGGAATAAGAAGCAGCCTTGCGAAATTGTCCATCCAATGGACGAATGCCTTCATCTATCACAGCTGTCGGCGTTCTGGGAACGGGGGTCCCCGGACTTGCTTGCCTGCGGCCTGCGGCGTGGCTCAAATGGGGGCCCAGCGTGGCCCATCTTCATCAGCACAAGGCTCAAGACCCTCGCGAGGGGCCAAACCTCGCGAGGCGGACGACATGGTGCTTCCTCAAGCACGACCTCATTAGGCTGGCTCGCGAGGAGGCGGAGAGATCAAGGCGGGTACCTCACGAGGTGCCCATGACGCAAGCCATGACGACCAAGGGTGACAGGCGGGCGCCTGCCCGCGCAGCGTCTCCCTTTCCTCTTTGGTGCAAAGGGGGCAAGCACAGGCGAGAGGATCAAGCAAAGGCACCCGTTTCGGTGCAACGAGACCAAGACCAGTCCAACGAAGGGAAGGAGGTCACCATGGAGCCCAGGACGGTGTCGCCGCAGGGCCTTTGGCAGGCGAAGACCAACTTTAGTCAGGATAAGTGTACCAGATGTTTCCCTTCAAATTGGCCAATTGTTGGCGCCCTTCCCGCTCAATATTTGGGAAGAGGCCCAGGGCCTTTGCCTATAAATAGGACTAGCCACCCCCAGGGTGGAGGCAGATTGGATGAGCTAGGATCGAATCCAGCATCTAGAGAGAGAGAGAAGGGTGATCGAACTCCCCCTAGCAGTTCATCCCCTAGCCAAGAACAGGCCCTCGCGAGGCCGTTCCCCCTTGTACTGTTCTTCCTCATCAGCCCAAGAGGCAATCCACCCACCACAAACTAGAGTAGGGTATTACACCACAATGGTGGCCCGAACTAGTATAAACCTTGCGTCTCTTGTGGTTTTCTTGCAGTAGTTAGATCCTTACGAGACGGAGAGGTAGAGGGCACGATCTCCGTGCGCACCCCAGAGTTCGAACTTCAAGGGTCTGCCGGAACCCGTGATCCGAGGAGAGGTAGAGGGCACAATCTCCGCGCGCACCCCAGAGTTCGAACCTCAAGGGTCTGCCAGAACCCGTGATCCGACATTTGGCGCACCAGGTAGGGGTGCGCCGGAATCTGCCTTCCACCGCTCCGTTCTCCCCCGGCTGCCGCATCCATGTACGGCGCGCGACGAGCTCGCGCAACACCAGTGGCCCTCGCTGGTGGACGTCCTCGCCGTTCCCCGTCGCCCGCCGTCAACACCGCCACCAGCCCGACGGGAGGCGAGCAGCAAGCACCACCCCGACGCCTGTTTATGCGACCGGGCTGCCGCACCACAACGTCGACGCTCCCGGTCGTTGCGGCCCTCCTGGGCGGCTCGCAGGCGCCACCGACGAGCTGCTACATCAAGCCGTTTGCCCGCCAGATCGGCGTTGTTTCCGCACGGCAGGGGGCTCCCACGGACCGGGCGGCGCGCAAGGTTGGCCTGACCTTCAGCTCGAAGGACCACCCCGCTAACTTGGCCGGCTCGGGCGCGCTCCCCCTGTTGTGCAGCCCCACCATCTGCCAGGTGGCCGTCACCAGAACCCTCGTCGATGGCGGCGCGGGCCTCAGCGTGCTTTCGGTCAAGACCTTCAACCTCCTCCGCATACCCCGGGAGCGGCTGCAACCCAGCCGATCCTTCTCAGGCGTCGGGGGCGGGTCGTCCGACTCCTTGGGACAGATCCGGCTCCCGGTGACCTTCGGCACCTACGACAACTTCCGCATGGAGATGGTCGACTTCGACATTGCCCCCATCGGCCTCCCTTACAACGCTATCCTCGGCTACCCGGCACTAGCTCAGTTCATGGCCGCCACGCACCCGGTGTACAACCTCATGAAGATGCCCGGGAGCAACGGTACCCTCACCGTGCACGGAGACACCGAGGACGCCCTGCGAGTACTCAAGCTCGCCTTCAAGACGGCGGCATCGGCACAGCCCGCCGACGCGGGAACCCCTGAGCCCAAGGGGGCTGCGCCTACCAAGAAGAAGTAGTTGTTCACCCAGGACAAGGTGGAAACCAAGCAGATACTCGTCGACGAGGACGGGTCCTCCAGCGCCACTTTCACCATTGGCGCCAACCTGGGGCCTGAGCAGGAGGAGGCCCTGGTCAAGTTCCTACGTGCAAACAAGAAAGTGTTTGCTTGGGAGCCCGATCAGTTGGCAGGGATCCCCAGGGACGTCATCGAGCACCACCTCAACGTGTGCCCAAATGTGCGCCCCGTGAAGCAGAAAGCCAGGCGACAGTCTGCAGAGAAGCAGGCCTTCATCGTCCAAGAGACCAGCAAGTTAGAAGCCTCCGGAGTCATTCGTGAGGTCCGGTACCCAGATTGGTTGGCCAACCCTGTCGTTGTGCCCAAGAAAGGGGGGAAGGAACGCATGTGTGTCGACTTCACCAACCTCAACAAGGCATGCCCGCAAGATCCGTTCCCGCTCCCTCGCATCGACCAGATCGTCGATTCCACCGCCGAGTGCGACCTGCTGTGCTTTTTGGATGCCTTCTCTGGATATCACCAGATGAAGATGGCGATAGAAGACGTTGAGAAGACCGCCTTCTTGACCCCGTGCGGGGTATACTGCTATACATGCATGCCATTTGGACTAGGCAACGCAGGGGCAACCTTTCAGCGGCTGATGCACATCACCTTGGGCCCGCAGCTCGGGAAGAATGTCGAAGCATACGTTGATGACATTGTGGTGAAATCTCGAGAGGCCAGGACCCTGATACAAGACCTGGAGGAGACCTTCGCGAGCCTCGACGCAGTAAACCTGCGGCTCAACCCTGAGAAATGTGTGTTTGGCGTTCCCTCGGGCAAGCTTTTGGGATTCCTCGTATCTCACCGTGGCATCGAGGCCAACCCCGAGAAGGTCAAGGCGGTCGAGGACATGAGTCCGCCAAAGACCCTCAAAGAAATGCAGAAGCTCACTGGGCGTGTGACCGCACTAGGGCGCTTCATCTCCAAGCTGGGGCAACGAGCGCTGCCTTTCTTTCAGCTGATGAAGAAAAAGGGACCCTTTGAATGGACTGAAGAGGCAGATAGGACGTTTCAAGATCTCAAGAGGTACCTAACCAGTCCCCCAGTCATGGTGGCTCCGCGCCCTCAAGAGCCTCTGCTGCTTTACCTTGTCGCCACCCCCTACTCTGCCAGCGCAGCACTGGTGGCGGTTAGGGAGGAGCGCCAGTCCAAGACCATAACGGCAGCCCGAGGTCGGACAAGAAGGGAACAGGGAAAGCTCGAGGAAGCCGAAACTATAGATGAAGAGAGTCAGCTGCCGAGGGACGCACCAGAGACAGGAGAGGCAACATGCCCGGATGGTCCACCTCCCGAGGCCACATCATCTCGTGAGGGGCCATCACCTCCCGAGGGCGCCGCGACCCGAGATGCTCTCAGCCTTGTTGAGCACAAGGTCTACTTCGTTAGCACGGTGCTACGGGACACGAGGGCACGGTACCCGATGCCCCAGAAGCTCCTCCTCGCGCTGCTGGTGGCCTCACGCAAGTTGCGTCACTACTTCCAAGCTCACCCGATCAAGGTCGTCTCATCGTACCCCCTGGAGAGGGTGCTCAGGAGCCCTAACTCAGCCGGAAGGGTCTCCGAGTGGAACATAGAGTTGCAAGCGTTTCAGCTCGAGTTCAGCACAACTAGGGTCATCAAAGGAGCCGCATTGGCGGATTTCGTGGCGGAATGGACAGAGGCACCGGGCCTCAAGGATGACGAGGATCGCTCCCTCTCCCCAGGGAGCGAGGCGCCAGAAGGCTGGGTCATGTACTTCGACGGGGCATTCTCCAGGCACGGCGCGGGGGCTGGTGCCGTACTGATATCACCCACTCAGGATAAGCTTTGCTATGCAGTACAACTCTGTTTCCAGCAAGGAGAAAAGGTCTCCAACAACATAGCAGAATATGAGGGACTGATAGCCGGGTTGAAGGCCGCAGCGGCCCTGGGAGTGAAGCGCCTCACTGTCAAAGGCGACTCGCAGCTCCTAGTCAACTTCTCCAATAAGGTGTATGAGCCGAAGGACGAGCATATGGAGGCCTACCTAGCAGAGGTCCGCAGGATGGAAAAGCAGTTCTGGGGGATGGAGCTGAAGCACGTGCCCCGTGGCACCAACCAGGAAGCCGACGACATAGCCGGACGGGCGTCCAGGCGGCTGCCGCAGAAGCCCGGCGTCTTCGAAGAGCGGCTCTTCAAACCTTCAGTGCAGCCAACACTATCAAGCACGGCTCAGCCTCGAGAGGAGCTCCCTCAGCCGCCAGCCTCGGGAGCCCTAGCCTGCGGACCGCCCTCAGGAGCACGTTTGCTCCTGACGATGGAACCTCAGGAGGAATGTTGGATCACAGAGCTCCGGAATTACCTGACACATGGGGCCCTGCCAGAGAAGGAGGAGGAAGCAGAACGTGTGGCGCGGCAGGCCACGACATACTGCATCAGAGACGGAGAACTCTACCGGAAGCGACCCAACGACGTATCTCTGCGCTGCATCTCCAGGGAGCAAGGAAGGGAACTACTGGGGGACATACACGGCGGGAACTGCGGGCACCACTCATCATCACGGACCCTCGTCGGCAAAGCATTCCGTAGTGGGTTCTATTGGCCCACCGCACTCAACGACACGATCGAATTGGTAAAGGCTTGGGAGGCCTGCCAGTTCCATTCCAAGCAGATCCATCAGCTAGCGGGGAGCCTGCAGACTATACCCCTCTCGTGGCCATTCGCAGTTTGGGGGTTGGATATTCTGGGCCCGTTCCCTCGGGCGCCAGGGGGCTACCGTTACCTCTACGTCGCCATTGACAAGTTCACCAAGTGGGCAGAGGTGGAGGCTGTCCGTACCATCCCCGCAGGCTCCGCGATCAAGTTCATCAGGGGTATCGTGAGCCGGTTCGGGGTGCCGAACCGCATCATCACAGACAACGGTTCGCATTTCACCAGTAATCTCTTCAAAACATACTGTGCTAACCTTGGAACGCAGATATGCTACGCTTCGGTGGCACACCCGCGAAGCAATGGGCAAGCCGAACGAGCCAACGCGGAGGTCCTGAGAGGCCTCAAGACCAGGACGTTCAAGAAGAAGCTGGAGGCCTGCGGCAGGGGTTGGTACGATGAGCTCCAATCCGTGTTGTGGTCCATCCGCACAACCGCGACCAAACCAACCGTGGAAACTCCGTTCTTCCTGGTCTACGGAGCCGAAGCAGTCCTTCCTCACGAGGTCTGGCATCGCTCCGCGCGGGTCCTGGCGTTCGACGAGGCGCAGCAGGACGCCATGCGGGGGATGGACCTCGTGCTGGGGGAGGAACGCCGCCGGGAAGCAGCGCTGTGAGCGGCAAGGTACCAACAGGCACTACGACGATATCACTGCTGCAACATCCGCCCCAGGACCCTCGAGGTAGGAGACCTCGTACTCAGGCGGGTCCTCTCCAGGGAAGGGCTGCACAAGCTCTCTCCCATGTGGGAGGGCCCGTTCAAGGTTGTTCATGTTTCCAGGCCTGGCTCCGTGCGCTTGGAGACTCAAGAGGGGGAGCCGATCCAGAACGCGTGGAACATCCAGCACCTCCGGAGGTTCTACCCCTAAAAGGCCCTGAGCCTGTGAAGAAGGCGAACGCCTGTGAAGATCGTCTCTTTTTGGAAAAGGCCCTGAGCCTGTGAAGAAGGCGAACGCCTGTGAAGATCTTCTCTTTTTGGAAAAGGCCCTGAGCCTGTGAAGAAGGCGAACGCCTATGAAGATCGTCTCTTTTTGGAAAAGGCCCAGAGCCTGTGAAGAAGGTGAATGCCTGTGAAGCTCATTACCTCTAAGGAGAAAGGCCCGGAGCCTGTGAAGAAGGCCAATGCCTATGAAGCTCATTACCTCTAAGGAGAAAGGCCCGGAGCCTATGAAGAAGGCCAATGCCTGTGAAGCTCGCCGCCCCGTGACACTCTCACGTAATAATGAGTGGGGCTGTACACGCCCCGGAGTCTCAGGAGCGCCGGCCTCAGGCCCTGGGGCTCCCTCCCACGCCCAGTGGCAGCACTTAGCTCCGCGCTGGTGAGAAGACGTCGAAGACTAGACTAGGTGCCGGACGCGGCTTTTTCATTTGCTTTCCGCATTTGACGTGTTTTACTTGCATTTGAAGTCTTATCGAAGCTATCGCCGTTGTTGATTTGTGGTTTGTCGATTTTCGCTCCTCGTTTTGATTTTCTCTCATGAAGGCCTCGCGAGGGATGGGGCTCGAACGCCCTCGCGAGCGTTTTTGCTCTAGCCGTTTAAAGGTTTCACGGCCCGGGCTCTCTACAGGAGCACCCCTCTGGTCCATGCCCCTCAGGCACCGCGACATGCACACAGGGCCTGGGTCGGTCGCCCCCCGGCTGGGGCCGTAAACTACCTACGCGAGGGCAAATAGTTGAGAAGCGCAGCAACAAAATTAAGGTAATGGCTACAACGGCAATAATTCTCAACACGCCCCCACGGGGCTCCACGCAGCTGTCTTATCTTACACAGGAAGCAAAAGGAAAAGGAAAGGGCGAGCCCGGCGCGGCCCGCCCTGCATCGGCCTACTGAGGCGACACCGGATGCCTCCGGAGCTCAGGCGGACTCCCTCTCGCGCTTCACCGGAGCGCGGCGACGGGCGGATGAACAGCCACCCCCCAAGCAGGCGTGAAGGCGAGGGGGCTGGCTGCGGCCACCGCTGGAGGAGCCGCCTGAAGGGGAGTAGGCGAAGCTTGGGGAGCCTCGAGCGCCGCCAGCAGAGTGGGCGCTGTCTCCTCCATCGTCGTCCTCAGGGCAGCATACTGCGCGGCGACCATCTTCCCCAAACACCCTCACGTAGAGGGTGCTGTCGCCGTCGAACTTGAAGTGCAGGGTGCACCGCTCGCCCAGGCCGCGCGCGCGGGCAAACGTTTGCCAGCCGCGGGTCAGGGCCCCATTCCCAGAAGGGGAGACCTCGAGCGAAACCCAAGAGGCCCTACTGCAGCAGCCGTCAGCCTGGAGCCAGAAGCCGCACCGGGCGCCGGCCGACAGCTCGCTGATGAAGAAGCGAGGGAGCTGGAGCCAGGTGCTGGTCGGGTCCGCCGACCACACGACGAACTCCGTCAGCGCCTCCGCCGAGCGAAAGCGCGGCCTGGGAGGCCGCGCAACAACAACCTGCCTCCCCATGGCAGCCGAGCGCTCACCACCTCGCGGAGAATCACCCCCGTGCCCACGGGGAGCCACAGCGGGGACCGCGGGATGCTTGCGGGGACGACCCCGGCCGCGCTTGGCCAGAGGGGAGTCGGGCCCCGCCCGACTAGCCTTCCCCTTCTCCACAGCTGAGAACCTCTTCGGAGCCATGCGAGCAGCGGCGGCAAAGGAGAGGAAGAAGAAGAGAAGCGGGAAGGGATGGACTGGCGGAGCTTGTGCGGCCTCGCACTTATAGCCGGAAGAGGCCAACCGTCAAGCACCACGATCGTAGGTAATAATGACCCGTATCTATGCATGCAGGGACTAGTCAAGTCACGCAGTTGCCAAGGCGTCGTGGGGAAGTGGAGACGCCCACGTCCTGTCAAACCGCCACGCGGTGCCCAAGGCCGCAGGCTGTTAGGGCCCGCGGCGCTTCGCCCTTGCCCTTTCGCCTCTCGGCACGGCCAAGTCCATGCGCGCCTTGGTCCCGGGGGCTACTGTCGGCGTTCTGGGAACGGGGGTCCCCGGACTTGCCTGCCTGCGGCCTGCGGCGTGGCTCAAATGGGGGCCCAGCGTGGCCCATCTTCATCAGCACAAGGCTCAAGACCCTCGCGAGGGGCCAAGCCTCGCGAGGCGGACGACATGGCGCTTCCTCAAGCACGACCTCCTTAGGCTGGCTCGCGAGGAGGCGGAGAGATCAAGGCGGGTACCTCACGAGGTGCCCATGACGCAAGCCATGACGACCAAGGGTGCCAGGCGAGCGCCTGCCCGCACAGCGTCTCCCTTTCTTCTTTGGTGCAAAGGGGGCAAGCGCAGGCGAGAGGATCAAGCAAAGGCACCCGTTTCAGTGCAACGAGACCAAGACCAGTCCAACGAAGGGAAGGAGGTCACCATGGAGCCCAGGACGGCGTCACCGCAGGGCCTTTGGCAGGCGAAGACCAACTTTAGTCAGGATAAGTGTACCAGATGTTCCCCTTCAAATTGGCCAATTGTTGGCGCCCTTCCCGCTCAATATTTGGGAAGAGGCCCAGGGCCTTTGCCTATAAATAGGACTAGCCACCCCCAGGGTGGAGGCAGATTGGATGAGCTAGGATTGAATCCAGCATCTAGAGAGAGAGACAAGGGTGATCGAACTCCCCCTAGCAGTTCATCCCCTAGCCAAGAACAGGCCCTTGCGAGGCCGTTCCCCCTTGTATTGTTCTTCCTCATCAGCCCAAGAGGCAATCCACCCACCACAAACTAGAGTAGGGTATTACACCACAATGGTGGCCCGAACTAGTATAAACCTTGCGTCTCTTGTGTTGTTCTTGCAGTAGTTAGATCCTTACGAGACGGAGAGGTAGAGGGCACGATCTCCGCGCGCACCCCAGAGTTCGAACCTCAAGGGTCTGCCGGAACCCGTGATCCGAGGAGAGGTAGAGGGCACGATCTCTGCGCGCACCCCAGAGTTCGAACCTCAAGGGTCTGCCGGAACCCGTGATCCGACAACAGCAGTGGCCTTGCCCTTTTTTCAGCTGAGGAAAATGTCCGTTTGAGGACTTCAATGGGAGGCAAGTAGCTGCAGTGGTTGAGAGTTTCAGCCTTGTAGTTGAGTGAAGACCTTGTCCTGATGAATTTCATTATCCAAGGTGCATAAGGCTTCAGCTCAAATGGTGACATAGCAATATTGGCCAGAGTCCTCATGAAGAAATCATGGAAGTTGACGGGAACGCCATGAATGATGTTGAAAAGCAGATTCTTCATGATGCCAACGACTTCTTCATCAATCGAGTCGTGGCCTTTGATGGGACTCATTGTCTTCGTCAGAATGCGATAGACAGTCCTTGGCACATACAACAGTTCCTTGACGAGGAATTTGGTTCTAGGAGCTTGCCCTGGCTTCAAAGGCTTCATCAGCACTTGCATATAGTGATTTGAAAGCTCAGGTTCGTTGTACACACAACGTGCATCTTCAGTGGGTGGACTCAGAGGAAGGACACGAAGCAATTCAGATGCTGGGGCCTTATGATGTGTGTTCTCAATCATCCAGTCCAGAACCCATGAGTTCACATCTTCAGAGTTGCCGGTGATGTGCAACGTTGCATAGAATTGAAGAATAAGTTCTTCATTCCAATCGCATATATCTGTGCAGAAATTGAGCAGCCCAGCGTCGTGAAGAACACTGAGCACTGGCGTGAAGCACGACAAAGACTCCATATCCACGTGAGGAATATGAGCATGGTCGAAGACTTTGTCTTTGTTATAAAGCACTGAGGAATAGAAATTGGCTTGGCCGGCTGTCCAGAAACGCCTCTTCCTTATGCGAGCAGAGTCATATGGATTGTATTCAGTGAAGAACACATGCTCGCCATAGAAGTCTTCAGCCTTGAATTTCTGTTTGCGTGAGAACGAATCCTTTGGCCTTGGCAGAGGAGTGTCGGTGAGTTGCATCACGACCTCAGGAATCACAATCTCAGGTTCTTCAGGCTAAGGAATTTCAGGATGTTCCTCAGGTGCAGTCACCTTGTCAGTTTCAGCAGCAGTTTCTTCAGCACTAGTGGCTGGAATTTCTTCATTTACAGATGCAGTGGGATGAGTTTCTTCAGAGCCCAATTTTACTGTTGGTGAAGGAGAGTGAGGAATTTGCTGCAAGGGAGTGAAGAGTGGGGAATTGGGATGCTGACTTTCCCAAAAGTCGTCATTCATCACTGGAGTGGTGCTTCCAATATCCACATCTTCATCAATTTCTTCAACACCAGCCTCTTCAGCATCAAATTGAGGCATTGGTGATGAGACCATTGGGGTTGAAGGGATTGCATCCGCTTCAATTTCTTCATCAATCTGCTCTGAGGAAGCAGCAGATTGAGTTTCTTCATCTGATCCACTTGGGATCTCATAATCTTCACCAAAAGGAACAAGGTCCTTTGATGGCGTGGAGGAGATAGGAATGGCATCAATGAGATTTGCAAATGAGCTTGTCATCGGCTTCATCTTCTTTGGGGCTGAAGACTCTGAAGCATTGGATGCCTTCCTTTTCTTCACAGCAGCTCGCTCTGCAGCCTTGGTTTTCTTCACATCTAATGCAGATGGAAGAATTGGAGTTGGCGTAGGCGTAGGTGGAGCTGAGGAATCTGGTTGATTATCCTCAGGCGCAACTGATGCAGTTGCCCTGGTTTCTTCATTTTCTTCAGGCGCACCACTAGTGGATGCCCTGGCAATTTCTTCAGTGGCTGGAGCAGAGTCATCAGCCCAGGAACTGGCATTTTCTTCAGCAGCCTGAAATTCATCAGTGGTGCTGGCATGTTCTTCAGTTTGCTGAACAGATGCTTCAGCATGAGGAATTTGTTGTGTTGAGGCTGCACCCTTGGTGAAGGTATCAGTCAGCCTCACAAATCTGACCTTGGCTCCTTGCCAATCAGCATAGTACGATTCAAAGTTGTCGCTCAGGGCTTTGATATCAGCCTGCATCTTGACGAGTTCCTCAGGCGTCATCTTGACAACGTTTTTCTTCAGCAGCTTCTCTTTCCTGTACTGCGATTTCTTGATATCTCTGGCCCTATCATATTTCCACTTCTCCTCTTGGATGACTTTGGCCAGGAGTCAGCTTGAAATCAAGCATAGGTGTGTTAGGTTCCTTATGCCAGAGATCAGTATAATCTAGGATCGCCGTTAGATCCAATAGCAGGGGCACAGGTGTGCCTTTGGCTTTTGCAGCCCTTTCTTGGCGGTCTCTGATGATTTCAGTGAGTTCCTCTTCATCAGCTTCATCATCATCAGATGGCACAGTGAAGACTACCTGCTTCTTCTGAGGACTTGGACGAGTGCCGCGTCCAGCAGTAGCCTTTTTCTTCAGCAGAGAAGGTCCAACTGAGGAATTTGGTGCAGCTGAGGAACTAGCTGAGACACCAGAGGCAATTGAGGTGCCAGTAGTCCTTTGGCACGAGGCCAGATGCACAGGTGCTGAGGACTTTGTCGGGACAACTTAGGACTGTTGAGGTGGTTATGAGGACTTTGGTGGAGCAGGAGCAGCATGAGGAATTTGCTTTGAAGATTTTGAAGATTCTGGCCGTGAGGGCATTGATGTTGAAGCACTTGGCTTGCGAGCGGGCTTCTTGAGCATCGCTTTCTTCGGTTTGACAGAAGCCTTAGTGGCAGCAGCAACAGCAGCAGCAGAGTCTTCATTGAATTTCCTCACTGCTTCTCCGGCTTGCCTTGCCAGTTTAGCTTGGCGCTTGGCCCATTCCTTAGGAAAATCCTCACCACGCTTGATGCTGGTGGGATCAGCCACTTGGCCAGGTGCCAATGGGGCTCTTGGGCATGGAGGGTTGAGTGCGAATTTCTTCATGTACTTTGGAGTAACATATCTGTGCTCCCTCCATTCACGTGCCCATCTCCGTTCAATCCTCTGGATTCGCACCTTGCGCTGATTTTTATCTTCTTTGCCAAACTTGGCTTCATCAGGCGTGCAGTACTCTTTGTAAATATCCTCTGGGATCTCAAAAGCAGTCATGACCTCAGGCTTCTTTCCTCCTTTCTGTGGCCGTTTACCTTCAGCCATTTTCTTCAGATGAGGAATTTGAACAATTGAATTCTATGAAGAAGTATGCAACTTTTCTTCGAGGAACGCTGCAAATGAGTTAATTTGATGAGAACCTAATGATTCAGCAGCGGACATGTGTACCTGTGAGCAGAGTATAGTTGCGAGGAATTTGGAGAGGTCATATGCGTTCTCAGAGGGTTTTTCATAAAGAACAAGTTTTGAGGAATTTGACCAGATTCGTCTTGAGGAATTTCACTAAGCGCTTTATATCTTAGGTTCCAGAGTTGTATAGATCGAGGATCCACACAATTGAGGAATCTTGAAGAAAATGAGGCTTAGGTAAATGAATCAAGAACAGATAACATGTGAGGTGTTTTGTGTGTGAGGAGTTGAAGAATAAAAACACCTTTGAAGATTTTGTAGAAAAGTTTCGAATCAAAGAGGGCAGTAAAATTAGCTATTAATTACCCTGAACGAAGAACACGATGAACTGGGAGTTGAAACAGTGAAGTTCGTCGATGCAGATCTTCCACGCCCTAACTTGGCGGAGGAAGACATCTACGGCGGCGGCGGAGGTGAAGATTTCTGCGGTCGGCGCGAGTACGACGACGACGAGGTCGAGGCAGTGAAGCTCTTCCTCACCGGCGATGATGGAGTAGCGACGGCGCTAGGGTTTGGAAGCTCGAGCGAGAGAGTGAGATCGAGCGGGGTAAAAGGAGTGAGGACGGCGACAGGGGTATTTATAGCCGCAGTGAAAAACTGCTCGTCCGAAGATTTAGGATGAACGTGCCCCTGGCCGTTCTCCTTCTCGCGACATGTGTCACCCACGTACTGTGTAGTGGAGATCGTGTAAGATCATGGGTGGATAAAATAATGCATCGTGGGATGCGGAACGGTTTGAGCGGCAAAAACGAAAGTTTGGATAAGATTAGTTTTAACGTTCCGTTCGCAATTTCTTCAGCTGACAAGGACACAGTGAAGAATTTGAACGAGTTTCAAATAGAACGCACATGAAGAATTTGTGAATAGATTGGATTGAGTGTAGCATAGAGGGGAAGGGTCCGATCACATTCACTTAGCAGAAAGGATCCAACTTGAAGAAATAGCTATAAGTGAATGCTGTAAAGGACATAAACTCATATATATATATATATATATATATATATATATATATATATATATATATATATATATATATATATATATATATATATATATATATATATATATATATATATATATATATATAGCCAATGAAGAAAAACGACGGCACAAGTGAAGATTTTGCAAAGTTGAAGAATTTGAAAAACTGAGGAATTTCAAAAGTTGAGGAAAAACACAAATTGAAGATTTTCAACTTTTGTGGTGGCGTGACCCACCGTGTAAGAATGATGATTTCAGACACCGCGTACAATTGTCGTAGGGTTCTGAGAATCAAATTCTTCATTAATTTATTCACACTTAGAGTGTTATTCTTCATTGATTGAAGAAAAACGTTTCTTCATGTGTTGCACATCTAAGTCATCAATTTTGCATAAGTGTTAGGATGAGTGCATTTTCAAAGTACATTCGAAGACTCTAAGATATTTAGCTCACACCGCAACTTGCTAAATCTCTTCTCATCCAAGGGCTTAGTGAAGATATCGGCTAGCTGTTCTTCAGTCTTCACATGCTCAATAGAAATGTCACCCTTCAACACATGATCACGAAGAAAATGATGACGAATCTGAATGTGCTTTGTCTTCGAGTGCTGAACTGGGTTGTGAGCAATCTTGATGGCACTCTCATTGTCACAGAGGAGAGGCACATTCTTCATGTTGATGCCATAGTCCTTGAGCGTTTGCTTCATCCATAGTAATTGAGCACAGCAAGAACCAGCAGCAATGTACTCAGCTTCAGCAGTAGACAGTGATACGCAGTTCTGTTTCTTCGAGGACCAACAGACCAAGGATCGTCCGGGGAAATGACAAGTACCAGATGTTGACTTGCGGTCCACACGGTCACCAGCATAGTGAGAGTCTGAATATCCAATGAGATCAAAATCCGAGCCCTTGGGATACCATAATCCTAGTGTTGGTGTGTGAGCTAGATATCAAAGAATATGCTTCACAACCTTATGGTGTGATTCCTTCGGTGCAGCTTGAAATCGTGCACACATGCAAACACTAAGCATTATATCTGGCCTAGATGCACATAAGTACAATAAAGAGCCAATCATGGAGCGGTATACCTTATGATCGAAGTCAATACCATTTTCATGAGTGCATAGATGACCATTTGTGGGCATAGGAATTTTGATGCCTTTGCAATCTTGCATGCCGAATTTCTTCAGGACATCCTCGAGGTGTTTCTCCTGAGATATGAATATGCCATTGCGTTGTTGACGAATTTGAAGACCTAAGAAGAATTTCAACTCTCCCATCATAGACATTTGATATTCTTCACTCATCATATAGGCAAATTCATCACTATAACGTTGGTCAGTACAGCCAAAGATGATATCATCAACATATATTTGGCACACAAATAGTTCACCATCACAAGATTTAGTAAAGAGAGTGGGATCGAGTGAACCGGGTGTGAAGCCTTTCTTCATGAAGAATTCCTTCAATGTATCATACCATGCCCGTGGGGCCTACTTGAGGCCATAGAGGGCCTTGTTAAGTCTGAAGACTTTGTCAGGATGTTTTGGATCTTCAAAACCTGGGGGTTGAGCAACATATACTTCTTCCTCAAGCTTACCATTTAGGAATGCACTTTTCACATCCATTTGGTATAAGATTATATCATGATGGTTAGCATAAGCAAGCAATATGCAAATAGCCTCAAGTCTAGCAACAGGTGCAAAAGTTTCATCGAAATCAATTCCTTCAACCTGTGTGTAGCCTTGAGCTACTATTCGTGCGTTATTCCTCACCACAACACCATTTTCATCTTGCTTGTTGCGGTAGATCCACTTTGTACCAATGATGTTATGCTTGCGAGGATCGGGACGATTGACTAGTTCCCATACGTTGTTGAGCTTGAACTGATGTAATTCTTCTTGCACGGCCTGAATCCACTCAGGCTCCAGAAATGCTTCATCTACCTTTGCGGGCTCTGTGATAGAGACAAAAGCAAAGTGCCCACAAAAGTTAGATAGATGTGAAGCTTTTGAGCGTGTGAGAGGACCTGGTGCTCTAATGTCATCGATGATCTTCTCCACTTGCACTTCTTTTGCAACGCGACGATGAGCTGGTTGTCATTGAGGAATTTGATCAGCATTTTCTTCAGCATCAATTTCCTTAGCATTTTCTTCAGGTGCATCAGCTTGACGGTCTGGAATGAATTCTTCAGCAGATTCTTCAGTAGGAATGACATCTTCAGTAGCCTTATGCTTGATAGAATCCTCAAGTGCTGGTTCATCTAACACAGAAGGTAGGTGCTCTCTTTGCGAGCCATTAGTTTCATCAAACCGCACATCTACAGTTTCAACAATCTTGTGAAGAACATTGTTGAAGACTCTGTAGGTGTGCGAGTCCTTTCCGTAACCAAGCATAAAACCTTCATGTGCTTTCGGTGCAAATTTAGAGTTGTGATGAGGATCTCTAATCCAGCATTTAGCACCGAAGACTTTGAAATAACTCACATTGGGTTTCTGGTCAGTGAGGAGTTCATAGGCAGTCTTCTTGAAGAATTTGTGAAGATATACTCTGTTGATGATATGGCACGCAGTATCAATTGCATCAACCCAGAAACGACGAGGGGTTTTGTATTCATCGAGCATAGTGCGAGCCATCTCAGCAAGAGTCCTGTTCTTGCGCTCCACGACGCCATTCTGTTGAGGAGTATAAGGAGCAGATAACTCATGAGTAATACCAAGTTCATCAAGATAGTCATCGAGACCCGAATTCTTGAACTCAGTGCCATTGTCACTTCTGATGTGCTTGATCTTCACACCGAAGTTCGTTGAATCCCTCGAGGAAAATCGTTTGAAGACTTCCTGCACCTCATGTTTGTGAGTAACAAGGTGTACCCATGTGTAACGAGAGTAATCATCAACAATAACAAAGCCATATTGAGATGCTTCATTTGAAATGGCAGAATAATGATTAGGACCAAAGAGATCCATGTGAAGCAATTCAAATGTACGAGTAGTGGTCATGATAGTCTTCGCTGGATGCTTGGCCTTTGTCATCTTTCCAGCTTCACAGGCACCGCACAAGTGATCCTTGAGGAATTTGACATTCTCAATGCCAATGACATGCTTCTTCTTTGCAAGCGTGTGCAAATTCCTCATGCCTGCATGACCAAGTCGTCCATGCCATAGCCATCCTTCTGAAGCTTTTGCAAGTAGGCACACGGCTGGTTGTGAACCTGTAGAGAAATCAACAATATACAAGTCTCCTCTCCTAAAGCCTTCGAAGACTTTGGAATTGTCAGCTTCCATAATCACAACACAAAGATACTTGCCAAAGACAACAACCATATCAAGATCACAAAGCATTGAGACAGACATAAGATTGTATCATAAGGACTCAACAAGCATGACTTTGTACATGTGTCGATCCTTTGTGATAGCAACCTTACCTAGACCCAATACCTGACTTTTGCTTTTATCAGCGAAGATGATATGCTTCATGTGTGACGCTGATAAGGGAGCATCCATCAACAGATTCCTGTCACCGGTCATGTGATTTGTACATCCACTATCAAGTACCCATTCAGTGGCTTTGGGTTGATCATCCTGCAGATGAATTAGTGCAACTTACGACCTCATATACTTCAGCAGTGAAGAATATGATATCACAATTCATCAGATCAATTTCCTCAAGCAGTAAGACAGATAAAACAGAGGGAGGACGTGTGAAATGAAAGTTCATTTCATCATGGTTAGCCTGCGTCCTTTCAGGCATTTTGTCAGGTCCCCAGCAAATTCTTCAGACATTACAGCACGTCTAGAGACCCGACCCTGCAGAAGAGATTAGTTCTTTTTCTTCACCACCCACATCTGAAGGGGTGGCAAAGAGTTCATCATTCTGTGAGCTCCATATGAGAATGGTGGCATAGCGGCCAAACCATTTCGTTTCACATAAGAGCGGTTAGGGTAAGCATATGAATAAGCAGAGAAATTCTTCGAGGACTTATGAACATAATAATTTGAAGAATAATGCTCATATTCATAGCCCTTGGCTCTTCCCTGCGAAACAGAGTTGTTAGCACGATGATGTTCATATGAGGACTTTGATCCATGTGAGGAATTTGATCCCCTTGAGGAATTTGGTCCGTATGAGGACTTGGATCCATATGAAGAATTTGGTCCATATGAAGAATTTGTTTTGGGGTTCCTTTTCTTCACAGGTGGTGTCATGAGGACATTCACCTGAAGACTTTCAAGGCAACTTTTGGGCACCCAGATTTTCTTCATAGGGGAACCGTTCCTGCAGTTAGTGCCAACATATCTAGCAAATACTTCACCATTCTGATTTTTGTACAATTTATAGTTGGAGTCAAATGACTCATCAGAAGGATGAGAAGATTCACATGTATAGCCAGATAAATTAGATGGATCAACTGGAGGTCCCTTTGCAGCTACCCATGAGGTTTTGGGGTACTGCTCAGGCTTCCAATATGTACCATCAGCATTGAGTTTCCTCTTTCCTAGGGTTCCTGTTGAGGATCTGCTTTTTAAGCACATCACAAAGAGTCTGATGCCCTTTGAGGCTTTTGTACATGCCTGTCATGTACAATTCCTTTAGTCCTGCATCGTCAGTAATACTAGCAATGTCCTCAGATGAGGAATTAGTAATAGCAGAGACATGTGAAGAATTTGTAACATTTGAAGCATTTGAACATTCAGGTGAAGAATTAGTAGATTCTCGTTCAATGCATTTTAAGCATGGAGGAATGAATTCTTCCCGAGCAGCGCTGATTTGTTGAGCAAGTAATGAATTGCGCTCCTTCTGAAGATCTTCATAACTCACTCTTATCTTCTCAAAATCAGACAAGAGAGAGTTATGCTGATCTTGAAGAGAGTCATGCTTAGAATGAAGTGTTTGAAGACTTTCAGCCAAGGCTTGTGACTGATCCATTTATTCACCCAACATATCATTGCTCTTACTAAGCATATCATTAGCTTTTTTCAAAGCTCTTTGTTGTTTTGCGGCAAGGGAAGCAAGTTTGACATATCTGGGTCCAAATTCATCACCAGAGTCTTCATCACTTGACTCAGATAGGTTGCATTCAGTTACCTCAGCACTTTTTGCCATAAGGCATGGAGTAGAGGATGATGACTCTGGTTCGAATGTCATCGATTTGAGCGATTCCTTGAAATCCTCAAACCAAGGATCATGACGGGTTCGATGGCCTTCATAGACATCAGAGAGACGGTCCCAGACAAGCTTCGCCTGATCGAGATGCATGATGTTTCTGAACTGGTTTCGAGACAGACTGGAGCAGATGACGGCCTTCGCTGTGAGGTTGAGTTGAGTGTACTTGTGAATGTCATCATCTTCCGCCATCTTGAACAGATCAGTCAGACCAATCTCAGTGACGGTCCATAGTTCGCTGTCCATCACCATGAGACGCTTCTTCATCATAGCCTTCCATTTGGGATACTCGTGACCGTCAAAGATGGGGCACGACACTCTCTTCATATCTGCAGTCGACATAACTAAAACTCCAGGCGGTTAAACCAAAATCACACTGAACAAGGGAGTACTTTGCTCTGATACCAATTGAAAGTGCGTTATATCGAATAGAGGGGGGGGGGTGAATAGGCGATTTTTATGAAATTCTTCATTGAGGAATTTGCTCGTGAGGAAATTCCTTAGCGAAGAACTACTAGCAGCGGAATAAGTACTCAGAGGTAAACGTAGAAGATTACATGCAAGGTCATCATGATGAAATGAAGACACAGACAGAGTACAGAAAGCGTAAACACAGGATAGCACAATATGAAGACAAACAGACTGAAGAAATTGAACTGAGGAAATTGAGAAAGTCTTCAGTCAAAGTCTTCAAACACAGATATGAACAAACACACAACACATTAATGAGGAAATGAAAGTGTTGAGGAAATAGAACCAGTAAGCTTGGTGAAGACAATGATTTGGTAGACCAGTTCCAACTGCTGTCTCAGTTGTACATTTGGTTGGAGCGGCTGAGTATTTAAACTCGAGGACACCTAGTCCCGGACACACAGTCCTCACCATTTTCTCCTTGAGCTAATGACACACAGTCCTCGGCCAATCACTCGTGGTAAGTCTTCAGTTGACTTCCAAACCTTCACAGACTGGGTCACTCGGCGATCCACAATTCCTCTTGGATGCTCTAGACCTTGACGCCTAACCGTCTGGAAGAAGCACAGTCTTCAAAGCTAACAGGCGTCGGATCCACGCAGGATCAATCTCTTTAGTGATGCTCAATCACTTTGGGTTTGTAGGTGTTTTGGGTTTGGGTTTGGATTTTCCTCACTTGATGATTTTCGCTCAAAGTCCTCGGAGGATGGGTTGCTCTCAAATGACAAGTGTCAACTTCTCGCGGAGCAACCAACCAGCTAGTGATTGTAGGGGGCGGCTATTTATAGCCTAGGGAGCAGCCCGACATGATAAAACATAAATGCCCTTCAATGATATGACCGTTATGTGGATAAGATATTTTGGGACAGCTGGCGCGTAGCACAGCAACGGTCGGAAATTTGAGGTACAAATTCCTCAGGGCTATCATGTTCCTCACAGTGTAGGTAATTCGCACTGGCGAATTCCTAACTCCTCAATCAGAGCAAAGTCCTCAGTGACCAGGAGAACTGCGTCTCTGTCACTGAAGAAATTGACTGAACTGTATGAGATTTCCAATGGCTTCACTCGAAGGGATTGGTAGGTGTAGGATTTGAGATCAGCATCACTTGGAAATTTTCTCCTTAGTATTTCCTCAACCCCCTTTAACAGTATGGTGTTTCCTATGACTCAAGAAAGAGAAAATGAAACTACGAAAACAAAAGTCTTCACGCTTCATATTCCTCGAATGATAACCAAGTCTTCAAGGTCACACCAATTTCTTCACTTTCAAAGTCTTCAAAAAGTCTTCAGATGAAGAACTTCATTTTTAGGGGTTGACTTTCTCTGTAAATATCAAACTCCTCATAGACTTATAGACCTGTGTACACTCATAAACACATTAGATACTTAACCTATAATTCTTCAATACACCAAAATCACTAAGGGGCACTAGATGCACTTACAAACGCTGAACCCGAGCTTGCCAAACTCCGGCCGCCGCCGCGAGCTCGTCTCCGACGAGTACAGGCCACCCCAGCCACTGTCGCTCGCCCAGTTGGATGCGGCGCACCATCAGCTACCTGTAGACGCAAACCACGCGCAAAACCGAGCCCCATAGCTATTTTCCAGCGAGCTTCCGTCGCAGTTGAGGTCGCCGCCGGCCGAACTCCAGCGGGCTGACGTGGTCGCTTAGTTAGGCGCTAATCACCACTAATCCCTCCCTAACATACACTGACAGTGGGCCCTGCTGCCTAATTAAGACGCTAGTTAGATTTAAGTTAGATTAATTAACAAAACCAGCGGACCCACGCGTCTGGGCTGACTTGCTAACGTGGCCGTTGACCCGACCCCACCTGTCGGTGACCTAGACAACACTGTGTGACTGACCAGTGGACCCCACTGCTCAGGTTTGACCTGGTCAGCCGCAGTTGACTTGCTGATGTCACAGTGATGCGATGCTGACGCAGTAAATATTTTCTGGGATTTTAAATAAATCAGAGATGATTTATTTATTTCAGAAAATACCCCAAACTTCTAAAATTCATAGAAAATAATCTATAACTCCAATAGAAAATATTTATATATGGAAAATGATCAAAAAAAATCCAAAGAATCTGAATATGGCATTTTCATGCATGTTAGAACAACTTATGGCCACTGTTTAGGACAAATCAAATGAATAGCATTTAAATAACCACATGTGGAGTGTGAATTTGAACCTTGGGTTCAGACCAACTTCATTTAATGGTGTTGCTAGTTGCATTAGTTCAATGAACATCATATTGCCATGTCATGATCATGCATCATATTGTTGTATGGCATTGATCGCGTTTCTTCTCTGTTTGCCGGTGTTGTTCCCCCCCTCGGTAGACGTTGTTCCGACGTTGTGATTGTGACACTGATGAAGACTCAATGCTATCTTCAGAAGTGCCAGGCAAGCAAAACCCCCTTTTTCATTCCGATACAATCCCACTCTCTCGCTCCTGCTCTCTTTTACTGCATTAGGACAACAACGTTTCAACTGTTACATGCTGCGATAGTTGAACCCCTTTTCCTCTGCATGACCTGTCATTGCCTCAGTAAATAGATGAAACCCACTAGCATGAGTAGGAGTTGTTTGAGCCCTGATGTGCCTACTCATTCATGCTTGTTTGTCATGCCTGCTACTGCTTAGAGTCGAGTCAGGTCTGATTCATCGGGGATGAATTGGAATGTGGTGAACATGTCCTACTGACGAGAGCTAAGTGTGTGAACATGATTTGGTAAAGGTAGCGGTGAGAGGCCATGTAGGAGTACATGGTGGGTTGTCTCATTGCAGCCTTCCTCAGGAACCGAGTTCTGTGTTTGTGATCCATGAACAATTACTACCACACATTGGGCTCCGGGCGCTCCAAGCTCTCTCGACTTATTAATCAACCTGATCTCTGTCAAGGAATTGCAACTAGTTTCTGGTGTTTGTAGGTAGTGTTAGTAGTCTACCAAGTGGTACCCGGTACAGGTGGGCTTGGGAAAGACTAGGCACCGTGGCACGGTGTACCAAGCGTAGATCCACCCGTCGACGTGGGCTTGGGAACCCTGCACACATCGTTTGGGGCCGTGAGCAACAACCCGGCCGGATCTCCTTGCGGATGGAACCCGAATAGGCGATAAACCTGGACTAGAGACTTGTGTGGTTAGTCAGGTCGTGGCCGACTCCCTTGCCAGGCTTCCGCTTGAAGGTTGCCAAGATACACGACGTGTACATGGCGGTAAGTGGCGAGAGCGTGTGTGAAGAAGTACACCCCTGCAGGGTTAACATCATCTATTCGAATAGCCGTGTCCGCGGAAAAGGACTTCTGGGTTGCCTCTATAGTTCATAGACAAGTGAAAGTGGATACTCTAAAATGCGCAAGGTAAGCGTGAGTGCTATGGATGGCGTTCTCGTAGGAAGACGGGAGTGGATTCATAGTGGTGTATTGATATGGTGAATATGTGGACTCGTGTGCGCCACCTCAAAAGAGTTACCAGCAGTCGTAGTTTAGGATAGCCACCGAGTCAAAGCTGGCTTGCTGCAGTTAAACTCCACCACCCCGTTTATTGATACCGATGCATATGTAGCTAGTTCTTATGTAAGTCTTGCTGGGTACATTTGTACTCACGTTTTCTTATTTTATGTTTTGCAGAGAGACTTCAGTCTCACTAGTAGTTCCGCGTGGACTCTGACGTTTAGCTTGTTACCTCAGCTATGATCTTGTACCCTTGGGAGTGTCTTGTAGATAGTCAGGCTTTCCAGCCTTCTTCATTTGTAGTTGTCTGTACTCAGACAAGTATTGCTTCCACTTGTTGCTTGTATGCTCTGTATGTGGGGTCATGAGACCCGTGTTTGTAATACTTGGCTCCTCGGAGCCTAATGAATAAATACTCCGAGTCGTAGAGTCTTGTTGTGATGCCATGTTGTATTTGCACATATCGAGCATATTGTGTGTATGATTGAAATGCTTGGTATGTGTGGGATCCGACAACCTAGTTGTTTATCCTTGGTAGCCTCTCTTATGGGGAAATGTAGTCTTGTGCTTCCATGAGCCATAGTAGTCTGCTACAGCCCGGTTCACCGGAGTCCTGCTAGCCCAACACTACTGCTCCGGAACACTTGACTGGCCGGCATGTGATTCACTTCGTTCCTGTGTCTGTCCCTTTGGGGAAATGTCACGCGGTGACATCCGGAGTCCTGCCTAGCCTGCTACAGCCTGTTTCACCGGAGTCCTGTTAGCCCAGCGCTACATCCCGGATTCGCACGCTGCTGACCGACATGCTCAATGTTGATTCATGTATGCCTGTCCCCGTAAGTTAGTGCCACTTTGGGTTCACGACTAGTCATGTCGGCCCGGGTTCTCTGTCATATGGATGCTAGCGACACTATCATATACGTGAGCCAAAAGGCGCAAACGGTCCCAGGCCATGGTAAGGCGACACCCGTGGGAATACCGTGCGTGAGGCCGCAAAGTGATATGAGGTGTTACCGGCTAGATCGATGTGACTTGGAATCGGGGTCCTAACACATGATGCCAATGACTTCTTCATCATTTGAGTCGTGGCCTTTGATAGGACTCATTGTCTTCGACAGAATGCGATAGACAGTCCAAGGCACATACAGTAATTCCTTGACGAGGAATTTGGTTCGAGGGGCATGTCCTGGCTTCAAAGGCTTCATCAACACTTGCATGTAGTTATCAGTAAGCTCATGGTCACTGTAGACACAACGTGCACCTTCAAGGGGAGGACTGAGTGGTAGGGAACGAATCAATTCAGTTGCTGGTGCCTTGTAGTGAGTATTTTCCGTCATCCAGTCCAACACCCAAGAGTTCACATCTTTAGAATCTCCTGTGATGTGCAGCGTTGCATAGAACTGAAGAATGAGTTCTTCATTCCAATCGTAGATGTCAGTTGAGAAGTTGAGCAGCCCAACGTCGTGAAGAACACTGAGGACTGGCTCGAAGCACGGCAATGACTCCATGTCCACATGAGGAATATGTGCATGATCGAAGACTTTGTCTTTGTTGAATAGCACTGAGGAATAGAAGTTTGCTTGACTAGCAGTCCAGAAACGCCTCTTCCTTATGCGAGCAGAGTCATAAGGGTTGTAGTCACTTAAGAATACATGCTCGCCAAAGAAGTCTTCAGCCTTGAACTTTTGCTTGCGTGAGAAGGGATCCTTTGGTTTGGGTAGAGGAGTGTCAGTGAGTTGCATCACGACCTCAGGAATCGCAATCTCAGGTTCATCAGGCTGAGGAATTTCTGGTTCCTCTTCAGTTGCAGTCTTATGATCAGCAGCAGCAGTTTCTTCAGCACTGGTGGCTGGAATATCTTCATGCACAGATGCAGTGGGATGAGTTTCTTCAGAGCCCATTTGAACTGTTGGTGCACGGGTCTGAGGAATTTGTTGTAGCGGGGTGAAGAGTGGAGAATTGGCGTGCTGACTTTCCCAAAAGTCATCATTCATTACTGGCGTTGTACTTCCAATATCCACGTCTTCATCTTCTAATTCTTCAACACCAGCCTCTTCAGCAGTGAACTAAGGCATTGGTGAGGATACAACAGGTGTTGAAGGGATCGCATCCACTTCAATTTCTTCATCAATCTGCTCTGACGAAGCAACAAATTGAGTTTCTTCATCAGATCCACAGGGGATCTCATAGTCTTCACCAAAAGGAACAAGGTCCTTTGATGGCATGGTAGTAATTGGAATAGCATCAATCGGATTGTCAAACGAGCCAGTCATAGGCTTCATCTTCTTTGGAGCTGAAGATTCTGAAGCACCTGATGCTTTCCTTTTCTTCACTTCAGCTTGCTCTGCAGCCTTGGTCTTCTTCACATCTGATGCAGATGGAAGGATAGGAGTTGGTGTAGGCGCGGGAGGAGCTGAGGAATCTGTTTGAGTTTCTTCAGGCGCAACTGATGCAGTTGCCCTGACTTCTTCAGTTTCTTCAGGCGCACCACTAGTGGATGCCCTGGCAATTTCTTCAGCGGCTGGAATGGAGTCATCAGCCCTGGAACTAGTATTTTCTTCAGCAGCCTGAAAGTCATCAGCGGTGCTGGCATGTTCTTCTGTGGGCTGAGCAGAAGCTTCAGCTTGAGGAACTTCTGGTTGCGATGGAGCTGCAACCGTGGTGAACTTCTCAGTCAGTTTCACAAACCTGACTTTGGCTCCTTTCCAATCAGCATAGTAAGCATCAAATTCATCGCTGAGGGTTTTGATGTCAGCCTGCATCTTGACGAGTTCTTCAGGTGTCATCTTGACAACATTTTTCTTCAGCAGTTTCTCTTTTCTGTACTGCGATTTCTTGATCTGTCTGGCCCTCTCATACTTCCATTTTTCTTCTTGAATGAAAGCAGTCAAGATGTAACTTGGACCAAGAGTGAGGTTCATCTCCGGCACAGGCGTATTTGGATCTTTGTGCCATAGATCAATGAAATCTAGGATCAACCTTGGATCAAAAAGCATTGGCACATTGCTTCCTTTGGCACTAGCGGCCTTAGCTTGCCTATCTCTGATGATTTCGGCAAGTTCTTCTTCATCAGCCTCATCATCGTCAGAGGGCACTTGGAAAGCCACCTTCTTTTTCTTCGGACTTGGGCGAGGACCTCGTCCAGCAGTAGCCTTTTTCTTTAGCAGAGAGGGTCCATCTGAGGAACTTGGTGCAACAGAGGAACTTGCAGAGACACCAGAGGCAATGGAGATGCCTGTAGTCCTTTGGCACGAGGCCAGATGCGCAGGTGCTGAGGACTTTGTCAGAACAGCTGAGGACTTTGGAGGAGCTGAGGATTTCGGAGGAGCAGCAGCAGCATGAGGAATTGGTTTTGAGGACTTTGAAGATTCTGGCCTTGAGGGCACAGCTGAGGAACTTGGTCGCGATGGCACTGTTGGTGAAGCACTTGGCTTGCGCGTAGGCTTCTTTGCCATAGATCTCTTTGGCTTGACAGAGGCCTCAGTGGCAGCAGCAGCAGCAGAGTCTTCGTTGAATTTCCTCACTGTTTCTTTTGCTTGCTTGGCCAACTTGGCTTGGTGCTTGGCCCATTCTTCAGGAAAGTCCTCACCGCATTTGATGCTGGTGGGATCTGCCACTTGGCCAGGTGCCAATGGGGCTCTTGGGCATGGAGGATTAAGCATGAATTTCTTCATATACTTTGGAGTTACATACCTGTACTCCCTCCATTCTTGTGCCCATCTCCTTTCAGTCCTCTATATGCGCACCTTGCGCTGATTTTTATCTTGTTTGCCAAACTTGGCCTCATCAGGTGTGCAGTAATCTTTGTAAATGTCCTCGGGGATTTCAAAAGCAGTCATGACCTCAGGCTTCTTTCCTCCTTTCTGTGGCCTTTTACCTTCAACCATTTTCTTCAGTTGAGGAATTTGAACAATCGAATTCTCTGAAGAAGTATGCAACTTTTCCTTAAGGAACGCTAAATGAGTTAAGTTGATGAGAACCTAGTGATTCAGCAGCGGACATGAGTACCTGTGAACAGAGTATAGTTGCGAGGAATTTGGAGAGGTCATATGCGTTCTTAAAGGGTTTTTCAAAAAGAAAGAGTTTGAGGAATTTGACCAGATGAGTCTTGAAGAATTTCATTAAGTGTTTTGTCTTAGGTTCCAGAGTTGTATAGACTTAAGATCCACACAATTGAGGAATCTTGAAGAAAAATGATTCTTATAGAAACGAATCAAGAACAGATGACTTGTGAGGTGTTTTGTGTGTGAGGATTTGAAGAATAAAACACCTTTGAAGATTTTGTAGAAAACTTTCAAATCAAAGAGGGCAGTAAAAGTAACTTTTAATTACCCTGAATGAAGAACACGACGAACACAGGGATGGAGATGTGAAGTTCGTCAGTGTAGATCTTCCACGCCCTAACTTGGTGGAGGAAGACGTCTACGGCGGCGGCGGAGTGAAGATTTCCGCGGTCTGCACAAGTACGGCGGCGATGAGGTCGAGGCAGTGAAGCTCTTCCTCACCGGTGACGATGGAGTAGCGGCGGCGCTAGGGTTTGGGAAGCTCGAGCGGGAGAGAGAGTTCGAGCGGAGTAAAGGAAGTGAGGAAGGGAACGGGGGTATTTATAGCCACGGTGAAAAACTCTTCGCCCGAAGATTTTGGGACGAACGTGCCCCTGACCCTTCTCCTTCGCACGTCATGTGTCACCCACGTATAGTGAAGTGGAGATCGTGTAAGATTGTGGGTGGATAGAATAATGAATCGTGGGATGCGGAACGGCTTGAGCGGCAAAACCGAAAATTTGGATAAGATTAGTTCTAAAGTTCCGTTCGCAGCTTCTTCAGCTGACAAGGACACAGTGAAGATTTTGAACGAGTTTCAAATAGAACGCACATGAAGAATTTGTGAATAGATTGGGTTGAGTATAGCATAGAGGGGGAAGGGTCCGATCACATTCACTTAGCAGAACAACCAACTTGAAGAAATAGCTACAAGTGAATGCTGTAGAGGACAAAAACTCATATATATATATATATATATATATATATATATATATATATATATATATATATATATATATATATATATATAGCCAATGAAGAAAAACGACGGAACAAGTGAAGATTTTGCAAAGTTGAAGAATTTGAAAAACTGAGGAAAAACTCAAATTGAAGATTTTCAACTTTGGTGGTGGCGTGACCCACCGTATAAGAATGATGATTTCAGACACCGCATACAATTGTCGTAGGGTTCTGAGAATCAAATTCTTCATTAATTTCTTCACACTTAGAGTGTTATTCTTCATTGATTGAAGGAAAACGTTTCTTCATGTGTTGCACATCTAAGTCATCAATTTTGCATAAGTGTTAGGATGAGTGCCTTTTTCAAAGTACATTCGAAGACTCTAAGATATTTAGCTCACACCGCAACTTGCTAAATCTCTTCTCATCCAAGGGCTTTGTGAAGATATCAGCTAGCTGTTCTTCACTCTTCACATGCTCAATAGAAATGTCGCCCTTCAACACGTGATCACGAAGAAAATGATGATGAATCTGAATTTGCTTTGTCTTCGAGTGCTGAACTGGGTTGTGAGCAATATTGATGGCACTCTCATTGTCACAGAGGAGAGGCACATTCTTCACGTTGACGCCATAATCCTTGAGTGTTTGCTTCATCCATAGCAGTTGAGCACAGCAAGAACCAGCATCAATGTACTCAGCTTCACCAGTAGATAGTGATACGGAGTTTTGTTTCTTCGAGGACCAACAGACCAAAGATCGTCCGAGGAAATGACATGTACCAGATGTTGACTTGCGGTCCACACGATCACCAGCATAGTCAGAGTCAGAATATCCAATGAGATCAAAATCCGAGCCCTTGGGATACCATAATCCTAGTGTTGGTGTGTGAGCTAGATATCGAAGAATATGCTTCACAACCTTATGGTGTGATTCCTTCGGTGCAGCTTGAAATCGGGCACACATGCAAACACTAAGCATTATATCTAGCCTAGATGCACATAAGTACAATAAGGAACCAATCATGGAGCGGTATACCTTATGATCGAAGTCAATACCATTTTCATCAGTGCACACATGACCATTTGTGGGCATAGGAATTTTGATGCCTTTGTAATCTTGCATGCCGAATTTCCTCAGTACATCTTTGAGGTATTTCTCCTGAGATATGAATATGCCATTGCGCTGTTGACGAATTTGAAGACCTAAGAAGAATTTCAACTCTCCCATCATAGACATTTCATATTCCTCTCTCATCATATAACCAAATTCGTCACTATAACGTTGGTTAGTACAACCAAAGATAATATCATCAACATATATTTGGCACACAAATAGTTCACCATCATAAGATTTAGTAAAGAGAGTAGGATCGAGTGAACCGGGTGTGAAGCCATTCTTCATGAGGAATTCCTTCAAACTATCATACCACGCCCGAGGGGCCTGCTTGAGGCCATAGAGGGCCTTATTGAGTCTGAAGACTTTGTCAGGATTCTTTGGATCTTCAAAACCTGGGGGTTGAGCAACATATACTTCTTCCTCAAGCTTACCATTGAGGAATGCACTTTTCACATCCATTTGATATAAGATTATATCATGATGGTTAGCATAAGCAAGTAATATGCGAATAGCCTCAAGTCTAGCAACAGGTGCAAAAGTTTCATCGAAATCAAGTCCTTCAACCTGCGTGTAGCCTTGAGCTACTAGTCATGCCTTATTCCTCACTACAAGGTCATTTTCATCTTGCTTGTTGTGGTAGATCCATTTTGTGCCAATGATACTGTGCTTGCGAGGATCTGGACATTTGACCAGTTCCCAGACGTTGTTGAGCTTGAATTGATGTAATTCTTCTTGCATGGCCTGAATCCACTCAGGCTCCAGAAATGCTTCATCTACCTTTGCGGGCTTTGTGATAGAGACAAAGGCATAGTGCCCACAAAAGTTAGACAGATGTGAAGCTTTTGAGCGGGTGAGAGGACCTGTTGCTCTAATGTCATCGATGATCTTCTCCACTTGCACTTCTTTTGCAACGCGAGGGTGAGATGGTTGTCATTGAGGAATTTGATCAGCATTTTCTTCAGCACCAATTTCTTCAGCATTTTCCTCAGGTACTTCAGCTTGACGTTCTTCACGTTCTGGAATGAATTCTTCAGCAGATTCTTCAGTAGGAATGACATCCTCAGTAGCCTTGAACTTGATAGAATCCTCAGGTACTGGTTCATCTAACACAACAGGTAGGTGCTCTCTTTGTGAGCCATTAGTTTCATCAAACCACACATCTACAATTTCAACAACCTTGTGAAGAACGTTGTTGAAGACTCTGTAGGTGTGCGAGTCCTTTCCATAACCAAGCATAAAACCTTCATGTGCTCTCGGTGCAAATTTTGAGTTGTGATGAGGATCTCTAATCCAGCATTTAGCACCGAAGACTTTGAAATAACTCACATTTGGTTTCTTGTAAGTGAGGAGTTCATAGGCAGTCTTCTTGAAGAATTTGTGAAGATATACTCTGTTGATGATGTGGCATGCACTATCAATTGCATCAACCCAGAAGCGACGAGGCGTTTTGTACTCATCGAGCATAGTGCGAGCCATCTCAGCAAGAGTCTTGTTCTTGCGCTCCACGACGCCATTCTGTTGAGGAGTATAAGGAGCAGATAACTCATGAGTAATACCAAGGTCATCAAGATAGTCATCGAGACCCGAATTCTTGAACTCAGTTCCATTGTCACTTCTGATGTGCTTGATCTTCACACCAAAGTTGGTTGAAGCCCTCGAGGAAAATCATTTGAAGACTTCCTGCACCTCATGTTTGTGAGTAACAAGGTGTACCCATGTGTAACGAGAGTAATCATCAACAATAACAAAGCCATATTGAGATGCTTCATTTGAAACGGCAGAATAATGATTAGGACCAAAGAGATCCATGTGAAGCAATTCAAATGTACGAGTAGTGGTCATGATAGTCTTCGCTGGATGCTTGGCCTTTGTCATCTTTCCAGCTTCACAGGCACCGCACAAGTGATCCTTGAGGAATTTGACATTCTCAATGCCAATGACATGCTTCTTCTTTGCAAGCGTGTGCAAATTCCTCATGCCTGCATGACCAAGTCGTCCATGCCATAGCCATCCTTCTGAAGCTTTTGCAAGTAGGCACACGGCTGGTTGTGAACCTGTAGAGAAATCAACAATATACAAGTCTCCTCTCCTAAAGCCTTCGAAGACTTTGGAATTGTCAGCTTCCATAATCACAACACAACGATACTTGCCAAAGACAACAACCATATCAAGATCACAAAGCATTGAGACAGACATAAGGTTGTATCCTAAGGACTCAACAAGCATGACTTTGTCCATGTGTCGATCCTTTGTGATTGCAACCTTACCTAGACCCAATACCTGACTTTTGCCTTTGTTAGCAAAGGTGATATGCTTCAGATGCGGTGGTGATAAGGGAGCATCCATCAATAGATTCTTGTCACCAGTCATGTGATTTGTACATCCACTATCGAGGACCCACTCAGTGGCTTTGGGTTGATTATCCTGCAGATGAATTAGTGCAGCTTACAAACTTCATATACTTCATCAGTGAAGAATATGATATCACAATTCATCAGATCAATTTCATCAAGCAGTAAGACAAATAAAGTAGTAGGAGGATGTGCGAAATGAAAGTTCATTTCTTCATGATTAGCCTGCGTCCTTTCAGGCACTTTTCAGGTCTCCAACAAATTCTTCACACGTTTGAGCACGTCTGGAGACCTCACCCTGCAGAAAAGATTAGTTCTTTTTCTTCACCACCCACTTCTGAAGGGGTGGCAAAGAGTTCATCACTCTGCGAGCTCCGTATGAGAATGGTGGCATAGGGGCCAATCCATTTGGTTTCACATATGAGTGGTTAGGGTAAGCGTATGAATAAGCAGAGAAATTCTTCGAGGACTTATGAACATAATAATTAGAAGAATAATGCTCATATTCACAGCCCTTGGCTCTTCCCTGCGAAACAGAGTTGTTAGCACGATGATGTTCATATGAGGACTTTGATCCTGTTGAGGAATTTGATCCATGTGAGGAATTTGGTCCGTATGAGGACTTGGATCCATATGAAGAGTTTGGTCCATATGAGGAATTTGATCTGGGGTTCCTATTCTTCATAGGTGGTATCATGAGGACATTCACCTGAAGACTTTCAAGGCACCTTTTGGGAACCCAGATTTTCTTCATAGGGGAACCATTCCTGCAGTTAGTGCCAACATATCTAGCAAATACTTCACCATTCTGATTTTTGAACAGCTTATAGTTGGAGTCAAATGGCTCATCAGAAGAATGAGAAGATTCACATGTATAGCCAGATAAATTAGACGGATCAACTGGAGGTCCCTTTGCAACAACCCATGAGGTTTTGGGGTACTGCTCAGGCTTCGAATATGTACCATCAGCATTGAGTTTCCTCTCAAAGGCAATACCCTCTTTCCTAGGGTTACTGTTGAGGATCTGCTTTTTAAGCACATCACAAAGAGTCTTATGCCCTTTGAGGCTTTTGTACATGCCTGTCATGTACAATTCCTTCAGCCCTGCATCGTCAGTGATACTAGCAATGTCGTCAGATGAGGAATTAGTGATAGCAGAGGCAGATGAAGAATTTGTAGTATTATAAGCATTTGAACATTCAGGTGAAGAATTAGCAGATTCACGTTCAATGCATTTCAAACATGGAGGAACAAATTCTTCCTGAGCAGCGCTGATTTGTTGAGCAAGTAATGAATCGTGCTCCTTCTGAAGATCTTCATAACACACTCTTAGCTTCTCAAGATCTTTCTTTCTTTGAAGAAATTCATAAGAAAGCTTCTCATGATCAGATAAGAGAGTGTTATGTTGATCTTGAAGGGAGTCATACTTAGTATGAAGTCTCTGAAGACTTCCAGCCAAAGCTTTTGACTGATCCATTTCTTCACCCAACATATCATCGCTTTTATTGAGCATGTGTTGAACCTTTTCCAAGGCTATTTGTTGTTTAGTGGCAAGGGAAGCAAGTTTGACATAGCTTGGTCCAAATTCATCACCAGATTCATCATCACTTGACTCAGACTAGTAGAATTCAGTTACCTCAATACTTTTTGCCATAAGGCATGATGAAGAGGATGATGATTCTGGTTCGAATGTCATCGCTTTGAGAGATTCCTTGAAGTCCTAAAACCAAGGATCATGACGGGCTCGATGACCTTCATAGACCTCAGAGAGACGGTCCCAGATAAGCTTCGCATGATTGAGATGCATGATGTTCCTGAACTGATTTTGAGACAGACAGGTGTAGATGATGTCCTTCACCGTGAGGTTGAGAAGAGTGTACTTGCGAATGTCATCAACTCCCGCCGTCTTGCACAGATCGGTAAGACCAATCTCAGTGACGGTCCATAGTTTGCTGTTCATCGCCATGAGGCACTTTTTCATCATGGCCTTCCACTTGGGATACTCGTGATCGTCAAAGATAGGGCATGCCACTTTCTTCATACCTTCGGTCGACATAACTAGAAATTCGAGGTGGTTAAACCAAAATCACACAGAACAAGGGAGTACCTTGCTCTGATACCAATTGAAAGTGCGTTATATCGACTAGAGGGGGGTGAATAGGCGATATTTATGAATTCTTCACTGAGGAATTTGCTAGTGAGGAAATTCCTTAGCTAAGAACTACTTGCAACGGAATAAGTACTCAGAAGTAAACATAATAGAAGACAAGCATAGTCATCATGATGAAATGAAAACAAGCACAGAGTACAGAAAGCGTAGTCACAGGATAACACAAGATGAATACAAATAGACTGAAGAAATTGAACTGAGGAAATTGAGAAAGTCTTCAGTCAAAGTCTTCAAACACATATATGATAAGCGAACAACGCAATACTGAGGAAATGAAAGAGTTGAGGAAATAGAACCAGTTGGCTTGGTGAAGACAATGATTTGGTAGACCAGTTCCAACTGCTGTCTCAGTTGTACATCTGGTTGGAGCGGCTGAGTATTTAAACTCGAGGACACACAGTCCCAGACACCCAGTCCTGAGCACACAGCTCGGGACACCAAGTACTCACCGTATTCTCCTTGAACTAAGGTCACACAGTCCTCGCTCAATCACTCGTGGTAAGTCTTCAGGTGACTTCTGAACCTTCACAAACTCGGTCACTCGGCGATCCACAATTCCTCTTGGATGCTCTAGACCATGACGCCTAACCGTCTGGAAGAAGCACAGTCTTCAAAGGTAACAAGCGTCGGATCCACGCAGGATCAATATCTTCAGTGATGCTCAATCACTTTGGGTTTGTAGGTGTTTGGGTTTGGGTTGTGGATTTTCCTCACTTAATGATTTTCGCTCGAAGTCCTCGGAGGATGGGATGCTCTCAAATGACAAGTGTCAGTTTCTCGCGGAGCAGCCAACCAGCTAGTGCTTGTAGGGGGCGGCTATTTATAGCCTAGGGAGCAGTCCGACATGATATGACATAAATGCCCTTCAATGATATGACCGTTAGGTGGATAAGATATTTTGGAACAGCTGGCGCGCAGCACAACAACGGTCGGAAATTTGAGGTACAAATTCCTCAGGGCTATCATGTTCCTCACTATGTAGGCAATCCGCACTGGCGAATTCCTAACTCCTCAGTCAGAACAAATTCCTTAGAGACCAGAAGAACTTCGTCTCTGTCACTGAAGAAATTGACTGAACTGTATGAGATTTCCAATGGCTTCACTTGAAGGGATTGGTAGGTGTAGGATTTGAGTTGAGCATCACATGGAAATTTTTCCTTAGTATTTCCTCGACCCCCTTTAACAGTACGGTGTTTCCTATGACTCAAGAAAGAGAAAATGAAACTACGAAAAAAAGTCTTCACGCTTCATGTTCCTCGAATGAATACCAAGTCTTCAAGGTCACACCAATTTCTTCACTTTTAAAGTCTTCAGAAAGTCTTCAGAATGTCAAAGTCTTCAGTCGAAGAACTTCATTTTTAGGGATCGACTTTCTCTGTAAATATCAAACTCCTCAATAGACTTATAGACCTGTGTACACTCATAAACACATTATATCCTTAACCTATAAGTTTTCAATACACCAAAATCACTAAGGGGCACTAGATGCACTTACAGCCGCGTACCTTCTGCTGCCCCAACTCTCCTTCATCGACAGAACGAGGTGACATTTTCCAAGTTCATTTAGCCGGGAGCGCCCCTCGGGCTGCATCATTCCCAGACCTCGTGGGTTCGTCCCTGTGGCACGTACCCCTTTTCTTTATGTCTTTAGCTTACCTTGCTGGAGGCGCCCCTCAGGCCGCATCATCCCCAAGCCACTCTGGCTGGATCCAGTGGCATATATCTTCCTTGCATTTGCCTAAGCCATTTGCTTTCCAAGCTTAATCTACCTATGACTATCACCTGTCTGACTCTTACCTCCCACGGAGGCTACCCACGCTGGCATGGCGCATGTGCACGGGTCCGTCCCTGCAACATCGACAAACCTGAGCAGTCGAGCTCTGGCACGCGGCACGCCCCGTGCACGTCACCTCACCAGGCCCTCAGTGCCTTCATTTCCACGCAGAGCAACCGGTGGCAGACCGGCAACCATAACGGCAGACTGTGTTCCTCCTTGTGCTGGCTTGCAGGAATCTCATGAGGATAACGGCAGACGGCACTGCGAGCTCCCACTTCTCCCATGTAATCCGCTTGCACGTTAAAAGGGGGGCTCCTGAGCATCGCGACTCGGGAGCTCTTACTGGCTCTCCAGCCCTCACCCCCTAGCCTTGACCACGACATGTGGCCTGGCATACCAGCGGCGGCTAAGCTCGCTCGAGGGCCGGGACCTGAGGACGTAGAGCACGAGGGAAAGCGTGGAGAAGGGGGAGACTCATATGGGCGTGACCAAGCTACGCTGCGGACGCCTACGCATGAACCTGGCGCATCATGAGGAATCGTCTCCAGACCGCCAAGATAAGTCTCGCGCTCGGATCGGCTAAATCGCTAAGGCCTAGGGACCACACTATCCACAACCCTGCCGCAGCAACGTCGCCTCCCTTTCCCACCTTTCAACGGCTGCTTGAGCGCTAAAGGGGACCTCCTGAGCATCGCGCCTTAGGGGCTCTTACTAGACCTCGGGCCGCTCACCTCCTGGCCTTGTCCACAGCATGCGACCTGGCATACCAGCGATTTGTATCGACCAGAGTCACCGTGCTGCAGCCAGAGCTCAAGAGGTCCTCTCGGCGGAATCACGTCGGAGAAGAACCGCGGGAAGCGTATCCAGGAGCACGGAGGCTTCGCCTCCCATAGCACGAGTTCGCGCGAGGAGTCCGCGCGCTGGATTCCAGGGGCGATGGCGCGCGTCACCACGGCGCAGCGGCCGTGGCCGAGGCGCAGGCAGCGTCGCTCGCCGTTCCTTCCTCCTGAGCTCCAGCTTGGGTGTACAAGGGCAGCAGATACTCTGCAGGCAGCCGTTCGTACCAGGGCCTCGTCACCTCCACCCTCACAACAGCGTCGCGGCAGTGGACCGGCCTCTTCTTCAACGGAAGCGGCCCCGGCTCATCGCGGGGAGCCTTTCCTTTCTCCTCGGCGGAGAATCTTCGGATCGGTGCCATTGGAGTTGCTACAAGCAGTGGAGCAAAGGAGTAGAAGCAAGCGGAATGGGCAGAGATGGGCGACGGGGGCTCAGCCCCCCTTTCCCATTTATAGCAGGAGAAGGCCAACCAGCGCCTCCCATGATCACAGGTAATGATGGTTTTCCTTGCATGTCGCAGGGATTTGTCAAGTCAGGCAGTTGTCGAGGCAGCGTGGGGAAGCAGAGACGCCCAAGTCCAATCAACCGCCACGCATCGACCAAGGCCGCAGACTTTTGGGGCCCACGGTGCTCCGCACTTGACCTTTGGCTTCGCCTCGAAGCCAAGCCCGAGCGCGCCTTGGGCCCGGGGGCTACTGTCGGTGTTCTGGGAATGGGGGTCCCCAGACTTGCCTGCCTGCGGCCCACGGCGTGGCTCTGCGAGCGGGCCCGTGCGGCCCATCTTCGTCAACAAGCCATTCAAGACCCTTGCGAGGGACCAAGCCTCGCGAGGTGGACGAAGCAGGACCTCCTCAGGAGTGGCCTCACCAGGCTGGCTCGCGAGGGGCGGAGAGATCAAGGCAAGGCAAACCTCACGAGGTTCTCGTGACGTGAGCCATGACGATCAAGGCCAGGCGGGCGCCAGCGTGCGTAGTGTACCAGTTTCCTCTTTGGTGCTAAGGAGGCAAGTGCAGGCGCGGAGTACCGAGGCGTCAAGCAAAGGTTTCCATATCGGTGCAACGAGACCAAGACCGGCGGGACGGCAAGACGGAGGTCACCATGGAGCCCAAGGCAGCGTCACCACCAGAGCCTTTTGCAAGCGAAGACCGCTTTTGTCAGGATGAGCTGTACTAGCTGTTCCCTTTCAAATTGGCCGTTGTTGGCTCCCTTCCCACTTAATATTTGGGGAGAGGACCAGGGCCTATATAAATAGGACTAGCCACCACAGTAGAGATGACCGAATCCTCACCCACACAATTTTTCCAAACACAAGAACACCTCAACCTCAGGAGGCTGTTCTTCCCCTTGTAATGTTCATCATCAGCCCAAGAGGCAATCCACCACCACACACTGTAGTAGGCTATTACACCACAACGGTGGCCCGAACCAGTATAAACCCTGTGTCCCTTGTGTTGTGAGTTTGTCGTGTTCGTCCATGAGATATTAGCGAGCTAGGGCATTGATCGGTAGGAGGAGATCTTCGTGCGCACCCCAGTGTTCGAACCTTGAGGGTTTTGCCGGAACCCGTGATCCGACATATTGCATGAAAGTTGAAAAAGTTTGAGAACATCAAAAGTATGAAACAATTGCTTGGCTTATCATTGGGGTTGTGCATGACAATATACTTTGTGTGATAAAGATGGAGCATAGCCAGACTATATGATTTTGTAGGGATAACTTTCTGTGGCCATGTAATTTTGAGAAGACAAGATTGCTTTATTAGTATGCTTGAAGTATTATTTTTTATGTCAATATTAAAATTTTGTTTTGAATCTTATGGATCTGAATATTCTTGCCACAATAAAGAAGATTCCATTGATAAATATGTTAGGTAGCATTCCACATCAAAAATTCTATTTTTATCATTTACCTACTCGGGGACAAGTAGGAATTAAGCTTGGGGATGCTTGATACGTCTCCAACGTATCTATAATTTTTGATTGTGCCATGTTATTATATTATCTGTTTTGGATGTTTTATACACATTAATATGCTATTTTATATTATTTTTGGGACTAACCTATTAACCTAGAGCCCAGTGCCAGTTTCTATTTTTTTCTTCTTGTATTTGACTTTTACAGAAAAAGAATATCAAACGGGTCCAAACGGAATAAAACTTTACGATGATTTTTCTTGGACCAAAAGACACCTATGTGACTTGGAGAGAGGGCGAGAAGAGTGTCAAGGAGGCCACAAGCCTCTTGGTCATGCCCTAGAGGGGGTGCCCTGAGGGCTTGTGGGCCCCTTGGAGGTCCTCGAACCCTAGTTCCACTTCTATATATTCTCAAGTATTCCCCAAACATCAGAAACATCCACCAAGATACTTCTCCTCTGCCGCAAGTCTCTGTTCCCATGAGATCCCATCTTGGGGCCTTTTCCGGCACTCTACCAGAGGGGGATTCAATCATGGAGGGCCTCTACATCAACCTTGCTACCCTTCTGATGAAGCGTTAGTAGTTACCACAGACCTACAGGCCAATAGCTAGTATCTAGATGGCTTCTTCTTTCTCATTGATATTCAATACAATGTTCTCCTCGATGTTCTTGGAGTTCTATATGATGTAATACTCTTTTGCGGTGCATTTGTTGATATCCGATGAATTGTGGATTTATGATCGGATTATCTATGGATATTATTTGAGTCTTCTCTGAACTCTTTTATGCATGATTAAGATATCTTTGTATTTCTCTTCTAACTATCGGTTTGGTTTGGCCAACTAGATTGGTTTTTCTTGCAATGGGAGAGGTGCTTAGTTTTGGGTTCAATCTTGTGGTGTCCTCACCAAGTGACATAGTAGGGGTAGCGAGGCACATATTGTATTGTTGCCATCAAGGATAAAAAATGGGGTTTACATCATATTGCTTGAGTTTATCCCTCTACATCATGTCATCTTACGTAAGGCGTTGCGCCGTTCTTATGAACTTAATACTCTAGATGCATGCTGGATAGCGGTCGATGTGTGGAGTAATAGTAGTAGATGCAGGGAGGAGTCGGTCCATTTTTCACGGAAGTGATGCCTATATTCATGATCATTGCATTAGATATTGTCATAACTTTGCGCTTTTCTATCAATTGCTCAACAGTAATTTGCTTACCCACCATATGTTTTCTTTCAAGAGAGAAGCCTCTAGTGAAACCTATGCCCCCGGGTCTATTTTCCATCATATATTTTTAGATCTATAAACCCAAAAAAAAACCCAAAATACCTTGCTGCAATTTATTTATATTTACTTTACCTTTCTCTTTTATTTGTATTTTATACCTATCTCTACTAGATATCACTCTTGTTCGTGACCGTGAAGGGATTGACAACCCCTTTTTCGCATTGTGTGCAAGTGTTTGATAGTTTGTGCAGGTGCATATATTGGAGACTTTCTTGTGCCTCCTACTGGATTGATACCTTGGTTCTTTTTTTGAAACCTGTGACAGTGGGAGAGGCTCCCATTGTGATATATTACCTTTCAAATGTTACATTGTACATTGTACATGGACTATACAGAAGACACCCTGACCACTTTGTGGCTTGGAGTGGTAAGACTAGGAAGCAGATCTAGTCAGAAGGAAGGGAGTCTAAGAGTAGGAAAATAAAGTCCTTAATGTATCTTTCACCCTATATTGTAGTAAGCCAAAGTCTATTTTAAATCTAACTAGCCAAGAGTTGTAAGAGGGGTTGATGTTTCTGAAGAGTTTGTCATTCCTCTCCTTCCAGATACTCCAAGATGCTTGCAGAAAGGTCTCCACGAACATAGGTTTGTTCCAATTTTTCTTGGTCGTTTCCAACCAGGATAGCCGTGTGGTATGTTGTTCAGGATTCATCCCAAGCTTGGACCAACAATATTTGCTGAATGGACAATTTAGGATCATGTGGTCAACATCTTCTTCTGCTTGGCCGCAAAGAAGGCAGGTTAGGTCATCTCGACATTGTAGTGTCTTCTCTTGAGCATGTCTCTTGTATTGAGGCGATCAGAGAGGAGAAGCCAACCAAAGACTTTTATCTTAATTGTAACTTTGGATTTCTACAGCCAATGATATGTTTTATGGGCTTTGACATCTCTGAAGAAGAATTTATAAAACCTACGGGCAGTATATTCTGTGGTCCCCCAGGTGTAAGACCAAATGTCTCTTGTGGTCTGACCATTGTCTAATACAATGTGGGCCACAAGGCGCTGGATGTCTCAAACCTCTGCATGTGCCTCTATGGAAAGGGGTAGGTGGAACGCCTCATCGGGGGAGGAGACACTTAGGAAATCTTGGACAGAGGCATCTTAATTCTTGGCAAAGGAAAAGGCCCTTGGGTGTGAGTGATCTAGGGTGTCCTCGAGCCAGAGATCTTTCCACATGAGCACATTATCGCCATAGTTAACCTCCACTTTGGAGATGCCACGATAGATTGGAGTTAGTTTGAGGACATCTCTCCACCAGAAGGACCCACAAGGGTCAGAAGCATGGGGTATCTTATCTGTGTAATATGTGGACCAAATCAGATCAACCCATGGGAGGTCATGCTGGTTATAGAATTTGTGTGAGTATTTGAGGAGGAGGGCGATCCTTAAGTTGATGATCCCAAGGCCTCCACTAACTGAGGGAAATACTTATCTCTACTTTGCTGCATCACCCTTTCCTCTTTAAGGAAAAAATCAACGCAAGCTCAAGAAGTAGCAGCAAGGGCGTGTACCGTGCCAACGGGACCCCCCGTGCACACGGCCCTACTTAGCCCATGCGCACTACTCTCCCAGGAAGTTGGCCGTAGAGTTCCTATTGCCCTCTCGTTCCTCACCTCAAGTCACCTACATATTCCATGCCTAGGACATCTGTTAGGGTTAGCAAAGTGTGTGAGACTATCTAGAGGGAGCTTTGCTCATCTACCACTCCTATAGGAGATTAAGGCCTCCTAGGAGAAGATCCCTAGTGGATATGAAGACCCCTCCTAGGGAAGGATCTATCTAGATCATCAAGAACTCATCTCCTCTTGTATTTGGGAAGAACTCTACCTTTTGTGCTTATTTCCTTGGATTGTTCTTGTATGCTTGTGGATCTCATGTATGCTATCCTAGTGGATGTGTGATTATGGTTTTGTTTGAGTGAATTTCTCTTGTGTTTCTTGTGTGTTCATCCCTTTACCCCCTCCAAATGTGAAAATATCTCTAGTTAGGGTTCCACCCTACAACATCTTGGTATCATTAGCCAGGCTGATTCACATCTTGGAGTCCCTACCCCCATATTCTAGCCTAATTTTGGTGGTTTTTGTCCCAGTTCAAAAATCCCCACAAAAATAGCCCTACCATTTTCTCATTAGTTGGATCTTGTGAGATTTTGTTGATCCTGGTCCATGAATTTCTTGTTTGGCAACTGAATCTACCCACCCACCACCAGTCCAACCTTCCCCATCGATGAATTTCCTTCAATTGTCCGATTTACCACGAATTTGTGTGTGTTCTTGCGTAGGCGGAATAGTCTGTCGTGGTTTTGTCATGACAAATGTCCGCGTGAAAGGACTTAGTCGTGAGGCCATCGCCGCTAAGTAGTAGTTTGAAAAGGGTTGGTCGGAATCGAGAGATAAGGGTTTAACCAGGTTCGGCCCCTCATGGTGGAGGTAAAAGCCTACTCCTGCTTGATTGCTATTGATGATGATGATCTCAATTACAATGGTGCAACTTGGCTAACCTAGTACTCGAGAGCGTGTAACTTGGTCCTTCTGCCTCAGGGGCTCCCCTTTATATATAGGTGGAGGCCCGGGCTTACAATAGAATTCGGGTCATAATACAACCCGTGCCCTAGTCAGTTTCCCTATGTCTTGCTTCCTAAGTAAAGAACTATGGCGTCCTTTAGATGATAAGCCGCCGCCTCAGGTGCCGGGCCGTGAGCTGACCTACTTCTATGAGTCGCCCTGCAGGCCTTGAGGTCTTGATCGCCACATCCCATCTTAAGCATTGCTCTTTAGGCCGCCACATGATAACCTGGCCCTAAACGGGCAGGTCAAACCTTGGGGTTATATCCCCAAATTAACCCCCAGATTGACTTGGATTCATTCATGTCAATCTTCAAACTGATAATATATTCTGGTCATCTTCCCTTTTTGAATCTGCATCACATCTGGGACATAGATTCTGGCTCATGCTACTTCAATACTTGTCATTTTCCATGTTTTTGAATCATGACATCATCTTATGGAATTCTAGTAGCTGATGTGTGACATCATAACGAATCTTTTTGTATATATGTTAGGCCTGAAAATCGAGTTGTCCCTTACTCAAAAAGTTACTGCATCTCTTTCATGCCTGCTTCTTCTCCTTCTCTTTTTCCTTATAAATATACCCGAGGGGGTTCTTTTTCCACCTTTACCACTTCACCCCTTGCTTCTTCTTCTTCCTCGCGTCTCAAGCGCCCTCGACCAGAGCTCTACCATCATGCGACCTCGGGTGTGCCGACGATGTCAACGGCTCCTTAGACACCGTGAGCACCACTGTTGACGCGGGTCAAGAACGCCCCGGAGCTTTTTGCCTCATCTAGGTATGCCTTATTTTCTCCCTTAGATCTGTAGCAAACCCCATCTTTTTACCTAGTTCATCAATGTTCGTCAATGTTCATCGGTTTATACCACCATAGTCTGCTGTCTAGGTCTAGATTCTTATAAACTTCTTGTATAAATACTCCGGTGTTAGTAGTGACACCATTTTTGCATCTACAAACTTCAAACTTTTGTCAAATCCTTCGAATAGACTAGCCGATGCTTCCACTGCCCACCTTAGGTTTAGTGAATATTTTTCTTTTTGAACCATTTTGTAGATCTGTAACTGCAAATGTTTTAACAGAAACTTGTTTGTCCAACACTTGGCTGAAAACCAAAGTCCTTAATTTAGGTTGAGAAGGCTTCATGCCTTGCTAGCTCATTATTGCATACCATAAGTCACCCAGCTTGGAAAACATAGTTGTTTCTTCATTTGGCCGGCTCATAATTTTGGCGACTCGTTAATAATTGAATAACCATGTTGACTCGCCTCTTAACTGTGGCCACCTTATTGCACTGCCCAACTTACCATATAAACCAACTGGCGACTTGTCATACATAAATGACCCAACATTCATACTTTGTCCGCAGTTTTAATCCTTCAGGCGACTCATCATGTCAAAATCTGATAAAGCCTGCAACTGGGTCCGGTCTCAAGTTCCCACTATGGTACTTGATGACCTCATGACGCAAGGTCTCCTTCTGGCTCAAGCAAAAGTTGGCTGGCGAGCACCTGAAGAAGAAAGCACCCCAACCCGACGAAGGGGAGATCATTGTGTTCGCAGATCACCTTCATAGGGGTTTTCTTACCACCCGGGTCAAAATTCTTCCGGGATTTTCTTAACTTCTACAACCTTCATCCTCAAGATATTGCTCCCAACTCTATGACCAATCTGTGCCAATTCCAAGTCTTCTATGAGGTTTATCTTCAGACAGAGGCGATTATCCATATCTTTAGAGAATTTTTCTAGATCAACCACCAGACTGAATACACAGATGGCCCTAGCATAGAGCTTAGTGGGGGCGTCTGTTCAATGATGGAAGAACTGCCCTTTTCCAGAAGCTAAACTGCCGAGTCATCCAAAGGGCAGGAATAAGACCTGGTTTTACTGTAAGAACACTGCTCCCCCAGCGAGAACCCACTGCCGGGTTATAGACCGGAGCAACTCAACCCCACCGAAGCTTTTCCTGGCTCACTGTCTAGGAAGAACGTCAAGAAGTTGCCCAAATATACTCTAAACTGAGGGACTTGTCTGCAAACGGCCTGACTGGGATCGATCTGACCCGGTGTTGGATCAGCTGGAGAATTCAACCATTAAGGGGCGACTTAATGTGTAATTACACTGGCGACTTAGCTGACGTCCAACGTTTCAGCAAAGTTGATTTGTTAGTTGAGGACATAAAAAAGGCTGTGAAGAGACTGCTAGGGGAGCCTCAAGACGCCTGCAACAAGACATGGCTTCACTACAAAAAAATACACTTCCGTGATGATACATGTTTGTCACAGTAGGTCACGTTTTCTGTCATGCATGTACATCCATGACGATTTTATGATATAATCAAGATAGTCATACCTGTGCTGTCGTAGAAATGTTCCATGACATTACCAAAAATTATCATCACGGAAGTGTCCACTTCCATGACGATAAATCGCGCTTCATAGAAGTGCTTTCGTCAAGGGTGACCGACACGTGGCATCCACCATAACTGGTCACCGTTAAGCTATCGGGTTCCGGTTTGGATCCAATAACCCGTTAACAGCCCGGAACAATGGGGATTTTCCACGTGTAAAATTCTCATTGGTCGGAGGAACCACGTGTCATATCACCGTCGGGACAGATGTCATCCACTCATTGGACATGAGGCGCCTATGATAGGTCAACACGTGGCAAGACCCAACGGTGGCCCATTCTAGTGAAAAAGGCTTACCCAGTAAGAATTAGCAGGCCGACCCATATAAAGCCTTCTTGTGTCAGGTCCATTTAAGCCCATGGCCCATACGAGATGTGCCAATTCGGCCCGTCAACGACCCGTTAACGATTTGACACCATTGGAGCCCATCGTCAGTTCGAGCCCGTTAACAACCCACTATATATTTGGGCTCAAAATCGGCCCGATGTGGTTTCGGACTTTTAACGACCCATTCAAGGGATGGACCAATTTTCAGGATGTACATCTTAAGGCCTTTTAGCGACCCATGTAAGTGTTGGGCCAATTTCCGGCCCGGTGTGTCTTTCAGCCTGTTGACGGCCCATAAATGAGTTGGGCCATTTGTAGTCAGACCTGAGTTTTGGCCTTTTAACGGCCCATGCTCTTCATGGTCCAATACCATCCCGGTTTCTCTTTTGGCCTGCTAAAGGCCCACAACACAGTTGGGCCATTTATAGTACGACCTGACTTTCGGCCTCTTAGCGGCCCATGCTCTTCATGGTCCAGTACGAGCCCGCTATCTCTTTTGGCCTGCTAAAGGCCCATAATATAGTTGGGCCATATGTAGCCCGACCTTAGTATCGGCATGTTAACAGCCCGTGAAATCAAATGGGCCCACCTGTTGCCCTCTTCGATGTTGGCCTGTTAACGACCAGGGAGGTAAGAGGGCCGACCATTAACTTTCGGCCTGGTAACGGCCCATTAACTTAATGGGGCCACTAAAGTTCATACATGTCGTTAGGCCCAATTAGATAATTTGAGCCCATTACGACTTGCAATTATGCAAAGGAACAAAATCGATCAAGCAAAGGTATGGCATATAGGGAAAAATGTTGCACATCCAACATATATTACAAGAAATTACATCCACTGGGAAATCAAAGATTGATGCCAGTGCAAATAAATGAACAGAACCTGACGATCTACAACGTCACAATCTGCAACCTCAGCGCAGATGACGCCCATAAGCATGTGGTCAAGTTCTTGCTGCTTTGCTACACTGTCTCTGAAAACATTGATCAGTTGTTGTTGCACACGAATGTTCACCTCTGATTCCTCCACCATTTCCATCATCGCTTCAGCCATTAATCGGTTCACAAACATACATTTTTTCCGTTGCATTCGAGACAGAGGAAACTGAACAGATTCAGGTAGAGATTTTCGCAAGCTTGTATTATTGATAGTGGAGAGTGTCTCGACCACTGCATCATAACGTAAATTAGGAGGGGGACCGAACTGATTAATCAAGAGTTATTGCCATATTACCTGGCCTAGATTTATTTGAAAGAAACAATGGGGTTGCCTTGCTGTTTTCAGAGTTTGTCTTCTTATCTTCAGCAGCCTGCACCAAATTAACACACTAGCATTACTATCATTGGCTAGGTCAGATAATAGGAAAGCAACATTGACACAACGAATGTTTGGGCAACCAGACCACACCAGCCTACACCAAATTAACACAGTATGGCACAACTATCATCAACCAGGTAAGGTAATACGAAAGCAACATTGAGACAATGAATGAATGGGCAACCAGAGCAGCACTATAATTTACTAATGTGCATGATATGAGATAGTACACTCATGCAGCTCAGTATGAATAACTACCAGACAGTTTTCCTTACAAAAATCAACATTTTCGCCTTTAACATTTTGCTACAACTAATTTTAGATCAGATAAAGGTTGGATTCACGCCGATTAACAAAATACATGCTGATGTAAAAATATAATGATATACAACAGGTACTTACATCAGCATTGGAGCGCAGAGAATTCCCAGAAGATACTTTCCTCTAATACGATCCCAATGGAGGAAGTCTTCTATCGTTCAACCTTATTTTCTAAAAGAGAGATGGGTAAGAAACATGTAGAAAATATGATGAGAATGCTATAAAATTTCATGATGCGAGGATACACACATGCTTCTTAGAATGGAGTTGACATATCTTTGCTGGAATGGAGCGGACTAGTTCTTTGGCCACCGGAATCTGCATATTATCGGTAGGAGTTGGGTTTGTCTGTGCTGGAGCAGTATCTATGAAAACTGGAGTTGGTTTATTATCTCGTAGCGTTCGGATCTTTTGCAAAGACCTGGTTTGTAACCCTTCAGATTCTAACATAGCCGTCTTCCTATTGCATGCCTTATATAGAAGAATGGTGCTTCAATTATAAAACACGCTACAACAGAGAGATGGAATAGGTACTGAAGAATAGAAAAGCATGACATATTGACATGTGTGCCCTCCATCCGGAAATGAATGGATGGGGTTCTAGGCGTATTTCAGTTCTAGATACATCTACTTTTATCCATTCCTGCGACATGTAATCCGGACGGAGGGAGTATGATGTAAGAGCTAGGTATACGACATGACAACAGTGTAAAAAACACCAATTGAATGTAAAACTGTATGCTAGCGGAATACATACATAAAAACACTAAGGCAACATATGCGTGTATGATTGGGAAACTAAGATGGCATTGCAACAAACCACTAGAACAACACTTCAATGTAAAAAAAGAACATGGTATGGTAGTGTAACGTCCCAGATCTGATGCGCCAGGTGTCCGCCAGTTATTCGCCGTTGTTGCCATGTCATTTGCTTGCGTGTTGCACTTTGCCATGTCATCATCTGCATTTCATATCATGTCATCATGTGTATTGCATTGCATACATGTTCATCTCATGCATCCGAGCTTTTTCCCCGTTGTCCGTTTTGCAATCCGGCACTCCTATGTCCCCCAGCGCCCCCTTTTGCCTCTTTTCGTGAGCGGGTGTTAAACATTCTCGGAATGGACCGAGGTTTGCCAAGCGGCCTTGGTACACCCCGGTAGACCGTCTGTCAAGTTTCGTTTCATTTGGAGGTCGTTTGATGCTCCAACTGTTAACCGGGTAGCCACAAAGGCCTCTTTGGTGATGCAGCCCAACACCCCTCCAAACAGCACAATAATCCATCGTAACCCCCTCCATCCTCTTGGTCATTCGATCACGATCGTGTGGGCGAAAACCGCACCTCATTTGGAGCCTCCTAGCTCCCTCTACCTTTAAATTTGTGCCCCTCCCAGAAATTTCGCGGATGAAACCCTAACCTCCTCTCCCTCCACGCCGCCGGACATGTCCGCGCCCGCCGGACGTGTCCACCGCCGCCTCCGCGCCCAATGGGACGCCGCCACGTCAGCGCCGCCGCCCACAGCGCGCCGCCGCCCGAGGCCCAGATCCGGCCCGCCCCAGGTCGAGCCGGGCCATGCCGGGCCCGCAGCCGCCGCCGCCTCCTCCCGTCGCCCGCGCCACCACGCCGCTCGCCGCCCGCGAGCTCCACCACGCCGGCACCGCCCCGCTCCCAGAGCCATGCCCCGCCGCCTGCACTGACTCCGCGCCTCCACCGCGCCGCGCCGCCTCCGTGCCGCCCTCGCGCACCACCGCCACCTCCCGCGCCGCCCCGCTCTACCCCGGCGACGCCACGGCCGGCGACGCCGCTCGCCGCCCCAGCGCCACCTGCGCTCTCCTCCGCCGCCCCGCGCCGAGCCCCGCCGCCAAGCTCGCCGGATCCGGCCACCGGTGCCGCCTTGACCTCCTCCCTCGCTGGATCTGCTCCTCCCCGCGCTCCGGCGAGCCCCCTCAAGTCCGGCCACCGTCTTCCGCAACTCCGGCCACTCCTCTCTGACGAACCTCGGCTCCCGCGCGCGCTCAGATCTGGATTCAGCAAGCCCGAGCATGAACCCGAAATATTTCTAAGTCTCGAGATTATTGCATTCTTGTCCCCTGTTCATCGCTTCATATCTCCTATTATACTGCTCCGTTTTGCATGCATAATTTATAGAGATGTTCATCTGATTGTTCTCTTCATTTCATTACATTGTGACATGTTCATTTGAGTTGATCTTGATGCCCTAAACATCGTTGCAAGAGTGCTATATAATGTTGTCTGCTGTAGTTTATCAGAACATGCTCATTTGTCATTTTTGCATCTTTTTTTGTGATTTTCTTTTGAGCATGAAGCCTACATGTGTTATGAGCTACAACATGCCATATTTGTTGTGGTGCAAGCCAATCCTCGTTATATTCCATGTGTTGATTGTTACAAGCTTGCAAATTAGCCTCCGTGATGTTGCTGATTTCAGGGACTTGGAATTTCACCAAGTCCTTGTTCTGCTGTTATTTTCATGCCATGTATTCATGTTGCTACAGTGAGATCCATGCCTCTTTTGAGTATGTTCAGTAAGGATGTTTTGGACATATGGATATGTTATATCCATTCGTGCCTCTGTTTGCATTTATAGATTGATGTAGCATGTCTTAATGTTGCTCTACGTTTTCTATAAAATGTTCCTGGCAGATTATTTACATGTTATTCAATTTTGCCATGGTTGTTGTTAGTGATCCAAGCGTGCTATGAACCTGCTATTGCCATTCTAAGCTTCACGAACATGTCATATTGCTGTAGGTATGCTTGTTTTGTCATGCCATGCCTTGTGGTTAGTGATTCAAGCTCACCAATATGCCTACTTATCGTTGTGCCTGCCATGTGCTGTTATTTTCACCAAGTCTGAATCTGTAACGAAACTTGCTATGTTTACATGGGTGCCATCATATCTTGTGTTCCTTTGGGGCTCATGGTCAGTAAGGGTCTTTTGTTCTATGCTATTAGTAGACTCATTAAATGCCTTTGTTTGCTATGATATGTTCCTGTAGCATGTTGTTTGATAGCTCTAAACATTGTAACCTGATGTTATTTCTGCCATGTCCTGTGAATTTTGCCGAGTCTTTGAACCTGTTATTATTTGCAATATTGCCATATCTTTTTGAGCATGTTCTAGTAGTTTCTGGAGATAGCTCACTGTTCATGTTTTGTTACTCTCTACATGTACATCATGTCCATGCCTTTTGTTTTCATGTTAAGGTGCTGTAGCTTATTGTGTTGATGCTTGCAATATGCCTAGTTGCTGTTTTAAACAGCTTGTCCTTAACCTTGTATAGGGTGTATGTGTTGGAACCGTTGCTCCGTTGTGAGTGTGATCTATATGAAACTTGCTTAGTTTTGTATGTAGTTTCATGTTACCTTGTTGCATCCATGTTTTGAGGTGTGTGCTTGATGTTTTAATGCATTTTGCGTCAATGCCATGTTTTACTTGTTTTACCTATATCTTTTAGGCCGTAGCTCCAAATCTAATGAGCTTTATATGTAACTTGACTAGAATTTCGTGTAGATCATCGTGGTGCATTTTAACTTGCGGTTTAACAACTTGAACATAAGGTTATTCAGATCTGGAACAATTTCAATATTTGCATATGGGGACTTACCGGAATTGCTATATGTTGTTTCCGGCCTCATTAAAACTTCCTTTGATGTGTTGCCTTGTATGCATCATCTCTTGCCATGAGTAGCTTCATGTAGTCTTGTCATGCATACTTGGTTGAGCATCATGCCTTGTTCATGTGTGGTGTGTTTACCGTGTTGTGTGCTTATTTTCGTTAGTTCCCATTTCGTTGCGATCGTGAGGATTCGTTCGTCTACGTTTGGTTCGTCTTCGTGGCTTCATCTTCTTCATGGAATCATTCTTCTTCCTTGTGGGATTTCAGGCAAGATGACCGTCACCTTGGATCTCATTACTATCATTGCTATGCTAGTTGCTTCGTTCTATCGCTATGTTGCGTTACGTACCACTTGCTTATCAAGCCTCCCAAATTGCCATGAACCTCTAACCTTTGTCACCCTTCCTAGTAAACCGTTGTTTGGCTATGTTACCGCTTTGCTCAGCCCCTCTTATAGCGTTGCTAGTTGCAGGTGAATATGAAGATTGCTCCATGTTCGATTATGTTTATGTTGGGATATCACAATATCTCTTATTTATTAATGCATCTATATACTTGGTAAAGGGTGGAAGGCACGGCCTTATGCCTGGTGTTTTGTTCCACTCTTGCCACCCTAGTTTCCATCATATCGGTATTATGTTCCTGGATTTTGCGCCCCTAACGCGGTTGGGTGATTTATGGGACCCCCTTGACAGTTCGCTTTGAATAAAACTCCTCCAGCAAGGCCCAACCTTGGTTTTACCATTTGCCTCACCACCACCTACTTTTCCCTTGGGAGTTGCTCTCTCGAGGGTCATCTTTATTTTAGCCCCCCGGGCCAATGCTTGTCTCAGTGTTGGTCCAAACTAGAGCCACTTGCGGTGCCGCCTCTAGGCAACTTGGGGTATCTTCGGTTGCCGTATGTAGTGTTCATCCGGTGTTGCCGTGAGAACGAGAAATGTGCACCTCCAATCGGGATTGTCGGCACATCGGGGCTTTGCTGGTCTTGTTTTACCATTGTCGAAATGACTTGTAATCGGGATTCTGAGACTGATCGGGTCTTCCCGGGAGAAGGAATATCCTTTGTTGATCGCGAGAGCTTATCATGGGCTAAGTTGGGACACCCCTGCAGGGTTTGGAACTTTCGAAAGCCGTGCCCACGGTTGTGTGGCAGATGGGAATTTGGTAATATCCGGTTGTAGTAAACTTGAAATAAACTCTTCTAAAATACACCAACCGTGTGCGTAACCGTGAGTGTCTCTTTTCGGGGTTGTTCGAGAGGAGAACACGGTTTCTGGGTTATGTTTAACGTAAGTAGGAGTTCAGGATCACTTCTTGATCATCACTAGTTGTCGACCGCTTGCTAAGCTCCTCTTCTCGCTCTTATGTGCGTAAGTTAGCCACCATACATGCTTAGTCGCTGCTGAAACCTCACCACTTTACCCCTTCCTTACCCATTAAGCTTTGCTAGTCTTGATACCCATGGTAATGGGATTGCTGAGTCCTCGTGGCTCACAGATTACTACAACATTAGCTGCAGGTACAGGTTATGCGATGATCATGATGCAAGAGCGATGTTTATATGTGTTGGAGTTCTTCTTCTGCTTCTTCTTTGATTGAGGGATAGGTTCCTGGTCGGCAGCCTAGGCTAGCAGGGTGGATATTGTTTGAGTTTCTGTTTATGTTTCATCCGTAGTCGGATGTTGATCTTGTATATGATGTATTGTTGTATTCATGTGACATTGTATGTCTTGGATGTATCCCCACTATTATGTAATGTTGATGTAATGATATCCACCTCGCAAAAGCTTCTTCAAGATGTGCTTCTATCCTTGGTGGAACCTTCGAGTTCCTTTAGGATAGGGTCGCATCTTGGGCGTGACAAGTTGGTATCAGAGCCTCGACCGACCCTAGGAGCCCCCTTGATTGATCGTGTAGTTTTGGCCGTTGTTGAGTCTAGAAGAAAACTTTTTCGGAGTCTGGTTATATTGGAGAGTAGGATTTCTTTTTACTCCTCTGCCCCTTCGTCGCTCTGGTGAGAAATCTTGACATAGGTGTTTTGAACTACTCCTCTTCCCGTTCAATTTTTTTCTTTAGGATCACGTGGTTAGTTTTCGTTCGTTGTCCATCCTCTTTTGCCCGTCGCATTTCTCGTCAAGTTGACTGGACCCTCTTTGTCTTTTGGGATATCAATCCTCAGTTCTTCCTCCATGACATTGTTTCCCTTTCCGAAGTTGTCCTTGTTTTTCTCGCCCGCCCACCCTTCTTCTTTTCGGAACCGGAGTCCATAATCGAGTATCCATCCTACTCGTACGAAGCGTGTGCACTCTCTCCTTAATCATTTCAACTGGTGCTTTTCTCTTCAAGTATTCGTCGAGTCGTCGTTCGAGTTGCCTGTGTTTTTCCCGCCCTCCCACCCCTTTTATTCCCGGAGTCTGAGCCTCTATTCGAGCATCTATTTCATTCGTGCGGAGTATCTTCAGTCTTTCCTCAATTGTCTCAACCGGTGAATTCTAGACTAGTTACTCATTGTTCGTCGCATTTTCTTTCTGATGGATCCAAATTCAAGTTTTTTCGTTGTCGATCGTATTCTTTCCCTCAGCTCAAATATTTCCCTTTGCTCGTTCGCCTCTCGACATTCTATTATCCCGGAGTGTTGAAGACATCTCAGAAGATTCATGCTTGCAGTAAATCACTTCGAGGTTGTCACCTCATTCAAATCTTTCAATCATTCCGGTGCATCATTTCTCATTCGGCAATCCTTTCCAACGGTGTTTCTTTTCAGTGGGCCCTAACCCACAGGTCTTTTCCCAGGATCTTACCTGAATCTTCGAAATTTTCTGGAGCTTTTCTCAAATACGTTCTTTCGAAGTTTGACGTAAGAATGACTTTCATCAGTCAGATGCCTTTCCAAGATCGCTCTCAAATTCTTTCATGTTCGGTCCAACTTTCCCTCTTTTCATTATACCGGAGTATCTCAGCAATTTTGATGTTGTTTCTTGTCGTCATCTGAAGACCGAAGAAGATTTCTCTTAAATCTTGTCCGTTCTCCCGGAGATTCGCGGTGCTAGCTCGATGTTATCCTATCTAATTGTTTCTATTCGGGCAATTCTTTTCATCCATCTGGAGTATTTCAGGAGTTGTTTTTCTCTCTCGAGCATCCGAAGGCCATCTTTTCGGAATATTTCTTCGTTCTAAGTTTTCAAACCCGTTCTCCAATTATTCTACATCCGTGCCCCTTCGTTCGTCTCAATGTCCGTCCGGTGCTTCGTTCTAGTATTTCATCAATCAGTTCGCGATCCCTTCGTTCTCGTCTTTCTAAATTCCCTCAAGTATCTCGTGCTTTTCTAATTCTTCCTGACGTTTCTTTATCTTTTCTTCGTTCATTGTCATTTCTAACGGTGGTTCGTTCAACATTCCTATTCCTTGTCAGCATATCAATTAATTTGTTATTTCCGATCCTACCGGTGGTTCATGAAGACACTCTCGTGTTCGTGCTATATCTCCCCTTAATATTCTTTCCAACGTGAATAAGTGGTATGCAAATCCATTGCTTCTCATCAATTTAACTGATGAAGGATAAGCATAACATAATTCTTATTCTCATTTCATTGTTCGTGATGAGTGATTTCTCAGTTCCAAGTTCTTCATCTTTTCTTTTCCGGAGTTCCAAGTCTTCTCGTTTGTCTCGTCGCGAAGCTCCATTCGAATCATCGCAAGGCTCAAATCCTATTCTTTCATCCTTAAATTTTATCTCGTCATCCTTTTGGTTCCGGAGGTCTTCACAGTGGTTCGTCATGATTTAATTCATATTTCAGGAGTTTTGGCCTTTTAACGGCCCATGCTCTTCATGGTCCAATACGATCCCGGTTTCTCTTTTGGCCTGCTAAAGGCCCACAACACAGTTGGGCCATTTATAGTACGACCTGACTTTCGGCCTCTTAGCGGCCCATGCTCTTCATGGTCCAGTATGAGCCCGCTATCTCTTTTGGCCTGCTAAAGGCCCATAATATAGTTGGGCCATATGTAGCCCGACCTTAGTATCGGCATGTTAACAGCCCGTGAAATCAAATGGGCCCACCTGTTGCCCGCTTCGATGTCGGCCTGTTAACGACCAGGGAGGTAAGAGGGCCGACCATTAACTTTCGGCCTGGTAACGGCCCATTAACTTAATGGGGCCACTAAAGTTCATACATGTCGTTAGGCCCAATTAGATAATTTGAGCCCATTACGACTTGCAATTATGCAAAGGAACAAAATCGATCAAGCAAAGGTATGGCATATAGGGAAAAATGTTGCACATCCAACATATATTACAAGAAATTACATCCACTGGGAAATCAAAGATTGATGCCAGTGCAAATAAATGAACAGAACCTGACGATCTACAACGTCACAATCTGCAACCTCAGCGCAGATGACGCCCATAAGCATGTGGTCAAGTTCTTGCTGCTTTGCTACACTGTCTCTGAAAACATTGATCAGTTGTTGTTGCACACGAATGTTCACCTCTGATTCCTCCACCATTTCCATCATCGCTTCAGCCATTAATCGGTTCACAAACATACATTTTTTCCGTTGCATTCGAGACAGAGGAAACTGAACAGATTCAGGTAGAGATTTTCGCAAGCTTGTATTATTGATAGTGGAGAGTGTCTCGACCACTGCATCATAACGTAAATTAGGAGGGGAACCGAACTGATTAATCAAGAGTTATTGCCATATTACCTGGCCTAGATTTATTTGAAAGAAACAATGGGGTTGCCTTGCTGTTTTCAGAGTTTGTCTTCTTATCTTCAGCAGCCTGCACCAAATTAACACACTAGCATTACTATCATTGGCTAGGTCAGATAATAGGAAAGCAACATTGACACAACGAATGTTTGGGCAACCAGACCACACCAGCCTACACCAAATTAACACAGTATGGCACAACTATCATCAACCAGGTAAGGTAATACGAAAGCAACATTGAGACAATGAATGAATGGGCAACCAGAGCAGCACTATAATTTAGTAATGTGCATGATATGAGATAGTACACTCATGCAGCTCAGTATGCATAACTACCAGACAGTTTTCCTTACAAAAATCAACATTTTCACCTTTAACATTTTGCTACAACTAATTTTAGATCAGATAAAGGTTGGATTCACGCCGATTAACAAAATACATGCTGATGTAAAAATATAATGATATACAACAGGTACTTACATCAGCATTGGAGCGCAGAGAATTCCCAGAAGATACTTTCCTCTAATACGATCCCAATGGAGGAATTCTTCTATCGTTCAACCTTATTTTCTAAAAGAGAGATGGGTAAGAAACATGTAGAAAATATGATGAGAATGCTATAAAATTTCATGATGCGAGGATACACACATGCTTCTTAGAATGGAGTTGACATATCTTTGCTGGAATGGAGCGGACTAGTTCTTTGGCCACCGGAATCTGCATATTATCGGTAGGAGTTGGGTTTGTCTGTGCTGGAGCAGTATCTATGAAAACTGGAGTTGGTTTATTATCTCGTAGCGTTCGGATCTTTTGCAAAGACCTGGTTTGTAACCCTTCAGATTCTAACATAGCCGTCTTCCTATTGCATGCCTTATATAGAAGAATGGTGCTTCAATTATAAAACACGCTACAACAGAGAGATGGAATAGGTACTGAAGAATAGAAAAGCATGACATATTGACATGTGTGCCCTCCATCCGGAAATGAATGGATGGGGTTCTAGGCGTATTTCAGTTCTAGATACATCTACTTTTATCCATTCCTGCGACATGTAATCCGGACGGAGGGAGTATGATGTAAGAGCTAGGGATACGACATGACAACAGTGTAAAAAACACCAATTGAATGTAAAACTGTATGCTAGCGGAATACATACATAAAAACACTAAGGCAACATATGCGTGTATGATTGGGAAACTCAGATGGCATTGCAACAAACCACTAGAACAACACTTCAATGTAAAAAAAGAACATGGTATGGTAGTGTAATGTCCCAGATCTGATGCGCCAGGTGTCCGCCAGTTATTCGCCGTTGTTGCCATGTCATTTGCTTGCGTGTTGCACTTTGCCATGTCATCATCTGCATTTCATATCATGTCATCATGTGTATTGCATTGCATACATGTTCATCTCATGCATCCGAACTTTTTCCCCGTTGTCCATTTTGCAATCCGGCACTCCTATGTCCCCCGGCGCCCCCTTTTGCCTCTTTTCGTGAGCGGGTGTTAAACATTCTCGGAATGGACCGAGGTTTGCCAAGCGGCCTTGGTACACCACCGGTAGACCGTCTGTCAAGTTTCGTTTCATTTGGAGGTCGTTTGATGCTCCAACTGTTAACCGGGTAGCCACAAAGGCCTCTTTGGTGATGCAGCCCAACACCCCTCCAAACAGCACAATAATCCATCGTAACCCCCTCCATCCTCTTGGTCATTCGATCACGATCGTGTGGGCGAAAACCGCACCTCATTTGGAGCCTCCTAGCTCCCTCTACCTTTAAATTTGTGCCCCTCCCAGAAATTTCGCGGATGAAACCCTAACCTCCTCTCCCTCCACGCCGCCGGACATGTCCGCGCCCGCCGGACGTGTCCACCGCCGCCTCCGCGCCCAATGGGACGCCGCCACGTCAGCGCCGCCGCCCACAGCGCGCCGCTGCCCGAGGCCCAGATCCGGCCAGCCCCGGGTCGAGCCGGGCCATGCCGGGCCTGCAGGCGCCGCCGCCTCCTCCCGTCGCCCGCGCCACCACGCCGCTCGCCGCCAGCGAGCTCCACCACGCCGGCGCCGCCCCGCTCCCAGAGCCATGCCCCACCGCCTGCACTGACTCCGCGCCTCCACCGCGCCGCGCCCCCTCCGTGCCGCCCTCGCGCACCACCGCCACCTCCCGCGCCGCCCCGCTCTACCCCGGCGACGCCACGGCTGGCGACGCCGCTCGCCGCCCCAGCGCCACCTGCGCTCTCCTCCGCCGCCCCGCGCCGAGCCCCGCCGCCAAGCTCGCCGGATCCGGCCACCGGTGCCGCCTCGACCTCCTCCCTCGCCGGATCTGCTCCTCCCCGCGCTCCGGCGAGCCCCCTCAAGTCCGGCCACCGTCTTCCGCAACTCCGGCCACTCCTCTCCGACGAACCGCGGCTCCCTCGCGCGCTCAGATCTGGATTCAGCAAGCCCGAGCATGAACCCGAAATATTTCTAAGTCTCGAGATTATTGCATTCTTGTCCCCTGTTCATCGCTTCATATCTCCTATTATACTGCTTCGTTTTGCATGCATAATTTATAGAGATGTTCATCTGATTGTTCTCTTCATTTCTTTACATTGTGCCATGTTCATTTGAGTTGATCTTGATGCCCTAAACATCGTTGCAAGAGTGCTATATAATGTTGTCTGCTGTAGTTTATCAGAACATGCTCATTTGTCATTTTTGCATCTTTTTTTGTGATTTTCTTTTGAGCATGAAGCCTACATGTGTTATGAGCTACAACATGCCATATTTGCTGTGGTGCAAGCCAATCCTCATTATATTCCATGTGTTGATTGTTACAAGCTTGCAAATTAGCCTCCGTGATGTTGCTGATTTCAGGGACTTGGAATTTCACCAAGTCCTTGTTCTGCTGTTATTTTCATGCCATGTATTCATGTTGCTACAGTGAGATCCATGCCTCTTTTGAGTATGTCCAGTAAGGATGTTTTGAACATATGGATATGTTATATCCATTCGTGCCTCTGTTTGCATTTATAGATTGATGTAGCATGTCTTAATGTTGCTCTACGTTTTCTATAAAATGTTACTGGCAGATTATTTACATGTTATTCAATTTTGCCATGGTTGTTGTTAGTGATCCAAGCGTGCTATGAACCTGCTATTGCCATTCTAAGCTTCACGAACATGTCATATTGCTGTAGGTATGCTTGTTTTGTCATGCCATGCCTTGTGGTTAGTGATTCAAGCTCACCAATATGCCTACTTATCGTTGTGCCTGCCATGTGCTGTTATTTTCACCAAGTCTGAATCTGTAACGAAACTTGCTATGTTTACATGGGTGCCATCATATCTTGTGTTCCTTTGGGGCTCATGGTCAGTAAGGGTCTTTTGTTCTATGCTATTAGTAGACTCATTAAATGCCTTTGTTTGCTATGATATGTTCTTGTAGCATGTTGTTTGATAGCTCTAAACATTGTAACCTGATGTTATTTCTGCCATGTCCTGTGAATTTTGCCGAGTCTTTGAACCTGTTATTATTTGCAATCTTGCCATATCTTTTTGAGCATGTTCTAGTAGTTTCTGGAGATAGCTCACTATTCATGTTTTGTTACTCTCTACATGTACATCATGTCCATGCCTTTTGTTTTCATGTTAAGGTGCTGTAGCTTATTGTGTTGATGCTTGCAATATGCCTAGTTGCTGTTTTAAACAGCTTGTCCTTAACCTTGTATAGGGTGTATGTGTTGGAACCGTTGCTCCGTTGTGAGTGTGATCTATATGAAACTTGCTTAGTTTTGTATGTAGTTTCATGTTACCTTGTTGCATCCATGTTTTGAGGTGTGTGCTTGATGTTTTAATGCATTTTGCGTCAATGCCATGTTTTACTTGTTTTACCTATATCTTTTAGGCCGTAGCTCCAAATCTAATGAGCTTTATATGTAACTTGACTAGAATTTCGTGTAGATCATCGTGGTGCATTTTAACTTGCGGTTTAACAACTTGAACATAAGGTTATTCAGATCTGGAACAATTTCAATATTTGCATATGGGGACTTACCGGAATTGCTATATGTTGTTTCCGGCCTCATTAAAACTTCCTTTGATGTGTTGCCTTGTATGCATCATCTCTTGCCATGAGTAGCTTCATGTAGTCTTGTCATGCATACTTGGTTGAGCATCATGCCTTGTTCATGTGTGGTGTGTTTACCGTGTTGTGTGCTTATTTTCGTTAGTTCCCGTTTCGTTGCGATCGTGAGGATTCGTTCGTCTACGTTTGGTTCGTCTTCGTGGCTTCATCTTCTTCATGGAATCATTCTTCTTCCTTGCGGGATTTCAGGCAAGTTGACCGTCACCTTGGATCTCATTACTATCATTGCTATGCTAGTTGCTTCGTTCTATCGCTATGTTGCGTTACGTACCACTTGCTTATCAAGCCTCCCAAATTGCCATGAACCTCTAACCTTTGTCACCCTTCCTAGTAAACCGTTGTTTGGCTATGTTACCGCTTTGCTCAGCCCCTCTTATCGTTGCTAGTTGCAGGTGAATATGAAGATTGCTCCATGTTCGATTATGTTTATGTTGGGATATCACAATATCTCTTATTTATTAATGCATCTATATACTTGGTAAAGGGTGGAAGGCTCGGCCTTATGCCTGGTGTTTTGTTCCACTCTTGCCACCCTAGTTTCCATCATATCGGTATTATGTTCCCGGATTTTGCGCCCCTAACGCGGTTGGGTGATTTATGGGACCCCCTTGACAGTTCGCTTTGAATAAAACTCCTCCAGCAAGGCCCAACCTTGGTTTTACCATTTGCCTCACCACCACCTACTTTTCCCTTGGTTGTTGCTCTCTCGAGGGTCATCTTTATTTTAGCCCCCCGGGCCAATGCTTGTCTCAGTGTTGGTCCAAACTAGAGCCACTTGCGGTGCCGCCTCTAGGCAACTTGGGGTATCTTCGGTTGCCGTATGTAGTGTTCATCCGGTGTTGCCGTGAGAACGAGAAATGTGCACCTCCTATCGGGATTGTCGGCACATCGGGGCTTTGCTGGTCTTGTTTTACCATTGTCGAAATGTCTTGTAATCGGGATTCTGAGACTGATCGGGTCTTCCCGGGAGAAGGAATATCCTTCGTTGATCGCGAGAGCTTATCATGGGCTAAGTTGGGACAACCCTGCAGGGTTTGGAACTTTCGAAAGCCGTGCTCGCGGTTGTGTGGCAGATGGGAATTTGGTAATATCCGGTTGTAGTAAACTTGAAATAAACTCTTCTAAAATACACCAACCGTGTGCGTAACCGTGAGTGTCTCTTTTCGGGGTTGTTCGAGAGGAGAACACGGTTTCTGGGTTATGTTTAACGTAAGTAGGAGTTCAGGATCACTTCTTGATCATCACTAGTTGACGACCGCTTGCTAAGCTCCTCTTCTCGCTCTTATGTGCGTAAGTTAGCCACCATACATGCTTAGTCGCTGCCGAAACCTCACCACTTTACCCCTTCCTTACCCATTAAGCTTTGCTAGTCTTGATACCCATGGTAATGGGATTGCTGAGTCCTCGTGGCTCACAGATTACTACAACATTAGCTGCAGGTACAGGTTATGCGGTGATCATGATGCAAGAGCGATGTTTATATGTGTTGGAGTTCTTCTTCTGCTTCTTCTTCGATTGAGGGATAGGTTCCTGGTCGGCAGCCTGGGCTAGCAGGGTGGATATTGTTTGAGTTTCTGTTTATGTTTCATCCGTAGTCGGATGTTGATCTTGTATATGATGTATTGTTGTATTCATGTGACATTGTATGTCTTGGATGTATCCCCACTATTATGTAATGTTGATGTAATGATATCCACCTCGCAAAAGCTTCTTCAAGATGTGCTTCTATCCTTGGTGGAACCTTCGAATTCCTTTAGGATAGGGTCGCATCTTGGGCGTGACAAGTTGGTATCAGAGCCTCGACCGACCCTAGGAGCCCCCTTGATTGATCGTGTAGTTTTGGCCGTTGTTGAGTCTAGAAGAAAACTTTTTCGGAGTCTAGTTATATTGGAGAGTAGGATTTCTTTTTACTCCTCTGCCCCTTCGTCGCTCTGGTGAGAAATCTTGACATAGGTGTTTTGAACTACTCCTCTTCCCGTTCAATTTTTTTCTTTAGGATCACGTGGTTAGTTTTCGTTCGTTGTCCATCCTCTTTTGCCCGTCACATTTCTCGTCAAGTTGACTGGACCCTCTTTGTCTTTTGGGATATCAATCCTCAGTTCTTCCTCCATGACGTTGTTTCCCTTTCCGAAGTTGTCCTTGTTTTTCTCGCCCGCCCACCCTTCTTCTTTTCGGAACCGGAGTCCATAATCGAGTATCCATCCTACTCGTACGAAGCGTGTGCACTCTCTCCTTAATCATTTCAACTGGTGCTTTTCTCTTCAAGTATTCGTCGAGTCGTCGTTCGAGTTGCCTGTGTTTTTCCCGCCCTCCCACCCCTTTTATTCCCGGAGTTTGAGCCTCTATTCGAGCATCTATTTCATTCGTGCGGAGTATCTTTAGTCTTTCCTCAATTGTCTCAACCGGTGAATTCTAGACTAGTTACTCATTGTTCGTCGCATTTTCTTTCTGATGGATCCAAATTCAAGTTTTTTCGTTGTCGATCGTATTCTTTCCCTCAGCTCAAATATTTCCCTTTGCTCGTTCGCCTCTCGCCATTCTATTATCCCGGAGTGTTGAAGACATCTCAGAAGATTCATGCTTGCAGTAAATCACTTCGAGGTTGTCACCTCATTCAAATCTTTCAATCATTCCGGTGCATCATTTCTCATTCGGCAATCCTTTCCAACGGTGTTTATTTTCAGTGGGCCCTAACCCACAGGTATTTTCCCAGGATCTTACCTGACTCTTCGAAATTTTCTGGAGCTTTTCTCAAGTACGTTCTTTCGAAGTTTGACGTAAGAATGAATTTCATCAGTCAGATGCCTTTCCAAGATCGCTCTCAAATTCTTTCATGTTCGGTCCAACTTTCCCTCTTTTCATTATACCGGAGTATCTCAGCAATTTTGATGTTGTTTCTTGTCGTCATCTGAAGACCGAAGAAGATTTCTCTTAAATCTTGTCCGTTCTCCCGGAGATTCGCGGTGCTAGCTCGATGTTATCCTATCTAATTGTTTCTATTCGGGCAATTCTTTTCATCCATCTAGAGTATTTCAGGAGTTGTTTTTCTCTCTCGAGCATCCGAAGGCCATCTTTTCGGAATATTTCTTCATTCTAAGTTTTCAAACCCGTTCTCCAATTATTCTACATCTGTGCCCCTTCGTTCGTCTCAATGTCCGTCCGGTGCTTCGTTGTAGTATTTCATCAATCAGTTCGCGATCCCTTCGTTCTCGTCTTTCTAAATTCCCTCAAGTATCTCGTGCTTTTCTAATTCTTCCCGACGTTTCTTTATCTTTTCTTCGTTCATTGTCATTTCTAACGGTGGTTCGTTCAACATTCCTATTCCTTGTCGGCATATCAATTAATTTGTTATTTCCGATCCTACCGGTGGTTCATGAAGACACTCTCGTGTTCGTGTTATTTCTCCCCTTAATATTCTTTCCAACGTGAATAAGTGGTATGCAAATCCATTGCTTCTCATCAATTTAACTGATGAAGGATAAGCATAACATAATTCTTATTCTCATTTCATTGTTCGTGATGAGTGATTTCTCAGTTCCAAGTTCTTCATCTTTTCTTTTCCGGAGTTCCAAGTCTTCTCGTTTGTCTCGTCGTGAAGCTCCATTCGAATCATCGCAAGGCTCAAATCCTATTCTTTCATCCTTAAATTTTATCTCGTCATCCTTTTAGTTCCGGAGGTCTTCACAGTGGTTCGTCATGATTTAATTCATGCTTCAAGTGTTCATCAAGATTCTTGTTCAAGGAGCTCTAGTATCTTTTCTTCTTGCATCTCGAAGTGCAATTAATTCTCCGTATTCTTGTGAAGTGGAGTTTTGCATTTCCTCGTTCTTCTCAGTCTTTTATCCTTTTCCGCTTGTGGTCGGCGATCACCTCATAATTTGGAGATGTTATCCATAAGTCCACGACAAGCTTATTCTTTTCGTTGTTGATTTTCTCAACAACTTCGTCCAATCCTTCCTTCTAAGGTTGCTTTCATTTTTGTTCGTGGTGAAAGTTGACATCTTGTTCCTCGTTCCTTTCATTCTACTCCCTCAATTCTTCCGGAGGTTTTGTGTTGTTCCTCAAGTCAAGTATCATTCCATCTTACCTAGTTCATGTTATACTCTTTCCATGTTTAGCCAGAGTTCTGCCTAAATTCTTTCATTCTTATTCCGCTTCTATCTTGTTCTAACCGGAGTGGTTTCAGAGTCTATCTTGTTCATTGAGCTTCTCATTCCCGTCGTAATCATCATTCCTCTTTTCTACCTGAGTGCTCTCGACTTTGTTCATTTTCCCTCTTGCGTTCTTGTTTCACCTCATCCCTTTTTCCCTTCCGTCTCGGTCCTAAGATCTCAGGACAAGATCTCTTGTTAGTGGAGGAGAGTTGTAATGCCCCAGATCTGATGCGCCAGGTGTCCGCCAGTTATTCGCCGTTGTTGCCATGTCATTTGCTTGCGTGTTGCACTTTGCCATGTCATCATCTGCATTTCATATCATGTCATCATGTGCATTGCATTGCATACGTGTTCGTCTCATGCATCCGAGCTTTTTCCCCGTTGTCCATTTTGCAATCCGGCACTCCTATGTCCCCCGACGCCCCCTTTTGCCTCTTTTCGTGAGTGGGTGTTAAACGTTCTCGGAATGGACCGAGGTTTGCCAAGCGGCCTTGGTACACCACCGGTAGACCGTCGGTCAAGTTTCGTTTCATTTGGAGGTCGTTTGATGCTCCAACGGTTAATCGGGTAGCCGCAAAGGCCTCTTTGGTGATGCAGCCCAACACCCCTCCAAACAGCCCAATAACCCATCCTAACCCCCTCCATCCTCTTGGTCGTTCGATCACGATCGTGTGGGCGAAAACCGCACCTCATTTGGAGCCTCCTAGCTCCCTTTACCTATAAATTTGTGCCGCTCCCCGAAATTTCGCGGATGAAACCCTAACCTCCTGTCCCTCCACGCCGCCGGATGTGTCCACCGCCGCCACATCAGCGCCGCCTCCCACCGCGCGTCGCCGCCCGAGGCCCAGATCTGGCCCGCCCCGGGTCGAGCCGGGCCATGCTGGGCCCGCAGCCGCCGCCGCCTCCTCCCGTCGCCCACGCCACCACGCCGCTCGCCGCCGGCGAGCTCCACCACGCCGGCGCCGCCCAGCTCCGCCGGCCATGCCCCGCCGCCTGCACTGACTCCGCGCCTCCACCGCGTCGCGCCGCCTCCGTGCCGCGCTCGCGCACCACCGCCACCTCCCGCGGCGCCCCGCTCTGCCCCATCGACGCCCCGGCCGGCGACGCCGCTCGCCTTCCACGATGCCCCCGCGCCACCTACGCTCTCCTCCGCCGCCCCGCGCCGAGCCCCGCTGCCAAGCTCGCTGGATCCGGCCATCGGTGCCGCCTCGACCTCCTCCCTCGCCGGATCTGCTCCTCCCCGCGCTCCGGCGAGCCCCCTCAAGTCCGGCCACCGTCTTCCGCAACTCCGGCCACTCCTCTCCGGCGAACCTCGGCTCCCGCGCGCGCTCACATCTGGATTCAGCAATCCCAAGGTTGACCCCGAAATATTTCTAAGTCTCGAGATTATTGCATTCTGGTCCCCTGTTCATTGCTTCATATCTCCTAGTATACTGCTCCGTTTTGCTTGCATAACTTATAGAAATGTTCATCTGATTGTGATCTTCATTTCATTCCATTGTGCCATGTTCATTTGTGTTGATCTTGATGCCGTAAACATCGTTGCAAGAGTGCTATATAATGTTGTCTGCTGTAGTTTATCAGAACATGCTCATTTGTTGCATCTTTTTGTGTGATTTTCTTTTGAGCATGAAGCCTACATGTGTTCTGAGCTACAACATTCAATATTTGCTGTGGTGCAACCCTATCCTCATTATATGCCATGTATTGATTGTTACAATCTTGCAAAGTACCCTCCGTGATGTTGCTGATTTCAGAGACTTAGAATTTCACCAAGTCCTTGTTCTGCTGTTATTTTCATGCCATGTATTCATGTTGCTACAGTGAGATCCATGCCTCTTTTGAGTATGTTCAGTAAGGATGGTTTGGACACATGGATATGTTATATCCATCCGTGCCTCTGTTTGCATTTATAGAGTGCTCTAGCATGTCTTAATATTGCTCTACTTTTGCTATAAAATGTTCCTGGCAGATAGTTTACATGTTATTCAATTTTGCCATGGTTGTTGTTAGTGATCCAAGCGTGCTATGAACCTGCTATTGCCATTCTAAGCTTCACGAACATGTCATATTGCTGTAGGTATGCTTGTTTTGTCATGCCATGCCTTGTGGTTAGTGATTCAAGCTCACCAATATGCCTACTTATCGTTGTGCCTGCCATGTGCTGTTATTTTCACCAAGTCTGAATCTGTAACGAAACTTGCTATGTTTACATGGGTGCCATCATATCTTGTGTTCCTTTGGGGCTCATGGTCAGTAAGGGTCTTTTGTTCTATGCTATTAGTAGACTCATTAAATGCCTTTGTTTGCTATGATATGTTCTTGTAGCATGTTGTTTGATAGCTCTAAACATTGTAACCTGATGTTATTTCTGCCATGTCCTGTGAATTTTGCCGAGTCTTTGAACCTGTTATTATTTGCAATCTTGCCATATCTTTTTGAGCATGTTCTAGTAGTTTCTGGAGATAGCTCACTGTTCATGTTTTGTTACTCTCTACCTGTACATCATGTCCATGCCTTTTGTTTTCATGTTAAGGTGCTGTAGCTTATTGTGTTCATGCTTGCAATATGCCTAGTTGCTGTTTTAAACAGCTTGTCCTTAACCTTGTATAGGGTGTATGTGTTGGAACCGTTGCTCCGTTGTGAGTGTGATCTATATGAAACTTGCTTAGTTTTGTATGTAGTTTCATGTTACCTTGTTGCATCCATGTTTTGAGGTGTGTGCTTGATGTTTTAATGCATTTTGCGTCAATGCCATGTTTTACTTGTTTTGCTCATATCTTCTAGGTCGTAGCTCCAAATCTAATGAACTTTATATGTAACTTGACTAGAATTTCGTGTAGATCATCGTGGTGCATTTTAAATTGCTGTTTAACAAATTGAATATAAGGTTATTCAGATCTGGACCAATATCGATATTTGCATACGGGGACTTACCAGAATTGCTATATGTTGTTTCCGGCCTCATTAAAACTTGCTTTGATGTGTTGCCTTGTATGCATCATCTCTTGCCATGAGTAGCTTCATGTAGCCTTGTCATGCATCATACTTGGTTGAGCATCATGCCTTGTTCATGTGTGGTGTGTTTACCATGTTGTGCGCTTCTTTTCGTTTGTTCCCGTTTCGTTGCGATCGTGAGGATTCGTTCGTCTACATTTGGTTCGTCTTCGTGGCTTCATCTTCTTCATGGACTCATTCTTCTTCCCTGCGGGATTTCAGGCAAGATGACCGTCACCTTGGATCTCATTAATATCATTGCTATGCTAGTTGCTTCGTTCTATCGCTATGCCGCGTTACGTACCACTTGCTTATCAAGCCTCCCAAATTGCCATGAACCTCTAACCTTTGTCACCCTTCCTAGCAAACCGTTGTTTGGCTATGTTACCGCTTTGCTCAGCCCATCTTATAGCGTTACTAGTTGCAGGTGAAGATGAAGATTGCTCCATGTTGGATTATGTTTATGTTGGGATATCACAATATCTCTTATTTATTAATGCATCTATATACTTAGTAAAGGGTGGAAGGCTCGGCCTTATGCCTGGTGTTTTGTTCCACTCTTGCCGCCCTAGTTTCCGTCATATCAGTATTATGTTCCCGGATTTTGCGCCCCTAACGCGGTTGGATGATTTATGGGACCCCCTTGACCGTTCGCTTTGAATAAAACTCCTCCAGCAAGGCCCAACCTTGTTTTTACCATTTGCCTCACCACCACCTACTTTTCCGTTGGGAGTCGCTCTCTCGAGGGTCCTCTTTATTTTAGCCCCCCGGGCCAATGCTTGTCTAAGTGTTGGTCCAAACTAGAGCCACTTGCGGTGCCACCCCTAGGCAACTTGGGGTATCTTCGGTTGCCGTACGTAGTGTTCATCCGGTGTTGCCCTGAGAACGAGATATGTGCACCTCCTATTGGGATTGTCGGCACATCGGGCGGTTTTGCTGGTCTTGTTTTACCATTGTTGAAATGTCTTGTAATCGGGATTCTGAGACTGATCGGGTCTTCCCGGGAGAAGGAATATCCTTCGTTGATCGCGACAGCTTATCATGGGCTAAGTTGGGACACCCCTGTGGGATAGCATTGGCTGATGGATGATAACTATGGAACAACGTTACCTAAACAACAAGTCTCTTAGCTGAACTATGGAACAACCTTAACTCCTGAACAAGACCCGTAAGAGATCAGCATGAATATATAGTGAAATGTGATAATCTATTTTCCATGCTTAGATGAATAACAAAGCCATAAATGTTGTACACAAGTAAGATGAGGGTACAACCTATCTGGCCGCCATCCATAGGAGTGAGCATCATGTGCTGACTTGTCGATGGCCCTACAGTTGTTGTGGCTGTCCATGTCGGGCACGCGCATTCGATGCAGGGAACTGTTGAGTGGGGACTATAGCTCCCTTCTGGTGTAGCGGTGAGTCGGAAGACGGTGTGGCTGAAGATGCAGAAAACGCATAATTTAAAGAACGACACATCTCTATGATCTGAAGAAATACCCTAAGAGATCAACAACAAGGTACGAGAGTGGTCACACATATGTTGATTGAAGACTAAATTGGGGTCACATGATTTTATTTTGTTTTGGTACTGTCTGATCTACGACGGATGGCTTGATGGCCGTCTTGTGCCTCCCGGCTGACATTGTTCAGAATCTTCCCCGAAGAGCCAGCGACCACTGGCAAAGCAGCCCGCCTCCGCCGTCCGTGGCCCTGACCAAAACCCCGCTCCCTGCCCCCACCGCATTACCGTGGTTGCGCCGCCCCCGGGCCAATCCACAAAGACTCGCCGTCATCCTGATCCGGCGGCAGCAGTACCTTCAACCCACACAACTCTAAGATAGCCATCTAAGCGCTGCTTCCGTGGCGAACTTGCACCCCCGCACCCTTACATTAGACACCAGCTAACCGACAACCTAGGAGCTCCGCCGCCTCGAAGGTTGCTGCTTCCCATTGGGAATCGATTGGCCCAGAATAAAAATTCAGACAACTGATGCCTAAATAAAGTGATTTGAGATGAGGGTGTGACCTATCTGGTGGCCTGGTGACGTAGGCAGCTCCAGCTGCCGAGTCAGTGAGGCCGGCACGGTTGCGGTGGCTACCGCCGGCAGGGAAGCGGAGATGTCGCAACGGCCGATGGCTACAGGGAAGCAACGCCGGGGCTCTGGACGGATCCGAAGTTGGAGCCGCTCCGGCGCCGTGAACAACGGTGGGGGTGAATCGGCTCCGGCACGGTTCACGTGGCCGTCGTCGAGGCAGCTCCGGTAGCACGGAGTAAGAGGCACACGGCCCAGTGCACGACGGCAAATGGACAGCGTCTCTGGCATTAGGGAGGAGTGCGGCTGTGAATTGGTGTGGTGGTGGGCGCCATGGAGGAGGGGCTGAGGTTTCGCGGCTCGGGAGAAGGTGATTTGGTGTCCATGAGGTATGAATGGGGAATTGGGAGGGGGAACCATGTCTTACGGACGCATTTGTCTGAAATATGTGTGTGTGTGTGGGGGGGGGGGGTTACAGTTCTACCCCTGCCTTTAGGCTTCTCGGCTTGGGTCTGTGTATTTAGGGTCGAGGATAGTAGAGTAATTTTGCTTCTCCCAAATAGTGGGCGCGAGCTATTTTGGATGAGGAGGGCGTGTTTTGAAATATAGTGGGAGTGAGCGATTTCGGGCGAGGAGGGCGTGTTTTGAAATAGTGGGTGCGAGCTATTTCGGGCGAGGAGGACGTGTTTTGAAATAGTCGGTGCGAGCGATTTCGAGCGAGGAGAGGGTGTTTTTCCGACCATGGTTTGTGAATTATTCGGCACATGTCATTTCGGCCGAGGAGAAGGCGCGCTTGGATGAAGTTACAAACCTACCCTCGATGTACAATGAGCCAATTGATGCGTATCCCACATAGGCCGGTAATTTTGGGTCTCCCATTTATTTGCTCGGGTGAATTCCACCAAGCAGAGGGTGTTTAACGGTTCGTTCAAATTTTCGAAGAACGAGCATCCACGTCTACCTTACCAAGTCGATTCGAATCAAATTTTGAAATATTAGCTTGCCACTTCCTTTTTAGATGGAGAGATGATGCTCGGGAGTAATGCGTTTTTACATGCTCATTGCTAACAATTTACTATATGACAAATAGTTGACCCACTCAAAAACGGGAATCAAACCCAAAATGAAATACCTTGATTCAATGAAATAGCTCATTCACCAGGTCAAAATAGTGAACTAAATCCAAAATTGAACACCTCAATCGAGTAGCATGTTGTACAGTATTATAGTACTCCATGAACATATTGAAAGTCAAATTAATGAACTTGTTCGATATACGCATATCTCCGTTCATGTGTGGATTGCAGACAACATGTTCTTCAATTTAAGTATTTGAATGCAAGTGTATATCGAAACATTGTTTATATCAGTCTTTGATGCATAAAACACGACCCACTCTCTCCCGGACTCCTGCTCTTTCTCTCGCCGACAATCTTCAATTCTGTCGCATGCATCCAACACACAAACCTTGTTGGTCCCTCTCCCTCTCTCTCCATCTCTCTCTCTCTCTCTCTCTCTCTCTCTTTGTATGTGTGTGTGGGGGGGTCTTTCTAGTTCGCATGCATATATACTCCATCTATAGGTCTCTCTCGCACACTATATATGATTCTCGAGTCCAAGCTAAATATCTTGGCTGAAGTCATCGTACACACACAAATTCCTTGGCTTGTTGCCCATAACTCTCTCACGCACCAGTCTGTCATCTCAGAGCTCTTCCCTCTCTCTCTCAAACTCTCCATCTCCCTGGGTCACACATACACATGCATATCTCACTCGCACTTGATAGAACCATCTAAAACTCTATCTCTCTCCCTCGTTCTCTCTCCATCTCACATGCACACACACACAACCTCATGCCTAGCCAAGTATGATGGTGTCAGATTCTGGGTTCCGGCAAACCCTTGTGAGGTTCGAACTCTGGGGTGTGCATGAAGGATTCTCTCTCTCGCTAGTTCGCTCAATGATCTCACGGCCTAGCTCGATCAACCCGAAGAACACGAGACACAGATATTTATACTAGTTCGGGCCACCGTTGTGGTGTAATACCCTACTCCAGTGTGGTGGTGGTGGATTGCCTCGAAGGCTACCGATGAACTAGTACAATGTGTGAACAGCCTCCGGAGGAGAGGTGTTCTTGTGCTCGATGAGCCGATGTGTGTGAGGGAGATCCGAATGATCCGGCCCCTTCCTATGGTGGTGGCTAGTCCTATTTATAGAGGCCCTGGTCCTCTTCCAAAATGTAGGCGGGAAGGGATCCGACAAAGGCCAATTTTGAAGGGAGACAACTAGTACAAGTTATCCTGACAAAAGTAGTCTTCGCCTACCAAAGGCTCTGGTGGTGACGCTGCCGTTGGCGCCGCGATGACCTCTGTCATGTCGTCCTGCTGGTATTGGTCTCGTTGCACCGATACGCAAACCTTTGCCTGATGCCTCGGGACTCCTCGCCTTCGCTTGCCTCTTTAGCACCAAAGAGGAAACCAGTACACTGCACCCGGTGGCGCTCGCCTGGCCTTGGTCGTCAAGGCTCATGTCATGAGAACCTCGCGAGGTGCCCCTTGTTTGGATATCTCCTCTCCTCGAGAGCCAGCCTAACGAGGCCGCCCCTAGGGAGGTCTTGGTGTCGTCCGCCTCGCGAGGCTTGGCCCCTCACGAGGGTCTTGAGCTGTTGCTGCCGAAGTTGGCCCGCACCGGGCCCCTGGTGGAGCCACACCATGGGCCGCAGGAAGGAAAGTCTGGGTACCCATGTTCTCAGGACGCCGACATTAGCCCCCGGGCCTAAGGCGCGCTCGGACTTGGCTTCGAGGCGAAGCCAAAGGGCAAGTACGGAGCGCCGCGGGCCCCAACCACCTGCGGCCTTGGTCGACGTGTGGCGATTGACAGGTCGTGGGCACCTTCGTTTCTGTCACACCCTGATTTTCATGCCACAATACTCAAGTCAATAATTCATGCTAAATGTGGTTTGACAAAAACTTTTGAGTGTTCTGGACTTTGCTTGATTTGCTTTTTGTGTGTTGTTTGCAAGTGCTCTAAAAATCATAAATCCTCCAACTCTTATACTCCTTCTCCTTGATCCAAAAACTTTCCTCAATGATCATGCCATGTGTATAGGACATAATAGTATTTTCTTACAAAAATATTTTGGCCGAAAAGTATTTTCTAAATTAGGTTTTCCAAAAACCCCTGAACTGAGACTTGAACTACAAGTACTTAATTTAGGGCACGAAAAATATTTCAAAAATTATATTTGACTCCTATTATATATAGGACTCCAAAAAACCACAAAAATATAATTTTAAAAGTTATTTTACTATTTTATTTAAAGTCTTTTTCTTTAGGCCAGAAATGGTCTTTAATAGGTTAAAATTATTTTAAAGATTCAAGAATATTTGAGAAAAATCAGGGAAACTAAGTGGATATATATTTTCCATATATAAGAGTTTCAACAAACTTGGTGCACATGCTCAAATGGTGTAATAATGCATCTAGACTAAATGGCACAAGTTGGAGAGAAGGATATCATGATCAAAGTGTTCTAAAATCCTTCCTGTCCAGAACCAAATTTGAACAACTCTGCATTGCCAAGTGTGTCCTTTTGATCTGAAATTTTGAGGACCTGTTCAAATCCTCAAATTATGACACTACACCAAGTGGTGCATCAAGGAGAATAGATTTGCATGACTAAATCTTGGTAAAGCCATTTCTGCTGATTTCTAGGGTTTACTAAAGTTACATTGGCTACTTTGCCCAAATGAGCTCAAACTTGGTGGAACACCCTACTTTTATGTGCCATTTCGTCCTGTTAAGTTTCATGTCAAGTGAAATTAAATTTCTTGCCAAAACCACCATCAAACACATTCTGACAGAAACTCAAAATCCCTGTTTAGGCCCCTTCCACTAATCTCCATGAGCTGAACTTTTTCCCATGGGCTCCCCTGATCCTCCTCTAACTCCTACATGCTTTTCTGCCCAAGGAGCAATGATTAAAGGGGGGAAGAGGCCCATTTTTCTTCCCTGGACAGCAGCATTCTCCCTCTCTCTCAACCTCTCTCTCCCTCCTTGACATTCTAGAGCATCCAAGGCTCTCCTCAGCTTTTGCCCATACCCCCTGCTGCTGCCAGACGCAAGTGGATGTGCCGGTGCACGCAAAAAGCCATGGATGCCGGCAAAAGACGTGCTCTGGAGCGCGAGGCAGAGCGGGCGACCGTTGACGTCGCAACCCCCGACCACCTCGAGCCTCCCCCTTGCGCCAGTCAAGGCGCCTCGACGTCCAAGACACGCTAACGTGTCGGGGGCCTCCTCTCCCCTCCTCTCTCTCACCCGGTCGCACGTGCCCGACGCTGCCCGGCTCGGCCAATGCATGGCCTCGCACGCGCGAGCACCAGAGCCTTGCCCCGCTCCTCCCCTCTCTCCCAAAAGACCTACTCCACCCCCACGAACGCCACAGACAACCCCTCTCCCTCTCTCCTGGCTGCCCGATCCATTGCCGCGGCCACCCGTGGGCCACGTCCACGGTGAGCCGTGGCCTCGCCATATAAGGCCGCCCCTGACCTCCCTCTGGATCCCCTTTGCTCTCTCTCTCTTTCTCCCGTGCACCCCCTGGACCAATCCGCACCTCCTCCCGTGCCCTCCAACCTCGTCCATGGCCGGAGCCGAGCCGCCGACCATCGCCTAAATTCTCGTCGTCCGGGCCCCCTCCTCCCCGCCTATGGGTTACTTTGCATCTCTACTGCCCCCGCGGAGCTCCCCCACACTCCGATTACTCCTCCCGACGGCCAGAGCGCCGTGCCCGCCATCATAGTCTGCCACGTCCGCCACGGACGGTGCTCTCCTTGACCAGGTCCTCCCCGGCATGCGTGTGCCCAGTGGCTGGAAGCTCCTCTCTGCGCTGGTCACGCCGGTGGGCAGAACATCGCCGGGGGCGCTCTGTAGCCCCGGCAATCGCCAGCGGGAGCCGCTCCTCACCACGGCCCGAGCGCGCGTGGGAGGATGAAGACGACCTGTCGCTGGGCCCCGCACGTCAGCGACCCAGCGGGCGGGCCCGTCCGTTTAAGTGGAGACAACTTCGGTCGAATTCACTTCCCTCGCTCGAAGGCGCACCTCCGGTAATACGCCTTCGGCGTCACCTTGTCGTCCGCGTGGCCGAGCCGCTGGGACGGCCCAGTGCACTGCGGCGCTATGCTGCACCCAGTGCGCAGTATAGGTATAACCCCCCTTCCTTTGTCTTTTTCTTTTTCCAAAAACTTGTAAAATCTCCCAAATATTCATATTACCTCCAAATTTGATGATTCAAATTTATAGTGACTACATAAATCATGATCTACCTTTTGGTGCAACATGCACATTTTTACAGAACAATTTTCCTCGCACAAATTAAATAAAATCCCATTTTCCATTTCTGTGATGAACTTTAGAAAATCACAGAGAGATCATCTTTGATCCAAATGCCATGATTCAAATTCCTAGATTCTCCTGAGTTTATAACTTAGGTTACTAACATTTTTATTAATATTTTCTGTGCCACACAATATAATGAGCCATTTCTTCATATTTATCAACTTTGCCAATTTATGGAGAATTCAGTTGAACTCCAAATCCAGTGAAACCAACTCCTAGATGCTTCTAAAATCATGAGTTGTTAAATGGGTGCCTTTGCTCATTTTTCAAAAATATATTTCTGTACACTTCTTGCAAATCCATAAACCCCTTGATTCCATCATATCAAAATGTTTAGAAATATCCACTGACCCAATTCCAATGAAACCACTCTGGTTAATTTTCATATAACCAGAGATGTCCTAGAAAAGTCAAATTAATATTTTTAGAGCGCTTTTATTTCAGCCTTGTTGTGTTGCTTACTATGATTGTTTCCGACGTTAGTTGACGAAGTAGACGAGATACTTGGAGAAGGACCAGAAGACTTGAAGACTCTGATGAACCACGCAAGCAGCCCTTTGACCATGATGAACCATTTTACATCGTAATAGCATTTTCGTTGCTTCACTGAGTGCATGATATACCTTGAATGGCAACCTTGCTAGGCTTGCCTCCGTTGCATACTCCATTGATACTTGCATTGTTCATGACTCTACCCTTGCTTAGAGTTGTGTTGGTGGGTTGTAGAAATATGCTATAGCAAATGGCTACACAAAGTGGGTCAGGGTTATGCATGGAAAGAAATAAGTGTGGTTTGACATACTTGCAAACAGCCCAAGTGGGTGCCACTGATTCCCCTGGGAGATGATGATGAACTAGGTCGCTACTTGCTGGAGAAGTAGTGTACCGAGGCTTGATAAAAGTGTTGTTTACAGTGATGGATTAGATTTAAGATTTGTCGACTTTCCCAACCTTACATGCGCAACCACTCTACCCTTATATGGGAAAGGGCATTGTTGATTACCTAGGCCGATACTAGCTTGGAGCCTGATTTACTAGTGACGGGAGAGTCGTTGTTGTGCTCTCTCGGGACAGGGTCGTGCCAGGTAGGGCGGCCATGACTGTTTTTACAGGGCACCGGACACACCTTTGGTACCCCGTGCTTGTGGTATGTGATGAATATGGGAGCGAGGCTCCAAAATTTTCAGATGTGAAATGTTGGGCATGGGGTTACTACCAATCGAGTGGACTCTATGTTAGTGTCGTCTAGGAAAAGATAGTGATCGGGTGCTTACCCCGGGTACTTGAGGTACCATGGGTCGTGGATGACACGGAAGTTCCCCGGATCTTGTGGGTAAAGTGTGCAACCTCTACAGAGTGTAAAACTATTCGAATAGTCTTGTGGGTCAAGGACAGTTGGGTGGTGCTACTTAGACTATGTCCATATGTTTCTGACAAACAACACGGTTTGGTAATCTTGTTGATATGATTCATGAGGAAGTCACGATGAGCTTGATAATGAGTTGTTCATAACTCTTTATCGACGTTGATGTCTGTAACCTCCTGATACTTGTTGCAGACACATTCATGTCCTCGATAAATGATGATCATACTTGCATGAGAAAAACTAGCTTTCCGCAAAAATGCCAAATTAGCAGTAGAGCCCTACATAATTATTCTATTATCACTCTTGGGTTACTTGCGAGTACATTCAAAGTACTCATTGGCTTGCCGCTGGTTATTTTATTGGCCAGGCATGAAAGAACAGGATATAATGAAGAGTACCTTGGTGATGAACATGAGAGCTAGGACGCTTCCCAGTCAGAATGCTTGTAGGGTTAAGGCAGATGGCATGGTTCCAAGTTATCGACGAAGATTTCCGTTGTGAAGTTATACTCAAGACTCGACCATAATGGTCATAATTTATGTAAGAAGGTATGTATGGGTGTAAGACTCTTGTTATACAGCTACTGTGTGTTCAGTTAGCATTGATCTCTGGGATCACTGTACACGTGCATTCGGTGATCATGACTTCTGAGTCAGGGTCCCCATAGAGCTGGTATCAGAGCCATCCTGACTGTAGGAAGCCTTAGTTAGCATGGTCGTTAGTTAGGGTAAAACTATTTCCAAAACTACTACTAGTTTTCAAAACTATCTATACTTCTCTTCCCTTCTCAGTTTTTCAAAAACTAAGGTATACTTTCCTTATTGGTCGCTTCCCCTTCAAAACCTTTGGTCGCTAGAGCCCTTTGCCCCTGACCACTGGATTCCTTGTAATCCTCGTGGATAATCTAGAAGGAAGATGCCTTGCCAGACATTCACCTACATCTCCTGAACACAGGATTGGCGACAGCACAAAAAGACGATACCAACAGAAGATACATCCTCGAGGAATGAGGAAATGAAGACCCAGGAGATGGTGACACCCTTGACACTGCCCCAAGATGATGCAACCTTAGCCTATGATGATCAGGGCATGGGAAATGCAAGATCATGATATACATCGCTAATAGAGCAACCACGTCCTTACCGTTGTTGCATCAGCAACCACCGGTGGATGAGAACCTAGCCATTTGGTCTGCCTCACTGTAGTGTGCAGGAAAACCGTTCTCTTCGTCCCCTGCTCTTGGTGTCGATGTTGTTATCAACATAACCGATAGGTTGGACCTCTACTATGCCTTGTTAATGTTATTGCATGAATGATTGCTTACCCGAAACCATTGACGCCTTAAAAGGCAAAAGGGATCGTCATGATTAAGAAGACAACAGAAGACCGAGTCAATGCCAGCTACGAGGAGCCACCTTCACCCCATCACTTCAACAGGAGAGAAGGTGTTGAAGACTCTTCAGGCTCAACCCAGATCGTTTCATCGAACAACTACAAGAGATGTAGCAACACCTGAGGAAAACTCAGAAGACTGCACGAGGCACAAGGCATGACTACTGAGTCCGAGGACCCCTAGGGTAGGATGAGTCGCATACCCCCTATGCGCAGTCGAGTCCGTATGATGGTTCGAATAGAACCATGATCGTGTGTTGCTTGTTTTTTATTGTTTGTGTGTTGATATAAGTCACACTTTTGCCCTAGGCAACAAGTACGCGACTATATCACCTTCCTTGTTTTCTTTTGTTTGGCCCTTTTTGTAGTCGTTTGTTTGCACTGGCACTATAGAACCCCCTTTAGGCATTCCCCTCCTCTATGCTACTTCTCCCACTCATCTCTCTCATCAACTGAAGATCAGCAAGACAAGATGCACCAAGGATTCCACCTCAGCGACCAACTAGCACTGAGGACTTCTGCTACAGCCTCCTAGACCAAGTGCAGCCCCGTAGAGTTATGGTTGCCCCTCAAGATTAGAAACCCATTCCTAGACCCTTCAAGACTTCACAAGATACCCCATATCAAATCCTTAACCATGTGCTTAACCCACATAATTGCAAGAGAACCAGTTAAGCATCCGTAACCTTGCTTATCACTGGGTTCATTATGGAACTAGTGGACATAGTGAACTTGCACATTATGACCCTAATATAGCACGAGAACTGACGATGCCATAGGGAAGACCAATTTGAGGATGTAGGAATAGAGGACAAATGACTTGATGAGTTTACATCAGTAACAGTGAGGGATTTATCTGAGACTATTTGGTGGATTGTGAGGCTTTCATGTTGGTAGATGAACTTGGAGGGATCGTGTTAATAGAGTAGCGTAACTTTCGTCACCCTGGAGTAAACTGGATTTTGTAGGACAATTAGGATCACAGGCTGAGATTCCTGGAGGAATACGATTTTGACTTGATCAGATGATATCAATAGGAGGTTGTTGACATTACGAAAATGACTTGGGGGAAACGTGTATGAATTCTCGTAGGACATGCGATTTGGATTAATAGGTGATCCTAGTGGAGTAAAGATGCTGAGTAAGTCTACATGGTTCGGAGTAAATTGGATTTAGACTGAAGATCTCGATCATGAGACCATGTTTCTCGGTGGACGATAAACTAGGAGATTGGGTTAATTGTCGGAGTTGATTTAGGGGTCTATATAAAGCCTGACCTTGGAGTTCACTTGACCATGATAATGGAAATTGGTGGACTGACTATAGTAAAGATAGCCTTTTCAAGTATTTGGGATTACATGGACTTTAGGAGATCATGTGGAATTACGCAGTCCAGGCTCGAGAGACCAAACTCGCCAAGGCTCACCAAAGTGCAGAAGAGGCCCGGTTGAAGCCCGGGGTGCCCTCCAGGAGATCCGGGTGGCCAAGAAGATCGCGGAGGGTAAGGCGTTTAGTATGCAAAGCAAGTATGTGAAGAAGAAGTATTTATTACTAAGCTGAATTCAGAGTTCCCCAAGGGCGTTTGCGGACCTGCCGTGCAGCGTGTCAGACGCTGCGGAGTTCTTCAGGGCCGAAGAAGGGAGCTCGACGAAGAAGCTATTCTAGTCGCAATACCTTGCGCTAGAACATCCAGTGCCCTTCACCGATCAGCTGAAACAGCTGGTCGAGCTGCATAGGGTGGCCGAACTGGCCATGAAGGATTTGATAATCCGGCTGTGGCCTGCTGAAGCCGTACCCAATAGCTACTTCGGCCTCATGAAGCGGCTGGTGAATGCTTGTCCTTGGCTGGACGTCGTCAAGCGGTCGGTCTGCATCGAGGGTGCGCGCCTGGCCTTTGCCTATGTCAAGGTGTGGTGGGCGAAGATGGACGCCCTCAAGTTAGCGACCGAGGGGCCGCTTGAGGGCAAGGAGCACCGCACACCCGAGCGGTATTTTGGAGATGTCCTAGAGGGGTCTCGCACTGTCGCGATGCAGTGTGCGGAAGACATTATCTTTGAATGAATACATTCGTGTTGTCTTGGCCTTGTATGATCAAACAAAGTTGTTATGTAATATAATGTTTGTTTTTATATATAAAAAATTTGCCTCCTGTGCGGCCGTATGTTATAAAATCTGAGGGTTGGCCAGTCGTCGGCTTATGCCCCCATGTAGGTAGTACGGGGGTGTTCAGGATGTAATCTAAACACTCTTGATCCAATTGTTTGGTCCTTGAAGGAGGTGTTTAGCGCAACGAAACAGGCAATCAGACTATACGGCTTGAACACCCTCACTTAGCCATAGGAGTTTGACAATAAAAATATAGGCGCAGCCCCTAGTATCCAAACTGGGATGCTGTAAACACCTGATCGGGTAAGTACCAATCCCTCGCGTAATGCGGAAAAAAATCTCCAACGATTTGAGACCTCCGAAGAGATGACCGGCTCTCGCCGCATCATGATAGTCATTTTTCGGCTTTCTCTACTGAGGTGCTCCATCGGGTAAACCAGGGCATAATCGCAGTAGTTCTCCCTTTACTACCTTAGCCGATATAGCGGAACGAAAGGTAGCAAGCACAGGAGCCGGGCAACGCAACTATTGACCGAAGACATGATTCAGAGCCAATGCATATAATGCTAAATTCTGGGTGCCGAACTTTACTAAAAAAGTGTTCGGACTTTGTTGCCATAGTGCGGGGCGCTATGAAGCCCCTGGCAAATGCAAACATACCAAAGTGTACGGGTGCTACTTGATAAGGTTATTTAGAGAAAATAAAGGAAAACAGTAAAGGAGCAAAGGTAATGAGCTAGGCCCGCAGAATTTGGCCCTTGAACTATTTTCATTGCAATTTTATTAATATGTCAAAGCGCATTGATACAAATAGTGCGATAAGCAATGGGCTATTTGACATACCGCGACCAAGGGAGAGCTGCATGTGGGTCCTGAAAATAGGTAGAGTGATCATTAAAGAAAACAGCTAGAAATTCCCCTGTACGCTTGTGCTTCCTTCCATCTTGGTGTTGATCCTTTGACAGGACCGGTGATCAAGCCATAAGGGAAAGCCTGTGGAAAAGAGACCTGAAAAGGGGAAAAGGGGAAAGAGAAACAGTGAAAGTATGTGTATTCGGGAGCCGTATTACGGGTCACAAGCTAGTTATGCCCCCGTCTATGCCCATGGTATTTTGAGTGCGTAGTTATGTATGCGCGGTACACATGCCGCCACTTCAATGGGACTGGGACGGAGGCCAAATTGCTAGTCGAGCTCTTGACGAGCCGAGTTGTCCTACTGCAGAATACTCTAGACCCTCTTGACAGTGTCCGGGAGCTTGGCCGCTGAATTAAGGTTTTGCTTGAAAAGGCCGCTCTGTACTTCTGCTGCTAATGCAATGGTGTGTTCCTCGATACGCAGGGAACGTTCTGTGTTTCCATTAATTGTTATGACGCCACGTGGCCCAGGCATCTTGAGCTTGAGGTAAGCATAATGAGGCACCGCACTGAATCGGGCAAAAGCGGTTCGTCCGAGCAGTGCACGATAGCCGCCGCGAAAAGGGACGATGTCAAAGATTAACTCCTCGCTTCGGAAGTTGTCCGGGGATCCGAAGACAACCTCTAGTGTAATTGAGCCCGTACAGCGAGCCTCTACACCTGGTATGACTCCTTTAAAGGTTGTTTTTGTGGGCTTGATCCATGATGGGTCGATGTGCATTTTGCACACTTTATCCTGATAGAGCAGATTGAGGCTGCTGCCACCGTCCATGAGGACTCTCGTCAGGTGGAATCCATCAATGATTGGGTCGAGGACCAGTGGGGCTGAACCACCATGACAGATACTTGTTGGATTATCCCAGCGATCAAAGGTGATCAGGCATGACGACCATGGATTAAATTTTGGGGCGACTGGCTCTATCGCATAGACGTCCCTGAGCGTGCGCTTGCGCACCCTCTTAGGGATGTGTGTGGCATATATCATGTTCACCATTTTGACCTGAGGGGGGAACTACTATTGCCCCCTGTCGTGGAATTGTCACGGCAGTTGTCCTCTTGAAAGGACTTAGTCGTGGAGCCATCGCAACTAGGAAGCTTAAAGGGGTTAATCGGGACAAAGGACACGAGAATTTTATACTAGTTCGGCCCCTTACGGTGAAGGTAAGGCCTACGTCTAGTTGGGTTGGTATTGCTTGATGTTTCAATGACAAGGGAGCGAGATACGCTATGCCCGGCTCTCGATGAGTTGTTTCTTGCCCTAAGCCGCCGGCGGGTCGTCCCCTTATATACACGGGTTGACGCCCTGCGGCCTATAGAGTCCCGACCGGCTCATAAACAGTGTCCGGCTCGGTGACTAGTTACTATTACCTTATGTTACAAGTTATGCCATCATGGCGGTTTATCTTTATGGGTTTCAAGTCGCCTGTGGGCCTTTAAACCCTTTATTGAACCGCCATCTTCATGTCTTGGTCTTGGGCTTCAGATGGGCTTCCCTTTGCATAACCCGGCCCCTCCTGGGCGGCTTACATAATAGTTATATCCCCGACATTAGGCCCCAGATTGATTTGAACTGGTTCATGTCAATCTTAAAAAACCTCATGAACTTGCCTCCAGTCTTCTGTTTTGTGCGAAACCTTTTAACCCGCCGTGATGTCATCATCTGACTCCGGGTTAAATCTTTGTGACGTCATCCTCAATTAAACTCATATTTTATTCCATCATATCCTCCAACGGATCTTTGCCTTTACTGACCATCCCGAGAATCGAGGCGCCGGGGCCACTGGATAATGACGCTTTGGTCTCCTCATTTCTTGCGCCGTCTCGGTTGGCCCCTCCTTATAAATAGATGCGACTTAGGTCTTTTTCATTTCCTTCAGTCGTCTTCTTCCTCGCACTTTCCTTTCTGCCGCTCGAGCTCCGCCGTCGCCGCCGCAGATCTCCTCGTCTTCTTCAACTCAGGCCGCTGCATCAACCTGACTTGACCAGAGAAACGCGATGGAACCCTGCCACAGCTCTGCATCCGTAAGTCCTTTTCCTTCCCTGCTTCTAGATCTGCATTACGGCCTCCGAGTTCATCGGTGTTCATCGCCACCCGACGCAAACCTCTATTATTTCTTACCTCAAATGCTTTGCTCAGATTGTGAAAACAACATAGAACTGCCCCGGAGGATGTTTTGTGCATATTCTGTATGAAAATAGATCTCATTTACTCATTTTGGAAGCCCTCTTTGAGCACATGAACTTCCCTGTACTGTTTTTAGGTCTAGAAAATTTTCCTTTACAGAGCATCGTTTGATCCAAAATAATAATTTCAACTTGTGAAACCTGTTTGTTCCACACTTAGCCAAAAACTGCGTATGTTGACTCTGTTTCAGCCATAGTAGTTCATATGACCGGTTCAAAATAATACCGGTTGTTAACATCGCTAGCCTCTGGCGACTTAAGAAAACTTCGATTGCCTTTCATACTCGTAATGACTTTAGAAAACCTGTTTGGATGATTACCTATGTGTCATTAGGCCCCTTCTTAAATCGCCATTCTGAGTAACTCAATAATGCTTTTCTCCGGGTTATAGTTGAACCGGAAAATTTCTTTATCTTGTTGTAGGCTTTGATTTACGCAATGGCACTGAAAACCTCCGGTGACCTATAATTGGATCCCATCCATTGTCACGGAAAACAAATTGTCTGAATTTGCGAAGTCTGGCTATCTGCCCAAGAAGGAGGTCATGTCTTATCGTGCTCCTGACCCGTCCGAGGAGAAACCTCATCCCAAAGAAGGGGAGGTAGTAGTCTTTACAGATCATATGAGTCGGGGTTTCACTCCACCCGGTTCAAAATTCTTTAGAGACATTTTGCATTTCTTTGACTTAAGACCTCAAGACATCGGGCCCAATTCCGTGTCAAACATCTGCAACTTCCAAGTTTTCTGTGAGGTCTACCTTGGAGAAGATCCCAGCCTACTTTTGTTCAAGGAATTGTTCTATCTGAACCGGCAGAATGAGCGCGCCAACGGGCCCAGTTTGGAACTTGGTGGCATATCGATTCAAAGGCGGAGAGACTCCCTGTTCCCTTATGCTGAATTGCCGAGTCATCCAAAGGAGTGGAACCAGACATGGTTCTACTGCCAGGATTCTTCTCCGGTTGGCGAAAACCCACTGCCCGGCTTCCGTGCATTACGCCTTAAATCTACTCACCCGTTGCCGGATAAGTTAACTGCTATTGAACGTCTGCCACTCACCCCCAAGATCAGGAAGATTAAAGCTCTCTTGGGGAACGGCTTGGATGGCATTGACCTGGTCCGAGTCTGGGTTGCTTGGAGAATAATTCCCTTAAGCCGCCGCCCCGGATTAATGTGTAATTACTCAGGCGAGAAAGATGACCCTCAGCGTCATAGCCCTGACGACTTACCAGATGACGTAGTGGAGGCTACCACTCAGTCTTTGTTAAAGGAGGGTACAGTGACCAGTAACGCCTTCGAGTTACTGCCTTTCTGCAAACAAAACACGACCCTTGCAGTAAGTCCCAGTTATTACCTTTTACTATGCTTATACCTTGCTTTTATTACAACCTTTCACAATTTCTCTTTAGGCGAAAGACAACTTCTGGAAGGTTCATTATGACCATGAGGCGGCCAAACAAGCCAGGGCTGCTAAGAAAGCCGATAGAAAAGCCACCAAGCCTACCACCTCCAGGAAAAGGAAAATAAGTGCCTCGGAGATGCTTCTACTTGATGACTCTGATGACAATGAAGAAGAGGTAACTTTTAGACTTCCCTGACTATTTATCATCATTTTACTGACATGATTTCTCTTTCAGGAAGACACGGGAAACAGCCAACCCGTCGAAGAAGAGGTAACTATAATCTCCTCCGACTCCGAGCCTCTGCCGCGTCAGAAAACTCGAAGAGTAACCCGGAAAGTAAGATTTTCACATCCTTTGGCTTACCAAGACCCTGACTTTCTTTTGAAGAAACAGCAATTTGAAAGCCAGAGGCAGACCCGGACCAGCAAGGATGCAGAGCTCTCCTCCGGCTTGCCTAACGTAACCCGGAAGCGTCGGACTGAGGTTATCTCCAACTTATCCCCTTTTTTACCTTTGGCGGGTCTAATCCGTCAACCTCTCAATTCATCTGACTCCAATTATCAGGATACATCTCCTTCATCTGGCGAGTCTATGCAGTCAAACATGCGGGCTTTTAAGACTGCCCCTGGGTAATATCAATTTATTCACCTTATGTTTTTCCTTCTTCATGTTCCTTTACTCATTTCTCTGTTTTGCCCACAGCGTGCAAGTTAAGCCCAGGAAGAAAACCAAGAAAGCGGAGCCGGCTCAAAACCCTGTGATGACTGAACTGGAACAGGGTGTAACTGCTCCCGACTCTTCCATACATCAGCCACCGCTTGAACCGGCTCAAGATATTGCAGCACCAACTTCCGATCCACCTTCTGAAGATATTCTTGATAGCTCTGCTAATCCGGAGGCGCCTAGCCCGGTCAAGGCGGCTGATCCAGAAGTGGAATTTCTCAAGGCCCAATTCGTTGAGCCGGCCCGGCCCACTGTTCTTGCCAAATGTTCGGCTAGAGAGGAGTTGCTAGAACGCCGTAAGGCCAAGATGGATATCACCGACTATACTCATTTGAGTATAGGAGAGATCGTCTCGGGCTACATCAACCAGGTGCAAAGCAGTCGTGACCTGGAAATTGACATGGTAAAGCAAATACAGAAAAAATCTAAGGTATGACTTATGCTTTCTTATTTTCAATCATACTTACTGTACCAGCCCCCAAGTCTATTGCCTATGAGTGAATATGCTTTAGACTTTAGAAACATTGTTAGAGCTACTTACCCGGCTTAAAGAGTAAAATATTTAAACCGGATGTAACACAATACCTTTAACTTGCAATACACATTAGCCCCCAAGTGCTAAGTATCTTTGCTTGCAAAGTATTTGGGACTTAATATTCAGGACCGGCTTAATAATCTAGAAAGCTTCAGTATACATTAGCCCCCAAGTGTCAAGTATCTTTGCTTGCAAAGTGCTTGGGACTTAACATTATTTACCATAATCTTGACTTTTATCCGGTGCAATGCAGGCCACCATAAGTCAATTTGAGTCAGAAATTGCGGACCTGAAGAGCCGCCTGGCAGCCCAGGAACTTGAAATACAAAAGGCCAACTCCAAGTTTGAACTCAGCGTCTCTGAACAAGAGAATTTGAAGAAGAACTTCGAATCAGAGAAGAAAACTTGGGCTGGTGAGAAGGCCTCTCTGGTGACTCGGGCCGAGACAGCCGAAGCATCCCTTGCAAAAGCAAACATCAAGCTGTCCGGCTTGAAGCGTCAGATATCTCGAATGGTCTCAGCAATCTTCGGTAAGTTACTTTATATGAACCTCAAATATTGCCATCCTTCCTTTGATGACTAAGCTAATTATTGCCTCCGGCTTACCCTTTGTTTAACATAGGCCCTAGGAGCACAACCCTCAAGCAGGACATGGTGGTCAAACTGAAAGCAGTCTATACTCTGGTGGAGCAATTGTACACCGGGTCACAACGTGCTTTGTCCGTTGTGGCCTTATCAAATGATGTGCCCCACCTCTTGCAAGATGTGTTACAACGGCTTGCTGTACTTCCTCAGCGGATTCAAGGGTTGAGACGGGCCCAAGCAAGAGCCGGAGCAATAGCCGCTTTGAGCCGGGCCAAAGCCTGGTTACCAGAGCTAGACCCGGCCGACATCGCTCTTGGGTATCCAAGTTTAAAGGAGGATGGCGCTCCATTTGATGAAAAATACTTCACCACCTGCATGAGGGATATACGCCGTGTGGGCACTCAAATTGGGAACAACACTGACCTCGCCAAGTATCAGCCGGGTTACGATAAGGAGAATCGGAGAATCCCCACGCCGCATTATGATGATGTCAGCCTGATCCCTCCAATTCGTAAGCACACCTTTGCCCCTGAAGTCGACCCAACCGGTTTAATAGATGACGAAGCTGAGTTTGAAGCCTTGAGTGGCATTGACTGGGCATCATCATCCTTCCAGGACAAGGCAGCTGGTGGAGAGGCGGAGAAGGATAACCCGTAAGCTTCAGGTCAACCCCAAGAGTAAATTGCAAGGCGCCACCTGCTTATGTCTTGTAGAAAAAACAATGCCTCATCATTCAAACTCGGGGAGTCTTGTAATAGAGCAGAAAATACTTTGAGTTTTGTCATGCCTTCGCGCATGCTTATGGCCCTTAATATTTTCATATGCCGCCGTCACTATGCATTTCGTAGTTCATATGAATCTGTTATGTCCTTGCAGAAATGTCTTGCATTGCCCTGCACATAAGACAAACAGAAACCCCTTGGCGACTTATCGCATTGAGAGTCACATAAGCTTCTGATAACCCGTAATGTATACCAAATAGTTACAAGAAAACCAACTTATGATTAAACTTAGTAGACGTAATCATAATGATATACCTGTGATGCTTATGGTTACTTCTGAGGGTAAATTTAACTCCTGAAAATTGACATATAAAGGTTCACCTGGTACTTAGTAACCCAGAGGAACCAATATTCACCCGGAGGGTTGTGATCCACACTATGGTATTTTGAAGAGGATCTCAATATAACCAAATATTGATAGTTATAAAATATGATGAATAATAAACAAAATTTCAAAGGCTTCTGATTCGAATACGACCAGTGAACCGTTCCAAAGGGGTTAAGCTAAGATTCAGATGCGATCATATAGCCCCCAGTGGCTGTGGCGATGTCGATCAAGTGGGTATCGACAGCTATGTTCTCTTTGGTTCGAATACGACCTATGTTTGAACAGGAAGCCCCCAAGTGACCATAAGAGTTGTTTAATGACGCTGATTCGAATACGATCCATGTCAGACCCAAAGGGGTTAAGCTATGATTCAAATATGACCAAGAAGCCCCCAAGTGGGTTTGGCAGTATGCCGATCAAGTGGGTATCGACAGTTATGTTCTCTTTGGTTCGTATACGACCTATGTTTGAACAGGAAGCCCCCAAGTGATCATGGCAAGATTCAGATATGATCACAAGCCGGACCAAAGGAAAGCCGGAATCAGATGTGACCCGCTCCCTCCTGGTTATTTCCACCACCTGACAAAGAAAACACATAAAACCTTTTTTTGGGTGGAAAAAAGGATAGAGGTCCTGTTTTATTGCTTTATGTAATATATACATAGTATAAATATATACACATTAGAGCTGGTGGCTCAAGTATAGTAAGGCCGAAGATGAGCGATATTCCACGGCCGACGGGTCTCCTCCTCCGACTTACGTGAGTCTTTGTGCTATCGAACATCGATAAGGTAATATGACCCGTTGTTCAGATTCTTACTGACCACAAAGGGTGTTGGGGAACGTTGCAGAAAATTAAAAATTTTCCTACGGTTTCACCAAGATCCATCTATGAGTTCATCTAAGCAACGAGTCATGGGAGAGAGGTTGCATCTACATACCACTTTGTAGAAAGCGAGCGGAAGCGTTCAACGAACGGGGATGAGGTAGTCGTACACGACGTGATCCAAATCACCGGAGATCCTAGCACCGAACGGACGGCACCTCCGCATTCAACACACGTACGATCAGCGTAACGTCTCCTTCTTCTTGATCCAGCAAGGCAAAGGAGAGGTTGGGGAAGATGGCTCCAGCAGCAGCACGACGGCGTGGTGACGGTGGAGCTACAGTACTCCGGCAGGGCTTCGCCGAGCTCTACGGAGGAGGAGGAGGTGTTGGAGAGGGAGAGAGGGAGGCGCCAAGGACCAGGGTGCGGCTGCCCCCCTCCCCTCCCCCCTTTATATAGCCCCCTAGGGGGGCGCCAGCCCTAGGAGATGCAATGTCCTAGGGGGGGCGGCGGCCAAGGGGTGGGGGGCTTGCCCCCCAAGCAAGGGGGCGCCCCCCTTTAGGGTTTCCCCACCCTAGGCGCATGGGCCTCTTGGGGCTGGTTCCCCTTGGCCCATATAGGACAAGGCGCACCCCCTAGAGCCCATGTGCCCCCCCGAGGCAGGTGGCCCCACCCGGTGGACCCCCCGGGACCCTCCGGTGGTCCCGGTACAATACCGATAACCCCGAAACTTGTCCCGATGGCCAAAACAGCACTTCCTATATATAATTCTTTACCTCCGGACCATTCCGAAACTCCTCGTGACGTATGGGATCTCATCCGGGACTCCGAACAACATTCGGGTTACTACATATACATATATTCACAACCCTAGCGTCACCGAACCTTAAGTGTGTAGACCCTACGGGTTCGGGAGACATGCAGACATGACCGAGACGGCTCTCGGGCAATAACCAACAGCGGGATCTGGATACCCATGTTGGCTCCCACATGCTCCATGATGATCTCATCGGATGAACCACGATGTCGAGGATTCAATTAATCCCGTATATGATTCCCTTTGTCAATCAGTATTTTACTTGCCCGAGATTCGATCGTCGGTATCCCAATACCTCGTTCAATCTCGTTATCGGCAAGTCACTTTACTCGTACCGTAATGCATGATCCCGTGATCAAACACTTTGATCACATTGAGCTCATTATGATGATGCATTACCGAGAGGTCCCCGTGATACCTCTCCGCCAAGCGGAGTGACAAATCCCAGTCTCGATCCGTGTCAACCCAACATATACTTTCGGAGATGCCCGTAGTATACCTTTATAGTCACCCAATTACGTTGTGATGTTTGGCACACCCAAAGCACTCCTACGGTATCCGGGAGTTACACGATCTCATGGTCTAAGGAAAAGATACTTGACATTGGAAAACTCTAGCAAACGAACTATGCGATCTTATGCTATGTTTAGGATTGGGTCTCGTCCATCACACCATTCTCCTAATGATGTGATTTCGTTATCAATGACATCCAATGTCCATAGTCAGGAAACCATGACTATCTGTCGATCAACGAGCTAGTCAACTAGAGGCTTACTAGGGACATATTGTTGTCTGTTATTCACACATGTATTACGATTTCCGGATAACACAATTATAGCACGAATAAAGACAATTATCATGAACAAGGAAATATAATAATAATGCTTTTATTATTGCCTCTAGGGCATATTTCCAACAGTCTCCCACTTGCACTAGAGTCAATAATCTAGTTACATTGTGATGAATCGAACACCCATAGAGTTCTGGTGTTGATCATGTTTTGCCTTAGGGAGAGGTTTAGTCAACGGATCTGCGACATTCAGATCTATGTGCACTTTACAAATTTCTATGTCTCCATCTTGAACATTTTCACGAATGGAGTTGAAGCGACGCTTGATGTGCCTGGTCTTCTTGTGTAACCTGGGCTCCTTGGCAAGTGCAATAGCTCCAGTGTTGTCACAGAAGAGTTTGATTGGCCCCGACGCATTGGTATGACTCCGAGGTCGGTGATGAACTCCTTCACCCAAATTGCTTCATGTGCTGCCTTAGAGGCTGCCATGTATTCCGCTTCACATGTAGATCCCGCCACGATGCTCTGCTTGCAACTGCACCAGCTTACTGCCCCACCATTCAAAATATACACGGATCCGGTTTGTGACTTAGAGTCATCCAGATCTGTGTCGAAGCTAGCGTCGACGTAACCCTTTACGACGAGCTCTTCGTCACCTCCATAAACGAGAAACATTTCCTTAGTCCTTTTCAGGTACTTCAGGATATTCTTGACCGTTGTCCAGTGTTCCTTGCCGGGACTACTTTGGTACCTTCCTACCAAACTTACGGCAAGGTTTACATCAGGTCTGGTACACAGCATGGCATACATAATAGAACCTATGGCTGAGGCATAGGGGATGACACTCATCTCTTCTATATCTTCTGCCGTGGTCGGACATTGAGCTGAGCTCAATTTCACACCTTGTAACACAGGTAAGAACCCCTTCTTAGATTGATCCATATTGAACTTCTTCAACATCTTATCAAGGTATGTGCTTTGTGAAAGACCTATGAGGCATCTTGATCTATCTCTATAGATCTTGATGCCTAATATATAAGCAGCTTCTCCAAGGTCCTTCATTGAAAAACTCTTATTCAAGTAGGCCTTAATGTTGTCCAAGAGTTCTATATCATTTCCCATCAAAAGTATGTCATCTACATATAGTATGAGAAATGCTACAGAGCTCCCACTCACTTTCTTGTAAACGCGGGCTTCTCCATAAGTCTGCATAAACCCAAACGCTTTGATCATCTCATCAAAGCGAATGTTCCAACTCCGAGATGCTTGCACCAGCCCATAAATCGAGCGTTGGAGCTTGCACACCTTGTCAGCATTCTTAGGATCGGCAAAACCTTCCGGCTGCATCATATACAATTCTTCCTTAAGGAAAACATTAAGGAATGCCGTTTTGACGTCCATTTGCCATATTTCATAATCGTAGAATGCGGCAATTGCTAACATGATTCGGACGGACTTCAGCTTCGCTACCGGTGAGAAAGTCTCATCGTAGTCAATTCCTTGAACTTGTCGATAACCCTTAGCGACAAGCCGAGCTTTATAGATGGTCACATTACCATCCGCGTCTGTCTTCTTCTTAAAGATCCATTTATTTTCTATGGCTCGCCGCTCAACGGGCAAGTCAGTCAATGTCCATACTTCATTTTCATACATGGATCCTATCTCGGATTTCATGGCTTCTAGCCATTTGTCGGAATCCGGGCCCGCCATTGCTTCCTCATAGTTCGAAGGTTCACCGTTGTCTAACAACATGATTTCCAAGACAGGGTTGCCGTACCACTCTGGTGCGGAACGTGTCCTTGTGGACCTTCGAATTTCAGTAGGATCTTGATTAGAAGTATCTTGATCATCATCATTACTTTCCTCTCTAGTCGGTGCAGGCACCTCAGGAACGTTTCTTTGAGTTTCGCCATTTTCCGGTTCAAGAGGTAACACTTCATCAAGTTCTACTTTCCTCCCACTTACTTCTTTCGGGAGAAACTCTTTCTCTAGAAAGGATCCATTCTTGGCAGCAAAGATCTTGCCTTCGGATCTGAGGTAGAAGGTATACCCAATAGTTTCTTTAGGGTATCCTATGAAGACACATTTTTCCGACTTGGGTTCGAGCTTTTCAGGTTGAAGTTTCTTGACATAAGCATTGCATCCCCAAACTTTTAGAAACGACAGCTTAGGTTTCTTCCCAAACCATAATTCATACGGTGTCATCTCAACGGATTTCGACGGAGCCCTATTTAAAGTGAATGCGGCAGTCTCTAAAGCATAGCCCCAAAAAGATAGCGGTAAATCGGTAAGAGACATCATAGATCGCACCATATCTAATAGAGTGCGATTACGACGTTCGGACACACCATTACGCTGAGGTGTTCTAGGCGGCGTGAGTTGTGAAATTATTCCACATTTTCTTAAGTGTGTGCGAAATTCGTGACTCAAGTATTCTCCTCCATGATCTGATCGTAGAAACTTGATCTTTCTATCACGTTGATTTTCAACCTCACTCTGAAATTCTTTGAACTTTTCAAAGGTCTCGGACTTGTGTTTCATTAAGTAGATATACCCATATCTACTCAAGTCATTAGTGAGGGTGAGAACATAACGATAGCCACCGCGAGCCTCAACACTCATTGGACCGCACACATCGGTATGTATGATTTCCAATAAGTTGGTTGCTCGCTCCATTGTTCCTGAGAACGGAGTCTTGGTCATTTTACCCATGAGGCATGGTTCGCACGTGTCAAATGATTCATAATCAAGAGACTCTAAAAGTCCATCTGCATGGAGCTTCTTCATGCGTTTGACACCTATGTGACCAAGGCGGCAGTGCCACAAATATGTGGGACTATTGTTATCAACTTTAACTCTTTTGGTATTCACACTATGAATATGTGTATCATCACGTACGAGATTCATTAAGAATAAACCATTAACCATCGGAGCATGACCATAAAACATATCTCTCATATAAATAGAACAACCATTATTCTCGGATTTAAATGAGTAGCCATCTCGAATTAAACGAGATCCAGACACAATGTTCATGCTCAAACTTGGCACTAAATAACAATTATTGAGGTTTAAAACTAATCCCGTAGGTAAATGTAGAGGTAGCGTGCCTACGGCGATCACATCGACCTTGGAACCATTCCCGACGCGCATCGTCACCTCGTCCTTTGCCAGTCTCCGTTTATTCCGCAGCTCCTGTTTTGAGTTACAAATGTGAGCAACTGCACCGGTATCAAATACCCAAGAGCTACTACGAGTACTGTTAAGGTACACATCAATTACATGTATATCACATATACCTTTTGTTTTGCCGGCCTTCTTGTCCGCTAAGTATTTGGGGCAGTTCCGCTTCCAGTGACCACTTCCCTTGCAATAAAAACACTCAGTCTCGGGCTTGGGTCCATTCTTTGGCTTCTTCCCGGCAACTTGCTTACCGGGCGCGGCAACTTCCTTGCCGTCCTTCTTGAAGTTCTTTTTACCCTTGCCCTTCTTGAACTTAGTGGTTTTATTCACCATCAACAATTGATGTTCCTTCTTGATTTCTACCTCTGCTGATTTCAGCATAGCATATACCTCAGGAATGGTCTTTACCATCCCCTGCATGTTGTAGTTCATCACAAAGCTCTTGTAGCTAGGTGGAAGGGACTGGAGGATTCTGTCAATGACCGCTTCATCCGGGAGATTAACTTCCAGTTGAGTCAAGCGGTTGTGCAACCCAGACATCTTGAGTATGTGTTCACTGACAGAGCTATTTTCCTCCATCTTACAGCTAAAGAATTTGTCGGAGACTTCATATCTCTCGACCCGGGCATGAGATTGGAAAACCATTTTCAGCTCTTCGAACATCTCATATGCTCCATGTCTCTCAAAACGCTTTTGGAGCCCCGGCTCTAAGCTGTAAAGCATGCCGCACTGAACGAGGGAGTAATCATCAGAACGTGACTGCCAAGCGTTCATAACGTCTTGTTCTGCAGGGAGAACAGGTGCGTCACCCAGAGGTGCTCGTAGGACATAATCTTTCTTGGCAGCTATGAGGATGATCCTCAGGTTCCGGACCCAGTCCGTATAGTTGTTGCCATCGTCTTTCAGCTTGGTTTTCTCTAGGAACGCGTTGAAGTTGAGGACTACGTTGGCCATTTGATCTACAAGACATATTGTAAATATTTTAGACTAAGTTCATGATAATAAAGTTCATCTTAATCAAATTATTTAATGAACTCCCACTTAGATAGACATCCCTCTTCTAGTCATCTAAGTATTACATGATCCAAGTCAACTAGGCCGTGTCCGATCATCACGTGAGACGGACTAGTCAACATCGGTGAACATCTTCATGTTGATCGTATCTTCTATACGACTCATGCTCGACCTTTCGGTCTTCTGTGTTCCGAGGCCATGTCTGTACATGCTAGGCTCGTCAAGTCAACCTAAGTGTTTGCATGTGTAAATCTGTCTTACACCCGTTGTATGTGAACGTTAGAATCTATCACACCCGATCATCACGTGGTGCTTCGAAACAACGAACTGTCGCAACGGTGCACAGTTAGGGGGAACACTTCTTGAAATTATTATGAGGGATCATCTTATTTACTACCGTCGTTCTAAGTAAACAAGATGCAAAACATGATAAACATCACATGCAATCAAATAATAAACGTGACATGATATGGCCAATATCACATAGCTCCTTTGATCTCCATCTTGGGGCTCCATGATCATCTTGTCACCGGCTTGACACCATGATCTCCATCATCATGATCTCCATCATCGTGTCTCCATGAAGTTGCTCGCCAACTATTACTTCTACTACTATGGCTAACGCGTTTAGCAATAAAGTAAAGTAATTTACATGGCGTTTCTCAATGACACACGGGTCATACAAAAATAAAGACAACTCCTATGGCTCCTGCCGGTTGTCATACTCATCGACATGCAAGTCGCGATTCCTATTACAATAGCATGAACATCTCATACATCACATATAGATCATTCATCATTCATCACAACTTTGGCCATATCATATCACAAAGCACTTGCTGCAGAAACAAGTTAGACGTCCTCTAATTGTTGTTGCAAGTTTTACGTGGCTGAATTAGGGTTCTAACAAGAACGTTTTCTTACCTACGTGAAAGCCACAACGTGATTTGTCAACTTCTATTTACCCTTCATAAGGACCCTTTTCATCGAATCCGCTCCAACTAAAGTGGGAGAGACAGACACCCGCCAGCCACCTTATGCAACTAGTGCATGTTAGTCGGTGGAACCGGTCTCACGTAAGCGTACGTGTAAGGTTGGTCCGGGCCGCTTCATCCCACAACACCGCTGAAGCAAGATAAGACTAGTAGCGGCAAGAAAGTTGACAACATCTACGCCCACAACAAATTGTGTTCTACTCGTGCAATAGAGAACTACGCATAGACCTAGCTCATGATGCCACTATTGGGGAACGTTGCAGAAAATTAAAATTTTTCCTACGGTTTCACCAAGATCCATCTATGAGTTCATCTAAGCAACAAGTCATGGGAGAGAGATTGCATCTACATACCACTTTGTAGATCGCGAGCGGAAGCGTTCAACGAACGAGGATGAGGTAGTCGTACACGACGTGATCCAAATCACCGGAGATCCTAGCACCGAACGGACGGCACCTCCGCGTTCAACACACGTACGGTCAGCATAACGTATCCTTCTTCTTGATCCCGCAAGGCAAAGGAGAGGTTGGGGAAGATGGCTCCAGCAGCAGCACGACGGCGTGGTGACGGTGGAGCTACAGTACTCCGGCAGGGCTTCGCCGAGCTCTACGGAGGAGGAGGAGGTGTTGGAGAGGGAGAGAGGGAGGCGCCAAGGACCAGGGTAGGGCTGACCCCTCCCCTCCCCCCTTTATATAGCCCCCTAGGGGGGCGCCTTCCCTAGGAGATGCAATCTCCTAGGGGGGGCGGCTGCCAAGGGGTGGGGGGCTTGCCCCCCAAGCAAGGGGGCGCCCCCCTTTAGGGTTTCCCCACCCTAGGCGCATGGGCCTCTTGGGGCTGGTTCCCCTTGGCCCATGTAGGCCAAGGCGCACCCCCTAGAGCCCATGTGGCCCCCCGAGGCAGGTGGCCCCACCCGGTGGACCCCCCGGGACCCTCCGGTGGTCCCGGTACAATACCGATAACCCCGAAACTTGTCCCGATGGCCAAAACAGCACTTCCTATATATAATTCTTTACCTCCGGACCATTCCGAAACTCCTCGTGACGTATGGGATCTCATCCGGGACTCCGAACAACATTCGGGTTACTGCATATACATATCTTCACAACCCTAGCGTCACCGAACCTTAAGTGTGTAGACCCTACGGGTTCGGGAGACATGCAGACATGACCGAGACGGCTCTCGGGCAATAACCAACAACGGGATCTGGATACCCATGTTGGCTCCCACATGCTCCACGATGATCTCATCGGATGAACCACGATGTCGAGGATTCAATTAATCCCGTATACGATTCCCTTTGTCAATCGGTATTTTACTTGCCCGAGATTCGATCGTCGGTATCCCAATACCTCGTTCAATCTCGTTATCGGCAAGTCACTTTACTCGTACCGTAATGCATGATCCCGTGATCAAACACTTTGATCACATTGAGCTCATTATGATGATGCATTACCGAGAGGGCCCCGTGATACCTCTCCGCCAAGCGGAGTGACAAATCCCAGTCTCGATCCGTGTCAACCCAATAGATACTTTCGGAGATACCCGTAGTATACCTTTATAGTCACCCAGTTACGTTGTGACGTTTGGCACACCCAAAGCACTCCTACGGTATCCAGGAGTTACACGATCTCATGGTCTAAGGAAAAGATACTTGACATTGGAAAACTCTAGCAAACGAACTATGCGATCTTATGCTATGTTTAGGATTGGGTCTCGTCCATCACACCATTCTCCTAATGATGTGATCTCGTTATCAATGACATCCAATGTCCATAGTCAGGAAACCATGACTATCTTTCAATCAACGAGCTAGTCAACTAGAGGCTTACTAGGGACATATTGTTGTCTGTTATTCACACATGTATTACGATTTCCGGATAACACAATTATAGCACGAATAAAGACAATTATCATGAACAAGGAAATATAATAATAATGCTTTTATTATTGCCTCTAGGGCATATTTCCAACAAAGGGTCCTTCCCAAGGAGGGGATAGCTTGTGCATGTCAGACTGATCCTGGATGAGTCCACTAAGTCGCCTTCTTGAGAGGTCCTGGACCTAACCCGGCGGCTATGGTAGCGGCGCAGGTCTTGCTGATAAATCGCCGAGCGGGATATTGCCAAGTCTCGCTCTTCATCCAACAGGTCAAGCGCATCTTGACGAGCCTTTTCATTGTCCGCCTCAACATAAGCCGCCACACGGGGTGAGTCATGACGGATGTCACTTGGCAGGACCGCCTCTGCTCCATACACCATAAAGAAAGGTGTGTAACCCATAGACCTGTTAGTTGTAGTATTGATGCTCCAAAGCACAGAAGGTAACTCCTCCATCCAACAACCCGGCGTCCGCTGCAAAGGGACCAAGAGTCGGGGCTTGATGCCCTTCAAGATTTCTTGGTTAGCTCGTTCTGCTTGACCATTGGATTAAGGATGAGCCACAGCCGAAACGTCAAGCCGGATATGCTCTCATTGACATAAATCTTCCATAGCTCCTTTAGAAAGGTTAGTGCCATTATCAGTTATGATGCTGTGTGGAAAACCAAAGCGAAAAATCACCTTTTTCATAAACTGGACCGCCGTGGCTGCATCACACTTACTGACTGGCTCCGCCTCAACCCATTTTGTAAAATTGTCAACCGCCACCAAGAGGTGCGTCTTTTTGTCCCTAGACCTTTTGAAAGGCCCGACCATATCAAGCCCCCAGACTGCAAACGGCCAAGTAATTGGGATCATCCGCAATTCTTGAGCCGGCACATGGGCTCGTCGTGAGAACTTCTGACATCCGTCACATTTACTAACTAGGTCTTCTGCATCAGCATGAGCCGTCAGCCAATAAAACCCATGATGGAAAGCTTTGGCCACCAGAGACTTTGAATCGGCATGATGACCACAATCGCCTTCATGAATCTCACGAAGGATCTCCTGACGCTCCGCAGGTGACACGCAACGTTGAAACGCTCCAGTGACGCTACAGTGATGTAACTCGCCATTAACAATTGTCATGGACTTGGACCGCCGGACGATTTGTCTTGCCAATGTCTCATCTTCAGGCAACTCTCCCCGGGTCATGTAAGCCAAATAAGGCACTGTCCAATCCGGGATAACGTGGAGAGCCGCCACCAGCTGTGCCTCCGGGTCTAGTATTGCCAGATCTTCCTCTGTAGGTAACTTAACAGAAGGATTATGCAAAACATCAAGAAAGGTGTTAGGCAGCACCGGCTTACGCTGAGATCCCAGCCGGCTTAAGGCATCAGCCGCCTCATTCTTCCTTCGATCAATGTGTTCCACCACATAACCCCTGAAGTGTCCAGCCACAACATCAACTTCGCGACGGTAAGCCGCCATAAGGGGATCCTTAGAGTCCCACTTGCCTGACACCTGTTGAGCCACAAGGTCTGAGTCTCCTAAGCATCTCACCCGGCTCAAGTTCATCTCTTTGGCCATTCAGAGACCATGGAGTAAGGCCTCGTACTCAGCTGCATTGTTAGTACAAGGAAACATAAGCCGGAGCACATAACAGAATTTGTCACCTCGAGGGGAAGTTAACACGACTCCAGCCCCCGAGCCTTCCAACTGTCTGGACCCGTCAAAGTGAATTGTCCAATATGTGTTATCGGGTTTCTCCTCAGGTGCCTGTAGCTCTGTCCAGTCATTGATGAAATCCACCAAGGCTTGAGACTTAATGGCAGTGCGTGGTACGTACTTCAGACCATGAGGCCCGAGCTCGATGGCCCACTTGGCGACTTGTCCTGTAGCCTCTCTATTCTGAATAATGTCTCCTAAGGGAGCAGAATTCACCACAGTGATAGGATGACCTTGGAAGTATTGCTTCAGCTTCCGGCTTGCCATGAACACCCCATAAACAAGTTTCTGCCAATGAGGATATCTTTGCTTTGACTCGATGAGCACCTCACTGACATAATAAACCGGCCGTTGAACCAGATGTTCCTTACCAGCCTCCTTGCGCTCCACCACAATTGCAACACTGACGACTCGTGAATTAGTAGCCACATATAACAGCAAATGTTCTTTGTCAATGGGAGCTGCAAGAACCGGCGGCTTAGATAACTGCCTCTTCAAATCCTCAAAAGCAGCATTAGCAGCATTACTCCAGACAAAGGTGTCTGCCTTCTTCATCAGTTGGTACAGCTGTAGGGCCTTCTCACCTAGCCGGCTTATGAACCGGCTTAAAGCAGCAACACGACCCGCCAATCGCTGAACATCATTGATACAAGCCGTCTTTGCCAAAGAAGTTATTGCCTTGATCTTCTCCGGATTAGCTTCAATGCCCCTATTTGAGACCAAGAATCCCAAATGCTTGCCTGCAGGCACACCAAATACACACTTCTCCGGGTTAAGCATCATCTTGTAAACCCGGAGGTTATCAAAGGTTTCTCTAAGATCAGATATCAAGGTTTCCGTCTCTCTAGACTTCACCACTATGTCATCCACATAAGAATGAACATTACACCCAATCTGATTGTGGAGACAATTCTGTACACACCGCTGATAAGTCGCCTGGGCACTCTTGAGCCCAAAAGGCATAGACACATAGCAGAAGGCTCCAAACGGAGTGATGAAAGCCGTCTTCTCCTGGTCCTTAACTGCCATCTTGATCTGATGATAACCAGAGTAAGCATCCAAAAATCTCAAACGCGCACAACCCGCCGTAGCATCAATGATTTGATCAATGCGGGGGAGAGCGAAAGGATCAGCCGGACAAGCCTTATTTAAGTCCGTGTAATCCACACACATCCGCCATGTGCCGTTTTTCTTGAGCACGAGCACCGGGTTAGCCAACCACTCCGGGTGAAAAACTTCAACAATGAACCCAGCTGCCAAGAGCCGGGCGACCTCCTCTCCTATAGCTTTTCGTCGTTCCTCATTGAATCGCCGCAAAAACTGCCTGACCGGCTTATACTTCGGATCAATATTAAGAGTGTGCTCAGCGAGTCCTCTCGGTACACCCGGCATGTCAGAAGGCTTCCATGCAAAGATGTCCCAGTTCTCACGGATGAACTCGATGAGCGCGCTTTCCTATTTAGGATCCAAGTTGGCACTGATGCTGAATTGCTTAGACGTATCGCCTGGAGTAAAATCAACAAGCTTACTCTCTGCAGCCGACATAAACTTCATGGCCGGGTCATGTTCCATAGTCGGCTTCTTGAGGGAGGTCATATCCGCCGGGTCAATGTTATCTTGATAAAACTTGAGCTCCTCTACTGCACAGACAGACTCGGCATAAGCCGCATCGCCTTCTTCGCATTCCAGGGCCACCTTTCGACTTCCATGCATAGTGATGGTGCCCTTGTAACCCGGCATCTTGATCTGCAAGTAAACATAACACGGCCGCACCATAAACTTGGCATAAGCCGACCATCCAAACAAAGCATGATACGGGCTCTTGATTTTGACCACCTCAAAGGTTAGCTTCTCAGCCCTAGAATCATGCTCGTCTCCAAAGGCCACCTCCAGCTCAATCTTACCAACGGGGTAAGCCGACTTACCAGGCACCACTCCATGAAACACGGTATTGGATGTTTTTAAATTCTTGTCAGTTAAGCCCATGCGCCAAAAGGTCTCGTAATAGACGATGTTGATGCTGCTACCTCCATCCATGAGCACCTTAGTGAATTTATAACCACCGACCTGCGATGCCACCACCAGTGCCAGTTGACCCGGATTATCAACCCGGGGAGGGTGATCTTCCCTACTCCAGATAATGGGCTGTTCCGACCACCTTATGTAACGAGGGACTGCCGGCTCAACACAGTTCACATCCCTCTTATGAATTTTCTGATCACGTTTACACAAACTTGTGGTGAACACGTGATACTGCCCACTATTTAGCTGTTTGGATGGCTCTGATAACCCGACTGCTGCTGCTGTTGACCTCCTTGACCGGGTTGCTGCTGGTTAAAACCACCCCGGTTTCCCTGAAAAACGGACCCTGAACCGCCGCCCGGGCCATGAAAGCCACCAGCTCCTGAGCCGCCGCTTGGGCCTTGATTGCCATCAAACGTATTGGAATTCTTGAACGCCTTCATGATTGCGCAATCCTTCCATATGTGAGTCATTGGCCATTCCCAGGTGCCGTGTTTTGGACAAGGCTCATTGAGTAGCTGTTCAAGAGATGGACCTGACCCGCCAAACCGAGGTGGTTTTCCCTTGCGTTTCTGATTGTTACCCTGTGCATTGGCCACAAATTCCTTGTTACCGTCCGCCTTACGCTTATTGCCTCCTTGATTCGTCGGGTTATGCTGCTCGCCCTTTCCATTACCGTTCTTCTTTCCCTTCCCTGTCTTTTCTTCATCAGACGCGGGATCCTTGGTACTACCAGAATCGGCATATTTGACTAAAGGTGCCATCAGCATACCCATATCATCGCAATAACGCTTAAGGTGCCCCAGCTTCTGTCTCAGATGTTCAAAGCGCCAATTCTTTTCTAGCATGGGAACTTCTGAGCCGGCATCCATCTTGTCAGACGAATGTATTATATCTTTGACCCGGCGCACCCAATGAGTCGTGGATTCACCTTCCTCCTGCTTACAATTTGTCAAGTCCACAATTGACATAGACTGCTTGCAAGTGTCCTTGAAGTTCTGGATGAAACGGGCTTTTAGCTCTGCCCATGAACTAATGGAATTGGGTGGCAAACCCTTTAACCAAGAACGGGCCATTCCGTCCAACATCATGGTGAAGTATTTAGCCATCGGTGCGTCACTAACCTCTAGCAACTCCATGGCCATCTCATAAATCTCGATCCACGCCCCAGGCTGTAAGTCAGCTGTATAATTCGGCACCTTTCTAGGCCCCTTGAAATCCTTGGGTAGACGTACATTACGTAGAGCCGATACTAGACAAGGAACTCCTCTGGTTCTAGTAGCAACTCCCGCCTCAACGGAAGTCGTCGGATAAGCCGGTAAATCCTGTTGAGCTGCTAGCTGAGCCGCCCGCTCGTCCTCCTGACGTATCTGATCCTGCACCGGGTTATATCCACCAGGCTGGTTTCGACGCTGAGCGTTGCTTGACATGGCCTCTAACTCCATGTGTCTGCTGTAACTCGGGCTCCGATTTGGACGAGGCGGAGCTAACCAGGGTGGCGGAGTTGAATGAATCCTGTCCTGGCTGTAAGAATAAGTCTCTTGCTGGGCCAGAGCCGTCTGGACAAGTTCTCTGATCCTCCGGGTCTCCACTGTTGTCGGATCATCACCTTCCACTGGGAGAGCCGCCAAACGTGCTGATGCTGCGATTAAATTCTCCATGGGGTTGGAGAAGCGACCCGGTGGTATTGGTACGTAACGGGGTGGTGCCATATTGCCGTGAAGAGGCGCCGTCACCTGAGGCTGAACCGGGCCCACTGCTCCGGATGTCATAAACTGATTTGCACCTGGCGGGTTACTTGGGCCAGCTCCGGGTGTAGCAAAGAGATTCCAAGGGTCATAAGTCGAAGGTAAACGGGACAGAGTTTTCTGATGTCTCTTCCTCATTACCTCATTAGATGCGTTCAGACTCATCATGAGCTAAAGAGCCTCTGCCTAAAGGTGTTGTGCCCGTGCATCCAAAGCCGCCCGCTCTGTTGCCAGTCTACTATCTTCAGCTGCTATGGTTTCCTTGGCCTTGGCGATCTCCTCACGAACTTGTGCCACCTCCGTCTCATGCTCAGATTGGTTCGCAGGGATGACTGTAGCGTTTAATAGGGTCGTAAGTTTATCCATGAGATCCATCAGCACCTGAGCCGGTGAGCGCACAGGGCCTCCTGCCCCGGCCGCTCCTAACCTGGACGTTATCGCTGCTGAGGCTGTAGAATTTTGGCCGGGTTGAGTGCCAGCCATGAAGACTCCTACCCAGTTTGCGACTCTGAGGGGTCCAGAATAGTGCTGCCATCGGAATAGCCCCCAAGCACACCATCTTGAACTTGGTACAGCGAGTCCGTTGAGCCGGCGGATGAATCACCGTGAGAGAGGACAGCCGGCTCATCATCACCTTCAGATCCTTCAGGAAGTTCACCTTCGTGGACGCAACCCACGAAGGCACGCTTCACGACGGGTTGAGCTCGGGCGGGTCTCGCACACTGAGCCGTCTTGATGAGGTCGGTGCAGTTGCCCGGCTTAGGGCCCGGCTCACCAATCCGGCCGATGAAGACGTGAATTCCACCAAAGGGGACCCGGTACCCATACTCAATTGAGCCGGCGTCGAGGCTCCAGCCTTCGTCGTTGATGTAGATCTTTCCGCGACGACTCTTGGTCATCCGGCCGACTGCGTATCCCTTGAGCCCCTCGAAGCTGCCCTTCAAGAACTCAAATCCACCGTGTGCTGGCCCCACGGTGGGCGCCAACTGTCGTGGAATTGTCACGGCAGATGTCCTCTTGAAAGGACTTAGTCGTGGAGCCATCGCAACTAGGAAGCCTAAAGGGGTTAATCGGGACAAAGGACACGAGAGGTTTATACTAGTTCGGCCCCTTACGGTGAAGGTAAGGCCTACGTCTAGTTGGGTTGGTATTGCTTGATGTTTCGATGACCAGGGAGCGAGATACGCTATGCCCGACTCTCGATGAGTTGTTTCTTGCCCTAAGCCGCCGGCGGGTCGTCCCCTTATATACACGGGTTGACGCCCTGCGGCCTACAGAGTCCCGACCAGCTCATAAACAGTGTCCGGCTCGGTGACTAGTTACTTTTACCTTATGTTACAAGTTATGCCATCATGGCGGTTTATCTTTACGGGTTTCAAGTCGCCTGTGGGCCTTTAAACCCTTTATTAAACCGCCATCTTCATGTCTTGGTCTTGGGCTTCATATGGGCTTCCCTTTGCGTAACCCGGCCCCTCCTGGGCGGCTTACATAATAGTTATATCCCCGACACCCCCTGTGTTCGGTTGCTGGGGCACCTCGTCATCGTCCTCGCTTTGCGATCCCTTCTCATTGGTTTCAACATTTAACTTGCCGACCTGTTTAAAAACCCAGCAATCTCTGTTGGCATGATTGGCAGGTTTGTCCGGGGTGTCGTGGATTTGGCACGGACGATCAAGTATGCGGTCCAAGCTAGATGGTCCTTGATTGTTTCTTTTATATGGATTCTTCCACTGTCCGGACTTGGAGCCACTGAATCCGGCGTTGACTCTCGTGTCATCGATGCTGTCGCCATTGCTTCGACGTTTGTGTCTGTTGTGTCGGAGCTTGCCGTTGCTATTTTTGCCCTCGGAGGTGCCTATTTTGCTTGTTGTGTTTTATCTATGGGCCAACCAACTATCCTCACCCGCACAGAAGCGGGTCATGAGTGCCGTGAGGGCTGCCATGGATTTCGGCTTTTCCTACCCGAGGTGGTGAGCGAGCCATTCGTCACGGATGCTATGTTTAAAGGACGCTAGGGCTTCAGCATCCGGACAGTCGATGACCTGGTTCTTTTTAGTTAGGAACCTAGTCCAGAATTTCCTGGCTGACTCTCCAGGCTGTTGGACTATGTGACTTAAGTCATCGGCATCTGGTGGCCGGACATATGTACCTTGGAAGTTGTCAAGGAAAGCTTCTTCCAAGTCCTCCCAGCTGCCAACAGAATTTTCAGGCAGACTGTTTAGCTAGTGCCGAGCTGGCCCTTTGAGTTTTAGTGGGAGGTATTTGATGGCGTGAAGATCATCCCCGCGGGCCATGTGGATGTGAAGAATAAAATCCTCGATCCATACCGCGGGATCGGTTACTCCATTGTATGATTCGATGTTTACGGGTTTGAACCCTTCTGGGAATTCATGATCCATTACTTCGTCAGTGAAGCAAAGAGGGTGTGCGGCACCTCAACATCGGGCCGCATCACAACATAGCTCCGATGGAGTCAGTCTGCGGTTTTCGGCCCGGGCATGACTAGGTTTGTCAAGTCCTTATAGATAGCTGTCCTCGCGTGTCAGGGCACATCCTCGCGATCCGTAGATCGATCTTGTATGTCCTGCTCTATTGTCCAGGTCTTGACGAAGGTCATATGTATAACCCCGAGCTGTCTTATCCATGCCTTTACGGCGAGGTGGGACAGTCTGGTTTTCGGCTCGAGTTGTTGTTTTATCTCGACCACGCGGTGCTCGGTCCGCCGTATTGCATGGTGCTGGTGTGGGCGCTGCCGCCTCATCATCAAAATGAGGTAGCAATTTGCACTTCGGGTAACTTTTGGCTGGGCGCTTAAGGCCGTATTCCTCTGCTGCCAGGACATCGGTCCATCTGTCATTGAGCAGGTCTTGATCAGCTTGAAGCTGCTGCCGCTTCTTTTTTAGGCTCCTCATAGTGGCTATTAGCTAAAGCTTAAAGCGCTCCTGCTCAAGAGGTTCCTCAGGCACGATGAAATCTTCATTGCCGAGGCTCACCTCCTCCTTGGAGAGCGGATGATGACTACCGTCCTCCGAGTCTTCTTCTATGGCCTGTTCATTAGGGCTGACTTGCCCATCTTCCTGATTGTCTTGTTTGGCAATTTGTTCGTCGGGGTCTTCTGTGTCTTCGGCACCATCAGGAGTGTTATCGTCTCCTGTGCCGGTGTTGCTGTCCTTGCTGCGGCGCGATTTAGAGCAGCACCGCTGACGATGGTGCTTTGGTTGTGTCTTAGGAGGGTCATCCATTGCTGGGTTATCCTTGTCGTTGCCGCTATTATCTTTTGGTGCATCCACCATGTATACGTCATATGAGGAAGTGGCCGTCCATTGTCCGATGAACAGTGGGTTTTGGGCCTCCTCTTCTCCGGCATCGTCGTCCATACCATCGATGTCTTTGGAGTTATAATGAAGCATGTCGGTTAGGTCTTCAACAGTGGCTATGAAGTGGGCGGTGGGTGGGAAACGAAATTCTCCATCATCAGCCTATAGTTCAAACCGGATATAGTTCGGCTGTGAGTCCCCCACTAAGGACAAATTTCTTAATGAATTTAACACATCGCTTAAAGGCGAGCGCCGGAAGACGTCTGCGGCGCTAAATTCGAAGATCGATAGCTGATCAAGCTCAGCTTCCGCGGACGCACATGGTTTGGAACTTATAGCTGGAGACGAGTCCGGAGTTCCGGTGACACAGATATCTCATGAGGTTAAGTCTGTGTGCGGCTCCAACGCCGCGGAATCTGTGGCCTCCGTGGCAGGGTTGAGCTTCCCGTCCTCGGATGGCGCGGTCTGCTCTGGATCTAAGGCCGGAGCAGTTACAGGTGCAAGCTCCCGAGTATGGTTCAATGACAGATTTAAATCTTGTTAATCATAGGGGTAGGGAGCGGCTGCCGTGGTATCGAATCCGCCGAAGATCAAGTCTCCGCGGATGTCCGCGATGTAGTTTGAGCTCCCAAACCTGACCTGATGGCCAGGGGCGTAGCTGTCGATCTGCTCCAGATGGCCAAGCGAGTTAGCCTGTAGCGCGAAGCCGTCGAACACGAAGATCTATCGGGGGAGTAAGGTTTCCCTCTAGACAACATCGTTGTAGATGATTGAAGGAGCCATCAACCTTTTGGGGACGGCATAATGGAACTCTCAATGAAAGCACCAATATTGGTGTCAAAACCGACGGATCTCGGGTAGGGGGTCCCGAACTGTGCGTCTAAGGATGATGGTAAAAGGAGACGGGGGACACAATGTTGAACCAGGTTCGGGCCCTCTCTATGGAGGTAATACCCTACTTCCTAGTTGATTGATCTTGATGAATATGAGTATTACAAGAGTTGATCTACCACGAGATCGTAACGGCTAAAACCCAGGTTCGGGCCCTCTCTATGGAGGTAATACCCTACTTCCTACTTGATTGATCTTGATGAACATGAGTATTAAAAGAGTTGATCTACCACGAGATCGTAATGGCTAAAACCCTAGTTGATTTAGTTGATTTAGAACATTTTGATTTAGTAGATTTAGTAGGCTAGTTGATTTAGTTGATTTAGAACATTTTGATTTAGTTGATTTAGTAGGCTAGTTGATTTAGTTGATTTAGTAGGCTAGTTGATTTAGTATGCACCATTTTATTGTTATTTTTTCTGTACATGGATATGTAGATGTTTTTGTTTTTTTGTAATAAGTTATTTTTTGGCAAAATGTAGGTGCCAATTTAGTTAAAATCACATGCTACTGTTTTTCTTTCCTGTGAAGTGGATCATTAATCCTTTGCTTATATTGCTTTAGGAAAATGGCGCCACCACCACCACCACTATGTCGACTGTGCAAGTCAAGGTGCGCCAGCAGCCTTGCAACTGGCAAGCTATTCGGCATCTACTTCCAGCCGAGTTTTCATCATGCGGCGGTAAGAAATTAGATGAAATGTAACAACTATTTTATTTTTAGTGTTGACATTACTGCATTGTGTCATTTTGCTTTTTTTACACAGATCGTCCCATGCAATGTGAGGTTGAAATTCAACAAGATGACAGGAGACACTGTGACATTTGAGGCTCCTGGGGGACCGTACACTATGGAGGTCGAGAAAAGAAGCAATATGTCGCAGATTGGAGGAGATGGATGGGCCCGTTTCGTCGCCCACATGCGTCTTACTGGTGGTGAGTTGATCAGGTTCTCCTTCAGAGCAGAAAAACCCAAGTTGGCTGTCATTTATCTCAACCTGGTGGAAGATGATGAAGATGATGAAGATGATGAAGATGATGAGAACCTACTTCATGAAGCCATCATAGCTCAAAGAATGAGGCTGAGCGAGGAGGAGGTGCGCAACCTATGGGACATAATTCCGCCACGTGATGACTTTGTCGGGGTGCCATTCATGACCCGCCTGACAAGTACCATGGTCGATCGGCATGAAATGGTATGTTATACTAACTGTAGTAAGTTGATGATATATATATATATATATATATATGCTTTATTTTTATACTTACAAATGCAAATTATCCGATGATATGCTTAGTGAATCCGATGATATGCTTAGTGTAGAGTCCAATGATATGCTATGTGGAATCTAGTAGATAATCCATATATACTTATTAGTAGAATACATGATTAATTAGTACAAATGCATAGTACTGTGTCTTTTGATAGTGTAGAAATGTAGACTTAATAGAAATATATTTGCAAAAGTATGTGCCAAGCTATTTATTAATTGATATGTTTTTCTTATTCAGAAATTGCCAAAGAACCTATCTGCGAGTTGTGGTATCGAGCCTGATGAAGAAGGCTCAGCTAGACTACGCCTTACCGCAAGGGGCTCCGTCACCACCTGTACTTACCACATGGACACAGACGACGGTCGCACACACTGAAACTCGGTTGGGTGGAAGAGATTTCTCGTTGGCAAGAATCTTCCTGTTGGACAGGTCATCCTGATTACTATCAGGAACACCCGCCGCCCAGGCTTGAGGATGATGATAGTCGTCGATATCATCTAGAACTACATATGTGTGTGTGGCTATATCATCTAGAACTACATATGATGATTGTTGTCGATATCATGTAAAACTACATATGATGATCGTCGTCGATATCATCTAAAACTACATATGATGATCGTCGTCGATATCACCTAGTACTGCTTGAGGATGCATGTTGAGTATATATGAAATTGTTATCTAGTACTCCCTCCATTTCAAATTACTCGTCGTGGTTTTAGTTCAAATTTGAACTAAAACCACGACGAGTAATTTGGAACTGAGGGAATACTACCTAGTACCTATAATGCTTTATGGCTTTATGAAATTGATATCTAGTAGTACTTAGTATCTCGAAATTGTAGTTTATTGAAGCTGAAACGGGGTTGAAATGATGAAAGATATAGTAGTAGAGCGGGGCTAGGAAATTGCTACAACTAACTAATAGCAACGCGTTCTCTAAAAGCGTTGCTGCTATAGTCAATAGTAGTAGCGCGTGTACATACAGCGCTACTACTAGGAGTTAGCTGTAGCGCCATATTGGTAGCGCGGCCCCCCGCGCTGCTGATAGCCTAAAACCCAGCGCTACTACTAGGGTTTTCCCTAGTAGTGCTTGGTCGCCAAGCTTGCCTTCCACGCCAAGAAGAGTCCCATCCGGACACGGGTAGAGTCTTCGGTCTTCGTACCTTCTTAGCCTATCAGTCCGGCCCATGTATAATAGGTTGGATGCCCGAGGACCTCTTAGTCCAGGACTCCCTCACCCCCGTTCCCAGGATGCCGACATATGGTCTCTCGCTCAATTGTAGGCACACGCAGTCCCCCCTATATTTATATGACTAGCTAATCTTAGTCTCCATCACAAACATGTGCATGGTCTATCTCGATTTCTCTCGGGGCATCATTCTATCGCGCACGCACCTCGTCCCTCGATCTCCCACCCATATAGTCCCCTCACGATCTCGAGGGGGTCTCTCTATCACAAATACACCCTCTCTCCGTCCCCATGCGTCCATGTTCTCCATGCGTCCCTCCCGACCTTTGTTCCTTGTTAGCCAGACCTCTATTGGACATGTACTATAGGGGTGTCTCTCTCCGTTGCAAACAATCACGCACTAGCTATCTTCGTGTATCTCATCACCTCGCTTTTCTATCTCGGAGATGCATGCGTGATATGTTTGCATAAGAAATGAACAAACAAACTCTCTCTCTAATTTATCGGCTGTTTTCCCTTTCTCTTTCTCTTTCACACACATACTCTTTTTGCACACTCACTCATTCTCCTTCACACGCACTTGATTTCTCTCGACTTAGCACTCTCTTCGGTCCATAGCATATAGATTTATTGAAAAGTCAAACATCACAAAGTTTGACCATGTACATGGAGAAAAACATTTACATCTAGAACGACAAACATATACCATTAGATTCATCATGAGATGTAGTTTCGTATGATGTATCTTTGGTATTGTAGATATAAATAACATTTGTTTAAACCTGGTCGTTTCTAAAGTTTGACTTCTAAAAAAATATGCACTGCATTATCGAGCAGATGTAATATCTCTTTCTCCCTCTCAGCTATCTGACGCACCACTCAGCCTTATCGGGGCTCCTCTATCTCTCTTAAACTTTATATCTCCCTGGTTCACACATACACATGTCTCGCTCGCGCTACATTGACCCATCCAAAACTCTCCTCCGTTGTTCTCTCTCCATGTGACACGCACCCCCCTAAGTATCATAATCCTTCACTCCATCATAGGTGCACGCACTCCCCCCTAAGTATGATTATCTCTCACTAGCTATCAGGAACACACGTATTGTCTCCTTCCATGCATACATCTATCTCGATATCTCTCGGGGTATCTTCTATCGTGCACACACCTTGTCACTCGATCTCCCACCCATGCACTCCCATCACGATCTCCAGGGGATCTCTCTATGACAAACACACACTCTCTCCTCCCCATGTCTGCATTTTCTCTGTACGTCTCTCTCGACCTCTCTCCCTTGTTTGTCAGACCCCTCTTGGCCACGTGCTAGGGGTCTTTCTCTCTCGGTTGCAAACAACCACACACTATCTCCTCACCTTGCTTCCGCTGTCGAAGATGCATGTGTGATATGCTTGCATAAGACACACACGCTTTTTCTCTACTTTTATCGTGTGTTGTCCATGTCTCTTTCACACACACACACACACTTTTTCAATCACTCTTTCTATTTCACACACACTCTCTTTAGTTAGGTACTCTCTCACATCCATAAGCATATGGATGTTTTGAAAAGTCAAACCTCAAAAAAGTTTGACCATGTATATGTGGAGAAAAACATTTACATCTGTAACGATCATTAGATTCATCACAACATGTACTTACTTCATACTATCATTTATCTTTGGTATTGTAGATATAAGTAATTTCTTTATAGACTTGGTCAAAGTTTCAAAAGTTTGACTTAAAAAAAATGCTGGCACTACATTATCGAACAGAGGGAGTAGCTCTTTCTCTCTCTCTCTGCTATCTCTCACAGGCCTCCCCTCTCACTCGAACTCTCTATACCGACGGATTATACGATCACTGTGTCAGTGTATAGCTCCGTATATTGTTGAGTTGACCGGTCAACCAGTCCACATGCTGCCTTGTCAGCTCGTGTTCTCTATCTTCGTGTGCTGGCCCATGTGGCAGTGGGTGAAAATAAGCAAACTAGAGGCTCATCTGACACGCGGTGAAGTAAACAAAGTTGAAACCACTCGGGGATATAAGTAATTCTAAACGCACAGACATTTACGGGCGTTTCATAGAGTTTCCTTCAAAACTAATCACTGCCCCCCCCTCCTGATTTTCAGGCGGGGGTGGGGCCCTCCACTTTATTTGATCCAATCAAAAGATCACAGCTGGGCCTCTCCATTGATCCCATACTAGCCCTGCCCGTGTGTGTAGCAAAGCCGCTAGTAAATTGTGGGCACACTTCTTCCGCATGAAGGACGCACTCGCGCACAATTCACCACTGCGTGGCGGCATGCACAGAAGGACGCACTCGTGCACACCCAGCAGGCCAGCACACAACACACACCAGCACACGTGTGCACCGGCGTCGCCGCCGGCTGGGATGGACGGCGAGGGAGCCAACAAGCGGAGGCGGCTCGGGCCAAAACCGCATTCAGCGAGACTGGACTTCATCAGCAACCTCCCTAACGACATGCTTCTCGTCATCATCGGCCTCCTCCCCACCAAATTTGCCGTGCGGACCGCCCTGCTCTCCCGGCGGTGGCGCCCCCTCTAGCGCCGCGTCCCCCTCAACCTCACCATCGATAGCTGCCTCTGCGACGGGGATTGCAAACTCATGGTCGTAGTCTCCAAGATCCTTTCATCGCACCCTGGGCCAGCCAGACGCCTTGACATCCGCATGGTCAGTACCAACTACAAGGTCCAAGCCAAGTTCGACGAGTGGTTCTTATCCCCCGCCCTAGATCAGCTCGAGGAGCTCAGCTTTGAAGCTGGACGATGTCGCTATCTGCCGCCGTCCGCGCTCCGCCTCACGCCAACGCTGCACCGCACCAGCTTCAGCTCCTGCTATCTTCCCCAGATTAATGCTGCACCCACCCTTCTTCTCCCTCAACTCAAGCAGCTCGACCTCTTCGATGTTGGCATCTCGAAGAAGGCTATGGAGCACCTGCTCCGTAGCTGTACTGCGCTCGAGTACCTTCGTCTTGAGAAGATCCACGGGTTCACTAGCCTCCACATCACCTCGACGAATCTTTGATGGATTTATGTGTCTTGCTGGCCCTGCAACAAGACATCAATTGGGAAGAGATCACTCTAGCTGTTCCACCTTATGGTCATTGAGAATGCGCCTTTCCTTGAAAGATTGCTTGTATCTTATCTAGAAGGTCCGGCAAAAATCAGGGTCATTGACGCGCCGAAATTGACAACGTTGGTGTACTCGTCTGCCAAATTCTCTGAACTCATTATTGGATTCGTAATCATTCAGGTACAACACTCATTTTCTTATCCGTCTTCTTGAAATTCACATTTTTAAATTCCGTCTTGATGTATTTACGATTGTCTTCCAGAAAATGATTCCCACAAGCTTGACCCAGTCTATGCACACAGTGAAGATCTTGGCAATAAAATCTATCGACCCCAATCTAGATCAAGTTGTTGGATTCCTTACATGCTTTCCGTGCATAGAGAAGCTACTCATCGAGTTGAAACTTCTTTCCTTTTAGTAAACACAACGTAGCTCAATTTTTTCGTAATTTTCCCAAATTACGATGACAAGTGTAGTGTTCAAAACTACATCTACGCACTGCACCGAAAGAAATGTTTTTAGTATTTTTTTCTCACGTGATGACCTGCTTCATTTTGTTGTTGTACTACTATAGTAGCCTAGGCTAGTCATAGGGGGAAAGTAACTCAGACTAGTAACTCTATGGTTACCCTAAGAGCAAGTACTACCTCCGTCCTGGTTTACTCTTCCTATTTTGTAGTATCAAAATTTGACCATAGGTTTAACTGACAAAATGTTAATGCATGTCATTAAAAATTATATCGTTGGATTCGTATTTGAACAAATTTCAAATGGTATAATTTTTGGTGACATGCATTGTCTTTTTCTTAGGTAAATCTATGGTCAAAATTTTACAGTAAATACGAGGTAGTACAAAAGTGGGCTATAACGAACCTCCACTATGTAGGCCAAAACACGTGCCAAATTCACTTGTGATGCATTTCGCATCGATGCCCCTCCATTGCTCTCCTGGTGCCCCAATCTGGATCACCTACTTTGCTCCGGTGCCAAATTAACTCACGCAATGAAAAAACACTTGCATGGGAGAGGGAGAGAACTAAGGCAATAAAAAACACTTGTTTGGGAGAGTGAGAGGCTAGTGTAGTTGGTTTGATTGATTTGTTTATACATGTGGGTCTATGTGCACAGCGGTGCCAACTCTCTCACATCACGAGAGCGGTGCCAAAATCTTTTGATTTGACATTGATGCGTATTACGTGGCATACTTTTGAGAAATATGGCATCGGCTACATAGTGGAAGGCAACAAATGCCCAAGCTATTCACATGATCCTAGATAAATGAGAGGAAAGAGAAAGAGAGAGTGAGAGAGAGAGAGTGTGTGAAAAAATATCACTAGCCAGCCAACCCTATCGTATGAGCGAATGATATTGGTACCTCTTGATGACACGACAATCTTATACAGCCAGTTGCTCTAATATGTTCTCTTCTTTTGTAGATAAAAAAAGACCCGAAAGTGAAAAATGTGCTACAGCATAACAATCTCATCGAATGCCTTGATCTCCATCTTACAAAAATTGATTTGATCGACTACCGAGGCAACACATCTGAGATTAAATTGGCCAGGTTCTTTGTTCTGAAGGCGGGTGTGCTCAAGGTAATGAGGTTTGGTGTTCTCTGGCACAACAATGAATGGCGTGCTGATCACCACAAGCGTCTAAGCCTAAATGACAAAGTCTCCACAGAAGCTGAATTTGTTTTTGAAACATCAAGTGGCCAGAGACTAAAAAATTTATTTGCCCATTAGTGACTTGTCAGGGCGGTGGATTTTAGTTTGTAAGATAATGCTGCATCCACGTAAAGTAACAAAAGTTCTTACGTAAAATTCCTAGTAATTCCCTCTTCGTAGGTGCAACATTACTCCTAACATTAGTAATATCAGTTTGAAACTTGTAATATTCCCGTGTCTTGTTCCTGCGTTTTCCAAATCCTGCAAATCAAAGAGGTCCCGAGTTGGCGATGATGTTGTGCCTCCATCTTTCACCAATAGCCGCCGGATCTAGATCTGACGCATACATACCAAACTTCTGCAATTTTGCAAAAATATGCCCGCACTTGTTCCCTATTTACAAAAGACTCCCTTTCTCTCACAATCGGCCTTATCTCCTCCCCACCACATCTAGAAGGCCATGGAAAAATCTAGCACGATGGCCGCTGCCAGCGCCGTCCACCCCCAATCTTGGTGTTTCGTGCAATGCACGGGCATCTACGCACGGGAAATTATGTCAAACACAGCTAGTTGTAAGCAGGATAGCTCTATAGCCATGATGATAGTGACTACAGACGGTGAGGCTGACTATGGTTTGCCGAACACGGCACCTAGACTCAGCTGTCATCTCCGACGCAGGGTCTTGTCACTTCACTACGAGGAGCAGCACATAATAATTTGACCAACGGGTAGTACAATACTACTACATTGGTAGTACTACTACTAGTACTAGCACCACTGTAGCGACCCGACCTCAGATGGTCAAGTCTCTGTGCTCCGGTGTCATCCCTGGATCAGTAATGCTGACACCACACAGTACTTCGAAGGATTTATAGCAGAGTAGCAATCACACACTTATTACATCGATGTCTCAAAGAGAACTTATTACAATAAATATGGCTTAAGGCCATCTAATAATGATAACAGCGGAAGACTTGGAAGATAAGTGAGTCCATCAACTCCAACGGCATCACTGAGTATAGAACCACGACCTAAAAGCACCTTACTCGTCGTCTGAAAAGTCTGCAACATGAAAGTTGCAGCCCGAAAACGGGTCAGCACATGGAATATGCTGGCAATGTAACACATAGAGAGTAATGAATGATAAGCCTATTCTACATGCATATATGGCTGGTGGAAAAGCTCTATGGTTACAGTTTTGCGTAAAGCCAATTTTTCCCTACTGCAAAGGAATAGATTTTATTTAACTATCATGGTGGTTGAAACATCGAGAATGGTTGACAGCATTCCAATCCCAATTAAGTGAACAATTAAAACCCAACAATATTAATTAAAAGTAACATGATAAGATTCACATGATATCCAAGTACTAGATACTCAAAATGTCCATAACCGGGGACACGGCTAATCATGATCTGTTTGTACACTCTGCAGAGGTTTGCGCACTTTTCCCCACAAGACTCGATCGCCTCCGTTTGGTTTCTCGCACTACATGGTGTTTGAGACACGGATGACCGAGACATAGTCTTTCAGAAGCACTAGCACCTTACGTTTGGATAGACCGATACACCTACTTTCCCCTACATCTGCTAGTCTACCCTGTAAGAGTTCGCACGACTTAGTCAACTATGCCAGAGCCCATAATGGCTTGTGGCTGCACACGAAAGTTACTAGCATGAATGATCTTATGATCCCTTTGAGCCTGGGTGGCGGTCCAAAGAAAAACAGGCAAGTCCTGATAGAAACCAGGTGCCTCTATCCACCCAGATGTGTGTTTAAGTTGCCACCTTAGATAAAACCATTAATTAACAATACTCACATCTGTCATGGATATCTCTCACCCAATCCACGTCTAGTAGCATAGCATGGCATAATAAGCAAACGTAGAAGTGACTCCCAACGGTTTCATAAGTAAACAGGTAATAGGTACTACCTCAACTACTTACCATCCCATAGTTTAATTAGATCCTAATCATGCAATGTTCGAGGATTGACCTAATCCAATAAAAACTGGGCAATGAAAAGGTATGATCAAAGTGTTACTTGCCTTGCTGAGGATCCGCGAAACCTCGAGCTTCGAAATAACAGGCGGCGCACTCCGGGTGATCTTTCGCAGACAAACAACAAGCATACAATAAGTACTCATCTAATGCACAGGTAGAACTCGAACGGAAAATCAAACTAGAAAGTTCAATTTAACAACTCCGGTTGCCAAAGGAAACGAACCGAATAAAGCAACGGAAAACAAACGGCGGAAGAAAACAACTCGGTTCTAGCAATTTGAAACTAGGTCAAATTTTACAGTAGAAAAATCTGGTTTAAGTAGATTAATCGGAACGGCGGTTTCGAAACGAAACTCCAGGCGCTTGAATCACCTGATTCCGATAAACGAGCGAGAAGATAAACTAGAACGAAGATTGGATCTGAAATCGCGATCAGAAAATCGCGGAATAATCCGACGAAAAAAGAAAACGACGAACGGTTAAACGAACGGACGTTCGTTAACCGGAATTAACCGGTGTTCACGTTCGTTAAAACGAACGGTCCGGCGAACGCTCGCTAAATAAATAAACCGAAAAAAATACGAAAAATCGATCTAGGGTTTTGAAAAAAAACGAAACTTAAAAAAAATAAACCGGAACGATTTAAAAAAACGAACCGGGCGAGGGGGAGGGTGGCGTGGTGCGGCTACCTCGACGAGGCGGGGCTCCGGCGGGGTGGCGGCTTGGCGCGGGGCGGCGGCGGTGGCTGGCGGCGGCGGCTTGCGGCGGCGGCGCGGGCGGCGGCGGCTGCGGTGGCGCGCGGCTGCTGGTGCTGCGTGGGGCGGCGGCGGCGCGGAGTCCGATCCGGACTCTGCGGGCGGCGGCGGCGACGGCTGCGTGCGGCGCGCGCGCGAGGCGGGCGGGGCGGCTGGGCCGGCTGGGCCTTTGGCCCAGGCGGGGCGCTGCGCACTTTTTTTTAAATAATAAGTATGCGCGCAGAAAAATAAATAAAAGAAAATCTAAACGAACTCCAAAAATCCCGAAATTAATTTTCCCCGACTCCTAAAAATGAGTCGAACAAAATGAACTTTTACTCGGGGCCTAAATGCAATATTTTAAAACACGCATTTTTCCCTAATGCAAATAAAATGCAAATAAACTTTGGAAAAATCCAAAATTCGATTTATTTATTAAATCTTCATTTTTCCTAAAATTGGGAAAGTCATATTATTCCCGTCTCATATTTATTGGAAAAAATATTTGAAGATGAAATAAATAAAATCAAGTGATCCTCTTTTTTTCAAAATTTGAGAAAAACTCAAATATGAAAATAAAGAAATCTCCAACTCTCTCCAAGGGTCCTTGAGTTGCGTGAAATTTCTAGGATCGACCAAAATGCAAGAAAATATGGTATGCATGATGATCTAATGTATAACATTCCAAATTGAAAAATTGGGATGTTACAAACCTACCCCCCTTAAGATGAATCTCGCCCTCAAGATTCGGGTTGGCTAGAAAATAGGTGAGGGTGGTCCTTGAGCAAATCTTCTTCTCTCTCCCAGGTGGCTTCATCCTCTGAGTGGTGGTTCCCATGAACTTTGCAAAACTTGATAACCTTGCTGCGGGTAACTCTGCTGGCAAACTCGAGAATCTTGACTGGTTTCTCTTCATACGTTAAGTCATCCTTCAACTAAATCGCTTCAAGCGGCACTGTATCTCTTAGCGGTACCTCCGCCATCTCGGCGTGACATCTCTTCAACTGAGAAACATGGAATACATCATGAACTCCTGACAGTCCCTCTAGTAATTCCAACTTATAAGCGACTTCTACCATACGTTGCAAAATCTTATACGGTCCAACGAAATGCGGTGCTAACTTTCCCTTAACTCCAAAGCGCTTAACTCCTCGAAGTGGGGATACTCGAAGATACACTCTGTCTCCAATTTCGTAAACTGTCTCCTTGCGTTTAGAATCTGCGTAGCTCTTCTGCCTTGATTGGGCTACCTTGAGCCTATCGCGAATCAACTTAACTTTTTGTTCAGACTCCTTAATCAGATCTGGTCCAAATAACTGACGGTCTCCAACTTCGTCCCATGACAACGGTGTCCTGCACCTCCTTCCGTATAAAGCTTCGAAAGGTGCCATCTTCAAACTGGTTTGGTAACTGTTGTTATAAGAAAACTCCGCATATGGCAAGTTATCGTCCCAACTAGATCCATAGTCTAGTGCACAGGCTCTCAGCATATCTTCCAAAATCTGATTGACTCTCTCAGTCTGTCCATCTGTCTATGGGTGAAAAGCTATGCTGAATTCTAGTCTGGTTCCTAAAGTTTCATGCAACGGATTCCAAAACTTTGAGGTAAATTGGGTTCCTCTATCTGATACGATACTCCTCGGAACTCCATGCAAACAAATGATCCTAGTCATGTATATGTTTGCGAACTTAGCACTGGTGTAAGTGGTCTTAACTGGGATGAAATGTGCTACCTTCGTCAAACGATCAACTACTACCCATATCGAGTCATAGCCTGCCTTCGTCCTAGGTAGTCATGTGATAAAATCCATGCCTATCTTATCCCACTTCCATTCGGGTATCGGCAATGGTTGTAACAATCCGGCTGGCTTCTGATGTTCTGCCTTCACTCTATGACACACATCACAAACTGCTACATATGCTGCAATATCCTTCTTCATTCCGGTCCACCAGAATGTTTCCTTCAAATCCAAATACATCTTGGTATTTCCTGGGTGAATCGAATAGGGTGAATCATGTGCCTCTTGCCGAATCAACTTCCTGATCTCCGGGTCGTTTAGCACATAAACACGGTCCTCAAACCATAGGGTATCGTGCTCATCCTCACGAAATCCCTTTGCCTTTCCTTCGCTCATTTTCTTCTTTATATCAGCAATCTCCTTGTCAGATTTCTGAGCTTATCTGATTTTATCCATCAATGTAGATTGAATTTCCAATGCTGCTACATAGCCTCTCAGAACTATTTCCAAGCATAGCTCACAAAGATTTTCTGCTAACTCCCTTGGTATTTCTCCCGTCATTAGGGTATTGACATGGCTCTTACGGCTCAATGCGTCAGCTACAACGTTAGCCTTTCCTGGATGGTAATCCAATCTCATATCTTAATCCTTGATGAGCTCCAACCATCTCCTTTGTCTGAGGTTCAACTCCTTCTGCGTGAAAATGTACTTCAAACTCTTGTGATCCGTGTACACCTCACAATGATTTCCAATGAGGAAATGTCTCCACGTCTTCAATGCATGCACTACGGCTGCTAACTCCAAATCATGCGTAGCATAATTTAGTTCGTGGGGCTTCAGTTGTCGTGAAGCGTACGAAACAACTCTTCCCTCCTGCATAAGCACTGCTCCAAGTCCTCGACGTGAAGCGTCGCAATACACCTCATAATCCTTGGTCTGATCTGGCAGAATCAACACTGGTGAGGAAACCAATCGTTTCTTCAACTCCTGAAAACTGGCCTCACATTCCTCAGTCCAATTGAACTTGGTATCCTTCTTCAACAATTCAGTCATAGCTTAGCAATCTTTGAGAAATTCTCAATGAATCTTCGGTAGTATCCTGCAAGTCCAAGAAAACTCCGGATCTCTCCAACTGTCGTTGGGGCTTCCCATTCGGTTACGGTCTCAACCTTGGTGGGGTCAACTGCTACCCCTTCTCCGGATATAACATGTCCAAGAAATCCAACTTCCTTCAACCAAAATTCACATTTGCTGAATTTGGCGTATAACTGATGTTCTCTTAGTTTCTCCAAAACCAACCGCAAATGTTCCTCATGCTCTTCTTCATTCTTTGAGAAAATGAGAATGTCATCAATGAACACTACGACGAACTTATACAAGAATTCCATAAATACCTTGTTCATCAGGTTCATAAAATAGGCAGGTGCGTTAGTCAGTCCAAATGACATAACGATATACTCATATAATCCGTATCTCGTGGTAAAAGCTGTCTTGGGTATGTCCTGCTCCCGAATCTTCAACTGATGGTACCCTGATCGCAAATCGATCTTGGAAAACACTTTAGCTCCTTGCAAACGATCAAATAGATCATTAATCATTGGCAGTGGGTACTTGTTCTTGATGGTTACTGCATTCAATCCACAGTAATCAACAACCATCCTTAATGATCCATCCTTCTTCTCCAATAGAAGTACTGGTGATCCCCAAGGCGAAGAACTTGGGCGAATATAACCTTTTTCCAGTAACTCCTTGATCTGCTTCTTAATTTCCACCAAATCTTGTGCGGGCATCCTGTACGGTCTCTTCGATATTGGCCCAGTGCCTGGCAAAAGCTCAATCAAAAACTCAATGTCTCTATCCGGTGGCATGCTGGCAATTCCTCAGGAAACACATCAGGAAAATCCTTTACTACTGGTACTTCCTCCTATACGACTCCTGATAAAGAATTTACTTGTGTCCTGTTTGGTGTATGTCGGGATACATACTTGATCCTTCTTCCTTCGGGCGTTGTAAGCAGAATTGTCTTACTGGCGCAATCGATGTTTCCTCCATACATCGACAACCAATCCATACCGAGAATTACATCCAAACCTTGAGATTCCAGAATGATTAAATCCGTTGGGAAAACATGCCTCCCTATACTTAATGGCACTTGAAAACATCCTTGTTTGGCCATGTACTCTGCTCCTGGCGAGCTTACTAGCATAGGTGTCTTAAGAATCTAAGTGGACAGGTTATACTTTTCCACAAATCCCCTTGATATGTATGAATGCGATGCACCAGTATCGAAAAGAACAAGTGCAGTAAATGACTTAACCAAAAACTTACCGATTACTGCATCAGGCTGAGCTTCAACCTCCTCCACGCTAACGTGGTTCACCTGTCCCCTATTGAAAGGGTTTGGCTTCTTCCCAGACCTTCCATTGCCATTCTGGCCTTCGGGACATTCATTGGCATAATGTCCGGTCTTGGAACACTTGAAACAGGTGACTTGACTCAGATCTCTCTTGGCTGGGGTTGATGGGGTGGTGCGATTCTGGCCGTTGCTTCCTCCATTCCCATTACCATTCTTGTGGCCATTATGGTTGTGCGAACTACCTCCTCCATGGGTATGCTGAAACTGAACTCCCGGTTTATGGGTAAAACGGGGCTTCTGCTGGGCTCCAGAGTTATACTTCCCCTGTCCATACTTCCTCTTGCGGTTCTCAATCTATTGTTGCTTCCCTTCAATCATGATGGCATGATCTACCAACTCCTGGTAGTTGTTGAAACTTGCTACCATCAACTGCATGCTTAGCTCATCATTCAGTCCTTCCAGAAACTTCTCCTGCTTGGCTGCATCCGTAGCAACGTCATCTGGGGCATAACGTGCTAACTTGCTGAAGTCGTCAACGTACTGGCCAACTGTCCTTCCTCCTTGGCGTAAGTTGCGAAACTCACGCTTCTTCATGGCCATAGCTCCTGCTGAAACATGGGCAGTGCGGAAAGCTTGCTGGAACTGATCCCATGTGACAGTGTCAACTGGGTAAGTGGCTGTGAAATTCTCCCACCATGTTGCCGCGGGTCCGTCGAGCTGATGTGCGGCAAACTTCACCTTCTCAACATCTGTGCATCCTGCAGTGGTCAACTCCCTTCCTATCTTGCGGAGCCAATCGTCTGCTACTATCGGCTCGGTGCTACTGGAAAACACCGGCGGATTCAGCCTAAGGAAACGGGCTAGGTGATCAACATGTGGCGGCGGCGGAGGGTTGTTGTTGTTGTTGTTGTTGTTGTTGTTGTTGTTGTTGTTGTTGTTGTTGTTGTTGTTGTTGTTGTTGTTGTTGTTGTTGTTGTTGTTGTTCTGCTGATTCTGGACTAACAACTGCATCAATTGGTTCTGCTGCTGGATCAACTAGGTGAGCTCCGGTGGGAATCCATTGTCATGTCTCGGAGGCATCTGAGGGTTTTAGGAAAAGATGAGAATTAAGAATAGAGTGAGGTCTAAGAGAAAACACTACCCAAATGCACATGAGACAAATTCACACAAAATCACTTCATTCAATTCAAACAAGGGCATACAAACGGTCTGGAACTATCGCAAAAGTGCTCAAACTATAATGTATACATGGGGGAATACTACTAATATTTGGTGGTCATCTAGAAATTTGAATCGGTGGAAGACTACATGATGTTTGCTCCAGCTTCGTCTTCAAAGTCTGGTTCACTTGGATCCAAATCGGTGTCGTCGATGATGATGTAGTTATCTGGACATGCGAGGTACTTGTCTTCCTTCTTGGATGCTAATCTCTCCTTGAGTTCTTCAATCTCCTGCTTGAGATCGCGATTGTGCCTTGCTAGAGCTACAACCTCGTCCATGTAGTCCTTGCGTGTACCTTTCAGTTCTCCTTCTAGCTCGACGATCCTTGCCTTCGCATTCTTCAACTCTATCATATCATTGCACATCTGGTTCTCTTGGCGTCGAATGTGCGGGTTTAATTCCTGGATAAAAGATGCAATGGATCTATCCTTCTTGATGCTGACTATCTCCCATTCTTCATCTCGGCGTCCGCAAATCTGGTAGATAGTGTCCTTAAGGTCTTCTTGATAAACTTCTCCAATGCGTCCCATGGTGATATGAGCTGCCATGCTCTTTCCCAGACTCCAGGTTGGTGCACTGAAAACACTATCTATGGGCTTCATGATTGGCGCGAATGTCCTTCCCGAAACGTGAGCTTGAATCTTCCAGCGCTCCTCTTCAGGCAGAGTGGCGTTGAAGGTCCCGGTGAAGCTTGGTAGTCCAATGGTCAGGTACTTGGTGACTTCCTTCAAGTGAAATCCAAAAGGTGTGCCTTCATCCGGTTGAGCGTACTTGATCTTCGCGTCCGTCATCCTAAAAGAGTAGAAAAGATGAGGAGTTAGAAAATGAGAGGAGAATAGTGATCTATGGCTTTAACTTAGTGGTCGTGTCCTACAGTCAGCGTGTGCTCTGATACCATCTCTGTAGCGACCCGACCTCAGATGGTCAAGTCTCTGTGCTCCGGTGTCATCCCTTGATCAGTAATGCTGACACCACACAGTACTTCGAAGGATTTATAGTAGAGTAGCAATCACACACTTATTACATCGATGTCTCAAAGACAACTTATTACAATAAATATGGCTTAAGGCCATCTAATAATGATAATAGCGGAAGACTTGGAAGATAAGTGAGTCCATCAACTCCAACGGCATCACTGAGTATAGAACCACGACCTAAAAGCACCTTACTCGTCGTCTGAAAAGTCTGCAACATGAAAGTTGCAGCCCGAAAACGGGTCAGCACATGGAATATGCTGGCAATGTAACACATAGAGAGTAATGAATGATAAGCCTATTCTACATGCATATATGGCTGGTGGAAAAGCTCTATGGTTACAGTTTTGCGTAAAGCCAATTTTTCCCTACTGCAAAGGAATAGATTTTATTTAACTATCATGGTGGTTGAAACATCGAGAATGGTTGACAGCATTCCGATCCCAATTAAGTGAACAATTAAAACCCAACAATACTAATTAAAAGTAACATGATGAGATTCACATGATATCCAAGTACTAGATACTCAAAACGTCCATAACCGGGGAAACGGCTAATCATGATCAGTTTGTACACTTTGCAGAGGTTTGCGCACTTTTCCCCACAAGACTCGATCGCCTCCGTTTGGTTTCTCGCACTACATGGTGTTTGAGAAACGGATGACCGAGACATAGTCTTTCAGAAGCACTAGCACCTTACGTTTGGATAGACCGATACACCTACTTTCCCCTACATCTGCTAGTCTAGCCTGTAAGAGTTCGCACGACTTAGTCAACTATGCCAGAGCCCATATTGGCTTGTGGCTGCACACGAAAGTTACTAGCATGAATGATCTTATCATCCCTTTGAGCCTGGGTGGCGGTCCAAAGAAAAACAGGCAAGTCCTGATAGAAACCAGGTGCCTCAATCCACCCAGATGTGTGTTTAAGTTGCCACCTTAGATAAAACCATTAATTAACAATACTCACATCTGTCATGGATATCTCTCACCCAATTCACGTCTACTAGCATAGCATGGCATAATAAGCAAACGTAGAAGTAACTCCCAAAGGTTTCATAAGTAAACAGGTAATAGGTACTACCTCAACTACTTCCCATCCCACAGTTTAATTAGATCCTAATCATGCAATGTTTGAGGATTGATCTAATGCAATAAAAACTGGGCAATGAGAAGGTATGATCAAAGTGTTACTTGCCTTGCTGAGGATCCGCGAAACCTAGAACTTCGAAATAACAGGCGGCGCACTTCGGGTGATCTATCGCAGACAAACAACAAGCATACAATAAGTACTCATCTAATGCACAGGTAGAACTCGAACGGAATATCGAACCAGAAAGTTCAATTTAAGAATTCCGGTTACAAAAAGAAACGAACCGAATAAAGCAACGGAAAACAAACGGCGGAAGAAAACAACTCGGTTCTAGCAATTTGAAACTAGGTCAAATTTTACAGTAGAAAAATCTTGTTTAAGTTGATTAATCGGAACGGCGGTTTTGAAACGAAACTCCAGGCGCTTGAATCACCTGATTCCGGTAAACGAGCGAGAAGATAAACTAGAACGAAGATCGGATCTGAAATCGCGATCAGAAAATCGCGGAATGATCCGACGAAAAAAGAAAATGACGAACGGTTAAACGAACGGACGTTCGTTAACCGGAATTAACCGGTGTTCACGTTCGTCAAAATGAACTATCCGGTGAACGCTCGCTAAATAAATAAACCGAAAAAAAATACGAAAAACCGATCTAGGGTTTTGAAAAAAAAACCGAAACTTAAAAAAAATAAACCGGAACGATTTAAAAAACACCGAACCGGGCGAGGGGGAGGGTGGCGCGGCGCGGCTACCTCGACGAGGCGGGGCTCCGGCGGGGTGGCGGCTTGGCGCGGGGCGACGACGACGCGACGGCGGCGGCGCCGGCTTGCGGCGGCGGCGCGGGCGGCGGCGCGCGGCGGTTGCTGCTGCTGCTGCTTGGGGCGGCGGCGGCTTGGGTGCGGCGGCGGTGTGGGGAGGAGAGGGGGGCGGTATATAAAGAGGGGGGGGCTGACTTGGGGGAGGGGGCAAGCAAGGGGAGGCGGCGGTGTGGGGAGGAGAGGGGGCGGTATATAAAGAGGGGGGGCTGACTTGGGGGAGGGGCAAGCAAGGGGAGGCGGCGGCGGCGCGGAGTCCGATCCGGACTCTGCGGGCGGCGTTGGCGGCGGCTGCGCGCGGCGCGCGCGCGTGAGGCGGGCGGGGCGGCTGGGCCGGCTGGGCCTTTGGCCCAGGCGGGGCGCTGCGCACTTTTTTTTTAAATAATAAATATGCACGCAGAAAAATAAATAAAAGAAAATCTAAACGAACTCCAAAAATCCCGAAATTAATTTTCCCCGACTCCTAAAAATGAGTCGAACAAAATGAACTTTTACTCGGGGCCTAAATGCAATATTTTAAAACACGTATTTTTCCCTAATGCAAATAAAATGCAAATAAACTTCGGAAAAATCCAAAATTCGATTTATTTATTAAATCTTCATTTTTCCTAAAATTAGGAAAGTCATATTATTCCCGTCTCATATTTATTGGAAAAAATATTTGAAGATGAAATAAATAAAATCAAATGATCCTCTTTTTTTCAAAATTTGAGAAAAACTCAAATATGAAAATAACGAAATCTCCAACTCTCTCCAAGGGTCCTTGAGTTGCGTGAAATTTCTAGGATCGACCAAAATGCAAGAAAATATGGTATGCATGATGATCTAATGTATAACATTCCAAATTGAAAATTTGGGATGTTACAACCACCGTCGGGATTTTGTGGTACTGCCACGTCCATATGGATTTAGTATTTGACTAGCAATATCTAGTAATGCATGTCACAAAAAATGTACTGCTCCCTCTGTAAATAAATACATGGTTTATTGTTTTATTCCTTCCGGTAGATGGCTCAAATATGAAGTCTCATCAATCAGACTACTATTGTACTCACCGAGCGCTCAGCTTTGTAAGCTACCAACAAAAAATTGCAATCAAAGACTACTATTGTACTACCTCCGTACTTGTGCATTAGTCACGTTACGAAAACCAAATAGTAATACCAAAACTTTTAGGCGGAGTGCATTAACTACCCACCTCGTTCCCTGTTTTTTGCCGCGAAAAAGAAATCACCCAATACTAGACATGGGGTGCGTCTGCATCCAATGACTTTAGACTACTCCCTCCGTCTAGGTGTATAAGTCATCTTAGACTACCCACAGTGGGAGTAACATAGGTAGTAACATCACTCATATTAGGTTAAATAGATGATGTGGCATGCAATAAATGTAGAAAGAGATGAAAGTGGTAACATAGCTAGTTACTACTAGTATGAGTAACATCACACATCAAGGCAAGATGTGTCTATAGCCTAATAAATGAAGTGTTGCATGTTACCACACATATGTTACTCCCCACTATAGAGGTAGTAACATAGACTAGTAACATGGGCATGTTACTAGTTTATGTTACTACCCATTGTGGCTAGTCTTAGAGCAAGTGAAAAAGAGGAGTGGGCTCTCATGCAAGAGCCTAGCTATATGCGGATTCCTAGGATGATAAAAAATATGAAGAAAGAGAGAGAGAGAAGATGAGAAAAAGTAGTACTCTTATAGCCGGCATTATAGCTAAACTTATTGTATGAGTGGCTACAAGTGATGGCTCTATATGACATGGCAACATCATATAGCCAGCAGCTGGCTATACTATTAACCATGCTCATAGGTTATGCACCGTGACCAAGATGAAGGGAAAGCGACAGAACTTAATAGCATTACATGCAATGAACTAACCAATGCATGTCATGTTTGGTAGTCTCGAGTCATTGAAAGCATGCATGGCCCACATCTCTCATTGCTTGATATGTCACGGAATAAGAAATGAGGAGGGAGTTAATGTACCGTGCCTAAGTGTTTTGGGATTATTTGATTTTCGTAAGGTGACTTACACAACATTTTTTGTTACATGCATTAGAATTTTATTAGTTAAATCAAAGGTCAAAACTTGGCGCAAAATGCAAAGGGGACCAATAAACTAGTAAACATCAAAGTTCTCTCGTTTGGCCCCAACTAGAGGTCCGGTGAGATGACTATACTACACTGGCACGGAGGGGGACGCATCTTAATTGACATACTGCACTTGCCTTTGGGTGTATGACAGGTGGGCCCAACAGGTGGCCAGCCCACATGTCATACAGCCAAAGGCAGGTGCAGTTAAGTCACCGGAGTTCAGTGCCACAGGAACGCAGCTTCATTGACTTACTGCACCTCCCTTTGGTGTATGACAGGTGGGCTCAACTAGTAGTTGGCCCACCTGTCATACAGCCAAAGGCAGGTGTAGTAGAGGGCCGAGGAGTAGATGGCAAACACACACATTAATGCAACATAGTCTGCACTTTTCATATAAAGGCTCCCCGCCAGTCCAATCTATGAAATCCTACACACCTACGCACACTAACCAAGGGCAAGAGTGATCACTCCAATCGCAAGATCAGTTGACTAGAAGCTGGACCCATGGAGGTGATGAGCTCGAGCATCAGCCGGCTGTGCCAGATGGTCCACGATGTCGGCCTACCACTACAAAAAAAAGACACATCCGTGACATTTTGGGCCGAACGAATTTTTTTCTGTCATACATATGACACTTCTATGACAATAATTGTGACAAAACCCTGTATCATCATAGATGTGGTGGGCTCCTACTTCTATGACAAAAAATCATGACAGAAAATGGGCTTTTCGTCCTGGGCGGGCCGGAGACGCAGCTGCATGACATTCTTTGGGCCGTCCATGACAGAAAAAAACGTGGTAGAAGCGAGGGCAAGGAAAATTTCGGGGAGTTCCCGGTTACGGTGGGAGGTCGGGGCCGAGTGATGCGCGTTTCTCTCGTACACGTACACACGTGTGTGCGAGGCGTTGGCTCTAAATGAACCCGAGCGAGGCGTTGGGCTCTAACTGAACCCGAGCGATTGCACTGTAGGCTACACGTTACTGAACCCGAGAGATCGATCGATGGCTATTAACTGAACTCGATCGAGCGATTCCTTCGCTACTGCCGCTAACTGAAGCCGATCGGTGGGATGAACAGTGAGCGTTGCGGGGGGGTGGATGAATAGTGAGGGTGGCGTTGCCTCTAGATGAACAGGACCCCGTGGTGTGGAGGGGTGGATGAACAGTAGACGGTGGAGGGGTGGTTGAACAGGACCCCGTGGTGTGGAGGGCTGGATGAACAGTAGACGGTGGAGGGGTGCCCGTGGAGGGGTGGTTGAATAGGACACGGTGGAGTAGCGCGCGGTGGAGGCCGGATGAACAGGAGCCCGTGGAGGCTGGAGGAGGTCGACGGTAGCCCGTGGAGGCTGGAGGAGGTCGACGGTGGAGATGAATAGTATCCCGTGGAGTCCCGTTTTGCGGTACGCCACACCCCTCCCGATGAACAGGACCCCCGTTTCGACCATAGGAGGTCCGTTTCGTCCGTTTTGCGGTACGCCACACCCCAGCCATCAACCAAGTTGCTTGGATGACCCCAGAAGTGCTTCGTCGCCTTTTGGGAACACACTCCAACGGGATTGTGGCCAACAATCCCCGCGATGGTCATCATCGCTACCCCGACCCTGCAGTTCCCCAACCCCCTCCAGCTAACCCCGACGGTGAAGCCAATGGAGAAGCCTCAGCGTCCACAAGGCACGCCCGCTTAGATATGAACGAGGTAGATTAAGTCATTCAAGTAGTACCGAGCCTCTGTATGTCCTCAACCTGTAGCTGTGTGATCTTGCTTCACCGCAATGTTGTCTGCTTGGGCGTCCCTATTTTAATAGTAACTGTGCCTAAGTATGCTGATGTACAGTTGCATTTTTAACTCCGGGCGCAGCTACCAAAAACCAACCCTGACGGCACCCACAGCAACGCGTCACTTATGTGAGATGTGTGTATCTGTGGCTTTGGCCCCGACCCCCATGAGAGCAGAACCGACAAACCCGTTCCCCCTCACCGCGGTAAATAACCCAGCCCAGTTCTATATAAAAGGCCACCTCGTGACCTTGCCAAGTACCCCTCACCTTGTGCACAACCCTCCCAGCCTTTTCCTACCATGCCAAGCCCTAGCATTTATCTGAGAACCCCAGATGCCACTCCAGGTAGTTTTGTCAAAATATTGTGGGACTTTACCTGCAGTACCATGGGTTCTACCCAGCCACCCCAGTACGAGCTGCTCAAATCGAGGATCACCCCTTCCACCTCGAAATATTGGGCAATAGTGCACATCCCTCCCGTAAACTGAAACCAAGACCCAACGGAAGTCTCCTTCCTGGGGAAATCTGTCGACTCCGCAAATGGCCATAGAAGCGGCTGCACATGAGGCGATTGTTCGCCTTCGATTCGCGGTACCGTATGCCAGCGAACGAGGGTATTACTACTTTCCGAGCCGTGCTGCACCCGGAGGAGTAACATCCTTTCCCGGTGAACGAATTGAGAGAGACCCAGTACTGGCCAACCTTGTCCAGTATGTCATCGCTCAAGAGCGTCTGACCCAGCGAGTAATGGGTTATCTCCAGAGCCTCGCTGATTTAAATCCTCAAATCACCATCGGCAGACCACTAAGGCCCGACCAGGAGAGACACGTTCATCGACTAGTCAATCCGCTTCCCCCGATAGATGAAGAGTGTGTCCCAGTACCAGAGACATTTTCTCGGGACCCCGTCCAGTTACCGTTTGCATTGTAGGCGTCACAGCTATGTTTATTATTGCAACATTTATTTTTGTGTTGTAACTTATGCGTGGTACCCTGAGTTTGTGCGGCGAGTCAATTACTTGGTTGCAATTATTATGAGTAATTTTTGCTGCTGTTATTTTAAATTAACTAATTTTCACTCGCGAAAAATCCTGGAGTGAGATTTCTTTTCCCTGAGCTGCTGCGGCATATACCTCCTCACGACATGGATTTTTATTCACGCAGCACCATAGCAGCAGACTCACAACCACAACCCCACGAGCACATACACTGCTTGCAAAACCACGTAACCGTGATTGTATCTTACTGATCACCTCCCTAACACACCACGGTCTCGAGAGGAGAAATTTGTGGGTAATATTTTTTTCGGACACAGTTGCCCACAAGCTCACTGATAGCGGTTAGCACTTGACACTGCACCTAATCCTCGTGATCACCGCCGCCGCGAAGAGCCGGCACTCGAGCGGCAGCATCACGACAATCATCGAGGATCATCGCGCATAGGAGCACGGAGAGCCCCAGCAATGCCACCAGCCCTCCGCACACCAGGATCACGTACCAGTCCGGCACCGCCCCCGCCATAGAGCCTCACCCGAGCATCTGTAAACAGAAATGGAGGAGAAGGAAGGAGAAGGAGAAGCGAGGCCAGGTGCGAGCGAGAAGAAAGGAGCACCGCGGTCATTTTATAGCCCGAGATCGGTGTACGGTGGGCGAAGTCCACCAGCGCCGCTCGTCGCTCGATCGCCGGTGTTCGGAGGCGAATCCGCGAGCAGTGCCGACAGCCCGCTGGCCCGCGAGGTGAGTGCACACAGCGCCGGCAGCTAGCACCCCGCGCACTAGCGCAGTACAGCCTAGATGCCCTACGCGCTAGGCGTCGCCGGTGGAGAAAGCATGGAAAGCGCGCGGGAGAGAGGAAGAAGAGAGAGCCAGAGGTAGGAGAAGAGACTGACAGTGGGCCCTGGGTCCATCTGTCAGACAGAGAGAGCACTGTGCTCTCGGGTACGACCAATGTATTTTTGAAATTTAGAATTTATTCTAAATTTACTGTATCCAGCGTAGAAACCTCTCGTTTCTCCCTAACTGTGGATTTTTCCACGCAGCGCCAATGTTCCACACTGTAGTTTTACACCACTTATTGCCCTCCCACTGTAGCCGCATTTTATAGCATAAGTAAAATGGTCATTTTTGAAATAGTAAGAGTAATATTTTTCAAAACAGCTTTTAACAAATCTCGAGGACGAGATTTTTTTAAGGGGAGTAGTGTTGTGACACCCAAAAATTTGACAGGATTTGTTTGCTAAAAATTTTGCCAGGAAATTAAACTTCTCTGGATTTTTTTTGTTTTCAGAAAAACTTTCTTTTCCTTGATATTATGGAGTTTTTAACCCAAGTGAAAAAAACCAAATATATTATTGGACGTGGTTACTCTCTCAAGAAAAACATTTCTATTATCAGTTGATTTATTTGCATAATTATTTCTCTGTGAGATTTATTCTTTAAAGTGATTTTTCATTAGTTTTAGAGCTCTATTTGAATTACAACCCTTTATAAATTTATTTAAAATTTTCACCAAAATTTGGGGATGTCATGTGATGTTTTTAAATCCCTTTTATGAAAATATATACTTCATTCATTAAATATTTTGAGCTCTACCCCAAGTTTTCAAAACTGGTCCAGATGGCAGTATTGCACTACAACCCATTTAAATATTTCTTTCTAGCTTCCACCAAAATTAGGGGATGTTAGTAGTAGTATTTTATTCAACATTATGCAAAAACCCATTAATGTTCTTTGAAAAATTTGAGTAAATCAACCTCATTTTCAATCTGGCCCAGTTGGGTGTTTCCTACTACAACCCTAATTTATTTTGCTCTAGTGCCCTTGGGTTTTCTCCTGCTTATAACCCACCATACCAAACCCTTGAGTCCAGGAGGTTGGACTCATTGGAGCATTTTTGGTTCATGAAATGATGCCATTTGCCTTCTGTCCAGAATTGAAGTTTTGCAAAACTTGCACTAACAAGTTTCCAAATTTGGCCAACTAACCTTACCACCCTCTTTAACATCTAGAGAGACACTGATCTGGAGATTTGGACCACCCCAAGAGTTGCCTAGATGCCATTGGCATTTTGTCAAACACCCTGAGTGCATAGCCAGTTTTGGCATGATTTTAAGTTTACTTTGTGAACTTGATCACCTGACCTGACCACCATGTCCATTGATCTCCTTACTAACTCTAACCTAGTCCTGTTATTTGCCAGCCCCACTCAAGCACTCTAGAATGCCCTGGCATTTTGTCGAGCACGTCTCATGCATGCTCTGGGCGCACCCCGGCCCTTGCTCGCCTACAGAGCCGCACCCCAACCACATCCACCCACCAGAACGCGCCAGCTCGCCCCTGGCGCCCTACAGCGCCGCCGCCACGGCCCTCTTGGCGGCACTCCGGCGGCCACAGTACGCCCTGCCATTGACGGCGCCGCCCAAGCCACAACTCCTCGCCAGCTGCCCTCATGAGCAGGCCACCCTTATCCCCAAGCCCGTCCGCTAGCACCGACCCTGCTCCGGCCATCGCCACGTCGCTCTGCCACAACAGAAGCGGTCGGTCGGCGATCTTATCCCCAGCAGCGGCGGAACCGACCTTCCCTGGGCTATAAATGGCCCCCGACCTCGCTCGAGCATCCTCAGGCAAGCCGTAGAGTGCACCCCCCCCACCCGCTCAAATCCCTCTGTAACCATCGTCTCCCCCACCTCCGGCCGGTACGGTCACCGCCACAATCCAGTGCCGTGCATCGCTAACAGAGGCTTACCCGCCCATCCAGCGCCACCGTCACCTTCCCCTCAACCTTGCGGAGCTGCCCGACCCTTCAAGCGCGATCAAAACACACCATAGCCCAAATCCCCAATCATGCCTGAAGCTTCCTCCGCCGAGGAGCTTACCGCCGGCGACTCCCTCCGTCCCCGCCGGCGACTCCCTCCGTCCCCGCCGGCCAGTCGACCACCGGGAGGACCGCCTGGGGGTGGCGGATCCATTCCTACCCTCGGATGCCCTCGAGGAGCCGCCGTTCACCGGCGAAGATCGCCGGAGCTCCGCCACCGTTCGGCCAAGGAGAGGGAAGGCAGGGTGAGGGAGTCATGGATTAGGGGGTGTTCGGATAGCCGGACTATACCTTCAGCCGGACTCCAGGACTATGAAGATACAAGATTGAAGACTTCGTCCCGTGTCCGGAAGGATCTTTTCTTGGCGTGGAAGGCAAGCTAGGCGTGCAGATATTCGAGATCTCCTACCATTGTAACCGACTCTGTGTAACCCTAACCCTATCCGGTGTCTATATAAACTAGAGGGTTGTAGTCCGTAGGACAACCATCATCATACACAATCATACCATAGGCTAGCTTCTAGGGTTTAGCCTCCTTGATCTCGTGGTAGATCCACTCTTGTACTACCCATATCATCAATATTAATCTAGCAGGAGTAGGGTTTTACCTCCATCGAGAGGGCCCGAACCTGGGTTAAATAAAGTGTCCCTTGTCTCCTGTTACCATCCGACCTTGACGCACAGTTCGGGACCCACTACCCGAGATCCGCCGGTTTTGACATCGACATTGGTGCTTTCACTGAGAGTTCCTCTGTGCCGTCGCGATCAGGAAGGATGCCTCTTCCCGTCTTTAAAGACGGCGCCATTACGAAAGGAGCCTTGGCTGTCGGCCAAACTCTCCGGCTAGGTGGTTTTCTCGCAACCGCCTGTTCGGCTGTTGCACCGACGGTGACCTCCTGGGTCGTCGAAAGCAACCTCCACGTCGGCTCAGAACTCGCTGAGCAATTGGATCCGATGGAGCTCTCTTCGGTAAACGAGCTCCGGGATCGTATCGCCACATTGGGCGTCGCCACAAATTACGACCAGGTTGGGCTTAAACCCGATCTGAGAGAAATTAACTATCCCCAGGTCACCCACCACGTTGCTGTGGTGGAGACACAATGCGGCGACCCTTCATCTATCTTAAGGACTAGCTACGTCAGAATCCCCGAACCCTCCATGCCGGATATCCGCGGAGGGGAGGATACAATCCAAGACCTGAGCTTAAAATCAGGCAAATCGGATAACATCCAAGACTCCGGATCTCAGAATCCGGAAGTTCTTCGGCCTCCGAAGAACAAATTGGGCGAGGTCTCAGATTCAACGACACCCGCCCACACGATCTTAAGCGATCTTTACCAAATAAGGCAAATGCCCGAAGAATCAGTACATCATTACTGGGCCAGATTCCTCCTGGTTATGAACAGGATAAAAGACTGCCGCGAGGGAGACGCAATTTCACTCTTTTGCAGTAACTGCACGGACAAGGGAATACTCAATGCCATAAGCCGTCGTAATATTACACGCTTTGCTGACCTGGCATCCATAGTACAAAAATACTGTGCCATGGAAAGTGCTCAGAAAACCGAAATTGAATTTTGGGATAATCCGGCCCTGAATAGCAATCCCGTCCGAATCAAGAGGGCGCACCGCAGTAAGGCGCCCGGACTAAACGCTAAAAAATCAAAACCCTCTAGGGGGCATGGAACCGTACTGGAAAAGTGGCTAGATGGACCCTGCAAGATTCACAGTGCAGAGGACGCCACCCCAACTCACAGCCTCAGGGCATGTTGGATACTCCGGCAGGTGGCCAAAATTGGCGAGGACCTCCTAATTCCAGAGGTCGAAGGAAACCAGCCCGAGAATTTCAGTTCAGTTCTCACAGTCTTTGAGACTTTCGCATCAAATAACATGCGAAAAAGAACACTCTGCAGCCTCACTGAAGTCTATCAAGTAGCGACAATAAACCCATGGAGTAATATTGCTATCACCTTCGACGCGAGTGATTTGCTTAAAATTCGAGCAGCCAGAGCACCAGCCGCATTGGTCCTCAGTCCCATAGTGGACGGCTGTCGCCTCGCAAAGGTACTCATGGACGGAGGCAGTGGATTGAACCTCATTTACAAGGAAATCCTCCAAAAGATGGAAATAGACTGGAACCACATTGAGCGAAGCAGCACAACCTTTAGAGGAATAATCTCCAGTCAGGAAGCACGCTGCACCGGAAAGATCACACTAGATGTGGTATTCGGCACGCCGGATAATTACAGGTCCGAACAGATCACGTTCCAGGTGGCCCCGTTCAAAAGCGGATATCACGCTATACTAGGACGGGAGACTTTCACAATTTTTCAAGCCATACCCCATTACGGGTACATGAAGCTTAAGATGTCTGGGCCGAACGGAATTATCACCCTCTCTAGTGATCCGGACATAGCACTCCGCGCTGAGAACAAGACAGCCGCATTGGCCCTCGAGGAACTATCCGAAACCTTAGCGGCCGAAGAACTGAATGCGCTGCGATCCACGGTCAATAGGGATGACGTGATACTCGATAAGAGATCCAAATCCACATCCTTCAAACTAGCGGATGAAATAGTCAAATTCCAGGTCCACCCAACGGACCCCAATAAAACAGCCTCCATCGGGGCACGACTAAACCCTGATGTAGACGCCGCACTGCGAGAGTTCCTACGAGAGAACTGGGACATTTTTGCTTGGCACCCCTCAGACATGCCAGGAATCCCACGCAGTTTGGCCGAACACAGCCTAAACATCCAGAAAGGATTCAAACCTGTCAAGCAGGCCCTTCGGCGTTTCTCTGAACCAAAGAGACAGGCTATGGGAGAGGAGCTAGCCAAGTTATTGGAAGCTGGATTCATTAGAGACATAAAACACCCGGACTGGCTAGCAAACCTGGTGATGGTACCAAAGAAGGACAAATCCTGGCGCCTGTGTGTTGATTTCAAAGACCTTAATAAGGCTTGCCCAAAGGATCCCTTCCCCCTCCCTCGAATAGATCAAATTATCGATGCCACTGCAGGACACGATTCGTTGTGCTTCCTCGACGCATACTCCGGTTACCATCAAATCAAGATGGTAGAATCAGACCAAGCCGCAATAGCATTCATCACACCATACGGCCCATTCTGCTTCAACACAATGCCCTTTGGGCTAAAAAACGCCGGCGCAACATATCAGCGCATGATTCAAACATGTCTGGCAAACCAGATCGGCAAAACAGTGGAGGCGTATGTAGATGATGTGGTCGTTAAATCAAGACATGTCGAATCTCTAGTAGACGACTTGAGGCTCACATTCGACAACCTCCGAAAATACGACATTAAGCTCAATCCAGAAAAATGCGTTTTCGGCGTTCCAGCCGGAAAGCTCCTGGGCTTCATTGTATCCGGTAGAGGAATTGAAGCAAATCCAGCTAAAATCCGAGCTCTGTCACAATTGGATGTCCCAAAAGACCTCAAACAAATACAGAAACTCACCGGATGCGTGGCAGCTTTAAGCCGCTTTATCTCCCGCCTGGGAGAAAAGGCATTGCCCCTTTACCGCCTCCTTAGGCGCACCGAACACTTCGAGTGGACAGACGCTGCCACAGCCGGACTCGAGGAAATAAAGGCCATCTTGGCAACAAACCAAGTCCTGGCCGCGCCGAACACTGGCGAACCCATGCTTTTGTACATTGCCGCAACCCATCAAGTTGTTAGCGCAGTACTCGTCGTCAAGCGGGCAACGGAGGGACACAAACTCCCCCTTCAAAGGCCGGTTTACTACGTGTCCACTGTCCTCACACCATGCAAATCACGGTACCCGCATTACCAAAAGATCGCGTACGCGGTGTTTATGGCATCCCGGAAGCTACGACACTACTTTCAAGAGTGTTCTATAACAGTAGCCTCGGAAGTACCACTCAACGATATTATCAACAACCGCGATGCAACGGGCCGGATAGCAAAATGGGCCATAGAGCTCCTCCCGTTCGACATAATCTACAAACCACGGCGAGCCATTAAATCGCAAGTCCTAGCCGACTTCGTCGCCGAATGGACAGAGGCCGAACTCCCTAAATCATACGCCACATATTCAAACTGGATCATGCATGTCGATGGCTCCAAAATGTTGGCCGGACTAGGGGCTGGCGTCGTTTTGACATCCCCTACAGGGGACACAGTCCAATATGTACTCCAAATTATGTACACGGACTCCAACAATGCAGCCGAATACGAGGCCCTTCTACATGGTCTCTGGATGGCAGTATCCATGGGCATTCAACGCCTGGAAGTACGCGGGGACTCAAACCTCGCGATATCCCAAATAAATGGCGACTTCGATGCCAAAGACCCAAAAATGGCAGCTTATCGCAATGCTGTCCTAAAAATGTCAGTTCGGTTCGAGGGAATGGAGTTTCACCATATAGCCCGAGAAAACAATCAGGCAGCAGACGTCCTGGCACGCATCGGAGCAAAACGAGATGCGGTCCCCCCTAACATCTTCTTAGAAAGATTATTCAAGCCATCTGTAGCATGGGAGGGGGAGCCCTCGGACAATAATCCGGACATAACCGCACAACCCGACGCCGAACAATCCGACATAATTGGAGGCCCTGCCACCAAAATCACACCTTCAGCCCACGTAATAATGGCGGTCATCGCCCCGTGGACAGAACCATTCCTAGCCTACCTTACTAGGCAGGAACTCCCAGAGGACCAAAACGAGGCACGCTGCATAGTGCGGCGATCTAAATCCTATAAAGTTCACGATGGAGAGCTATATAAGAAAAGCACTACAGGAGTCCTTCAAAGATGTATCTCCGAAGAGGAAGGGCGGAGTCTGTTGGCTGAAATTCATGCTGGACTCGGGGCCACCACACTGCTGCTCGGTCCCTGGTAAGCAAGGCTTTCCGTACGGGCTTTTTTTGGCCGACGGCCCGAGCAGACGCTCATGACTTAGTCAAACGATGCGTCGGTTGCCAGCTCTTTGCAAATCAAAGCCATATGCCACCCAACGCCCTCCGAACCATCCCCATCACATGGCCTTTCGCAGTCTGGGGGCTTGATATGGTCGGACCCCTTAAAGGTGGAACCCACAAGAAAAAATACTTATTGGTCATGGTGGATAAATTCACCAAATGGATAGAAGCCAAGCCTGTTAAGACGGCCGAATCCGGACCTGTGATAGACTTCATATCCGGGGTCGTACACCATTACGGTGTCCCCCATAGCATTATCACCAATAATGGCACAAACTTCACCTCTGACGAAGTAAAGCTGTGGTGCAAAAACATGGGCATTAAGCTCGATTTTGCTTCTGTCTATCACCCACAAACTAACGGTCAGGTCGAACGTGCAAATGGTCTCATCATGAGCGGTATCAAACTCAGACTAGTGCGGTCCCTACAGGAATCCAATACGCACTGGGTAGAGGAGCTCGACTCCGTACTCTGGGGGCTGCGAACCACGCCGAATCGTGCCACCGGATTCACACCATTCTTTATGGTGTACGGCGCAGAGGCAGTTCTGCCCTGCGATATAATTCATGACTCACCTCGAGTGCGCGTGTACGAAGAAAGAGAAGCCGAGCTTGATCGACAGGACAACCTGGACGCCTTAGAGGAGGAGCGCGATGTGGCTAAAGCCCGTTCCGCATTTTATCAACAGCAGGCTCGAAGATATCAAAGCAGAGAAGTACGAGCCAAAAATTACAATGTTGGCGAACTAGTCCTACGCCTGCCGGATAAGAAAAAGGAGAAATTCAAGCCCAAATGGAAAGGTCCCTTCATAATTGACCAAGTCCTGACGCCTGCGAGATGCATCGGATAACCGACTCGAGCCGAACCCATGGAACGCCGCACGTCTCCGAAGATTCTATGCCTAGCGCCAGACTCGGGGTTTGTCTCCTTCCTCTGTCCACTTTTATATATATTTTTCTGTTTTTGTCTCCCCCCACTCTTTCCTTTTATAGCCCTTAAAGGCTCATCATGTGATGCGCCACTCGCGCTCCTTAAACCTGGGGGCTTCTCTAACAGAAGCTTGTTTATATGGGTTTCACGCCCAACACATGCGTCAGACTTCCGCATGCACCTTTTCTTCACCATTATATGCATCGATATGACTTAAGTTTTGGCCAAGCTGGGTTGCCTGGCTCCTGCGCTTACCCCTACGTTCCCGATTGTTCGGCTAGGCGGTAAAGGGAGCACCTCTGCGATTGTTACTGCCGGATAAGCCGGATGTGTACCTCAGACTGGGTGAAGCCGAAAGCTAGCGTTCCTAAGGGAATATTCGGTCGGCGAACTAAAGATGAACCTTTTTTACTTATACATGCCCCCAGATGTTTTCCTGCACTTGCAGTCCGAACGTGCACTTCAGGGCACGCCATCCCAGCGAAAGGAACCCTTAACGGAACTATTCTCTCTGGAAGATGTTTCTTACTAACCATGTAATATAACATAACTAGTTGGGCACTTGTCTGATAAAGCACTAATGACCCCTACGCCTGGTCTCCACTCATACCTCGGTTCTTATATAACCGTTATGGTATTCGGACACACTCCGGACCGTCAGGTCCTAAGGTCGAAGCGAAAAGGTCGGCAACGACAAACGATCTACAATCCGGCTAGAAGGCATTACACATGTCAATTATAAATTACATAGTCATCCCGACTGATTGTATTCCTCTTCTATACCATCTGATAGGCTGTCTAATTTACAGTCCTGCTGGGAATACTTTGCGGCCAATTCTACCTGGCCATACACTAAGCTCACAGGGATCTCCTTCCCGTCAGGACCCACCGGTCCAACCTCGGCCATGTGATTGGGGTCAGACTTTGTAAAGCGGGTCTTCACCATGGCCCAAGCCTCCCTAGCGCCCTGCCGGCAGGCCGATATCTTCCACAACCGGAAGCGTCGCTGAGCTCCCTTCAACTTCTCCGCAAGTTCTCCAAGGCCCTTCGGTATGGAGTGGGCAGGCCACAAGGCTTGGGCAATACCTCGCATCGCCTGCCGAACTCGTTCGTGCAGTTGCAAGAGTTCGGGAAGAAGATCGCCCGTTGAACTGGGCATCTCCTCTACCGGACGACCTGTCAGCATACCTACAGACATAACTCTGTTAGTTGTCTTCCTCGCCGAACTCCTTTTTCAAGATTTCGCTTAAGCACTTACTAAAAATGCCGCGTTGAAGTCGCTGATTCTCCTTATTGGAGTCCGACAGTTGGCCACGAACATATTTTAGTTCAACATCCAGCCTGGTGTTGGCATCCTGGAGATCATTCTTCTCCCGCCTCACCTTTGTTAGCACGTTTTCACCAGACTCTAACCGGTGTAGAAGCTGTTGCCTGTCCAGATCGAGTCCGGCGCCATCTACAATACAACTTGTCAGATTGGCACTTAAATCCGTACAATACTAAATATTCTAGAGTATTGTTTACCTGCAGGGGTCTCTTTAGACCCTCCTGCTGCCGTTCGTGCGGCCTCTAGTTGGGCCCTGCACCTTTCCAGCTCCTAGGACAGCGCAGTATTCTTCTCGGTAAGAAACTGCATGTTATATGATCTCGAATCAGTTATTTCCACTGCTTCAAGTCTCGGGGGCTACTGGCATATCTATATTTACCAAAATTTTCTCACCCGTATGTCTTTTACATACTGCTCCATGGCTCTGGCTAAACCATTTTGAGCAGCACGGAGGTACGCGTCTCCTGAATTAAAGGCATTTAAAGCCTCCTGGGAGAAACAAGCGTCGCGAAGAACTGTCCGGCGACGCCTGTGGTTCATGGCACTCTCCACCTCGGAATTGGTGGCAGACAGCCTGTCCGCATCCTCTGATGGAGGAGCGTCCGGTGCGTGCCTTGTGCTGACCTCCGCCTCCGGGCCGGGCATTGGAGTCTGGCTGGTGGAGGCCCGGTTGGCAACTTCTCCGGATATAGTCCGGCGGGGTCTCTTCGTCCTGAAGATAGCATGAATGTTAATATACCCGGGAGGAGTAAAACACCAGAGAAAAAGAGAGGGTACGCCATACCTTTGCTCGGGCACCTCAAACCGGACTACGTTCCTTTTTGCCCCACGGGGCCCTGCGGCCCCCCGCCGGTTAGCTGCAGCGGGGTCGGCTTCCCCCCTCGGGAATCTCCCCTACAAACCGCGGTTGTTGTCAGAACAACCAAACCCATGAAAACGGAACCCCTCTTAAGGGGGTAAAGCTCCGATATTTGTCACCTGGGAGGCCGGGATCAACCCTGGGTAATCAGCTATAATAGCTACCAAGGTATCGTCCTTGCTTAGCTGATGAAACACTCCGTCGATGAAATCCACCGCTAAGTCCGGATCCTCTTCGGAGTCCGGATCGAGGGACCGTTCTAGGTCCTCTGGCTGTGGAGGACGTCTGTTTATGTTTTTTACCTCCTGACGCAGGTCCTGCATTGAAGTCGTTAGACTGCCTATTTAATCATGGGAATGTAAAATGAACAGGGAAGTACGACTGTCCGCTTACCCAATTCGGAGGACTATACATGGAAAATCCGCCCTGCGGGTCGACGCGGAGGAATTCCTCTTCTTCTCCCTTGTACAAAGAGGATAAAATCTTCATTAAAGCGCCAGGCAAGTCCAGCCCCTTACGGCCGTAACGGGTGCCGTCATCCTCCCCGTTGAAATCCCACATGGGGTGGCTTCTGTATTGGAGCGGCTGCACCCCTCGCATAATGCATATGGCCATGACTTTAATCATGGTTAGTCCGGAATGAGCCAGTAGCTTAATCCGGCCCATTAAGTAAAGGACGTCTCTGTGATTCTCTCTCTAAGAGCTCCGAGGGCGCCAACTCAGGCGTTTCTTCATGGGAGCATTGTTGAACTCAGGGAGACCGGCCCGGATAGGGTCCGGCAGGGGGACGTCGTCTATGTAGAACCATTCTGAAGGCCAGTCCTTTGACACCTTCTTCGGGGTTCCGGACGGGTATCCGGTCCCGGCGATGCGCCATACTTCGGCTCCGCCCACTTGATATATAGACCCCTTTTGGGAACGGGGCACCAGGCAGAATATCTTCTTCCACAGCGCAAAATGAGCCTCGACGCCTAAAAATAGCTCGCAGAGAGCAACGAAGCCCGCGATGTGTAACACGGAACCGGGCGTAAGGTGGTGCAGCTGGAGGCCATAGAACTCCAAAAGCCCGCGGAGAAAGGGATGAATTGGAAATCCCAGTCCCCTTATTAGATAACGGGCCAGGCACACCCGCTCCCCTTTAGAGGGACTAGGTGAGTTCTCCGCTTGTTTTCCGCCTTGATAAGTGGCGAGTCCGGCTTAGACTGAGATCATATAGGCTTGAGGGAGAAATCCCTTGGCTTGGAGCGACACTAACTCGCTGTGTGGGATGGTGCATCTCTCCCAGTCTCCGGGTTTAGGACTGGAGGGGCGAGGGGAGGAGCTGCGACGGCTGGCCATGTTGGAATGGACCTTTGCTGGAGACGCTCTGATGATAACTCGCGGAGAGGAGGAGATGTGGTTTGGATCTAAATCCCCATCCCGTTAAATAGGCGGCTCGTTTATGTGACGAAGGGTGTGGATGTAAAAACACCCCAAGCTCTTCGCATTCGTTCAGCACGTGGAAGACGGCCATTATTGGGCACTGAAGCCGAGGAGTGCTACATTACAAAAAGCGGACATTATTCGTACAGGTACACAGGATTCGGAGGAGGAACCCACCTTGCAATGCCGAAGACGATTTGCGCGCCGGACTCATCGTCATTGAAGCCTGGTTCGGGGGCTACTGAGGGAGTCCTAGATTAGGGGGTGTTCGGATAGCCGGACTATACCTTCAGCCGGACTCCAGGACTATGAAGATACGAGATTGAAGACTTCGTCCCGTGTCTGGAAGGATCTTTTCTTGGCGTGGAAGGCAAGCTAGGCGTGCGGATATTCGAGACCTCCTACCATTGTAACCGACTCTGTGTAACCCTAACCCTATCCGGTGTCTATATAAACCGGAGGGTTGTAGTCCGTAGGACAACCATTATCATACACAATCATACCATAGGCTAGCTTCTAGGGTTTAGCCTCCTTGATCTCGTGGTAGATCCACTCTTGTACTACCCATATCATCAATATTAATCTAGCAGGAGTAGGGTTTTACCTCCATCGAGAGGGCCTGAACCTGGGTAAAATAAAGTGTCCCTTGTTTCCTGTTACCATACGACCTTGACGCACAGTTCGGGACCCCCTACCCGAGATCCGCCCGTTTTGACACCGACACAGGGGACGACTGGTCAAACCTGACCAGTGGGCCCAAGGGACCCACTGTCAGTGACCCAGCCCCGCCTCCACGTGTTTTAAGTGGAAGCGCAAAACCTAAAGTACGTTTTCTCTGCCCGAAAGCGTATGCGTATTTGAAATGTTTTCTTTTTCTGTTTTATTTTAAAAACAAAGTTTGACTGCAACTTTGACTGGCTATATCTTTTTAAATAAAACTCCAAATGGTTTGATTCCTTTTCCTACCTCTCTAAAATTCCACCTAGTTTATTTTAAGATTTATTTCAAAAATAATTAGGACAACTTTTTGTGTTGTTTTTGAAGTATGTGTTATTTGAATATTTTTGAAAATAGGAATTTGGAGGGGAGATATAACTTTCAAAAGTTTTGGAGAGCACCTCACCTCTCCACACCTTGAAGGCAAGCATTCTGAACCCTGGCATAATACTGTCGAGTGTTGTTTGATTCGGTTACAACACCACCTTGCCTCGGAAGTTCCGTTATTTATTGGGATGATATGATCCTACTCATAAGTGCATATCGATGATTTCGTGCTTTTGAACTTGAATATGTTGTGATAGTAGTCACCCTCTTATAGCCTTCATGCCTACTGGAAGGAAACCGGGAAAAGCCTCTATCTTGGGTAGACACGATGCTTGTCTCCAGTTCCTCGTCGAGACATTTGTGTTCGGTATGGCATGATGAGGTATGATGAGTGGTGATTCTGTCTGTTGGATTGAAATGTGTTTGTTATACTAACCATGCAGGGAATGCATAAACCTCCTGAGTCAACCATAGATCGAGTCTTGTTCCAGTAACCCCCATACTTGTTTCGTACTACCACTTGTCCCTACCATAGGTAGGGTACGGTTCAGTAAGTTGTCAACCCCTTTCCTAGCACACACTGTACAGAGAGGCCATGGTGGAAGATACCGGCTGCATCCGGTAGGCATGCTACCTGGTCCGGGGGCATGGGTGTTTCGGTTGTAGCCGAAGGGGTAGCTCCCCTAGTTTGCACGCAGTATAAATTTTTTGATCCCACGCTAGTCGAGGTTGTAGCCTCCCCACTTAGAGTTTGCTTAACAGGTGTCAAGGGTGATTCCAGACACCGGTAAGTTAGGCTGGTGTATGCGGTCAGGTGTGTTCTCAAACGAAAGACCGTGGACGGAATTAGTCCCGATGGACTAAAGGTATCCGTTGCTAGTGGGTAAAGAGTACACCCTCTTCAGAGATTAAACCTATTCGAATAGCCGTGTCCATGGTTAAGGACTACAGTCTGGGATGGGTCAAGTGTCGGTCTTAGTGTCGGTCTTCGGAGGAAAAACCACTAAACCAGAGCATTGATTATGACTTGTGACGTATGATGATTATGATTATTTTTATGGACTAACCATTTATGTTATTTGAATTTTTGAGTATCCCTGGGACGGTTCTACCTCCTGGATATTCACTGTGATTAATCTTGTATAAGCCCTTTATGTGGTGTCGCACAGACGCCCGACTATGGCATGCTTGTTATATCTTTTATGTATAAGCCTTTTATGTGGTGTCGCACAGACGCCCGACTGTGGCATGCTTGTTATTTCAATTACTTATAAGCCCTTTATGTGGTGTCGCACAGACGCCCGACTGTGGCATGCTTGTTATATCTTTTATGTATAAGCCCTTTATGTGGTGTTGCATCAGACGCCCGACTGAGGCATGCTTTATATTACTACTCTTTCGAGGCGTCGCTTCAGACACCCGATCGGTGCATTCTATTTTTGCTCTCTGATTGCATAGTCGTATTTAACATGAATAACCTGCTTTCATGCATCATGATTTTTTTTATTCATGACAGATGTTGCGACCATAGAGTATTTCAGAGCATGATTATCCATTCGTTATATTATACCTGTGTTCTTAATGTTTGCGAGTACATTCAAACTACTCACTAGCTTGTCCCTGGCTGTTGTCTTGGCCAGATTTTTGGCGTGGAGAGGAGCGTTGCGATAACAGCCCCGGAACCTACGCCATGGAGATAGCAGCCTCGCGAAGATAGGAGTTATCCTGGTCAGTTGTTCCTGTGGGAAATGGAGTCCCATAGACGCTGGTGACCCGCAAACCGCTTCCGCCTTCAGCCACTAGAAAACCATTTGTTGTACTTATAGGCTAGAATGGTCTTGTACTTCATATCCTGTACTTTTGCTTGGAGTTTCTGTATCAAGTTGATGTCTCATCAGCTAACAGTAATCCTGGGGCTGGTGAGCACAAGGGCCATTTTCTAGGAAACTATATCCCGAAAATCCGGTCCTGACAAACTTGGTATCAGAGCCAGGCTGACCATTGGCTAATCCTATCTTAGCCAGGTCGAAAAACCTAGGTTAACCAACCCACCAGACCTTAACCAAACTCCGGCCAAGCTTCTCGTCTAAGATAACCACACAGTGGGCCCGACACCTTTTGGCATTCGGTGCCCAACCTATCAGCCTAGCCAGTCGATCACGCGCCAGCGACCGACCCCTAAATAGTCTTTTTCACAAACATGCGAAGGAAGACTACATCCCCTTTTTCTATAAAAAGGGCACGCTAGCCTCAACCCAGCACATCACAGCCTCTACCCCAAACCGAGCTATAATGCCTGGCCCCATTATTCATAATGAGACCACAGCAACCATCCTTGGAGGTTTTGTGACCATGCTAGCAAACCTCACTCGTCGTGCCTTTGCATTAGAAGAGCCCCCAGAATATCTTGTGTACCAAGGGTCCATGAGCGATGAGAGCCGTCAATTCTAGGCCACTGTGCACGTCTATGGTAGGGGTCTATCGCCAGAACGCCCCTACAGGTTCACCGGAAGGACAACTTCCTTTGAGCCACAAGCCATCCAACTAGCTGCTCGAGAGGCTATAGTTCAACTCCGGCACTTGTCGCCCAGAGTTAACTGTCGCCCGTTCTACTACTACCCCAGCCGTGACGGGTATGGTAGGACACCTCAAGTTGCCAATGGAGATCACGAGACAGATCCTGCATTATTGCATCTGGTGCGCTATGTAAGTGCACTAGAGGGTCTGTTCGATCAAATCACACTTGATCTGATCGCAGCTTGTGGAGAACTGGTTCATCGAGCCCCGACAAGAAGAGAAGATGAGCCCGATGCCAACAACCCAGTCGTGCTTGTCAGCGTTCTGGGAACGGGGGTCCCCAGACTTGCCTGCCTGCGGCCTGCGGCGTGGCTCAAGGGGGCCCAGCACGGCCCATCTTCATCAACACAAACACAAGACTGTCGCGAGGGGCCAAGCCTCGCGGTGCGGATGACATGGAGCTTCCTCAAGCACGGCCTCATCAGGCTGGCTCACGAGGAGGCGGAGAGATCAAGGCGGGGTACCTCACGAGGTGCCCATGACGCAAGCCATGACGACCAAGGGCGCCAGGCGGGTGCCAGCCGCCCAGTGTCCTCCCTTTCCTCTTTGGTGCAAAGGGAGCAAGCACAGGCGGGAGGATCAAGCAAAGGCACCCATTTCGGTGAAACGAGACCAAGACCAGCTCCGCGACAAGGAGGAAGTCACTATGGAGCCCAAGCCAGCGTCATCACCAGAGCCTTTGGCAGGCGAGGACCAACTTTAGTCAGGATAAGTGTACCAGATGTTCCCCTTCAAACCGGCCAATTGTTGGCGCCCTTCCTGCTCAATATTTGGGAAGAGGCCCAGGGCCTTTGCCTATAAATAGGACTAGCCACCCCCAGGGTAGAGACATCTAGCAACCCGACAATCAGTTAGATAGGCATAGACAGCAGACAGAGAAAGAGAGAGAAGGGCGATTGAACTCCTCCTAGCAGTTCATCCCCCCAGCCAAAGAATAGACCCTCGCGAGGCTGTTCTTCCTTGTATTGTTCATCATCATCAGCCCAAGAGGCAATCCACCACACCACACTGGAGTAGGGTATTACACCACATCGGTGGCCCGAACCAGTATAAACTCTGTGTCTCTTGTGTTGTTCTTTTGGTAGCTTAGATCCTTGCGAGGCGGAGGGGTACAGGTAGGTAGGAAGCGTAATCTCCGCGCGCACCCTAGAGTTCGAACCTTAAGGGTCTGCCGGAACCCGAAATGCGACATTTGGCGCGCCAGGTAGGGGTGCGCCGGAATTCGTCTTCCACCGCCCCGTTCTCCTCCGACCATCGCGTCCATGTCTGATGCTCGTCGAGCCCGCGCCGAGCGCCGAGCCGCTCTCGCTTCCCGCGTCGCCCAGACGGCCCCTGTCGGCGGGCATCCTCACCGTTCCCTGTTGCCTGCCATCAACGCCGCCACTGGCCCTGCGGGGAACGAGCAGCAAGCGTCGTCCCAGCATCCTTCCGTGCGGCGAGACGGCCGCACCGCTACTCCCTCGCTCACCCAGCTGGTTCTTCGTCCCGCGCGCTCCGCGCGCCCTTGGAGGCTCGAGTTGCGCTCATCGCGGCAAACGAGCTCCTGTGCTACCGTCCCGTCGACGACGTCTACGAAGAGTGGCTCGTCCGCGTCGCGAGGGGCTCTCCTGCACCATCCGTCCCGCTGCATCGCACCCCGCCCCGCGCGGGCGACGAAGCTCCGGGGGCGCCCCGGCCGCCACCTCACCAAGAAGACGCCCTGGCCGCAAGGCGCGCGGCCCCTGGCTGGAACCCGCTCCGCCAGCCACCAGCGCGGCAAGAGCAGAGCTGCCAAAAAGTCCCTCGCCCGCAAGAAGCCGCCTGGATGCTCCATGCTCCGGCACGTCGCGGCCACACTCCTGCTCCCGCACGTCAAGACCCTGCGCTGCTCCCAGCTGCAGCGCGCGGGGACCTGCAAGACCAAGCTCTCCGTCACCCAAGGCCTCTCGTGGCCACGGCGGGCTGCCTCGCCTTCACCACCGAGCTGCGCAGTGTCGCGTGGCCCGGAAAGTTCAAGCCAGACTTGCCTCCTCGCTACGACAGCATGGCCGACCCTGCGGAGTTTCTCCAGCTCTATGAGCTGGGCATCGAGGCTACCAACGGGGATGAGAAGGTCATGGCGAACTGGTTTCCCATGGCGCTCAAGGACGGAGCCCGCACCTGGCTCCTGAACCTAGATCCAGGCACAATCTCCTCCTGGGACCAGATGCGCACCCGCTTCATCGCCAACTTCCAAGGTACCCGCTACCGGCCGCCCGCCGTGAGCGACATGCGCCGCATCAAGCAGCAGCCCGGAGAGACCCTGCAAAAGTACATCCAGCGCTTCAACAACGCACGCCTCAAGATTCCCAGGGTGTCCGAGGAGGCCATCATCTCAGCCTTCTCCGATGGCGTGCGCGACGTCAAGATGAAGGAAGAGCTGGCGATGCATGAAGACCTGTGCACTTCCTTGGAGTTGTTCAACTTGGCGACCAAGTGCGCCAGGGCTGAGGAAGGGCGTCTCTCCCTCCTCGAGCTGCCAGCCGCAGACCCAGAAGAGAAGAAGTCCAAGGCCAAGGACGTGAAGCGCAAGGGGGCTGTCGTGCTCGCGGCAGAATCGGACACCAAGCAGGGCAGAGATCAGCCTGAGTCTTCCAAAGGCAGTCGCTACTGTGTGTACCACGACCTCCACACCCACAACACCAACGAATGCCAAGAGCTCCGAGCCGTGCGAGAAGGAAGGATCGGCCGTCGCCCCGACCGTGTCGACCAGGGCTACGGTCGAGGAGGAGGAAGGAACGCAGGACGCTGGGAAGACCGCGGCAAGGGTGGCGCGATCGACCTCGCGAGGACCGCTAGCAAGACCCGCCTCGCGAGGGAGACTGGAGGATCAGCCTCGCAAGGATCACCCGCGAGGTAACGCAGGCCTCCCTCCGCTGCCGCCTCAGCCAAGGAGAAACGAGGATCGCCATCAGGATGAAGGGGCTGGGGGCTTCTAGGAGCCGCGTGCGATCGCCTGCATCCTAGGCGGAGCTCAAGCCCCAGCCTCTCAGCGCATCTTCAAGCAGTTTGCCCGTGAAGTGAATGAAGTCCTCCCCAAGCTTGAAGCCACACGCCCTCTCAGGTGGTCATCATGCGCCATCACGTTCAGCTCAGCGGATCAGCTCAAGTGTGCAACCACAGCTGGAGTCCTCCCGATGCTTTGTTCCCCAATCATCAGCAACATGGTGGTCACTAGGACCCTCATCGGTGGCGGGGCAGGGCTCAAAGTCCTGTCCGTAGAAACATTCAACAATCTCCAAGTGCCCTACAACCAGCTTCAGCCAACCAAGCCTTTCTCCGGAGTCACTGACGGCTCCACGGTCCCGATCGGGCAGGTCCGCCTCCCTGTCACCTTTGGGGCACGCAACAACTACCGCACCGAGCTCATCGACTTCGTCGTTGCTCACATTCGCCTGCCGTACAACGCCATCCTTGGGTACCCAGCGCTGGCCAAGTTCATGGCTGTGACTCACCACGGCTACAACGTCCTCAAGGTGCCAGGGAGTGGCGGAGTCATCACAGTACCCTGTGAGGAGAAGGACGCGGTGTGTTCCCTGGAACGAGCCTTTCAGGCCGCGTCACTGGAAGACCCGGATCATGGAAGCAGGAGGCTTCCCGAAACCGCCTCTAAGAAGAAGAAGACATCGTCAGGACCAGTCCCTTAGGAGGCAGGCCCCTCAGGGCCCGTGCCTGCCCAAGGGGAACATCCTTCTGTCGCATAGGAAAGCGCGCCCGGCGCCCTCCTCAGGCAGGGCTCGGGGGCTCTCCCCTGGAGGGCCACCGACCTGGCTAAGGTCACGAGGGAGGCGCTTGGGCACCATGTGGAGGCGTGTTTCGAGGCACGTTTCCCTCAAGAAGGAGTAAGGCAAGGGGAGCAAGACCCTCAGCAGTTCGTTAGCAAGGTCATTCAAGAGCTACAGGAGTCAAGAGTCATGAGAGGCGACCGCCGCCTACCAGCAGTGGCTCCCCATCCAGGCGAGGATGGAGGGCTGCGCGTCTGCGTCGACGTACCAGGGCTCAATCGAGTCGCCACTCTGGAGCGCCTCTGGCCCTCGCGAGTGGGGCGCTGCGAAGGTACACCCCACAGCTACGTTCGCATGCCTTACGGCTTGCCGAGCGTGGCTGCCACGTACCAGCGCCTCATGAGGGGCATCATGAAAGCTCAAGAGGCCAGGCGTTCCGCAGCCCTGGCAGAGATGGAGATGGTCCACGAGGAGCCACCGGCGCCTCCGGAGCCTCCCGAGGCCCCAGGGCCCGGGGGCTCGCAAGGGTGCTGCAGCCAGCGTGCTGCAGCGACAGCTCCAAGAGTTCTCCCTGCGGGATAATGGAGGCGAAGAAGGGAGGAAGACGAATCCAAGACCGAGGAGGAATGGCGGCGTGAAGCATGAACTCTCGGGAGGAGCCCTCGGAGTGGACCCCAGGGGGGACGATCCACACCTTCGTGACCCGTCGTCGCCGACAACGGCGCCGCCCGTGGCGATCGGCATCCGCCCCGTCAGAGCCCTCGACGTGGGCATACAAGGGGAGCGGGAACCCCGGTGGTGCCCGCTCGCCCCAAGGCCTCGACACCACCTGAAGAGTCCTCTCATCCCGACGGCGGAGGGCGAGCCGTTTCTTCGGCAGGAGCGGGTCTGGTTCCTCTCGAGGGGCCTTTCCCTTCTCCGCCGCTGAGAACCGACGGATCGGAGCCATCGCAGCAAGACGGAGCAAGGATCGGGAAGAAGGAGGAGCAAGGAGGAATGGACTGGAAGGGCGCATGCCTTTCCGTACTTATAGCCGGCGAAGGCCAACCGTCGGCCTCCACGATCTCAGGTAATCATGACCCGTTTTGCATGCAGGGACTTGTCCAATCCGTGCAGATGCCGAGGCGTCGTGGGGAAGCGGAGACGCCCACGTCCAATCAACCGCCACACGGTGCCCAAGGCCGCAGGCTATTAGGGCCCGCGGTGCTTCGCCCTTGCCCTTTCGCCTCCCTGCACGGCCAAGTCCGGGCGCGCCTTGGGCCCGGGGGCTACTGTCGGTGTTCTGGGAACGAGGGTCCCCATACTTGCCTGCCTGCGGCCTACGGCGTGGCTCAAGGGGGCCCAGCACGGCCCATGTTCATCAACACAAACCCAAGACCCTCGCGAGGGACCAAGCCTCGCGGTGCCGACGACACGGAGCTTCCTCAAGCACGGCCTCATCAGGCTGGCTCGCGAGGAGGCGGAGAGATCAAGGCGGGGTACCTCACGAGGTGCCCATGACGCAAACCATGACGACCAAGGGTGCCAGGCGGGTGCCAGCCGCGCAGTGTCCTCCCTTTCCTCTTTGGTGCAAAGGGAGCAAGCGCAGGCGAGAGGATCAAGCAAAGGCACCCATTTCGGTGCAACGAGACCAAGACCGGCTCCGCGACAAGGAGGAAGTCACTGTGGAGCCCAAGCCAGCGTCATCACCAGAGCCTTCGGCACGCGAGGACCAACTTTAGTCAGGATAAGTGTACCACATGTTCCCCTTCAAACTGGCCAATTGTTGGCGCCCTTCCCGCTCAATATTTGGGAAGAGGCCCGGGGCCTTTGCCTATAAATAGGACTAGCCACCCCCAGGGTAGAGACATCTAGCAACCTGGCAACCAGTTAAATAGGCATAGGCAGTAGACAGAGAAAGAGAGAGAAGGGCGATTGAACTCCTCCTAGCAGTTCATCCCCCCAGCCAAGAACAGACCCTCGCGAGGCTGTTCTTCCTTGTATTGTTCATCATCATCAGCCCAAGAGGCAATCCACCACACCACACTGGAGTAGGGTATTACACCACATCGGTGGCCCGAACCAGTATAAACTCTGTGTCTCTTGTGTTGTTCTTTTGGTAGCTTAGATCCTTCAGAGGCGGAGGGGTACAGGTAGGTAGGAAGCGTAATCTCCGCACGCACCCCAGAGTTCAAACCTTAAGGGTCTGCCGGAACCCGAAATCCGACAGTGCTGTTCGGACAACCGATCGAGACCTTGAGGTCAGCCCCAGCCATCAACCAAGGTGCTTTGATGACCCTAGAAGTGCTTCGTCGCCTTTTGGGAACACACTCCAACAGGATTGTGGCCAACAATCCCCGCGATGGTCATCATCGCTATCCCGACCCTGCAGTTCCCCAACCCCCTCCAGCTAACCCCAACGGTGAAGCCAATGGATAAGCCTCAGCATCCACAAGGCACGCCCGCTTAGATATGAACGAGGTAGACTAAGTCACTCGAGTAGTACCGAGCCTCAATATGTCCCCAACCTGTAGTTGTGTGATCTTGCATCACCGCAATGTTGTCTGCTTGGGCGTCCCTATTTTAATAGTAACTGTGCCTAAGTATGCTGATGTATAGTTGCATTTTAACTCCGGGCGCAGCTACCAAAAACCAACCCTGACGGCACCCACAGCAACTCGTCACTTTTGTGAGATGTGTGTATCTGTGGCTTTGGCCCCGAACCCCATGAGAGCAGAACCGACAAACCCGTTGCCCCTCACCGCGGTAAATAACCCAGCCCAGTTCTATATAAAAGGCCACCTCGTGACCTTGCCAAGTACCCCTCACCTTGTGCACAACCCTCCCAGCCTTTTCCTACCATGCCAAGCCCTAGCATTTATCTGAGAACCCCAGATGCCACCCCAGGTAGTTTTGTTAAAATATTGTGGGACTTTACCTGCAGTACCATGGGTTCTACCCAGCCACCCCAATACGAGCTGCTCAAATCGAGGATCACCCCTTCCACCTCGAAATATTGGGCAGTAGTGCACATCCCTCCCGTAAACTGAAACCAAGACCCAACGGAAGTCTCCTTCCTGGGGAAATCTATGCTGACTCCGCAAATGGCCATAGAAGCGGCTGCACATGAGGCGATTGTTTGCCTTCGATTCGCGGCACCGTATGCCAGTGAACGAGGGTATTACTACTTTCCGAGCCGTGCTGCACCCAGAGGAGTAACATCCTTTCCCGATGGACGAATTGAGAGAGACCCAGTACTGGCCAACCTTGTCCAGTATGTCATCGCTCAAGAGCGTCTGACACAGCGAGTAATGGGTTATCTCCAGAGCCTCGCTGATTTAAATCCTCAGATCGCCATCGGTAGACCACTAAGATTATGGGGTCTATGTGAAACATGTTCCATTGCTTTGTGATAATGAAAGTGCTATCAAAATTGGTCATAATCCTGTGCAACATTCTCGAACTAAGCATATTGAAGTTCGTCATCATTTCATTCGAGATCATGTTGCTAAGGGTGACATTGATCTTAAACATGTTCGCACCAATAAGCAATTATCGGATATATTCACTAAACCACTTGATGAGAAAGTGTTTTGCAGGTTAAGAGGAGAATTGAACATCATTGATGCTTCAAACTTGGAGTAGAAACTCCATTGGATACATGCAAGACATGAGCTTATGGCCAATCCATGATATATCTCTTATGATGACTATCTTGTGTCTTAGATATATTTGTATCTTGCATGATATCTAACTCATGTAGGTACTTGGATGAATCAAATTCTATGAGATTGCAACTCACTCTCGTCTTGAGCAATCTCTACATCACCAAGTCTCTACACAACGGTGGTTGATGACAAGGAAGCACGAAACCATTCGAACATATCCTTTGACAAATTCTATGATTGAGCTTCAGGATTGTCATTTTTGGATATACAAGTGATTTTCCTTGCAAGAACTAACCCATGTAGGTAGATGAACTTAAACTCCAGGTGGTGCTCCCAACTCTTGATGATCTACATCAACCTCGAGCACCCACACAACTTCAACTACATGAGCAAGATCCACACCACCACCCAAGGTATGTTATTCCATCTTAGAGAAGCTTTACTCCAAGTCATGAGTCAAAGCAACTCAACAAGATGTGAATACATCAAAATGCTTAAACGAAAAATGGTAACCCCATTTTGAGCTTAAACGATGAGTATGACCCATGATCAAGTGTTCTCACTTGACTCCTAAGTCAATATACTCTAACATAGGTGACTATGTCACCGCCCAATTCTAGATGAAGTTCTCTTGTGTTCTTTTGTTATTGCATTTGTCCCTTGCATATTTGTTTCCTTCTTTTTAAACAAAAAAAACTTCATCTAGAACTTTCATTCTTTTCTGCTTCTTTTTGTTCTGCATATTCTGCATCAAATTCCTTGCAAATCTTTCAGTTAATTCATTGCAAATCTTTGTGAAATCTTATTTGACTAGTGAGCTGAGGTGACAAGTATTTTCTCTGAAGTAAACTCGGTTCCACCGAACTGAACTTTTCGGCTCAACCGAATTCTTTCGGTACCACTGAAACTTGACGCTCGGTGTCACCGATTTCGCAACAGGAAAACAGTTTGCCACTTATTCTATATTTGTTCTGATCCAGCTCCACTCGATGAATCCTATCCTCTACAAGCATCACAGTTTTACCATTGCTTTATGCTAAATCTCAAGGACCAAACCTTTTCGACGGATTCCAGTAAGACCTTCTTGGAAATTGATGTCAAAGGGGGAGAGAGAGATCACATCAAAGCTCATCATCAGGGAGAAAGAGAGAAAGTATTAAGGGGGAGAAAGAGATCTCCAGGGGGAGAGAATACTCAAGGATCCCAGGTGCTTGATGATTAAGAGGAGAGATGCCACATGTCTTTTTGGGGGAAAGTCATGTGTTTTAGTGCTTATGTTCATTTATATCTTTCAGCTCTGATTCTCTGTTCCCTATCTTCTCCCAATATCCCATGTCAAAATCAGGGGGAGCAAGACATCTAAGGGAAAGAAATCATTCAAATTCATTGCATATCATTACTCTTGGGCACATGTCTGATTCAATGTGTGCTCTGTACTTACTCTCTACATGTCATCCCAGTCTTGGTACTCTTGTGGTTTCTTTTGTTTGCTCTGGCTAGTGGATGTATCTGTGTTATCTAACCTTGTTTGTGCAGGTTCATTCCATCCTAAGCCAACTTAAGACTACAAGGTAAGTGTATGCATCAGAATCATGAGTATGAGGAATTCTTGCTTTTGTACATACTGTTTGCAAGAACGACTCATAAGCATGAAGGTATTTCTCTTAATAATAATCTTTTGCTCTGATGCATATGGCCAAGATACATGTAACACATTGCTTACTTTGTCATGATTATGCTCTCACATGCTTCTATATTCTGTATTCACATGATTGCATACATGTAGGGGGAGCCTATGCTTGTTACATGTTCTTCCAAAGCTTTACTTGCTATTCTTTATATCTTTATCTAAAGCTTTGATGTATGTTGCCATCAATTACCAAAAAGGGGGAGATTGAAAGCACAAGTGCTCCTCAGGTGGTTTTGGTAATTAATGTCAACATATCTCTTGTTGGACTAATGTTTCTATCTAGTATGTTTCAGATAAGTTCAACAATGGAGTGGCATGGACTAAAGGTTGGGGGAACTCCTTCAGATGATAAGGACAAAGGATTGGCTAAAGCTTCAAGCTCAAGACTCTTCATTTTACACTTTTGGTGATCCAAGATCACATTGAGTCCATAGGAAAAGCCAATACTATCAAGGAGGGATGGAGTGTTGCTTAATGAGCCTTTTGCTCCATGTGCTTGATGATATGCTCCAAAACCCTCAGCTACTTTCCCACTTCCACATATGACCTAAACCCATAGTCAAACTCGGACCTACCGATTCTTTCTATCCGGCGCCACCGAGTTTCTCATATGTCATAAGCCACTGCCAAACCCTAGCAAATCGGTTTCACCGATAGGGATCTCGGTCACACCGAGATGGGATTGCAATCTCACTGTGTATGTCCATTGTCAAAATCGGTCTCACCGAGTTTAGGCAATCGGTACTACCGAGATTACAATGCAAACTCTCTGTTTCCCTTTTGTAACTTTTCGGTCTCACCGAAAGAGCAAATCGGTCCCACCGAGTTTGCCTGACCAACTCTCTGGTTAGCTAATTACCAAATCAGCCTCACTGAGTTTGTGTAATCGGTCTCACCGAGATTACGTTATGCCCAAACCCTAACCACACCGGTCCTACCGAGATGCATGTCAGTCCCACCGAAAATCTCTAACGGTCACTAGGTTTACCTTTTCGGTCCGACCGAGTTTGTTGATTCGGTCCCACCGAGATTGGTAGATTGTGTGTAACGGTTGAATTTTAAGTGGAGGCTATATATACCCCTCCACCTCCTCTTCAGAACACACCTACACTTCCAATTCATATGTTCTGAGAGAGAACCACCTACTCATGTGTTGAGACCAAGATATTCCATTCCTACCATATGAATCTTGATCTCTAGCCTTTCCCAAGTTGCTTTCCACTCAAATCTTCTTTCCACCAAATCCAAATCCTGTGAGAGAGAGTTGAGTGTTGGGGAGACTATCATTTGAAGCACAAAATCAAGGAGTTCATCATCAACACACCATTTGTTACTTCTTGGAGAGTGGTGTCTCCTAGATTGGCTAGGTGTCACTTGGGAGCCTCCGACAAGATTGTGGAGTTGAACCAAGGAGTTTGTAAGTGCAAGGAGATCGCCTACTTCGTGAAGATCTACCGCTAGTGAGGCAAGTCCTTCGTGGGCGATGGCCATGGTGGGATAGACAAGGTTGCTTCTTCGTGGACCCTTCGTGGGTGCAGCCCTCCGTGGACTCGCGCAACCGTTACCCTTCGTGGGTTGAAGTCTCCACTAACGTGGATGTAGGATAGCACCACCTATCCGAACCACGGGAAAAACATCCGTGTCTCCAATAGCGTTTGAATTCTCCAAACCCTTCCCTTTACATTCTTGCAAGTTGCATGCTTTACTTTCCGCTGCCTATATACTCTTTGCATGCTTGCTTGATATGTATTGTGTATGTTGAAATTGTGCCTAAAACTCCACTCAAACCAAAAGGGCTTAAAAACTGCAACTTTAGCACTAAGTGTCTAATCACCCCCCCCCCTCTAGACACTCTTACTTCTAGATCCTACAACGGAGAGCCCCAGCAGTGCCGCCAGCCCTCCGCACACCAGGATCACGTACTAGTCCGACACCGCCCCTGCCATTAGAGCCTCACCCGAGCTTCTGTAAACGGAAATGGAGGAGAAGGAAGGAGAAGGAGAAGCGAGGCCAGGTGTGAGGGAGAAGAAAGGAGCACCACGGTCATTTTATAGCCCGAGATCGGTGTACGGTGGGCGAAGTCCACCAGCGCCGCTCGTCGCTCGATCGCCGGTGTTCGGAGGCGAATCCCGAGCAGTGGCGACAGCCCGCCGGCCCGCGAGGTGAGTGCACGCAGCGCCGGCAGTTAGCACGCCGCGCACTACCGTAGTACGGCCTAGATGCCCTACGCGCTAGGCGTCACCGGTGGAGAAAGCACGGGAAAGCGTGCAGGAGAGAGGAAGAAGAGAGAGTCAGAGGTAGGAGAAGAGACTGACAGTGGGCCCTAGGTCTATCTGTCAGCCAGAGAGAGCACTGTGCTCTCGGGTACGACCAACGTATTTTTGAAATTTAGAATTTATTCTAAATTTACTGTATCCAGCGTAGAAACCTCTCGTTTCTCCCTAACTGTGGATTTTTTCACGCAGCGCCAGTGTTCCACACTGTAGTTTTACACCACTTATTGCCCTCCCACTGTAGCCGCATTTTATTGCATAAGTAAAATGGTCATTTTTGAAATAGTAAGAGTAATATTTTTCAAAACAGCTTTTAACAAATCTCGAGGACGAGATTTTTTTTAAGGGGGGAAGTGTTGTGACACCCAAAAATTTGACAGGATTTGTTTGCTAAATTTTTTGCCAGGAAATTAAATTTCTCTGGATTTTCTTTGTTTTCAGAAAAACTTTCTTTTCCTTGATATTGTGGAGTTTTTAACCCAAGTGAAAAAAACTTTCCAAATATATTATTGGACTTGGTTACTCTCTCAAGAAAAACATTTCTATTATCAGTTGATTTATTTGCATAATTGTTTCTCTCTGAGATTTATTCTTTAAAGTGAATTTTCATTAGTTTTAGAGCTCTATTTGAACTACAACCCTTTTATAAATTTATTTAAAGTTTTCACCAAAATTTGGGGATGTCATGTGATGTTTTTAAATCCCTTTTATGAAAATATATACTTCATTCATTAAATATTTTGTGCTCTACTCCAAGTTTTCAAAACTGGTCCAGATGGCAGTATTGCACTACAACCCATTTAAATATTTATTTCTAGCTTCCACCAAAATTAAGGGATGTTAGTAGTAGTATTTTATTCAACATTATGCAAAAACCCATTGATGTTCTTTGAAAAATTTGAGTAAATCAACCTCATTTTCAATCTGGCCCAATTGGGTGTTTCCTACTACAACCCTAATTTATTTTGCTCTAGTGCCCTTGGGTTTTCTCCTGCTTATAACCCACCATACCAAACCCTTGAGTCCAGGAGGTTGGACTCATTGGAGCATTTTTGGTTCATGAAATGATGCCATTTGCCTTATGTCCAGAATTGAAGTTTTGCAAAACTTGCACTAACAAGTTTCTAAATTTGGCCAACTAACCTTACCACCCTCTTTAACATCTAAAGAGACACTGATCTGGAGATTTGGGCCACCCCAAGAGTTGCCTAGATGCCATTGGCATTTTGTCAAACACCCTGAGTGCATAGCCAGTTTTGGCATGATTTTAAGTTTACTTTGTGAACTTGATCACCAGACCTGACCACCATGTCCATTGATCTCCTTACTAACTCTAACCTAGTCCTGTTATTTGCCAGCCCCGCTCAAGCACTCTAGAATGCCCTGGCATTTTGTCGAGCACGTCTCGTGCGTGCTCTGGGCGCACCCAGAGCGGGCGTTTTGCACGTGCGTGCGCACGGGTCGCCGCATCGCGCCCCTGACCTTGCTCGCCTGCAGAGCCGCACCCCGACCTCATCCACTCACCAGAACACGCCAGCTCGCCCCTGGAGCTCTACAGCGCTGCCGCCAAGGCTCTCTTGGAGGCACGCCGGCGGCCACAGTACGCCCTGCCATGGACGGTGCCGCCCAAGCCACAACTCCTCGCCAGTTGCCCTTGTGAGCAGGCCGCCCTTATCCCCAAGCCCGTCCGCTAGCACCCACCCTGCTCCGGCCATCGCCACGCTGCTTTGACACAACAGAAGCGGTTGGCCGGCGATCTTATCCCCAGCAGCGGCGGAACCGACCTTCCCCGGGCTATAAATGGCCCCCGACCTCGCTCGAGCATCCTCAGGCAAGCCGTAGAGTGCACCCCTCAGCTCAAATCCCTCTGGAACCATCGTCTCCCCCGCCTCCGGCCGGTTCGGTCGCCGCCACAATCCAGTGCCGTGCATCGCAAACAGAGCCTTTCCTGCCCATCCAGCGCCACCGTCACCTTCCCCTCGACTTTGCGGAGCTGCCCGACCCCTCAAACGCGATCAAAACACACCATAGCCCAAATCCCCAATCATGCCCGAAGCTTCCTCCGCCGCGGAGCTCGCCGCCGGCGACTCCCTCTGTCCCCGCCGGCCAGTCGACCACCGGGAGGACCGCCTGGGGGTGGCGGATCCATCCCTGCCCTCGGATGCCCTCGAGGAGCCGCCGTTCACCGGCGAAGATCGCCGGAGCTCCGCCCCCGTTCGGCCAAGGAGAGGGAAGACGGGGGACGACTGGTCAAACCTGACTAGTGGGCCCAAGGGACCCACTGTTAGTGACCCAGCCCCGCCTCCACGTGTTTTAAGTGGAAGCGCAAAACCTAAACTACGTTTTCTCTGCCCGAAAGCGTATGCGTATTTGAAACGTTTTCTTTTTCTATTTTATTTTAAAACAGAGTTTGACTGCAACTTTGACTGGCTATATCTTTTTAAATAAAACTCCAAATGGATTGATTCCTTTTCGTACCTCTCTAAAATTCCACCTAGTTTATTTTAAGATTTATTTCAAAAATAATTAGGACAACTTTTTGTGCTGTTTTTGAAGTATGTGTTATTTGAATATTTTTGAAAATAGGAATTTGGAGGGGAGATATAACTTTCAAAAGTTTTGGAGAGCACCTCACCTCTCCACACCTTGAAGGCAAGCATTCTGAACCCTGGCATAATACTGTCGTGTGTTGTTTGATTCGGTTACAACACCACCTTGCCTCGGAAGTTCCGTTATTTATTGGGATGATATGATCCTACTCATAAGTGTATATCGATGATTTTGTGCTTTTGAACTTGGATATGTTGTGATAGTAGTCACCCTCTAATAGCCTTCATGCCTACCGGAAGGAAACCGGGAAAAGCCTCTGTCTTGGGTAGACACGATGCTTGTCTCCAGTTCCTCGTCGAGACATTTGTGTCCGGTATGGCATGATGAGGTATGATGAGTAGTGATTCTGTCTGTTGGATTGAAATGTGTTTGTTATACTAACCATGTAGGGAATGCCTAAACCTTCTAAGTCGACCATAGATCGAGTCTTGTTCCGGTAAGCCCCATACTTGTTTCGTACTACCACTTGTCCCTACCATAGGTAGGGTACGGTTCAGTAAGTTGTCAACCCCTTCCCTAGCACACATCGTACAGAGAGGCCATGGTGGAAGATACCGGCTGCATCCGGTAGGCATGCTACCTGGTCCGGGGGCATGGGTGTTTCGGTTGTAGCCGAAGGGGTAGCTCCCCTAGTTTGCACGCAGTATAAATTTTTTGATCCCATGCTAGTCGAGGTTGTAGCCTCCCCACTTAGAGTTTGCTTAACAGGTGTCAAGGGTGATTCCAGACACCGGTAAGTTATGCTGGTGTGTGCGGTCAGGTGTGTTCTCAAACGGAAGACCGTGGACGGAATTAGTCCCGATGGACTAAAGGAATCCGTTGCTAGTGGGTAATGAGTACACCCTCTGCAGAGATTAAACCTATTCGAATAGCCGTGTCCATGGTTAAGGACTACAGTCTGGGATGGGTCAAGTGTCGGTCTTAGTGTCGGTCTTCGGAGGAAAACCCACTAAACCAGAGCATTGATTATGACCTGTGATGTATGATGATTATGATTATTTTTATGGACTAACCATTTATGTTATTTGAAGTTTTGCGTATCCCTGGGACGGTTCTACCTCCTGGATATTCACTGTGATTAATCTTGTATAAACCCTTTATGTGGTGTCGCACAGACGCCCGACTGTGGCATGCTTGTTAGTTCAACTACTTATAAGCCCTTTATGTGGTGTCGCACAGACGCCCGACTGTGGCATGCTTGTTATATCTTCTATGTATAAGCCCTTTATGTGGTGTCGCACAGACGCCCGACTGTGGCATGCTTGTTATTTCAATTACTTATAAGCCCTTTATGTGGTGTCGCACAGACGCCCGACTGTGCCATGCTTGTTATATCTTTTATGTATAAGCCCTTTATGTGGTGTCGCATCATACGCCCGACTGAGGCATGCTTTATATTACTACCCTTTCGAGGCGTCGCTTCAGACACCCGATCGGTGCATTCTATTTCTGCTCTCTGATTGCATAGTCGTATTTAACATGAATAACCTGCTTGCATGCATTATGATTTTTTTATTCATGACAGATGTTGCGACCATAGAGTATTTCAGAGCATGATTATACATTCGTTATATTATACCTATGTTTGCGAGTACATTCAAAGTACTCACTGGCTTGTCCCTGGCTATTGTCTTGGCCAGATTTCTGGCATGGAGAGGAGCGTTGCGATAACAGCCCTGGAACCTACGCCATGGAGATAGCGGCCTCGCGAAGATAGGAGTTATCCTGGTCAGTTGTTCCTATGGGAAATGGAGTCCCATAGACGCTGGTGACCCGCAAACCGCTTCCGCCTTCAGCCACTAGAAAACCATTTGTTGTACTTATAGGCCAGAATGGTCTTGTACTTCATATCCTGTACTTTTGCTTGGAGTTTCTATATCAAGTTGATGCCTCATCAGCTAACAGTAATCCTGGGGCTGGTGAGCACAAGGGCCATTTTCTGGGAAACTATATCCCGAAAATCCGGTCCTGACAGATGAACATGATCCCGTTTCGAACGTGGCCGGTCGAACACAAGGTTGTTTCCTCCGTTCTGTGGTACGCCAGACCTCGTTTCCATCGCCTGTTCCGTCCAAGCCCTCCCGATGAACACAACCACGCATTCCGTTCCGACCCAGCCGGTTGGCTCCCATGCGTTCCATTGCCTCCTGATGAACACGACGCATTCCATTGCCTCCCAATGAACACGACGCATTCCGTTGCCTCCCATGAACACGACGTATTCGGTTGCCTCCCCATGAACACGACGCATTTCGTTGCCTCCCCATGAACAGGGCGATGCTGTTTCTCCGTTCCGACCCAGCCATGTACACAAGCCCTGGCCGTACGTATGCGCGAGTAGGCGTTCGAGACCATGCCCGTATGTACACATATGTGGCCGTATTTTCTTTCTTGCACCCTGGTCGTTGTATGTACGTGTACATGCTACATGCGCGCCTCTACTACGACACGTGCGCGCCTCTACTACGACACGTGCGCGCCTCTACATCGACCAGTATGTACGTACACGTTAGCGACCAGAATGACAACGCTACGTACGCTTCGACCAGGTGGGTCCCGACTGTCAGACACTTCCTTGCCTGCGAAGATGTAGCTGGTGGGTCCCAGCAGTCAGGAGGGTTGTCGGTGTCAAAACCGGCGGATCTCGGGTAGGGGGTCCTGATCTGTGCGTCAAGGTCGGATGGTAACAGGAGACAAGGGACACTTTATTTTACCCAGGTTCGGGCCCCCTCGATGGAGGTAAAACCCTACTCCTGCTAGATTAATATTGATGATATGGGTAGTACAAGAGTATATCTACCACGAGATCAAGGAGGCTAAACCCTAGAAGCTAGCCTATGGGTATGATGATGGTTATGATGTGTTCGTCCTACGGACTACAACCCTCCGGTTTATATAGGCACCGGATAGGGTTAGGGTTACACAGAGTCGGTTATATTGGTAGGAGATCTTGAATATCCGCACGCCTAGCTTGCCTTCCACGCCAAGGAAAGAACCTTCCGGACACGGGACGAAGTCTTCAATCTTGTATCTTCATAGTCCTGGAGTCCGGCTGAAGATATAGTTCGGCTATCCGAACACCCCCTAATCCAGGACTCCCTCAGTAGCCCCTGAACCAGGCTTCAATGACGACGAGTCCGGCGCGCAAATTATCTTAGGCATTGCAAGGCGGGTTCCTCCTCCAAATTCTTCAAGAAGATAATAAACACCAAAAAATAGTGTCCGGCTCTGCAAAACAAGTTTCCACGTATTGCCATATAGAGAATAATACAAACACAAATCAAATCTGCTGACGTATTCCGCAGTGCGTCATAACACTGCGACCAAGCCTTCTGTATGGATTATTTTTTGTTGTTCCACCGCAGCACGTTCAACGAGGCGGTTTCCTTGGCACGTCTTGTCGAAGCAGAGATCGTGTGCCCCTTTTAACGGGATTCTCATTAATGCGGATGTGGGTAACCCAACCGCGCCATTTACCACGGCGTGTGAGCGGCAAGCGAGTTTTATTAGGTAGGTGGGGACGCATAACGGCATCAGCCTATATAAGGGGATAAAGATCCACCTCTTTCACCTACGCCTTCTTCCTCCTTTGCCCATGCATCTCCTGCGCACTCAAGCTCCAACGCCCAAGTTCGCTCTTTCTTCTCCAACCTGCTCCAGTGATGTCCGGAGCAGGTGGCAAGTGGATGGCTTCCTCCGTTACGGAGGGTCAAATCAAAAAGCTTAGGAAGGCCGGATATCTGTCCAAGGACATCCCGCACCGGCTTCCCGAGGCGGGGCAGCTTCTTCCCACCCCAAGGTCCCATGAGAGGGTAGTTTTTCTCCCCCATTTCCTCCGCGGACTGGGTTTTCCACTTCACCCTTTTGTCTGGGGGCTCATGTTCTACTACGGCCTGGACTTCCACGATCTGGCCCCGAACTTTATCCTCAATATCTCGGCGTTTATCATCGTGTGTGAGGCCTTTCTCCGCATCCGGCCCCACTTCGGCCTCTGGCTCCAGACCTTCAACGTCAAGCCCAGGGTGGTGTCCGGCACCCAGGCGGAGTGCGGAGGTGCTATGGCCGGCAAAATGGCCAACGCACTCTGGTTCGATGGCTCTTTTGTGGAGTCCTTAAAGGGGTGGCAGGCAGGGTGGTTTTACATCACCGAGCCACGCGACTCGAAATGGGTCGCGGCCCCTGAGTTCCGATCCGGACCCCCCACGCGGCTCATGTCCTGGAAAGAGACGGGCCTATCGTGGGGCAACGAAGAAGAAGTGACCGGACTGCAAACTTGCATCCGGTCCCTGATGAACAATCTCATCCGGCATGTCAACATCATCCAGGTCATGTTCGTTCGCCGGATCCTCCCGTGCCAAGAACGGGAGTTCACTTTGTGGGAATTCGACCCGGCGCAGCACCAAACCCTCAATAGGCTCTTCGACACGACGTATGAAGACGTCTGGAAGGTGCTAACCAAAGGCGCCGAGTGCCCCACATCCGCTTCCGAGGACCGCGGATACAGCTCGCAGCGCAACGCTGGCGAGGTAGGCTATTTATACCTTTCACAGGTTCGTTTAAGCTTTTCTACATAGATTAACTCTATGTGGGATCTAAAAACTCCCTTTGCCTTTGATAGGCGTGGCTGAAGATAGCCGGACCAATCAACTGTCCGGCTCCTCTACCCGAAGACCCAGCCCCAGCTCTCTTAGAGAAGCTGCTGGCTCCGGCGCCCTATGTGGTGCCGGAGAAGAAGGTCAAGAAGAAGAAGACCACCGGGACTCGAAAGAGTGCTCGCAATGTGGTGGTGTCGAGCTCGTCATCTGGCGAGTCTGCGACGCCCTCCTCTCGTGAAAACGAGGAGGAGGAACAAGGAAGCTCTCCCCCTCCAGCGAGGGGAGCGAAAAAGAAGAAGGCCGCCCCAACAGGGGAGGCCGAGGGGTCGAGGAAAAGGAAGACCCCTTCGCCGGACTACTCCCCCAACGCCGAAGAGGGCGGAAAGGAGTGGCCGGACAGAACCAAGCGTCCGGCGACATCGTAAGTATTCACATACCAGAATGACTCATAGTATCTTCAAGTGCGCAGCTTACCCTAATGTCGAATGCTATTTGCGCAGCCCGCCCCGAGCCGCACTCGATGATTCATCGAGCGGCTCCCTGGATTCGTCGGACATGAATTATGTCCCGCCCGCAGTCTCCCCCAGCTGGGCGGACGACGCCGAAGCGGCGTCCCGCCGAACAGGGCAGGAGGAGGTGGTCCTGGAGGAGCCGCAAGGCAATCCTCAGGACCCCGGGAGTAAAGGGGATGAAACCCCCCAGGGCTCCCAGTCCGGCTTTGTGCCAGACACCGCGCCGGACTCAACCGTCCTGGCTCGTGGTGGGCGAACTCCTTCCAAGAGGAGTAAGCCGTCTGAGCTGGCGACCTCTGTCCAACCAGAGGCGCCGGATAGTCTGTTGGAGGCGCTTGAAGGCGCCACCATCGACGAGGAGCACCGTACTGTTATGAGTGCGGTGGTCCAAAGGGTTCAGTCCGCCAAAAGCGGACTGAATGAAGCTTGCGCTAGCCTTCTAACAGGCTTCCAGGTAAGCAAAAAATATGCTAAATTCATTACCGCATAGACAGTAGCCCCTGATGCTCTGTTCGGTGTTCGGAAAGAAAATCCGAATTGAGGATCCAACAATTTTCGCAGGAGTCTAATAAAAAGTCTAATATGCGTATGCAGGCTTCCCTGCTGTCCACCGCCGCACTGACTGCGCAGGTGCAAGTCCTGAAAAAGGACCTCGAGCGGTCCGAGCAAGAGCTCGGCCTTGCCAAAAGGCAGCTCGTGGAAAAGGAAGGTAAGAAATACCCCTTAGAAAAAAAAGGTGCCTATAGAGAGGCTTGATTGCAAAAAGAAATAACAGGATTGTACTGCTTATTATAGGGGCCACAACCGAGGTGGCAACCCTGAAGCAGGCGCTGGCTGAGGCTGAGAAGAAAGCGGCCGAGGAGCGCGCCGAGCGAGAAAAGCTTGGGGTCCAAGTCGGCGCGGTGCAGCAAGAGCTGCAAGCTCTCATGAAGAAACATGAGGGTTTGGAGCTTGAGGCAAAAACGCAAGCATCCGAGCTCGCGTCGGCTGTTGAGACCACCAAGAGTGCCAAGGCCGAAGCCCAAAAGGCCCTCCAAGAGTTGGAGGATGTGAAAAAGATAGCAGCGGGTAAGGCATTCTTAATGCAAAGTAGGAATATAAAGGTGAAATACCTATTACTTACCCGAATCCGGAGTTCTCCAGGGGCGTTCTTCGATCTTCCCCGCAGCGCATCCGACGCCGCCGCATTCTACCGAGCTGAAGAGGATAGCTCGACGGAGAGTGTGTTCTGGTCTCAGTATTCTGAGGCCGGACACCCTGTGCCCTTTAGCGATCAGCTGAAGCAGCTGGCCGAGCTCCACAAGGTGGCCGAACAGGCCATGAAGGGCTTACTAGTTCGGCTGTGGCCTGGAGAGGCCCTGACTGGGAGCTACTTCGGGCTGGTGCGGCGGCTGGTGGAGGCCTGTCCACGGCTTGAGGTCATCAAGCGCTCCGTCTGCATAGAAGGTGCCCGGAGGGCCCTTGCCCGTGTAAGGGTACACTGGGGCAAGCTGGACGGAGAGAAGCTGGTGAAGGACGGGCCGCCGCAGGGGAAGGAGCATCGCAAGCCTGAGAACTACTACAAGGAAGTTCTCGCTGGAGCTCGCCTTGTCGCGGATGAGTGTGCCAAAGATGTAATATTTCAATGAACTCGCTCGTTTGTATCATGTGCGCTGAAAACTTGTTCATATGCGCTTAAGCAATGCTTTTTGAATTTAAAATATTATTTTCTGTGCGGCCGTTTATCAATAACTGAGAGATGGCGAGTCGTCGGCTTCTGCCCCCATGCAACTAGTGCTGGGGTGTTCGGGATAAACCTGAGGGCTCTTTTTCCCATAGTTGGGTCCTTCGAGGGAGGCGCTCAGCACAGCGAACCAGGCAATCGGACTATAATGCTTGAACACTCTCACTTAGCCACAGAACGTTATAATTTTAAATTTCGGCGAAGCCCCTAGTTCGGAAGGCCGAATTCGGGGCACTATCCACGCCTTTACCCGGACTTAACCAGCTCTCCGCTCGAAGCGGCATAAGCCTTTAGGGACTCGAAAAACCTCTCGAACAGCGACCGGTCTCGCACCTTATCATGACAGTCTGTTTTAGCTTTCTCCACTGAGGTGCTCACCCACCTGATCTGGGGCACAATCGCAGTGGTTCTCCTAGTGCTACCTTAGCCGATAGAGCGGAACGTAAGGCACCAAAACATAGGAGCCGGGTAAACCCAACATATGACCAAAATCATGACTCGGAGCCGATGCATATAATGCTATAAGTTCGGGGTGCCGCACTTGTGAAAGTGGACGGACTTCACACACCAGATAGAAGGGTAATAAAGCCCTTGGCGTGGTTTGCCGTACCATGGTGTACGGGTGCGATCATGTTATTTGAGGAAATATATGTATATTAAAAGAAGATAATGCAAAAAATAGACGAAAAGCTATGCATTATTTATGAGGAGGCTGTTTATTCAAGCCGAACGATACAAGTAGTGCGAAAAAATTTAGACTATTTAACATGTCCTGACCAGGCGCAGGCCGCGGAATTTAGAAACAGATATATCGCTCGAAATAGACACCACCTGAGAGTTCCATGATGCGGCGTTGTTTTGTCTGCTTTCCTGGGTCCTGTATCGTCTGTGCGGCAGCGAGGCCGAACACTGTATCCAGAGTATGGAGTCCTGAAAGAAAAGAAGAACCCGGCAGCCCCTAGTACGTTTGATGCCGTATTGTTGGCATGCCGTTTTATCTGCCCCTTCCCCTATGCCCATGGAATTGTAAGGGCGCAATTGTGTACTCGAGGTACTAGCTCCGCTATGTAGCGATGGCTGGGGTTGGGGCCGTATTGCTACGCGTGCTCTGAACGCGCCAGTCGGTCTTGCTGCGGGTTACTCCGGGCGCATTTTGCTTTGTCCTGCTTTGTAGCGGCCGGACTCGAGAGCTGCCTTAACAGGCTGCTTTGTACCTCTGCTGCGAGGGCCGCCGTGTGTTCCTCCATACGGATGGAGCGTTCGGTGTTTCCGCTGACTGTGATTACACCTCGAGGGCCTGGCATCTTGAGCTTGAGATATGCGTAGTGCGGCACCGCATTGAATTTAGCGAATGTGGTTCGTCCAAGCAGAGCATGATAGCCACTGCGGAACGGAACTATGTCGAAGATTAACTCTTCGCTTCGGAAGTTGTCCGGAGATCCGAAGACCACATCAAGTGTTATGGAGCCTATGCAATTGGCCTCTACACCTGGGATGACGCCTTTAAAGGTCGTCCTTGTGGGCTTGATCCTTGATGGATCTATGCCCATTTTCCGCACTGTATCCTGGTAGAGTAGGTTCAGGCTACTGCCGCCATCCATGAGGACTCTTGTAAGGTGAAATCCGTCAACGATTGGGTCAAGAACCAATGCAGCGAAACCGCCGTGACGGATGCTAGTGGGGTGGTCCCTTCGATCGAAGGTGATCGGGCAAGAGGACCATGGGTTGAACTTTGGGGCGACTGGCTCCATCGCGTATACGTCCTGTAGCACACGCTTCCTCTCCCGCTTGGGAATATGAGTCGCGTATATCATGTTCACCATCCGCACTTGTGGGGGAAACCCCTTCTGTCCGTTGTTGTTCGGCGGCCTGGGCTCCTCTTCGTCATCGCTGTCTAGCCCCTTGTTTTTGTTTTCGGCTCTTAACTTGCCTGCCTGCTTGAACACCCAACAATCCCTGTTGGTGTGATTGGCTGGCCTTTCGGGGGTGCCGTGAATCTGGCACGAGCGGTCGAGTATTCGGTCCAAACTGGACGGGCCCTGGGTATTCTTTTTGAATGGCTTTTTCCGCTGACCGGGTTTATGGCCTCTGAATCCGGCGTTTACTGCCGTATCTTCATTGCTGTCGCTGCTGACGCGGCGTTTCTGTTTATTCCGTCGCGACCTGCCACTTTTGTCCTTGGTATCTGAATTATATTGCTTCTTCGATAAGTTGTTGCTGCGAGCTAGCCAGCTATCTTCGCCCGCGCAAAAGCGGGAAATGAGTGTCGTGAGGGCTGCCATGGATTTCGGCTTTTCCTGTCCCAGGTGCGGGGCAAGCCACTCGTCACGGATGTTATGCTTGAAGGCTGCTAAGGCCTCTGCATCCGGACAATCGACTATCTGATTTTTCTTTGTTAGGAACCGTGTCCAGAATTGCCTGGCCGATTCTTCTGGCTGCTGGATTATGTGGCTTAGGTCGTCGGCGTCCGGTGGCCGTACGTAGGTCCCCTGGAAGTTGTCGAGGAATGCGGCCTCCAGGTCCTCCCAAGAGCCGATCGAATCTGCGGTGAGGCTGTTAAGCCAGTGCCGGGCTGGTCCCTTAAGCTTAAGGGGTAAATATTTGATGGCGTGCAAATCATCGCCACGTGCCATGTGGATGTGGAGGAGATAGTCCTCAATCCATACTGCCGGATCTGTCGTACCATCGTACGACTCGATGTTGACGGGTTTAAAACCCTCTGGGATTCTATGATCCATTACTTCGTCTGTGAAGCATAGTGGGTGTGCGGCGCCCCTGTACTGGGCTATGTATCGACGTAGTTCGGAGGAGCTGTGCCTGCTGTGTTCGGCCCGGCCGGATGTTCGACAGGCTTCTCTGTCGCGGCCGCGAGGTGGACGATTTGCCATGTCTTGGGCTTCCTCCTCTGATTGGGGTAGCGGCCTGCGCTTAGGATAGTTTTTGGAGGGGCGTCCGAGCTCGTGCTCTTCGGCCGCAAGGACTTCAGTCCATCTGTCAGCTAGTAAATCTTGATCAGCTCTAAGTTGTTGCTGCTTTTTCTTTAGGCTGTTCGCCATGGCTAAAAGCCTGCGTTGAAAGCGCTTTTGCTCGGCGGGGTCTGATGGTATGATGAATTCATCGTCGCCGAGGCTTGCCTCGTCTTCGGAGGGAGGCATGTAGTTATCGTCCTCGACCTCTCGCTCTGCCGCTCTCTCATGAGGGCGGTCTTCTCCATCTTCCTGTGCCGAATCCTGCTGGTTTTGGTGTTCTTCGGCGCTGTCCGGGGTAGTATTATCTCCCGTGCCGGAATCACCGTTTCTGCTGTGGCTGGATTTGGAGCGGCGCCGCTAACGTCGGCGTTTTGGAGGCTTTTTCGAAATGCCATCCTCCGCTGTTCCATCGCCATCTCCATCTTTTGGAGCATCCACCATGTACATGTCGTATGACGAGGTGGCGGTCCAGCGCCCTACAGGTGCTGGTTCTTTCTCGTCTCCTCCTTCGTCGTCCATATCGTCGAAGTCTTCGGAGCCGAAGTCGAGCATGTCCGATATATCATCGACAGTGGCTATTAAGTGGGCGGTGGGTGGGCTTTGAATTTCTTCGTCGTCCGAATCCCAACCTCGCAGGCCATAGTTCGGCCCGGGCTCTCCTGACAAAGAGAGAGACTTGAGAGAATTCAGAATATCACAAAAAGGTGAATACTGAAAGATGTCCGCGGCGGTGAACTCCATTACAGGCGCCCAATCTGATTCGATCGGCGGGGGCACGGACGACCCGAAGTTCGGAGAAGAGTCCGGCTCCTTGGAGTCACAGGCCATGCGGAGCGCGGGGCTCGCGTTCGGCTCAATGGCCTTTAAGATCGCAGCCCCCGAGGTGACGTCCAACCGTTCATCTTCAAAGAACGCAGCGGGCTCCGAATCGAGGATCGGGGCCGGAGCGTATGCGGCCTCCAGGACACTGTTCGGAGGCAGAGCTATATCATGCCCCTCGAGATAGTGCGGCGCGCTTGGCTGTGGCTTGAATCCGTCAAAGATCAAGTCTCCGCGGATATCTGCTGTGTAGTTTAGGCTTCCAAACCTGACTTGATGGCCACAGGCGTAGCTCTCGATCTTCTCCAGATGACCAAGCGAGTTGGCCCGCAGAGCGAAGCCGCCGAAGACGAAGATCTGTGCGGGGAGAAAAGTCTCACCCTGGACCTCATCGTTGTTGATGATCAAAGGAGCCATCGGGCCTAAAGGCGACGACACAGAGGAACTCTCAATGAAAGCACCAATGTCGGTGTCAAAACCGGCGGATCTCGGGTAGGGGGTCCCGATCTGTGCGTCAAGGTCGGATGGTAACAGGAGACAAGGGACACTTTATTTTACCCAGGTTCGGGCCCTCTCGATGGAGGTAAAACCCTACTCCTGCTAGATTAATATTGATGATATGGGTAGTACAAGAGTAGATCTACCACGAGATCAAGGAGGCTAAACCCTAGAAGCTAGCCTATGGGTATGATGATGGTTATGATGTGTTCGTCCTACGGACTACAACCCTCCGGTTTATATAGGCACCGGATAGGGTTAGGGTTACACAGAGTCGGTTACATTGGTAGGAGATCTTGAATATCCGCACGCCTAGCTTGCCTTCCACGCCAAGGAAAGAACCTTCCGGACACGGGACGAAGTCTTCAATCTTGTATCTTCATAGTCCTGGAGTCCGGCTGAAGATATAGTTCGGCTATCCGAACACCCCCTAATCCAGGACTCCCTCAGGGGCGAATCATTTTTTTGCCCGGAGGCACTTCCTTGCGTGCGAAGGTGTAGCTGCTGGGTCCCAGCGGTCAGGGGGGCGAATCGTTTTTTTTTTCCAGACGCACTTCCTTGCGTGCGAAGGTGTAGCTGGTGGGTCCCAGCAGTCGGGGGGTGAATCGTTTTTTTGGACGCACTTCCTTGCATGCGAAGATGTAGCTGGTGGGTCCCAGCAGTCAGGGGGGCGAATCGTTTTGTTTTCCCGGACACACTTCCTTGCGTGCGAAGATGTAGCTCGTGGGTCCCAGCAGTCAGGGGGCGAATCATTTTTTTCGCGAAATACGGTGGCCCGTCCGGTGGGTCCCCGCTGTCAGGTGGAGGAATAATTATTTTGCGCGTAATAAGGAGGCACTTCCTTGCGGCTACCGTGGACCGAGCTGTCGGCCTCTCCACGTACAGTCCACGTCCAATGGAAGTCATTCCTTGACCACGTTGACCACGCCGCGCCGAGAGCACTAGGGCGGTGGACTATGGCGAGGCCTAGGAAGGGGACGACACAGAGCCGGGGAAGACGCGACAGTGGATGCACACGCAGAGAGGAGTACGAGGGTTCACTGGTTCGGCTACGCTGTCGTCGCCGCAGAATAACAGGGGGTGTGGGTGAGTGAAGGGATGGCCTGACCAGCGGTGGGAGTAGTAGGGGGCGGTGAGGCCTCCGCGGCTGCACAGTCGGCCACGAGAGGCAGGAGCAGGTGGCACGACCGGCGCTGCTTTGGGCGGGTGGAGCAAGAAGACCAGAGGTTGAAGAAGCACGACAGCCGTTGGCTGGATATCGTATGGTCAGTGCAACTAGAATTGTTTATATTGACTAAGTTGACAAAGCCCTTGGTACGTCAACTTAGTAGGCCCACAAGTCAGCTTCCGAAACGGTGCGCCCCAGATGTCAGGGGGAGGAATTATTTTTTGGGCAGGTGAAGCTAGAATATCCGAGATTGAAGAAGAAGCACGGCATCCGTTGGATGGACATCCAACGGCCACTGCTGCTAGAACCGTGTGTTAGACTATAAGTTGACAAAGCCTTGCATATGCGTCAACTCTGTTTTTCAGGGGACGCGTCAACTTAGTTAGGCCAGAAGTGTGTGGCAGAGAACTTATAGCTCATTTGAGATTTATAAGAATGTGTAGCCAATTTTTGAATTCTAATGAAATTTACTACAATCCATTTACAGTTTGTTAAAAGTACAACCCATTTCAACCAACCGTTCAAAACAGAATTCAATAAAATTTCCCACATTTTGATGGGACCCGAAATATTTTTATCCCGAAATTTCTAGTCAGATTAAATACAATTTCAATATAAATTTATATTGCGTAAAAATCCAACGAAACATTGCGCTCGCAACAATTAATGAAATTAAAATTTTCAATATCCAAAAATAATATTTTATAAAGTAATTACGTGTTTGGTGCATTTTTTTATAGTTACTGCCCAGTTTTTATAATTACATCCCATTTATTATTTCTTAAAACCCATTTTCTTGTTAAGCCTAATGCATCCCTCGTAGGAAAGATTTGCAGCCGAGCGGGGCGGAGAATAACAACTTGACCTTGCCTGGGTATTCCTAAAAAAAGTATAGCTGAGCTAGCCATTTTCAGCTTGAAAAAAAATTAATATCTGGGCTGGATATCTGTCCTGGGCTAGACAGGCCATAGCTCGCTCAGTTAATACCTGCAGCGATGTTTTCGTTGTTGTTCAGAGGAGAAAAATTAATATCTGGGCTAAACATCGAAAAACTTTGCCGTGCTCACACCTCAAAAACACAAATACTGCTCGAGTTGCTTGGTCCCAGCTGTCGGCCGCTTCTTGTGCAATTCTCTCATTTATTTGACTACTACATAGGTTGACAATGGTGTGGGACCATGATGTCAGGAAACCAGGAGGAAGAAAAATAAATTATAGTTATATATATAGGGTAGCACTATTCTAATCCCAGGATTAGAATAGTTATTTGGATTACGATCTCCCTATATAGGCACGATTCGGTGTTCCCGAACTCCCGAACCCGCTGGAACAAAGAAAAAAATGGACAAAATTACTGTTCTGACCCTTAGTGCTAACTAAATCCCGTTTTGACCTCGTGTGGGAAAAAATTTCGTTTCTGACCTTTTTTGGTGACGCCACGGTCCCTGGCGTCTGGGTTGCGAAGCAGACGCCAGGGTCCCTAGCGTATGGCCCCTGGCCCGCACTGCCCGGCTGCCCGTTGACTTGCTGACGTGGCAAAGGGGCCAGACGCCAGGGACCCTCGCGTCTGGCCCTGGTAAGTGGATAACCCCCGCGGGCCGAGCCCACTCACCCATCTCTTCCTCCCTCCCCCTGGCGGCGCACGAACAGGACAGAGGAGTTCTTCTCCTTCGCCCCTCTCCCCCCTCACACCAAATCCTCCCCTGATCTACTCCATTCTCCACTCTAGTTCTTGGATCTGAGCCCTCTAAGCATCCTTGAGGTATTCTCCCCCGTCTCCTCCAATTTGTTTTGCTTTTCCCCTCTCTTGTTGGATGCATTATTTCAAATTAGGTGATGTTAGATTAGTAGATGATTTCTTTGGTTTAGGAAATAGTTTGTAGTTGATAGATGATTTGGTAGGTAGTGTAGTTGCTAGATGTTTGTAGTTGTCCACCAATAGACATAGTTTGTGAATTTATTTGAATTGTAGATGATGTATGCATATGCTAGTAAATTAGATATATGTTGAATATATAGATGGCATAATCTATGTTTGAATCTGAGAAGACAACTTTGGCAAGCAAATATATTTAGATAAATATTATATGTGTGAAGTGGTATGAAAATATAGTTGAATATATAGATGGCAATTTTTTTATGCAAAAGAGATGATGAAATTTTATTATTGTGTGTGACATGATTAGTTCAATAGAATGGCGGATGATGATTACGAAATTTATTTGATGGTAAAATTTGGTACTCTAGATGATATGTGTGCATATGTAGAAGAAAGAAATGATGTTGTTATGTTTGAGAAGAATGGTGTTTTCATATGGCATAAACTTGGAGAAGCTAATTGTTTGATATTGTTCATGTATTCATAGATGATTGTTTGTGATTTGTTTTGTAGGATGGCGGATGATGAGGGACCTTGGTATGACGGATTAATCGATGAGTGGGATAAGGAGCATTGTGCTCGTGCCATTGAGAACGGAAATGTAAGAAGCAAGACTTATCATTTTTCGTTGTTTCTCATTTGTGTTTTTGTATTGATTAAAACATCACTTTATTTGCAGGTTGTAGTTGCTATGCGCATGAGGGGTCATTCCGCTGATGACTTTGATTACGACCCGCGGTATGAGCCTTACATTCGGAGATTGGGTCTTCTCCCATTCGTGTTGCAGTTTAAGCGACGCGCTCCGCAGGTGAACCACGCGGCGCTAACCGCACTTGTGGATCGTTGGAGGCCGGAGACTCACTCGTTCCACCTTACATTTGGGGAGATGACGATGACCCTACAGGACATGGCTATGATAAGCGGCCTTCCTATCAACGGACAAGCTGTTACCGGTCGTGTCAGCGTGGGTAATTGGCGAGAACGGACTGCCGATTTAATCGGTGTTCAGCCCGAGGGCCGTGAGGAAGGCAAGGCCGATACCGCGAAAGTGAGGCATTCTTGGCTAAAAATGGTCAGAGGAAACACCAATCCGTGCCCTCAGGATGCCAATGACGTGGTTGTGCAGCAGTACGCACGGGCCTATCTTTGGTATGTACTAACGAAGGTAGTCTTCTCAGATGCAACCGGGAACTCAGCCCTCTGGATGTTCTTGGAGCTACTCAATAACTGGGATACCCAGTATAGCTGGGGTTCGGCCGCACTAGCTTATTTGTATCGTCAGGTAAGAGATATTTGCAACCATTTATCTTGCATTTGTCATGCGTCTCCATATTTAATATGTTTGTTTGATTGCAGCTAGACTTGGCGTGTCGGAGAAAGGGAGATACATCCTCATTGTCTGGGTTTGTTTGGAGCCTATCCGTGTGGATGTGGGAGCGGATCCCGGTTGGACGGCCCGATTTCAAGAACCCCCTCTTGCCAAACCCACGGGGTAATCATGACGGGTTGCATGATGATGATACATATCGGCGCCCTACGCTTGCTTACTATTGGGAACAAGTGACAGTCTACACAGGAATCTCGCAAGTGCGATACAAGTGCTATATGAACGAGCTGGACACCTTGACTGCTGAGCAGGTTTTTAAAAGTTCGATGAGATAAAATTTAGTCAAGGATAAAACTTATGTAGCTAACAATGTATCTCTTTGTTTTGCAGGTATATTGGTTACCTTATGTGGAAGATCGTGACTTTGATCTTAATGAGATGTGCACGCGTGATAGCCATCTTTGGCGGTCGAGGTGCCCAATGATGTGCTTCTTCGCAGTCGAGTGGCACTTTGTAGACCGTGTGGCAAGACAATTTGGAAAAAGACAAGGTATTCCAATTGAGGAGAGCAAGGAGGAAATGCTATCTCTGCATCGGTAAGAAAGCATGCCTTGAGTACGTAGTAGAGCATTGAATAAGTCAATGTTTGCTAAAGCTTTGTCCCGTGCATCATTTGTAGGTTCGATCGAAGGAACAATCAGGATATATCAGATTGGGCAAACAAACACCGTGCATGGATAGAAATTTGGAATCAAAGAGACACGCTAGTGCAATCAGAGAATAGACCTCACAATCAGATAGCATATCAGAAGTATCAAGTGTGGTATGCGGATCGTTACCGGTTGAAGCTGAAGCCAGGTTGGACTCACGACGAGTGGTCGGAGTTGGTGTCTGAAGACCCGGAGACTGCAGAAGGTTATAGTACCTTCAACATGGCTGTGAGAGAAACCAGAGGGGCTCATGTTGACTACGCACCGATGCATGACGAAATGGTAGCCTTTTGACCTATTCTAACATACTTGCATCATGTTGTCTTCTTTGAAATACATAATATTGGTGTGTTCATGAATTGCAGGGCCGAGAGTTGCTTTTGTGCGTCAACGATGCCAATGTTGCACTGAGTCATCCAGTTGGGGTGGATTATCTGAGAGAACTCTTAGGAGCACGATGGAGGTGTGACAAATATATTAGAAAAGTTTCTTTTGGCGGATTATTTATTTGCATCTCATATCATAGCATATTTTGTGTTGTTGCAGAAGTTTAAGAAGCGGTTCATAAGATGGCAGCAATGCTTTCTTGCCATGGTGCTAAGTCCAGTGACGTGTACGCACCTGGTACCCACGCCGCGAGAGCTCATAGACGGCGTTTACTCCAGGATGATGATGACATGGAGGAGGAGGCAACACATCAAGAGGAGCCAATGCATCAAGAGGAGCCAACACATGATGAGGAGCATGAGTATGATGCAACACAGCAAGAGGATCATGAGTATGATGTTGATGCTCCACAACCATCACAACCGACACAAGGCAATGCTCATGATAGGAAAGGCAAATCCATTGCTAAGACAACAGGCAAGAAAGGTAGAAAGAAGACATGGAACACACAATTCCATAGTCCGGAGTATCCTCTTAAGCTTATCCCAACAGGAATGCAAAGATATAAGGCCAACATTGAGGCGGAGGAGGAGGCATACAACGAAGAGGAGGAGGAGGAGGCTAGCGAAGACGAGGAACCTACAAGGGGAACCATTGTGAAGAGAGGAAGGAGGAAGTGAGCTTCTTGTTTGGAAGTGCATGAATTTGGTGTCGTGGTATGCACTTGGTTGTCTTGAACTTGGTTGTCATAAATTTGGTGTCTTATGTATGCACTTGGTGTCTTATGTATGCTTGAATTTGTCGTGATGAAAAATCTATGAACTTGTCGTTTGTATGCAAGAATTTGTCGTGCTGAAAGTTATGTGAAATGTGCTATCTTTTGTGCTGTATGAACCTATCATATGAATATATATGTGCTTCTTGTGTCAAACAGCAAGTTCAAAATAAAATACAGGGCACCAGACGCCAGGGTCCCTGGCGTCTGGTTTCATGTCAGGGGGCCAGACGCCAAGGACCCTGGCGTCTGGGGGTCGACTGGAAGCAAAACAGAGTCCTGACAGCAGAAACAGGGCAACCAGACAAATGAGAAGCATAGTTCATGAGCACACAAGGTCTCAAATTAAACAAATAGTCTCGAATGAGAAGTTCATCACATAATCTCAAATTACACAAATAGTCTCGAATAACATAGGTAGTTCATGAGCACACAAGGTCTCAAATTAAACAAATAGTCTCGAATGAGAAGTTCATCACATAATCTCAAATTACACAAATAGTCTCGAATAACATAGGTAGTTCATGAGCACACAAGGTCTCAAATTAAACAAATAGTCTCGAATGATAAGTTCATCACATAATCTCAAATTACACAAATAGTCTCGAATAACATAGGTAGTTCATGAGCACACAAGGTCTCAAATTAAACAAATAGTCTCGAATGATAAGTTCATCACATAATCTCAAATTACACAAATAGTCTCGAATAACATAGGTAGTTCATGACCACGATGGTCCACGATAGTTCAAATGACATGAACATCACATATAACTCAGTTTCCTGTAGCAATGCAAGTCAACAACCATTTTCCATGTCCATTCTTGCATCATTTGTTGAATCTTGTCATCATCAGTTATGTCAACCAATTTTCTTTCCCCGGGGCCATCTGCCTGCCTCCTGCTGACGTAGTACACAAAATCCTCTTCCTTCAACCCTTGCTTCAACATGAATTTAGTCTTCAACCAATCAAAAGTGAGGTATACTTCACTAACTTGCACAACACATGGAGACAAGCCTTGGACATGAACAACAGGGCTAAGCACCCGCTGAGTACCATTAGCCATCTACAACACACAAATCTCTTAGTACCTAACATATGATACACTAAACCACGAGGAAAACAAACAAACTAGGGTTCACACAAAACTATGATACTGGAGATCCTGAAACCAACCAATAAGTGGGGGTGTAGTTGATTTACCTTCTAGTTTGGAAATCCTGAAGATCCAACGGTGAAACCGGACCGATTCGTGAGAGATTTGAGGGGGGGTTATGTTACTGGATGAGAGTGAGTGGACGAGAGGGCTAGAGGTGAGAGTGAGAGTGAGTGGAGATGAAAGAAATGATAGGGGTAGAGGTGGAGATGAATGGATGAGAGGGGTAGAGGTGGGCCCAAAGAATCTTATCCACACGATATTTGCACTTTGGATAGGATAGGAACCAGACGCCAGGGTCCCTGGCGTCTGGATGTGCACACTTGCAAAAAGCTCTCTGGATCGGCCATCAGACAGATCAGACAGGTGTCTATTTACCTGCGCGAGCAAAACGATCCAGACGCCAGGGTCCCTGGCGTCTGGTTCCCTGACCAGAGAGCTTTTCAAAATGCTCTCTGGATAGAGACCCAGACGCCAGGGTCCCTGGCGTCTGGTTCCCTGACCAGAGAGCTTTCAAAATGCTCTCTGGATAGATACCCAGACGACAGGGTCCCTGGCGTCTGGTTCCCTGACCAGAGAGCATTTTCAAAAGCTCTCTGGGTCAGGGAACCAGACGCCAGGGGTCCCTGGCGTCTGGTTCCCTGACCAGAGAGCTTTTGAAAATGCTCTCTGGATAGAGACCCAGACGCCAGGGTCCCTGGCGTCTGGTTCCCTGACCAGAGAGCCCTTCGAAAATGCTCTCTGGTCAGGGAACCAGACGCCAGCGACCCTGGCGTCTGGGTCTCTATCCAGAGAGCACTTTCAAATGCTCTGTTTTAAACAGATTTTTAAACATTGAATAGGTTGCACATAATTTCAAACAAAGCATAGTTTGCACATAATTTCAAATAGGTTGCACATAAATAGTTCATGACCACACAAGGTCTCGAATAACAAGTTCACACACGATGTCTCGAATGACATAAATAGTTCATGAGCACACAAGATCTCGATCAACAAGTTCATACATTAAACAAAGTCTTGACAGTTCGTCATCGACGCCGGTGCCTTTCCATTTGTCTACTGAGTAGTACGGGGCCACTTTCCCTTCTTGTCACGTGCCTCGTCCTCCTCTCGTGCATTGCGAGCCCTTGCAAGTTTTCTTGCCCTCTCTTCTTGACGAGCCTCCTTCTCTTTGCGTGCCCTCTCCTGCTCACGCTTCTTGCGCTCACGAGCCTCCTTCTCACGACGCTCCTGCTCCAATCCCCGTGCATAGGACTCCTTGAACAGGTGCTGCCTCCGTAACCAATCTCGACGTTGGTCCTCTTGGACATCTTTTGGTACCTCGTGATCTATCCAAGTGAAGTACTTGCAAAGTGGAGGAGGGGACTACATATAAACCATGATTTTGTTAGACATATGAGTGACAACTTGTTCATGTTTTTTGTATGTACACCTAACATACCGGTGGTATGTCATATGCGTTAGTTGGCCTTCGACGATCATGTGCATAGTTGGGACACACGAAAAACCTTTTACCTTCTGTCCATGACTTGTTGCGGTCAGTGGACACCTTCAGCTTGCAAACATCACCACACCAACATGGTGGTGTGGGCACATCCTTCTCCTTCTCCTTGTCTAAACTGGCCTCCAACCACGTCTTCGGCATGTCCTCTTCGTCCGCGCACGCCGGCCTCGTCCTCGAACCGGATGAAGCCATGCCTACAAAAAGACCAATTGTTAGCACAAGACATAAAGATAGTAAATGCGTAAATACAGTAAATGAATAAATGCTAGGAATTGTATGAACAAATAATATACCATTATTATTAGATCAACCATCTGGATTATGCAAATAACCGAAGGCCGATCCATTATCAACCATTCGTCTATGACCACCAGCACCTCTAGCACTTGTGCTTCCTCTCCGACCACCACGACCTCTAGCACTTGTGCTAGCTCGACCATCACCTCTAGCACTTGTGCTAGCTCGACCACCACCTCTAGCACTTGTGCTAGCTCGACCAACACTGGCACCCCTAGCACTTGTGCTCCCTCTACGACCGCCACTACCACCTCTGACACTTGTGCTTCCTCGACCACCACCACCGTCACCTCTTCCACCTCGTTCACCATCGGTGCCGCCTCCACGACTTGTTTTTCTTTTTTTGGTTTTCTTTTTCTTGCATGTCCGCTCATTGTGTCCCCCTTCACCGCACACCCCACAGTTGATGATGTCAGGAGCCTCCATGAAATGACCGCTACCAAATTGTTTCATGCCAGTGTATCCAGCCAGGTCATCCATATCACCCCTGAACCTCTTAGTTCTCCTTCTACCCTTCGTCTCCACCTTCAGAAGAGGGTCTGGCCTAATATGAGGGCCATGGTACTCAGGCCACTGTGATTGGTCCAAGAAAGGGTGAAATCTTGGCGCCCACGTCAACCTAGTAGCTTCCACATGGAACTCTTGCATCCTCACGGTTTTTCCATCATTAACATGTATGTTTCTCGCCTTCGCCGCCATTATCAAATGCGAGCATGGCCAATGATACTTACTAGGCCTCTCGCACTGGCACCACCGAGTCTTCAGTTTCACCTCAAATGCAGCACCACCATATTGTCTACCGTCTCGTGTTGTGCCACCTGGCTCATCAATTTGATAGATCATTTCAAGCCTATCGAATATGATAACTTGTTGCCGTGAAGACTTGCTTGCTTGTAACTGCAACCATTCATCAACCTTTTCCGGATAATCCTTTTTCTCACCTATCCATTTTGCAGTCTCTTCAGAATGCCTCTGAAAGTACTCATTAAGCTTAAAGAAGGTGTACTCCACTATTGCAGTCACCGGCAATGCACGAGCACCCTTCAACACATTGTTGAAACATTCTACGAGATTGCTCGTCATGTCACCATATCGCCAACCACCATCGTCATGAGCGCGTGCCCACTTGTGCTTCTCGCTTAAATTCCTAGTTAAGAACTCTTTTCCCCCTTCGTTCACCGCTGCAAAGAGTTTGTTGTACCGAGCATCGAAACCTTGGGTGGTGAATGCCACACATACATGGGTAAGGTCTTTGCTGAGCTCCTTGCTCTTACATGCCCGGTAAAAGTTGGCCACGAAATGCCTCATGCACCATATGTGGTGAAGCTTTGGAAATCCTGGAATAACAATGTCCATTGCCTTGAGTATGCCATGATGCCGGTCCGATATGATGCATACCTCCCTAGCCCCAATCACGTTGTGCCTAACATGACCCATGAACCATTCCCAGTTGTCTTGGTGCTCGGAAGGCACCAAAGCAAATGCACACGGTAACACGTTGTCGTTTGATGAGTGCGCCATTGCTACCATTAGTGTGCCCTTATATCTACCGGTCAAGAACGTGCCATCTATAGACAAGACCGGACGACAATGCTGAAACGCCTCCACACATTGTCCATAACTCCAGAAGGCACGGTGGAACACTCCCTCGTGATCCTCGACCACATGAAACATGCCCGGGTTCCTATGTGCAATCGCGGCCAACAACCTTGGGAGCTGGTTGTATGCTTCTTCATATCCACCGTACAACATCCTAATAGCATTTGCCTTTGCCTTCCATGCCTTCCCATACTTGACTTCGTAACCAAATTGTTTTTCACTGTCCGCATGAGAAACCTCACTTTCACAGTGGGATCAAAGGCTATGTCTTTCATCCATTTGTATCCAAGATACTCATATGTGAGTTGACGGTGTGTCTTTCTAAGTCGTTTCGATGGCGGTTTGCATCTATGAGTGGTATCACAACTTTTTAACACCCATTCTTCGGTTTCTTTAAGCTTCCTTGCACGAACCTTCCATGTGCAATCCTTTTGCTCACACACCACGGTGTAACGCAACTTCATGTCGGAGTGCTCAACATAAATTGGCCTATGGTTTCGAATGGCATAGTCAGCCAACCAAAACTTCAGCATAGGCAAGCTCAGAAACTTCAATCCTTTCTTCAAGTAAGCATTCTCGTCCTCATTCTCCACCCTTGGTTCTCCTGGATCCGGGCATGGTGTTGGCTCAATCGCCGTCATTCTCATTCCACCGTCAACAACAGCTTTATGGGCAAGGCTCAGATCTTTAAACACGTGATTTCTTTTTTGTAAGCCCGTCAGCTCAAAGTGGATTTGGTTCTCCTCCTTTGTGAATCCATCCTCGTCCAACTGTTCAACTGGACCCTCGTCATCCGAGTCATACGCATATTGACGCCTAAAAGGCAAGTCACGATCCATGTCCTTTTGCGCTATGTACGCATCCAAGTCACCAACATCATTACCATGAAACCCTTCCTCTTGCTCTTCGTCATCATCATAAGCATCTTCATCCTCTTGAATTACTTCGTCACTAGCAATCACCTCAACTTCATTTGCTTGGCTAGTTGGTGGTTGGCTAGAAGCATTGGGGGCATACAACTCAACCTCATTTGCTTTGATAGATGATACACGGGGACGTGGGCGGGGATAAACATTGGGGGCATCAACCACAATCCTATGCTCAACAAGTGGCACCATTGTCCTCGCTCATGTCATCCATTGGGGAAGAGACATGCCGGTTCAAATCAAAGGCCAACCGAGGAGATTCAACCTTGGTGGCAAACAATTCAAGTGACTTGTCTTCCGATTAGGATATTTTTTCTTTGTATACATCCCAATGCAAATCCGAGGTGATAGGCATACTTTTCAAGCGAGATTTGGCTCCAACTCCAACATCATACCTTCCTATTAACTTAACATCAACATTGGTGTCCATCCACTCTAAGACTTGTCTCACTTTTGCAACAACATCCTCATAGCTAGGGCTTGTATTAAAAACCAATGGTTCCGCACCCGTGTCGGCATTGTTACTCAAGAATGCCTCCTTGTCCATGTAATGAACATTAACAAGTCTCTCCATCTAAAAATAACATGAATGCATTTAAGACTTCAATGAGAATTGGTGTGTTCATCCAAATACATCTAATTATATCCAAATCATATCAAGACTAAATTATTGGTGATGTCCACAAAAGTATCACTAATTAACACACACTAAGCTAAGTTAACCCTAATCACTAATTAACCCTAACCCCAAATCTTTCAACTCAACAAGCATATATTACTACTACACACCATGCATAGCACTATATTATCAAAGTTAACCAAGCCATTCATACTAACATAAGGGAGAAAACATGAACTAGAGGGTTCCATCAACATGTATAAAATGCAACCAAAATAACAAGATTTGACAAAAAATAATTGAATGATTTGAGGGAGATTACCACAAGCAACAAAGTGATGGAAAGATCCACCTAAGGGAAGCACCTTTTGGGGAGGATTTGAGGGGAAGCTTGAGGGGTGAGAGAGAGTGAGGGGGCAGCAAAGCTTCTTCAACCTCGGGCTGGATTGGGGAAAGTGTGTGGGGCCAGTCTAGATCCCGCCAGAAGTAACTTTGGAGTTCTGTCCGAATGGGCTCCCGGAAAAGAAGGAATTCCTTATTGATATGAGTAGTCTATCATCCCTAATAAGCCAGGCTATCACATACACCCCCACTCAGAGGAACCGACGTCCTCGTCGGGCCACAGGAACGTTCCCTCTTGGCACAAACGTCTGTGCTTCCAGTCCGGTACATGTGCCATGCCGGGTGCCACGACGGGTCACAAACGTCATGAACAACATGACCACGCACCTGTCCGCAACCATCCGTGTAACCGCGAGGGTCGGCTCTGATACCAACTTGTAACGCCCCGGACACACCCGCCGGTGGTCATTACTCCTGGCGGGATCTAGACTGGCCCCACAGATCAATACTAGTCTTTTCTGCGCACTTTGTCCTCACTCGTGCGCACCCGGGAGCAACTTCCCGGTCGGTCACCCATCCTGACACTACTCCAAGCTGAGCACGCTTAACTTTGGAGTTCTGTCCGAATGGGCTCCCGGAAAAGAAGGAATTCCTTATTGATATGAGTAGTCTATCATCCCTAATAAGTCAGGCTATCACACTTTCCCCAAGGGTTATCCACTTACCAGGGCCAGACGCCAGGGTCCCTCGCGTCTGGCCCCTTTGACACGTCAGCAAGTCAACAAGCAGCTGGGCAGTGCGGGCCAGGGGCCAGACGCCAGGGACCCTGGCGTCTTCGCAACCCAGACGCCAGGGACAGTGGCGTCACCAAAAAAGGTCAGAAACGAAATTTTTCCCACACGAGGTCAAAACGGGATTTAGTTAGGTCAGAACAGTAATTTTGTCCAAAAAAAACAACGATTGACCGTCCCCCACCTCCCGTGATCCCCACCTCCCGCACTTCCTCGATCCCCACCTCCCACCCATCGACCCATCGGCACCAGCCCCCGGAACCGCCGCCGCCATCGGCGCCTGTAACCCCGCGCGCCATTCTGCCAGATCCCGATGTCGCGCGACCTCCTAGCGCCGCCTCCCCCGCCACCTCCTGGCACCAGCACCGCTGACCTGTCTATGCCCGGCGCGCCGCCGCCCCCAAGCCTCCTCCGGGCGCGCGGCCATCGGCGGCCCTGCCTGCTTCCGACGGCGCGAGGACGCCGCCATCGCCCCTCCCCACCCACCTCCTCCTGGCCCGCCGGCGATCTTGCCTCTTCCTGTGCGAGGCCGGCACGCCGGGCCCCTGCCTACTTCCAGTGCGAGGCCCCAACCTTCTTCCTGCGCGCCACCGGGATCCAGTCGCTGCACTTCCGCCATGGCCATGCTTGGCTTTGAGCCCAACCACCACAGCCGCGTGCAGTCCAGGCCCACCTTCCATCGTAGTCCCCACCTTGCTGCTGACGCAGATGCAGTCAATCCACCTCCTCGGTGTTGAGGTCTTCCACCAAGGCAAGCTTGTTGTGCTCGAACCTACGTGAGGACTGAGGATGTAGCGGGCCGGACTGTGAAGAAGCAGTAGGTCAGACTGTGAAGAAAAAGCAAGTAGATATATTTGTCCTACGGCGGGGATGTAGGCCACCGCCTCGTCAAGCAAGGGCCTCCCTGTCCTGTAGAGCCACCTCTACACCATAGCATCGTTCCACTCGATGCCCTGCCTCACCTGCTAAAGTGGAAGTTCAGTTCTGCTTGCAAGATCCGGTCACCTGAGAGAAAGCAGCAGCTTCAACCGCGCCTCGGGTTCCTCAGCAAGTGCATGAAATTTCTTGGGTGAGCTGCCCGCCGCTGAAGAGCTGCAGGGCGATGCAGCAAAGGAGAGACATGATGGAAGCAGACAGTTGAGAAGCTTCGGGGCTGGGGATGGATCTGGGCACAAGATGTCGTGAGGCCAGCGGAGGAAGAGCGAGGTTGAGCCATTTCCCAAAGTAGTCGTTGTCGCAGCGCTCCTGAACCTGAACTTTTGTAGCTATGGTTGCTGTATCCATTTTGCTAGCTATCGTATTATTGAGTAGAGAAAGTGGCAGGGAGTTGATAGAACAAAGAATAAATGTGTGGTGGTGGTTACTTCTAGTAGATAAGATGGAGAGATAAGGACCAAAAGGTGTGGTGAAAAAGCAAACACGGCTTTGTGTATGAAAAATTACTATTTGTTTGGAGAAGACCATACATTGCTACTGCTAGTGCTACTTGCATTCTATGGACGGTGTACTAGTTAAAGCTTTCTTTGATTGACGGGTGTTCATCTCACGGGAGCTAAATTTAAAACCCTAGCCACCAAAAAAAGAGTCGTTTCTCAAAAAATATATTAGAGGTGAAAATTTTCATTTTGCCAAAGATATATTAGCAGGTCAAAGTTTATAAAAATTTCAAAAAAATTTGTATCTAAAGAAAAGCAAGAAGTTCAAATTAAACATAACACATGACTTTGATATTTATTTTTCACAAAAAGAACATTGTTTTACCATTTTAAAAAATTGAAAGAATATTTCCAACAAACCAAGAAGTCCAAATTATAAAAATAGAGAAGTTTGATATTTTAAAAAAACACAGATTTTCTTCGTTACTAAAGAATAAAATTAAAGACGTTCAAATTAAAATAAAAGGAGTAGTTTGATGTTTACGGAAAACTCAAATTCTCTCCATTTTCTAGGAAAAAATAAAAGTAAGAAGTTCACGTGCACCTTCGTGCATGGTTCATAATTTATATTGCGGGATGTCCGACCTCCAATTACATGTTTTAAAATGTTGTTTTTCATGCCCAAAATTTCCTATTGTTTTTGCACATGTTGGATTCAAGGGAAAATGTGTATAAAAATGTGTGATTTCGGAATTTCAGGTGTAACGAACATCGAAGTTCAAACCAAAAAAATGTAAACAAAAAAAATCATGGAATTCAAAGAATAAAAACTATGGAGTTTCATGAAATAAAATAATCGCACGCGAAGTTCATGTTTCAGAAATTCCGAAATTCACGTGTACCACGTATAGAAGAAAAATCATCAAATGAAAAAAGGGACTGCCTAGGCCATTTCACCGAAAAGCAAAAAATGCATAAAATGTCGTGACAAAATTCTATAAGAAGTTCAAATTTAAAATCCGAAGCAGGTCAACGTTAAAAAGAAAATGAAGTTTTTAATATCTCAAAGACAAATTTGGATGTTCAAAAAAAATTGAGCAAAAGTTAATAAAAAGTAGTTCAAAAACCTTTATAATGTATTTTCCGTGTTTGTAAAAAATCAGAGAAGTTGAAATTAAAAAGAGGAGCATTTCAAAAGATTATATAAAAACTGATTTTCCATATTCTATAAAAACTAGAAGTTGAAATTAAAATAACGGCGTGGTATCATTGTTCCTATAAAAAAACATTTTCCCCGTTACTAACCAATAAAACTAAGAAGTTCAAATTTTCAAAATGGTGAAGTTCGATGTCTATAAGAAATTTTGATTTTTCACATTATCAAAAATTAAAAGCAAAGAAGTTCAAAATTTTAAAACAAAGAAGTTCAAAAAACTCGATTTCCCTCGTTACTAAAGAATAAAACTAAGAAGTTCAAATTTAAATAACAGAGAAGTTCAAAGTTTATAAAAACCTCAGATTCTCGTTCTAAGGAATAACTAATAAGTTCAAATTAAAATAAGGGAACAACACAAAAAAGTTTTAAAAATATTTTCCTTGTTTTTAAATTCGGATTCCCACCCATACTAAAGATTACACCAAGAAGTTCATTTTTAAAAAATAGAGTAATTCAATGTACATTAAAAACTAAGTTTTTCTCGTTACTGAAGAATAAAACCAAGAAGTTCAATTTAAAAACATGGAGAAGTTTGATATTTAATTAAAAACATGGAGAAGTTTAATAAGTTCAAAGAAATTGTTTTTGCCTTTTAAAATAATTCTTTCGATCCGTAAAGAAGTTCAGTTATTATTTGGGAGCAATTTTATTTCAAAAAGGAAATAAAAAATTCAAATTATAAAGATTAAGAAATAACACCAGGAAGTCCATATTAAAAAGATGAAGAAGGTCCATGATTATAGAAAACTCAGATTTTCCTCGTTATTAAGAAGTGGAAACAAGAAGCTCAAAAATAAAATAACAAGAAGTTCAACTTTTAATAATAGAGCGCTTCAAAATTTCCTAAAAAAATTAAGAAATAAAACCAGGAAGTCCATATTGAAAAGATGGAGAAGTTCGATGATTATAGAAAACTCAGATTTTTTCCTCGTTATTGAAGAATGGAAACAACAAGTTCAAAAATACAATAACAAGAAGTTTAACTTTATAAAAACAGAGAGCTTTCAAAATTTATAAAAATATTAAGAAATAAAACCAGGAAGTCCATACTGAAAAGATGGAGAAGTTCGATGATTATAGAAAACTCAGATTTTTCTCGTTATTAAAGAATGGAAACAAGAAGTTCAAAAATAAAATAACAAAAAGTTCGACTTTTAAAAAAAAAAGAGCACTTAAAAATTTCATAAAAAAGGATTAAGAAAATCAGATTAAAAATTTATTAAAAACTCAGATATTTTCACGTAACCGAGAGAAATTCAGATTGATAACTGCCAGAAGTTCACATACTACACGGTGTGCATTTTGTATTAAGAAGTAATAAAAAAGAAAAGTCTAAAAGTTTTGTTGTTATAAGTTCAAGTCCTCCGTCGGAGAAAGTTGAAAAAATGATTGTGAGAGAGGTTTGTACAAAAGGATTATCATTTGTGTAACACGGACGAATGAATGAGTAAATTACGAACGAAAAATACGTCACCGAAGTTCAACGCCAAAACAGCAGGAAGTTCGACTACTATAGTGAATGAATTTCAGATGAAAAACTTTTAAAATCCTCACGAGTATGAAAAAAACGATCAACATGAGAAAGTTGCGTGTTTACATCACCTTTCCACCGGTATATTACTTGCTCAATTCCAATGAGTGTTCCGGTGAGTGGATTGAGAGCTACGGGCAAAAAAAATCACGTGAAAAACAGAGTGGAGTTCAGGTACATGCGCCGAGAAGTTCAGGTTCTTCACGCGGTGCATTTTCGAAGAATCTGTTTCGGGATAAACGTAGAACGAATGATCTTGCTGTTTTCGAAATTACATGAAAACGGCTAGGAATCAGGGAAAACCATCAACAGAAAAAGTTTCGCATTTTTTGTAGCTTTTCAACAGTATATTATTTGCGCCTTTCCGTTAAAGTTTGTAGAAAATACGGCGAAAGTATGTTTTTCACCATTTTCCAAACTGACTTAAAACCATAAAGAATTGGGAGAAACAATACATACCAAAAAGTTTTGCATTTGTTCAAGCTTTCCAACGCCATATCATTTGCTGCATTCAGACGCACGGTTAAAAAATTAGCTCGAAAATACAAACTCGATAGGACTTGGACCGTTTTCTAAATTACTCTTAAACCATTCAAAATTAGAAAAAAATCAAAACGAAAAAGTAGCGCATTTTCATAAGCTTTCCAACGTCATATCATATGCCTCAATTGGATTAGCCGTTTAGAAATGACATCGAAAATATGAACTCAGATGTTCGGTTTACGAAATTTTACGTTTTTTCAAATTACTCTTTAACCATAAGGAATTAGAGAAAACTTTAAAAATGTGGAAGGAGTGGTTTTGCAGCAGCTTTCCAACGACATATTATATGCCTCATTCCGATAAAGGTTTAGAAATGCGATCGAAAATACGATTCACGTTTTTTGTGTGAAGAAAAAACGGTTTTCAAAACTGCTCTTAAACCGCTTATATTTTGCCAAAAATTTAAGTTGGGTCGTGATATTGGTATCCATAGCTTTCCAACGGTATATCGCAAGCCCCATTTCGGGCAATGTTGACGGAAGTTCAACCTAGTTCACAAGGAAGTTCAACGTACTACTAGCGGGGCAGGTCATGTTGTGATTAGAATATTATTCTGATCCCATGATCAGAATATATATAAGGAGGCACTTGCGTACGTGAGGCTATGGACCTGATGGGTCCCCATTGTCATCCTCTCCAAGTAAAGTCATCTCCTCGCCCTCGCACGCTTTCCGCCCGAAAAAGTCAGCGCCGCCCGCCCCGCTTCCCGATGCAGGCGATTGCTCCACCTTCAAATGACACAAGTGCCGTCCTTCCATCCATCTGCCGCCCACATTAATGATACGTGGTTGCCGAGGCGGCTACTCCGGCGCCACATGTCCGTCCCTCCGCCCGCCCACCATTGCTATATAAACTCCTACGCAGGCCATAGCCGCAGTCATCTGCATCCGTTTCCTTTCTCCTGTCCACACCACTACTACTCACCATGGCTTCCTCGCGCTCCAGGCTCTTCGGGACGGGCGGACGACGGACCACAAGGAGATGGCAGCCATTGCTGCCGACCGGCTGGCCGGCAGGCAGCCGGAGGACGATGACGTCCCAATGGAGAACATGGTAGTCGACGATCCCGCGCCAACCCCCTCCTCCACGCCATCCTCGCCGATGCATTGCACCATGACCATCGGCGAGGCCCGTGCCCAATGTATGGACAGGGTGAGGCAGATGCGTTAGGAGCAGTTCCGGGAGGCGCAGGCCGACGCCGCCTACAACCACCATCTTCTCCAGGAGCACCTGCAGGCGGAGGAGCAGATCGCCGCGGAGCGGGCGAAGCAGGAGGTGCTGCTCGACTCGTACCGCTTCGCCCGCATGGGCCGCCTCGAGCGCTGGCGGTACCGCATGCGGGTGGCGGAGGCTGCGGCCGCCTACAAAGAGGCTAGCAAAGAGGGCGATGAAGCGCGCGAGGCGCTGTTTGGCGAGACCGAGGATGAGGCAAAGGACAATGCCGGCTCCGATGAGTCCCCTCTCCGCTGGCGTCGACGAGGCCCTGCTCCGCCGAGGCCCCGCGGCGCCAACAATGAGGCAGAGGACACCGCCGACTCCGCCGAGGCCCCGCCCTGCCAACAACGAGGCAGAGCACATCGCCGGCTCAGCCAAGGCCCCACCCTGCCGCCAACGTGGGGGAGGATTTCCACCGCTCCGCTGAGGCGCCGCCCACCGGCAATGAGAGAGAGGACATCGCCGGCTCCGCCGAGGCCCCGCCCCGCTGCCAACAAGGCCGCACCACATAGAAAACGAGGAAGAATAGAACACGGTAGGTCGCCGCCGCTCGGGTCCAAGTAAGGCCACCACTGCTACCCTTCGGTTGAAGCCAAGCTAGGCGGGTTGACCATTGACGTCCGGTTAGCTTCTTGGCGGCGACGTGGAGTCGGAGAGCTGCGCTGGAGAAGAACGCTGCTTCTACTTAACTACTGGTGCAGTTGGCTGACTGACACGTGGGCCCAACAGGACACATGTCAGTTACGCAACTGCACCTGCAGTTCAGTCACTAAAGCTTCTGTTCGGCTCAGCGGGACACAGGTGGGTAGCTTCGGTTAATTAATTATACCTCCAGCGCACCCCTTTTTAGTTGAAGAATGTATGAAATGTAATGAAATCCATCATGTTTATATGAAATCCGACCGTGTATGAATGAATTTATTTCGATTAGTTCGAATTCCTGTATCACTAGCATTGGATGAACATGCAAAACAATACGTACTAGCATTATTCCCAGGGTGATCACCTCGTTTGTAGCAGTTTCAAATGTACTCCCTCCGGTCCTTTCTAGTCTGCATACAAGTTTTTTCTGCAGTCAAAGTATCTCTACTTTGACCAATCTTATACAAAAAAGTATGCACTTTCACAATATGCGAAGTAAAAAGGAACAGAAGGAGTACAAAGAGTTTGAGCAGCTTTTTAGAGTTTCTGTACATTGCAATCAAACACATAGGCCTGGAAATTCATAGAGAACATTCAAAACAATTTATGATTATGCATCTCAGCGACTCACATGTCAGAGGCAATATTTACTTCACAACTAAAGAATAAAGAAAAAATTGATCGACGCTGCTGACAGCAAAGGGCGTCCCATTCGAAAATATCAAACGCATGTCTTGCTAAAATCAATGAGCAAAATTTGACAAGGTTGTCCCATTCCAAAATATCAAATGCCTATGATTGTGGAATGGGCAGGGTTTGCCATCAGTTCGGACATTGACATGGTACCTCGTGCTAAATAAACCAGCTGTTCTTTTTGTGCAGTTCACCAAAATCAACCAAATTCGCGCGTAGCTTGTATGATTTCGCCCTTATAAGTTGCAATGCCTTGAACTTATCGGCACCTCCTTTCTTGTGGTGGAAATGAATGATTCGATGTATTCATGAACATTTTGTGCAGTTCCCATTGAAATCAAGCTGAGCACCCCTGTTTGCACAAATACAAAAAAGTGATTAGTATAAAGCAAACTGTACTATCAATTGACAGTTTCAACAGGCACATACATGGTCCATGTAGAGCACACTTTTAGAAAAATGGAACTCACCAGAAAGAATCCTAGAACAACATTGTGCTCGCGCATCACAGCAAAAAAATGGAGATTTGTCAGTCCTTCTGAGCTGAAGTTAGTTTGGTCTTGTGGGGAGTAATGTAACCATCCTTCAAATGCTCCTTCTGATGAGAAGATGGACATGGCTTCTTCATCCTGGCATAATCGGAACTAGTCACTTCACGTACTCCATATTCTTCTTCAGAGAAAGATGATCCTGTTGTGCAAAGACAAGAGGACTACTAAATGCTAGCATCCCTGTTTTCTCGAAAAAAAGGAAAGGAAATATTTAAAACAGCACAGATGAAGCACTTCTCAAGGACAATACCACTTTTTCATGACAGTATCTAAACAGTAGCACAACACCAATAGAGATGACAAAGCTTAATCATATGGATGAAATCAGTGGGCGAGTACCAACCTTTGTTAGGAGGCTTATTGTGTAGAGCATACAGATGAAGCACTTCTTGTTGGGGATCGTTGCAGAAATTCAAAAAATTTCTAGCATCACCAAGATCAATCTATGGAGAGACTAGCAACGATGACCAAGCTTAAGAAAATTGATAGCAACTACTCCTGCAAGTGCCTAGAGCCTATATCATGCATTAGGACTACTTGGAACCATATAAATTTGACATGCAAGCTCAAGAACATGGTCACCTAGGAAGCAAAAATTTGCAATGAATAGAGCACTAGAACAAAAACTAATTGGAGCAATGGAGGAGTCACATACTGTCGGTGTACTAAAGTAGGGGTACCTTAGTACCCCGAACTTGTGCACGGGCAGTCGTAGCACCCCGCGGCAAGGCTTGCCAGGTGATCGCCAAAAACTCTCCATGGTCCCTTTTTGGGCCATCCAAGAACAAAGTATTTGAGCCAAGGCCCCGGCAGGAGGAGCTTGCCGGGAAGGCCACCCGAAGAGAGCAAGGCCCCGGCAAGAGGAGCTTGCCGGGACGGCCGCTCGAAGCACAAGGCCCCAGGAGCTTGCCGGGAAGGCCGACCAGGGCACGACAAGAGACTTGCTGCGACGCGCCACGCGTCCCGGCAAGGACCGGTGAGCAACAAGCTCCTGGGCGCGACAAGGCATCAACCGCGGCAAGGCGCTTGCCGCGGCAAGTCACCACCCCGCGCCTGCATTCCAGCTCATCCACCCACGCGTCGCTCTGGGGCCATTCCAGGCGTACATGGCGAGAGGCTGCACAGCCAGGGGCATGCGGTGGCGAAGCAACGCTGACAGCGTAGCAGTCGTGGCGAACGGTGGCGCCCCTGACGGCCCCTTTTCTGCACTGTTTGGGCGACCTAGACGGGCATTTAATGCCCTTGTCCCCTGCCGTCAGAGTTAGGTATGATAGCACTGTGCAAACAGCTGTACCCAACACAGCGTTTTCCAGTTTTACCCCCGCCTACGTTGCCACCTGTGGGTAACCCCTTGCGCATATAAAAGGAGGCCCCATGCGCAACGTAAGAAAGAAGGGAGGAAGGAGGCCACTCACGCTCGGTCTGATTAGTTGCCTGAGTGTACTGTAGCACTCAGCGCTCCCGAACAAGAACACAATACAAACCACAAAGCAGCAGTAGGGTTTTACGCATCCGTGTGGCCCGAAGCTGGGTAAACCCCTTGTGTGCATTGCCTCGATCCGCTCTTCGCGCGACCTCCGCCCCCTGCCGAACCAGAAAGGGGCTCGGTCTCCATAGGTGTTCGTGGAGGCAGATTTCCCACGACACCTTTGGCGCGCCAGGTAGGGGGCGTCGAGGTTGTGTGAACCTGATCCGGCGTCTGCACAAGCTAGATCTCCATCGTCTTCATCGACATGCCACCGAAGAAGAAGGCTCCAGAGGTGGCTGGTCCGTCCGCGTCGAACCCACCGCCCCTGGAGCAAACGGGTGGTGGGGACGGCACCGGCGGCGGAACGGGCGTCGCCGAGCCAGCTCATGGTGCCACGGCGTTTGAACATGCAGCGCGCCCCTCTCAGGAGGCACGGGACCAGCAGCGTCTTTGCACCCACGGTACCATACGCTCGCTGGACCCAGATCGAGCTGGCGGATCCCAGGGTGCTCAAGGCCAGCATACACACCAATGTGCTGGCGTGAGCGTGGCGCGACTGCCTGGTCCGGGTGCTGCTCCTTCTAACATAGTTAGAAGTTCGAGCACATCCCGCTCCATGCGCCACTCGCCACCGCTGCCCGCCACTCCAGCAGAAGCTCTAGCACGAGCTCAACTGCTCCTAGACTACCCTCCAACGGTGGACAAGCTCGACGACTAGAGGGCCATGATACAGAGTCTCATCGGCTTTGCTAACGGCGACACCCCGCGGCAGCAGTGCGTCGCAGCCGCGGCAGGTCGGCCAGGCGAGAACCGATGGCGCCAAGACCGGTGGGGGTGCGACCACCGTGCATTCCCCGCCCCAAAGGCCAAGATCGCCGACTCGCTGGAACCATCACGACAACGACTCCACCGCGTCGTCAAATCCGCGAACTCGTTGCGATCAACGCCAAGTTCTTCACGAACGAGAGCAAGAGGACGCTCGTACTCGCATCGAGCGTCGAAGAGAAGCGCGGCGTCAATCAGACCAGCGCGCTGGGCCCTCTGTCGACATGCATGCGCCGGGGGGACCAGGCGACCTGCCGTACGGGGTAGGCTGCCCTGCATTCACCCGTGAGCTGCGGCAAGTCCAGTGGCCCAGCACGAAGAATTTCAAGCCAGACGTACCAGAGAAGTACGACGGCAAGTCGCATCCGTCGGAGTTCCTCAGCATCTACACCATTGTGGTTCAGGCTGCTGGAGGGCGAGACGACAAGATCCTTGCCAACTACTTCCCACTGGTACTCAAATCCAACGTCAGATCCTGGCTCATGCACTTGCTGGATAACTCCATAACCTCCTGGACAGACTTGTGTCATCAGTTTGTTGGCGCCTTTACAGGCGGCCACAAACCCCATGGCCAAGCGAGCGACCTTCATCTGCTCGTCCAGAAGGAAGGGGAATCCTTGCGCAAGTTCATCCAGAGATTCAGCCGCGTGCACTACAACATCCCAGACGTCCACCCTGCCACGGTTATCAGCGCGTTCCATCAGAACGTGCGTAACCGCAGGATGCGGGAGGAGATGGCGATGTGCAAGATCAAAGACATCAGCGAGCTATATGCCCTGGCCGACAAGTGTGCACGTGCTGAGGAAGGAAGGAAACTCCCCGGAGAGAACACTGGAGCAGGACAATCTGACAGTGAGGATACCGCCCCGGCAAGGAAGAACCGGCGGCGGAGCAACAGGAAGAAGAAGAGCCAAGAAGTACTGGTTGTTGAGCAGTCTGGCGATGAAGGCGCCGCCAAGAAGGCCCAGACTGGTAGCTCCGGCAAGGATATTGCCGGATGCGCCAACTGCCAGGCTGTGGCGGTCGCCGACAAGCGGGACGGCACCAACAAACAGTACTGCAAGATCCACCGCACCAAGGGCCATGACCTCCAGAGCTGCAAGCAGGTCGAGCGGCTCGTCGAGCTGCAAAAGGCCGAGTACGAGCGATGCGACAAGGAAAGAGCCCGGGGAGGTGGCGGAGGATCCGGCACGAAGCGCCCCAGCCAGGGAGGACGCCGCGACAAGGACAAGCAGCGGCAAGCAGACAGACCTCCCCGCGGCCGCGACAAGAACGAAGACGACAACGAAGACGAAGACATGGATGATGTCGAGACCAGTGAGCAGGAGTTTCAGAAAGCCACAGAGGTCTTGTGCGTAGACGGCGGTGCTTCTCTGCATACTTCTCACCACCAACTCAAGCAGTGGGTGCGGGAAGTCAATGCAGCGGAACCACCCGTCGAGTCGCGCAAGCCTCTGAAATGGTCCAGCACGCCTATCATCTTCGATATTGAGGACCACCCTGACCGCACAACTGCGATCGGGTGCTTGCCGATGTTGGTCTCACCAACAGTCCGCAACCTCAAGGTCACTAAGATGCTAGTCGACGGCGGGGCCGGCTTGAACCTGATCTCCTCCGCTGTGCTCCAGAAACTCCAAGTCCCCGACAACGAGCTCGAAGAAACCGGCACGTTCCAAGGAATCAACCCGGGAAGGAGCAAGCCGAAGGGGAAGATAACGTTGCCAGTGACATTTGGCAGCGAGCTGAACTTCAGGACAGAGAGGATCACTTTTGACGTTGCCGATTTTCCATTGCCCTACAATGGAATTCTCGGCCGTCCGGCGCTCGCCAAGTTCATGGCGGCCTCTCACTACGCATACAACATGCTCAAGATGCCAGGCCCGATAAGCGTCATCTCTGTCCCCGGCGACAAGAAGGATGCCCTTATCTGTGCCGACAAGATCTACCGGGAAGCAGCAGCAGCGACGGATCACAAGCCACTTGCCACTGAAGCTCCCGGAGGGAAGAAGAAGACCAAGCCCGGCAAGTGCTCTGGTGCCCACTCCGGCAAGCGCACCTCTTCGGAGTGCTGCGCTATCGTCGAGGACGCGCCATCGAGCTCCACCGGCAAGAGTAAGAAGTCAATGGCAGCCCCACCAATGACCAAGAAGGTGTCCGCCAAGGAGGACGGCACTGGTGGTACCTTCACCATCAGTGCCACTCTCGACCCCAAATAGGAAAGCGCGCTCGTTGCTTTCCTGCGGGCGAATGCCGATGTGTTTGCCTGGCAACCATCTGACATCCCCGGCGTTCCCAGGAAAGTGATTGAGCACCACCTCGCCCTCTGTCCTCATGCGCGGCCCGTCAAACAGAAAGTCAGGAAGCAAGCGGTGGAGCGCCAAGAGTTCATCGCAGAAGAGATCAAGAAGTTGGAAGCGGCAGGCCTTGTCAGAGGTGTGCTCCATCCGACGTGGTTGGCCAATCCTATTGTCGTGCGCAAAGCAAATGGGAAATGGAGGCTTTGCATCGACTTTACTGATGTTAACAAAGCTTGTCCCAAAGATCCCTTTCCCTTGCCGCGCATTGACCAGATTGTTGACTCCACGGCCGGATGTGACCTGCTTTCATTTCTTGACGCATACTCAGGATACCATCAGATCTTCATGGCTGAAGAAGATGAGGAAAAGACCGCATTCATCACTCCATGTGGCACGTACTGTTTCGTACGGATGCCTTTCGGTTTGAAGAATGCTGGTTTGACGTTTGCGAGGGTTGTCCATACCGCTTTTGAGCCGCAAATCCACAGAAATGTGGAAGCCTACATGGATGACATAGTGGTCAAAAGCAGGAACAGGGCAACCCTGATTCAAGATTTAGAAGAGACCTTTACGAACCTGCGCAGGATCAGCCTCAAGCTCAACCCCGAGAAGTGCGTGTTTGGAGTCCCTTCCGGCAAGCTTCTCGGGTTCTTCGTGTCTCAGCGAGGAATCGAAGCCAATCCAGACAAAATTAAGGCCATCGAGCAGATTGAAGCACCAACACGCGTCAAGGATGTACGAAGGCTTGCCGGCTGCGTCGCGGCTCTCAGTAGGTTTATTTCCAAGTCTGCAGAACGCGCCCTGCCATTTTTCAAAGTTTTGAAAAAGGCAGGTCCAGTGAAATGGACTCCGGAAGCGGAGGCTGCGCTGCAAGACTTGAAGAAATACCTGTCCTCCGCTCCAATACTTGTCGCGCCTAAACCACAAGAGAAGTTGCTGCTGTACCTGGCGGCAACCAATCAAGTGGTTAGTGCTGCGTTAGTAGCGGAGAGGGAGGCAGATGATGAGCTAGCAACCGCGGCAAGCGCGTCCAGCGACAAGAAGGAGGCTTCCCCGACAAGCTCTGGCCCCGACAAGGATGAATCTGCGCAGGAGCGAGTGGAGGTGCAGAAGAAGAGAATGGTGCAGCGCCCAGTTTACTTTGTCAGCTCCCTTCTGCAGGGGGCTAGGTCAAGGTACTCTGGTGTGCAGAAATTGCTTTTCGGCCTTCTCATGGCCTCGAGAAAGCTGCGCCATTACTTCCAAGCACATGAGATTACAGTTGTCACCCGCTTTCCGCTGAAGAGGATACTACAGAATCCAGAAGCAACAGGCAGGATTGTCGAGTGGGCACTGGAACTGTCAAGCTTCGGTCTCAAATTCGAGAGCACTTCAACTATCCAAAGCAGAGCATTGGCGGAGTTCATAGCAGAGTGGACACCGACACCAGACGAAGAGATCTCAGAGACGAGCATCCCCGTCAAAGAAGCAAGCAAAGAGTGGCTGATGTATTTTGATGGTGCCTTCTCGCTGCAAGGCGCCGGTGCTGGCGCGTTGCTTATCGCGCCCACCGGAGAGCATCTCAAGTACATAGTCCAGATGCACTTCCCCAAGGAGCAAGCAACCAACAATACTGCAGAGTATGAAGGTTTGCTTGCCGGTCTCAGGATCGCGGCAGAACTTGGGATCAAGAAGCTCATTGTCAGGGGTGACTCGCAGCTTGTCGTCCGCCAAGTGAACAAGGATTACCAGAGTCCGTTGATGGAAGCGTACGTCGATGAAGTGAGGAAGCTAGAAGAGCACTTTGACGGCCTGCAAATGGAACACATTCCAAGAGCTGAGAACGACATTGCTGATAGCCTGTCAAAGTGCGCAGCACTTAAGTTACCTGTGGAGCCAGGAACCTTTGTGCTCAAGCTGACTCAGCCATCCGTAACACCATCAACCGGACAGAGCAAGAAGAGGAAGTTGGTCTCCGGTGACTATCTTCCGGCAGAGCTCCCCGGAGCCGCCGCCAAGAAGGTCCCCAAGATCGACGCCAAGAGCGCTGAGGAGCCGTCTGCTCCGGCAAAACCCAGGGTTTGTTCCGTAGAAGCAGGCGCTCCCGACAAGTTTTGCTCCGGCAAGCTTGCCGGGGAACATCAAGCCCCGGCTGAGCCCCAGATCCTCGCCGTAGGAGCGGACGTTCCCGCAGCAGCAGATGTGCCTTCAGTCCTTGTTGTCGAGCCACAGGCTCCAGCATGGGCGCAACAGACTGTCCATTTCCTCCAGAACGGATAACTTCCCGAAGAACAAGAAGAAGCGGAAAGAGTAGCCCGGCGCTCGAGTATGTACCAGTTCGTCGACAACACGCTGTACAGAAGAGGGCGCAACGGTGTGAAATTGAAGTGTATTTCCCGGGAAGGCGGACAAAAGCTGTTGGCAGAGATACATGGAGGCATATGTGGTCACCACATTGGCGCAAGAGCACTTGACGGCAAAGCGTTCCGGCAAGGTTTCTTCTGGCCGACAACCCTCCAGGATGCAACTGCACAAGTAACCAAGTGTGAAGCGTGCCAGTTCCATTCCAAGCAGATACACCACCTAGCTCAAGCTCTCCAGACGATCCCTTTATCCTGGCCATTTTCGGTCTGGGGGCTCGACATCCTCGGCCCCTTCCCCCGAGCTGTCGGGGGCTTTGAGTACTTGTACGTCGCAATCGACAAGTTCACAAAGTGGCTGGAAGTGGAACCAGTGAGGAAGGTGACAGCACAGTCAGCAGTCAAGTTCTTCAGGTTGATTGTTTGCCGCTTCGGGATCCCCAACAGGATCATCACCGACAACGGTACGCAATTCACGAGCTGCTTCGCTTCTGTTGCTCATCCCAGGAGCAACGGTCAAGCGGAGAGGGCCAATGCCGAAGTGCTGCGCAGGCTCAAGACCAGAACTTTTGACAGGCTGCACAAGTGTGGAAGAAACTGGATCGAGGAGATGCCGGTGGCTCTTTGGTCGATCAGAACGACGCCAAATCGAGCCACTGGCCAGACACCATTTGCTCTAGTCTATGGAGCAGAAGCAGTTACCCCCACGGGACTCGTATACGGGTCACCCCGAGTGCTCGCTTATGATGAGCTTGAGCAAGAGCGGCTGCGTGAAGATGATGCGCTGCTCCTTGAGGAAGATCGTCTTCAGGCTGCTGTGCGAGCCTCTCGCTACCAGCAAGCTTTGCGTCGCTACCATAGCCGCAAAGTTAAAGGCAGAAGCTTCGAGGAAGGCGACCTTGTTCTTCGGTGCGCTCCGTCCGCCAAGAATCATAACAAGTTGACGCCAAAGTGGGAAGGCCCTTACCGGGTGAGACGAGTCACGAGGCCCGGCGCTGTCCGCCTCGAGACCGAAGATGGCACTCCGGTGAGCAACTCCTGGAATATTGAGCATCTTCGTAAGTTTTACCCGTAAGGCGCGGTTGTCGGACCCCGTCCGGCAACCACCCTTTTGTACAAGTCTTGTCGCTGTTGCATGTAATCCTTTGTACAAAGCCAGGCGCAGACCCTGAGCAGCAGTAAATGAAGCGCTGTCGCCCTAAGTTTTAGCATGCATGCTGAGTCGAGTATCGTCCTTGGTTAGGGTTGATAGTGCCTAACAGCTGCTAACCCCTAGCTTAGAGGTCGGGTCTGCGTCCTTTTTTCCTGTTCTTTCGTTTCCCTTGGTTCGCAGGGTTTTGCATATCCTGGCCAGACCGCTTAAGGACGAAGAAGAGAAGAAGGGCGGACCAGCATCTGGTCCCCGGCAAACCAGTGTTGCCGGGGGCTGCAAGTACAAAGATTCGCCCGCGGCAAGCCAAAGTTGCCGGGGGATGCAATCCCAGATAAGTTTTTCATCCCTTGTCATGCATTCTCTTATGGACTGAGGAATGCAAAAACCTTGTTTCTTCCTAAAAAGTTGCCGTGCTCCCTTAACTCTGGGCTCCAGAGCGCGTTCCTGGGGCCAGTTCTGGTAGTTGCCGCGGCGGCAAAGGGATGGAGTGAGGAGCCCGAACCCGCCTCATCCCTGCCTCCGCCAAAGGCGTGAGAAAGGTCGAGTGGCGCGGGAAGACGACAGGGCCTGTTGCCGGGCAAAGAAGTGTCTATCTTAACGATATAAAGGATTTGCTCCTTGGTGTGGGTTTTACCCGTGAGACAAATGGCCCGGCAAACATCCCCTTTTCATTAAAAAAACATTCCGCTCAGGTACAGTCCAGAGAGAATGAAAAACATGAGAGATGGGATTACAAGCTTTAAATGCAACTAAAGCCCGAAGGCTTACAAGTTAAAAAGAGATAAGGTGCCCGTAATCCCTTTCTTGTCTCTCTCCTCAGGAGGTAGGGCAAGGAGGTGAAAAGGGCAAAAGGGGCGCCTAGACGAGCTACGGGTGGCAGAAGACACCAAGAGAACACCCCGGGGGCCGTCTGAAAGCTGGACGGTGACGGCGGCGCCGGAAGCAGGGCTCGACGAGGCGGCAGGACATCAGCACGCTGTCGAGGGCGCCGTGCCCTCGTACTCTGAGTTGACGTCCTTGCCGCCCGCCCTCTTCCTCTTCCGCAGCCTCCCTACGCCAGCCGCCAAGGAGACGACCCCGGGAAGCTCAAGGAGCCGGCGACACGGATGATGGGGTCGCCGGTGCCACGCGGAGCCGCGACCGACGCCTAGTCGGACCCGTCATCCCGATGACCGCTACCCTCGTCGTCGCTGTCGCTCCCCTCCTCGTCACTCTCACTCGAGGAGGAGCCTTCGCTGTCGGAGGAGCTATCCACGCAGCACCGGGCCCGGGTCCCGTAGCACCCGAAGACCTTGACGGAGAGGAGATCGCCCTCCATCAACTTAAAATGGAGGGTGAACCCCTCCATCAAGCTGTGGATACGGGCGAACGTCTTCCACCCTCGACCAAGATACATCACGCCGGGGGCTGGGGACTCAACGTGGACCTGCGTGCCGCTGACCCCGCAACCCCTCATGCGCAGTCTTAGCGTCTCGGGTTGTTCCATCTCCATCACGCTTGCGAAGGGAGCCGGGAGACGGAGGCGACGACGAGGCGCCCGGCGCAGCCTGATGAAGAACTCGCAAGGGTCATCCCTGATGTGGACTGTCATGAGAACAGGAGCCGCTGGCGGAGGCGAGGCCAACGCGTCGCCTCGTCCGCCTCGTCCCCGAGCATCTCGGCCTCGTCCACGACCTCGCCCCCTCCCCCTTCCCCTTACAGTTGGCTCTGCCACCGCGGGTGCAAGGGGAGGAGGGGCACGTTGCCTAGCGGCGCCCCTCGCCGCCACCGATGAAGGACCAGGGTTCCCTTTCTCCATGTCGAATGGAGAGAGGGGATCAGAAGCTGAAGGGAAGCAAAGATGAAGTAGTATGGGTTTCCGTCGCCCCCTCTTGCTCTTTATAAAGGAGCAGGGTGGGGGCTCAGCCGCCCCGCTCAGCTAATCAAGGCGCAGGAAGAGCAGGCGACTGGGACCGGCCTGCTGCCTCGACCCGCGACGGCCCAGTTTCCTGCCTCCACCGTCCGCGACTCCAGGTGCATGGAAGCCGCGTGGCTGGCGTGCAGGACCGAGGCGACGGATGAGGCGACCTCCCCTCACCCCGTGATCGTGGGGAGCGGACGCCTCGGAAACCGTGCCTCGGCCCTGTCCAGCGAACGAGCCATGCCTCCACGCCTCCCTCCACTTATGGAGATGGCGCGAACCGTCCCCCTTTATTGCGACGTGACACATGCCTGCGAGGCTCAGCCCCGCGCACGCCGCCCACGTCACGCACTGTTGGGGAACGTAGTAATTTCAAAAAAATTCCTACGCACACGCAAGATCATGGTGATGCATAGCAACGAGAGGGGAGAGTGTTGTCTACGTACCCTCGTAGACCGAAGCGGAAGCGTTGACACAACATAGAGGAAGTAGTCGTACGTTCTCCTCGCGATCCAACCGATCACAGCACCGTTACTCCGGCACCTCCGAGTTCTTGGCACACGTTCAGCTCGATGACGATCCCCGGGCTCCGATCCAGCAAAGCGTCGGGGAAGAGTTCCGTCAGCACGACGGCGTGGTGACGATCTTGATGTGTTACCGGCGCAGGGCTTCGCCTAAGCACTGCAACGATATGACCGAGGTGGAATTTGGTGGAAGGGGCACCGCACACGGCTAAGGAACGATCCGTAGATCAACTTGTGTGTCTTTGGGGTGCCCCCTGCCCCCGTATATAAAGGAGCCAAGGGGGAGGGGCTGGCCGGCCAAGCTTGGCGCGCCAGGAGAGTCCTACTCCCTCTGGGAGTAGGATTCCCCCCCCCCCCAATCCTAGTTGGACTAGGATTCTCCAAGGGGGGGGGAGAGAGAGAGAGGGGGCGCCCACCTCTCCTAGTCCTAATAGGACTAGGGGAAGGGGGGAGGTGCGCAGCCCATGAGGGCAGCCCTCTCACCTCTCCTCCAAGGCCCATGTTGGCCCATTATGCTCCCGGGGGGTTCCGGTAACCCTCCCGGTATTCCGGTAAAATCCTGATTTCACCTGGAATGCATCCGATGTCCAAACATAGGCTTCCAATATATCATTCTTTACGTCTTGACCATTTCGAGACTCCTCGTCATGTCCGTGATCACATCCGGGACTCCGAACTCCTTCGGTACATCAAAATGCATAAACTCATAATAACTGTCATCGTAACGTTAAGCGTGCGGACCCTATGGTTCGAGAACAATGTAGACATGACCGAGACATGTCTTCGGTCAATAACCAATAGCGGGACCTGGATGCCCATATTGGCTCCTACATATTCTACGAAGATCTTTATCGGTCAGACCGCATAACAACATACGTTGTTCCCTTTGTCATCGGTATGTTACTTGCCCGAGATTCGATCGTCGGTATCCAATACCTAGTTCAATCTCGTTACCGGCAAGTCTCTTTACTCGTTCCGTAATACATCATCTCGCAACTAACTCATTGGTTGCAATGCTTGCAAGGCTTTATGTGATGTGCATTACCGAGAAGGCCCTGAGATACCTCTCCGACAATCGGAGTGACAAATCCTAATCTCGAAATATGCCAACCCAATATGTACCTTCGGAGACACCTGTAGAGCACCTTTATAATCACCCAGTTATGTTGTGACGTTTGGTAGCACACAAAGTGTTCCTACGGTAAACAGGAGTTGCATAATATCTTAGTTAAAGGAACATGTATAAGTCATGGATAAAAGCAATAGCAACATACTAAACGATCGGGTGCTATGCTAATGGAATGGGTCATGTCAATCAGATCATTCAACTAATGATGTGATCTCGTTAATCAAATAACAACTCTTTGTTCATGGTTAGGAAACATAACCATCTTTGATTAATGAGCTAGTCAAGTAGAGGCATACTAGTGACACTCTGTTTGTCTATGTATTCACACATGTATTATGTTTCCAGTTAATACAATTCTAGCATGAATAATAAACATTTATCATGATATAAGGAAATAAATAATAACTTTATTATTGCCTCTAGGGCATATTTCCTTCAGTCTCCCACTTGCACTAGAGTCAATAATCTAGATCAGATCACCATGTGATTAACATCAATAGTTCACATCATCATGTGATTAACACCCATAGTTCACATCGATATGTGACCAACACCCAAAGGATTTACTAGATTCAGTAATCTAGTTCACATCGCTATGTGATTAACACCCAAAGAGTACTACGGTGTGATCATGTTTTGCTTATGAGAGAAATTTAGTCAACGGGTCTGCCACATTCAGATCCGTTATGTATTTTGCAATTTTCTATGTCTACAATGCTCTGCACGGAGCTACTTTAGCTAATTGCTCCCACTTTCAATATGTATCTAGATTGAGACTTAGAGTCATCTAGATTAGTGTCAAAACTTGCATCGACGTAATCTTTTACGACGAACCTTTTGTCACCTCCATAATCGAGAAACATATCCTTATTCCACTAAGGATAATTTTGACCGCTGTCCAGTGATCTACTCCTAGATCACTATTGTACTCCCTTGCCAAACTCAGTGGTAGGGTATGCAATAGATCTGGTACACAGCATGGCATACTTTATAGAATCTATGGCTGAGGCATAGGAAAATGACTTTCATTCTCTTTCTATCATGTGCCGTGGTCGGGCTTTGAGTTTTACTCAAGTTCACACCTTGTAATACAGGCAAGAACTCTTTCTTTTGACTGTTTCATTCTGAACTACTTCAAAATCTTTTCAAGGTATGTACTTATTGAAAAACTTATCAAGCGTCTTGATCTATCTCTATAGATCTTGATGCTCAATATGTAAGCAGCTTCACCGAGGTCCTTCTTCGAAAAACTCCTTTAAAATACTCCTTTATGCTTTACAGAATAATTCTACATTATTTCCGATCAATAATATGTCATTTACATATACTTATCAGAAATGCTGTAGTGCTCCCACTCACTTTCTTGTAAATACAGGCTTCACCACAAGTCTGTATAAAACTATATGCTTTGATCAACTTATCAAAGCGTATATTCCAACTCCGAGATGCTTGCACCAGTCCATAGATGGATTGCTGGAGCTTGCATATTTTGTTAACACCTTCAGGATCGACAAAACCTTCTAGTTGCATCGTATACAACTCTTCTTTAATAAATCCATTAAGGAATGTAGTTTTGTTTATCCATTTGCCGGATTTCATAAAATGCGGCAATTGCTAACATGATTCGGACAGACTTAAGCATAGATACGAGTGAGAAACTCTCATCGTAGTCAACACCTTGAACTTGTCGAAAACCTTTTGCGACAATTCTAGCTTTGTAGATAGTAACACTACTATCAGTGTCCGTCTTCCTCTTCAAGATCCATTTATTTTCTTTGGCTTGCCGATCATCGGGCAAATCCATCAAAGTCCATACTTTGTTCTCATACATGGATCATATCTCAGATTTCATGGCCTCTAACCATTTCGCGGAATCTGGGCTCATCATCGCTTCCTCATAGTTCGCAAGTTCGTCATGGTCTAGTAACATGACTTCCAGAACAGGATTACCGTACCACTCTGGTGCGGATCTCACTCTGGTTTACTTACGAGATTCGGTAGTAACTTGATCTTGAAGTTACATGATCATCATCATTAGCTTCCTTACTAATTGGTGTAGTAGTCACAAGAACAGATTTCTGTGATGAACTACTTTCCAATAAGGGAGAAGGTACAATTACCTTATCAAGTTTTCTACTTTCCTCCCACTCACTTCTTTTGAAAGAAACTCTTTCTCTAGAAAGTTTCCGAACTTAGCAACAAAAGTCTTGCCTTCGGATCTGTGATAGAAGGTGTATCCAACAGTTTCCTTTGGATATCCTATGAAGACACATTTCTCCGATTTGGGTTCGAGCTTATCAGGTTGAAGCTTTTTCACATAAGCATCGCAGCCCCAAACTTTAAGAAACGACAGCTTAGGTTTATTGCTAAACCATAGTTCATACGGTGTCATCTCAACGGATTTAGATGGTGCCTCTTTTAACATGAATGCAGCTGTCTCTAATGCATGATCCCAAAACGATATTGGTAAATCGGTAAGAAACATCATAGATTGTACTATATCCAATAAAGTACGGTTATGACGTTCGGACACACCATTATGCTGTGGTGTTCCAGGTGGCATGAATTTGTGAAACTATTCCACATTGTTTTAATTGAAGACCAAACTCGTAACTCAAATATTTGTCTCCGCGATAAGATCGTAGAAACCTTATTTTCTTGTCACGATGATTTTCACTTCACTCTAAAATTCTTTGAACTTTTCAAACGTTTCAGACTTATGTTTCATCAAGTAGATATACCTATATCTGCTCAAATCATCTGTGAAGGTTAGAAAATAATGATACTTGTCGCGAGCCTTAATATTCATCGGATCATATACATCAGTATGTATGATTTCCAACAAATCTGTTGCTTGCTCCATTGTTCCGGAGAACGGCGTTTTTAGTCATCTTGCCCAAGAGGCATGGTTCGCAAGCATCAAGTGATTCATAATCAAGTGATTCCAAAATCCCATCAGCATGGAGTTTCTTCATGCGCTTTACACCAATATGACCTAAACGGCAGTGCCACAAATAGGTTGCACTATCATTATTAACTTTGCATCTTTTTGGTTTCAATATCATGAATATGTGTATCACTGCGATCGAGATCCAATGAACTATTTTCATTGGTGTGTATGACCATAGAAGGTTCTATTCATGTAAGCAGAACAACAATTGTTCTCTAACTTAAATGAATAACCGTATTGCAATAAACATGATCAAATCATATTTATGCTCAACGCAAACACCAAATAACACTTATTTAAGTTCAACACTAATCCCGAAAGTATAGTGAGTGTGCGATGATGATCATATCAATCTTGGAACTACTTCCAACATACATCGTCACTTCACCCTTAACTAGTCTCTGTTCATTCTGCAACTCCCGTTTCGAGTTACTAATCTTAGCAACTGAACTAGTACCAAATACTGAGGGGTTGCTATGAACACTAGTAAAGTACACATCAATAACATGTACATCAAATATACTTATGTTCACTTTGCCATCCTTCTTATCCGCCAATCACTTGGGGTAGTTCCGCTTCCAGTGACCAGTCCCTTTGCAGTAGAAGCACTTAGTCTCAGGCTTAGGACCAGATTTGGGCTTTTTCACTTGAGCAGCAACTTGCTTGCCGTTCTTCTTGAAGTTTCCCTTCTTTCCTTTTGCCCTTTTCTTGAAACTAGTGATCTTGTCAACCATCAACACTTGATGTTTTTCTTTGATTTCTACCTTCGCCGATTTTAGTATCGCGAAGAGCTTGGGAATATTTTCCGTTATCCCTTGCATATTATAGTTCATCACGAAGTTCTACTAACTTGGTGATGGTGACTATTCTGTCAATCACTATCTTATCTGGAAGATTAACTCCCACTTGATTCAAGCGATTGTAGTACCCAGACAATCTGAGCACATGCTCACTAGTTGAGCGATTCTCCTCCATCTTTTAGCTATAGAACTTGTTGGAGACTTCATATCTCTCAACTCGGGTATTTGCTTGAAATATTAACTTCAACTCCTGGAACATCTTGTATGGTCCATGACGTTCAAAACGTCTTTGAAGTCCCGATTCTAAGCCGTTAAGCATGGTGCACTAAACTATTAAGTAGTCATCATATTGAGCTAGCAAAACGTTCATAACGCCTGCATCTGCTCCTGCAATAGGTCCGTCACCTAGCGGTGCATCAAGGACATAATTCTTCTGTGCAGCAATGAGGATAAACCTCAGATCACGGATCCAATCCGCATCATTGCTACTAACATTTTTCAACACAATTTTCTCTAGGAACATATCAAAATAAACATAGGGAAGCAACAACGCGAGCTATTGATCTACAACATAGATATGCTAATACTACCAGGACTAAGTTCATGATAAATTTAAGTTCAATTAATCATATTACTTAAGAACTCCCACTTAGATAGACATCCCTCTAATCCTCTAAGTGATCACGTGATCCAAATCAACTAAACCATGTCCGATCATCACGTGAGATGGAGTAGTTTCAATGGTGAACATCACTATGTTGATCATATCTACTATATGATTCACGCTCGACCTTTCGGTCTCCGTGTTCCGAGGCCATATCTGTTATATGCTAGGCTCGTCAAGTTAAACCTGAGTATTCCGCGTGTGCAACTGTTTTGCACCCGTTGTATTTGAACGTAGAGCCTATCACACCCGATCATCACGTGGTGTCTCAGCACGAAGAACTTTCGCAACGGTGCATACTCAGGGAGAACACTTCTTGATAATTTAGTGAGAGATCATCTTATAATGCTACCGTCAAACAAAGCAAGATAAGATGCATAAAAGATAAACATCACATGCAATCAATATAAGTGATATGATATGGCCATCATCATCTTGTGCTTGTGATCTCCATCACTGCAGCACCGTCATGATCACCATCGTCACCGGCGCGACACCTTGATCTCCATCGTAGCATCGTTGTCGTCTCGCCAATCTTATGCTTCCACGACTATCACTACCGCTTAGTAATAAAGTAAAGCATTACATCGCGATTGCATTGCATACAATAAAGCGACAACCATATGGCTCCTGCCAGTTGCCGATAACTCGGTTACAAAACATGATCATCTCATACAATAAAATTTAGCATCATGTCTTGACCATATCACATCACAACATGCCCTGCAAAAACAAGTTAGACGTCCTCTACTTTGTTGTTGCAAGTTTTACGTGGCTGCTACGGGCTTAAGCAAGAACTCATCTTACCTACGCATCAAAACCACAACGATAGTTTGTCAAATAGACTCCGTTTTAACCTTCTCAAGGACCGGGCGTAGCCACACTCGGTTCAACTAAAGTTGGAGAGACAGTCTTCCACAAGCCATCTATGTGCAAAGCACGTCGAGGGAACCGGTCTCGCGTAAGCGTACGCGTAAGGTTGGTCCGGATCGTCTCGTCCAACAATACCGCTGAACCAAAGTATGACATGCTGGTAGGTAGTATGACTTATATCGCCCACAACTCACTTGTGTTCTACTCGTGCAAATAACATCAAACCATAGAAACCTAGGCTCTGATGCCACTGTTGGGGAACGTAGTAATTTCAAAAAATTTCCTACGCACACGCAAGATCATGGTGATGCATAGCAACGAGAGGGGAGAGTGTTGTCTACGTACCCTCGTAGACCGAAGCGGAAGCATTGACACAACGTAGAGGAAGTAGTCGTACGTTCTCCTCGCGATCCAACCGATCACAGCACCGTTACTCCGGCACCTCCGAGTTCTTGGCACACGTTCAGCTCGATGACGATCCCCGGGCTCCGATCCAGCAAAGCGTTGGGGAAGAGTTCCGTCAGCACGACGGCGTGGTGACGATCTTGATGTGTTACCGGCGCAGGGCTTCGCCTAAGCACTGCAACGATATGACCGAGGTGGAATTTGGTGGAAGGGGGCACCGCACACGGCTAAGGAACGATCCGTAGATCAACTTGTGTGTCTTTGGGGTGCCCCCTGCCCCCGTATATAAAGGAGCCAAGGGGGAGGGGCTGGCCGGCCAAGCTTGGCGCGCCAGGAGAGTCCTACTCCCTCTGGGAGTAGGATTCCCCCCCCCCAATCCTAGTTGGACTAGGATTCTCCAAGGGGGAGAGAGAGAGAGAGGGGGCGGCCACCTCTCCTAGTCCTAATAGGACTAGGGGAAGGGGGGGAGGCGCGCAGCCCATGAGGGCAGCCCTCTCACCTCTCCTCCAAGGCCCATGTTGGCCCATTATGCTCCCGGGGGGTTCCGGTAACCCTCCCGGTATTCCGGTAAAATCCTGATTTCACCTGGAATGCATCCGATGTCCAAACATAGGCTTCCAATATATCATTCTTTACGTCTCGACCATTTCGAGACTCCTCGTCATGTCCGTGATCACATCCGGGACTCCGAACTCCTTCGGTACATCAAAATGCATAAACTCATAATAACTGTCATCGTAACGTTAAGCGTGCGGACCCTACGGTTCGAGAACAATGTAGACATGACCGAGACACGTCTTCGGTCAATAACCAATAGCGGGACCTGGATGCCCATATTGGCTCCTACATATTCTACGAAGATCTTTATCGGTCAGACCGCATAACAACATACGTTGTTCCCTTTGTCATCGGTATGTTACTTGCCCGAGATTCGATCGTCGGTATCCAATACCTAGTTCAATCTCGTTACCGGCAAGTCTCTTTACTCGTTCCGTAATACATCATCTCGCAACTAACTCATTGGTTGCAATGCTTGCAAGGCTTTATGTGATGTGCATTACCGAGAAGGCCCTGAGATACCTCTCCGACAATCGGAGTGACAAATCCTAATCTCGAAATATGCCAACCCAATATGTACCTTCGGAGACACCTGTAGAGCACCTTTATAATCACCCAGTTACGTTGTGACGTTTGGTAGCACACAAAGTGTTCCTACGGTAAACGGGAGTTGCATAATCTCATAGTTAAAGGAACATGTATAAGTCATGGATAAAAGCAATAGCAACATACTAAACGATCGGGTGCTATGCTAATGGAATGGGTCATGTCAATCAGATCATTCAACTAATGATGTGATCTCGTTAATCAAATAACAACTCTTTGTTCATGGTTAGGAAACATAACCATCTTTGATTAATGAGCTAGTCAAGTAGAGGCATACTAGTGACACTCTGTTGTCTATGTATTCACACATGTATTATGTTTCCAGTTAATACAATTCTAGCATGAATAATAAACATTTATCATGATATAAGGAAATAAATAATAACTTTATTATTGCCTCTAGGGCATATTTCCTTCACGCACGCCTCTCCCCACGATGCCGCGTTCGATGCGTGCCGTTTGGGGAGGACGTGGTGGATGCAGAAGAAGATGCAACGTGACCCAGGCCGCGCGTGCCCGTGCATTGTTTTGGGCCTGGCCCAACAGCGCTCGGCACCGTGTATGGCCCAGGCCCGGGGGCTCCTGTCGGTGTACTAAAGTAGGGGTACCTTAGTACCCCGAACTTGTGCACGGGCAGTCGTAGCACCCCGCGGCAAGGCTTGCCAGGCGATCGCCAAAAAATCTCCATGGTCCCTTTTTGGGCCATCCAAGAAAAATTGTTTGAGCCAAGGCCCCGGCAGGAGGAGCTTGCCGGGAAGGCCACCCGAAGAGAGCAAGGCCCCGGCAAGAGGAGCTTGCCGGGACGGCCGCTCGAAGCACAAGGCCCCAGGAGCTTGCCGGGAAGGCCGACCAGGGCACGACAAGAGACTTGCTACGACGCGCCACACGTCCCGGCAAGGACCGGTGAGCAACAAGCTCCCGGGCGCGACAAGGCATCAACCGCGGCAAGGCGCTTGCCGCGGCAAGTCACCACCCCGCGCCTGCGTTCCAGCTCATCCACCTACGTGTCGCTCTGGGGCCATTCCAGGCGTACGTGGCGAGAGGCTGCGCAGCCAGGGGCATGCGGTGGCGAAGCAACGCTGACAGGGTAGCCGTCGTGGCGAACGGTGGCGCCCCCGACGGCCCCTTTTCTGCACTGTTTGGGCGACCTAGACGGGCATTTAATGCCCTTGTCCCCTGCCGTCAGAGTTAGGTATGATAGCACTGTGCAAACAGCTGTACCCAACATAGCGTTTTCCAGTTTTACCCCCGCCTACGTTGCCACCTGTGGGTAACCCCTTGCGCATGTAAAAGGAGGCCCCATGCGCAACGTAAGAAAGAAGGGAGGAAGGAGGCCACTCACGCTCGGTCTGATTAGTTGCCTGAGTGTACTGTAGCACTCAGCGCTCCCGAACAAGAACACAATACAAACCACAAAGCAGCAGTAGGGTTTTACGCATCCGTGCGGCCCGAAGCTGGGTAAACCCCTTGTGTGCATCGCCTCGATCCGCTCTTCGCGCGACCTCCGCCCCCCGCCGAACCAGAAAGGGGCTCGGTCCCCATAGGTGTTCGTGGAGGCAGATTTCCCCCGACACATACCAAGGAACAATCCCCCCAAGCAGTTTTGTGAGAGGTGCTTTGAGCAAGGAGATAGAAAATTGCAGCAAAATGAGCTAGAACTCGTGCTTGAGCTGGATGGTGTTTTTTTGGGAGGAAGAAGTGTGTGGGTGCAGGAATAAGTGAAGGGGAGCCACGATGGGCCCACGAGGCAGGGGCACGCCCAGGGGGTGGGCGCGCCCTGGACCCTCGTGGCCAGGTGCTTGCTCCCCCTGCTGTGTTCTCAGTGCCAGATATTCTCAAATATTCCAGAAAAAATCATATTTTAATTTCAGGGTATTTGGAGAACTTTTATTTTTGGGGTATTTTTATGTTGCACGGATAATTCAGAAAACAGACAGGAAAATACTAATTTTACTTTATTTCAACTAAATAACAGAAACTAAAGAGAGGGTACAGAAGGTTGTGCCTTCTAGTTTCATCCATCTCATGCTCATCAAAAGGAATCCACTAACAAGGTTGATCAAGTCTTGTTAACAAACTCATTCTGAATAACATGGAACTAGAGGAATTTCGAATAACACTATATTACCTCAACGGGGATATGCACATCCCCAATAATAAGAATATCATATCTCTTCTTGATAGTAGGAAGAGGAAATTCAAAACCTCCAAAAATAATCGATGGTATTTTTCCAATAGAGTTGATACTATGAACTTGAGGATATTTCCTCGGAAAGTGTACTGTATGCTCATTACCATTAACATGGAAAGTGACATTGCCTTTTTTTTCAATCAATAACAACCCCTGCAGTATACAAACAGGGTCTTCCAAGAATAATAGACATACTATCGTCCTGGGGAATATCAAGAATAACAAAGTCCGTTAAAATAGTAACGTTTGCAACCACAACAGGCACATCCTCACAAATACCGGCATGTATAGTAGTTGATTTATCGGCCATTTGCAAAGACATTTCAGTAGATGTCAACTTATTCAAATCAAGTCTATGATATAAAGAGAGAGGCATAACACTAACACCGGCTCCAAGATCACATAAAGCAGTTTTAACATAGTTTCATTTAATGGAGCATGGTATAGTGGGTACTCCTGGATCTCCAAGTTTCTTTGGTATTCACCCTTAAAAGTGTAATTAGCAAGCATGGTGGAAATTTTAGCTTCCGGTATCTTTCTTTTATTAGTAACAATTTCTTTCATGTAATTAGCATAAGGATTCATTTTGAGCATATCAGTTAGTCGCATACGCAAAAAGATAGGTCTAATCATTTCAGCAAAGCGCTCAAAATCCTCATCATCCTTTTTCTTGGATGGTTTGGGAGGAAAAGGCATGGGTTTCTGAAACCATGGTTCTCTTTCTTTACCATGTTTCCTAGCAACAAAGTCTCTCTTATCATAACGTTGATTCTTTGATTGTGGGTTATCAAGATCAACAACACGTTCAATTTCTACATCATTATCATTACTAGGTTGAGCATCATCATGAACATCATCATTAACATTATCACTAGGTTCATGTTCATTACCAGATTGTGTTTCAGCATCAGAAACAGAAATATCCATTGGATTCTCAGGTGGTTCAACAATAGGTCCACTAGAAGCATGCAAAGTCCTATAATTTTTCTTTTTCTTCTTTTTAGAAGGACTAGGTGCATCTACATTATTTCTCTGAGAATCTTGTTCAATTCTCTTAGGGTGGCCTTCAGGATACAAAGGTTCCTGAGTCATTCTACCAGTTCTAGTAGCCACTCTAACAACATAGTTATTTTTCTTACTATTCAATTCATTGAGCAAATCATTTTGAGCTTTAAGTACTTGTTCTACTTGAGTGGTAACCATAGAAGCATGTTTACTAATGATTTTAAGTTCACCTTTAACATTAGCCATGTAATTACTCAAGTGTTCAATCATATAAGCATTTTGTTTTAATTGTCTACCAAAATAAGCATTAAAATCTTTTTGCTTAACCATAAAGTTATCAAACTCATCCAAACATTGGCTAGCAAACTTAGTAGGAGGGATTTCAGCTTTATCATATTTATAGAGAGAATTTACCTTTACTACCTGTGTCGGGTTATCAAGACCATGAGTTTCTTCAATATGTGGTAAATTAAGACCATGTATTTCTTCAATAGGAGGTAAATTATTAACATCTTCAGCTTTAATACCTTTTTCTTTCATAGATTTCTTTGCGTCTTACATATCTTCAGGACTGAGAAATAGAACACCCCTCTTCTTCGGATTTGGTTTAGGAATAGGCTCAGGAGTTGGCTCAGGAAGTGTCCAATTATTTTCATTTGTACACATATTATTCAATAGAATTTCAGCTTCATCCGGTGTTCTTTCCCTGAAAACAGAACCAGCACAACTATCCAGGTAATCTCTGGAAGCATCAGTTAGTCCATTATAAAAGATATCAAGTATTTCATTTTTCCTAAGAGGTTGATCAGTCAAAGCATTAAGTAATTGGAGAAGCGTCCCCCAAGCTTGTGGGAGACTCTCTTCTTCAATTTGCACAAAGTTATATATATCCCTTAAGACAGCTTGTTTCTTATGAGCAGGGAAATATTTAGCAGAGAAGTAATAAATCATATCCTGGGGACTACGCACACAACCAGGATCAAGAGAATTAAACCATATCTTAGCATCACCCTTTAATGAGAATGGAAATATTTGAAGGATATAAAGATAGCGATATTTCTCATCATTAGTGAACAGGGTGGCTATATCATTTAATTTAGTAAGATGTGCCACAACAGTGTCAGATTCATAGCCATAAAAAGGATTAGATTCAACCAAAGTAATTATATCAGGATCAACAGAGAATTCATAATCCTTATCAGTAACACAGATAGGTGAAGTAGAAAAAGCAGGGTCAGGTTTCATTCTAGCATTAAGAGATTGTTGCTTCCATTTAGCTAATAACTTCTTAAGATCATATCTATCATTGCAAGCTAAAATAGCTCCAGCAGCTTCTTCATCCATAACATAACCCTGAGGAACAATAGGTAATTCATATTTATTAGGGGGAGAGTCTTCATCATCACTATCATCAATATTATCAGTTTCAATAATTTCATTCTCTCTAGCCCTAGCAAGTTGTTCATCAAGAAATTCACCAAGTGGCATAGTAGTATCAAGAATAGAAGTAGTTTCATCATAAGTATCATGCATAGTAGAAGTGGCATCATCAATGACATGCGACATATCAGAATTAATAGGAGAAGTAGGTTTAACTGTCGCAAGCTTACTCAAACTAGAAGGTGAATCAAGTGCAGAGCTAGATGGCAGTTCCTTACCTCCCCTCGTGGTTGAGGGATAAATTGTTGTTTTCGTGTCTTTCAAGTTCTTCATAGTGACCAGCAGATATAAATCCCGAGTGACTCAAAGAATAGATCTATGCTCCCCGGCAACGGTGCCAGAAAATAGTCTTGATAACCCACAAGTATAGGGGATCGCAACAGTTTTCGAGGGTAGAGTATTCAACCCAAATTTATTGATTCGACACAAGGGGAGCCAAAGAATATTCTCAAGTATTCATAGTTGAGCTGTCAATTCAACCACACCTGGATAACTTAATATCTGCAGCAAAGTAGTATGGAAGTAACTGTAACGGTAGCAAAAGTAATATTTTCGGGTTTTGTAGTGATTGTGACAGTAGCAACGGAAAAGTAAATAAGCGAAGAACAATATATGAAAAGCTCGTAGGCATTGGATCGGTGATGGAAAATTATGCCAGATGCGGTTCATCATGTAACAATCATAACATAGGGTGACACAGAACTAGCTTCAATTCATCAATGTAATGTAGGCATGTATTCCGAATATAGTTATACGTGTTTATGGAAAAAGAACTTGCATGACATCTTTTGTCCTACCCTCCCGTGGCAGCAGGGTCCTAGCGGAAACTAAGGGATATTAAGGCCTCCTTTTAATAGAGTACCAGACCAAAGCATTAACACATAGTGAATGCATGAACTCCTCAAACTACGGTCATCACTGGGAGTGGTCCCGATTATTGTCACTTCGGGGTTGCCGGATCATAACACATAATAGGTGACTATAGACTTGCAAGATAGGATCAAGAACTCACATATATTCATGAAAACATAATAGGTTCAGATCTGAAATCATGGCACTCGGGCCCTAGAGACAAGCATTAAGCATAGCAAAGTCATATCAACATCAATCTAAGAACATAGTGGATACTAGGGATCAAACCCTAACAAAACTAACTCGGTTACATGATAGATCTCATCCAACCCATCACCGTCCAGCAAGCCTACGATGGAATTACTCACGCACGGCGGTGAGCATCATGAAATTGGTGATGGAGGATGGTTGATGATGATGACGGCGACAGATTCCCCTCTCCGGAGCCCCGAACGGACTCCAGATCAGCCCTCCCGAGAGGTTTTAGGGCTTGGCGGCGGCTCTGTTTCGTAAAACACCATGAATCCTTCTCTCTGATTTTTTTCTCCACGAACACGAATATATGGAGTTGGAGTTGAGGTCGGTGGAGCGTCAGGGGGCCCATGAGGCAGGGGGCGCGCCCCGGGGGGGGGGGGGGGGCAGGCGCGCCCCCACCCTCGTGGACAGGTGGAGGCCCCCTGACGTGGATTCTTCTTCCAATATATTTTATATTTTCCAAAAATAACTTCTGTGGAGTTTCAGGTCATTCCGAGAACTTTTGTTTCTGCACATAAATAACACCATGGAAAGTCAGCTGAAAATATCATCAGTCCGGGTTAGTTCTATTCAAATCATGCAAGTTAGAGTCCAAAACAAAGGCAAAAGTGTTTGGAAAAGTAGATACGATGGAGACATATCAAGGACACGCACCCACACAACTTCATAATAAGGATAATATCAACAAAAGACATTACAGGCCCTTTACACACCCCCGCGAGGCTCTTCTCGGTTCCTCGCAGGTAACAAAAGAAAGGAAATTCAAGGAGCCCTATCTACACACGCCAGCGCGGCTGACGCCATCATCAACAGTGGGCCATGGGAGGCCGGCGCCAACCCCATCCAGATCAGCAATGGCGGTGGCCGGACGCTGCAGCCTTGCTCCGGGCACGGCAAAATCTCGGGGGCACGTAGCTGTCGTCGCTCGTCTTCGGAGTCTCGTAGAGCTCGGGCGAGTCGCTGGACTCCCAAGCATTGCTGCTGCTGCTGGAGGAACCGCTGGCGAGGCGGTCCTGACGGCCTTATCCCGGGAAGCACTCCAAGCGGCGGCCTTCTGCGTCGAAAATCTTGAAGAACATGGTGGAGGCGCCGTCGTACTCGAAGTGGATCGCAAGGGTGCCTTCTGCATGGAAAACCCGGGCGACCTCACCCCAGCCTGGGATCATGAAGTTCTTGCCCGAGGAGATGACTTGAACTTCCGCTCTGGTCGCTGGGGCGTCGCAGTCGGCGTGCTGCAGCCACAACTCTAGAGGGCCCCTCGCCGGCATCTCGGCGAAGAAGAACTGGAGGAAGCGGATCCAAGTGCGCAGAGGCATCGCCGCCCACAGCACGAGCTCGCGCGAGGAGTCCGAGGCGTGGACTCCTGGTTCGACAGTGTGCGCCACTGCGGCGTGGCGACCGCGGCCCCGGCGTGGGCTGCTGCTGTCGGTGTCAAAACCGGCAGATCTCGGGTAGGGGTCCCGAATTGTGCGTCTAGGCGGATGGTAACAGGAGACAAGGGAGACGATGTTTTTACCCAGGTTCGGGCCCTCTCGATAGAGGTAAAACCCTACTCCTACTTGATTAATATTGATGATATGGGTAGTACAAGAGTAGATCTACCACGAGATCAAGGAGGCTAAACCCTAGAAGCTAGCCTATGGTATTATTGTTCTGTTGTTCGTCCTGCGGACTAAAACCCTCTGGTTTATATAGACACCGGAGAGGGCTAGGGTTACACAGAGTTGGTTACAATGGTAGGAGATCTACATATCTATATCGCTACGCTTGCCTTCCACGCCAAGGAAAGTCCCTTCCGGACACGGGACGAAGTCTTCAATCTTGTATATTCATAGTCCAGGAGTCCGGCCAAAGGTATAGTCCGGCTATCCGAACACCCCCTAATCCAGGACTCCCTCAGTAGCCCCTGAACCAGGCTTCAATGACTACGAGTCTGGCACGCAGATTGTCTTCGGCATTGCAAGGCGGGTTCCTCCTCCAGGTACTTCATAGAAGATTTGGAACACAAGGACAGTGTCCGGCTCTGCAAAATAAGTTTCCACATATTGCCATAGAGAGAATAATATTTACACCGATCTAATCTGCTGACGTATTCCGGAGCGTGACATCACACCACGGCCGAGCCTTTATTTGAATCGTTTTATTATCCCACCTCAGCGTGTTATGCGAGGTGGTTTCCTTGGCACGTCTTGTCAAAGCAGAGATCATGTCCCCTTATTCCGGGATTCTCATCAATACGGGCATGGGTAACCCAACCGGCCATTGATTACGGCGCTTGGGAGATAAGCGAGTTTTACCAGGCGGGTGGGGACGCGTAGTTGCGTCCGCCCATATAAGGGGATAAGGATCCACCTTTCTCATACACGCCTTCTTCCTCCTTTGCCTACCATTTCTGCGCACTCGAGCTCCAGCGCCCAAGTCCGCAGTCCCCACCTCGACCTAATCCAACCATGTCCGGAGCGGGAGGCAGGTGGATGGTTTCCTCCGTCACGGAGGGACACATCAAAAAACTAAGGAAGGCCGGATACTTGTCCAACGACATCGCGCACCGGCTTCCCGAAGAGGGGCAGCTCGTCCCCACCCCAAGTCCCCATGAGAGGGTGGTGTTCCTCCCCCCATTTCCTCCGCGGAGTGGGTTTCCCTCTCCACCCATTTGTCCGGGGGCTCATGTTCTACTATGGCCTAGATTTCCACGATCTGGCCCCAAACTTTGTCCTCAATATCTCGGCGTTTATTGTCATGTGCGAGGCATTCCTCTGCATCCGCCTCCATTTCGGCCTATGGCTCAAGACTTTCAATGTTAAGCCAAAGGTGGTGCGCGGCACCCAGGCGGAGTGCGGAGGCGCCATGGTGGGCAAGATGCCCAACGTCCTATGGCTCGAGGGATCCTTCGTGGAGACCTTGAAGGGGTGGCAATCGGGGTGGTTCTACATCACCGAGCCACGTGACCCTGAATGGGTCGCAGCCCCCGAGTTCCGATCCGGACCCCCTACGCGGCTTACGTCCTGGAAAGAGACGGGCCTGTCGTGGGGCAACAGAGGAGAGGTGACTGGACTGCAAACATGCATCCAAACCCTGGTGAACAAGAAGCTTAAACTTGTCAACGTAGTCCAGGTTATGCTCATCCACCGGAGCCTCCCGTGTCAACAACGGGCCTTCAACCTGTGGGAGTTCGACCCGGCGCAGCACCCAACTCTAAGCAGGCTCTTCGACACGACGTACGAAGATGCCTAGAAGGCGCTATTCAAGGGCGCCGAGGCTCCCGCATCCGCTACCGAGGATCGCGGATTCAGCACGCAGCGTCACGCTAGTGCGGTAAGCCGTTTTCACCTTTTACAGGGTATTTTAGCTTTTCATAGTTTGGACTTTATGCGGGATCTAAGCTCCCTTTCCTTTGACAGGAGTGGCAGGCAAAGTCCGGACAGATCAACTGTATGGCTCCTTTGCCCGAAGACCCAACGGATGCTCTATTGGCAAGGCTGCTGGTTCTGGCAACCTATGTGGTGCCGGAGAAGAAGGCCACGGGGACTCGAAAGAGAACCCGTCGTGTGGTGGTGTCGGATTCGTCGTCCGACGACTCCGAGACGCAATCCTCCCGTGAAGACGAGGAGGAGGAAGAAGATTCCCCTCCCCCTCCAGCAGGGGAGGGAAAGAAAAGGAAGGCCACCCCAACTGGGGAGGCCAGATGGTCCAAGAAGGGGAAAACCCTTCTTCCGGACTACTCCACCAACCCCGATGATTGCGAAGAGGAGTGGCCGCACAGGGCTAAGCCCCTGGCGAAATCATAAGTATTCGGATACCAGAGTAAGTCATAGTATTCCTTTACTGCACAGCTCTTCCTTACGTCGAATATGATTATGCAGTCCACACAAAGACCGGCTCGACGTGTCGTCGAGCGGTTCCCTGGACTCGTCGGACATAAACTCTCTTCCGGCGGCTACCTCCCCCCGCCCTACGGATGACACCGAGGTGGCGTCCCAGGAGGTTCCAAGCCAGGAAGAGGTGGTCTCGGAGGTGCCGCAAGGCGACCTTCCGGACCCCAGGCGCCAAGGGAATAGAACCCCTAAGGGCTCCAAGTCCGGCCCTAGGCCGGACACCGCTCCGGAGCCTTCAAAGGTTCCAGAGTCCGGCGGGCGACCTCCTTCCAAGAGGAGCAAGCCCACTGAGCCGGTGGCCCCCGTCCAACCGGAGGCGCCGGGCAATCTGCTGGAGGTGCTTAAAGGCGCCTCCATCGACGAGGAGCACCGCACTATTATGAGTGCGGTGGTTTAGAAAGTTCAGTCTGCCAAGAGCGGGCTGACCGAAGCCTGTGCCGGCCTTTTAACAGGCTTTGAGGTATGTAAAAAATATGTAAAAATGTTACCGCATAGACAGTAGCCCCTAATGGTCTGTTTGGCGTTCGGAAAGAAAAGTCGAATAGAGGATCTAATAAAATTCGCAGGATTCTAACAAAAGTAAGTCAATGTGCATATGCAGGCTTCACTGCTGGCGTCCGCCGCACTGACTGCGGAGGTGGACACACTAAAGCAGAACCTCGAGCGGTCCGAGCAAGAGCTCGACCTTGCCAAGAAGCAGCTCGAGGACAAAGAAGGTAAGAAATACCTTATTAAATATAAAATGGTGCAACTGCAAAAAGTGACAGGACTAACGTGGCTATTGTAGGGGCCTCAACTGAGGTGGCGACCCTTAAGCAAGCGCTGTCCGAGGCCGAGAAGAGGACGGCCGCGGAGCACACCGAGCGGGAGAAGTATGAGCCATAGGTTGGCAAGGTGCGGCAAGAGCTCCAGGCTCTCATGAAAAAACATGAGAGTTTGGAGCTTGACTCAAAGACTCGAGAGTCTGAGCTCGCGGCGGCCATTGAGAATGCCAAGTCTGCCAAGGCCGAAGCCCAGAAGGCCCTCCAGGAGGTTGAGGCGATGAAGAAGATAGCGGCGGGTAAGGCTTTCTTTATGCAAAGCAAGCATGTGAAAGTCAATTACTTGTTACTTACCCTAATCCGGAGCTCTCCAGGAGCATTCGCAGATCTGCACCGCAGCATGTCCGATGCCGCCGCATTCTACCGAGCCGAGGAGGGCAGCTCGACAGAGAAGGTGTTCTAGTCTCAGTATGCTGAGGCCGGACTCCCTGTGCCCTTGAGCGACCAGCTAAAGCAACTGGTCGAGCTCCACAAGGTGGCCGAACAGGCCATGAAGGGCCTCATAGTTCGGCTGTGGCCTGGAGAGGCTCTGCCTGGGAGCTACTTCGGGCTAGTGAGGTGGTTGGTGGAGGCCTGTCCAAGGCTCGACGTCATCAAGCGCTCCGTCTGCATGGAAGGTGCTCGAAGTCATCAAGGCATGGCGGACGAATGCTCGAAAGATGTAATTTTTGAGTAAAACTTGTTTATTTTGTCCTGTGCGTTGAAAACTTGTTCATGTGCGCTAAGCAATGCTTTTTGAATTTAAAATATTACCTTCTGTGCGGCCGTTTATCGAATTTTGAGAGATGGCGAGTCATCGGCTTCTGCCCCCATGCCACGAGTGCTGGGGTGTTCGGGATAAACTTGAGCGCTCTTTTTCCCATTCTTGGGTCCTTCGAGGGAGGCGCTCAACACAACGAACAAGGCAATCAGACTATAATGCTTGAACACTCTCACTTAGCCAAAGAATTCTATAATTATAAATTTCGGCGAAGCCTCTAGTGTTCCGAAGACCGAGTTCGGGGCGCTATCCATGCCTGGGCCGGACAAAGCCGACTCCTCGCTCTAAGCGACATAAGTCTTTAGGGACTCAAAAACCTCTCGAACAGCGACCAGCTCTGGCCTTATCATGACGGTCAGTTTTAGCTTTCTCTACTGAGGTGCTTTAGCCCAGCTCAACTGGGGCACAATCGCAGTAGTTCTCCTAGCGCTACCTTAGCCGATACAACGGAACGTAAGGTACCAAAACATAGGAGCCGGGAAAACCCAACATTTGACCCAAGACATGATTCGGAGCCGATGCATATAACGCTATAAGTTCGGGGTGCCGCACTTGTGAAAGTGTTCGGACTTCTCACACCGTGTTGTGGGGTACTTAAGCCCCTAGTGTATTGGCTGTACCAAAGTGTACGGGTGCTATGCATTGTTTATTTGAAGAACATGTATTCTTAAAAAAGAGTAATACAGTAATAGACAAAAGCTATGCATTGTTTATTTGAAGAAGCTGCGATCTAAGCAGAACGATACAAATTGTGCGATAAACAGAATGTGGGACTATTTGACATGTCCTATCCAGGGGCGGACTGTGGAATGATATGCAAAACAGGTATACTGCTCATTATAGAGACCACCTTAGAGTTCCATAGTGCGGCGTGGTTTTCTTCTTCCCTGGTTCTTGCATCGTTTGTGCGGCAATTGTACTGCCGGCTTAGGCCTTCCGAAGAATGGAGTCCTGAAATTAAGATAAAAGTAAGAAATCGGCAGCCCCTAGTGCGGTTTAAGCCGTGTTTTGGGCGTGCTGTGATGGTGCCCCTCCCCCTGTCCCCATGGTATTTCCAGAGCGTAGTTATGTACGCGCAGTACTGGTTTTGCAATTTCGTGAGGGCTGGGGTTTGGGCCGCATTGCTATGCCTGCTCACAACGTGCCAGGCGGTCTTGCTGTAGGTTACACCGGGCGCGCTTGACGGTGTTCGGACGTTTGGTGGCCGGACTGGAAAATTGCCTTGAGAGGCTGCTTTGTACTTCCGTTGCGAGAGCCGCCGTATGCTCCTCTGTACGGAGAGAGCGTTCGGTGTTTCCATTGACCGTAATGACTCCTCGAGGGCCTGGCATCTTGAGCTTGAGGTATGCGTAATGCGGTTCGCCCGAGCAGCGCGTGATAGCCACTGCGGAACGGGACTATGTCGAAGATTAACTCCTCGCTTCAGAAGTTATCCGGAGATCCGAAGACCACTTCAAGTGTGACTGAGCCTGTACAGTTGGCCTCTACACCTGGTATGATGCCTTTAAAGGTCGTTTTAGTGGGTTTAATCCTCGAAGGATCGATGCCCATTTTCCGCACTGTATCCTGATAAAGCAGGTTCAGGCTGCTGCCGCCGTCCATGACGACTCGAGTGAGGTGAAATCCGTCAATGATTGGGTCAAGAACCAATGCGGCGAATCCGCCGTGACGGATGCTAGTGGGGTGGTCCCTTTGATCAAAGGTGATCGGGCAGGAGGACCATGGGTTGAACTTCGGGGCGACTGGCTCCATCGCGTATACGTCCCTTAACGCACGCTTCCGCTCCCTCTTGGGGATGTGGGTTGCGTATATCATGTTCATCGTCCGCGCTTGTGGGGGGAACCCCTTCTGTCCACTACTGTTCGGCGGCTGGGGCTCCTCCTCGTCGTCTCTATGTAGCCCCTGATCTCTGTTTTTGGCATGTAACTTGCTTGCCTTCTTGAACACCCAACAATCCCTGTTGGTGTGATTGGCTGGCTTTTCGGGGGTGCCATGTATCTGGCACGAGCGATCGAGTATTCGGTCCAAACTGGACGGGCCCGGGGTATTTCTCTTGAATGGCTTTTTCCGCTGACCAGGTTTAGAGCCTCTGAATCTGGCATTAACTGCCGTATCCTCAGCATTGTCGCCGTTAATGCGGCGCTTATGCATGTTGCGACACGACCTGGCACTGTTGTCCTTGGTATCCGAATTACTAGGGGTCTTGGTTATGTTATTGCTACGAGCCAGCCAGCTGTCTTCTCCCGCATAAAAGCGGGCCATGAGCATCGTGAGGGCTGGCATAGATTTTGGCTTCTACTGTCCAATGTGCCGGGCAGGCCACTCGTCGCGGATATTATGCTTGAAGGCCGCTAGGGCGTCTGCATCCGGACAGTTGACGATTTTATTTTTCTTGGTTAGGAACCGTGTCCAGAATTGCTTGGCCGATTCTTCTGGCTGCTGAATTATGTGGCTTAAGTCATCGGCATCTGGTGGTCGCACATAAGTGCCCTGAAAAATGTCGAGGAATGCGGCTTCCAGGTCCTCCCAACAACCAATTGATTCTGCTGGCAAGCTATTAAGCCAATGCCGAGCTGGTCCTTTAAGCTTGAGTGGGAGGTATTTGATGGCGTGTAGATCGTCACCGCGGGCCATGTGGATATGGAGGAGATAGTCCTCGATCCATACCGCAGGGTCTGTTGTGCCATCATATGATTCAATGTTTACGGGTGTAAAACCCTCTGGGATTTGATGATCCATTACTTCATCTGTGAAGCATAGTGGGTGTGCGGCACCTCTGTATTGAGCTATATCACGGCGTAGCTCAAGCGAGCTTTGTCTACTTTGTTCGGCCCGGCCGGATTTACTGTATTCGGCGTGACGATTACCGTCTCGTGCTTTGTGGCGCTCACGCGATCCGTAGATTGACCTTGTTTGCTTTGCCTTGTCCTCCAATATATCTTGCAGGTCTGGTGCATTCCCCCGTGCCTTGGTATTTTTAAAGTGGCGCCGGGGTGCGGCTTGAGTGGAGGGTTGAGAGGCCTCTCTGTCATGGCCACGTGGTGGCCGGTTAGCCGCATCATGCGCTGGTGATGTGGGTGCTTCTTCCTCTAATCGGGGTAGCAACCTGCGCTTTGGGTAGCTCTTGGAGGGGCGTTCGAGTTCATACTCTTCGGCCGCTAGAATTTCCGTCCATTTGTCGGCTAGCATGTCTTGATCAGCTCTAAGCTGTAGCTGTTTTTTCTTGAGGCTGCTCGCCGTGGCTATAAGCCTGCGTTTGAAGCGCTCTTGTTCGACGGGATCCTCCGGCACGACAAATTCATCGTCGTCGAGGCTTGCCTCGTCTTCGGAGGGAGGCATGTAATTATCATCCTCGACCTCTTTGTCTGCCTCTCTCTCATGAGGGCTGGCTTCTCCGTCCTCCTATGCTAAGTTTTGCTGGAGGGGGTTTTCTTCGGCACTGTCCGGAGTGTTATTATCTCCCGTGCCGGAATCACCGTTTTTGCTTTGGCGGGACTTAGAGCGGCGCCGCTAACGCTGGCGCTTAGGCTGTTTCTTGGAGGGGTCATCCTCCAATGTTCCATCGCCATCGCCCTCTTTTGGGGTATCCACCATGTATATGTCATATGACGAGGTGGCTTTGCAGTGCCCTATAGGCGCTGATTCCTGGTTGTCTCCTGCATCGGCGTCCATACCGTCGATGTCTTCGGAGTCGTAGTCGAGCACGTCGGTTAAATCATCGATAGTGGCTACAAAGTGGGTGGTGGGTGGGATTTGAATTTCTTCATCATCCGCATCCCAACCTTGCTGACCGTAGTCTGGCCAGGGCTCTCCTGATAAAGAGAGAGACTTTAGTGAATTCAGAGTATAGCCAAAAGGTGAGTGCTGAAAGATGTCCGCGGCGGTAAACTCCATAATCGGCGCCCAATCGGATTCGATTGGCAGGGGTGCGGGGGGTTCGGAGTCCGAAGAGGAGTCCAGTACCTAGGAGTCACGGGCTTCGAATGGGACAAAGCTGGTGTTCGGCTCGATCGCCGTAGAGATTTCGGCCTCCGAGGCGGCATCCAACCACCAGTCCTCGATCGGCATGATCGGCTCCGAACTAAGGGTCGGGGCCGATGTGGGCGCAACCTCCAAGGCACTGTTCGGCGGCAGAGCTAAATCATGCCCTTCGTGATAGTACGGCGCGCTCGGCTTTGGTTCGAATCCATCGAAGATCAAGTCTCCGCGGATGTCAGCCATGTAGTTCAGACTTCCAAATCTGCCTGATGGCTAGGGGCGTAGCTTTCCATCTGCTCTAGATGGCCAAGCGAATCGGCCCGCAGTGCAAAGCTGCCCAATACGGATATCTGTCCGGGGAGAAAAGTCTCATCTTAGACCGCATCGTTGCTGATGATCGGAGAAGCCATCGGGCCTAACAGTGACGACACAGAGGAACTCTCAATGAAAGCACCAATGTCGGTGTCAAAACCGGCGGATCTCGGGTAGGGGGTCCCGAACTGTGCGTCTAGGCGGATGGTAACACGACACAAGGGACATGATGTTTTTACCCAGGTTCGGGCCCTCTCGATGGAGGTAAAACCCTACTCCTGCTTGATTAATATTGATAATATGGGTAGTACAAGAGTAGATCTACCACGAGATCAAGGAGGCTAAACCCTAGAAGCTAGCCTATGGTATGATTGTTCTGTTGTTCGTCCTAAGGACTAAAACCCTCCGGTTTATATAGACACCGAGAGGGCTAGGGTTACACAGAGTCGGTTACAATGGTAGGAGATCTACATATCCGTATCGCCAAGCTTGCCTTCCACGCCAAGGAAAGTCCCTTCCGGACACGGGACAAAGTCTTCAATCTTGTATCTTCATACTCCAGGAGTCCGGCCGAAGGTATATTCCGGCTATCCGAACACCCCCTAATCCAGGACTCCCTCAGCTACGCTCGCCGCCTCTTCCTCCGGAGCCCTCGGCTTGGGCGTACAGAGGCAGCGGGTACCCGGGAGGAGGTCACTCGTACCAAGGCCTCGTCACTGTCGGATTTCGGGTTCCGGCAGACCCTTGATGTTCGAACACTGGGGTGCGCGCGGAGATCTCTTCCCTACCGATCTACGTCTGATCTTCTCGTGCGAACTAAGATGAAAATGATGAACAACACAGGGGACACAAGATTTATACTGGTTCGGGCCACCGATGTGTTGTAATACCCTACCCCAGTGTGTGGTGTGGTGGATTGCATCTGGGGCTGATGATGAACAGTACAAAGGAAGAACAACCTCGCAAGAGGTGTTCTTGGGCTGGTGCGATGAACTGCTTGGGTCAGTTCAGTCGCCTCTCTCTCTACTTAGGCTCTATCAGATTTCTCGATGCCTCTCACTAGATGCCTCTACTCTGTGGTGGCTAGCTCTATTTATAGAGGCCCTTGGCCTCTCCCCGAAATAATTGAGCGGGAAGGGCGCGAACAATTGGCCATTTTGAAGGGGAACATCTAGTACAAGTTATCCTGACCAAAGGTGGTCTTCGGCTGCCAAAAGCTCTGGTGGTGACGCCGTCTTGGGCTCCACGGTGACCTCCGTCCGGCCGCCCGGCTGGTCTTGGTCTCGTTGCACTGGAATGGTAACCTTTGCCTGATGCCTTGGCCTGTGCTTGCCTCCTTTGCACCAAAGGGGAAACAAGGACTCTGCACAGGCTGGCGCCCGCCTGGTCTTGATCGTCATGGCTTGCTTCACTGGATCCTCGTGAGGTACCCTTGCATTGATCTCTTCGCCTCCTCGCGAGCCCTGCCTGATGAGGACGTACTTGAGGAAGCTCTCTGTCGTCCGCCCCGCGAGGCTTGGCCCCTAGCGAGGGTCTTGAGGTTGTGTTGATGAATATGGGCCGCGCTGGGCCCCCACTTGAGCCACGCCGCAGGCCGCAGGCAGGCAAGTCTGGGGACCCCCGTTCCCAGAACGTCGACAGTAGCCCCCGGGCCCGAGGCGCACGCGGGCTTGGCTTAGCAAAGAAGCGAAGAGGCAAGCACGAAGCGCCGTGGGCCCTAACAGCCTGTGGAATTGGGCGCCGCGTGGCGGTTGATTGGACGTGGGCGCCTGTGCTTCCCCACGACGCCTTGTCATACGCCCGGCTAAGTGGACCCGTGGTTGCGCACACAGTTGTTCCTTCTTTGGCTGCCCGCTTCCCTACTACCTCTCCTTCTTCTGCGAGCTCCAACTTCCGTCGCCAATCCGGCTCGAGCTCTTCCCCCTCCCCAACGCCATGGCGCCGGCGAAGAAGGGAAAGGGAAAGAAGCCCGCGCCTTCGTCCTGCGCTCCCCCGGCAGCGGCTCCCGCCGTTGATCGGTCAATCATACTTAGCCTGGAAGCCTTGGACAAGGTCCAATCCGCCCTTGCTTCCGACTTCAACGAGTGTGGCCGGACCACAGTTTGGCCCGCGTCTCGCACCTACGGAGGTCCGGTTCTTTGCCGATGCCCTATGGGCGGGTCTGGTTCCCCCTTTTCTGCTTTCTTCAACGCTGTGCTCTCCCATTATCAGATCCACATGATGCACCTTGGGCCGGAGTCCATTACCCTTTTGGCTGTCTTTTCTTTCGTGTGCGAGGCGATGATAGGCATCCCTCCTTCGGTTGCCCTGTTGCGGCACTTCTTTTCTCTGCGCCTGAGCGACCCTACTCAATGCTCAGGGTGCGTAAGCTTCTTCGCCGTGCCTGAGATGGCTTCTTCAGGGATTGACTTTGGCCTTTCGCCTTCTCAGGCCAGGTTCAAAGAGCGATGGCTGTATGTGGACGTCGGGGTGCCCAGCCCCCTGCTCTTGCACCCGACCTTGCCTGCTGTTCCCAACCCAGGCTGGGGGCACGAACCGCTCACGAGACACCGGCTCGCTTTCGTTTGGCGTCGCTTCGAAGGTTTGAGGGCGCGCAAGGTGACAGCGCCCAAGGTGGTGGGGGAGTTCCTTCTGTGCCGCGTTGCTCCCCTCTAGCGCCACTCTCGTCGGATGTGGGACTTTGCTGGGCGTGGAGACCGCATGCAGCTTCAGGAGGAGGACTTGGCTCCCGAAGTGCTTCGGACGGTGCTCCGGATCTTGGCTGGCGATCCTTCCCCAGGCAGCCTACGGAGTGGTGGCGTCCTTATGTACCTTTGTTCCGGCAGGGCTGACTTCGTGAGGCAGATGCCCAGCTTCGACGAGTGGGGGTTGCGCCCAGCTAGCCTCACAGGGCCACGCGAGAACCCGGTTGCTGTGATAGTTCCCCCCGTCGCCCGCAGCGGTTCCTCCTCAGGCGACCGGGTGGGGGAAGAGCCAACTAGAGCCGAGGTGGCCGCTGCCGAGGTGGTGGCGCTGCGTGAAGCTTCAGAGACGACGCCCCCCGAGGCCCGCCCCGAGGCGGTGGTTGATGCAGGGTCCAAGTCTTCGATTCCCGAGCCTGGGGCTTCCGAGCCCCCAGCCGTTCTTCGCGAGGCGATGCCCCAAGATGCCCATAAAGTCGACTCCTCCGATGCCGACAATCCTGAGTCCTCTCCTTTGTCCCGGGCCGACCCCCGTCCCAGGCGCTTGGGTCGGTTTCACATAGACTTCGAGGCCCTTCGCAAGAGAAAGGAGGCCTCAGGTGGTAGTGACCGCCCTTGTCGCTTGCTGAAGCGCAGGAAGTACTTCGTCATGGATGAGTAAGCCTTCTTATTTCCTTGCTCATTCGCTCTATTGCCCTTGTTGCTGATTGTGGCTCTTCAGGTCCCATCCCGCTGAATCCGCCGGGTCGACCCGGGAGCCAACCCCTTCAACTTCGCCCCCTTTGCTGGCTCCGGGCCCGCCGAGCTCAGATGGCGCTCTTGTCGCTGGACCGGTTGGCAGAGTGATCTGCTCCACGGGGCACCTCAAGCCCATTCATCCGATGCCCTCTCTTCAGAGTCTTCTTGGGGCGCGCCAGGCTTGCCCCGCGCCTTCCTTCTGATCATAGAAGGTGAATGGCTAAAGTCTACCCTTGGCTCCTCTTTCGTGAGTGAACAGACGCCTGGCCGGACTCCCGAAGGGGTTTGTTCAGCGATGGATGGGGCGGTAACCCCCAGCCCCACGCCTGGTGGGGGCCTGCCGCCTCGGGGCCCTCCGCATGCTCCAGCGAAGGAGGGTGACACAGAAGATGTGCTCAAGCGCGCTCGAGAGCGTCGCGTCCTTCGCAAGGGGTTCCTGCAGGGGGCAGCGGATGCGATGAACTGGGTCAGGGCAGAGCTTGCCGCCGAAGATGCGCGCCTTGAGGCCGATGGCCTATGCCTCGTTGAGGAGAGGCACAAGTTGAAGGTTGCCATTGACCTCACACGCCACCATCGCGATCGGCGGTTAATCAAAAGGCGCCCGCCTGGTCTTGATCGTCATGGCTTGCGTCACTGGATTCTCGCGAGGTACCCTTGCATTGATCTCTCCGCCTCCTCGCGAGCCCTGCCTGATGAGGACGTACTTGAGGAAGCTCTCTGTCGTCCGCCCCGCGAGGCTTGGCCCCTCGCGAGGGTCTTGAGCTTGTGTTGATGAAGATGGGCCGTGCTGGGCCCCCACTTGAGCCATGTCGCAGGCCGCAGGCAGGCAAGTCTGGGGACCCCTGTTCCTAGAACGCCGGCAGCCACCTCTGACCTCACGACAATGTCGCGGCGGTGGACCGGCCTCTTCTTTGGTGGAAGCGGCCCGGGCTCGTCGCTGGGAGTTTTTCCTTTCTCTATGGCTGAAAACCTCCGAATAGGCGCCATTGGTGTCGCTACTAGCAATGGAGCAAGGGAGAAGAAGCGAGCGGAGCAGGAAGAGATGGGCAATGGGGGCTTCGCCTCCCTCCTCATTTATAGCCCAAGGGAAGCCAAACGTCGACCCCCATGATCGCAGGTAATGATAACCCTTTTTGCATGCAGCAGGGACTCCTCAAGTCGGGCAGTTGCCGAGGGAGCGTGGGGAAGCGGAGACGGCCATGTCCAATCAATCACCACGCATCGACCAAGGCTGCATGCTGTTGGGGCCTGCGGCGCTCCGCACTTGCCATTTGGCTTCGCCTCGAAGCCAAGTTCGAGCATACCTTGGGCCCGAGGGCTACTGTCGGCGTTCTGGGAACGGCGGTGTCGGTGTCAAAACCGGCGGATCTCGGGTAGGGGGTCCAAAACTGTGCGTCTAGGCGGATGGTAACAGGAGACAGGGGACACGACGTTTTTACCTAGGTTCGGGCCCTCTCGATGGAGGTAAAACCCTACTCCTGCTTGATTGATATTGATGATATGGGTATTACAAGAGTTGATCTACCACGAGATCAAGGAGGCTAAACCCTAGAAGCTAGCCTATGGTATTATTGTTCTGTTGTTCGTCCTGCGGACTAAAACCCTCTGGTTTATATAGACACCGGAGAGGGCTAGGGTTACACAGAGTCGGTTACAAGGAAGGAGATCTACATATTCGTATTGCCAAGGTTGCCTTCCACGCCAAGGAGAGTCCCATCCGGAAACGGGAAGAAGTCTTCAATCTGGTATCTTCATAGTCCAACAGTCCGGCCAAAGGATATAATCCGGCTGTCCGGATACCCCCTAATCCAGGACTCCCTCAATAGCCCCTAAACCAGGCTTCAATGACGATGAGTCCAGCACGCAGATTTGTCTTCGGCATTGCAAGGCGGGTTCCTCCTCCGAATACTTCATAAAAGGTTTTGAACACAAGGAACGTGTCCGGCTCTGCAAAACAAGTTCCACATACAACCGTAGAGAATAATATTTCCACAAATCTAATCTGCTGACGTACCCCGTAGTGTGACATCACACCACAGCCAGGTCTTTTATTCGAATCGTTTTTCATAACCAATCACAGCGCGTTTCGCGAGGCGGCTTCCTTGGCACGTCTTGTCGAAGCAGAGATCATGTTCCCTTTATTACGGGATTCTCATCAATACGAACATGGGTAACCCAACCGCGCCATCAATTACGGCGCTTGGGGGATAAGCGAGTTTTACCAGGTTGGTGGGGGCGCATAGTTCCGTCCGCCCTTATAAAGGGATAAGGGTTCACCTTTTTCTACCCACGCCTTCTTCCTCCTTGCTCATCCATTCTCGCGCACTTGAGCTCCAGCGCCCAAGTCCGCATTCTTCTCCTCAACCTCCTCCAAAAATGTCCGGAGCGGGAGGCAAGTGGATGGTCTCCTCCGTCACGGAGGGAGAGATCAAAAAGCTGAGGGGAGCCGGATACCTGTCTGAGGATATCGCACACGGCTCCCAGATGAGGGGCAGCTCATCCCCACCCCCAGGCCCCATGAGAGGGTAGTATTCCTTACCCACTTCCTCCGTGGACTGGGATTTCCCCTCCACCCATTCGTCTGGGGGCTCATGTTCTACTACGGCCTGGATTTTCACGACCTGGCCCCAAACTTCATCCTCAACATTTCGACGTTTATCGTCGTGCGTGAGGCCTTCCTCCGCATCAAGCCCCACTTCGGCTTATGGCTGAAGACCTTCAATGTCAAACCGAAGGTGGTGGGCGGCCAGCAGGCGGAGTGCGGAGGCGCGATGGTGGGAAAAATGCCCAACGTCACATGGCTCGAGGGCTCCTATGTGGAGACCATAAAGGGGTGGCAATTGGGGTGGTTATACATCACCGAGCCGCGCGACACCAAATGGGCGGCGGCCCCCGAATTCCGATCTGGAATCCCCACATGGCTCACCTCCTGGAAAGAGAAGGGCCTGCCCTGGGGTAATCCGGTAGAGCTGACCGGACTCCAGACCTGTATCCAAAATATGATAAACAGGAAGCTCAAGCTTGTCAACGTAGTCCATGTCATGCTCATCCGCCAGATCCTCCTGTGTCAACAACAGGCGTTCGATTTGTGGGAGTTCGACCCGGCCCAGCACCAGACTCTGAGCGAGCTCTTCGACACGACGCACAAGGACGCCTAGAGGGTGCTGTTTAAGAGCGCCGAGGTCCCCCCTCCACTTACCGAGGACCGCGGACTCAGCGCGCAGCGCCAAGCCGGCGCGGTAAGCTCTTGTTTTTCTTATGGGGTATTCATTTTCCATAGTTTAACTATGTGCGGGATCTGAGCTCCCATGCCTTTGACAGGAATGGGTGGAGACATCGGGGTAGACTGACTGCCCGACCCCTCTGCCCGAAGACCCTGCAGACGCTCTCCTGACGGAGATGCTGACTCCGGCCCCTTATGAGGTGCCGGAGAAGAAGATCAAGACGAAGGCCACGGGAACCCGAAAGAGTTCCCGACGCCAGGTGGTATCGGACTCATTGTCCGATAACTCCAAGACGCACTCGTCCCGTGAAAACGAGGAGGAGGCAGATAAAGGTTCTTCCCCTCCAGCCGGGGAAGACAAGAGAAGGAAGGCCGCCCCAATCGGGGAAGCCGGAGGGTCCAAGAAGGGAAGGACTCTCCTTCCGACTGCTCCGCTACCGCCGCCGACAGCAAAGACGAGTGGTTACCCAGGGCCAAGTCCCTGGAGAAATCGTAAGTATTCGGATACTAGAGTAACTCGTGGCATAGTTTAATTGCACTGCTTCTCCTAACGACGAATATGGTTATGCAGTCCATCCCGGGCCCATATCGACGTATCCTCGTCGAGCGGTTCTTTGGATCCATCGGCTATGAGTAGCAGATCACTTCCGACCGCCTCCACCCCTCGTCCTACGGACAATGCCGAGGTGTTGTCTCAAAGGGCACAAAGCTGAGGGGAGGTAGTCCCGGAGGAGCCTTGAGGCGACCTTCCGGACTCTAGGCGCAAAGGGAGCAAGGCTCCCAAGGGCTCCAAGTTCGGCCCTAGGCCGAACACTGCACCGGAACTTCCAGTGGTTCCAGACTCTGGCAGGCGGCCTCCTGCCAAGAGGAGCAAGCCACCCGTGCCGGTGACCTCCGTCCATCCGGAGGCACCGGACAATTTGCTGGAAGTGCTTAGCGGCGCTTCCATCGACGAGGAGCACGGCACTATTATGAGTGCGGTGATCAAGAAGGTTCAGTCCGCCAAGAGTGGACTAACTGAAGTCTGTGCCAGCCTTCTAACAGGCTTTGAGGTAAGTATTTAAAATATAGGAAAATATTACCGCATAGACAGTAGCCCCTGATGCTCTTTTTGGTGTTCACAAAGAAAAGCCGAATAGAGGATCAAAATAACATTTGCAGGAGTCTAATACAAGTATGTCTATATGCGTATGCAGGCTTCGGTGCTGACCTCTACCGCACTGACTGCGGAGGTCGCCGTACTGAAGCAGAACCTCGAGCAGTCCGAGGAAGAGCTCAGCCTTGCCAAGAGGCAGCTCGAGGAGAACAAAGGTAAGTAATACCTTGTCTAGATATACATACATACATATATATATATATATATATATATATATATATATATATATATATATATATATATATATATATAAAGGATGTGGTTTCAAAATGATTGGATCATCATGGATGTGCCAGGGGCCACGACCGAGGTGGCGATCCTGAAGCAAGCGCTATCCGAGGCCGAAAACAAAGCGGCCAAGGAGTGCACCGAGCAGGAGAAACAAGAGGCACGAGTGGGCGAGGTGCAGCAAGAGCTCCAGGCTCTCGTGAAGAAGCACGAGACTTTGGAGCTTGACTCGAAGACGCGAGAGTCCGAGCTTGCCGTGGCCCTCGAGAGCACAAAGCATGCCAAGGCTGAAGCCCAAAAGGCCCTCCAGGAAATTGAGGCGATGAAGAACATAGCGGCGGGTAAGGCATTCATTATGCAAAGAAAGAATGTGAAAGTAAATTACTTGTTACTTACCCGAGTCCGGAGCTCTCCAGGAGCATTCACAGATTTGCCCCGCAGCGTGTCGGATGCCGCAAAGTACTACCGAGCCGAGGAGGGGAGCTCGATGGAGAAGGTGTTCTGGTCTCAGTATACTGAGGCCAAACACCCGGTGCCCTTAAGCGACCAGCTGAAGCAATTGGTCGAGCTCCATAAGGCGGCCGAACAGGCCATGAAGGGTCTTATAGCCCGGCTGTGGCCTGGCGACGCCCTTCCAAACAGCTACTTTGGCCTGGGGAGGTGGCTTGTGGATGCCTGCCCACGGCTGGAAGTCATAAAGCGGTCCGTCTGCATCGAAGGTGCACGCCGGGCTTTTGCCCATGCGAAGACGCACTGGGCCAAGATGGACGCCGAGAAGCTGGTAAAGGAGGGGCCGCCGTAGGGCAAGGAGCATCGCCACCCTGAGATGTATTATGAGGGCGTCCTGAAGGGTGCTCGCCTTGTGGCGGATGAGTGTTCCAAAGATGTAATTTTTGAGTGAACTTGCTCGTGTGATCCTGTATTATGAAAACTTGTTCATATGCGCAATGCAACGCTTGTTTGAATTTAAAATATTACCTTCTGTGCGACTGTTTATCAAATCTGAGAGATGGCGAGTCATCGGCTTCTGCCCCCATGCCACGAGTGCTGGGGTGTTCGGGATAAGTCTGAGCACTCTTTTTCCCATTCTTGGGTCCTTCGAAGGAGGTGCTCAGTGCAACGAACAAGGAAATCAGACTATAATGCTTTATCACTCTCACTTAGCCATAGAAGTCAAAAAATTTAAATTTTGGCAAAGCCCCTAGTATTCGGAAGGCCGAATTCAGGGCGCTATACATGGCTAAGCCGGACAAAGCCGACTCCTCGCTCTAAGCGGCATAAGTCTTTAGGGACTCGAGACCTCTCGAACAGCGACCAGCTCTCGCCTTATCATGACAGTCAGTTTTAGCTTTCTCTACTGAGGTGCTTGCCCAGATGAACCGGGGCACAATCGCAGTAGTTCTCCCAGTGCTACCTTAGCCGATATAGCGGAACGTAAGGTACCAAAACATGGGAGCCGAGTAAACTCAACTATTGACCCAAGACATGATTTAGAGCTGATGCATATAATGCTATAAGTTCGGGGTGCCGCACTGTCGAAAGTGTTTGGACTTCTCACACCGTATTATGGGGTACTTAAGCCCCTGGCGTATTGGTCGTACCAGAGTGTACGGGTGCTCAATGTCATAAATGAATATATATATATATATATATATATATATATATATATATATATATAAAAGGAAGAATAGAGAATGCAGTAATAGACTAGTGCTATGCATTGTTTATTCAAAAAGGTTCGTCGAAGCAGAATGGTACAAGTAGTGCGATAAGCAAAAAATAGGACTATTTAACATGTCCACTCCAAGGGCAAGCTGCGGAATGGTATTTAAAGCAGGTATTTCGCTCGTTATCAGAGACCACCTGGGAGTTCCATGATGCGACATAGCTTTCTCCCTCCTTGGTTGTTGTATCGTGTGTCCGGCAATCGTACTACCGGACTGGGCTTCGAGAGAGTAAAGTCCTGAAAGAGAGAAAGAATAACAAAGCGGGAAGCCCCTAGTGCGGTTGAGCCGCGTTTTGGGGCGTGCCGTCATCGTGCCCCCATACCTATGTCCATGGTATTTTCAATGCGTAATTATGTACGCGTGACACAGATTTCGCCGTTTGGCTAGGATTGGGGTGGGGGCCGCATTGCTATGCAAGCTCAGAACGTGCCAGGCGGTCTTGTTGCAGATTACTCCGGGCGCGCTTGACGGCGTTCGAGTGTTTGATCGCCGAACTGGTGAATTGCCTTGAGAGGCTGCTTTGCGCTTCTATTGCGAGGGCCGCAGTTTGCTCCTCCGTTCGGAGAGAGCGCTCTGTGTTTCCATTGACTGTGATGACCCCCCGAGGTCCTGGCATCTTGAGCTTGAGGTATGCATAATGCGGTACCACATTGAATCTCGCAAATGTGGTTCGCCCGAGCAGTGCGTGGTAGCCACTGCGGAACGGGACTATATCGAAGATTAACTCCTCGCTTCGGAAATAATCCGGGGATCCGAAGACCACTTCCAGTGTGACTGATCCTGTACAATGGGCCTCTACACCTGGTATGACGCCTTTGAGGGTCGTTTTTGTGGGTTTGATCCTTGAGGGGTCTATACCCATTTTGCGCACTGTGTCATGATAAAGCAGGTTCAGTCTGCTACCGCCATCCATAAGGACTCGAGTGAGGTGAAATCCATCTATGATTGGGTCTAGGACCAGTGCGGCGAATCCGCCATGACGGATACTAGTGGGGTGGTCCCTACGATCGAAGGTGATCGGACAGGAGGACCATGGGATGAACTTTGGGGCGACTGGCTCCAACGCATATACGTCCCTTAGCGCACGCTTCTGCTCCCTCTTGGGGATGTGGGTTGCGTATATCATGTTCACCGTCCGCACTTGTGGGGGGAACCTCTTCTGTCCTCCGGTGTTCAGCGGCCGGGGCTCCTCCTCGTCATCGCTATGTAGCACCTTGTCCTTGTTTTCGGCATTTAACTTGCCGGCCTGCTTGAACACCCAACATTCTCTGTTGGTATGAGGCTGGCTTGTCGGGGGTGCCGTGTATTTGACACGAGCGATCGAGTATTCGGTCCAAACTGGACGGGCCCGGAGTACTTCTTTTGAATGGCTTTTTCCGCTGACCGGGTTTAGAGCCTCTGAATCCGGCATTGACTGGCGTATCCTCAGTATTGTTGCTCTTGATGAGGCGCCTGTGTTTGTTGCGACGTGACCTACCATTGTTGTCCTTCGTATCCGAAGTACCAGGATTCTTTGATATGTTATTGCTGCGAGCCAGCCAACTGTCCCTCTCCCGCGCAAAAGCGGGTCATGAGTGTCGTGAGGGCTGCCATAGATTTCGGCTTTTCCTGGCCCAGGTGCCGGGCGAGCCACTCGTTCCGGATGTTATGCTTCAAAGTTGCTAGGGCCTCTGTATCCGGACAATCGATGATTTGGTTTTTCTTGGTTAGGAACCGTGTCCAGAATTGCCTGGCCGATTCCTCTGGCTACTGAATTATGTGGCTCAAGTCATTGGCATCTGGTGGTTGCACATAAGTGCCCTGGGAGTTGTCGAGGAATGCGGCTTCCAGATCTTCCCAACAGCCAATGGATTCTGCTGGCAAGCTGCTTAGCCAATGCCAAGCTGGTCCTTTGAGTTTGAGTGGAAGGTATTTGATGGCGTGTAGATCGTCACCGCGGGCCATGTGGATGTGCAGGAGGTAGTCCTTGATCCATACCGCAGGATCTGTTGTACCATCGTATGATTCGATATTTACGGGTTTGAAGCCCTCTGGGATTTGGTGGTCCATTACTTCGTCTGTGAAGCATAGGGGGTGTGCGGCGCCTCTGTACTGGGCTATATCGCGACGCAGCTCATATGAGTCTTGTCTGCTGTGTTCGGCCCAACCGCATTTACTTTTACTATATCCGGCGTGACGGTTATCGTCTCGCGTAGTGGCGCGCCCTTGTGATCCGTAGATCGATCTTGCGTGTTTTGCTTTGTCCTCCAATACGTCTCGCAGGTCTAGCGTATTTCCTCGTGCCTTTTTATTTGAGTGGCGCCGGGGTGTGGGCTGGGCCTTCGGCAATAATGTCGTTCTATCGCGGCCACGAGGTGGTCGATCAGCCGCATCGTACGCTGGAGATGTAGGCTTTAATGCTTCCTCCTCTAACCAGGGTAGCAACCTACGCTTTGGGTAACTCTTGGAGGGGTGTTCGAGTTCATATTCCTTGGCCGCCAGGACTTCAGTCCATCTGTCAGCTAGCAAATCTTCATCAGCTCGAAGCTGCTGTTGCTTTTTCTGAAGGCTATTTGCCGTGGCTATAAGCCGGCGCTTGAAGCGCTCTTGTTCGACGGGATCCTCAGGCACGACAAATTCGTCATCGTCGAGGCTTGCCTCCTCTTCAGAGGGAGGCATGTAATTATTATCCTCCGCCTCTCTATCTGCCGCTCTCTCAGGAGGGCTGGCTTCTCCATCCTCCTGCTCTGAATCTTGCTGGAGGGGATTGTCGTTATCTTCGGCACTGTCCGGAGTGTTATTATCTCATGTGCTGGTATCACCGCTTTTGCTTTGGCGAGACTTAGAGCGGCGCCGCTGACGTCGACGCTTGGGTTGCTTCTTGGAGGGGTCGTCCCCCGCTGTCCCGTCGCCATTGCCTTCTTTGGGTGTGTCCACTATATATATATATATATATATATATATATATATATATATATATCATATGATGAGGTGGCTGTCCAGTGCCCTGTGGGCAGTGGTTCCTGTTCGTCTCCTGCATCGCTGTCCATACCGTCGATGTCTTCGGAGTCGAAGTTGAGCATGTCGGTCAAATCATCGACAGTGGCTACTAATTGGGTGGTGGGTGGGCGGCGAATTTCTTCGTCATCCGCATCCCAATCCTGCCGGACATAGTTCGGCCATGTTTCCGCTGACAAGGAGAGGGACCTTAATGAGTTCAGTACGTCGCCGAAGGGCGAGTGCTGAAAGATATCCGCGGAGGTGAACTCCATGATCGGCGCCCAGTCGGATTTGACAGGCACGGGCGTAGGTGGTTCGGAGTCCGTGTCGGGGAAGAATCCGGCAGTTTCGAGTCACGGCTCTCGTGAAGGGTAAGGTTGGTATTCGGCTCGATCGTCGCTGATACTGCGGCCTCCATGGCGGGGTCTAGCCACCCGTCCATGGATGGCGCAATTGGCTCCGAATTGAGAGTCGGAGTGGTTGCAGGTGCGATCTCCTAAGCACTGTCCGACGACAGAGCTAAATTGTGCGTCTAGGCGGATGGTAACAGGAGACAGGGGACACGATGTTTTTACCCAGGTTTGGGCCTTCTCGATGGAGGTAAAACCCTACTCCTGCTTGATTGATATTGATGATATGGGTATTACAAGAGTTGATCTTCCACGAGATCGAAGAGGCTCAACCCTAGAAGCTAGCCTATGGTATGATTGTTGTATATGTTGTGTCCTATGGACTAAACCCTCCGTTTTATATAGACACCGGAGGGGGATAGGGTTACACAGAGTCGGTTACAAGGAAGAAGATCTACATATTCATATTGCCAAGGTTGCCTTCCACGCCAAGGAGAGTCCCATCCGGAAACAGGAAGAAGTCTTCAATCTGGTATCTTCATAGTCCAACAGTCCGGCCAAAGGATATAGTCTTGCTGTACGGATAACCCCTAATCCACAACTCCCTCAGGGGGTCCCCAGACTTGCCTGCTTGCAGCCCACAACATGGCTCTCCCAGCGGCCCCGTACAACCCATCTTCACCAACCAACACTCAAGACCCTCGCGAGGGGCCAGGCCTCGCGAGGCGAATGGCACAAGACCTCCTCGGGAGCGGCCTCACAAGGCTGGCTCGTGAGGGGCGGAGAGATCAAGGCAAGGGACACCTCGCGAGGTTCATGTGATGCAAGCCATGACGACTAGAGCCAGGCGGGCGCCAGTGCGTAGTGTCCTCATTTCCTCTTTGGTGCTAAAGGGGCAAGCGCAGGCGAGGAGTCCCGAGGCATCAAGCAAAGGTTTCCATATCGGTGCAACGAGACCAAGACCAGCAGGACGGCGGGACGGAGGTCACCGTGGAGCCAAAACGGCGTCACCACCAGAGCCTTTGGCAGGCGAAGACTACTTTTGTTAGGATAGCTTGTACTAGTTGTCTCCCTTCAAACTGGCCGTTGTGGAATCCCTTCCCGCTCAATATTTGGGAAGAGGACCAAGGCCTCTATAAGTAGGACTAGCCACCACAGTAGGAGGCAACTGATTCAGATCATTGTCGGTGTAAAAACCGGCGGATCTCGGGTAGGGGTTCTCGAAGTGTGCGTCTAAGGAAGATGGTAACAGGAGGGCGGGGACATGATGTTTACCCAGGTTCGGGCTCTCTCGATGGAGGTAATACCCTATGTCCTGCTTGATTAATCTTGATGATATGAGTATTACAAGAGTTGATCTACCACGAGATCGTAGTGGCTAAACCCTAGAAGCTAGCCTATGGTATGATTGTTGTTGTCCTACGGACTAAACCCTCCAGTTTGTATAGACACCGGAGGGGGCTAGGGTTACACAGAGTCGGTTACAAGGGAGGAGATCTACATATCCGTATTGCCAAGCTTGCCTTCCACGCCAAGGAGAGTCCTATCCGGACACGGGGACGAAGTCTTCAATCTTGTATATTCATAGTCCAACAGTCAGGCTAAAGTATATAGTCCGGCTGTTCGAGGACCCCCTAATCCATGACTCCCTAAGTAGCCCCTGAACCAGGCTTCAATGACGCTGAGTCCGGCGTGCAGATTGTCTTCGGCATTGCAAGGCGGATTCTTCCTCCGAATACTCCATAGAAGATGTTGAACACAAGGATAGTGTCCGGCTCTGCAAAACAAATCCCACATACCCACATAGAGAGAATAATATTTCCACAAATCTAATCTGCTGACAACTTTTCATAGCGTGACATCACACCACGGCCTGGTCATTACTCGAACCGTTTTTCTCAATCAGCCTGCCACTGCATGTTTCGCGAGGCGGTTTTATTGTCACGTCTCGTCGAAGCAGAATCGTGTTCCCCTAATTACGGGATTCTCATCAATACGGATATGGGTAACCCAATCGTGCCCGTTGGTATGACTCCTCGATTTTAGGCAAGTTTCAAATGGCCACACGGAGGACGCTTGATACTCACCCTCTTTATAAAGAGGCCAAGGCCTGTCCGTTTCTTCAAGCACTCAACCGAACCCTTCCCCCACCTCGAGTTCCAACACCCAAGGCTCAGGCTAGGTGCTTCAGACCTTCAATCATGTCTGGATCCAACCTTCAAGTTCGGTGGATGCCCTCCTCTATCAGAGAGGAGGACATTAAGAAGCTAAGAGAAGCCAGGTATCTGACCGTCGAAATCTTGCACATGCTACCTGCTCGAGGGCAGGTCATTCCCACTCCCGAACCCGACGATTGCGTAGTATTCGTCTCTCACTTTCTCCGAGGGCTAGGCCTTAGCCTAGATCCCTTTGTTAGGGGGCTCATGTTCTATTACGGGCTGGATTTCCATGACCTAGCCCCGGATTCCATCCTTCACATCTCGTCGTTCATCATCGTGTGTGATGCCTTCCTCCATGTCAACCTGCACTTCGGCTTGTGGCTCAATACCTTTAATGTGGAGCCGAACACGATTAATGGGCGACACGAAGAATGCAGAGGAGCCGTATTAAGCAAAGGCGCCGATGTTCCATGGCCAAAGGGTTCCTTCCCGGAGGTATCCAGCTTATGGCAGCGGGAGTGGTTTTACATCACAGCTCCCTGCGGTACTAAGTGGGTGGCCGCTCCTGCCTTTCGCTCGGGCCCCCTGCCACAACTGACGTCATGGATCAACAAGGGGCCGGACTGGGAGCCAGTAAATGATGTGCCGATATTGCAGAGTCGCATCCGAGATCTCCTTGAGAGAGATGTCAGCCTGGTCACGGTAATGCAAGTCATGCTAGTCCGTCGAGTCCTACCCTGCAAACGTCGACCTCTCCGTATGTGGGGGTTCAACCCGGAAGGACCACGAGCTATTCAGTACTTCTTCGGCATGACGCACGAAGAGATGTACAAATTGTTCTTCGGATCACAAACAAAGTGTCCGGACATCACCGAGGATGCGTGTCTGAGCTTCAATCGTCCAGATACCCAAGTAAGTAGTCCATCAGCCGAACACGTTGTCTCTTTATTTATCACAACATCATTTTGAAAAGTCGCTCTTTGACCAGGACTGGGTAAAAAAGGCAAAGATGACCAGGTGTTCCCCCCTTCCCAAAGGCTCAGCAGATCTAGTACTGGCCAGAATGCTTGATCTTGTGCCTTATCAAGCGCCCTCAGGGGAAGATAAAGCGAGGAACAAAGAAGCCGAAAGCGGGACTCACTCATTATTCATCCAGACGGGGGGAATTAGTGCCCCCACGAAGGAGGATAACCAGGGAGAAGAGTCCGAAATCCCCTCTCCCCAAGGAAGGAAGAGGACCGCCTCTGGAGACTTGGAAACAACGGTTTCCAAACGAGGGAAGAAATCCTCGTCAGGGGGTCCTACCCCAGAGGGTACCCTTCCCGCACAGTCCCCGCAAGGGGATCAGCCCCCAACCGAGCTGTAAGTAGATAAAAGTACTTTATAGTAAATATATTCTGCTTTATTTCTGAGGACAATAACCGATGCATATGTCTTGTAGTTCGGATCGTAGCCCTTCTCGATAGAGTTCGTCTTCGGGGGATCTTCCTCCCGAGAAGATGGAGAGTGAAAAACCTCCCCATGCCTCCCCGCCTCATGAGGCGGACGACCCTAAGGTGTCGTCATGAAGGATCTCTCCCGATTCGCCAAGGCCGGAAGGTAACCCTTCGGCCACCCGGAGTCCCGAGTATTCGGCTCCTAAGGGGAGCAACAGAAAGAGCCCGGAACGATCCGGTGCGCGACCAGACTCACTGAGGGATCTTCTGGAGAGAGAGGCTATCTCGGAAGCGCATCGTACACTAATGGGTACGGTGGTTGACATGATTTCATCCGCCAAAAGTGGGTTGCATGAAGCTTTTGTGAGCCTGCTAAGAGGCTTTGAGGTACACAAAGTAATATATGTATTTTTGACGGACCGCACACGCTAGGTGTGGCCTATGTAGATAGTAGCCACTGAGACTCTGGTTGCTGTCGAAAACGGCGGCAAATAGAGGATCATAGTCCGAGGTAATAATCATGCCGCCTTCATGTGCAGGTGACTGAAGGTCCGGTGGCTAGCCGAACTCATGAGCAAGCCCGGAAGAGTGATGCGGCCGCCCTAAAGGCGGTCGAAGAGTTAAAAGCCGAACAGCCTGCCCATTGCGAGAGCAAAGAGAAAATAGCCAAACTGGCTATTGAGTTGAAAGATGCCGTCGACCGCTATGAGTTACTTGAAAAGGAAAGCCAAGCGAAGAAGGTGGACCTGGCAAAAGCCATGGTGGCAGCCAAGGAAGCCCGCTCGAAAATCAGAGCGACGAATGAGGAGCTATGTCAAGCCGAAAATATCACGGCCGGGAAGCCCTTTTTGTTGCGGATGAAGTTCGGGGATCCTAAGTATGCCCTTCTGGATGAAGTTCGGGGATCCTAAGTATTCCCTTCTGGATCCTCACCCACACAAGTTCATCGAGCACAAGAACACCTCAGGCTGTTCTTCCCTTGTATTGTTCCTCATCAGCCCAAGAGGCCATCCACCACCACCACACTGGAGTAGGGTATTACACCACAATGTGGCCCGAACCAGTATAAATCTTGTGTCTCTTGTGTTGAGAGTTCGTCGAGCTAGGATCTGAGATCGCAGTGAGCCTAAGGGCGTGATTAGGTAGGGAGAGATCTTCGTGCGCACCCCAGTGTTCGAACCTAAAGGGTTTTGCCGGAACCCTAAATCCGACGTACATACTGGTTGATCGGTCACTCTGCAGGCTGCAGTGATGAACCGTGGCCATATTAGGAAGGGCATGTGTCATAGTAGAGGCGTGCCCATAGCATGTCACGCAGTCCCGTTAATATCATGTACACGCACGTACAACCAGGGTGCAAGAAAGTAAATACGACCACGTACGTACATACGGGCGGGGTCTCGGACGCCTACTCGCGCATACGTACGGCCAGGGCTCATGTACATGGTTGGGCCAGAACGGAGAAACTGCGTCATCGTGTTCATCGGGAACCAACCGGCTTAGATGGAATGACCGATCGAAACGAGGCCTGCGTACCGCAGAACGGAGGAAACGGCGTTGTGTTCTACCAGCCACGGACGAAACGGGATCCTCTTCATCGGGAGGGGTCTGGCATACCGCAAAATGGAGGGAACGGACTCTTTTGGACCTCCTATGGTCGAAACAGGGTCCTGTTGATTAGGAGGGGTGTGACATACCGCAAAACAGATGAAACGGACTTGTGTTGGAGCGCTACGGTCGAAACACGGGTCCTGTTCATCAGGAGGGGTGTGGCGTATGACAAAACGGGACTCCACGGGATACTGTTCATCTCCACTGCCGACTGCCTCCATGGGCTACTGTTCATCCACCGTCGACCTCCTCCAGCCTCCACCTGCAGCTGTTCATCCACGGTCTCCTGTTCATCCAGCCTCGACCGCTCCTCCACCGGCTACTACTGTTCAACCAGCCCTCTCTACGGGCCCCTGTTCAACCACCCCTCCATGCGCTACTGTTCAACCAGCCCTCCATGGGGTCCTTTTCGTCCAGCCTTCCACCGGGTCCTGTTCATCCACCCCCAACCGGCTCGATCGAGGTCATGTTCATCCAGCGGCAACGGCCTCTACTACCACGGGGTTCTGTTCATCCAACCCCCCACCGGGAACTGTTCATCCAAACCCCCCGACAACGCTCACTGTTCATCAAGGTAAGGAGGTAGCATGTTCAATCGGCTTCAGTTAGCAGCAGTAGTGAAGGAATCGCTCGATCGGGTTTAGTTAACAGCCAGACCGATCGATCGCTCAGGTTCAGTAACGCGTAGCCTGAAGTGCAATCTCTCGGGTTCAGTAGGCGAACACCTCGCTCGGGTTCAGTTAGAGCCCAACGCCTCACACCCACGCACGTACGTGTACGAGAGAAATGCGCATCGCTCAGCCCCCGACCACCCATTGTAACCAGGAACTCCCCAATATTTTCCTTGCCCTCGCTTCTACCACGGTTTCTTCCATCATGGACTGCCCAAAGAATGTCATGCAGCTGCGTCTCCGGCCCGCCCAGGACGAAAAGCCCATTTTCAGTCATGATTTTTTGTCATAGAAGTAGGAGCCCACCACATCTATGATGATACCGGGTTTTGTCACAATTATCGTCATAGAAGAGTCATAAGCATGAACGAAAAAAAATCCGTTCGGCCTAAAATGTCACGGATGTGTCTTTTTTTGTAGTTCTTGCTCCTTTCTGCATTCAGAAGCCAGTGCCTCCAATAAGCATGCTTATACTGGTTTATCTGGCTTATTGACATTTGCTTGAGTCGGGCTCACTTAATCTGTCAATACGTATAGGCCGACTCCCTGTTCTAGAAATGGAAGAAAGCCTGCAAGTCGGCTCCTGCAGTAGCAAAGAAAGTGAACGTAATAGTCAGTGATGACGAGCCGCCCACTGGAAATGAGTCGAAGGTAGAGCTTGACTCACTTGGTCATTTAAACCGAAGCAAGTCGAGCCGGCGACGTCGAGGTAATTTCAATTTCATCCAGCCTAGAACACTTATCTATGAAGAAAACAAGACGGACAATGAGAAAAGTACCGTTTTCTCATCCGGATGCTCACTTAGATCCACAATTTTCTTTGAAGAAATCATAGCATGCTGGTACGTCAAAACGCCACACTCGAAGTGGCTCTAGAGAACTAGTTGCCGGCTTATCGGATGCGCAGTCGCCCGCAAGCGACGTACCGAGGTGCCTCATAGTCCAACCTCATCTCTTCCACGAGCCGACCTTATTAGGCAACCTCTTAACCCATCTAATTCAAATTATTAGGAGTCGCCACCATCATCCGGAGACTCAACTGCTTCAAAGCTCCCATCCTTGGTCATCAAACAAGGGTAAGTGTGTCAATAAGTCGTATCTCTTCATATTCATTACTCTTTTTTATTTGTTCATGTTTATGTGACTGTAGGTACAAAGCCTAGAAGAGGAAAATTGGCGAGTCATCTTCGGCTCCAGAAATTCATGAGTCTGAAGATCCACTCTTGGTGGCCTCTGATGCCAAAGGGTTGAGCCGCTCCAATAGGATGAGCCGACTGGTGTTGAAAAAACAACATCATTGGAGCCAGTTCAGATGGACTCTCAAGTTGGTCCAGATGACGTGGCTGACGTTGTTGACCCGCCAAGCGCTGCTCATGCCTCTGGTCTAGTGAAGGTGGCTGAAAATGTCGTTCCATCGTCCCCAGTGGTCGATGATGAGGTCAACATCACTGGAGAAGTCTTTAAAGCTCTAGAAGCGTCAAATGTGCTGGCCAATCTTGTGACTAAAGATGAGTCGACCGCATCTGAAAAAGGGAAGGCAAAGCTGGAACTGCGTAACTTTGAAGATCTTAGCACGTGCGAGCTTCATCAAGTTTATTTGACCTGGCTATCTTCAAGCCGGGATATGGAAGCGAGCATGGTGAACATGCTGAAAAGGAAATATGGGGTATGAAAATTCCCCTCCTAAAAATGTTGTATATACTTATGTAGCCCCCGAGTCTTAGACATAAGAAAACCTAAGTATGTGTAAGACTTTGAGTAGGATTTGTAATTTGAGATGTAGCCCCCAAGGGCCGGGTTGTTATGAAAATAACAAGCCGGTTCTTCAAGCAACTGTCCAGACCTTATAACTGAAAAAGTTAGCTTCTACCCCCAAGGGCCGGCTCATCTCTGTGAGAGAGCCGGGTCTTTAAATTGTTGACCCGAGTTAATGAACTAGAGAAAAACACTATGTAGTCCCCAAGGGCCGGCTCATATCCATGAGATGAGTCCGGTCTTCTCTTTATGTCTTTATGAGAAAAAGACTTGCATTAGCCCCCCAAGTGCCATGTAGGTTGCTTCCAAACTGCTTCAGATTTTAAATATACAATAATTTTGCCTTTTGTAGCCCCCAAGGGCCGAGTCGCGCAACTTTGTTGGCTTGGGACTCCACAAGATGTGTATTGAATTTGCTGATTATGACAGGATATGCTCAATTATGCTGAATCGAAAGCGGCCAGCTTATAAGAGCTGCTCAAAACTGAGAAAAAACTATGTGCGAAGGCCGAGTCATCAGCTTCTGCATTGCAACAATTTTGTGCTGATTGCCTCTACAAATTTGAACTCGCTGAAGGCCTTATATGAGGAGGAAAAAGCAACATTGGTGAAACGTCCTGGAAGAAGCAGAAGGCCGGCTCAAGCTAGTTATGGAAGATCTGAACATGCTCAAGCACCATATCACTCACATGACTACAACTATCTTTGGTAAGCAACTCTTTGAATAATTGTTGGTAACTCGCCTGTCGGCTCCCATGTTAAAGTTGAATTGATAGATCATTGGTTTTAACCTGCAAACATCTAACCTTTGTAGGAAATAGAAGTGTAAATGCCCTCCAAGCACCTTTGGTGAAGCTAAAAGCTGTATACACCTTCTTTGGGCGGCCATATGCAGGAAGCTTGTTTACCATCATGTCTGTGAAGGGTGGGAAAGAGCCGCCACAATTTATAAGGGATGTGTTGAAACAACTATTGACCATCCCTAAACAAATTGAAGAGTGGAAGAAATTAGCTGCCCGAGCACAATGATGTCTCTTAGTCACGCCAAAGCATTTGTGCCAGAGATGGAGCCGGCTGAGATGCTTGGCGGCTCTCCTGAATTTAACATGCGAGCCGACAACAGTCAATTTACTTTAGCGGATTATGCCCATTGTGTGAAGGAATCTCGCGTCTTGGAGAGTCAATTGGTTGAATACCTCGACCTGGGCATATATCAACCGGCTTATGACGAGGATAATGCGCGGGTTAACCCGCCGACCTTTTAACCCTTTCACTTGACTCTTGCACGTCGTAAGCATATCTTCGCTCCTGATGTTGACCCATCAATTATCATGCAAGACAATGCCTTCTTCCAAGCTTTAACAACTATCGACTGGGATCTAAACAACCTTCAGATTGGAGGAGAAAAGGTGGTGCAGGATAACCCAGAGGCATCGCATGCGGAGACCGCCAAGAAGGTGTCAATCCGGAAAGCGACAACCCGGAAGGCGCAAAGTCCGGTTGCAGTAATGAGTTAGTCCATGAAAAAACTTGTTGATATTTAAGCCCCCCATGCAGCGATGTAATAGGGTAGTAGAAAACACTTGTCTTATCTGTAGTGCCATCATGCACTTTGATACTTGGGAGTATATTTTGTAGAAGGGTTTGAATTGGTGTGGTGATCTGTTGACCCACCTAGTAGGCTTTGAATGATTTGCTGCCGTGAAGTAATGATCTGGCGAGTCGTATTTGTATAAGTCACCCATAACTCATCCTTGTCTACACAACTTATGCTTAGAAGAACCCGGTATATTAATAACCTGGTGACTCATGGTTGATATCAACCTTTCTTTGATCAAAATAAGTTGGTGTGTCAATGACCCGATGACTCATGGTCAATATCAATCTTGATCAAAAAAGATAGACCTTTAAAACAAAAAGTTGAATAGACATATAAAGATAGATGTAGACATATAAACCGGCTTTCGAGGCTTGACAAAAAGATGGCTTTTGAGGCTCGAGTCTTGCTTCAATGAAGCTGGCATGATAGTCTATGGTTTATCCTAGCTTTCTGTAGGCCGACTCTCACATGACATATGTCGGCGTTTTAAGCTTCACAAGTTCAGGGTCATAATAGATTGACTATCAAGAGTACGTCGGGTCATCTTGGCGGATGAGCATCAAGCAAACATGAGGGTTTAACCATGAATAATGGCATATGCCGGGTCAAAAGGGATGTTAATAGCTAAACTCGATGAGTTGGGAGCCCCCAAGTGACCTATGATCAAGAAATAAAGACTCATGCACAATATATGGGACAAAACGATAGAGGCCATGAGTGTCGGGGATGCAAGCTTTATTAAATTTGATCATAAAAGATATATACACATAGGTATGTACAAAAGCTATAGCCAGTGGCTCTAAGTGTAGTAAGGACGGAGATGAGCAATATTCCAAGGCCTGTTGGTCTCCTCCTCTGATGTACGTGACTTCTTGTGTTCACGTATGTCAAACAGATAATAAGACCCGTTGTTGAGGTTTTTGCTGATGGCAAAAGGCCCTTCCCAAGGAGGTGAAAGCTTATGCATAGCGGTTTGATCTTGTATCAATCGGAGCACTAGGTCACCCTCTTGGAAAGTATGGCCACGAACTCTACGGCTATGATAGCGACGTAGTTCTTGCTGATATATAATAATCTTGATGCTGCAAAGTCACATTCCTCCTCCAGAGCATCGAGGGAGTCCCGTCGAGCTTGTTCGCTATCTTCTTCAACATAAGCCACCACTTTGGGGGAATCATGACGAATATCGCTTGGAAGCACTGCTTCAGCACTGTAAACCATGAAGAAAGGTGTGTAGCCAGTTGATCTATTGGGGGTAGTCCTTATACTCCAAAGGACGAAAGGGAGCTCCTCAACCCAACAACCCGGAGTACGCTCAAGGGGAACCATAAGTCTTGGCTTGATGCCTTGCAAAATCTCCTGGTTAGCATGTTCTGCCTGTCCATTGGACTAAGGGTGTGCCACTGAGGCCACGTCAAGCCGGATGTGCTCTTGCTGACAAAACTTCTTCATGGCTCCTCTGGACAAGTTAGTCTCGTTATCAATGATGATGCTGTGAGGATAACCAAAGTGAAAGATCAACTTTTTTAAGAAATTAACTAATGTTTTTGCATCACAATTCCTGATAGGCTCTGCTTCAACCCACTTGGTGAATTTATCAACATCAACTGGAAGATGAGTTTTGCTGTCCTTGGACCATTTGTGGACCAACTATATCAAGCCCCCATACTGCAAAAACCATGTCGAAAAGCCTTCACAACCAGGGATCTTTAGCCGGCATGATGACCACAACCCCTAGAGTGGATATCATTGAGGATCTCGTGGCCCTCATCAGGGGAAACACAATATTGAAAAACAACGGTGATGCTTCTTCTGTGCAACTCGCCATGGACAATAGTCATAGACTTGGAGCGTCAGACGATCTGACGAGCGATAAGTTCATCCTTAGGGAGCTCGCCTCGAGTCTAATACATCAAACAAGGAACCATCCAATCTAGGGTAGCACGAAGAGCCACCACCAACTGTGCCTCTGGGTCAGGTATAGCCAGATCTTTCTTGGATGGCAACTTGACAGAAGGATTATGGAGCACATCAAGGAAAACATTGGGAGGGACTGGCTTATGCTGAGAGCCAAGTCGCGACAATGTATCAGCTACCTCGTTGAGCCCCTATCAATGTGATCCACCTGATAACCCTTGGAGTGACCTGCGATGTTAGTCACCGCCTGCCGATAAGCCGCCCTGCGGGGATCCTTGGAATCCCACTTTCCAGAAACTTGCTGAGAACCAAGTCAGGGTTTCCGAGGCATTTGACCCGACTAAGATTCATCTCCTAGCCATACGGAGACCATGGAGGAGAGCTTCGTACTCTTCTGCATTGTTAGTACAGGGAAACATGATCCTTAGAAAAAATTTATCACCTCTTGGGGAAGATAAGTGTAACGCCCTCGATGCGGCTATATCTCCCACGTGTCGAAGCACGACTTAGAGGCATAACCGCATTGAAAGCAATGTCGCAAGTGAGGTAATCTTCACACAACCCATGCAATACATAAGGGAAAGAGATACATAGTTGGCTTACAATCGCCACTTCACGCAATACATGAGTAAAGCATTACATCAAACAGATACATTCAAGGTCCGACTATAGAACCAAAATAAAAGAAGACTACCCCAAATGCTACACAGATCCTCGATCGTCCCAACTGGGCTCCACTACTGATCAACTGAAATGAAACAACACAATGAACAAGATCTTCATCGAGCTCCTCCTTGTGCTCGGGTGCGTCACCTGCACAGTTTCATTGGCACCTGCAAACTGGTTTTGGAAGTATCTGTGAGTCACGGGGACTCAGCAATCTCACACCCGCGAGATCAAGACTATTTAAGCTTAAAGGTAGGACAGGGTAGTGAGGTGGAGCTGCAGCAAGCGACTAGCATATCTAGTGGCTACCTTACGCAAAAGAGAGCGAGAAGTGGAGGCAAAAGCACGGTCGAACAACTATGATCAAGAAGTGATCCTAGGACAACCTACGTCAAGCATAACTCCAACACCGTGTTCACTTCCCGGACTCCGCCGAGAAGAGACCATCACGGTTACACGCGCGGTCGATGTGTTTTAATCACGGTCAACTTCGGGTTTTCAACAACCGGACATCAACAAATTCCCATCTGCCTCATAACCGCGGGCACGGCTTTCGAAAGATGATACCCTGCAGGGTGTCCCAACTTAGCCCATTATAAGCTCTCACGGTCAACGAAGGATATACCTTCTACCAGGAAGACCCGATCAGTCTCGAAATCCCGGACTACAAGACATTTCGACAATGGTAAAACAAGACCAGCAAAGCCGCCCGATGTGCCGACAAATCCCGATAGGAGTCACACGTATCTCGTTCTCAGGGCACACCGGATAAGCGAAGCGTACAGGTACCAACATGACCCAAGTTGCCTAGGGACGGTCCCGCACGGTGCTCTAGTTTGGACCAGCAATCAGAGGAGCACTGGCCCGGGGGTTTTAAAATAAAGATGACCCTTGAGTCTGCAGAACCCAAGGGAAAAAGGCTTAGGTGGCAAATGGTAAAACCAAGGTTGGGCCTTGCTGGAGGAGTCTTATTCAAAGCGAACTGTCAAGGGGGTCCCATAAATCACCCAACCATGTAAGGAACGCAAAATCCGGGAACATAATACCGATATGACGGAAACTAGGGCGGCAAGAGTGGAATAAAACACCAGGCATAAGGCCGAGCCTTCCACCCTTTACCAAGTATATAGATGCATTAATTAAATAATATATATTATGATATCCCAACAAGTAAACATGTTCCCACAAGGAACAACATCCCCATGTTCCAACAAGGAACAAACTTCATCTTCACCTGCAACTAACAACGCTATAGGAGGGGCTGAGCAAAGCGGTAACATAGCCAAACAACGGTTTGCTAGGACAAGGTGGGTTAGAGGCTTGGTTTAACAATATGGGAGGCATGATAAGCAAGTGGTAGGTATCGCAGCATAGGCATAGCTAAAGAGCGAGCAACTAGCAAGCAAAGATAGAAGTGATTTCGAGGGTATGGTCATCTTGCCTGAGATCCCGCAAGGAAGAAGAACGAGTCCATGAAGAAGACAAACGGACGTAGTCGAACGAATCCTCACAACTCCGGAACGAAACCGAAGCTAACGAGAGAAACAACCCGGAAAGAAGCAAGCAACATAGTAAACAACCATCACATAAACATGGCATGATGCACAATCAAGTATGATGCATGTCCGGTTTAATGAGCATGGCATGGCAAAGTGCAACAAACAACACTACAAATTAAGTGGAGCTCAATATGCCACGAGTTGCATATTGACGAAACACCACATTCAAATATTTAGTTCGCTCTCGGTTATGTACCCAACAATATTAAATGTAATTAAACATGGCAAGGGGTGAAGCATAAGTAAACTAACTATTTAGGCAAGTTTAAATGAGGCCGGAACAACAAACAACAATTCCGGTAAATCTCCACATGGCATTTAGCAATTTAATGCAAGCAACAATTTTAAGCAATTTAAATGTTGTTATCATGATGCGGATGACTTATACAAGTTTTATGCAATTTTTATTAAAAGTTGACATGAGCGTGATGAGAGCATTTGTCACCGTGGTAGAAAGAAAGGGGTGCCACGACGACGAAACGGAAATGATGCCGCGGCAACATTCCGGTTCCGATAACTCGATTGAGATGTTGGTGCAAAAGAAAGTGTGGAGAGCGTGCCATGCAAGATGGTGGGGTGATCCCGGTTACTGGGTTCCCACGAGTTAGTGGCAAGGAAGGGGGTGACAACGTGCGACGAACAAGTCGGGCACGGTGCAAACATGAGAAACTCATAGAACATATGCATTCATTCACGGGCGGTTGTCTCGGCGGTTATACCTTCGAAGCGTGCGTTTCGGGGCGGATGGGTTTGAAGTGGAAGTAGTCGTTCTCGCAACGGCAGTGAAAGTAGTGGTACACGTTTCAAAGAGGAACTTGATGGATCCGAGGTCTTTGATGTAGTGGTACACATTTCGTAGACGAACTTGGCGTTCCGGAGAGGGTACTTGCCGGATCCATAACATTGTGACTGTTTGTGGCAGGGGAACTTGATGTTCATGGGTCTTCCAAAAACGTCATGGTACTTGGCGTCCTTGGCGATTCCGGAGACGGCGGTAGAGGTACTTGACGTGTCCCCATGTAGTCGTACACTTGTCAGAGAGGATCTTGGCGCATCCAAAGTGAAGCAACACAAAAGGTCCTCGGGTCTTGGTGGTCAGCGAACAGAGGCCGCCATGGATGGAGCTGCGAGCAGAGGACGAACAGGGACTTGGCGAGCAGGAGGTCGCAACAGAAGAAGGTGACCGAGAGTCGTGGAAGGGAGCTCGAGCGCGAGCTGCGGCAGAAGATGGCCGGGGACGGATGGAGGCGCGCGGACGAGCTTGAGGTCGGGGCGCGCAACAGGAGGCAACGGCGGCGGCGCGGGAATGATGGCTCCGACACGGGGCGGACGGAGCAGCTCCGGCGGTGGCGGGGTACAAGGCGAGGACGGAGAGGGCCTGCTGGACGAGGGGTCGCCGGACCTGGCGATTTCCGGCAGCGGTGATCTCCGGGGCTGATGCAGGGGACTCGGGCAGGGGGTGAAGAAGACGACGCGATGGCGACTCCGATGGCCGGCTGGCGAGGCTACGGCCATGGCGCAGAGGAAGCGCGTGGCTGCACTTGTAGGGAAGCGATGTGGCGGAGGCGATGGGACGACGCGAGGCAGGGGCACCGGAGTTGGGTGCTCGAGGAGCTGTGCTGCGGGATTGGGAGGTTGGCGCTGTAGAGGATGTGAGGGAGACGAGCGAGAGGAGGGGGGATCGAGCAGGAGGCGGCGGCAGGGGGAGAGATTGAGAGGAGGGGGTCGGGCTAGGGTTTTAGGTGCGGCTGGGCCTTAGGGCAGGGATGGTCAGCCTGGTTGGGGAGGCCCAAGAGGCTAGCGGGTGCAGGCTCTCTCTCCCTTCCATTCCCTTGTCTTACATTCTTTAGCAGAAAAAGAAATAGAGAGAAGAAAAGAAAGAGAGGCTTTGGAAAGAACTTGGGCATGGGGATAATTTCCACGGACTCGTAAAAATGTGCACGGTCCATGAAAAATAGGAGTGGCAAGATTGCAGGAACTAAATTCAAAATCATTTGAATTTAATTCAAAAGGTTTGAGCAAGGACTAGGAATTAGAGGTTTCCAAAAATGTTGGGATTTTTGGTGGAGCTCCGGAAGATAACTCCATCCCCCGAGCCCTCCAGCTGCCTGGAATCATCAAAGTGGATTGTCCAATAAGTGTTGTCTGGCTTTTCTTCGGGAACTTGAAGTTCGGTCCAATCCTTGATGAAGTCCACCAATGCTTGAGACTTAATAGCTGTTCGTGGCACATATTTTAGATGACGCGGCCCAAGCTCAATTTCCCACTTAGCAACCTATCCTATGGCTTCCCTGTTTTGGATGATGTCTTCCAACGGGGCTGAGCTGACCACAGTAATAGGAAGCTCCATAAAATAATGCTTCAACTTGCGACTCGCCATGAAGACCCTGAAAACCAGCTTCTGCCAATGTGGATACCGTTGCTTGGACTCGGTCAGGACTTCACTGATATAATATACATGCCACTGGACTCGATACTCCCTCCTAGCCTCCTTGCATTCCACGACAACTGCAACACTTACTGCTTTATTATTAGCAGCAATATACAGGAGTATAGGCTCTTTGTCAATGGGGGCGGCCAGAACAGGTGGCTCAGACAACTGCTTCTTGAGGGCCTCAGCAGCGTTATTTGTAGCATCACCCCAGACAAAGTTGTTGGTCTTCTTCAGCATCTAGTATAAATGAATCGCCTTCTCACCAAGGTGGCTTATGAAATGGCTCAAGGCTGCAATTTGACTCGCGATACGCTGGACATCATTGATGTTGGCCGGCTTAGCAAGTGAGGTCACTGCCTTGATTTTCTCCGGGTTAGCTTCAATACCTCTTTCTAAAACTAGAAAACACAACAATTTTCCTGCTCGAACTCCAAAGACGCACTTGGTCAGGTTAAGCATCATCTTGTACCGTCGGAGGTTGTCAAAGGTCTCCTTGAGACCAACAAGCAAAGTTTCCTTCTTTTGAGATTTGACGATGATATCATCGACATAAGCATGAACATTGCACCCAATCTGATTATGAAAACAGCTCTACACGCAACGCTGATAAGCATCCCCCACACTCTTGAGCCCAAAAGGCATGGAGATGTAGCAAAAAGCTCCAAAAGGTGTGATAAAAGATGTCTTTTCCCGGTCCTCGAAGGCCATCTTTATCTGATGATAACCGGAGTACGCCTCTAGGAAATACAAAATCTCCCAACCAGTAGTCGAATCGACGATTTGATCAATGCGAGGAAGAGCGAAAAGATCCTTGGGGCATGCTTTGTTAAGGTCTGTGTCGTGGTTTTGTCACGACAGATGTCCCAGTGTGAGGACTTAGATGTGAGACCATCGCAAACGGTGATTAGCTTGTCAGGGTTGAGCAGGTCGAAGGACACGAATTTACCTAGGTTCGGCCCCTCACGGTGGAGGTAAAAGCCTACTCCTGCTTTTCTGCTTATTGCTTGAGTATCGATTACAATAGAGCGGATTCGCTTTACCTAGCTATCGATTGATTGTAACTTGCCCTATTCTATGCTGGGGACTCGCCTCTATATACAGGTCGAGGTCTCCGGCTTAAAAGATTCCAGGTCAGGTGTAACACCCCGGATGTAACTTGCCATATTTGTAACTCCAACTCTTGCCATTTTCGGCAATGTGATATGATATTCCCTCCGTGGTTGGGTTTTCCTTCATTTTTCATTTTGTTCATGTCATGCATTTCCATATCATGTCATCATGTGCATCGCATTCGCATACATGTTCATCTCATGAATCCGAGCATTTTCCCCGTTGTCCGTTTTGCAATCCGGCGCTCCTATGTTCCCCGGCGTCCCCTTTTACCTTTTCCGTGAGCGGGTATTAAACTTTCTCGGAATGGACCGAGGTTTGTCAAGCGGCCTTGGTATAGCACCGGTAGACCGCCTGTCAAGTTTTGGGGCATTTGGACTTCATTTGATACTCCAACGGTTAACCGGTTATCCGCGAAGGCCTCTTTTGGGTTGCAGCCCTAAACCCCTCCAAAACAGCCCAATAACCCATCTAGGTCACTCCCATGTCCATCGCCGTTCGATCACGATCGTGTAGCCGCAAACCGCTCTCCATTTGGAGCTTCCTAGCTCCTACCTATAAAAACACCTCCTCCCCCGAAATTCCGGATCAAATCCGCCCCTAACCCTAGCCCCGCTCCTCTCCGCGCCGCCGGACACGTCCGGATTGGGCCGGACGCGTCCGCCGCCGCGCCCGCGCCAATCGCAGCCCGCCACGTGTCGCGCCGCCGTCCCCGCCGCCGAGGCCCGCGGAGCCCGCGGCCAGCCCACGCCGGGCCCGACCGCGCTCCTCCGCGCCGCCTCCCGTGCTCCGCGCGCCGGCCGCGCGCCACCACCCGCCGACCTCTCCGGCGCCGGCGAGCGCCGTCCTCCGCCGCCGCCGCCCAACGACGAGCAGCGCCGCCGCCGTCCTCCGCCTCCCGCGCGCCTCCCCGACCCCTCCCGCGGCTGGATCCGGCCACCCCAGCCTTCTCCGGCGGGCTCCGGGGTCTACTCCTGTCACAGCCCCAGTTTAGGCCTTGCCTGCCTTTGGTTTGCATCCATGCGTCATGTTTTAATCTTGAAAGAAATTTGAAATGGGGATGCTTAAACCCTAGCACTAAATGGAAATCAATAGGTTCAACCAAAATATTTTAGTGAACGCAAAGTGGCTTTCAAAAATGTTCATCATTTTTGGAAAAATACTGGAAACAGTAACCAGAGGTGATGCACATTTTTCCATGACATATTTGGTCACTGAATTAAATATTATTATATTTACATTTGGGCATTTAAACGCTATAAAATATTTTAAATGCTCAAATAATCATAAACTAAAATGTTTACTGTTGGATATATTATAAACAGTAGCCAGGATTAGTTTCATGATTTTTTGGTAATGTCTTAGCATTTTAATTAAGTCAAAACAAATGCAGAAGAATTAGAAAACATTAATAAAAACAAAAACTAAAACAGAGGGAGAGAAAGGCTTACCTGGACTTACCTGCAGCCCACCTAGCGCCCCACCTGGCCCAGCACTGTGGCTGAGGCCCAGCCCAACTCCCCACCGTCTTCAACCTCTGCCAGTAGGCAGAGGCGTGTCGACGCGCGCGCGCCCGAGCTCCACCTCCTGCTTCCACCTCCTCCTGCCTTCCTGCTCGCCTCGCCGACCCCCTGGAGACACCACGCGACCCCCTCGACGCTCCCCTCTCTCTCCCGTGCCTCGTCCCCTCCTCTGCTCTCTCTCCCGCGCAGCCCGAGCGGAGCTCGTCGCCACCGCTCGCCGTAGCCAAGGCCACATGCCCTCCCTCGCCTCGCCGACGTGTCCACGGCCTCCGCCATCGTCCGCTGCTCCGCCCCACCCTGGGCCCAAGCGCTGGGACGGCCTGCATCGCTGGCTGCCTCGTCTTCTTCCTCCTCGGTCGCCGGAAGCCACACGCGCCGATTCGCCGCCGTCTCCGCCTCCCCGAGCTCGTCGTCTACCTCATCCGAACCACAGTGAGCTCCTGCATGTTTTGCCCCTAATCCCGTGGCTTGCCGCTCGCCGTAGCCGTCGTCTCATAGCTGGCCGTAGCACGCCGCCGCCTGAGCTCGTCGTCGGCGTAGCTTCGGTGACCATTAGGTCACCCCGGCGTGCCTAACCTGCTCCCCGCTTCGCGTAGCGCTCCGCTAGCCCATCGCCTCGCTCGTTAACACACCGCAGCGCTAACCGCACCAGCCCCGAACTCCGGCAGCCGCCGCGGGTTCCACTCCGGCTAACTCCGGCCACCCCCGCACCTCCCGTTGGTCTCCCTAGATGCGCACAGGCACGGGCTGTCCTCTGGTGCCCCTGGCGCGTGGATCCGTCGCCTCTGGCAAGTTCCGAGCGGACTCCGCCGCGGCTTGGGGTCGTCGCCGGCGACAATCCGGCGTGCTGACGTGGCGCCGTCATTAGTGGCTAATGACGCCACTAACTAACCCCCTCTCTCACTGACACCTGGGCCCCACACCCTAATTAACCCCAGTTTTATTTCTGCTTAGGATTATCAGAAAAATTATCAGAAAAATTATCAGAAAAATTCAAGGAATCCATCTGTACCATTTTCATGCATGTTTGAACAATGGTTGTCCTCTGTTTTGGACAAAACAAATAAAGGACATTTAAATAATCATATATGGAGTTGGATTTTGAATCATGTATTCAAACCAACTTCATTTAAATCATAGCTAGATGCATTAGCTCAAATCACAGCATATTGCCATGTCATGATCATGCACCATATTGTTGCATTGCATTGATTGCGTTTCCTTCTTGTTTGCCGGTAACTGTCCCCTCTAGATAGACGATGTTCCGACGATGAGTTCGATGACACCGATGAAGAACTATAATATCTTCAGAAGTGCCAGGCAAGCAGAACCCCCTTGTTCATTCCGATAAAGTCCCACTCTCTCGCTCCTGCTCTCTTTTATTGCATTAGGGCAACAACGATTCATGTGTTACTTGCTGCGGTAGCTGAACCCCTTTATCCTTTGCATGACCTGTCATTCCACAGTAAATAGATGAAACCCACTAGCATGAGTAGGAGTTGTTTGAGCCCTGATGTGCCTACTCATTCATGCTTGTTTGTCATGCCTGCTACTGCTTAGAGTTGAGTCGGGTCTGATTCATCGGGAATGAATTGGAATGGTGATGAACATGTCCTACTGTGTGTGAGCTAAGTGTGTGAACACGATTTGGTAAAGGTATTGGTGAGAGGCCATGTAGGAGTACATGGTGGGTTGTCTCATTGAAGCCGTCCTCAGGAACTGAGTTCTGTGTTTGTGATCCATGAAACAGTTACTACCACGCATTGGGCCCGAAACCAATGGACCCTCTCGGCTTCTTGATCACCCTTGTCCTCTGTCCAGGAGTTGCAAAGTAGTTTCTGGTGTTTGTAGTATGCTGGGGGCCGCACGCAGCGCTGACCGTAGGGGTGGGCTGTGTTGCGGTAGGCACGTGGCACGGTGTACCGATTCGCCCGTTTGGTGTCTCGGGAACCCTGCACACATCGTTCGGGGCCGTTAGTGGAAACCTCGGCCGGACTCCCTGCGGATGGAACCCGAATAGGCGATAAACCTGGACTAGAGACTTGAGTGTTTAGGTAGGCTGTGGCCGACACCCTCGCTGGGCTTCCGCTTGAAGGTTGCCGAGTACATGTCGTGTAAACGGCGGTAAGTGGTGAGAGCGTGTGTGAAGAAGTACACCCCTGCAGGGTTAACATCATCTATTCGAATAGCCGTGTCCGCGGTTATGGACTTCTGGGTTGCCTATATCAGTTCATAGACAAGTGAAAGTGGATACTCTAAAATACGCAAGATAAGCGTGAGTGCTATGGATGGCCTTCTCATAGGGAGACGGAAGTGGATCCATAGTGGTGTATTGGATGGTGAATATGTGGACTCGTGTGCGCCACCTCAAAAGAGTCACTTGCAGTCGTAGTTCAGGATAGCCACCGAGTCAAAGCTGGCTTGCTGCAGTCAAACTCCACCACCCCCTTTATTGAAACTGATGCATATGTAGTTAGTTCTGATGTAAGTCTTGCTGAGTACGTTTGTACTCACGTTTGTCTATTTTATGTTTTTGCAGAGAGACATCAGTCTCGCTAGTAGTACCGCTTGGACTTCGACGTTTAGCTTGATACCTCAGCTACGATCTTGTGCCCTCGGCAAGATCTGGTAGATAGTCAGGCTTCTCAGCCTTTTTCATTTGTAGATGCCTGTACTCAGACATGTTAAGCTTCCGTATGTGATTGACTCGTGTGCTCTGAATGTTGGGTCATGAGACCCATGTTTGTAATATCTCGCTCCTCGGAGCCTAATGAATAAATACTTTGAGTCGTAGAGTCTTGTTGTGATGCCATGTTGTATTTACACATATCGAGCATATTGTGTGTATGATTGAAATGCTTGCTATGTGTGGGATCCGACTATCTAGTTGTTTATCCTTGGCAGCCTATCATATGGGGAAATGTAGTCTAGTGCTTCTGAGCGATAGTAGTCCGCTACAGCCCGGTTCACCGGAGTCCTGCTAGCCCAGCACTACTGCTTGGAACACTTGACTGGCCGGCATGTGTTTCACGTCGTCCCTATGTCTGTCCCTTCGGGGAAATGTCACGCGGTGACATCCAGAGTCCTGTTAGCCCAGTGCTACAGCCCGGATTCACACGTTGATGACCGACATGCTCGATGTGATTCATGTATGCCTGTCCTCATAGGTTAGCGCCGCTTTGGGTTCACGACTAGCCATGTCGGCCCGGGTTCTCTGTCATATTGATGCTAGCGACACTATCATATACGTGAGCCAAAAGGCGCAAACGGTCCCGGGCCAGGTAAGGTGGCACCCGTGGGAATACCGTGCGTGAGGCCGCAAAGTGATATGATGTGTTACATGATAGATCAATGTGGCTTAGGATCGGGGTCCTGACAGCGTTGGTATCAGAGCCTGACTGCCTGTAGGATTACCAAGCCAAACTGGTCGAAGTTGTGTCTAGAAATGCTTTAGTTATGTAAGGGCATTGATTGTGGAAGGGAACGTAAGGCTCTTTTTACTCCTTATACCTCATGCCCTTCTGATCTGAGTCAACCTCTTCTCTTCTACGGGGGTTAAGAACTAGGCTTCTCTTCTATCTCTCAGGATGACGTGTTACTAAACCGTAGTTGCCTAGGATTGTTGAGTTCAAGCCCCAGTTCTGTTTCTACTACTTCCATGTGTTCTTGGTTGATCTCAGAACATTAATATTGTGATGTTGAGTGGCTATGCCACCATTTTTGCAGGATGTACAGCCGTTATGCTGTCCGAGTCATCCCAGGTCTCTAAATAGTCTGATGCATTTGCAAATCCTTTTCTTCCATTCCCGTTGTCTTTGGTCATAATAAGCACACTAATCGGTCTGTTGAGGTACTCCGTTGCCTTGACATATATGTTGGAGCTACTATGATGACCCTAGGTGTCTTATGAAACCATCTAGTAATCTGTCCATGTTTTGTGTTCCCAGTGTGATGAATCTGGCCGCCATTCTCGAAAGCATCCCGTGATGCCGTTTAGTAGTAGGTATTCTACTCCTGGGTTTCCGAACCCGAGATTCACCCTACTTACTTCATGTTGATAGTGCTTGCTAGTTCCTTAGGACATTAGTAACCTTTGCGATAGTCATCGAGGTCCGTGGTAATTCCTTCTTCCAAATACCATGAACCATCCTTGGCAGGAGTTCTTTTGAACCAAAAGCTCACAATTAGAGTACTCTTGAGGAGTTCTCCATTCATAATTGTGATTCTGCCAGTTCCACCTTTCTGCATGGATTATCTGGAAGAAATATGTTGGACTTGGTTCGACATACTAGCCCATGCATACACAACTCAGAAAACAATATGTTCCTTCGAGTTGTCCCTCTTTAGTCGTCCTCTGACCTTCGTCTATCAATTGATAGTCAGGAGTAATTGTGCATCCGTGTTATCGATGCTTATTATTCTTGTGGTCCGTTAAGCCATTCTAGTCCAGCATGACTAGGAGAAACAAGCTCCAGTACCTCATCCATTTCTCGGATTGGGTCAAAGAAATTGTATTCCGTGGATCAAAATGCCAATCTAGCTTTTGCTCTGCTCTGTCTTGGAGTGTTACCATCTTTATGTCAAGAGTGTCATGAGAATTGCACCACCTCTTATGAATTCTTGACGCAGTAATACTTCTTGCCATCATTGTTCATTCCTCGGTTTCCGTGTTGTTGTAACCGAAATGCCGACAAGTGAATTGTGATGTGTGAAATCAATACTCCGAGCAACTCGTTGCTTGGTAGTAAATGGACAATATTCTCATTCTTAGCGTGTTGGTTATTAAATCATCATCCTAAGATTGATCGTGGTACCTAGTCCTTATTTCTGGTGCACTCTTCGATCAATGAGTTAGGATTATTCAATCCCTTGCTCTTTTGATCATATCGTCTTGCCCTGAAAAGCAAGATTGATCTCGAGCTTAGTATCATATCGGTGGTTCGTGATGTTCCGAATATCTTCTCGGAAGTGTTACCGGGTTGTCACCTGACCGCTATGTTGAGTTCGTGATCAAGTTGGTTTCCTATAAACCACCCCTTCTCCAAGAATCTGTGTTAGTTATCCCTGAGCTAGTTGGTTGAGCTAGACAACAACTTGGAGAGTTGGAAGATAAAGCTTGTCTGACTTAGTTCATGCTAAGGGATATCTTTTGTGGTGTGTGTTGAAGAAAGATGATATCTTCACCAATTGGTCCTCGTGATCAGTTGTTGGATGTATTGTCTTGTCAAAACTTTAATTTGAGTATGGGCTATCGTCAAGTCAAATCAGAACCAACGATGTTCGTAATGTTGTCTTACTCTTGGTTGATCCCTCGAGCATACACCACTACATCTTTTGGTCTGACCAATACTATCACATCGTTCACATGATGGTGGAAGTCCAGTGATATGGAAATACCGATGAGTTGTTGCTGAGCCCATTAGCAGCATTTTGTCTCCCCCATGATTCATGTTGAACGCTACACTAGTATTGGAAACTTTGTAAGCAATGCCTTCGTGTTCCGTTCATGAAGCATATGCTTGGGTGGAAGAAGTGACTTCCTCGAATTCATGTGCATTTGGTGTAAGTTGCCGCCATGAATTTGAGAAAGGTTTGTTTTGTTTCCTCTGGAATCATCCCAAATCAGTCACGCATACGTGCAAAGTATTATGTGGATTGAAGACTTGCAACCTTCATTCTATATTATCCCTAGCACACCAAGCCACTGATTGATTGGTTCAAGGAGAAGAAGTTCCTTCATAAGAGCTAATCATATGACTTATGCAAGGACTTCGTTATCCGTGATGATGGTTCCCAACCAGAACTCGGTGGTGTTTCATTATAAGACTATCATGTGGTCATGCTTGTCTTGGACAACGTGTTCACATGCTTGTAGCAGAACCAGCTCATGTTTTGGAGCTTGCTATCGTAGTTCATTTCCGAGAATCTCGCAACGTCATCTCGTCGGTTTGTGTTGCAAACTTTCTTTTCCAGACATGCTGTCTGAAATATCCTGCTTCCAACCAGATCTAAATCTCAGGCAAATATAATGGTTGGAACGTTTCCCGAGAACTATAATATTGGTCTCTCCGTAACCCGGTAAAGTGGATGTTGTGGCCAACACACCAGCCGGAAGGCCTATTATCGTAGTATCTCGATTGAGGAAGTTGGCCACCTCCCCATAAGGATCTCGCAGGATTTACTTCCATAGTTATTCCTTGTGGATTCTTGTTCTCCCGAAGTCCAACCTTTTTACTTGATGTTCTAGATATCAAACCATATCTGTTAATGGGTTACGCTAGCACATCAAGGGGAACATTAGAAGCGGAGTGCTAAATGTCTCTCGGTCGATCATCCAGGTTTTGTTTTCTTGGCCTCGCTAAGGTGAAATCTGAGAAGGTGTTATCTTCCTTTGCATCTGCATCGTCCATCACTATTCATCATGGTAGTATGTTGTGTTGCCAAGATCCTTGACACGGATGCTGGTAGAACCTCGATGAATATGGAAATGCTCAAGTTCTTGAGGGCACGCGCAAGCAAAATCATTCATTGCGTTGTCTTCAACAAGGTGGTCCACATCATCCAACCTAGTCCGAGTATGTCACCTTTCCGAGCTCCTTCAAACGATCGTTTGTGATTGTCTTAGGCTGGAATAAAGAGTTCCAATGATCTCAGTATCAAAAGTAATTCTTTTTGCCACTTAAGGGAATATTTCTACGAGTCACCTCCCCCAAGGTGCCCCGTTTCGTAATCATGGAAAATTCCTCGCTACTTTGAACCTTCGTCATCTGTTTCTTTTCCATCATCCCTGATGTGTATTTTCTGTCTCAACTCAAGAGATGTTCTTACGTCTCACTTCATGAACTGATCTTGAGTTGCTCGATCTTCAAGGATCAAATCCTGTAGGGTTTCCCTCTCATTCTGTTGTCATGTCGAGTAAAGATCTCGAAGGCAAAGATCTCAAAACCAAGATGATGGAATGAATCAACATCTTCGAGAAAGGCAATTGGACCGAGAAGATTGTGTTAGCTTGTGTTCCTCTGTCTTCTTGCCTCACGATTTGAATCTCGGGACGAGATTCTTGTTTAGTGGGGGTGAGCTGTCACAGCCCCAGTTTAGGCCTTGCCTGCCTTTGGTTTGCATCCATGCGTCATGTTTAAATCTTGAAAGAAATTTGAAATGGGGATGCTTAAACCCTAGCACTAAATGGAAATCAATAGGTTCAACCAAAATATTTTAGTGAACGCAAAGTGGCTTTCAAAAATGTTCATCATTTTTGGAAAAATACTGGAAACAGTAACCAGAGGTGATGCACATTTTTCCATGACATATTTGTTCACTGAATTAAATCTTATTATATTTACATTTGGGCATTTAAACGCTATAAAATATTTTAAATGCTCAAATAATCATAAACTAAAATGTTTACTGTTGGATATATTATAAACAGTAGCCAGGATTAGTTTCATGATTTTTTGGTAATGTCTTAGCATTTTAATTAAGTCAAAACAAATGCAGAAGAATTAGAAAACATTAATAAAAACAGAAACTAAAACAAAGGGAGAGAAAGGCTTACCTGGACTTACCTGCAGCCCACCTAGCGCCCCACCTGGCCCAGCACTGTGGCTGAGGCCCAGCCCAACTCCCCACCGTCTTCAACCTCTGCCAGTAGGCAGAGGCGTGTCGACGCGCGCGCGCCCGAGCTCCACCTCCTGCTTCCACCTCCTCCTGCCTTCCTGCTCGCCTCGCCGACCCCCTGGAGACACCACGCGACCCCCTCGACGCTCCCCTCTCTCTCCCGTGCCTCGTCCCCTCCTCTGCTCTCTCTCCCGCGCAGCCCGAGCGGAGCTCGTCGCCACCGCTCGCCGTAGCCAAGGCCACATGCCCTCCCTCGCCTCGCCGACGTGTCCACGGCCTCCGCCATCGTCCGCTGCTCCGCCCCACCCTGGGCCCAAGCGCTGGGACGGCCTGCATCGCTGGCTGCCTCGTCTTCTTCCTCCTCGGTCGCCGGAAGCCACACGCGCCGATTCGCCGCCGTCTCCGCCTCCCCGAGCTCGTCGTCTACCTCATCCGAACCACAGTGAGCTCCTGCATGTTTTGCCCCTAATCCCGTGGCTTGCCGCTCGCCGTAGCCGTCGTCTCATAGCTGGCCGTAGCACGCCGCCGCCTGAGCTCGTCGTCGGCGTAGCTTCGGTGACCATTAGGTCACCCCGGCGTGCCTAACCTGCTCCCCGCTTCGCGTAGCGCTCCGCTAGCCCATCGCCTCGCTCGTTAACACACCGCAGCGCTAACCGCACCAGCCCCGAACTCCGGCAGCCGCCGCGGGTTCCACTCCGGCTAACTCCGGCCACCCCCGCACCTCCCGTTGGTCTCCCTAGATGCGCACAGGCACGAGCTGTCCTCTGGTGCCCCTGGCGCGTGGATCCGTCGCCTCTGGCAAGTTCCGAGCGGACTCCGCTGCGGCTTGGGGTCGTCGCCGGCGACAATCCGGCGTGCTGACGTGGCGCCGTCATTAGTGGCTAATGACGCCACTAACTAACCCCCTCTCTCACTGACACCTGGGCCCCACACCCTAATTAACCCCAGTTTTATTTCTGCTTAGGATTAACTAAACCAGAGCGGCCCCACGCGTCAGCGTTGACCATGCTGACATGGCCATTGACTGGGTCCACATGTCAGTGACCCTAACTGGCCCTGAGACATTGACCAGTGGACCCCACTGGTCAGGTTTGACCTGGACCGCGCCCCGTTGACCTGCTGACGTCATGATGATGTCAGGCTGACGCAGTAATCCTTTTCTGGAATTTAAATAAATCTTAAATGATTTGTTTAATTCAGAAAATATCCAAAACTTTGAAAAATCATAGAAATTAATCTATAGCTCCAAATGAAAAGATTTATATATGAAAAATTATCAGAAAAATTCAAGGAATCCATCTGTACCATTTTCATGCATGTTTGAACAATGGTTGTCCTCTGTTTTGGACAAAACAAATAAAGGACATTTAAATAATCATATATGGAGTTGGATTTTGAATCATGTATTCAAACCAACTTCATTTAAATCATAGCTAGATGCATTAGCTCAAATCACAGCATATTGCCATGTCATGATCATGCACCATATTGTTGCATTGCATTGATTGCGTTTCCTTCTTGTTTGCCGGTAACTGTCCCCTCTCGATAGACGATGTTCCGACGATGAGTTCGATGACACCGATGAAGAACTATAATATCTTCAGAAGTGCCAGGCAAGCAGAACCCCCTTGTTCATTCCGATAAAGTCCCACTCTCTCGCTCCTGCTCTCTTTTATTGCATTAGGGCAACAACGATTCATGTGTTACTTGCTGCGGTAGCTGAACCCCTTTATCCTTTGCATGACCTGTCATTCCACAGTAAATAGATGAAACCCACTAGCATGAGTAGGAGTTGTTTGAGCCCTGATGTGCCTACTCATTCATGCTTGTTTGTCATGCCTGCTACTGCTTAGAGTTGAGTCGGGTCTGATTCATCGGGAATGAATTGGAATGGTGATGAACATGTCCTACTGTGTGTGAGCTAAGTGTGTGAACACCATTTTGAGCATGATCAGTAAGGGTGTTTTGAACATATGGATTTGCTCTATCCATTCATGCCTTTGTTTGTAATCATGGAGTGACATAGCTTGAGTCAATCGAGCTCTACTTTTGCTATAAAATGTTACTGGCAGATTGTTTACATGTTATTCGATTTTGCCAAGCTTGTTGTAGTTGATCCTTGCATGCTATGATGTTGTTCCTGCCATGTCTAGCCCTTATGCCATGTACTCTTGGTGGTTGTATGCTTAGTTTATCCTGAAATGCTCTGTAGTGAGTGCATCGAGCTCGTATACATGCCTACTTGCTATCTGTTTTTGACATGTCCAGTTTTCTGCTAAGTCTGAAAACTGTAACGAAACTTTTTTAATGGACATGGGTGCTATTATATTTTCTTGTCCTTTTTGGCTCATGGTCAGTAAGGGACGTTTGTTAAATGATTTGAGTAGATTCATGAAATGCCATATTTTGCTATGTCCTGTTCCTGTAGCAGGTTGTTTCCTTGCTCTAAACATGTCATCCTGATGTTAATTTCTGGCATGTTATTTGCACTAAGTCTGTGAACCTGTTATCTTTTGCACTTTTGCTATGCTTGTTTGAACCTGTTTTGATATGATTTAGCCGTAGCTCAGTGTTCATCTTTTGTCAAGCATCTTGAGTAGTTCATTGTCATATGCTTTGTTGGTACGTTTGGGTGAAGTAGCTTAATTTCTTGTTGCTTGCTAAGTAGCATCATGCTGTTAATGGCAGAATCTTGTCATTCTTGTTTTGCTTGTCATTTGCAAACCGTGCATCCGATTCCGGTGATCTTTATATCGATTTCAACCGAAATCACCTCACCTTTCCAGTGGCATACTTGGTTTTCCAGGATCATGCTTTTTCATCTTTTTCCTTCCCGCGCACGCATATGCATTGCATATCACATCTCGCATATCATGCCATGTTTTGCATCATGTGGTTTATGCATTGCATCGTGGTTGATAGTTGTTCCTTTGCTTGTGTTCTTGTTTTGGGTAGAGCCGGGAGACGAGTAAGTGAACGAGGAACCTGTTGAGAACGCTTACGAGGACCAAGCTTTCGACAACTCTGAGAACCTTGCAGGCAAGATGATCATACCCTCGAAATCACTTCTATCTTTGCTTGCTAGATGCTCGCTCTTTTGCTATGCCTATGCTGCGATACCTACCACTTGCTATATCATGCCACCCATATTGCCATGTCAAACCCCTAACCTTCCTTTCCTAGCAAACCGTTGATTGGCTATGTTACCGCTTTGCTGAGGCCCTCTTATAGCGTTGCTAGTTGCAGGTGAAGATGAAGTTTGTTCCATGTCGGTACATGGTTATGTTGGGATATCACAATATCTCTTATTTAATTAATGCATCTATATACTTGGTAAAGGGTGGAAGGCTCGGCCTTATGCCAGGTGTTTTGTTCCACTCTTGCCACCCTAGTTTCCGTCATACCGGTGTTATGTTCCTTGATTTTGCGTTCCTTACACGGTTGGGTGATTTATGGGACCCCCTTGACAGTTCGCTTTAAATAAGACTCCTCCAGCAAGGCCCAACTTTGGTTTACCATTTGCCACCTAAGCCTTTTTCCCCCCGGGTTTTCACGAGCCCGAGGATCATCTTTATTTTAACCCCCCCGGGCCAGTTCTCCTTCGATTGCTGGTCCAAACTAGAGCCCTTTGCAGCGCCACCTTGGGGCAACTTGAGGCCTGGTTTTAGTTGTACGGACTGCTCATCCGGATGTGCCCTGAGACCGAGATATGTGCAGCTCCTATCAGGATTTGTCGGCACATTCGGGCGGCTTTGCTGGACTTGTTTTATTACTGTCGAAATGTCTTGTAGTCCGGGATTCCGAGACTGACCGGGTCTTCCCGGTAGAAGGAATATCCTTCGTTGACCGTGAGAGCTTATAATGGGCTAAGTTGGGACACCCCTGCAGGGTATTATCTTTCGAAAGCCGTGCCCGCGGTTATGAGGCAGATGGGAATTTGTTAATGTCCGGTTGTAGAAAACCCGAAGTTGACCTTAATTAAAACACATCAACCGCGTGTGTAACCTTGATGGTCTCTTCTCGGCGGAGTCCGGTAAGTGAACACGGTGTTGGAGTTATGTCTGACGTAGGTTGTTCTAGGATCACTTATTGATCACTTCTAGCTTCACGACCGTGCTTTGCTTCTCTTCTCGCTCTCTTTTGCGAATGTAGCCACCATATATGCTAGTCGCTTGCCGCACCTCCACCTCACAACCCCATCCTACCTTTACGCTTAAATAGTCTTGATCTCGCGGGTGTGAGATTGCTGAGTCCCCGTGACTCACAGATTCTACCAAAACAGTTGCAGGTGCCAACGATGCCAGTGCAGATGACGCAACCGAGCTCAAGTGGGAGTTCGACGAGGAACGTGGTCGTTACTATGTGTCTTTTCCTGATGATCAGTAGTGGAGCCCAGTTGGAACGACCGGGGATCTGTGTAGCATTTGGGGTAGTCTTCTTTCATTTTGGTTCCGTAGTCGGACCTTGAGTGTAATCTGGATGATGGATGTTTATTTATGTATTGTGTGAAGTGGCGACTGTAAGCCAACTATGTATCTCTTTCCCTTATGTATTACATGGGTTGTGTGAAGATTACCTCACTTGCGACATTGCTTTCAATGCGGTTATGCCTCTAGGTCATGCTTCGACAGGTAGGAGATATAGCCGCATCGAGGGCGTTACATCAGGTCACGATCTATGATCGAGCCTAACTCTAAGTTGCCTTGCCTTGTGCGACAAGACACCGTATGGCGGCTTACACCTCTGAACCACCTGCCGCCTTCTGGCTTCGGGTCCTAGGCTGGCCCATCTTGTGAGCCACCCTTCTGATCCTGTGTCTTGCTCGTCCTGGCCCATCTGAAGCCTAACTCTAAGAGTTGCCAATGACTTGACACGACCCTTTTAGGGCGGTTTATAACGTGGGGTTATATCCCCAACATTAGGCCCTAGATTGATTTGAACTTGTTCTTGTCAATCTTCAATCCTTCAGTCTAGCGAGTCTTCCCTCTGGGTCTCACAATCTCAGCTTTGAAAAACTTCATAACCCGCCATATGATGATGTCACCTCCACAATTTCGGGAAATCCCTCATGACATCATAACGAATCTTGTGTAAATCCACTTATCCCGCAAACCGAGGCGTCTTTTTTTCCAAAAGTTACTGCGCCTCCTTGATTTTCGCACCTGCCATTTACTATTGCCTCCCCCTTATAAATACGCATGGGGGGTCCCCTTTCTCATTTTACCTCGTCTTCTCTGCTTCTTCTTGTTCCTCTTGAACGCTCTGCGGCTGGAGCTCCGCCGCACCCGTCGACCTTCCCTAGCCACCTCGCTTGGGACTGCAACGCTGCTCTGTCTTCACCGGAGTTCAGCGGCGCATCTCTGCTCTCGGCCACTACAACCAGGTACATAAACCTCCTTTCCTTAGATTCACATTATCTCGTCGAAGTTCATATAGGTCGTTGGTGTTTGTCCGTTCTTCCCCATGATATCCTGAATAGATCCTGTATTTGATCTGAGAAGGCCATTGAAATACCGCGGTAATAGTTTTAACCTTAGTCTTGCATCTGAATAGACCCTGCTTCCTCCATAATCTATGAGTAGTTCATGAGTACTTCCGTCACCACCATTAGGTTTTAGCAATTAATTTTATTTTTGAACTGCCCTTAGATTCATAAGTGTAGTTCTAATCTGAAACTTGTTTGCTCATACTTAACAAAAAATTCAGCAACCCCAAACTTAGCTAACCTGCCCTTGTATCTTAGGCAGCTTACCAACATATTTGTAACTCGCCAAGTTTTTAGAAACTGCATCTGTAGATAACCCGATTCACTGTTTAGGGCGACTTACCATTATGTTGTCTTATTCATATGACTGTGATGATGAGTCATTACTTTTTAAGTAACCCGCCACTTATATTTCCGCAGTCTTCCATCGTATTTAGGCTGCTAAGCATGTCAAAAACCACTATTTGCAATTGGGTGCCTTCCCTAGTCACCGAGGCCATCCTTAAAGATTATCAAGAACAAGGTATCTTGGTGGCTCAGGAAGAAACTGGTTGGTGAACCGGCCAAGGGGGATGATGTCCCTAAACCCAGCGAAGGAGAAGTTGTGGTTTTTATTGACCATATCCTTAGAGGCTTCACATCGCCCGAGTCAAAATTCTTTCTGGAAGTCTTGAACCACTTTAACCTTCATCCTTAAGACATGGGCCCAAATTCTATATCAAATATCGGCCACTTTCCAATTTTTTGTGAAGCATATCTGCAAATTGAGCCCACTGTCGCTCTCTTCAAAGAATTTTTCTATATGAACCGCCAAACTGAATGCACAGATGGCCCGAGCTTAGCACTTGGTGGAATCTCAACCTAGAGACGCAGAGATGGTTGTTTTCCTTCAGCCACCCTACCAAGTCACCCTAAGGGATGGGTCAAGACTTGGTTTTATTGCAAGAATACCGCCCCAACCGATGAGAACTCTCTGCTGGGTTATAGAGTTGGCCGCCTTCCCATGGATTTTAATCCGCCAAGCAAGATTATTCCAGAGGAACATGTTGAAGCGCTCCTGGCTTATTCAAAAGTAAGGCCTTGCTAGCTAATGGATTAACAGGGGTCACTACAAAAAAAGACACATCCGTGACATTTTGGGACGAACAAATTTTTTTTGGTCATGCTTATGACACTTCTATGATGATAATTATGACAAAACCCGGTATCATCATAAATTTAGTGGGCTCCTACTTCTATGACAAAAATCATGACAGAAAATGGGCTTCTCGTCCTGGGCGGGCTGGAGATGTAACTGCAAGACATTCTTTGGGTCTTTCATGACGGAAAAATGTGGTAAAGCAAGGGCGAGGAAAATATTGGGGAGTTCCCGGTTATGGTGGGTGGTCGGGGCCGAGCGACGCACAGAGATTTGTGTGTTTCTCTCATACACGTATGTGCATGTGTGCGAGGCGTTGGGCTCGAACTAGACCCGAGCGAGGCATTCGCTTACTGAACCCGAGTGATTGCACCGCCAGCTACACGTTACTGAACCCGAGCGATTTATCGGTCCCTGGCTATTAACCAAACCCGATCGAGCGATTCCTTCGCTACTGCTGCCTCTTGATGAACAATGAGCGTTGTTGGGGGTTGGATGAACATTTCCCTATGGGGGTTGGATGAACAGGACCCCGTGGTAGCTAGTAGAGGCCATTGCCACTGGATGAACAAGACCCCGATCGAGCTGGTTGGGGGTGGATGAACAGGACCCCGTGGAGGGCTGGTTGAACAGTAGCCGGTGGAGGCTGGATGAACAATAGCTGGTGGAGGCAGGAGGGAGAGGTTGTGGACGAACAATCGCAGGTGGAGGCTGGAGGATGTCGACGGTGGATGAACAGTAGCCCATGGAGGCTGGAGCGAGGCAGTAGACGGTGGATGAACAGTAGCCTGTGGAGTCCGTTTTGCGGTACGACACACCCCACCCGATGAATAGGACCCCATTTCGACCATAGGAGGTCGAAGAGAAGTCCATTTCCTTCATTTTGTGGTATGCCACACCGCTCCTAATCAACAAGACCCCGTTTCGAACGTAGGAGGTCGAAGAGAAGTCTGTTTCCTCCGTTTTGCGGTACGCCAGACCCCTCAGGATGAACAGGATCCCGTTTCGACCGTAGGCAGTCGAACAGAAGGCCATTTCCTCCGTTCAGCGATACGCCATGTCTCATTTCGGCTGTTCCGTCCAAGCCGGTTGGCTCCTGATGAACATGACGCATTCCGTTGCCTCTCGATGAACATGACACAGTTTCTCCATTCCGACCCAACCGGTTGGCTGCCGATCAACAGGACATCGTTGCTGCCCCTTGCTGCCTCTCCATGTACAAGTAGGCGTTCGAGACCCCGCATGTATGTATGTACGTGGCCGTATTTACTTTCTTGCACCCTAGCTGTACATACGTGTACACGATATAGATGGGACTGCGTGACATGCTATGTCCGTGCCTCCACTACGACACGTGCCCTTCCTTACTCGGCCATGGTTCATCTCTGCAGCTTGCAGACAGACCGATCGACCCGTATGTACATACACGTCACGACTAGACAGACAACCTACGTACGGTTCGACCGGGTGGGTCCCAGTTGTAAGGGAGGTAAGAAGGCACTTCCTTGCATGCGAAGATATAGCTGGTGGGTCCCACATCTCAGGGCAAGAATCATATTTTTGCCCGTAATATGGACGCACTTCCTTGCGTGCGAAGATGTAGCTAGTGGGTCCCAGCAGTTAGGGGGGAAACGTTGTTTTTGCGAAATACGATGGCCCATACGATGGATCCCTATTGTCAGGTGGAGGAATAATTATTTTGTGCGTAATAAGGAGGCACTTCCTTGCTGCGGCCATGGACCCACCTGTCAGCTTCTCCACGTACAGTCCTCTTCCGATGGAAGTCGATCCTTGACCACATTGACCACGGCGCACCGTGAACACCAAGGCGGTGGAAGACGGCGAGCCCTACGAAGGGTATGACGCGGAGCTGGGGAAGACGCGACAGTGGATGCTCACGCAGAGAGGAGTACGAGGGTTGACTGGTTCGGCTGTGGTGTGAGGCTGTCGTCGCTGCAGAATAACAGGGGTTGTGGGTGAGTAGAGGGATGTCCTGGCCAGAGGTTGGAGTAGGGTGGGGCGGTGAGGCCTGCGTGGCAGCAGAGCTGGCCACAGGAGGCAGGAGCAGGTGGCATGACCGTTGCTAGTTTGGGAAGCTGGAGCAAGAAGACCAGAGGTTGAAGAAGCACTACAGCCGTTGGATGGACATCGTACGGTCACTGGAGCTAGAATCGTTCATATTGAATAAGTTGACAACGCCCTCTGTTGGGGGATTGAACCACAGACAGGCAATGAAACCCGTATCCTTTTCAAAAACAACGGGGCCAGCATCACCCCTCGATCTGGCTCGCCCTTGGCCAGGTCGCCCAACCCTGCCAGGCCCTGCGACCCAGCCGAGCTCTGCAACCTGGCCAGACTTCTCAACACGGCCCCAACAACCAAGCTCAGGACTTCTCCAACAAGCCGACACTGCCCTTGGCATGTTCTCCAAACCCGGCCAAGGGTCAGCGGCCGTCCCATCCCAGCCGTACGATGGGACGAGACTCCACCAACTGCTGACCAAAGCCACAGTACCCTGCCCATGCCTCTGGTCAGCCGGACGAGGCAACAGTGCCCCCCACCTACCCGCTGACCAGGGCTGGCATGGCAACAGTGCACCTGACGTCACCCATGACGCTGGCAAGCGGCGACCTGACGGAGCCCACTATAGCTGACTCGACTCGGCCTCGCCGTGACGATTGACAAGACGACACATAGTGCCCCCTAGGAGCATGGGGCCCGCGCCTGGCGAACCCGGCGAGCCCTGACACCCGGCGGGCCCCAGCACCGTGTTCTCGGACGCTGACAACCCGGCCCTACGGCCTCGTAATATTACCATTGTACCCCTGGGGGGTTGACCTATAAAACCCCCCAGGAGCCCTCATGCATATGGGCAACTCCTTCATTCGCACAAGCGATCACACACACACACACACACACACACACACACCTAGCAAGCAGCTTCCGAGGAGAGGGAGCTGCCTAAGCCTTGGCCAGCCTTCCTTCTTCCTCCATACATCTCTAGGAGCAACTCCGTACTGTTACATATAAACCACACCCGGCAGGACTAGGGGTGTTATCATCTCTTCGGAGAGCCCCGAACCTGGGTATGTCTTGCATCCCGCGCTCGCTCATGCCGACCTCGCTTATGGAGCCCACCAGTGCCCTCGAGCCTCCTCCTATCTTCAGTCATCCCTTGGCATCTGCCATGCACCCACCATGATAGTTGTCACCCACCGTGGGGCAGCTCGAGGTCCTGGCTGGGAGCATGCTTCAGACGGGGATTTTCTCCGACTCCGACGAGCCCGTCTCGCTGGCGGACGACGTCATCGACGCGCTCACCGCCTCCTTCACCACGCTGCACATCTATGACGCGCCTACGGACGACGAGTACCCCCACGAGGTACTTAGCTTTTCCGACTCCCTGGTCTCCATCAACGATGGCGCTCCTGCCGTAGCGATGGACCTCTGCGTGAAGGTCTTCGTCACAGACATTGACGCCTCCTCCTCGTCGAGCACGACAAGGAAGGTCGTCGAAGCTAAGGGCGCGGCGGATAGGGCCGACTCGCCAATCCCGCTCCATGCCACGATGCAGATCCTCCGCATCCCCATCGGTGCCGACATAGATGCCTCCAACATCGCCGAGGCCAGGAATCGCCTCAACGAGGATCGCCAGCGCCTGCTGGACCTCATCAAGACGCTCGCCGCCACGCAGCGTCGCCTCGACTCCCCCCAGCTAGAGCGTGACGCCGCCTACGGCTTCACGCCTAACGCCCCCGAGCCAATCCGGGTCGCCGGCGTGCGAGCCCGGGGTAGCGTGATCGGGCGCGCTTTCGGTGCCCTCCCTCCCGTGCATGCTGCCCAGGCGGCCGCAGTCGGCCTGGATCAGCTCGCGGGCGAGGAGCTGTAGGATCGCCTCAAGAGGGTGAACGACCTCCTCGTCGTGGCCAATGCAGAGCAGGACCGCCTCAACCAGCTCGCCAGGCCGATCGGATCTGGCTCCGCCAGAGTCGCCGGACTCGGCGACAACCAGCATACAAAGTCTTCTCCACCCGGCGAGGCGCACTCCGGCCGCACCCAGACCCGGCGCAACCCCGCCCCGATGGCTACTGGCGGCTTGGCGGACGAGTCGGCCTCGGAGGCCCGGCGTCGCCTCGACCCCCTGCTTCAACCCAGCCGGCGTTCGGCTGCAGGCAACCAGGCAGCCCGCGGCGCGGTGACCGACCGGCTGGGCCCGCGCGCCATCGACGACACCGACGCTCGCCACCACCTTGACCGACTCGCCCTCTCCCAGGAGCTGGAGGAGACTGGCCCCGTTGGACCAGCGTGCTTCGAGCCACGCATCCGGGGCGAGCCCTTCACCAAAGGGTTCACACTCCCCTGCGACACCCCCAAGTACAACGTCACTGTGAAGCCGGAGTACTGGCTCACCGACTACACCGCCGCCATCGGCATCGCCGGCGGTAACCACCGCCTCGGCGTATGCTACGCGCCTCTCATGCTCCAGGGGTCGGCCCACACCTGGTTGAACAGTCTGCCGGCTGGCAGCATCAACGCGTGGGTCGACTTCGAGCAGGCCTTCGTGCGCAACTTCACCGGCATCTACAAGCGACCCGGCCACCCCAGTCAGCTCGCCATGTGCATGTAGGGGCCAGCGGACACCTATTGGCGTTCTGGGAACGGGGGTCCCCAGACTTGCCTGCCTGCGGTCCACAGCGTGGCTAAGCTAGCGGGCCGTACGGACCATCTTCATCAACAAGGAAGTCAAGACCCTCGCGAGGGGCCAAGCCTCGCGGGGCGGATGACGCAAGACCTCCTCAGGAGCGGTATAGCTAGGCAGGCTCACGAGGAGCGGAGGTATCAAGGCGGGGTAAACCTCACGAGGCTCTCGTGACGTGAGCCATGACGACCGACACCAGGCGGGCGCCAGCTCGCACAGCGTCCTTGTTTCCTCTTTGGTGCTAAGGAGGCAGGCGCAGGCGCGGAGTACCGAGGCATCAGGCAAAGGTTTCCATATCAGTGCAACGAGACCAGGACTAGGAGGACGACAAGGCGGAGGTCAAAGTGGAGCCCGAGATGGCGTCATCACCAGAGCCTTTAGCAGGCGAAGACCGCTTTTGTCAGGATAGCTTGTACTAGCTGTCCCCTTTCAAATTTGCCTGCCGTTATTGGCTCCCTTCCCACTCATTATGTGGGGAGAGGACCAGGTCCTAAATAAGTAGAGCTAGCCACCGCAGTAGGGGAGGAATCGAGTTCTCATCCACAAGTCCACAGAGCACAAGAACACCTCAACCTCAGGAGGTTGTTCTTCCCCTTGTACCGTTCATCATCAGCCCAAGAGGCAATCCACCACCACACACTGGAGGAGGGTATTTCACCACAACGGTGGCCCGAACCAGTATAAATCTTGTGTCTTTCTGTGTTGCGAGTTCGTCGAGTTCGTCCGTGAGATCTTAGCGAGCTAGGGCATGGATCGGTAGGAGGGGAAGAACTTCGTGCGCACCCCAGAGTTCGAACCTTAAGGGTTTTGCCGGAACCCCACATCCGATATTTGGCGCGCCAGGTAGGGGTGCGCCGTAGCTTCTCTCCACCGGCCTACGCCCCGCACCACTTCACTTCACCCCCATGGCAGATGCCCCGCCACCCGCTCCTGCAGCCGGTGTTGACGACGGGGCCAGGGGGCTCCGAGCCCTGACCCCTGCCCTGCGACAAGTGCGATGGCCACCCAAGTTCAGGACGGAGATGCCGCCGCGCTACGATGGCACGGCGGACCCGTCGCCGTTCCTATTGGCGTACGAGGAGGCCATCCTCGAGTCCGGGGGCGACATCAAGGTCATGGCCGACTGGTTCCTACTATCTCTTGCGCACTGCATCGCTTTTCCCTTGAAGAGGAAAGGGTGATGCAGTAAAGCAGCGTAAGTATTTCCCTCAGTTTTGAGAACCAAGGTATCAATCCAGTAGGAGACCACGCACGAGTCCCTCGCACCTACCCAAACAAATAAATCCTCGCAACCAACGCGATAAGGTGTTGTCAATCCCTACACGGACACTTACGAGAGTGAGATCTGAAAGATATGATAACATAATATTTTTGGTGTTTTGATGATAAAGATTCAAAGTAAAATAGAAGGCAATAAAAATAACTAAGTTTTGGAAGATTAATATGATGGAAAATAGACCCGGGGGCCATAGGTTTCAGTAGTGGCTTCTATCAAGAGCATAAGTATTACGGTGGGTGAACAAATTACTGTTCAACAATTGACAGAATTGAGCATAGTTATGACAATATCTAGGTATGATCATGTATATAGGCATCACGTCCGAGACAAGTAGACCGACTCGTGCCTGCATCTACTGCTATTACTCTAGGCATCAACCGCTATCCAGCATGCATCTAGAGTATTAAGTTCATAAGAACAGAGTAACACTTTAAGCAATGTAGAGGGATAAACTCATGCGATATGATATAAACCCCATCTTGTTATCCTCGATGGCAACAATATAATACATACCTTGCTACCCCTACTGTCACTAGCAAAGGACACTACAAGATAGAACCCAAAGCTAATCACTCCTGCCATTCCAAGAAAGATCAATCTAGTAGGCCAAACCAAACTGATAATTCGAAGAGACTTGCAAAGATAACCAATCATACATAAAATAATTCAGAGAAGATTCAAATATTGTTCATAGATAAACTTGATCATAAACCCACAATTCATCGATCTCCACAAACACACCACAAAAGAAGATTACATCAAATAGATCTCCACGAGAGAGGCGGAGAACATTGTATTGAGTTCCAAAAAGAGAGAGGAAGCCATCTAGCTAATAACTATGGACCCGAAGGTCTGAGGTAAACTACTCACACATCATCGGAGAGGCTATGGTGTTGATGTAGAAGCCCTCCGTGATCGATGCCCCCTTCCGCGGAGCTCCGGAAAAGGCCCAACATGGGATCTCACGGGTATAGAAGGTTGCGGCGGTGGAATTAGGTTTTTGGCTCCGTGTCTGGTAGTTTGGGGTACGTAGGTATATATAGGAGGAAGAAGTACGTCTGTGGAGCAACATGGGGCCCACGAGGGTGGAGGGCGCGCCTGTGGGGTAGGCGCGCCCCCTACCTCGTGCCCTCCTGGTTGATGTCTTGACATAGGGTCCAAGTCCTCTGGATCACGTTCGTTCCGAAAATCACGTTCCCGAAGGTTTCAATCCGTTTGGACTCCGTTTGATATTCTTTTTCTGTGAAACTCTGAAATAGGAAAAAAATAGCAATTCTGGGCTGGGCCTCCGGTTAATAGGTTAGTCCCAAAAATAATATAAAAGTGTATAATAAAGCCCATTAATGTCCAAAACATAATATAATATAGCATGGAACAATAAAAAATTATAGATACGTTGGAGACGTATCAAGCATCCTCGAGCTTAATTCCTGCTCGTCCTCGAGTAGGTAAATGATAAAAACAATTTTTTTATGTGGAATGCTACTTAGCATAATTTCATTGTAATTCTCTTAATTATGGTATGAATATTCAGATCCAAAAGATTCAAGACAAAAGTTTCACATTGACATAAAACTAATAATACTTCAAGCATACTAACTAAGCAATCATGCCTTCTGAAAATAACATGGCTAAAGAAAGTTATCCCTACAAATTCATATAGTCCGGCTATGCTCTATCTTCACCACACAAAGTATTTAAATCATGACAAACCCGATGACAAGCCAAGCAATTGTTTCATATTTTTAGTATTCTCAAACTTTTTCAATCTTCACGCAATACATGAGCGTGAGCCATGGACATAGCACTATACGTGGAATAGAATGGTGGTTGTGAAGAAGACAAAAAGGAGAAGATAGTCTCACATCAACTAGGCGTATCAACGGGCTATGGAGATGCCCATTAATAGATATCAATGTGAGTGAGTAGGGATTGCCATGCAACAGATGCACTAGAGCTATAAGTTTATGAAAGCTCGAAAAGAAACTAAGTGGGTGTGCATCCAACTTGCTTGCTCACGAAGTCCTCGGGCATTTGAGGAAGCCCGTCATTACAAGCCAAGTTCTATAATGAAATTTCCCACTAGTATATGAAAGTGATAAAATGAGAGACTCTGTATTATGAAGATCATGGTGCTACTTTGAAGCACAAGTGTGGTAAAAGGATAGTACCATTGTCCCTTCTCTCCTTTTCTTTCATTTTTCTATTTTATTGTGGCCTTTTCTTATTTTTATGGCCTCTTTTTTTAGTCCAGAGTCTCATCCTGACTTGTGGTGGAATCATAGTCTCCATCATCCTTTCCTCACTTGGGACAATGCTCTAAAAATGATGATCATCACACTTTTATTTACTTACACCTCAACAATTACAACTCAATACTTAGAACAAAATATGACTCTATGTGAATGCCTCCGGCGGTGTACCGGGATATGCAATGAATCAAGAGCGACATGTATGAAATAATTATGAACGGTGGCTTTGCCACAAATACAATGTCAACTACATTATCATGCGAAGCAATATGACAATGATGGAACGTGTCATAATAATCGGAACGGTGGTAAGTTGCATGGAAATATATCTCGGAATGGCTTTGGAAATGCCATGATAGGTAGGTATGGTGGCTGTTTTGAGGAACATATATGGTGGGTGTATGATACCGACGAAAAGTGCGCGGTATTGGAGAGGCTAGCAATGGTGGAAGGAAGAAAGTGCGTATAATCCATGGAATCAACATTAGTCATAAAGAACTCATATACTCATTGCAAAAATCTACAAGTTATCAAAGAAAAGTATTACGCGCATGCTCCTAGGGGGATAGATTGGTAGGAAAAAACTACCGCTCGTCCCCGACCACCACTCATAAGGAAGACAATCAATAAATAAATCATGCTCCGACTTCATCACATAACGGTTCACCATACGTGCATGCTACGGGAATCACAAGCTTTAACACAAGTATTTCTCAAATTAAAAACTACTCAACTAGCATGACTCTAATATCACCATCTTCATATCTCAAAACAATTATCTAGTATCAAACTTCTCATAATATTCAACACACTCATAAGATTTTTTTTACTAATCTTGAATGCCTATCATTGTCAAAGCAAACCACCATGCTGTTTTGTATGACTCTCAAAATAATCTAAGTGAAGCATGAGAGAACAATAATTTCTATAAAACAAATCCACCACAAGCTCTAAAAGATAAAAGTGAAGCACTAGAGCAAAAACTATATAACTCAAAAGATATAAGTGAAGCACATAGAGTATTCAAATAAATTCTGAATCAAGTGTGACTCTCTCAAGAGGTGATTACAGCAAGGATGATTGTGGTAAACTAACAAGGAAAGACTCAAATAATACAAGACTCTCCAAGCAAAACACATATCATGTGGTGAATAAAAATATAGCTCCAAGTAAATTTACCGATGGAAGTAGACGAAAGAGGGGATGCCTTCCGGGGCATCCCCAAGCTTTGGCTTTTAGGTGTCCTTAGATTATCTTGGGGTGCCATGGGCATCCCCAAGCTTAGGCTCTTTCCACTCCTTGTTCCATAATCCATCAAATCTTTCACCCAAAACTTGAAAACTTCACAACACAAAACACATCAGAAAATCTCGTGAGCTCCGTTAGCGAAAGAAAACAAAAGACCACTTCAAGGTACTGTAATGAACTCATTATTTATTTATATTGGTGTTAAACCTACTGTATTCCAACTTCTCTATGGTTTATAAACTCTTTTACTAGCCATAGATTCATCAAAATAAGCAACCAACACACGAAAAACAGAATCTGTCAAAAACAGAACAATCTGTAGTAATCTGTAACTAACGCAAACTTATGGAACTCCAACAATTAGGACAAAATAGGAATACCTAGACAATTTGTTTATTGATCAGAAGCAGTTGGAATCAATATTTATCACGTTCTGGTGATTTTTAATAATTATTGTCGTGAACAGAAAGTTTCTGCAATTTTCAGCAAGATCAAATAACTATCATCCAAGAAGATCCTATAGGTTAAACTTGGCACAAACACTAATTAAAACATAAAAACACATATAACCAGAGGCTAGATCAAATATTAATTCCTAAACATAAGCAAAAAGCAAAAAAACTAAAAATAAAATTGGGTTGCCTCCCAACAAGCGCTATCGTTTAACGCCCCTAGCTAGACATAATAGCAAGGATAGATCTAGGTATTGCCATCTTTCGTAGGCAATCCATAAGTGGATCTCATAATGATTCATAATCTAATTTTATTTTCTTTCTAGGGAAGTGTTCCATGCCTTTCCTTAACGGAAATTGGAATCTAATATTTCCTTCCTTCATATCAACAATTGCACCAATCGTTCTAAGGAAAGGTCTACCAAGAATAATAGGACACGAAGGATTGCTATCGATGTCAAGAACAATAAAATCTACGGGCACATAGTTCCTATTTGCAACAATAAGAACATCATTAATTCTTCCCGTAGGTTTCTTAATAGTGGAATCCGCAAGGTGCAAGTTTAGAGAACAAACATCAAATTCACGGAAACCTAGTAAATCGCATAAAGTTTTTGGAATCGTGGAAACACTAGCACCCAAATCACACAAAGCATAGCATTCATGATCTTTAATTTTAATTTTAATAGTAGGTTCCCATTCATCATAAAGTTTCCTAGGGATAGAAACTTCCAACTCAAGTTTTTCTTCATAAGATTGCATCAAAGCATCGACGATATGTTTGGTAAAGGCTTTATTTTGACTATAAGCATGAGGAGAATTTAGCACGGATTGCAACAAGGAAATACGGTCTATCAAAGAGAAATTATCATACTTAAATTCCTTGAAATCCAAAATGGTGGGTTCATTATTATATAGATTTTTAACCTCTCCCTTCCCACTTTTATCAATTTTAGCATCAAGATCTAAAAACTCTGAATTTTTGGAACGCCTTCTAGGTAAAGGTGGATCACATTCAGTCTCATTATCAAGATTCATATTGCAAAACAAAGATTTAATAGGAGACACATCAATAACTTTTAGATCTTCATCTTTATTTTCATAGAAACTAGAAGAACACGCTTTCACAAAACGATCTTTCTTAGCACGCATCCTAGCGGTTCTTTCTTTGCAGTCATCAATGGAAATTCTCATGGATTTGAGAGACTTATTGATATCATGCTTAGGAGTAATAGATCTAAGTTTCAAAGAATCAACATCAATAGAAATTCTATCAACGTTCCTAGCCAATTCATCAACTTGGAGCAATTTTTCTTCAAGCAAGGCATTGAAATTCTTTTGCGAATTCATAAACTCCTTAACACTAGTCTCAAATTCAAAGGGCATCTTATTAAAATTTCCATAATAATTGTTGTAGGAATTATGATAATTATTAGAGGAATTACTAGGGTACGACCTAGGATTAAACTTTCCCCTATACGTGTTGTTACCAAAATTATTCCTACCAACAAAATTCACATCCATAGATTCACTATTATTCTCAATCAAAGTAGACAAAGGCATATCATTAGGATCAGAAGAAACACTTTTATTAACAAATAATTTCATAAGTTCATCCATCTTTCCACTCAAAACATTAATTTCTTCTATCTCATGCACTTTTTTATTAGTAGATCTTTCAGTTTGCCATTGAGAATAATTAACCATAATATTATATAGGACTTTAGTAGCTTCTCCTAAAGTGATTTCCATAAAAGTGCCTCGCGCGGCTGAATCTAAAAGATTTCTAGAAGCAAAATTCAATCCGGCATAATTTTTTTGTATAATCATCCACAAATTCAAACCATGCGTAGGGCAATTACGTATCATTAATTTCACCCTCTCCCAAGCTTGTGGAACATGATCATGATCAAGTTGCTTAAAATTCATAATATCGTTTCTAAGAGAGATAAACTTAGCGGGAGGAAAATACTTAGAGATAGCATCTTTGCACTTGTTCCAAGAATCAATACTATTTTTAGGCAAATACGATCTCTAAGCGAAAAAGGAAATAGCTTCCATTTAACAATATCATTGTCCACATATTTCTTCTTTTGCATATTGCACAAATCAACGAAGCTATTTAGATGGGTGGCGGCATCTTCACTAGGAAGGCCGGCGAATTGATCTTTCATGACAAGATTCAATAAGGCAGTATTAATTTCACTAGATTCAGTATCGGTAAGAGGATAAATTAGAGTACAAAGGAAATCATTGTTGTTGGTATTGGTGAAGTCACACAATTTAGTATTATCTTGAGCCATCGATACAAGCAAGCAATCCAACACACGAGCAAACAAGAAGCAAACGAAAAGAGGCAAACGGAAAAGAGAGGGCGAATAAAATGGCAAGGGTGAAGTGGGGGAGAGGAAAATGAGAGGCAAATGGCAAATAATGTAATGCGGGAGATAAGGATTTGTGGTGGGTACTTGGTATGTTGACTTTTGCGTAGACTCACCGGTAACGGCGCCAGAAATCCTTCTTGCTACCTCTTGAGCACTGCGTTGGTTTTCCCTTGAAGAGGAAAGGGTCATGTAGTAAAGCAGCGTAAGTATTTCCCTTAGTTTTTGAGAACCATGGTATCAATCCAGTAGGAGACCACGCACGAGTCCCTCGCACCTACACAAACAAATAAATCCTCGCAATCAATGCGATAAGGGGTTGTCAATCCGTACACCTTCACTTACGAGAGTGAGATCTAATAGATATGATAAGATAATATTTTTGGTATTTTTATGATAAAGATGCAAAGTAAAATAGAAGGCAATAAAAATAACTAAGTGTTGGAAGATTAATATGATGGTAAATAGACCCGGGGGTCATAGGTTTCACTAGTGGCTTCTCTCAAGAGCATAAGTATTACGGTGGGTGAACAAATTACTGTTGATCAATTGATAGAATTGAGCATAGTTATGAGAATATATAGGTATGATCATGTATATAGGCATCACGTCCGAGACAAGTAGACCGACTCCTGCCTGCATCTACTACTATTACTCCACACATCGACCGCTAACCAGCATGCATCTAGAGTATTAAGTTCATAAGAACAGAGTAACGCTTTAAGCAAGATGACATGATGTAGAGGGATAAACTCATGCAGTATGATATAAACCCCATCTTGTTATCCTCGATGGCAACAATACAATACGTGCCTTGTTGCCCCTACTGTCACTAGCAAAGGACACTACAAGATTGAACCCAAAGCTAAGCACTTCTCCCATTGCAAGAAAGATCAATCTAGTAGGCCAAACCAAACTGATAATTCGAAGAGACTTGCAAAGCTAACCAATCATACATAAAAGAATTCAGAGAAGTTTCAAATATTGTTCATAGATAAACTTGAACATAAACCCACAATTCATCGGTCTCAACAAACACACCGCAAAAGAAGATTACATCGAATAGATCTCCATGAGAGAGGGGGAGAACATTGTATTGAGATCCAAAAAGAGGGAAGAAGCCATCTAGCTAATAACTATGGACCCGAAGGTCTGAGGTAAACTACTCACACATCATTGGAGAGGCTATGGTATTGATGTAGAAGCCCTCCGTGATCGATGCCCCCTCCGGCGGAGCTCCGGGAAAGGCCCCAAGATGGGATCTCATGGGTACAGAAGGTTGCGGCGGTGGAATTAGGTTTTTGGCTCCGTGTCTGGTAGTTTGGGGGTACGTAGGTATATATAGGAGGAAGAAGTACGTCGGTGGAGCAACGTGGGGCCCACGAGGGTGGAGGGCGCGCCTGGGGGGGGGGGGGGGGTAGGCGCGCCCCATACCTCGTGCCCTCCTTGTTGATGTCTTGACGTAGGGTCCAAGTCCTCTGGATCACGTTCGTTCCGAAAAATCACGTTCCCAAAGGTTTCATTCCGTTTGGACTCCGTTTGATATTCTTTTTATGCGAAACTCTGAAATAGGCAAAAAAACAACAATTCTGGGCTGGGCCTCCGGTTAATAGGTTAGTCCCAAAAATAATATAAAAGTGTATAACAAAGCCCATTAATGTCCAAAACAGAATATAATATAGCATGGAACAATAAAAAATTATAGATACGTTGGAGACGTATCAGTTCCCCATGGCCCTCGAAGGCGAGCCACGCGCCTGGCTGCTCAACCTCCCTGGATCCACGGTGGCGTCCTGGGGAGAACTCCGTGACCTCTTCACTGCTTGCTACGCGGTGCCGGCACACCATGCAGTCGTAGCCCTGCTGGGTGGCTCTCAAGCGTCGCCTTCAGATCGCCATGTCAAGTCGTTGCTTCGTTAGATTGGGACCACTTCCACGCACCCGAGGGCTCCGCCGGGTTGGGCTGCAGCAGAGGCCGACCTCACCTTCAGCTCAGAAAACCATCCCGACTCCGCCGTCGGCTCGGGCGTGCTCCCAATGCTCTGCATGCCCACCATCTGTAACGTGGCTGTTACCAAGACCCTCGTCGACGGCGGTGCCGGCCTCAACCTGCTCTCCGTGGAGGCCTTCAGCCTTCTTCACGTGTCGCTCGAGCGGCTCAGTCTCAGCAAACCCTTCTCAGGAGTTGGTGGCGGCGCCGACCACTCTCTGGGACAGATCCGTCTCCCAGTCACTTTCGGCACGCGCTACAACTACCGCACTGAGCTGGTCGACTTCAACATCGCTCGCATCAGCCTCCCGTACAACACCATCCTCGGGTACCCAGCTCTCGCCCAGTTCATGGCGGCGACCCACCCGACCTACAACCTCATGAAGATGCCTGGGAGCAAGGGCATCCTCACCATCAAGGGGGACACCAAGGAGGCCGTAACGGCACTCAAGGTTGCCTTTAAGACTGCAGCGGCGGCACAGCCCGCCGGCGCCGGTACCCCCGAAGCCAAGAAGGCTGCACCTACCAAGAAGAAGCAATTGTTCACCCAAGACAAGGCAGAAACCAAGAAGGTGCCAGTCAATGAGGACGGACCCTCAGGAGCCACCTTTACCATAGGTGCCGGCCTCGATGCCACCCAAGAAGAGGCGCTGGTGAGGTTCTTGCGCGCAAACAAGGACCTATTCGCATGGGAACCCAATCAGCTGGTGGGGGTTCCAAGAGAGGTGATTCAGCATCACTTAAGGGTGTGCCCCAACGTGCGCCTTGTCAAGCAACGAGCGAGGCGGCAATCCACGGAGAAGCAAGCCTTCATCGTCCAGGAGACCCACAAGCTGGAGGCGGCGGGTGCCATTTGCGAGGTTTGGTACCCCACCTGGCTGGCAAACCCTGTCGTAGTGACGAAGAAAGGCGGGAAGAAGCAGATGTGCGTCGACTTCACCAACCTTAATAAGACCTGCCCCCAAGATCCGTTCCCGCTCTCGTGCATCGATCAGATTGTCGACTCCACCGCCGAGTGCGACCTACTGTGCTTCCTAGATGCATTCTCAGGGTATCACCAGATCAAGATGGTAGTAGAAGACGTGGAGAAGATAGCCTTCCTGACCCCATGTGGGGTGTAATGCTACACCTGCATGCCCTTCGGTCTGCGTAACGCGGGCGTGACCTTTCCGCGGCCGATGCACATCGCATTGGGGCGGCATCTCGGGAGAAACACAGAGGCCTATGTTGACGACATAGTGGTGAAATCTCGGGAGGCGAGAACCTTGATTCAAGACTTGGAAGAGACCTTCGAGAGCCTACGCCAGGTGAACCTGCGACTTAACCCGGAGAAGTGTGTGTTCGGTGTCCCTTTTGGCAAGCTGATGGGATTCCTTGTGTCCCACAGAGGGATCGAGGCGAACCCAGAGAAGATCAAGGCCATCGGGGACATGAGCCCGCCGCAGACCCTCAAAGAGATGCAGAAGCTGGCGGGACAAGTGACCGCGTTGGGGCGTTTCATCTCCAAGCTGGGAGAGCGTGCCTTACCCTTCTTCAGGCTCATGAAGAGGAAGGGCCCGTTCAAGTGGACACCAGAAGCCGATCGAGCCATCCAAGACCCCAAGAAATACCTGACCAGCCCTCCGGTGATGGTGGCACCACGACCCCTCGAGCCCTTAGTGCTCTACCTCGCCGCCACCCCATACTCCGCTAGCGCAGCGCTGGTGGCAGTTCGGGAGCTGCACCAAGCCAAGGGCGCGCCGCGCCAAGATATAGCTGAAGTAATGCAGGGTCTGAAAGGTGCTGCAAAAGCCTCAGCACCAGAAGACCAAGCTCGGCAAAACAACGTCGCCAAGATTCCTGAAAGAAATCAGACCTCAGGAGACGCCCCAATCCCCGCAAGACCCGAGCCTCGCCAACACGCCAGCCCTTGTCGAGCACCCGGTGTATTTCATCAGCACAGTGTTGCAAGATGTAAGGGCACGGTATCCTATGCCTCAGAAGCTCCTGCTCGCACTCTTGGTGGCCTCGCGCAAGCTGCGGCACTACTTCCAGGGCCAACCCATCAAGGTCGTCTCGGCCTACCCATTGGAGAGCGTGCTCAGGAGCCCCAACTTGGCTGGAAGGGTCGCCGAGTGGAACATCAAGCTACAAGCATTCTTGTTGGAGTTCAGCACTACCAGGGTCGTCAAGGGGGCCGCGCTCGCCGACTTTGTGGCAGAATGGACGGATGTCCCGACACTTGAAGAAGGCGAAGACCGATCCACCTCGCCAGGAAGCGAGGCACCGGACGGGTGGGTCATGTACTTCGATGGCGCCTTCGTGCACCAAGGCACATGGGCTGGAGCAGTACTAATCTCACCCACTCAGGACAAGCTCTATTATGCCGTGCAAATCTGCTTTCAGCATGGTGAGAAGGTCTCCAACAACATCGCAGAATACGAAGGCCTCATAGCTGGCCTGAAGGCCACAACAGCCCTGGGGGCGAAGCGCCTTACTATTAGAGGCGACTCGCAGCTCCTCGTGAACTTCTCCAATAAAGTATACGAGCCAAAGGACGAGCATATGGAGGCATATCTCACGGAGGTGCGCAAGATGGAGAAGCAATTTGCGGGCTTGGAGTTGCAACACGTGCCCCGCGGCACCAACAAGGAAGCTGACAACATCGCCAGGAGAACATCCAAGAGACAGCCACAAGAGCCCGGTGTCTTTGAGGAACGGCTCTTCAAGCCATCGGCGGCACCACCACTTTCAAGCACAGCTCAGCCTCGAGAGGAGCTTCCACAGCCTCCGGTCTCAGGAGCCCCGGGCCATGGCCCGACCTCAGGAGCTCGCTTGCTCTTGGCGCCAGAACCTCAGGAGGGATGTTGGACCAAGGAATTCAAGGAGTATATAATACAGGGGCCGCTGCCAGAAAAGGAGGAGGATGCCGAGCGCGTGGTACGACAGGCCACGGCGTACTGCATCCAGGATGGCGAGTTGTACAGGAAGCGGGCAAACGGCGTTTCTTTGCGCTGCATTTCCAGAGACCAAGGGACGGAGCTGCTAACTGACATACACGGTGGTGACTGCAAACACCACTCGTCGTCACGGACCCTCGTCGGCAAGGTATTCCGCAGTGGGTTTAACTGGCCCACTGCGCTCAACGACGCAACTGAGCTGGTGAAGTCCTGCGAAGCCTGCTAGTTCCACGCCAAGCAAATTCACCAGCTGGCTCAGGGCCTCTAAACCATCCCACTCACGTGGCCGTTCGCGGTCTAGGGGCTGGACATCCTGGGCCCGTTCCCTCGAGCGCCTGGGGGCTACAGTTACCTCTATGTCACCATCGACAAGTTCACCAAGTGGGCAGAAGTGGAAGCCTTCTGCACCATCCCAGCCGGCTCTGCTGTCAAGTTCATCAAGGGCCTTGTGAGCCGCTTCGGGGTCCCCAATTGCATCATCACAGATAACGGCTCGCAGTTTACTAGTAACCTCTTCAAAACCTACTATGCTTACCTTGGAACGCAGATCTGCTATGCCTCGATGGCGCACCCCAGGAGCAATGGTCAGGCCGAACGCGCCAACGCGGAGGTCCTAAGGGGCCTCAAGACCAGGACCTTCAAGAAGAAGCTCGAGGCCTATGGCAGGGGCTGGTACGACGAGCTCTAGTCCGTGCTATGGTCCCGCCGCACCACCGCCACCGAGCCAACGGGCGAGACCCCATTCTTCCTTGTCTACGGAGCTGAAGTAGTCCTCGCTCACGAGGTGAAGCATCGTTTCGCACGGGTCCTGGCGTTCGATGAAACGCAGCAGGATTGCACACGGGGGATGGACCTCGTGCTGGGGGAGGAACGCCGACGTGAAGCCGCACTGAGGGCGGCAAGGTACCAGCAAGCGCTATGGCGATACCATTGCCGCAACATCCGCTCCAGGACACTCGAGGTAGGCGACCTCGTCCTGCGGCGGGTCCTCTCCAGGGAAGGGCTGCACAAGCTTTCACCCATGTGGGAGGGCCCGTTCAGGGTCTTCCATGTCTCCAGGCCTGGCGCCGCGTGCCTAGAGACGCAGGACGGGATACCAATCCAGAATGCCTGGAACATCCAGCACCTCCGGAAGTTCTATCCGTGAAGCAAGGCCCAGAGCCTGTGAAGAAAGGCCCAGAGCCTGTGAAGAAGGCCCGGTGCCTGTGAAGAATCGCCGCCCGTGACACTCTCACGTAATAATGAGTGGGGCTGTACACGCCCCGGAGTCTCAGGAGCGCCGGCCTTAGGCCCTGGGGCTCTCGCCCATGCCTAATGGCAGCACTTAGCTCCGCGCTGGTGAGAAGACTTGAAGACTAGACTAGGTGCCGGACACGGCTTTTCATTTGCTTTCCATAGTTGGATCGCTTTCCCTTAATTGAAGTTTGCTGTTGGTGTTCCTTGCTTATTTGATTCCCTCGCCTCTTACCGCATTTTCCGGCTCTGGTTCACTCGTGTTCTCTCTCTCGCATACCTCGCGAGGGGGCTAGGCAGGTGCCTTCGTGAGCATTTTTCTCCTCTCTGCCTTCTTGGGAGCCACCCTCGTTCGAGCCCGAACGCTGGCACATCTCTCCTAATCCGTACCCCACGGGTACCGCGATACAAAGCGCCAGGTCAAAACTTGGGCTAACGATGAATCTCCTGGCAAACTCCTAACATATTTTTGCAGTTCGTAAGCAATTGCAGATCACAAGGTCAAAATGGACACGAGGAGGCAAACGCCTCGTAAGGAAGAGGGCGCCCCGAACGCACCAGGCTAAGTTATCTTTGCGCAAAATGGCCACACAGCACTGAAACAACAAGCGTAGCATAATGGATGACAAGTTATGGTTTGATACACGCCCCTCCGGGCCCATGCTGGCTTCACTTTGATTGAGGAAGAAAAAGGGAAACGTAACAAAAGCGGCGCTCGCCCCTGCAGCAGCCGACTGGGGCAGGGCCTTGGCGACTTCCCGGGTTTAGTCGGACCCCTCCTCGCGCTTCACCGGTGCGCGGCGGTGAGATGACCCGCTACCACCTTCAAAGCGGGCGCGGCGGCAGATCAAGGCTGCCGCTACTGGAACTGTCACCAAGGGAGGAGCCACCATAGCAAGACGAGACGCGGCCGGCGGGTTCGTCCTCCTCCTCGCCCCGACCATCGCCAAGGCCGAACACCTCCTCGCCGTTGTTCACCTTGGGGCATCATCCCGCGCGGCGACCGCCTTCCCCGAACACCCTCACGAAGAGGGTCGCGTCGCCATCAAACTTAAAGTGGAGGGTGCATCGCCTGCCCAGGCCGCGCGCGCGAGCAAATGTCTGCCAGCCGCGGGCTAGAGCAATATTGCCTGCGACGGAGACCTCGACCGCGACCTAAGTAGCCGAGCTGCAGCAACCGTCTGCCTGCAGCCAGAGCCCGGCTGGACCGGAGGCTAGCAGCTCGCCGGCGAAGAAGCGAGGAGCTGGAGCCAGCCGCCGGCCGGATCCTCCGATAAGACAACAAACTCCGGCAACACCTCTGACGCGTGGAACCGTGGTCGGGGAGGCCGTGCAACCACTGCGCGCCTCCTCTCGTCGACAGGACTACCATGACTGGAGCGACTCCTGCCGCGCGCTGCGGCGCCACCCCGAGAGCCGGGAGCCACGACGGGGGTCGCGGCATGCTTGCGGGGACGACCGCGTCCTCGCTTGGGCGCTGGCGTGCCGGGTCCCTCCCGAGGGGCTTTTCCTTTCTCCGCGGCGGGGAACCTCTTTGGCGGCGCCATTGTTGCAAGCAGAGGAGCAAGGAGGAAGAAGCAAGCGAGCAGGGAAGAGATGTGCGAGGGGGGCTCCGCCCCCTTCCCCATTTACAGTGGAAGAAGGCCAACCAGCGCCCCCACGATCACAGGTAATGATGGTTTTCCTTGCATGTCGTAGGGACTTGTCAAGTCATGCAGTTGCCGAGGCAGCGTGGGGAAGCAGAGACGCCCACGTCCAATAAACCGCCACGCTCAACCGAGGCCGCAGGCTTTGGGGGCCCGCGGCGCTCCGTACTTGACCCTTGGCTTCACCGCGAAGCCAAGCCCGAGTGCACCTTGGGCCCGGGGGCTACTGTCGGTGTCAAAACCGGTGGATCTCGGGTAGGGGGTCCCGAACTGTGCGTCTAGGAGGATGGTAACAGGAGACAAGGGACACAATGTTTTACCCAGGTTCGGGCCCTCTTGATTCATTAATATTGATGATATGGGTAGTACAAGAGTAGATCTACCACGAGATCAAGGAGGCTAAACCCTAGAAGCTAGCCTATGGTATGATTGTTGTATGTTGTCCTATGGACTAGAACCCTCCGGTTTATACTGGAGAGGGTTAGGGTTACACAAAGTCGGTTACAATGGTAGGAGATCTAAATATCCGCATCGCCAAGCTTGCCTTCCATGCCAAGGAAAGTCCCTTCCGGATACGGGACGAAGTCTTCAATCTTGTATCTTCATAGTCCGGGAGTCCGGCTGAAGGTATAGTCCGGCCATCCGGACACCCCCTAATCCAGGACTCCCTTAGCTACTATCGGCGTTCCGGGAATGGGGGTCCCTAGACTTGCCTTTCGGCGGCCCACGACGTGGCTAAGCTAGCGGGCCGTACGGCCCATCTTCATCAACGCGGCAATCAAGACCCTCGCGGGGCGGACGACGCAAGACCTCCTTAGGAGCGGTCTAGCTAGGCAGGCTCACGAGGAGCGGAGATATCAAGGCAGGGCAAACCTCACGAGGCTCTCGTGACGTGAGCCATGACGACCGACACCAGGCAGGCGCCAGCGTGCGCAGCGTCCTTGTTTCCTCTTTGGTGCTAAGCAGGCAGGCGTAGGCGCGGAGTACCGAGGCATCAGGCAAAGATTTCCATATCAGTGTAACGAGACCAAGACCAGTAGGACGGCAAGGCGAAGGTACCGTGGAGCCCGAGACGGCGTCATCACCAGAGCCTTTAGCAGACGATGACCGCTTTTGTCAGGATAGCTTGTACTAGGTCTCCCCTTTCAAATTTGCCCGCCGTTGTTGGCTCCCTTCCCGCTCATTATTTGGGGAGAGGACCAGGGCCTATATAAGTAGAGCTAGCCACTGCAGTAAGGGAGGAATCGAGTTCTCATCCACAAGTCCACAGAGCACAAGAACACCTCAACCTCAGGAGGCTGTTCTTCCCCTTGTACTGTTCATCATCATCCCAAGAGGCAATCCACCACCACACACTGGAGTAGGGTATTACACCACAACGGTGTCCCGAACTAGTATAAATCTTGTGTCTTTCTGTGTTGTGAGTTCGTCGAGTTTGTGCATGAGATCTTAGCGAGCTAGGGCGTGGATCGGTAGGAGGGGAAGAACTTCGCGCGCACCCCAGAGTTCGAACCGTAAGGGTTTTGCCGGAACCCCACATCCGACAAAACCATCCGCGAGTACCTCGCAGGATGGACCGAGCTCCGAAATAGCTGCGAGGGCGTCCACGAGGGCGTCCACGAAGTACGCCAACGCCGACTCCGCCATGAAGATCCTGGTGGCACTGGATGAAGCCGGCAAGGCCATTCCGGTGCCGCCTCCGAAGCCGGCCGGCGAGGGAGGCCGGCAGCAGCACAACCAGCAGAACAACTAGCGCAATGCCGATCAACCTGCTTAGCGCTACGACAACCGGCTCGTCGCAGCCGCTGAGCAGGTGCCCGCGACCGACCCGGCCGCCAAGTGCCGGAACACCAGCGAGACGACATGGCAGCCCGCCACGAGTTTTGAGGAGATGCTCGACGCTCCCTGCAAGCACCATAGCGGCGCGAGGCCGTCCATGCACACGCTTCGACAGTGCGCCATCACCAAGCGCATCGTGAGGGCCGATATCTCGCCACCTCCGGCTCCGGCTCCGGCTCCGGGAGGAGGGCAGCCGCCTTCGCCACCACCTCCAGCCAGCGGCGCGATGCGCGGCGACCCCTACCCAGCCCAGAACGCGACCTACGTCATCTTCACTAGCCTCGGCGATGACAAGCGCAGCGAGCGCCTCCTTCGGCAGGAGGTGAACACCGTCATCCCGGCTAGGACGGAATGTTGGGGAACGTTGCAGAAAATTAAAAATTTTCCTACGGTTTCACCAAGATCCATCTATGAGTTCATCTAAGCAACGAGTCATGGGAGAGAGATTGCAACTACATACCACTTTGTAGATCGCGAGCGGAAGCGTTCAATGAACAGGGATGAGGTAGTCGTACACGACGTGATCCAAATCACCGGAGATCCTAGCACCGAACGGACGGCACCTCCACGTTAAACACACGTACGGTCAGCGTAACGTATCCTTCTTCTTGATCCAGCAAGGCAAAGGAGAGGTTGGGGAAGATGGCTCCAGCAGCAGCACGACGGCGTGGTGACGGTGGAGCTACAGTACCCCGGCAGGGCTTCGCCGAGCTCTACGGAGGAGGAGGAGGTGTTGGAGAGGGAGAGAGGGAGGCGCCAAGACCAGGGTGCGGCTGCCCCCCTCCCCTCCCCCCTTTATATAGCCCCCTAGGGGGGGCGCCGTCCCTAGGAGATGCAATCTCCTAGGGGGGCGGCGGCCAAGGGGTGGGGGGGCTTGCCCCCCAGCAAGGGGGCGCCCCCCTTTAGGGTTTCCCCACCCTAGGCGCATGGGCCTCTTGGGGCTGGTTCTCCTTGGCCCATGTAGGACAAGGCGCACCCCCTAGAGCCCATGTGGCCCCCCGAGGCAGGTGGCCCCACCCGGTGGACCCCCCGGGACCCTCCGGTGGTCCCCGTACAATACCGATAACCCCAAAACTTGTCCCGATGGCCAAAACAGCACTTCCTATATATAATTCTTTACCTCCGGACCATTCCGAAACTCCTCGTCACGTCCGGGATCTCATCCGGGACTCCGAACAACATTCGGGTTACTGCATATACATATCTTCACAACCCTAGCGTCACCGAACCTTAATTGTGTAGACCCTACGGGTTCGGGAGACATGCAGACATGACCGAGACGGCTCTCGGGCAATAACCAACAGCGGGATCTGGATACCCATGTTGGCTCCCACATGCTCCACGATGATCTCATTGGATGAACCACGATGTCGAGGATTCAATTAATCCCGTATACGATTCCCTTTGTCAATCGGTATTTTACTTGCCCGAGATTCGATCGTCGGTATCCCAATACCTCGTTCAATCTCGTTATCGGCAAGTCACTTTACTCGTACCGTAATGCATGATCCCGTGATCAAACACTTTGATCACATTGAGATCATTATGATGATGCATTACCGAGAGGGCCCGGTGATACCTCTCCGTCAAGCGGAGTGACAAATCCCAGTCTCGATCCGTGTCAACCCAACAGATACTTTCGGAGATACCCGTAGTATACCTTTATAGTCACCCGGTTACGTTGTGATGTTTGGCACACCCAAAGCACTCCTACGGTATCCGGGAGTTACACGATCTCATGGTCTAAGGAAAAGATACTTGACATTGGAAAACTCTAGCAAACGAACTATGCGATCTTATGCTATGTTTAGGATTGGGTCTCGTCCATCACATCATTCTCCTAATGATGTGATCTCGTTATCAATGACATCCAATGTCCATAGTCAGGAAACCATGACTATCTGTCGATCAACGAGCTAGTCAACTAGAGGCTTACTAGGGACATATTGTTGTCTGTTATTCACACATGTATTACGATTTCCGGATAACACAATTATAGCACGAATAAAGACAATTACCATGAACAAGGAAATATAATAATAATGCTTTTATTATTGCCTCTAGGGCATATTTCCAACAGTCTCCCACTTGCACTAGAGTCAATAATCTAGTTACATTGTGATGAATCGAATACCCATAGAGTTCTGGTGCTGCTCATGTTTTGCCTTAGGGAGAGGTTTAGTCAACGGATCTGCGACATTCAGATCTGTGTGCACTTTACAAATTTCTATGTCTCCATCTTGAACATTTTCACGAATGGATTTGAAGCGACGCTTGATGTGCCTGGTCCTCTTGTGAAACCTGGGCTCCTTGGCAAGTGCAATAGCTCCAGTGTTGTCACTGAAGAGTTTGATTGGCCCCGACGCATTGGGTATGACTCCGAGGTCGGTGATGAACTCCTTCACCCAAATTGCTTCATGTGCTGCCTCAGAGGCTGCCATGTATTCCGCTTCACATGTAGATCCCGCCACGACGCTCTGCTTGCAACTGCACCAGCTTACTGCCCCACCATTCAAAATATACACGTATCCGGTTTGTGACTTAGAGTCATCCAGATTTGTGTCGAAGCTAGTGTTGACGTAACCCTTTACGACGAGCTCTTCGTCACCTCCATAAATGAGAAACATTTCCTTAGTCCTTTTCAGGTACTTCAGGATATTCTTGACCGCTGTCCAGTGTTCCTTGCCGGGATTACTTTGGTACCTTCCTACCAAACTTACGGCAAGGTTTACATCAGGCCTGGTACACAACATGGCATACATAATAGAACCTATGGCTGAGGCATAGGGGATGACACTCATCTCTTCTATATCTTCTGCCGTGGTCGGACATTGAGCTGAGCTCAATTTCACACCTTGTAACACAGGTAAGAACCCCTTCTTAGATTGATCCATATTGAACTTCTTCAATATCTTATCAAGGTATGTGCTTTGTGAAAGACCTATGAGGCGTCTTGATCTATCTCTATAGATCTTGATGCCTAATACATAAGCAGCTTCTCCAAGGTCCTTCATTGAAAAACTCTTATTCAAGTAGGCCTTAATGCTGTCCAAGAGTTCTATATCATTTCCCATCAAAAGTATGTCATCTACATATAGTATGAGAAATGCTACAGAGCTCCCACTCACTTTCTTGTAAACGCAGGCTTCTCCATAAGTCTGCGTAAACCCAAACGCTTTGATCATCTCATCAAAGGGAATGTTCCAACTCCGAGATGCTTGCACCAGCCCATAAATCGAGCGTTGGAGCTTGCACACCTTGTCAGCATTCTTAGGATCGACAAAACCTTCCGGCTGCATCATATACAATTCTTCCTTAAGGAAACCATTAAGGAATGCCGTTTTGACGTCCATTTGCCATATTTCATAATCGTAGAATGCGGCAATTGCTAACATGATTCGGACGGACTTCAGCTTCGCTACCGGTGAGAAAGTCTCATCGTAGTCAATTCCTTGAACTTGTCGATAACCCTTAGCGACAAGCCGAGCTTTATAGATGGTCACATTACCATCCGCGTCTGTCTTCTTCTTAAAGATCCATTTATTTTCTATGGCTCGCCGCTCAACAGGCAAGTCAGTCAAAGTCCATACTTCGTTTTCATACATGGATCCTATCTCGGATTTCATGGCTTCTAGCCATTTGTCGGAATCCGGGCCCGCCATTGCTTCCTCATAGTTCGAAGGTTCACCGTTGTCTAACAACATGATTTCTAAGACAGGGTTGCCGTACCACTCTGGTGCGGAACGTGTCCTTGTGGACCTTCGAATTTCAGTAGGAGCTTGATTAGAAGTATCTTGACCATCATCATTAATTTCCTCTCTAGTCGGTGCGGGCACCTCAGGAACGTTTCTTTGAGTTTCGCCATTTTCCGGTTCAAGAGGTAACACTTCATCGAGTTCTACTTTCCTCCCACTTACTTCTTTCGAGAGAAACTCTTTCTCTAGAAAGGATCCATTCTTGGCAGCAAAGATCTTGCCTTCGGATCTGAGGTAGAAGGTATACCCAATAGTTTCTTTAGGGTATCCTATGAAGACGCATTTTTCCGACTTGGGTTCGAGCTTTTCAGGTTGAAGTTTCTTGACATAAGCATCGCATCCCCAAACTTTTAGAAACGACAGCTTAGGTTTCTTCCCAAACCATAATTCATACGGTGTCGTCTCAACGGATTTCGACGGAGCCCTATTTAAAGTGAATGCGGCAGTCTCTAAAGCATAGCCCCAAAAAGATAGCGGTAAATCGGTAAGAGACATCATAGATCGCACCATATCTAATAGAGTGCGATTACGACGTTCGGACACACCATTACGCTGAGGTGTTCCAGGCGGCGTGAGTTGTGAAACTATTCCACATTTTCTTAAGTGTGTGCGAAATTCGTGACTCAAGTATTCTCCTCCACGATCTGATCGTAGAAACTTGATCTTTCTATCACATTGATCTTCAACCTCACTCTGAAATTCTTTGAACTTTTCAAAGGTCTCAGACTTGTGTTTCATTAAGTAGATATACCCATATCTACTCAAGTCATCAGTGAGGGTGAGAACATAACGATAGCCACCGCGAGCCTCAACACTCATTGGAGCGCACACATCGGTATGTATGATTTCCAATAAGTTGGTTGCTCGCTCCATTGTTCCTGAGAACGGAGTCTTGGTCATTTTACCCATGAGGCATGGTTCGCACGTGTCAAATGATTCATAATCAAGAGACTCTAAAAGTCCATCTGCATGGAGCTTCTTCATGCGTTTGACACCTATGTGACCAAGGCGGCAGTGCCACAAATATGTGGGACTATTCTTATCAACTTTAACTCTTTTGGTATTCACACTATGAATATGTGTATCATCACGTACGAGATTCATTAAGAATAAACCATTAACCATCGGAGCATGACCATAAAACATATCTCTCATATAAATAGAACAACCATTATTCTCGGATTTAAATGAGTAGCCATCTCGAATTAAACGAGACCCAGGCATAATGTTCATGCTCAAACTTGGCACTAAATAACAATTATTGAGGTTTAAAACTAATCCCGTAGGTAAATGTAGAGGTAGCGTGCCGACGGCGATCACATCGACCTTGGAACCATTCCCGACGCGCATCGTCACCTCGTCCTTCGCCAGTCTCCGTTTATTCTGCAGCTCCTGTTTTGAGTTACAAATGTGAGCAACTGCACCTTTATCAAATACCCAAGAGCTACTACGAGTACTGGTAAGGTACACATCAATTACATGTATATCACATATACCTTTTGTTTTGCCGGCCTTCTTGTCCACTAAGTATTTGGGGCAGTTCCACTTCCAGTGACCACTTCCCTTGCAATAAAAACACTCAGTCTCGGGCTTGGGTCCATTCTTTGGCTTCTTCCCGGCAACTTGCTTACCGGGCGCGGCAACTTCCTTGCCGTCCTTCTTGAAGTTCTTTTTACCCTTTCCCTTCTTGAACTTAGTGGTTTTATTCACCATCAACAATTGATGTTCCTTCTTGATTTCTACCTCTGCTGATTTCAGCATAGCATATACCTCAGGAATGGTCTTTACCATCCCCTGCATGTTGTAGTTCATCACAAAGCTCTTGTAGCTAGGTGGAAGGGACTGGAGGATTCTGTCAATGACCGCTTCATCCGGGAGATTAACTTCCAGTTGAGTCAAGCGGTTGTGCAACCCAGACATCTTGAGTATGTGTTCACTGACAGAGCTATTTTCCTCCATCTTACAGCTAAAGAATTTGTCGGAGACTTCATATCTCTCGACCCGGGCATGAGATTGGAAAACCATTTTCAGCTCTTCGAACATCTCATATGCTCCATGTCTCTCAAAACGCTTTTGGAGCCCCAGCTCTAAGCTGTAAAGCATGCCGCACTGAACGAGGGAGTAATCATCGGAACGTGACTGCCAAGCGTTCATAACGTCTTGTTCTGCAGGGAGAACAGGTGCGTCACCCAGAGGTGCTCGTAGGACATAATCTTTCTTGGCAGCTATGAGGATGATCCTCAGGTTCCGGACCCAGTCCGTATAGTTGTTGCCATCGTCTTTCAGCTTGGTTTTCTCTAGGAACGCGTTGAAGTTGAGGACTACGTTGGCCATTTGATCTACAAGACATATTGTAAATATTTTAGACTAAGTTCATGATAATAAAGTTCATCTTAATCAAATTATTTAATGAACTCCCACTTAGATAGACATCCCTCTTCTAGTCATCTAAGTATTACATGATCCAAGTCAACTAGGCCGTGTCCGATCATCACGTGAGACGGACTAGTCAACATCGGTGAACATATTCATGTTGATCGTATCTTCTATACGACTCATGCTCGACCTTTCGGTCTTCTGTGTTCCGAGGCCATGTCTGTACATGCTAGGCTCGTCAAGTCAACCTAAGTGTTTGCATGTGCAAATTTGTCTTACACCCGTTGTATGTGAACGTTAGAATCTATCACACCCGATCATCACGTGGTGCTTCGAAACAACGAACTGTCGCAACGGTGCACAGTTAGGGGGAACACTTCTTGAAATTATTATGAGGGATCATCTTATTTACTACCGTCGTTCTAAGTAAACAAGATGCAAAACATGATAAACATCACATGCAATCAAATAATAAACGTGACATGATATGGCCAATATCACATAGCTCCTTTGATCTCCATCTTGGGGCTCCATGATCATCTTGTCACCAGCTTGACACCATGATCTCCATCATCATGATCTCCATCATCGTGTCTCCATGAAGTTGCTCGCCAACTATTACTTCTACTACTATGGCTAACGCGTTTAGCAATAAAGTAAAGTAATTTACATGGCGTTTCTCAACGACACGCAGGTCATACAAAAATAAAGACAACTCCTATGGCTCCTGTCGGTTGTCATACTCATCGACATGCAAGTCATGATTCCTATTACAATAGCATGAACATCTCATACATCACATATAGATCATTCATCATTCATCACAACTTTGGCCATATCATATCACAAAGCACTTGCTGCAAAAACAAGTTAGACGTCCTCTAATTGTTGTTGCAAGTTTTACGTGGCTGAATTAGGGTTCTAGCAAGAACGTTTTCTTACCTACGTGAAAGCCACAATGTGATTTGTCAACTTCTATTTACCCTTCATAAGGACCCTTTTCATTGAATCCACTCCAAGTAAAGTGGGAGAGACAGACACCCGCCAGCCACTTTATGCAACTAGTGCATGTTAGTCGGTGGAACCAGTCTCACGTAAGCGTACGTGTAAGGTTGGTCCGGGCCGCTTCATCCCACAATACCGCTGAAGCAAGATAAGACTAGTAGCAGCAAGAAAGTTGACAACATCTACGCCCACAACAAATTGTGTTCTACTCGTGCAATAGAGAACTATGCATAGACCTAGCTCATGATGCCACTGTTGGGGAACGTTGCAGAAAATTAAAATTTTTCCTACGGTTTCACCAAGATCCATCTATGAGTTCATCTAAGCAACGAGTCATGGGAGAGAGATTGCATCTACATACCACTTTGTAGATCGCGAGTGGAAGCGTTCAACGAACGGGGATGAGGTAGTCGTACACGACGTGATCCAAATCACCGGAGATCCTAGCACCGAACGGACGGCACCTCCGCGTTCAACACACGTACGGTCAGCGTAGCGTCTCCTTCTTCTTGATCCAGCAAGGCAAAGGAGAGGTTGGGGAAGATGGCTCCAGCAGCAGCACGACCGCGTGGTGACGGTGGAGCTACAGTACTCCGGCAGGGCTTCGCCGAGCTCTACGGAGGAGGAGGAGGTGTTGGAGAGGGAGAGAGGGAGCCGCCAAGGACCAGGGTGCGGCTGCCCCCCTCCCCTCCCCCCTTTATATATACCCCTAGGGGGGCACCGGCCCTAGGAGATGCAATCTCCTAGGGGGGGCGGCGGCCAAGGGGTGGGGGGGCTTGCCCCCAAAGCAAGGGGGCGCCCCCCTTTAGGGTTTCCCCACCCTAGGCGCATGGGCCTCTTGGGGATGGTTCCCCTTGGCCCATGTAGGCCAAGGCGCACCTACTAGATCCCATGTGGCCCCCCGAGGCAGGTGGCCCCACCCGGTGGACCCCCCGGGACCCTCCGGTGGTCCCCGTACAATACCGATAACCCCGAAACTTGTCCCGATGGCCAAAACAGCACTTCCTATATATAATTCTTTACCTCCGGACCATTCCGAAACTCCTCGTGACGTCCGGGATCTCATCCGGGACTCCGAACAACATTCAGGTTACTTCATATACATATCTTCACAACCCTAGCGTCACCGAACCTTAAGTGTGTAGACCCTACGGGTTCGGGAGACATGCAGACATGACCGAGACGGCTCTCGGGCAATAACCAACAGCGGGATCTGGATACCCATGTTGGCTCCCACATGCTCCACGATGATCTCATCGGATGAACCACGATGTCGAGGATTCAATTAATCCCGTAGACGATTCCCTTTGTCAATCGGTATTTTACTTGCCCGAGATTCGATCGTCGGTATCCCAATACCTCGTTCAATCTCGTTATCGGCAAGTCACTTTACTCGTACCGTAATGCATGATCCCGTGATCAAACACTTTGATCACATTGAGCTCATTATGATGATGCATTACGAGAGGGCCCGGTGATACCTCTCCGTCAAGCGGAGTGACAAATCCCAGTCTCGATCCGTGTCAACCCAACAGATACTTTCGGAGATACCCGTAGTATACCTTTATAGTCACCCAGTTACGTTGTGACGTTTGGCACACCCAAAGCACTCCTACGGTATTCGGGAGTTACACGATCTCATGGTCTAAGGAAAAGATACTTGACATTGGAAAACTCTAGCAAACGAACTATGCGATCTTATGCTATGTTTAGGATTGGGTCTCGTCCATCACATCATTCTCCTAAATATTTGATCTCGTTATCAATGACATCCAATGTCCATAGTCAGGAAACCATGACTATCTGTCGATCAATGAGCTAGTCAACTAGAGGCTTACTAGGGACATATTGTTGTCTATTATTCACACATGTATTACGATTTCCGGATAACACAATTATAGCACGAATAAAGACAATTATCATGAACAAGGAAATATAATAATAATGCTTTTATTATTGCCTCTAGGGCATATTTCCAACACGGAATACATGCATTGGTCGGAGGGCCCGGTACCTGGACCCGGGAGGACCCCCCGGTCGTCATGCCGAACCCGGGTGGTTACGCCCTCGTTCTCGACACCACTATCGTCGCACCCCGGTGCACGTGCAAATTCTCTCGGGTTCTCATCGACGGCGGCAGCAGCATCAACATGCTCTACCGCGACACCATGACCAAGCTCGGCCTTGAGGCCAAGGATCTGGAGCCGACCTAGACGATCTTCCATGGCATCGTCCCCGGTCTCTCATGCTCCCCGATCGGCCGGGTCCGACTCGACATCCTGTTAGGCGACAGCAGTCACTTCCGAGGCGAGCCAATCTGGTTCGAGGTGGTGGACCTATCCAGCGCGTACCACACTACGCCTACTTGAAGATGAAGCTGCCGGTTCCAAAGGGCCTCATCACCGTCACCGACGACTACCGCAAGTCTTTGGACTGCGCCCGAGACGGCGCCAAGCTAGCCGAGTCGCTGGTCATAGCCGAGGAGCGGCGTCAACTCGACCGGATCATCGCCCTGGCCCAGGAGGCGTCGGCCACACAGATCCTGACCGAGGAGCCAACCGACGAGGCCGCGTTCAAGCCCTCCAAGGAGACCAAGAAGGTGAAACTGAACCTGGAATACCCCAGCTGCAGCAAGTACGTTGTCGTGGGCACCCGCCTCGACAGCAAATAGGAAGGCGAGCTCGTCGACTTCCTCCATGAGAATTGAGATATTTTTGCATGGACCCACAAGGACATGCCGGGTATCCCAAGGAAGTACGCCGAGCACAAACTCCACGTCCGCAAGGACGCCAAGACTATCTATCAACCCCTATGACATTTTTCTGAAGAGAAGAGAAGGACCATCGGTGAAGAGGTCGTCAAGCTCTTGGCGGCCAGCTTCATCATGGAAGTGTTTCATCCCGAGTGGCTGGCCAACCCAGTCCTCGTTCTGAAGAAGAACAAGACCTGGCGCATGTGTATGGACTACACCAACCTGAACAAGGCCTGCCCCAAAGACCCGTTCGCCCTCCCACGGATCGACCAAGTCATCGACTCCACCGCCGGGTGCGAGCTCCTGTCCTTCCTAGATGCTTACTCCGGCTATCATCAGATTAAGCTGGACCCGGCCGATGCCCTGAAGACGCCCTTCATCACGCCCTTCGGGGCATATTGCTACATCACCATGTCGTTCGGCTTGAAGAATGCTGGCGCCACTTTCCAGCGCTGCATGCGAAAATGCTTGCTCCGCAACTCGGCCGCAACATCCACGTCCACGTGGACGACATCATGGTGAAGACCAAGCAGCACCTCACGCTCCTCGACGATTTGAAGGAAACCTTTGCCAACCCATTCGAGTACAAGGTCAAGATCAACCCGGAGAAATGCGTTTTCGGCATCCCAGTCGGAAAGCTACTCAGCTTCCTCATCTCCGAGCGTGGCATTGAGACAAACCCGGAGAAGATCAAGGCCATCGAGCGCATGCGCAAGCCGGCTCGGCTGCGCGACGTCCAGAAATTCACCGGCTGCTTGGCCTCGGTCAGCAGGTTTCTCAGCCGGTTGGGCGAGAGGGCCTTGCCCCTATATCAGCTGATGAAGAAGACGACGCCGTTTGAGTGGAATGACCAGGCGTATGAAGCTTTCAGGGAAAGCTCATGCTCTCCACCGCACCAGTCCTGGCCGCACCGGCCGAGAAGGAGCCGTTGTTGCTCTAGATCGCCGCGACCATGTGGTCGGTCAACACGGTGATGGTGGTCGAGCGACCAGAGAAGGACAAGGTTCAAGTCGTCCAGCGTCCCATCTACTACCTGAGCGAGGTGCTCTCCGCCTCGAAGCAGAACTACCTGCACTACCAGAAAATGTATTACAGCATGTACTTCACCGCCAAGAAGCTGAAGAAGTACTTCCAAGAGCATGTCATCACTGTGGTCAGCACGGCCCCCCTCGGCGAGATCATTGGGTGCCGGAATGCCTCTGGCCGGGTCGCCAAGTGGGCACTCGAGCTAGCCGGCCACACCATCCTCTATGCGCCCCGCACCACGATCAAGTCTCAGGCCTTGGCCGACTTCCTCGTCGACTGGACCGAGACTCAGTGCCTGCCACCGCCGCCGGACTCGACGCACTGGCACATGCACTTCGATGGCTCGAAGATGCGACTCGGCCTAGGGGCTGGCATCGTGCTATCCTCCCCCAAGGGCGACCGGCTCAGGTACGTGCTGCAGATCCACTTCGTCGCCTCCAACAACGTCGCCGAGTACGAAGCCCTTGTGCACGGCCTCCGGCTTGCCAAGGAACTCGCCATCCGGCGCATCCTATGCTATGGCGACTCAGACCTGGTGGTTCAGCAGAGCTCCCGCGAGTGGGACGCCCACGACTCCAACATGGCGAGCTACTGCTTCCTCGTCCAGAAGCTATCCAGATTCTTCGCGGGCTGCGTGTTCCTCCATGTCCCGCGCGCAGAAAATGAAGCGGACGACACGCTCACCAAGATCGCCTCGTCCTCGATAGTCCATTCCGTCCGGCATCTCCCTCGAGCATCTACACAAGCCGTCCATCAAGCCGTCTCCACACTCCGAGTCCATCCATGTCCCAGACGACTTGCCCGCGCCTCAACTTAGCTCAGGTAGTGCTGCAGCCAGCCCGACCGCACCCTAACCGGGCCCTGGGGCCGCTGAACCCGGCTCGGGGGCTGCCACCCCGGAACCCATCGTGATGGCTATGCTCGCCGGGGTCGCGGCACCATCCTGGGCCCTGCCCATCTCGGAGTTCCTGGAAAACGGGGTCCTTCTCATAGACGAAACCAAAGCCAGGCAAGTGCAGCGCCGAGCATCCGCCTACAGCATCATCACTAACGAGCTCGTCAAGCGCATCTTCACCGGCGTGTTCCAATGCTGCGTCAAGCAGGACAAGGGCATTGAGATCCTCCTCGATATACACCAGGGCGAGTGCGGGCACCACGCCGCCTCGCGGTCCCTGGTGGCCAAGGCTTTCCGCCATGGTTTCTACTTGCCCACGGTCCTCGAAGATGCAGAGTCACTCGTCCTCAGGTGTGAGGTATGCCAAGGCTTCAGCAAGCGCAGCCACCAGCCGGCGTCAGCACTCCGAACTATCCCGATCTCCTGGTCCTTTGCGGTCTGGGGACTCGACATGGTGGGACCCTTCAAGACCGTTCGAGGCGGCATGACGCATATGCTGGTGGCGGTGGACAAGTTCACCAAGTGGATCGAGGCAAGACCAATCAAGAAGCTGGACGGTCCAACGACCGTCCAATTTATCAAGGACATCGCGGTGCGCTACGGCATGCCAAATAGCATCATTATGGACAACGGCACCAACTTCGCCAAGGGCACGCTCGCGCAATACTGCTCCGTCTCCAGCATCCGCCTTGACCTGGCTTCCGTCGCACACCAGCAGTCCAACGGCCAGGTCGAGCGGGCGAATGGTCTCACCCTATCCGGCATCAAGCCGCGACTCGTCGAGCCGCTCATCCGTTCACCCAGCAGTTGGCTTGACGAGTTGCCGACCATCCTCTGGAGTCTCCGCACCATGCCAAACAGGTCGATCGGGTTCACCCCGTTCTTCCTCGTCTACGGAGCAGAAGCCGTCATCCCGACCGACGTCGAGTTCGACTCTCCGCGCGTCACAATGTACACGGAAGCCGAAGCAAAAGAAGCCCGCGAAGATGGCGTCGACCTGCTCGAGGAAGCACGTCTACTAGCGCTCAGTCGCTCAGCCATCTACCAGCAAGGTCTGAGGCATTACCATAACAAGAAGATCAAGCCCAGACTGGCCAACACAAGCTATCCTCCCCATGGGAGGGCCCTTCATCGTCAGCAAGGCCTTATGCGACCGCAACGCATACTACCTCATCGATGCCCGCAAGACAAACAAGTGCAAGAGGGACACCGCCGGCGAAGAAACAACCCGTCCATGGAATGCGGAGCTCCTCCGTCCGTTTTACAGTTAGCCGAGTGTACGTATGTATCGCTGCCTTTTGTAAACATCTGAAACTATGTGGTCCCCAAACGACGCTCAGGTGCTGCCCCCTTATGCGACCAAGCTATTGTGTCTCCTACATTTGTGCACTACTTTACTCTTAAGCCAAACCCAGCCACCGGGTCAACTCGCTCAACCCGGGGGCTCGGGGGCGGGCCGGCTCGGCCACCCGTCATTTTTCCCTTAGCGGTTCTCAAACTCATTGGATTGCCATAAGCTTCTCGCTTCTCCCTAAGCTGCAGATCCGGCTTCGGCTGTCGGCTAGCAAGCACATGAGTCCAAAGCACTAGCGCGCCACGAGCACTAAGTCAAGAACCGCCGGGTCGCCCAACCCGGCCTTGCCACTATAAGTTGCCGCACGACCGGCTACTCGCCAACCCGGCCCCGTCAGATCGCCGCCAGTCGGCCGAGTGGGTGTTTCGCTCACGCTCAACATTTTGAAAGACTAAGTATTAAACGCTCCTCCCAAGGGCCGAACCCATTTTCACGGACCAGAGCCTTGGCCGTCAGACTCGCCGGGGGAAACCCCAAAGGGGGAGAGTTGCAATAAAATGGCCCTAAAAACGAGAAGCGAAAGCGCAAACATCCACAAAGTTTCTGCATATCACCGGATCGCTCGACCCGACCTCACCACTTTAAGTTACCAGACGACCGGCTGCCCGCCAACCCGGCCTAGCCGGATTGCCGCGAGCCGGCCCAGTGGGTGTTTCGCCCGCGCTCAATGTTTCGAAAGCACAAGTATTGCACGCTCCTCTCAAAGTTGAACCCCTTGTCACGGACTGAAGCCCCGGCCGTCAGACTCGCAGGGGGGAGGCCCGAAGGGGGCAATAAAACAGCTCCAAAAACGAGAAGCAAATGTGCAAACATTCACGCAGCTCATGCATCATAAATTTAAACAGGCCCAAGGCCAGAGTTCATTACACCCAGTCAAACCCCTAGTGGGTGGGTTGACCTGCTACCTAACAGAAATCTTTAATAAAGTTAAAAATCACGCATCGCCTCCACCAGAGTGCGCAGCCCTCGGGTCCACTGGAGTGCCGGTATCCTCCTCCCCGGCGTCCATGTCGCGGTAGACGTCTGCCTCCTCGGAGCTGCCCTCCGGGTCGTCCAAAAGAAGGTCGTAGTCATCAGGAGGCATGACTTTCCCATCCTCCACTCGCCCCGGCTGGAACTCGTCATGGAAGGCGAACCCGACAATGTAGTTGGCTCGGGCGGCGATCTGTCCGGCTTCCGCCTACACCTGGCTCTCCCAGCCGGCTCGCTGGCCCATCAACGCATCCATCGCCAGGTCCGGATGCCACGACACCGTGAACCGGAGCGCCATCTCGGCACCGACACGAGCGGTGGAAACCCGTCACACGTGAAGGCGGTCTGGGCCCGCCTCCAACCACCGTGCCATTCGCGTGAAGCTGGTTGGCGCGACGGCACCCGGCCAGAGGGCGGCCATCATCGCCACACCGGCCTCAGAGAGCTGCCCTATCTGCTTGCTCAGAACTCGCAGACAGGCCTCGGCAGCAGCAACGATCTCCGGGAAGGTCCAGGCCACCCGCGGGTCTGTCCCAGAGCCGATGATCCCTTGCGGGTCGCGCTGAAAGCGGACCGCCTCCTCCACCAGCTAGCGTATCTCTGGGAAGGCCCCTGCCAAGAAGGAAAGCAAGTCATAAGAAAATTACTAAGGAAGAAGAGCCGGAGTCCCAACCCAGCAACAACAAAACCAAAAGAAAGCACTTACTGGAGAAGGGCTCTTCGAGGTGCTGCGCTTCGAGCAACGTATCACGCCGCTTCTGGGCAATAGTGCGGTCACGCTCCCCCAGCGCCTTCTCCAGGTCAGCGAACTTGGCAAGGGCCGCCTTCAGCTCGGCGTCCTTGTCTTCGACCGCCTTCACGGCCTCCTCATGGAGTTGGGCCTCCCCCTACCGGGTCTCCTCCGCCGTGGCCACCAGCGCCTTCAGGCGCTCCACCTCGGTCTGGAGCTGCCCCTTGTGGTCGGCCAGCTTGCCGCGTTGCTGGTCCGCCTCAGCAAGGGCTTGCTGCGCCTCCACGACCTTGGCGGCCTCCGCCTTAAGGCGCTCCACCTCGGCCTCGAGGCGGCTCTTGTCGCCCGCTAGCTGCTCCCTTAGCCGGCTGGCTTCGTCGAGCACCTGTCGGGCTCCCGTCGCCTCCGCCTTCGCCTTCTCTGCCTCGACCCTGAGCCGGCCAACGTCTGCGACAAGCCGGCCATAGTGAAAACCAGCCCAAATTAGCCAGGTCATCCAAGACAGCACCTCAGCTACAGAAGAAAAACTCAGCAACGAAGTACTATTTTAAGATTCGACCCAACTGCAGCGCAGTTGGCCCAAATCTCGGGGGCTACACCAAGTGGGTGCGCTAGCGCGCCCCCACTAGAAAACAACATGAAAAGGAAATACCTGCCGCGACACGGAGCTCCTCCTCCTTGGCGGCGAGCCTCTCCTTAAGACGCCGATGCGTCTTGAGGAGCCGGTTGAAGACGTTGACCTGGTAGGAGTCAAGTTGCTAAAGAAGGAAACAATCAGCACAAGAAAGCAAGATAAGATTCGACCCAACTGCTACGCAGTTGGCCCGAATCTCGGGGGCTACACCCAGTGGGTGCGCTGGCGCGCCCCCACAAAGGAGAAAACTGTGAAAAGAAAAGCAGAACGCAAATGGAAACTTACGAAGATGGAGCGCTCCAGCTCCTGCGTCGCCTAAACCTCGGCCTGTGCGAAGGCCTGGATCCGGTCCGTCCGCCCCCGCAGGCGGCGGATCACGGCGGCCATCGCGGCCTCCTCCTGGGTCGGAGGACCGAAGGGGACCTCGCTGGTCCCGCTCCGCGACGGCCGCGTCTCGGCGACCCGGCGCCCTCCGGACCTGAGCACCAGGGCGTGCTCTCCGCCGGCCGCCTCCCCTGAAGTCGGCGCCAGCTCCGGCGCCCTCTACGGCACCTACGCCGGTTCGGTGGGCGTATCGGCTTGAGGCTCCACCACCAGCGGCGCCTCGCTGGTTGGCGTCCGGGACGCCCCCTCCGGCACCATCCACGCCGCCCCCTCCAAGATGGCGTCGCCGCCGCCTCCGTCGACCCCCACCCACTCAACCATGTCGGTCCGTGGTGGGGTGTTGTCCTCGACAACCACGACCTCCCGGTCGAGGTCCATCATGTCCGCACGACCGCCTTGGCCGTGCTCCCTCTCCGACGCCGGCACGAAGACCGTCGTCGCCGCCACCGTCTGCACCGGCATCTCCGGCCTTGCCGCCTCCTCGCCGGCTCACGCCCACACCGTCGCGCTGACCCAAGCCTATGATGACACCGCCTCCAGCTCTGCCTCGGCCCGTTTCCGGACCCGCCAGGCCAGGCCTTCGGCATCGGCTGGGTCCAGACCAAGGTCCGGCTCCACCGGTGCCTCCTCCTCGTCCCGGTCCATGATGCCGGATCGGCTCCTCCGGAACACGGCGCCCTCGGTGGATGCGGTGTCCGCCGCCGCCAGCGCCAGCGAGAACGGCGACCTGAAGCACAAGACAAAAAACAGTTACGCCGAGTCAAGCGGAGCCGCTCAACAACTCGGCTCGAACAAATGGGTCACTTACCCCGGCATCACCGGAAAGACGGGCCTTGCCGCCCTCTCCTGCAGAGCGCCGCACCTCCTCTTGGCGGGCGGCTTCGCACCCTCGGCCGAGTCCGCCGCACGCTTCGCGGACGGGGCCCGCAGCGGGACACTGTCCTTCCCATGCGGGCGCCTCGCCGTCGCCGCCCCCGGGACGACCCGACTCCAGCCGCACGGCCGCCTCCTCCACCCGGCGCTGCTACATCAACAACTCGCATTAGCATCCCCAAAGTCGTCCCGCAACCGACGACTCAAGGAATATAAACAAGACTCACCTACTCGGCGCCATGCGCCCGTGTCGGCGGTCGCCGCCTCCCCTCCGGCATGGGCCTCGGGCTCCTCCGAGGCGACCCGCACCACCTGCGCCCGCGCCCAGTCGTAAGGATGCCAGATGGCGTACAGAAGCACCTCTCGCATCGCGTCGGGGCGGATAAGAAGATAAGCAGCAATGAAGTACGGAGACCAGGGACTCACCAGCGGTGCCGGGTTCGCGCGGCTGTATAGGGCCTTCCCAAACTCCCAGTCCACCCCCAAGTTGGCCTTGGAGATGTCGTTGACACGGCGCGCGACGTGGTCCATTGCCAGCCGCGTATTCGCCATGCGGTTGGGGTCTTGAAGGCCGGTCATCTGACCAATGAGATGGCTGCGCTACTGCAGCGGCAGCACCCGCCGGACGATGAAGGCGGTGATGAGGTCGGTGCCAGTGAGCCTCTCCCGCTGCTTCATCACTGACACCCGCTCGCACAGGTTGACCACCTCCTGCGATGGGTGCTTGGGTAGTACCCCCAGTTCTACTTCCCCCACAGCGGCGAGTTGATGAACGGCGGGAGGTTGATGCGGTCCTCGCCAAGGTTGCGGACGTAGAAGAAAGAATTCTACCATTTCTTTGCAGAATCCTCCAATGGCACCTTCGGGCAGTCGACGCCCGACCGCTTGGAGATGACGGCCTCCCCGCAATCGGACATCTCTCCGAACTTCGGCCCCTGCTGCTTCAGGGAGAAGAAGCGCACCCGGAGGTCGATCATAGGTTCGATCCCCAGGTACCCCTCGTAGAGGGTAACGAAGCCGGACAACTGCACGATGGCGCCGGCGCCAAGATGGTGGGGCTGGAGCCCGAAGAACTCCAGAAAGTCGTGGAAGAAGCTGCTCGCGGGAAGCCCAAACCCGCGATTGAAGTGCGGCAGGTAGACCACCCACTCCGAGCCCTCGGGCCGCGGCTCCCGCTCCCCCTGCAGGAGGCGCACCTCGACCTCCTCCGGCCTCGCCAGGCGCCTGGTGTCACGGAGGTAGGCGATGTAGTCAGGGGTGACGGTCGAACCCATCCACAATCCTGACGGCAGCGCCATCAACCCGAGCATGGAAGAATAGGGAGGAGAAAAGGAAGAAGATGGCGAGAAAGATCTGCTCAAGACAGCGGGCATCGCAGCTAGCGGCAGTCGTCGGAAGCAGAGGGAGAATGAAGAGGCAGGGGAGCGCAAGCGTGAATGATCTCCGCCGCCCCCTTCGCCCCCAATTTATAGGCCACGATTTGAAACATGGGGAAGTGGTGTCGTTTGCGCTCGCCTCTCCCACTTCCCCACAATAAGTGCGCACGTACGCACGCAGTAACTGCCTCAAGAATGGCAACCGACCCGCGGACGCCGCAATAAATCCGCGCACGTGGGCCGAGGGTGTGCGGTGGCGGGCCCCAGGCCGTTGCCCCGTCCCGTCTCGCGTGTGGCCTGTCAGGCCCCTCCGGCTCCCGGGCGCCACGTGGCGACCACGCGAAGCCCGAAAGATTGCCAAAGATTCGCCGAACTCCCTGGTTTCCCACCACGGGCGGGATGCCGCGAGCCGGCTTCCGGAAGCCGGCACACAGTGGGTGTTGCCGGACCCGGCGGTCACCAAATCCGTCCCTGCAACGGGGGAAACTGCGAAGGCCCTCCCATCTGAAGACGGCGGACCTTCACAACTTCAGGGACTACTATCGGGGGGATGAACCCCAGGCAGGCAATGGAACCCGGATCCTTTTCAAAAATAACGGGGCCAGCATTGCCCCTTGATCCTGCTCGTGCTTGGCCGGGTCGCCCAACCCGACCAGGCCCTGCGACCCGGCCAGGCTCTGCAACCTGGCCAAACTTCTCAACACGGCCCCAACAACCAAGCTCAAGACTTCTCCAACAAGCCGGCACCACCCTTGGCGTGTTCTCCAAACCGGCCAAGGGACATCAGCCGTCCCATCCCAGCCGTACGATGGGACAAGACTCCACCAACTGATGACCAAAGCCACAGTACCCCCCCCCACCATGCCTCTGGTCAGCCAGACGAGGCAATAGTGCCCCCCACCTACCCGCTGACCAGGGCTGGCATGGCAATAGTGCACCTGACGTCACCCATGACGCCCGCAAGCGGCGACCTGACGGAGCGCCACTATAGCCGACTCGACTTGGCCTCGCCCTGAAGATTGACAAGATGGCACACAGTGCCCCCTAGGCGCATGGGGCCCACGCCCAGTGAACCCAGCGAGCCCTGACACCCAGCAGGCCCCAGCACCGGGTTCTTGGACACTGACAACCCGGCCCTATGGCCTTATAACATTACCATTGTACCCCTGGGGGGTTGACCTATAAAACCCCCAGGAGCCCTCATGCATACGGGCAACTCCTTCATTCGCACAGGCGATCACACACACACACACACCTGGCAAGCAGCATCCGAGGAGAGGGAGCTTCCTAAGCCCTGGCCAGCCTTCCTTCTTCCTCCATACAGATCTAGGAGCAACTATGTACGGTTACATATAAACCACACTCGACAGGACTTGGGGTGTTATCTCTCCGGAGAGCCCCGAACCTGGGTATGTCTTGCGTCCCACGCTTGCTCATGCCGACCTCGCCTCTGGAGCCCACCAGTGCCCTTGAGCCTCCTCCTATCTTTAGCCATCCCTTGGCATCTACCGTGCGCCCACCACGACACCCTCCATCCGCGTCAACTTAGTAGGCCCACAAGTCAACCTCCCACTGTGGTGGGTCCCAGCTAGGAGCGGGAGTATTCATTTTTTTGTGCGTAATAAGGAGGCACTTCCTTGCGTGCGAAGATATAGCTAGTGGGTCCGAGCTGTCAGCGGGAGGAACGTTTTTTCAAGAAATACAGAGGCCCTTCCGGTGGGTCACAACTGTCAGGTGGAGGAATCATTATTTTGTGCGTAATAAGGAGGCACTTCCTTGAGTGCGGCCATGGACCCAACAGTCAGCCTCTCCACGTACAATCCTCTTCTGATGGATGTCTTTCATTGACCACGTTAACCACATTGCTGAGAGCACCAGGGTGGTGGACGACGACGAGGCCCCAAACTGGAATGACCTGGAGAATCCCCATTGTTTTTGCGTAATAAGGAGGCACTTGCTTGTGTGGGTCCCTACTGTTAGCCTCTCCACTTACATCCCTCTTCCTATGGCTGTTCTTTGTTGACCATGTTGACCACGCTGCGCCGAGAGCACAAACACGATGGACAATGGCGAGGCCTGGGAAGGGAACGACCCGGAGCCGGCGAAGCCACAACAGCAGATGCCCACGTTGAGGGGAGTATGAGGGCTGACTAGTCGGCTACGGGGTGAGGCTGACGTCGTCGAAAAATAACAGGATGTGCGGGTGGGTAGAGGGATGGCCTGACGGCAGCACAACCGGCCACGGGAGGAGGGAGCAGGCAGTCCCATCGGTGCTGGTTTGGGCAGCTGGAGCAGGAAGATCGGGGATTGAAGAAGCACGACGGCCCATGCATGGACATCCAATAGTCACTGCTTTGTGTTGACTAAGTTGACAAAGCCTTGCGTACGCGTCAATTTTTTTAGGACAACGTCATCATCAGCCTAGTAGGCCTAGAAGTCAGCCTCCATCCCTTTTGCCATTATTTTCAATAATTTACAGCCCATTTGCTAATTCTTAAAGATATTTTGAAGCCCATATTCTTTTTATTAGCATTACAGACCATATTCTGGGCACTGCTAAAAAAATTCGATGAAATTTTGCATATTTTGGTGGGGTCTGAACTCTTTTAATCATGAAATTTCGAGTCACGTAATTTTAAAAAATATATATTAAAAAAATTCAAAAGGAATTCTCCGCAAAAGATGAATCAAATTTAAAATCTTGAAAACTGCCGTTTGGCTTTGGTTTTAAAATTTATAGCCCATTTCTTACTACTTATAGCCCATTTTCTGGGGAAGGCGAATACATCCCTCCTTGTCTTCAAAGATTTGCGGCCCAGCAGGGCTGAGAAAAGCAAGTAGGCCTCGGTTGGGTATTCTCCAAAAAAAGAACTGGGCTAGCCATTTTCAGAAAGAAAAAAGATATCAATTGGGCTCGTCATGTGCTTAAATAAAAGCGCAAGCGTGGGCAAGACAAGCCAGAGCCCCCGCGCAATGCGCAGTTGAGCTCCGTCTCTAAAACTAAAACAGAACCGAGCGAGCTGCTGGGTCCCTGGTGTTATCCGCTCGTTGTGTAATTTTCTCGTTTGTTGACTACATTGACAATGGTATGGGACCTAGTTGTCAAATAATTAGGAGGAAGTAATTTTTTGGCTTGTAATAATGAGGCACCTGCTTGCGTAATGGAATGACCCTAGTGGGTCCCTACTGTCACCCTCTCCACGTACAGTCATCTCCTAATTCCTCTTGGTTGTTGACCATGTTGACAAGCCAGATGGTGGTGGGCACAGCGAGCGAACTAAGGAGGAGAACCACGGCGTGGCCTCGGACGGGAATCAATAGGAGTCGTGGAAGATGTGGCAGTGTAGCGGCGGGCGGAGGGGAGTACGAGGGAAGCAGCATGTAACTCAAGCTTACAAATGCTACAAAAAGCCCAAGGATTAATTGTTCATCAAATTTAGACAAAACCCAGATTGAACATGGCCATAACATCTAACCCAACCACTGTTTTTTGCAGTCACAAACAAATGGATCGGTCTGATCCATAAAATCAACATCCTATGCAAAAAAAATATTGGAGCATGACTGAGAGTTATTGTAAATAGAAGATGAGCAAGTTCATAAGCCCATTTGTCCACCTGAAACTTGTTTTTTTGCTTTTTGACATGTCCATCCGTGAGAAATTTCTTGTTGGAAAACTTAAGCCTCATGGAGAATAGTAACCTTGCATTCAACAGGAAGAATGTCACATGGCTTCTGTTTGCCTGGTTGGATGCATATCCTTCCATCGTTATTATCCTCAAACGAATGTCATGAGAACTGAGAAAATCCTAGTGCTCATTACGCCACCGATTGTTTATATGTTTTTCTCCATGTGTTAGTGCCTAAGTACACATGAAGATTGAAAACAGGTAAGGTCTGAAAAAAAGAGTATGTCGAAAGAGCGACAGCTGAACAGTTAATTCTAGTACAATATACACGGGCTTTCAATGTGCATGAAATCATCACCTTTATATATAAATTCTCCAGACATCGAAAGCATCGCAGCAAGCCAATAATTATGTTCAGATCATAACTAAACATTCTGATATATAAGATCTTGACAGAATCTAGCAACATTCATAGGCTATCCATGGACGAACTCTTCATTGAGCATATAACATAATATTAGTACCCAAAGTGTACTCCAAGATGATATAAAACTTATGCGCACAAATGAAAAATGCATCTTATGATTACAAATGTGTAGATGATAATATACGGTACCTAAATGAGTGAGGAGCCAAACACCAACTTGTTGTGATCATTAAACGGATCACGAATTACACCCAAGGTATCCAATTTGGGCGCAAAGACGACAATTATTTGTGAAGGTCTATAACAATAATGAAGGAGCAACCTTTGAAGTGAAGGGGCATCTTAGATGATGAGCTACTGTCCTTCACAACAAATTCCAATGCTTTTAATGTGAAGCGACTTTATTTGGAGACAACTGATAGGGATTTCTATTCCCAAAACAATCAGCAGTCACTCTAGGGCAGGGTAACTAGAGTGGATGATGCTGTGCACTGAGGCCTCCAAGAAATAAACCACCACAAGCGAAAGTATTTTTAGTAGTGGGAGTCGAAGCATTTGTACCAGATCGTCTGGTAGATGGCTCTGGGTGAAGGTGGTGGTGTGGAGAGAGGAGGAAAACCACGAGATGGACAACGGTGATGTGCGCACAAATTCTTGGTGTTCGGTTCATGGTAATGGTAGAATTCAAACTGCTAGAGTTTTTCGAATTCAGGGGATGTCAGCCAAGCATCCATCATGTAGGGTATGGACAGCGGATAGCGTGTCAGGATGCAGAGGTGTTGAACGGGGCTCTGGTGGGAGGAGACGATGGCTCTGAGGAGATCAAATTCAGGAAGGACAGATATCTGACGACAGTCAAGATTGAGGCGCCGTGCGCCGTAGAGGGCGCCACCGAGTTGAGAGGACTTGTGTGTGGCAGCGATCCTTGGTGGGGAGAAGAGAGATGATCTCCGAAAGGATGTTATCCGGGAGATCGCTGATGCGGTCCACCGGAGATTCTACGGGTTCTCAGATCCGGGTGGGGGGCTCGCCGCTTCTCCCCGCGCTGCTGGGTGCGGGATCTACAACCACCGTCGCCGCTGGCGGGAGCCTCTTCTTCTTGGCGCTGGGGCTAGCCTACTCCATTTTCCTTGTGGGCATCACGCCGAGCTCACGGGTTTGGGTAGAGTAGCCAGAGGCGATCCTAGTGGCAGTGCTAGTGGGGAAGAAAGAGGGCTAGGTTTTTTTGTAGGAGTGGAAGAAGAGGAGCACGCGTTTTCTGTACGAGTGAGGAAGAAGGTGAGCGGGGATTTTTGTACGAGTGAGGAAGATGGGGAGCAGGGGCAATTGGGGGCGACGGAAGAGGGAGAGTCTAGCAAGCTGTAGTATAAGTGGAAGTGAGGAGGAAGGAGGGTTTTTCTGGGATCGCCCCCTCTTCAAGAAATATGGGCTTTTCCTCGCAAAAAACAAAAGCAAATGGGCTTTAATATGGATAGGATTTTGTATCGGCCCAGTCGGCTGCCCGTGTTTCGTACTGGAGGGCCTTAACACTAGAGGCAGCCCATTAGAGACACTCTAGAGCTCTCCAGCTTATTGCCCATTCGAAATAAAAAAGAGACACCTCCAGGTTAATTATGGCTCCTCATCGATAACATTTTTCAACTTGAAAAAAAGTTATAGCTCCTTTTCCGGCCGGCTAGGCATCCACCAAATTACAGGATGGTGTACTGCATGCAGACACTCACACTGGTCGTAGCGCGGCAAAATGAGGGGTCAAATAACATGCCCACAATATACATAGGTTGTAAAGGTTGACACGCTAACATTCACATTAAACTAAGCTTTACAATATACGGTATGCATACTAGCTAACATTCACAAGCAATTAAGTTCAACATGTTTATGCATCTAAATGATTCACAATACTATAACCAAGACAAAGTCGTGACAAGGTGTAGAAATAAAGAAAATAAAATGATAGATGCTTCTCTGAGCAAAGGGCCTCCCTATGCACTTTGAGCATGCTTCTTTCTGCTCAATGTTGCGTGCACTTTTGAGCATGTTGGCAACTCCACAGCTAGCTTGATTGCTCATCTTGCAATTTACGTTGACACATTGCAGCAAACAGAGGAGACAATAGAGGTCACTCAACATCAGACCATTTTGTGCAATTCCACTAAAATCATCTTCATTGTCCTGAATGTGAAAAGATAGGGAAGTGGTGTACTTAAACGGGGTCGCAAAACAGTAGCAGATATCAATAGCTCGACATGACAGAACACGATCATCTGGACGAAGGGGATACTGACCTCTGTGAGGAAGATTATGCATAATTCTATAGGTGGTTGATTTCCACCTTGGGATCTCCTATGATGGCAGAGGAAATTCTATGCAATCGATGAGTGCAATTCCTTCCGTGTGGCTGTAGAAAATTTGTCCGACTAACCCCAATATTTTTTTTTGCAGTTGCACTAAAATAATGCACCGCTGTTTGCACGATTCCTACTCGCTGGCCAGGCCATCAATGACTCGGTCTCTTTTATCTTGCATGGACAGAGCGACTGTAGTGCTTGTTTGCTCCTCCACACATGACAGGCTCATTCCACACTGCAAACAACAAGTCAACGTACAAATAATCTTATTTCATCTTGCGTTGGTCATTCTACCTAGTTAAGAATGTAGGAATACCTGCAGCACCGTGAGGTCACCTGACAGCAGGTTCCACTAAAATTGAGGCTTGTGCTTCCGTTTCCACAAATAGACACCATATGGAGATAGACAACCCTGTTTGCACAAATATGTAACATGGTTATTTAAGCAGTGTCATTTTTTGCAGCGGCATATGATTAACAGCGGCATCTCATATGTTATCAGTGACATTACAGTGATAGTATGAAAATGTGCCATTAACTAAGAAGCGCCATCACAACAAATCAACACTGCCACTAGATTAACGGGGGCTTACATTAACATGCATAACAATTACATTATGACTATGTGATGACAGATTGGGAGTAGCACTTGATCAGTACATACGTGCATGGTTAACAGGAACGATCGTTCTAACAAAGGGTGGTACGGAAAGGAGAAACACACCGTCATGTCAACCATTGTGCAATTAAATTTTGTGTAGTTCAACGGAGATGCAACTATGTTACCAGTGTCAGAGTTTAGTGTAACAGCCCGAAACACTCTTTATGAGAAATAAAGCAAGACAGGGGCATTTCATAGAACGGTGGTGGCATTGATTCATTTTATCAATGGCAATAGATTGATAGCAACATTACTTAACAGCGACATCACATTAACAGTGGCGTTGTTTCATTTTACCTGTGATGTTAGATTAATAGCAGCAGTAAGGGCATAGGGACAGGGGAGGCACAAGCACGTTTTACATCCACCGAGGCATAAAGTGATGCAGAGGTGTTGCCGAGTGCGGCAAACATGCAAAGCATGTCTGGATTTGTGCATTTTTTGTTCTCATAAGTGACCTTTCCTATGTGACCACACGAAATCTAGACGTGCTCATTCTAGGTTGCACTGTCGACCCAACACCGCCCACTTCCTGTCCTTTTTCGACCAAGAGACCGGTCAGGCCAGCATCTTTATTTCCCTTTCCAACCAAGAGATCGGTTCGTTAGCCAGTATCTGCAATTAATTTTTCCTCTAATAGTACAAATTTAGGTGGTGTTCGAGTGTTCGACAAGCCAACGGAGCTAGCTACATGGAGAGCTTTGTAATACTAGAAGAATATTCACATGCAGGATGTAGTGACGTGGGGAGCAATCCTAACTTGATGAAAAAAGGATACGTCGACGTGGGGAGCTGGGCCATTTGAACAAGGCCGGTTATAAAAAAAGTTATACCTCCTGTCGGCGCAATGTGGCGAGGCAGGCGGTGGGATCTGCCAACTCGATGGCGGGGAGCAAGGGTGAGGAGGACCTCCCATGCTGGCACCAGGTCAGAGAAGGCGGCGCACGTCGGCTTCCTCCCTCACCATCGGCGACAACCAGTGGAAGGTATCCGGCCGGATCTATGTCAATCGGAGAGAAGAGATAGATAGATAGATAGATAGATAGATAGATAGATAGATAGATAGATAGAGAGAGAGAGAGAGAGTGGACACCACGGTCTTGTTTAGATCTAGAGAGGGTGAGAGAGTGAGAAGAAGAGAACAACCCTAGCTAGCAAGTCCCGAAGTGGACTAGTGGAGTACTAATTGTTTTTCCCTCTGTACCGATAATTTTAAATTGAATACGCGCGCGACCATATTTTTTCATTTAACGTACTAGTAAAAAGAATCTCGATCAATAACCGCGCTACCACGTTCAGGTCGCACTTGGTATGGCTGGCATTTGGTCCCAGACCCCACATTAAGTGGACGACTAGATGTCTCAAATTGTCACGTTACCTGCCTTTTCGTGTGCAAATGCGCTCCACCATGAGTGTACCCGGTCGTGTGCGTGAGGGGAGAGTGAAGTCCGATTTATATAAACCTTTAGGTTGTAGACCTAGTCAGAAACAAACCCTCACCTTTAAATCCTTGAAGTTTGTACCCTGTCCTCTGTAATCCCGATCATTTTTAACCTTAAGGGCATGTGCGGTTCAAGGAGTTTTAACGGGATTAACAGGGATTGTGGAGGATTAAATCATGTACAAGCCAAATTCCCCACCATTCCTCTCCAAACCCCTTGGGAGGAGGTTGAACCGAACAAGGCCTAAGACTAACCATAGTGGGAGTAACTTAATTCCATACGGTATCATAATATGATACTCAACCCTCTCTTTATTCATTTACTTCTGCGCCACCGCATCAAATTTGCCTAATTGGCATGCATGATACTACTTATGATACTCCCATTACAGCCAGCTTGGTAGAATTAATATACCTAATCTAAATGGTCGCCGCCTGATCTCTTTGTCCACCTCCAGCATCCGGCTGAAGAAGAATCGTGCAAGACACCGTCGGTGGCCTTCATGGGATACCATCGGCGGCGGCCTCTCGTGTTCTACTTCTCCTCGAAGATGGCAGCGAGCGGGGATGTGCTGGCGTCACCTCGTCGACATCCACGTAGCCGCGTCACCTTGTCGACATCCACAGTGGCTTCTTGCTCTACCTGCATGGCGCAGCTACGCGCGTGTCGATGACGGATGGCGCAGTCGCAGACACTGGAGGCACTGTATGACACGGCGGCGTCAAGGGCAGTGACGATGCCCGTGCCGCCGTGCTCCCCGACAAGCCAATGTGGAGCAAGTCGGCACTCTTCCTCGAGTTGTATTGGAGCGGCCAGCTGTGGAACCACGCGCTGGCTTAGTGCGGCAACCGCCTCCGACAGGCTAGGCGAGGTTGGTGGAGCAGCGACCTGCCTCGCTCATAACTGTCGGGCTTGTCGGGCCACCTAGACGGCTTTTATGCCGGAGAACTGCTCTTCCTGCTCTTCGGATGCCGCCTAAAAAGTGGAGAAAATGGTGGAAGGAGGAGCTTGGCCGGCGTCCTACTCCTGATCGGACGTGTGTGGCCGGAGTGGGTTTCTCGCAGTCCAAGTGGGTTTAAATATAGGTTTTTGAATACGGCGAGGGGGCGGGTACAGCTGGGAGTGCAGCGGGTGGCGCCCTCGGCGGACACACCGCTTCAAATGGCGGACACAGTGAGAGGTCACGTCCGCCCTAAGCCCCTTAATCGTGGACCTTGACGGTGTACGTCACCTTGTGTCCAGATCTAAGATGTCAGGTGTACCAGATGAATGACTCCATGTTCGACGAACATGATGCTAGGTGCGAGCCAAGGAACATTGTTGGAGACACCCCGCCTCATAATTTTCCTACATTCGGTCGTTTGATTCATAGGATAGAATGCTATAGGAATTTTTTCCTATGAAATCATGTGTTAATTGGCGATCTAGCATCCACTCCAACTATTTTTTCACTTCCTTTTGTTTTTCTTGTGTCAAACACTCTTTTTTTTAGGGGAACACTGTGTTAATGCTATGGGATTCAAGTGGACATTCCACTCCAACCCTTTATTTTTCCTACTCCTGCGTTTTAAGTTCCTACGAAGAGAGTACTTTGATGTGCCACTGGAAGAGCCACCTATATTAATTAACCATGCTCTAAAAAGGTGGACCAGCTTTGGCTATAGAATACTGTACTTGGTTAGTAGGTGACCTTGCACTTGGCTCGTCGCCTCTTCCGGAAGTCGAACAATAACGATGGTACTACAGTAGTACCTCTGGCAATCTCACACCAAATGAACTGCTGCACGTCCAACACTTGTAAGAAAAAGTTTCTCCGTGTGCTGCGAGCCACCGCGCATGCGTTGGCGAGGGAGAAGGCGCAGTAAGCAAGCTTCTCGTCGTTCTGCGAGTTGATGGGATACATCAAAGTTATTTAGTACTCTCTCCAAAAAGGGTCAACCATGTCCTTGGCTACCATCTTGTGCTCCGCCATTAAGTATGTGCACTATTCACGTGCTATCGAGGAGAAAAAATATTGCATAATAGGTGCCATCGAAGTGCACGACTCACTTACGAACTGCTTATCTAATTATCTCCATTTTCTTGCATGACACGTGCACCTTGATGCTAGTTGTCCCGCACGTTGGCAAAAGGATGAACAAAGCTCACTAAAATAAAAGAGTGAAAGAACATAGATTCCCGACAACCGAGGAGTAAGGAACCTCGCGGTGGAGCATTTGCGCTCATACTATTTTATATTATTCAATGATATAAAATCAACGAAATCTCTCCACATTCCTATACAATTGTATAGTGTGAGAATAACTTTGAATGTTACCTCCGTGGGACACCTAGTTTTATAGTATATCCAGCAGCCCGTATTGCTTCTCGCTCCTTGTCCTTATAGCCTGCCGACTATACCTTATATACACTTGCTCTTTGAGCAAAGGCTTCCCTAAGCACGCATTAATTTCCTGGGCATGCTTCTTTCTACTCAATGTAGCGTGCACTTTGAGCATGTTGGCAACTTCACTGCTAGCTTGCTATCTCATCTTGCAATTGACGCTAACACATTGCAGCACTCCTGCAACACCTAGGGAGGCGGTTGAACTGAACAAGTCTAACTTGTTTCTAGTGGGTACATTGATGTGGCATCGAAAGGGTGTTATAGCTGACTCTGGCAAAATAATTGACTACCTCATTGGCATACATGAGCATGGGGCCCACTTGTCAGCATGCCGGACGAAGGAAGGAACACAAGACAAAATGGAGCGCGGAAGGGTGTGAATCGATTGGCTCACGTGTGATGACCACTGGAGCAATCCACTCAGATTGTACTATGTTAAAATTTCGTGCACACACGGCCTGTTATACTGTGAGTAGGTGATCGTGCGCTTGGCTCTTCGCCTCTTCCGCAAGTCGAACAATTGATGATGGTACTACAATATAGATACTTCTGGCAATCTGACACCAAATGAACTGCTGCACGTCCACCGCCTGTATTAAGCGCACTATCGTAAAGCAAAAGCTTCTCCTCGTCCTGCGAGCCACCGCGCGCGCGTGAGAGAGGGAGAGGTCGTACTAGTAGTAAGCAAAGCTTCTCCTCGTTTGTGAGTTGACGGGACACATCAAAAGTAGTGTATTAGTCTCCAAGAGGCCTCTAGTCTCTAAAAAGGGCTGACCATGTCCATGGCTACCATCTCATGCTCCGTCATTCAGTGCGTGCACGATTCACGTTCCATTGAGAAAATAACGTTGCATATGTGCCATCAAATAGAATAACTTAATTTATAAAAAACACACCACCGCGTCATGATCGAACTTTGATTCGTCCAGGCGTGGTTCCCATGAACAACTACTACACTCGCCGAATTTGCAGGTGAGCTGCCTCTTCGTATGAAAATGAGCTCACCATGTACCCGCGCGTGAGTATTAGGGAAAGAGGCAAAGAGTACCTGTGTCGGTGGAGTCACGTCGGTGCCTTCACCTCTTCTCTTCGTACTTGTATTCCTTTTTTTTCGGGTGATTCGTTCATGTACTCCACCTACGTTCGTGATCGTTGGTGAGTCTCTCCTACTGCACTTAACTCCATTTTCTTGCATGACACGTGGACCTGCATGCTGGATGTCCCACGTGTCGGCAAAACTTAGAAGAATGCTTTCTGACGACCGAGAAGGAGCAAGAAACCTCGCGGTGGAGCATTCGGACTCTTTAATATTTTTATTCAGCGGTATAAAATCTACCCAATCTTCTCCACAGTAGACAGTAAAAGTCCAAAACACGGCAGCCCAGTGTAGTTACATCATACATGGCCAACCCAGACTATCACCATATTTCTTGGCCTCTGTGCGACACTTAGCTCTAGTAATCCACCAGCCCGTATCGCTTATCACTCCTCATCTCTCTCAAAGTGCGGCGGGCTGGCGATTTTGCCGTCTATTGAGGTCGGTTAACTCATCACTCGCTCCCACATGTTAGCGACATGCCAAGAGCATTCTAAAAAAATTACTGTACTCTATTGTTATGCCAAGAAGAGGAAGCGCTTTGACAGACGGACCAAACAAGACAGGCGTGCCATGCCGTGAGTGGGTCCAATTTCTCGTTTTGAACTTGTTTGGTGTAGTAGTACAGTAACACTTGGTTTTGCACCTTCATAGAATGATGAAAATCCCTGCTAAAACGCGCTTTGCTTTCTGCTAATCGTGTCAACCGTTCTTGTTTTGTGCATTAAATTGTTAAATGCCATAACTAAGATATAATTAACAAATGCATGTAAAACATTCTTGTTTAGTACCGTAGTACTCCACGCACATGCATGTGTTGCGATTAGTACAACTCCCTTCATCCATACGTATATATAGGGCCTAGTGTATTCTTTGAGGTTGCCTTTTACTATTGATAAGATTTTATATAATTTGAGAATTATATCATTCGAAGATCTTTTCACGTATGAATTTGATGGTATGCTTTGAGCAACTTGCATGTCCTATTTGGATACTCTAACTTCGCTAGAGGTTAGACTAACTTATGACTAGTCCTAAACTAACTCTAGCCAAAGAGGTGTTTGGACGACAGGGTTAGATTGACAATAAATGCACTTGATGGAGAGAGAAAACTGATTTTTGAGTGGGCCCCGCGAGAACTAGCTCCAATTAGCACCACTTGGCTGGCGGGATAGAGAGAAGGGTGATTTTTCAGTGGGTCCCATGAGAACTAGCTCCAATTAGCACCTCTTTGGTGGGATAGTGTTTTTGGGTGGGTTAGATGCAACTAGCTCAAACTAACCCTCATGTTTTGATACTTTGGGGCTATTTGATCCCAAACTAGCACAAACTAACTCTAACCCATGGATCCAAGCAGGACCTTTGGATACTTTAGGGCTATTTGAGCCCCAACTAACTCAAACTAACTCTAACCCATGGATCCAAAC